>CM060563.1:193344-1565945 GCA_030625065.1 Alectoris magna | reverse complement strand
AATCTGAGCAGAGAACAAGCTGTCATAATTCTCCGCACTAATGAAAATTATGATGACAACACAAGAATCCTTGCCAACCTCATCATCTTGCACCACGATGGCATGGAGTTATTTAAAGACAGACTTACGGTTTTAGTCACACATACACACCTAGGAACAACTTGTGAGGGTGACTGAACACCACACCAAAGAGGAGTTGTATGGAGAACTTAGGTGTTTTTTGGTGAGCACTGGCGTGATTCCTGTATTAGAGCAGACAAACTCAAAGAATGTGGCAAAAGGGAAGGCTGGAGAAGTGCCTCAAATTCAGTGTGGTTTGCAAGCTGAGGATCTACACGAAGGTAGAAGCAAAGAAATTCAGGGTATCCCTATCTCTGACGTTTACATGCAATAAATGCATATATTTACTGCATCATCTGAGGTAAATGCGTAGAGGAAAGAATACACAAAGGTTTATCCAGGGAATAAAGAGCACGAATTCAAATTAGTTTTTGGCAGTCGTAAGAACTAGTTTGTGCAATTTGATCTCCTTCAAACTCTGTCCCCAGTGGTGACTCATGAAACAGAATGTCAAACTTTAGTAAATTCAAGGAATAGATGCAGCATTAAAAGACTGAAGGGAAGCCAAAACGAATGTGAAAGTGGGCAGTCAAAAGGAAAAAGAACAAACAGAAAGGCTGGTGGGTGGATGGAAGGGGAACAAAGGGAACCTGAGGCAAGGAGGTGAACTGGGAACATGACAACATGTTGGGTTCCACAGAATTCTTCTCATATTTCATTATATATTCTATATTAGCTTATTTGAAAGCATTGTTTCTCAAAAGAAATTTGAAAAAGTACGTTGAAGGAGGAATGGAAGCCTCAGGCAAGCAAAGGAAGAAATGTGTTCAGATCAGTCCCTTCATGGCTTGTAGACAAGAGCAGGGGAATAAACGCTTGAAAAGTGCAGTACATCACAACTTGCCCTTGTCAGTCGGCTAAACATCCTATTTCTGTGTTTCTGTGGAGTACACATCAGAGTACAAGGCGGTGGTGGTACCTCTTGTAGGGGACAGGTGGTCTGCAGCCTTACAAAGGGGCTCTGACAGCGTGTACTGCCAGCCCACAGCTAACAAACAGCCCTGCAAAGACCCTGAGCTCCTCACAGTCAGCCTGTATGTGCCGGGGAGAATTCTAGATTGATTTCTGATGGAAATGAGGCATTTGCAATCAGCCTAGCTTCTTCTCCCCGTGCCTGTTCCTGGACATCCTTTAACAAAAAGTGTGGCAGTATGGTTTTTTATCAGCCACATTTCAGCATCCCGTGGAAATACTTGGCTATACCCCAAGGAAAACCTTCAAGCCCCAAAGGGACAGCTAAGGTGGTTAAGAGCATAATTCTGCAGATCTCCCAGCCCTGCAGAGATTTCTGCAGGTCTCTCTCAGACAGGCTCCAACCCTCACTTCCCAGCCACTCACTGTTAATTGTTCCCCAGTTCCAGGCAACCTGAGTGCCACCAGCAGCGTGAGAGGGAACCATGTGTAACCCAGCGCAATGGGAATGACTGTTCCTACTTTTAAGTATGAGCCAGGTTCATGCAGAGCTGGCACAGATCTCTCTGCTCTGGAGCCTCTGGGATGCCCAGGTCCAAGGTGCTGATCGTGCGTCTTCTCAGCATCATTCTCTGTCCAAAATATCTCACCCTGTAGCACAAACACACACAATAGACAGCTTCAGATCTGCTCAGCTATTCACATTTCGAGTGGCTTTGGATAGTGAAGGGCTGGCTACATGTGCGTTAAGCGTCTATTTATAAAGCATGAGGGCTCTTTTTATTGCACAGCATGCACAGCATTACTAGGACAGGCTAAGAGAGCTCGGGCTCTTCAGCCTAGAGAAGAAAAGGCACTCGGGGGACCTTATAGCAGACTTCCAGGACCTGAAGGGAGCCTACAGGAAAGCTGGGGAGGGACTTTGTATAATGGCAGGTAGCAACAGGACAAGGGGAAATAGCTTTAAACTGGAAGGGGGAAGACTTACACTAGGTACTAGGAAGGAATTCTTTATTGTGAGGGTGGTGAGACAGTGGCATACGTTGTCCAGTGAGGCTGTGAATCCGCTTTCCCTGGCAGCACTCAAGGTCAGGCTGGCTGGCTGGGGCATTGAGGCTGTCCCTCTGGGCTAGAGGGAGGTGTCCCTGCTGTAGCAGGGGGGTTGGAACTACATAAAGTCCTCTTCCAACCCAAACCACTCTGTGATTCTATGAACATATTAAGGCTTTTACTACATATTTCTCTCTATTGATCTAGAATCACTGCATTTCCTTTCTTTGAATTTGAAGCCTTTCTTTCACTCAGAGTAAAAGCAATGTATATTTCTTCCTGTTCAAGAAGGCATTGAATTGTCTGTGAAGCCGTTTCACTCAAGCTATAGGCTCTGAGAAATCACACATGTGGGTCTGAAGCCAGGAAAGGAGCAGCGACAGCACAGAGCTGTGCTGCACATCCTGGGGGTGAACAAATTCCACTTGTGATTTGAGTTCCATTAGCCATAGGGGAAAGCTTACCAGCCTGCATGGAATTTTTTGGAAGAAGCATCAGAGCATGCTCTGTAAACTCTCTTATGCGCTGGGAATCGTATTTCCAGGAAAATCCTAGGATTTAATAAAGAAAGGGGAGAAGGAAGTGCTTTGATTTTTAAGAGGACAAGAGGGAGATGCAAATCAGAGACATCTTTTAGAAGAGCACTGGATACATGATGGTGCTCTTCAAGCTGTGTCTTGCATCTTAAACAGAGCTTGCAAGGTTAACAAAACCCACAGACAGCCACACTGGGAGTGCTGATTCAGTACATTTTACACAGTCCTTTACACTAGGAAGCCTGGATGGTTCCCAAGAGCAAGCAATCTGGAAATAAAAATGTGTCTGATCAATAAAACGAAACGACTTGAGGAAATCTGAGTTTAGTGTTCTTTAAGCCTTAATTGGCTTTGCACGTAGCAGAGGTGACCTTGCCCTTTGCAGCTCAGCTGCTATAGTGGCGTGCAGCGTTACTGCAAGATAACAGCACAGGGGAGCTGCTGGCGGCACAGAAGACACAGACCACAGGTGAAAGAAGGGCCTGAAAGAAGGTCAAAATGTCCCCTGGCACCTGATGAGCGCAGGTTTCTGTGTCTGGGTCTTTCAGTGCAACTCTGTCTACATCAGATGTTGGCTAACACCTCTCTGCAGCCCCGCGTGCCTGCTGGTTCCTTATTTTCAAAGGCATGAGATACAGACATACAAATCGCCAACATGGGTGAGCTAATAAAAAGGCAAGCATAAGTATTCAAACAGCGTGATCTATTTAAATAGGGAAGTTAAACAAAATCCATCCCAACTGGCTTTCAACTCTCAGCCCCATGATCTAAAAATCAATTGATTTTTACTTACAGAATGCTAAATCCTCCTGAGCGGAGGCTTCTCTTCTCTCAACAGTGCATGTGGGCAGAAGGAACTGCAGCGGTTTTATGGAGGCTAGCCAAGAGAGATGGACCAGCAGAACACAGGATCTCCTTCTACAAATCCCCTCCAGATGCATTCCTGCCCTTTGGACAAAACCATCCCAACAGAAGTGAAATTTGCAGTGACATTCAGAGCCAGTCCATTTGAATGGGATTTGCAGCAGTGCCCAGCAGTACCCCCAGAAATGAGTTTTCAGTCACTGCAAGGATTGCCTCCCTCAACACATGCAGCCATGCCAGGCTTCTGCTGCATATTTCATCGCCTGTATTTTGTAACCTGGCTCTGAAAACTCACTTGGAGCTGAGATGCGACATTACTCCCTTGTAATGCGAAAATCACACCCTTGTCCGCTTGGAAATTCTGGTAATACAAAATCAAACTGTGCTCAGCATATTTAAGTGCTTTTAAATAAAACACTTTGATGTCGGTGAGAAGCGAACAGCATTTCGGGAGGGGAACACACAGGAGAAGCTCAAACATCCCATCACACATCACACATTTAGAAAGTTTTTCACCCAGAGGGTGGTGATGCACTGGAACAGGTTGCCCAAGGAGGCTGTGGATGCCCCATCCCTGGAGGCATTCAAGGCCAGGCTGGATATGGCTCTGGGCAGCCTGGTCTGGTGGTTGGAGACCCTGCACATAGCAGGGGGTTGGAACTGGATTATCATTGTGGTCCTTTGCAACCCAGGCCATTCTATGATTCTATGATATGATCCCATGCCGCAGGGAAGGCCCATGGGATGGCAACCACTGATCTGATACAGGGCTGCCCACTGCCCAACCCCACTGACAGGGGGAACCAAATGATTATTTCCCTTCTCATGTGAGCTCTGCATTGGTGGGGATGGGTTGATGGCTGGACTACATGATCTTAGTGGTCTTTTCCAACCTTAATGATTCTATCTGAAGCCTCACAAAAACTAAAAATAATTAAAAAAAATACAACCAACGAAGCCAAATAGCCACAAAACACAACTCTGCTTTTCCACAGCCCTGGCAATAAATCCTCCAATGGCAAAAAATGTGGTAACAAGCAGCAAACAGCGGTGCAAGGGGTGATAGGTTTCTGTATGATGTCCTGATGGCATAGTAAATAACTGGTGTCGTTTCCTTATGATGCACCTATTGCTTTATCGGGATAAGCACTGGAGAATACATCACATTCCTTTATGTTTTTCACTTCCGATTAAACTCCTGGCTGCTTCAATGAGCCCTCTGTACACAGCTCGCCTGCAGCCCAGTGATCTGTAACTTTATGCAGTGCAATGCGACCATTTCTCAAGTCCTGCTCAACTCCAGCTGTAACTTTTCATGGGCAAAGATGGATGCCACGAGCAAAATGCAGGCACGGGCAAAATTTATCTCAATTTATCCTGCACAGAAAAAGTAACAGAGGATACCTTGCTGAAAGCAAAATATACTGCTCGAATGAATTTACAATACGTAATAAAATACAGCAAGGAGAGACCATTTATGGTAGGGGAAGAAGGTAATATATGATGTCAGTAACTCACTTTAAAACGATGCTATTAAGGAAGTATAAAGGTGATAATCGCATTTTTAGGAGTTGAAGTTATATTTATAAGCCAGTTGACATGTGACATCTACCAGTATAAAAGAGCCACTTTTAATTTCTTCTAGAAGAAGCTCTGTGTGTTTTATGCCACCTCCAGGTCTCGCTGCAGCAGCAGATGGCCGTGGCAGGCCCATGGCTGAGGTGATGGCAAAGCCTCCTGTCCTCAGGACCAGGTTATAATTGCAGAAAAGCAAAGTTTCTTATGCAATCCACAGAGGAGCTGCTGAGGCCAAACCAGGAATTGAATCAGTTCTTCTGGCATCAGTCTCCAGGGTGACACAAAGATATCCCAGCATTGCAGAAACCAAAGGAGAAACACCATCAGAAGCATTGTGAGCCAGTGTTGCCCAGCTAGCGGCATTCTATTACAAAACCAAACTATTTTAGCATAGATGTAAAAGGGAGCTGCCATGATTTTGCCAAATCTCCCTCTAGCAAGTGCCATTTGTGGAGCTGCAGCAGCTGTGGCTGTAGAGGAGTCTCACCATTTGCTCTGCCTCCCCAAAAGGCTCAGAAGAAAGCCTGAATATGTGCACTCCGAATACTCAAATCCTAGAAGGAAAAAAAAAGTCTATATTGCCTTCTAAATCTCATGGCTTGTAAGTCAATATCATGATTGCACAGCAGGTTGGACTGGGGAATGAAACCCCTCAAAATGTAGATCAGCTAGAGGCAGCACTCATGAATATTTCATATTAAGGAGGGCTGAGCAGCACAGGCAGCAGATCCAACCTAGCAACATCAGAATCAGCAATGTCACTGAGTCAGGTTGGCTAGGGAAGGGTTTCTCTGAGAGAACCAATGCTCCCCTGAATCCCTTGATGAAATGACCACTGGTTCAACGGTTCCTCATTCCCAGCCCTGTCAAGAAGAGGTTGAGCCGTGGCCATGCAGGGCAGAGAGGACCACTACTCTCCAGACAAAGCATTCCTGTTGATCACAGTTTTTGTAGCCCGTTATAAATATTGCTTTACACTAAACTCACCCCATCAAAGCAGAAGCATCTCTATTAGCTTATTCAGAAAATCCTTTAATTACCAGGGTTTAATTCATTGACAAGATGGGCAATTTGAATACTATCTTTGGAGATAATGGAATTGTACTGACTCCGGGAACGAAGAAGAAAACGTGAACACCACAGAAACTGTCAGTGACAAAAGTCACAGTGCCGCAGAGAGGTGGTTTTCCTGCCTGTCGAAAACACCCAGTGCATTCTCCCTCTTAATATAGAAGCAGAAGAAGCATTACTCAGACTACATGTGATGCTGATGGAGAACAAAGGACCATTTCAGGTAGAAGTAGTGATTTCCTTCGGGTGCTGTGCCAGTTGCACGCAGGGCACTCTGACATCCCAAAGTGCTTGGGGAGAGGAGAGGCAGGATGCATTCCCAGCACTTGAAAAAGGCAACAGAAGACACGAAGAAAGTCGTGGTTTCTGGTGACAGAAATCTTTCTGCCTTTTTGTTTGGGAGCAGAAATGCTGCCATGTAATTATTACCAATTCTAGCTGGCAGATTTGTGCAAAGTAGGCTTCATGCTATTAGATCCTTTAAGGACGAGGTCAGTGAACGTTGCATCGAGGGATTTGTATGTTAACTGGAGTGGCATGTGTTAGCAGGACATGTGAATTAATGACATTATTTATAACCCATCTCACCATCTCATTATCGCACCCAGCTTGTTGCCTCAGACAGCTTCTAATTCTCTTAACCAGTTCCTTTGGCAGGAAATAAAACCGCTTTGCTTCATCTGTGATCCGTCAGAAGAACTCTCTTGTTGTTATTGTTTGTTTTTTAATGCAAAAAGCTTCTTTCAAAGAACAGCTTTGTGACTGTGTGATGCAACTCCCCGCAGCCCAAGTTTCCCATGCAAGAATGTTCATGTTGAGCCTGAGAAATGAACAATGAGCAAATTTCATGCCTGATTCCCCTGCTTCGCCTCACTTTTGATCTCTAATATTAGATTGCTATAATTGCTTTTCAGCTCCTCGTGTGCATATTAGCACTGTGCATGTTGTTATAGAAATACAAAATTCAACATACCGTCCTTTAGATTTCAAAATAAACGTGCCCCTCACTTTGCTTCCATCCCATTCTTTGACAAATAAATAAATAAATAAGAGAACAAAAAATCTGAAGATATATTTGACAAACATTAAAACCTCAGATACGATTCCCTCACTTCCCCACCACCTTGTCATAGAATCCTAGAATGGCCTGGGTTGAAAAGGACCACAGTGCTCACCTCGTTTCAACCCCCTGCTATGTGCAGGGTCACCAACCAGCAGACCAGGCTGCCCAGAGCCACATCCAGCCTGGCTTTGAATGCCTCCAGGGATGGGGCATCCACAACCTCCTTGGGCAACCTGTTGCGTTTCAGTCCTTAAGCTGAAAGAGGAGATTGAAGCTTGAGCATTCTTAATTAGAAAATAAGTAAAAAGACACCTTTTGTTATTAAACAAATGGTTAAACATTGGGATAGGCTCCCCAGGGAGGTGGTTGAGTCACCATCCCTGGATGTGTTTAAGAGCCGTTTGGATGTGGTGCTTGGAGTTATGATTTAGCAGAGGGTTGTTAGAGTTAGGGTACTATGGTTAGGCTGCAGTTGGACTTGATGACCTTTGAGGTCCCTTCCAACCTGAGTGATTCTATGATTCTATACTACATAGCTAAATGTCTGAATGTATGCATTTATACAGGTTTTAAGAACTTAGAAACATAAGGAAGAGTTACAAGGAAACAACAACATTTTCCTAAACAGACTTCACAACAAAACCCACACTTTCTGCCTCATGCTGCCAAGAGAAATCACTACTTGCAAGGTTTGATGCCCAAGGACAAAGGCTCTGACCTGATTTCAGTTCCCTCCTCCCAGATTGGTACACAGTAACCTTTCAGGCAAAGAATAACGAGTGTCTGTGCGTGTGCTGTGGGCTAATTAATGCTCACCTACAAATCAGGGGGGGATTTTTGTTCCTGCTAAATGAAACCCATGCAGAGGTGGAGGGCAAGCAGGGCTGAGGATAGAGAAAGCTGCTGCTGGGGGGTGAGTGATGCTTGCTTTCTGTTCTTCAGAAAATAAGCACAGGGAATCAATTAGCTCTGAATCTAAGTGAAAGTAATGTGACTTCTCAAGCACCTAAATTGTTTTGGTAATGGGAATGGAAATGGATTCATTATGAGTGACAACAACGCTAATCAAGATCCACTTCCAGAGGTTTGGAAGAGTGGGATGGGCCATAATCACAGCCATGCTCTCCAGCTTCTGCTTTCCACCAGGATGAAAGCTGAACTGCTTGCCTACGGCGTTAAAACCAGCAGAAATGGGGACAGGGGAACACAGCCCCTAACTGCAGCCCACACTTCGGCAGTGCCATGTCAGCAGCGATGGGGTGAGGGCTCTGTGCTGTGCGCGGAGCTGAGCTCAATCTGAAGCACAGAGCAGGAGAGAGCTCTCTCCCAGCTCCTGCCTGGTGGGTGGAGAAGACTCTTTTGGAAGATGTTTTTTTTTCGGAGGCCGCTTCCCAGCAGCCTCTAGGTGCAGGTGCTATGCTTAATTATATCTTCCATCAGCTGGCAGATCTCCTGCCTGGCAGCTAATCCTCCATCCCTGCTGAGGCACTGGGAATCATCTCAGCACAAAGCCCTACCCTGAAACCAGCACTGCTCACCCACACTGTGGAAACATCATTTCCTCATGCACACCTCTGCTGAGTTTACACAGGGGCTGCTCAGGAATAATCATATAACACGTTGGGAGGGGGTAAGAGTGGATTCCATCTCTTTTCTTGCCATAAGACTACCAGAAGGGAGCATGAAGGTGGAGCATGTCATAAAGTCCTTAAGCTAAAATGTCAAGGACTAAGAGGACCCCACTCATAGTTGGGCAAAGGACAGCCTTTGCAGGACTTAGAGAGAGGTTAGCTCCAAGCAAGCTGCTCCAGTCAGCTTCCCCTGAGATGATCCATTGCTGTGAGCTAGTCTGTCATGTTAATTCAATGCAGCAAAACATGAGTAGATTGCACTTTGCCCTTGCTAAATAACAACTGATTGCTGGTGACTACATGGATGGAAGCTTCTGTGTGCAATTATGCCCACCCACCCAGCCCAGCCAGGTGATTTCCTTGCAGATGGCTCAGTGTGCAGCTGTGCCTGTCTCCAGGTGATAAGGAGTGGAATGGTACCACAGGTCTTGCTGCCTCTGACTGCAGTATAGCTATTTGCACTTTACCTCAGGTCCCTATGAGGCACAGCCTGACACTGTTCATAGGGTAGGAACTAAGAGAGAAAGGGGTTCACAGCTCTAAGGGTACGGAACAGCACTGTGAAGCACCCTCTGCAAAGAGCTGCAATGCTATTTTTGAATTATTAATCTTCTTGAACAATCTGAGTCACTGCCTCTTTCATTCAGATGCACGTCTGTGGCTGCTACTGCGAAAGCTTCTTATTTCCATCTCCACCAAACCTACTCCCAGCTTTAGGGCTGCTCTCCTTGGGTTCTCCCCATGGTGCAGTTTCCTGGTAACACCCACTGCAGAGATCAGATCTCTCTGTCCGCTTTGAAGCCCTCCCAGTTACAGACTTCTCGGCCTTTCTAAAGCAGCAATTACCAGCAGACACTAATTAGCATGCTGCTATCTCCAGGAGAGCAGAGCAACTCCACAAGAGAGGTAATTTTACAAGACATAAAGGGCAGGTTTGTTAACAATAATTAAAACGCAAGTAAGTACATAACAATAGACCTCAAGGTCTGATTTAAGCTTATTCTGTCAAGGAAGCAAAGTTAATCCTGAAGGCAATAACTGCCCCATTTCTTCTGAAATCATGTCTGTCCATCCTGACTGCCAGACCAGCTCCCATTACACAGCAAAACCCCAACTGCTGAATTCAGGCAGTCAGTATGTGATTTTAAATGCAAAAGGAGAAGCAAAGGTTCCAATCACCACTCACTGCTTCTGCTCACTGGAGCTGGTGTTTTTAAAGCAACTCCTGTGTTCCGATCTGGGACCTTCTTTGCACACAGCAGTTAGTCTGGCCTGAATTATTTGTACCCATGCAAACTGCTTATTTTTGGTTCTTAGAAACTTCTCTCTTTCCCCATCAGAAGGTCAAACACAGAATTCTCTGCCAAATCCAACGCTTCTTCAGTTAGGAGATTGCTATCTATAATCACAAAATATTTCAAGGGCATTTTAGCACTGGCAGCCTGAGCCCTCTGGATGTCAGTCAGATTGAAGTCTCTCCCGATAGCTCAGCTTTCCTCTCCTCAGCTCTTGGGACGATGAGTGAGAAACCCATCACCCCACTCTTCCGTGGGACACAGTGGCCCATAGCAGCAGTCAGTGTTTGGTTTCTGGGCAGTCTCTCAGCACGCACGTCCCCAGAGCAGTCACGGTCATTTACTTCTGCACTGTCAGATGATATCTTACCATTGCTGGCGAGACCTGCCTGCTCATCCTTGCTGTTCTCAAGATAAATAGATTATAGTCTAAGAGTTTAATCACAGGCAGAAGCGACATCTTTACCTTGCTATGTGCTGTCTCAGCTTTATACCCTTGCAGCAGTGAAGACACCTTCAGCTAGAGTTTGGAAATATGTTCAGCGTTAATTATGGCAGAAAAATTATCAGTGGTAACTATTTCTGCAGCATTGTGATATGAATAAAAAGTTGTTTGCAATAGAGGCAGTGAGACATAGGCTGTCTAGAAAGGTAGTGGTGCCCATCCCTGCAGACACCGAAGGTCAGGCTGGATGGGCTCTGAGCACTGATGGAGCTGTGGGTGTCCCTGCTCAGTGCAGAGATTTGGACCAGATGGACCTTTAAGAGTCCCTTGCAACTCCAACAATGCTATGATTCCATGATATTTTCACTGAGATGTTTATGAGAACACTTTGAGAAACATCAGTGAGATATTCAGTGTTTAGTTTTCACTGATAGTATCTGGTTTCTGGTAAATAAAAAAATATGCTAGAAATTTGAGTAAGAAGGGTCTTTTAATGCCCTTAATGCAGCACTGGCTGCTCTCCTACCTCTGCCCTGCTGCCAACCCAGCATGGGGAAACCATTACTGAACTGTCAGCTGGAATAACTGCACCTGAGTTGTGCTACTTATGGAGGAAAGCCAATAAACAGTGCTCAGTCTCTCATGCCACCTAAAGATTTTCTTGCACACATATGAGGTTGATGGTGCAAATGAGCAGACAACGACCTCTCTCTATTTCCCACTCTTCCTCTGCACTATGAGCTTACTTAAAGGGCACTTAGTGAAAGTAGTCCCAACCTAAATTAAAATGGAATGTGAAAAAAAACAACATTAGGTGGACTGTATGGGCACACAGGGCAGTGGTGTTACCCAGCAGTGAATGTGTCCTAGTCTTCCCCTGGGCTTTGGCATTTGCTTGCCCTCACAGCATTTCCCTGCAGCTCCCTTCCAGGTGTGCATCCCCCAGTACCCAGTTCAGAGCAGAAAGAAAAAGTCTGTTCCTTTCTTCCTCACCTCACCTTTCTCAGTGTATCAAAATACTACAAGCCAACCTGCAGGAGGGATGAAGAAAATACAAAATCACCCCGCTATGTCCCACGCAGGTACAAGCCAAAGGGCGATGCAGAAGTCACTGCATGCCTTTGAGGCTGGCTCAGCTTTGCTTTGCTTCTAAATGAAACTTATTTATCATTGCAACATCACAAAGGACTGCCTGAATGCAAACCAAAGGAGGTACATCAGCATGGTGGGAGCTGGCAGGTCTCTGGAAAACTGTCACCTCAATGTGTGTCGTGTCCCCAAGAAGGGCCAAAGCTAACATGAAACGCTGACTTAGTGTGAATCCAGCTTTAATAATTAAGTCTGCAAAAAGTGAAGATTAAAAATTCATTCCAAGCTAAATGAAGCTATTAGGAGAACAGTTTTTCCCCATTATACATTTATGATATACGTAGTTTGTATATAGCTCTGAAAGTAATGCCTCCTATTTATTTCCATGGAAACTACAACAGATGCAAAGAGCACAATGACACTAGCTGATAGAGGAAATTCATAGAATCATAGAATCACCAAGGTTGGAAAAGACCTACAAGATCATCCAGTCCAACCGTTCACCTATCACCAATAGCTCCCACTAAACCGTGTCCCTCAACACAACATCCGATCGTTCCTTGAACACCCCCAGGGTCGGTGACTCCACCACCTCCCTGGGCAGCCCATTCCAGTGCCTGACCACCCTTTCTGAGAAGTAATATTTCCTAATTCTCAGCTACAGAACACTTTTTCAGCATAGTCACCACCATTAGTGGTGCGTTTTCACCAGCGATGAACAAGAGCTGTGTGACACACTCAAACATCTGTACAGGTAACCACTGTCACTACTGCTGAAACATCCCACCCGCTGCCTCGCTGTGCCCACATCCACTGTTTGGTCTCCATAAACTTTCAGCAAGTGTTAATGAATGTCAATGCTTACTATTTTTTTTTTCTTATGGAGGAATTCAGTAACACCTCTTCAATTCAACCTCTGCCGCCCTACCCCCACCACCCACCTCTGACACCACGGATCAACATAATAAAATAGGAGGCATCACTTTCAGGGCAGCTAACGTATAACATACCAACACCAAAGTCTCTTCAGAACACCAAAGCCCTTTGCTCAGCCCCTGTGAACTCCTGGGAGCTCTTGGCAGCTCACATCTTTGCTGCCTCTCACTTGAGCACTGGGGACCTCCATGCATAGAGCATCCACAGCTCCTCTGGGCTGCTTAGATTATGGAATATTTAGGATAACCTAGGAATTATGGTAAAAAAAAAATATATATATATATATCTTTTTAAAATTACATCATTAGAAGCCATCAGCCAATCCAGAATCCAGAAACAAACAGATATTTGTAGGACTGAGGAGTCAATGCTGGGACATAGTAACAACCAAGGAAAGGAAGAACACAGAATTATTCAGGCTTTAATTATTCATACTTTAATAAAGCCAGATGACATGTGATGTGCTGAATTACTGTTAAGAGGGCTCTGCTGGTCAGCAAGAGCTGTTGGAGCTGGGGTGGAAGTCCTCCCATGAACACCCACTGCTTGGCTTCCCCACCATGCAGTGCTGCTCTCAGCAGATGCTTTTCCATCTCTGAACACCGCATCATGGCTCCCCAGGTCATTTTCCATCCCATACACCTCAGCTCACCAAGTTTGAGGCTGGTGGATACCAATGGCTCCTGGCTTTATTTAACACCACAGGTAGCTCTACCAGAAGATGAAAGTAGCTTTAAGTCTAAAAATGCTTAAAAAAATAATGAGGGCAATTTTTGTGGTATCCTTCAGTTAGCGTGTTTGCCAGTACATATAAATTCAGGACAGCCTGCTTGCCCATAAAAGTTTGATGGAGTTGGGCTGGGAGGCTGACAAGACATTGAATTCCAAATTCAGGAAATGTTCAGCTCTATGATGTGTTTATAATTAAATTTATTTCCCTTGAATGCAGCTGAGCATCTCTCTGGTTTATTGTGGCAGGCAGCTGCATGTTAAGGATTACGCCTGTGGAATCACAGAGATTGATGACATGATTTAGCACCTATCTGGAATGATTAATTGAATTAAATATAGCTCATACGATTTGCCTTAATCCTCTGAGGACAGCCTGGCCAAATTCACACCTTTGCTTTACTCTAGAAGCCTTATTCAAAGGGAGAGAGAAGAAGCGATTGTTTCATAAACTTAATTAGAATTTTCAGATGCTCAATAAATTGCTACCCTTTGGAGGGAAAATCTGAAAAATTTGTTTTCTCATCTGTTGTCCTGCCCAGCTTCCCACTTTCCCTGCTTCTCTGTAACCCAGCGTGGTGGCTGCAGGCTCTGTGCTGGGACCCCCAGTTCAAAAGCTCTCAAAATCCACACCACCTGCAGGCAAAATTCAAAAGAAATTAGCTGTGTGCTTGTGGGATTGTTGTGCTGCTCTGCATAGCAAACTGCTGCCACAGATTCACCCTGGTGATGAGAGGTAAGACATGAGCCCTGCCCTGATCACAAAAGTAAAGCACCGTTGCCCCCAGGTCTCCCTACGGGTGCAATACATGGAGGTGGAGAAGTTCTGAAGGCATAGCACTGACACACATCACACTGCCATTTTGCACGTATTTCAAACTAAAAACTGCACGGACAACTAAGAACTGTAACTTGAAAGAGGACAAAGGTTTTCTCTTAATACTAACGGGGCTTCCAATGAACGATGTGAATTCTTACAGAACTTTTGCAAAGGTTCTTGTTGTGTTCTAGGAGGATATAGATGCTCCCAGCTGCATCCTGCCTTTACACACCAGGTTCATTTGGCTCCTGCTGACCATAAAAATTGAGTAGTTTGGGAAATCTTGAGGCAGCTGTTTGCACTTAATGGGGCAGATGGTGTGACAGAGTGGCCTTCTATCATCATGGAGCAGAAAGCAAAGGTAATCATAAGATATTTAGAGTTGGAAGGGACCCTTAAAGGCCATCTGGTCCCACTCCCTGCACTGAGCAGGGACACCCACAGCTCCATCAGGTGCTCAGAGCCCATCCAGCCTGACCTTGGCTGTCTGCAGGCCCATCACCTCTCTGGGCAACCTGTGCCAGTGCTGCAACAACACAACATATTTTCAGGGTAAACCATCAAGAAGTACATCTAGCTGTAGCAGCAGGGGCACATTGGTATGCAGAAACACATACTTCCACTTGGATTTGAGCCAGGAAACAATATCTAGCATCCCTACAGGGGTGGGAAATAGGATTTTAAATCTCGCAGTCTTCAGCCAAAGTAATTAGATGGACAACATCATTCATCCCCCAAGCCAGTAGGCAACCACAGGCTTTTCACTTGCAGATACCTGTGTTTTGCTTTCTGATGTCTTTAATGGAAGCAGAACCGAAATGGAGCACCTCATCGCTTACAGTCTGAACCCACCTTTAAACTGCATAACGTTTTATCAATTATGTATCTAATTACCATAGCCTTATAGATACATTATGGGCACACTTATAACTACTTAGGAAAAAAAAAAAAAAAAAGATAAATGTGCCACACAAATACAATGAAATCTAAAATGTTGCAGGCTCAGCACCTATTAAAACAACAGCATGCTGCTTAGCAGTTGCAGGTCTAATGCCTGGTACTATCTCTGCTCTGTGGCCTCTTTATCACCTGAATACCTGTGCAGAGGAACTGATCTGCAAGATCGCCGTTTGTACAGCGTTGATATATCATTTGGTACCAAATTAAATGGTCCCTTTGTGCTTCCCTGTCTGTTGGGATGAACCGGCACAAAGATGCCAGGTTTATCATAGGTTGGTCTGGCCAACAGAATTTTGCCCATTGCTTCTGAAAGGCAGCTAAGTTACTGATACTGTAATTTTGTTCTCCGCCAACTAATTTAGATACAACAGATTGAACATAAAGGTCAGAAAGGTGAAAAAAATCCACTGGCTGAAGAAGCTGTTTTTTTCAAAGCTGATTTAAGAAAATGGAAACAGCTCAGAGAGTCCACACAAAGCATTTTGCAAGGTCTGTTTTTCATAGGAGGTAAAACTGAATATAGGTGCCAGCAACAGCCTACCATTGGTCTTAGCACAATTCAGTGATTTCATTAAAAGCTGTTCCATGTTTGGCAATGCTGGCAACCACCACCACCAACAAAAACATCTGCTCCTTTAATTCACAAAGACAGACACCAGAAAAAAGAGCAAGGACCCAAACAGCATTCAGCCCCCAACCCAAACCACAGTTTTCGATCAACCCACGTGCCTTGCCCAGGAGTCCTGCTGATGTTAACAAGGTTTCTAAGGGACAAAGGAAAGGGGCTTTCCAGTCAGACTAAAGCTGCTGCATGTGGTCTGGGTTAATTAGTGCTTATTGATGCTTTGCAGCATACAAAACCATAAGTTTATGTCAGAATAAATGAGCTATTCCATTCAGAAGGTAACAAGGCTCCAAGAAGAGAAGCTGGCTGCTAAGCAGAGGCCTTCAATCTGGTGGCTGAGCAAGAGGAATGGCAGCCAGGCCATGGTCCTGCAGGTCTTTGAGGGCTTTTTTTGTTTTCCTTTCCACCTCTCCCCCCCCCCCAACAAACTACTGCATCAGCCCAGAAGCACACCTTGTTCCCTTGTTGGGTGCACTCTGGGTGTAGGATCAGAAGGACAGCAGCGGGAGAGCACTGGAAAGCAATGTCCAAGGGCACAACACTCAGACAGGTCATAGCCAGGGTTATTTGTGATCTCAAGGAAGGAGAACTGAGAGTTAATTGCTGATCACTTTGTGCATTTACATTTATTTAACACGGAGCCATGCAAGGCTTGCTTGCACAGCCATTTGTTCCAGTCTAAAAACGCTGGTTTAGTAGCACTGGCAAGAGCCATGCAACACCATCACTGTACATCCATGTGCCAAGTGCTAGTGCCTTGTCCCTTTGCTTCATCATCCACACAAACCTCCATACCAGCCCTGACTGCTGCCCATCTGCTAGCCTGTTCCACAGCCCCACAGTTAATCTGCTTTGCATGAATCTCACACCAGACCATACTGGGGTTATTTCCTATTGCCACGTGATGAGGACTAATTGAAGATTGCTATGTATGGATGAAAGTAGTCCTGAATGTACTTGGACACAAGAAAATCTGAAGTAGACCCTTCAGAAATGCTTTAGGGAACCATTTTGCAAGTAATGCTCACAAGATGCAGGGAGGCTTTCATAAATCAGAGCATGTGATGCTGAGTCAGATTCATAGAATTATTCAGGCTGGAAAAGACCTCTAAGATCGCCAAATCCACCCCCAACCCACCCCCACTATGCCCATCACCACGTCCCTCAGTGCCACATCTCCACAGTTCTTGAGCACCTCCAGGGATGGTAACTCCACCACCTATATGGGCAACCTTTTCCAAAATATTACCACTCTTGCTAAGAGAAGAATTTTTTCTGATATCCAACCTGGTCTGGGGGCATCAGAGTACATCTTTGGTGTCTCTTCCCTGTGCAACTATTAGTTAGCCTCTGGTGTTGACAGCATCACCAAAATGCTGCGACACCTCTGGGAAAGTCACAGGTCCTGAGAAGGTTGAATTCCAACACACAGTCAGAGGAAGCATTATGTTACAGCCACGGTTCCCCAAACATCATCCTGGCAGCACTCAATGAATATCCGCTAAGAAATTCCACCTGCCAGCTTCCAGGTCTGGGCAGCTGATAAATGGCACTGTGGATCTGAATTCAAGGTGGGAATTTCCATCTCACCTCCATCATTAGCATCCTACAAGAACTACTTTAAGCTTTGTCCTTGGGGGCAGCATGCATTATGCATGGTAAGAATTCCTCCCATCCATCTTCCAGAATGCATTATCGCCCTTGATAAGGGCTCTCCAAGTCATTTGAAAGGAAGGTGAGCTCACCCATGAGTACAACACACTGCAGCTCCAAGTGCTCCTTGCAGAGCCTGAACTGCCCCACAATCATTTCTGCTGTGTGCATTTGAGCAACAGAAGCAAGGCAAACAAAGGCTACAAATGGATCTCAAAGCATCCCAGCTAGAAGTGGTATCCTACTTCACTCGTATTTTAATAGCAAATTTCCTATTTCACTAATGTGATGCGCAAACGCAGCATGAAGTCTGAACTCAGACTCAAGAGGGTTATTTTTACAGCTTATGGACCGAGGCACAAATGCCTCCCAGAGACACAAAGAAGGCAATCAGCCATGGCTGCAGTTGGCTGCTCCCTTAACGAGCAGCCATCATGTTGATATTTCCAAAAAGGCCACTCCAAGTACCCCTCTGTTCTGATTGTCTTCTAATCCTTCCACATCAAATACCAAAAATGTATTGCATTATAAATTAATAGTTCGGAAAAGTAATGAGTTATGACATGACACCAGGCATGATAATTGAACCTGGGGGCCCAGCCCCACTGAAGCTTTTTTAGAGCTGTCTGACTTCTGGGGGCACAAGTAACCTCTGGATGGCATTGGGGATGGTAAAAATAAGAAAGACATCCAAACTTATAGACTGGCTTTTCACCAAGGGAGATGTCTAATTATACATCCACTTTGTTTTGCCCTGCAATGTATTGGAAGCAATTATTTCACGTAGATAAATGGTGCTAGTAAGGTTCAGTTCCTCTCTCTATCAGTTGTGCAACATGGGCACGCACAGAGTGAAGCCTTACCCAGCCATGGTTGGGGATGTATCCCGAAGTAGCATTCTGACATTTATGAGTCTCATTAAATAAGCTTCCTTTATTGATTTGTGTGTTTTTTTTCCCATAATTGCAGCATATGAACATTCTTAATTTTTCATTTCTGCTCCTGGCTTTTCATTTGAAGCGATCCTGAGTGCAGTGCCAAGACACGTAGCAGAAATGACCTTCAAGCTTGAGAGAAAATCATTTCAATTTAGAATCTGTCGATAAGCAATAGGCAGAAGCCTTGTACATTTAATAGCATCTATCAAACATTTTCCCTTAAGAACTTGCTGACCTTCTTGGCAGAGGCCATTCAACAACACACCACTTCCACTCGATGCCTTTATCTAAGGGACGGGATAGCTACTGAGTCATTGCTGCCCTCAGAAATTAGGTCAGCTATCAACAGCAACAGATTACAGAGCTCAAATTACCCATTCTCTCTGCTTGATGAGAGGAACGCATCTCAGTGGCCTTTCGGTGCCATATAGTCAGGGCATCCTCATCTCAGGCCTGCTCTTGCTTTACAAAACTCATTTTAGGAGCACAACAGTTTAAGGAAAAGTCTCTTTAGCATCTTGTAGGTCCACCCAGCAGTGGGTTCAATTCTGGTCCTGCTAACAGCAAACTGGATAGCAGCTTCTGCAGTGAATATTCGGAGGAGCATCTCATGCTCTACAGCTGTGAAAGTCAGACCCGACTGGGAGCTGAACTTGGCCCAGCAAATTCCACAAGCACAACTGACAGCAAAATCTATTTCCAAAGCACACATCACGGGAGGGGAGGAGGAAGCTTTGAGCCTCTTCAGTAATACAGCTTGTTGATTGCACAGTAGAAGAATAACAAACTGAGATTTTTGGAAAGCGGCTGATAAATTAAGAGAAGTGTTTTCAGATGATCCGAAGCACTAAGAGCACATCTCATGCATGAATTACCATTACAGCAGAATGAAACGATCACATTTCCAGGATCGGTTTAGCGACAACGAGCTTCGCAGAAGGCAAACAGTAGCAAGTACACTCCTTTCTTTCATTTCACAGCATGCACTCAGTGCCAGAAGCACTTTGACATTCTCACCAGCGGTCGGCCTGGAACGTTGTGCGTGCTGAGGGCGCACAGCTCTCAGCCATCCCCACGCAGAGGTAATGTGCAGATATCCGCACTCCCCGAGCAGATGGTGCACCAAAGAATTTCTGAATGCTGAGGGGCCGTGCAGAGCAAAGAGGAATTTTTATGAGCCCACCAAGAAGTAGCTGTGAGCGCAATTAATTGCTGACTATCAGACAGAATAAATCGAACAACCTCTGTTGTGGTTCGGCATGGATAGAGGAAAGGCTTCGGGGCGGAGAGGGAACCAATGGATCAGCACCACCACAGCAGAGTCACACTGGGATGGGGGCTCTGGAGCTCAGGCCCTCGCTGCTGTCTGATATGGGCTTAGAGATGGATGGATCTGTCCCTGGGGTGACCCTTAGGTGAGCTACAGGGATATCTTCTCTTCTGGCTTGCAGGCCTACATGGTGAATCAACGAAGGCTGCATTTTAACCAAATTTACTCTGGGAAAGGACATTTGTTAATAAAAGTACCATTATTTTCTAATTGGAATTTACTTTTGCATATTTATAAACCATAAGAACTTTAAAAGTAGGAAATCTACAGCATTAATTCCTTCCACAAAGTATCCCTTTATGAACAAGAGGGATTTATGGGAACAGAAAATGTATTGAAGTAATGTTTCAAGCAAGGAAAAAAAAAAAAAAAAAGAAGGAAATCAATCCACTTTTCGTTAAAAAAATACATAAAATCAAAACTTTCAGGAAAGTCATTATGCAGAGCTCGATTTCTTCCAGACTTGAAGATGAATACTCCCAAAACAAAATGCATTTGCTTTTTTCCTAGCCGGCCGTTTTTTGCAACTCTTGGCAGTGCTGCTAAGTGGAATTGGATAAGTTAAAACTGACGGTTGAAAAGATTGCAAGGAACGCACTGCAAACATGGAAATGCACAAAGAAAAGTCAGGGTTTTGCACAGTCCCGATTTTAAAGCTGAGGTACTTCAGTCCTGGAGCATATACTGTTCATCTGTAAGAAACCACATCCTATTTTCTGTGATCATGCCATCGCTTTTATGCCATCCAGTGATTTCAGAGGATTTGGGGTTGTTGTTTTTTTTTGCAGCTTTCTTTTTAAAGCTGAAAGCAAATGCATACCCTTATATAAAATGTAAATAAGATTTCACTTGCAGCCAATTCACTCTGCAGTACTTTATACTTCAGCAAACAGAGTACTGAGAGCTCGGGTGATGCTAACTGTAGAACAGTAACAGAATCAGTCCATTGCTCCCTTTTAGGCTTAGCATAGGAGCAACAAAACCAAGGTCGCTTCCCATTTTGCCCCTTTACTTATTAATAATTATTTTACTACTGAAAAAATGGCAGCTTTTATTACTAAAACATCATATTGGTAAGCAATAAAGTCAAACTCGATCATCGTCTTGCTCTATCCGGTTCAGACCCCTAAATCTATACAGATATTCCCTGCACAACTTTCAGATTTAAACTAATTTTATTGTTAATCAAGAGCACATCCACATTGTGATTGCACTCAGTTCTCTCTTTCTGCTAAGGACAGCACAGAAAGGATCCAGAACAAAAGGTTCACATCTTTCTCAGCCGCTCTTCATGCCCATCTAATTAATCTCAGGATGATTAAAATTCAATTCAATAAGAAAGCAGTCAATGGCATGATTAGATAAACGAGCTTGTGCACGAGTACTGAAACAATCAAATCAAACAAGCCTCACATATTTCTCATAAGTGAAGGAACAAATTCGCTTCAGGAGCTGTTTTAAATCCCTATGGCGTTCAGATGGCCCTGTCTCATTTTCCAGAGAACAACAGCGGTGTCTCCTACTGCATGTAATGTATTATCCATACCCTTTGAAACTCAGAATATGTCTAATACCTTTCTGGATCAAACACTTCTTGAAATTCTAAGCCACGAGAAATGGCTATTCCCAGACTTCTTGGCATCAAAGGAGCCGAACAAACATTTCCTGTCTGCAAACCCAACCAGGAAATCTTTCCAGCAGCAAAGCGATTTGCTACATAACCATAGCAAGTTCCATATCTTTCAGCACCTTTACGTTTTATATTCATGAGTTACATGGACGTTGTTTGAAATAGGACATTATTCCTGTCTCAGTAATCACCTTGTGTTTAGAGGCTGTCAGGAGACATTATTGAAGTCCTCATGAAACGCAGCCATGAGAGAGTAATGGGGTGGATGGCTTTGTTAGTTACATTGAATATTCCTGGGCAGCTCTGCTCCTCAGCAGAACGGTCTCCTGCAGATTTCCCAATGGTTTAATTGCAGCTTAGAAAACTAAACAAAGAAGCTCAGCCTTCTGCATGGCAGGCTGTGGTTCCTGCACGGAACACAGCGGTGACACAGAGAGGTGCTGTGATTGATGCATTGTGAGCTCACGCGATGCAATCACTTGAAGTCCTTGCAGGACATCAGCTGTGTTAATTTATTAGCAGATGAGGAAAATCTGTACGTCTTTACTCCTTCCAGTGCTTTACCTCATCTCCTTTACCACCTCGGCCCTTCCCTGCTAATAAAGGCAGCTTCCTCAGAGCTTTACCAGCAAAACTTCCCAACAGATATGCATTTTGTTCAGGCATCAAACAATTGAATCAGACCTCTAGAATACACTCTCAAACATTTCCAGAATGAAACAAACCACTTACTAGAAAAACCACTTCTTGGTGACTGCAAATTGGTTTCGTCATAGAACTGTTTGAGTTGGAAGGGACCCTTAAAGGCCATCTGGTCCAACCTCTGCACTCAACAGGGACACCCACAGGCCCATTGGGTGCTCAGAACCCATTCAGCCTGACCTTGAGTGTCTGTAGGGATGGGGCACTATCAGCTCTCTGGGCAACCTGTGCCACTACCTCACCACGCTCACTGTAAAAACAAAACATCTTCCTTATATCCAACCTAAATCTCCCCTTTTTTTAGTTTGAAACCATTTCCCCTTGTCCTACCACATCAGACCCTGCTAAAAATCCCGTCCCCTCCTTTCTTACAGCCCCTTCAGATACTGAAAGGTAGGGCACTGGGCAGTGTTCTCTCTGGAGGGTCAGCCCAGCTACCTGCCTGATGCTGCTTCTATGCAGATCATTAATATTTTTTGCCAGTTTCTTCAGCACAGATGAGATTCAGATCCCACATTTGTGTAGGGAGCTACTTTTATGAGCCCATTCATCAAAAGCCTGGGAGAATTTGTCAGCATAACAGATGAACAAAAATGCTCAAAGTCCCCTTTTGCAATCCCCATCAGGCAGCAGAGAATTCCTTGCAGAAATCTAAAGAGCATGTTATAATTCAAATTAAACCTAAGTATAAATTGGAAGTTTTAACTTAAAATCCATTATAAAGTGGCAATCTGAGTGAAGGGCAGGAGGGTGTTAAGGATGGAACACACAACCTTGTCTTGCTATGAGGGCTTTTCTGCTGCTCGAGAAGCACAGCACAGAGGTGTCCCAGTGCTGCTCCACACTGTTACCCTGCAGCTGCAGTAACTGCTCACACCTTGTAACACAGCACACAGCTGCCTCTGGTTTGCAGAGCTTCTAGAAGGCAGTCATAGGTCACTCCTATAGGTCACACCTTAATCATTTGCTTTTTGTTAGGTATAATTTGCAGACAATTAGCCCCATGTTTAATTTTTTTTTTCCTTATTTCCTCTCGTTATTAGTAATTCTATATCACTCTAAATATTATTACCAAATATCATTCAACCTGTCTCAGCTTTGGGAAAAGCAGAGTCATTCTCTGCACTCATCCCATCGGTGAATGAGGCTGTTTCCATAAAGCCAAGGAGAACTGGAGTTTTTCTCCTTCTGGTTACACTCACCATGCATGCTTTCAGCTCTGCTTCCTCACTAAGGACTCAGTTTCAGGAAAGAGCAGGCTTGTTATCCGCCTTCCCTCCCTCCTTGGGCTGCACATCCCATCACCAAGAAGCGTTCTCAGCAAAACCTACCTCTTTTAGCTCACCCAGGACCAAAGCTTTGTAGCCCCCAAATGACAGAGAATCCCACAGCTTAATCCTGACCCAGTGTGAAAAGAGCTGAAAAAATCACACTGTGCCTCCAAACCAAGCACCCCCATTGCTCTAGCAAGTAAATAAATCCCACGCAATAGCCCATTAATGCCTCACACTTTGTGCTTTTCAGCATTCTCACATTAATTGCCAAATTATATTAACATTTAAAAGAGAAGGGGAACAAGCATGTCACCTTGGTTGCCAGGGAACCTTCAGAAGCAGAGCTCCTCTCAGCCTGCCTGCTAGCTGAGGTGTGGGGCTGCTGCCCCATAGGGATACTGCTATTTCACAGCACTCTGCAAGGCTGTAAATTGAAGAAATCATGGGAGAAGGTCAACAGTGCAAATCCCTGGTGCCTCCAGGGCCCCATAGATATCTCGCTTCTCAGTGGAAATTGTTGCATAGCATTCAGAACAGCTTTGCTAGATGAGCGCATCATTTGCCTGTGACCCTGTATAGGATGTGGGGGTTCCCAAAAAGGAGCTGGGGCTGTCTCTGGAAGAACAAAAATGTTACAAATCCCACAGTGTCTGAATTTTCTTGTTCTCATGTTTTTTCTGTCTCAAAATAGGATTTTCTAGTGGCTTAAGCTCCCAGCAACAGCCTAGGGAGTTGAATCAGATCATAGATATGTGTATATAAATGGTTCCGCGGAATTGTGTAGAAAGTCAAAATGACACAACTGTAGTGAAATCATAACATATTGGTTTAATGCAACTCCAGCCATTTGCTGAGGCAGCAGGGGCTAACTTCAATCCGAAATACATATTCGGTATTTCTGGAAGGGATTATAAATCCCCTGTGCTTGCAAGAACAGCAGCATAGCCCCCAGATTCCTCCTCATTTCCCCAGGCAACACCAGTGCTGCAGACCAGGAGCAGCACAACTGCAGAAGTGCAAATACAAAGTCAGGGCCAGGCAGACATCGAGCTGCAGAGGGTCAGGGCCAGCCCTGTTCCTACAGCCCCTGTGTACCTCTGCATTCCCACCCCTGCTCCAAACCCCCAGCGAGACAGTGCTGTCTGAGCCAGCGTGCCTAGAAAATCCATGTCCTAATTATCCAGCATCCCTAGCATGGTAAATAAGACCCCCCCAAAATGGCATCTTTTCCCTATTTATTTTATTTTATTTTTTTTAATTGTCAGTGGTTTTTTTTCCTCCCCTTCCCCACTGAGGCGCTCTGGCTAACTCTGCCTGCCAGCCGCATCTCATTTGTTTAATAATGACAGGGAATGTTTGTGGGAGGTAACAACTTACCTTGCTTTGATGTATATTAGGTAAGAGAAGGAAAGGTACGCGCAGCGGGAGATGGCAATGATCAGAAGAAACAGAGTTTCAGGGGATTAACGTATTCCATCACGTTGTCTCCCACTTTCCAGCACCGTGTGGATTACAGCCCAAGTGCCCACTGATAAATCACCGTCAGGGCACTGGAGTGTGCAGCAACACTCATATGGCTGCACTAGCAAAACCTGGTCGGCTTCCGAGCTGTCACTAATACTGCGTTCATCTCTGATGGATGATGCTCTGGCAAAGCTTCTTCCTCATTGTCATGACCCAAAGAAGAGAGCTTGGCTCACTGAAGAGCTTACAATTAAGATGCTCAGACAAAGAAACTGCAGCTGCTTGGAGTTTTAGAGGAGAATGTCTCAAAGAGCAGGAGCAAAAAAACCTGCCTTTCATCACTGCAATTTCCAGAAGCTTGTCGGGCATCTCCATTTGAGAAGGCGGCTGCAATTGTCAGTGAAACCATAGGCAGAAATGCCCACATCCTTGCGAAAGTCCCTCCGTGCACCAGGCTGTGTGAGCTCACAGGCCCCAAGAGCCCACAGTGTTCCTGCACACCCAGCACATCCTCATTAGCACTGTTTTTTGGGACAGGGAACATTCATAATTCCCAGTATTTTCCAAGCCACATCTAACATGTTTGGATGCACTGATCCTCATGCAACTATCTCCTTAATTTGTATGGTGATAAAATAAATTACGTGGGAACATGCCTTGTGGCCCTTCTCCGTGCATCTTCAAGATGACCTTTGGTCCTTCTTCCTTATAGCCCATTTCTTCGAGTTGTTAGAGAATCATGGAATCATTAAGGCTGAAAAAGACCACTATTATCACTAAGCCCAACCCCAATCCACCCCACCATGCCCATAACCACGTTCCTCAGTGCCACATCTCCACAGTTCTTGAACACCTCCAAGGATGGTGACCCCATCACCCCCTGGGCAGCTGTGCCACTGCATCACCACTCTGTCTGAGAAGACTTTCCTAATGTCCAACCTGAACCTCTGCTGGCATAACTTGAGGCCATCACCTCTCACTCTATCACTGTTACCTGAGAGCAGAGGCCGACCCCCACCTCACCACAACCTCACCACACCTCACTAGGAGGTTGCAGTTTGTCCATCCTTCATCCGCCTCCAGTCTGAGCAGCTCCTTTCAGCCCTCACCACGCTCCATACATAATATAAGAACACCAAACAAAGGAAAGCAAATAAACAGTAGAACACACAAACCAGCCACGCAGGAAATTCAGAATAAAAAAGCCTGCTAACTCTCATATCTCCAACTTATATCATTAAACTTCCAACTTCTTAAATATATTCCGTACTCTCAGCCTTTCTCTCAATTTATATGCTTGGTTATAACTTGGGGGAAAAACAAAACAAAACAAACCTTTAAGGTTTTTTAAGGTTTTGCCAAGGCAAAATGTTAACACTGTTATTCCGGCTCAGACTTCCAGCACTTTCAGAAATTGCAAATTTCCTCATGCTAATCCTGCTCATTCATATTAATGCATGGGAGATCAGCATTTGTCTGATCAAAATGCATGCTCAGTGTTGTGGGCTTATTTATTTTAAATCAGGTTTATCATCAGAATGCAACATTAAGTGAACATTAATGCTGCGAAGGCAGTAAGACTTGCTGAATTGCTTTGAGGATACTTAAACCAGGCTTCGGACAACTTCATCCAGAATACATCAGGAGTTAATCAGGTGGTTTGTGGGAATTACAGAGAGGGGAATTAGGAGACATACAGGACACAGAGTCTGTGCCCATTAAAATGATAATCTTTGAGTGATTTGGTAAAGGAGCATTAATCCAGAAAGGGAGAAAATTGTGTGAAAAGTACCTCAAAGTGTCACAAGATAATTCAGGATGCAGCCTAAAGTCCCTTTGCATCGCTTTGTTTTACATAGGGGAACAAAACCAGCTGGCTCACGATGCTCTTCCAAACCCGTCATAAACAACAAGGTACAAAAATTAATTTAAAGATCCACCTGAAGTCATTTCTGCAAAGATTAAAGACAAAATAAATGTATTTTTGGAAAAACGACACCAATACATCAGCTCAGAGAAGGCACAAGAGAGAAGGGCAAAGGCTGCAGCCTTGTGCATTCCAGATGGCCGTTGTTCTTGTTCTTACACATTACGTGGGTGCTTCACACCCATCGTCAAGAAGCTAAGAGAGATGGAAATGGTTTGATTGGTACGACCTCTCCCTCTTCCCTACAAAAGGATTTTAAGGCTTGCAAAGTTGATTATGTTCTGTCAGATGTGTTTTATACTTTGATTTTGGTGTGTCAGTTATTTTCTTCCCCACTGCCAGTGAAAAGAGATCCATCTCATACAAGAACCCAAATCCAGCTGCTTATAGGAGTTGGAAATGAGAAGGGGCAGCCAAGGCTGAACTGCTCAGACAGTTTTATGGGAATCGCACAGTCCACCTTCAGAGAATCCTTTTATGCCCTTCACCTGACCTGATTTTATTGTATTTTCCATAACTATCCTAGAAAATATTGACTTCTTCAGTATATTTCAATTTCTCTCATTGCTAAATCTGATCTCTGGATGCTCTGAGAACCTCAGCCACTGTCAGAACGAAGCTCCACACTCATTATTCCAGCTTGTTGCTGCAATGTTCTCAAGTAATGAAGCACAGCACATAATCTGGCCAGTCATTTAGCTCCAGAGGACAGAGAGATAGAATTAAATAATAGCAGAACTTGCACTCCTATCAGAAAGATATTTTTGAGCCATTCCAAAGAATGGATTTTTCTCCGCAGTTTAATTTGCTGTCCCCGAGGAATCTATACAACCAAATCTGGACAATCACAAGAACAAAAGCCATTGAATTTGATGAGCCAAAGTTAAAGGTTTTTCTTATCTTTTAACCCCCTACAGGGTAGGTGGCACTTTATGTTCCACCTAAAAGTCATTTCAACCAGCCTGCATAGCAGCCCCAGCAAGGCTCCCTGTCCTTGTTCCAGTGCAGAGGGACAGGGTCCCTACTTAAATCAAGCTCATGCTTCATTAAAACTACTTAGAGCAGTCCTGCACAGCAGGGCAGTGCCCAAAGCCGAGAATGTTTCAGTGAGTTGGAAACCAAGAGCTCCCCAGAGTGCCTGGAGCAGCCCAGAGCAGGAAGATGTTGGGCAGTCAATGGAAAGTCCCCCACTGCTCTCACCGGGCTTGAGTCAGGGCTTCAATTATTTCAGTTAAGAGGAGGAACCCTCTGTAGGCAATGAGAAAAATAAAGTTGCCCATAGGAGAGCACCATGGCTGAGCTGCACACAGGAAACCAAAACAATGACCCAAACAAGAGAAGCATCTTTGCTTTCATCTGCCTTGCACTAAAGCTGCACACCTCCTTTTGTAACAATCTGGGTGTTTTAATTCCACCTCTTGGACTTCTTCCCAAACTCCTGAGCCAGGCTCAGGTGCTCCAACACAGACTGCTCTGCAGCAAAGCCCAGGAGAGGTGTCAGAGCACATGCATCTGCATGCCACTGCCATGCAATAGTCCTCCTGGGGAGACGAAGGGAGCAGTCCTAAGGGAAGGGCCAGTTCACAAAGTTTCTATTCTATGAATGGATTGATTCATTTGCCCAGAATGAACGGACTGATGCTCTTCTTTGCTGAACGTTTTATTTTCTGTCTGTGGGGTTGTTTTTCTTTTTTAGCTTGCTTGTTGCTTTCGCATCTTATTTATATATATATATATTTTAACTGGAAATGCTCCAAAGGAAATTTTATGGGGGAAAGAGTTGTGACAACATGTTGTTGCTGTTCTCCCATTTTCCAGCTCTAAAAAGAGCGGTGTGATCATCTGTGTGCAACCTAAGCCATCGTACACACCATTGCATCATCCCAACTTGGAGTTAATGTTTGACCACAGCAACCTCTGCAAGAAACCTGATGAACCATTTCAAAGCCCTCACCACCACGAGGACAAAACAATTACCAACACCAAAGCATTTTCATAAGCACAGCCTTTGGGAAGCTGCTGGAGATGGGACTGAAATAGCAGCTCGTTAGGAACCTCGTTACAGCCAACCCATGGATATCTTTATGACCTAGTTAACATTGATGGCCAACATTAGCAAACCCAGTCGTCCATGGCAGAGCACCTGGGTGAGGGCTCATCCATGCACACTGCCAAGTACTCGCAATACAAACCAGCTGCTGGGTTTGCTCCCACAAGGAGCTTGGCTGGGGCAGCAGCACTGAGCCACCAGCCCTGGAGAGCTCATTTTGTGCAAGCTCTTTTTTTTTTTTTTCTTTTTCCTTTTTTGCCCCAATTTTTGCACCATTCCATCCTGTCTCTTCCCCCTCTCACATACAGCCTTAAAGGAAATGAAGCCTTGGTGGTTTGCTGCTAATTAACAGCCCCTGGGCAGGGAAGGAGCCAGAGCACTGCAGGTCTGGCAAACAGCACCAACACAGCACAGAGCATCCTGCAAAGCACTGCGTTCCTACAGGGGACACAACACTGCCCTGACCTTCTAAGGGTAGCCGTGACTGCACTAATGAAGCATCTCTGCATTTCACCTCCCAGCACCAAGGACTTTCTGGCAGATGAAACTCCACAATGGCTGTGATTAAGAATCATCTTGTAAAGGCTTTACAAATTACCTGCAGCTTTAGGTATTAGCAATTGGCAACCGTGCTCAGGTGGCAACGCAGCCCCAGCTGAAGCTTTGAGGTTGCAAAGACCTGGGGTTGTGTTTGGTTGTTGGTTTTTAGCAGTTCTTGTCAGATAGCAGGACACTGGGACTGAACTGGCTGCAAGCAGAGGGTCAAATAGCAATTTCCTCCCTCCTGTTATCAGCAGGCTTTAGACTCTCCTTTTCGCAAAGGGAGCAGAATTCATGGGTCAGTTCAGCGTAACAGAGCTCTGAGCCAAAGAAAGAAACTCCGATTCTCCTGGGAGTTGTTTTTGTTTGGGTTGTTTCAAATCCAGCAGCTGAAAGTTGCATACATGAGAGCTGCGGGGTTTAAAAGGAAGACTACAAATCTGCCGTCATTTGAAGTTAACCACAAAGTCAGCAAATGCTGTCGCTTCTCATGGGAGTGGAAGGGCTTTGGGGACCTGATTCTCTTTTTTTTTCCTTTGTAATTTGTTTTGCGTGATTGAATCATTGCCAAACAGCCTTAACTGGACAGAAGTGCAAAGAGTCTCTTCTCTCTTCTCATTATAGGGCATTTACTTCTGTAGTGACACAAGGGACTACGGTTAGAAGAGATTACATTGCACCCAACAAACTTCTGGTGGCGATTCCAGAGTGAAAAGATCACAACCCACAGACCAAACCAGAACAAAAAACCCTGTGATTAAATGTCAAACTGCATAACGAGAGCAATATATGTATTCACACACACACATGCATAGAAGCTCCCTGCTTTCAGAAAGCTGCAGGAACATTCAGGCATATCAACGCTCACAGCAAACTGTTCAAAAAGCATCTATACATTCAGTAGCGTGGCAGCATATCGTGGGAGTAGATGCGACTTTGCCTCACCTATGATGATCTCAGGAATAAAAGCAATCATGATGAACCAGTTAATTACAGCTTTCCCATTCAACACCAAGAATGATACTACTCTGCTTTAATTTTAACGTCAGAAAGAGGTGGTAGAGAATAAAAGGAAAAGCAGGTAAGAAACGCACGACTTTGTTAAATTTAATCACTGTCTTTGTCAAACACCAGCTGACATTTGTAGAAAGGAGGACATCTCTTGCTAACGATCCCAGCAATTACTGCCTTTCAGCAGTCAGCACCCAGTTTGTTCCACAGGGCCATTACCTGTCTTTCCACGTGCTGTGGAGCAAGTGTTGTGTTCCATCTCCTCCTACACACCAGCCAAGTGATTGCTGTCCCCAGTCTGCTCCCTTCAGCAGTGATTTGCTCCGATTTGTGCAAGGGCACTCTGTGCATCTGCTGCTACACCACTAAACAAGCAGGAATTCAGCAGACATGGGAAGATAAAGATATTGCCCTAAAGAATTACATTTCTGTTTACCCTGCTGTCCGTTACAGAGGAATCTGAATGGAACGCTCATTGCCTCCTCCCCCAAACACCAGCTTGTGTGTGCTGATACCTATGAGAGCAGCAGAGCAGTGAGATGCCTGCACCCACAGCACTGGGGAGCGCAGCTCAGCTCCTTTCTGCCTCCATCTCTCCTTGCTTTGACTTTCCACCCAGCCAACTCAGCACAGTGTTTAGCTGCACCCACGCTGTGGCTGTCAGTGCAATTCAGGGCACTGTTATCTTGGGGTATAGGAGCTGCTGCCCTCAACCCTTGGAAGAATCACCTCGGCATTTTGTGCTAACGTTTTGTTTGCCTCTGCTCCACATAGCTTCCACCCTTTGGGCTTCCCCCCCACCCCCAACAGTGAGCCGAAAGCAGAAGGGAACAGCCCCGAATTTCATATTTTATTGCATCAGAAACACAACGCAGCTCTGCCTCAAGCGAGAGGATGACCTTGTCATGGCCAACCCCAGATGGGCACAGCCTTAGCACTGCTGCAGTCCTTGATACATGAGGTGACCTCAACAGTACCTGCAGCCTGGCACCCACACCTTTATTTGCTGTCACAGTGGATTGCAGGGGCTCTGAGGACTCAACAGCATTTGGTTGAGGTATGGTTCCCCCCAGGAGTTCTGCCCTCACTACTTCCTATTGATGGGACTACCCAGAAGAGGTGGGAGCATCAAGGTTTCCTATTCCCCCAAAGACATCAACAATGTTGTCTCAGCTGAGCAGTGCAATTCTTGCAGATGAGTTTATCACCAAACCCAATGAAGAGAAAGAGCTCTTGTTTTTGGGGAGGAGGGGAAGCTCTCTGGGAAGGACAGAGCTGCTGCTTGGGTCACCACCTGATGCTGTAAACCCTGCTCCCTGGAAGACGTAATTGATGGTTTACTAATTAACTCAATTTCAGACAAATTGATGATAATAAACCCCTTCAGAAGCTTACCTAAAAGCTGAATAATGTTCTTAGCCTTAAGTACATGGAACTCTTTAACACAGCTGATGGCAAGACCCTCCAGAAAGGGAAGCACAGCATGTAGAAGAGGGAATAAAGGGCCGTAAAGAAGTAAAGAACTGATTTTGAATGCTGCATGGTTTTGGGTTTTTTTTTAAGCTATCCTGGTGTCCAGAGGACCTTCAGCTCAGTAGACAAAGTAACACCACACCATGTGCGTGGCATGCCTCACAGCAAAATACAGGGAAATCTGGGGATACCTTCAGACCATGAAGTTCACCTATTATGGTACTTTTGTACCTTTTTCATGCTGCTCCTGTCCAAACAGAAATCAGGTTGCAGCTCAGGATGATGCACTGCATTGTGAATGCTTTGAAATTGGTTGTGTTGTCTATGATTTATAATACTTAGAAATACTGGCATGAGGTTATAACAATAAAAAAAAGAAAGGAAAAAAAAAGAACACAGACTTTATTTATTTATTTTAACTTCAATGCTCAGCTTCCGGTCCAAACCTGCACATCAGCGAGACCTCCCCTGACTCCATGGCACTGCACAGCTTCACCTTGGCTGAGCTGAAACCAGAGCAACCAAGTCACAGAGGGGCAGACAGGCAGCTTTGCAAAGAGGGAGGGGTTTCTAACAAACCTCCCTCAGTCGCATTGCCTTCCCCTGGGGTAAACAAACAATCCGAACGGAGCCCAAAGAATGTGGAGCGATAGCATCAGAAAGCACATTAAGGAGGCTTAGAAAGGTATATGCACAGCAGCAGGAGAGAGTGCTGACACGAGGAGATAAGAGCTCTCAGCTCCTTCTCCAAATTTCAGCTCCCTTCTCCTGCAGATGAGGAAACAGCCAGGCAGGACATGTGGAAGCACCTTTTTTCTGACCTAGCACTGAGCTATGCCCAGCAAGCATGCTCAGAAAAGAAAGAGAAAACAAAACATCCTGTATCAGCGGCTTAATAAGCAGTTCTCATTACTTTGTAGGCGTCAAAGCCAGTCATCTCATGACACAGTGTGAGCTCTGCCCTGTGTCAGTCGGCTCTTGCAGCTACTCCATTTCTAACAGTTGATTAGGAAAAAGTATATAACGGAGTGTTCAGCAGCACCTAAAAATAGAGGGACTGGGACATCTTGGATTGCAGGTCAAGGGTAGGCAGAATAAGACAGCCTTCTGGTGACAAAGCGCCCTGCAACCCACTACCCATCAAAGAAACCTGTCGTAGAAATTAGAGCTTTGCAAAACCACCTCCGTGTTTATGCCTTAAGAATAAAGGTGTCCGCAAACAACCCCAAACAAAATTCCTGCTTCAGGATGCTCATTTTGGGTGCAAGTTTTACTTTCTTTTAGGCCATTCTGGACTTAGCCTCTCCTCCTACTCTCAAAAAGAAAAGCATCTCACTCTTTTTGTTGCAGCATGGGACAAAAATGGCTTTGGAGGACCTGGCTGTGCCCACCAAGCAGAGCCCCGCCACCTGCCAGCCTCTGCCATCCCAGCATGGATTCTGTCACACCACTCTGCTCCCACTTCCCCATGCCACAGGGAGACAGATGGTGCAGAGGAATTTTAAACCGGCTCCTGGGCAGCCTCTCTCAAGAAGGTTTTGCAATGACAGAGGAGCAGATGACAGAAAAGCATCACACAAAGATTTTGATAAATTTTGCAGAATACCCAGCGACCTTTAATACCAAGAAACTGGGGAGCAGATTGGCAGGGGATGCGTAGAGTAAACATTTTGCTCCATGCGCCATCTATGCAACAGTAATTTTGTACAATTGCAAAGCTGCCCACCCTCCCGTTTAAAAGATCGGCTATTTTCCCCATGAATCACAAGGTAATGAACTTGCCTACCAGCTCAGGACAGCGATCCAGCAGTAGACTGAGCCCTGCACAAAGCCCCACTGCCTTATCAAAGCTCTGTGAACTCCTATTTCCACTAGTGGATCACAATGCAGGACTGGGATTTTTTTTTGTGCTGTCTTGAATTTGACTGATTTCCTTTAGAAATGCTACAGCTGTGAATCCAAGAAAGATTAGCCTGTTTTTACAGGGGAGAAGAAACGAAATAACTGAATGGATGTCTCTGTCATGCCCAGAGCTCTCAGCATGGTAAGCACCTATAGAGGCTGCAACCCAGAGCCAGAGCAAACGTCCTCCATATTACTCAGCTTCTTACCATGGAAGCATTTAACATGTGAAATGTATTGCATGCATAGCAAAGCATGTCCTGATTGATCCACTTTCACACGGGACAGAGAGTTAACAAATGATGAATTCCCAACCTGCAAACCTGGACAGTTCCCAGAAGTGGTAGAAAAAGAAAAGATGACTCAAGACAGGTGGCCTGATAGATCACCGTGCAGATGAAACTGAAAGCACTCCACGGCTTTGGGGATGGAGATGCACAGACTTCACCATACTAAATATTAAGTTATACATAGCCAGAACAAGACTCATAACAACTGGGGATCCCTGCTGAAATCACAACAAAGGAACATTTAGCTGCAAAGCACACAAAGCAAGGCCCCTCAGAAGACAAGCAGAGGAAAGTCACAGTGTTCCACTACACCAGAAGTAGGGACACTTAATGCCAACACCTCCCCAGCTCCAATGAAGGAGCTGGACTCATTTCTCCCAGTTGAGTCCATCTTTCTCTTGAAAAATGCATGAAGAGCCTTCCTGACAAATCATCCTCCTCCCTGTAAAATTGCTTAATCAAGATTTCCCCATGCAGCTGGCTTATTTGCATCCTTCCTATTGCATTAATATATGCAAACGGATGGCACTGCTGATGCAAGCAAAGGAATAAAAGGTCACTGAAGCAAGTTTAATTAAAAAGAAAGTCTGAACTTGAGCAAGAGTTAGCTAAACTGAGACATATTGATTAGCAGGGCTGGTTTTAATTATTACAAGACAACCACAAGTTTACTTTGATATTGAACAGAGACAGTCCTTCAGATCACACTATCTCATCTCTCTGACATTTCCATCCACTCGGGAGATTGGTTAAGCTAAAAACACCAGATAAATAGCTGTGAGCAAGCAGAGGTCTGCAGCCTGACACAGGCAGAGCCCCTTCCATGCTGAGAGATCAAAGCAGATGCTGCTACACAGCATCCTTCTGTGGGCCAGCAAGGCCACAGCCATCTGTGTAACAACTGTACAGGCACCTCAAAGCAGTAGACGGTCTGGGAAGAAAAATCCAATCTATATTTTCTTCTTTGAACCTTAGTATCCATAGAACAAACCAAGGGATAGATAGTCAGCTCTCTGATCCTTGCACAGAGTGAAGGGCAGTGGGACACCTCTGGGATGGTGACCCATCCAAGAGCAGGCGGCTCCTCCCATCACCTGCACAGCACAGCCCTGAGCCCCCAGCAAACATTTTGGGGTGATGTTTTTAAATGCACCTTTCCCCATGGTAAAGATTCATTTCCAACAAAGCTCATATTTTCTCTATTTAACCCTCTTCCTCCTCAAAGTACCTTTTTTTTTTTTTTTCCTAGCAAACAAAGAGAGATTGACTGCATGTTAGCTCCATCACACGTATGACATGACAGAGAAGCAGTTGCTAAGCGACTACCTTGGGGGTGAGGGACACTTCACAGAAATGTTTGTAATCATCCATGAGGGTGCACACGCTGAGGTCTGATTCTGATGTGATAAGAGAGGCAAAGAAACGAACCCAACCTCTGCACTGTAGGTGAAGTTTAATCAAAAAGAAGCTGCTCCCAGTAAGTTGTTTCAATATCCTGAACATGTGATAAACAATGAGACAAAGCAGAAACACAGAGCACCTGGAATACAGGCGAGACTTCTAATCAGGTCCAACTCCTGGGCAAGAGCAAAAAATGAGGGCAAATGTCTGCCTGAACAAAACGGGGGAGATGCCATCAGATGTGAACAGCTATTTGAAATTATCCCAGTGTAGCTAAAATAATTAAGCTGACGCTTAGATCTAATAGGAGCTAATTCTCCTCCGAAGGAACCTGCCCTGCAGCACCAGCTGGGCAGCATCCCTACCACCCAACATCTTTACTACTATGAGAACAGATGCTGCTGTTCTGAAACGGGATCCAAATCTCTACTTTTCGCTTACCTTTATATCCCCCAGTTCCCTCCTACTTACCTCAGCTTCTACCCAGCAGCATGAAGCATCCTTTCTCTCTATGCCTCTCACTTTTATTGGGTCTCTCCAGCTCTTCCCTGAGTCCATTGGCTACAGCTTGTATTTTCCAGCTGATCTTTCTGAGCCGGAGGGCCAAACCCAGCTGGAGCTCATCTCCACATGCCCTGCGGTCAGCTTTGACCACGGCCTCTGGAAGTGCCTGAAGTCAATCGCCCGCAGGCTGCAGTGATTAGCAGAGATTGCACTTAGATCAGCAGCAGCTTTGCGGAGCTTGGGAGCTTTGATTTTGCTCAACAGGAGAAAGAGATGTGAAAAATATTCCAGATATAATCTCAGCCAGTCAGGTACATTTTAAAGAGATAAAACAGAGAGAAGATTTTTTTGTTGTTGTTATGAGTGGAAATGATTTACTTATTTTTCACAGGACTGAATGAAGCACCCAGGGACATGGTAAACAGTGCGCTGAAGGCACTTGAGCTAACATTCACAGCAGGAATAGGAAGAAGTTCAGCTGGAGCAGTGCACAGGGGAAAACGCCACCCTACTGAGGAGATTTTGCAATGAGAACTCACAATGTAAAGGTTACTGCCATAGAGAGGAGAGGTTGGGTCTCTAGGATCATAAAGGCTGAAAAGATCCCTAAGATCCCCAAGTCCGATCCCAACCCATCGTGCCCATAGCCACGTCCCTCAGTGCAACATCCCCATGGATCTGGAGCACCTCCAGGGATGGTGACCCCACCACTCCCTGGGCAGCCTGTGTTGATGCCTCACCACTCTTTTAGAGTAGAAAATGTTCCTAATCTCTAACCCATTCAATAATATCTCTAAGAGACAGCTTACAAAGCACTTTCCATATTACGGGTGAAAACAGAGATGAAGTGAGGGTACACCTGGTGTCCTCAGCAAAGTCGGGGGGGCTGCTGTGGGCGTGATGGTGAGCAAGAAGCCAGTTTCCCCATGGTGCCCTATCTATCACCAGGCAGCTCCTGCGAGACCTCCTGAGCACTGCTGCACGCTTTTCAAGCTGCAGTCATTAAAATGCAGGCGGAGTCCTTGCCGGCTTCCCTTGGCTAAGTCAAGAGAGCTAAAATCCACTCGTAAGTACTGTTAAAGTTCAGTCGCTGCTGTTTGTACAGCACTGTGCCGCAGAGCCAAGAACAAAGCATCTCAGTGTCAAGAAATCAAGGAGCCTGTCCAAAATCCCCCACGGTGGCAATCAGCTTAATCTCTATCAGAAAAGTGTATAAAAATGTGAACAGGGTGTTTTTTTTTTTTTTCTTTTTCAGCCCTTCAAATCAACACATTTAAAAATAATACGTACAGCTTTTTCTTTTCTTACTTGCGTGTGACTTCAGCTTTTTGAGTTATCTCCATAACTACGGGCAGAGCGGAGCTCTCTGCAGGATGAGCTTCCCCATATGCAGTACTCAGATTGCCCTGTCCTGGGAAAAGCTGATGGTCTGTTTGCTAAAATGCAGCCAGTAAGGACATCCCAGTATAAATATCTCTGGTATGGGAACATTTCTATTACACACAGTTGTTGTCACGGACAGATTCTCAGTCTTATTGTCGGACGGATGCAGCAGAACAAACAACTGCTGGAATTAACGATACCCACATTCCTCGCTTCTGGACATTGGACTTTTTATAAATCAAAGGGCTTCCATTATAAATCTGTGATCACCTAAATATTTAAGGTGTATCATCACTGGATCCTGACTTGTTTGGGTTCTGGACTCCTTCCATCACACCGTGCTCCATGTCAAAGCCCTCTGAACACACAACGCTCCAAATGGCACAGCAGCATGCAGGACATCTCTCTAATAGACTCTCATGCCTTTTATCTTCTTTCACTTCAAAACACAAAACATTTCCAGGCAGTCTAGAAAGTCAGCATGGTCTCCGCAGCTCCCCAAGATCAACCTGCAGTTTTAATGTACTTTTGTCAGAAGATATTAACGCAGCTAATGGCAACATAATGAGGCAAGGCTTAACCCAGCTGCACGACAGTTGAAGGAGATGAATATTATTCCACAGGATCCAGTCTTTTTGCAGAGAAGTCACCTGTCTGTCTGGGTGCCAGACAGTTTCCTCTGATGTGAAATCTACCTTTCAGCCAAAAAAAAAAGAGATACATTTGACGTCAGGAGCTTAAGCCAACTTAATTTGCACTGATAATTTGTGGTTTTGAGGAAGTTACCATCTGGAACGACTATGAGAAACATCAGAAGATCCTGGGAAAAAGTAAAGCACGTAAAAGCCATTCATTCACTCCTGAGAATGTGGTTTCAGGTGTTCAGTGAAGAGTGCTGGACAGAGGCAGCATCCCTGCATCTCACTGTCATCTTCAGGGTGGGATAAATCCTTCCCATCCAGTGCTTGTGCAGGGATGCTCTACATCTCTTCACTTCCCCAAATTTTGCTTATTTATATGAGAATATTTGCTTATCTATGTATCTCTTGGTATACTATTCATACGTTATTGATATGAATCTCTCGACTCATATAAATGAATTAGATGAATTGTAGAAATCAGTTGGCAACGTCACCAGCATGGCGAAGAGGTAAGTACAGTTTGGATAAAGCCTTTTGTTGCTACTGGAGAAGACAACCCTACACAGCTCAGATTGCTGGAGGCCCAGATAGGCAAATATTGGTCTACACACGCATTTCTGCTTCCTTTGGAAAGGCTCCTTAGCTTTTCATGGCTTAATGCTATTCATGAGAACTGCAGGATTTCACAGCAACCCTTTCAAGTGCCTTCATGCTGCAGGTAGAAAAGCAAACAAAAACAATAAGAAAAAATAAGACCCTGCCATGGCAAAGCCTGAGAACCCACCCCCCCCCGATGTGTCCACCCAGCCATCCCCAGGAGCCACATGTGTTTCTGCTCTACCTACCACAGCCCCTCTGCAAATAGACCAGAGCTCAGCACTGCTTCCAGCCATGCCCATCAGACGGATTTCTGTGGGGATCCACCCAACCATGAGAATGGCATTCACGAATAACCCATCAATTAGCCATCTGCTAAAAAAGCAGAGTCAATTAGAAACCTCTTGGTCTCCCTGGGTCAGTGAAGCACTCCCGGGTGAGTGGGAGCAGCCATGAATGGTTCTTCCCATCTCCCATATTTGTGCCAACTGGGATCAGGAGCCTCATACTAGAATAGCTTTCATTCTCGTCTGTTTGCTCTTCATATTTTATTTCAGATCTGGGACTAATTTAGTTTAAGATGCGCAGTAAATGTATACTGTATGTTGATAAATTATTAGCCTTCTTACATAGCATGCCATTCAGTAAATCCACAGAGAGCTCCTTACCATTCCCCACTGTGAATCATAGGACATTTGCTTAATAACTCCATATCCAGACGCGTTCAGTGAAGCACAGGGAAAGTGTCGTTGTTTACCAATCTGAGAGAATGTCCTAGATCCAAGAAGACATAAATCCTACCCAGACCAGCTGTCAGCTACGCGTGTGCCTCTCTTTGGAAATCTAGTTTAATAAAAGCAACACAAATATCTCCCTACAAGCCTGAGCACTACACAAACAGAGATGCCAAGTACCAAAACAATGGGCATATGGATTTTCTCCTGTAGAAGACTAGCAATAAATTGACTGGGACACAAGCTCTCACCTGCATTAACTCTACGTAAGTTCACCTTTCTAAGCTCATTCCTTGCAAAAGCTATGAACAGGCTAAAAATTCACCTTCAGCTATTTCGACTGACGTTCCTTTTTTAACTTCTCAACTTTATTTTTGGAGCTGGTCTGGAATCCTCTGCTGCCCATTCTTAATTCCTTGTTTTCCTTCCTTATTGGGAACCTATTCTACGTTGATTTATTTATTTTTTTAAGTGACAACAAAAAGCAAGAAGAATACGAAACTGGAAACACATTAAAGCTGGCAACAGAAGGATGCTTTAGCCAAGTCATAGAATCATAGAATGGTTTGGGTTGGAAGGGACCTCGAAGATCACGTAGTTCCAACCCCCTGCTATAGAAGGGACACCTCCCTCTAGCCCGGGTTGCTCACAGCCCCATCCATCCAGCCTAGCCTTGAGTGCTGCCGGGGGGGGGCACCCACAATCTCACTGGGCAACCTGCTCTGAGTCAAGAACACCTCTTTTAGCTTTGCTTTTTATGAGCTGATGAGAGCCTGCTCTTGCTCATAACCTCAGAACTGAAATGCAGAATCTCAACAGTGCAGCCTCTAAAATGGTTGGGTTATTAACTACTGCGCTAAGATTATTTGCTAAATTACAGCATGGAAGTATTCTCCAGCTTATTATTTCCAACAACAGGCATCTTTTATTAAGAAACTCAACTTGGATAATCAAGAACCACCCACTGTGAAATGAATGAAGTGTGTTCTCCAGAGAGCACAATGACTTTCTTTACCGGTGCTGTGCCTCAACAGAATAGGAATACATCCCTGACTTGGCAAATGGGGCTTTGGAGAAGAAATGATGATTTTCTTTTCTTTTTTCTTTTTTTTTTTTTTCTTTTCTTTTCTCTTTCAGACAGATGAAATTGTTTGTTAAATTAAAGCAAAGTCTTAGGGAGTGAGAAGTTAATAAATAGTGAACAAACAGCAGACCTAATGGACCGGCACTAAAGGCAGAGTCCCTTCCTATCCGTCAGTGCCTCGTTCCAAAGAAACCCAGCAAGTAAAAGCAGTAAGAATGTTTCCTTTCAGACAACATTTAACTCTTAAAAAATGAAATATAGAAGTCAGTGAAAGGGTTTGCTGACACCATCTCTGTTTCACCATTATCACGTCTTCGTAGCAAAGAGTTTGAGACCTGCCAGACAGCTCTGCAGGATGAATCCATTGTTTTGTACCATAGGGTTGGCCAACTGAAGTGGTCTTGAGGTGAGCATGGCTGGGTGCAGCTAAGCCTGCCTCCATGTTTGCTTCCAGACCTGGAAAGACTTTCTCCCTAATACAGATAGCGAGAGAATCAAGCTAGCACTCATGGCCAGGATTCCCTGTGCTGAGGGAAGCTCCTGTGCTCACCACTGAGTAGGAGACTTCAATGAGGGAAGACGGCCAGAAAACTTCACTGCAAGGCAGCAAACAGCACGAACTCAAAGAATTCACCTTCTGTGCAAAGGGAGAGACCTAAAGAGGCTCCCTGGTCATCCTGCGAGCAAGGATGAATGAGCCTCCAAATCAACCAGTTTCACAAAATGCAGTGACAAAGATTAAGGAAAGGTGATTTTGGTCTTATTTGGCATGGAAAGAAATGGATGCATTGGTTTGCATTCTACAATCCAGCAAGCTTGAATCTCTGGGTCAAAATGCCTCTTGCACAGTATCAAAGATCTTCACATCTGTCAGCTCTTAACACTTAAGGGACTTCCAGTACATCTTGATTTTATCCAATTTGGTGCAAATTTATATCTGCTGTGCTTTGCTTGCTGGACAGCAGCAAGAAGAATGAACTGTTCAGAGGCACCATGATGTAGCAGCTTCATATCACGCATCAGGAAACTCCTACATAAAGATTTTTCTTTGCCATCTGTACAAACTAAGCTGTTGTGCCCACCCCCATGGGCTTCACTCCCTCCTGCAGCAGCAAGACAGGCTCTGCCCTTCTCCATCCTGCTCTGGAGACGGAGCTTCCCTATCAGCAGCAGTGCTGGGGCAGCCCGCTCCTTAAGCTTCACAAGACACACCTCTGGGTTCAGATTTGCATTTGGACTCACAGCAAGAAGAAACCTGTTCTAAAAGGTTCTCTTGGCCAAAGTCCAAATCTGGGCTTTTTCTGTTTTGTTTTCTTCCTTTGTAAGCATGCAGCATCCTAGCAAAGCACAGTCAAAGAAACACAAAGTTTATTTTTCTTCGCGGAACTCATTCACGAAGGCACAGTGCTCACCGTAACGATGCAACGAGCTGTTCCAAGGAACACAGAAATCAGACAGAATACAAACCTCCTCTACTGTACTTGAGCCTTTTCTCTATTTCCATGGAGATCGCAGCTGGAGGGATACTCTTTTTTTTTTTAATTTTACTGGATTTGATGAAGTTCTGTAAAGATCGAACCACCGAGTGCTGGATTTTTCCTTTTTCTATTTTTTTTTTTTTGCTACTGACATAACATCGTTATGTTGTTTGTAGGAATTACGCTTTTTATCTTCCTGTCAACAGAATATGCATGCAAATAGACTTAGATTATTTATAGAGCAACATCAAATTAAACTGCTTGTATAATGACTTAAAACTGGTTATCGCTATCCTGCATAATATCTGTTTAAACACACCACTTGCAACGAGCTTTCCTAATCAAAGGAGGAAACAAAAACACAATGTCGCTAATTTTATGCATGCTGTGCAGCTCTCAGCACTGTGGCCATGTGCAGTGAGGGAGGATGATGCTGTTTTTACCCACATGTGCTCTTCAGTTTCCACAGAGCTTTTTGGAAAGCAATGAGTTGGCCAAATTTTGGATAGACTGGATATAAGGGATTAGTTTTTTTCACAGTAGGGTTAGCGGAGCACTGGCACAGGATCCCATAGAGGTGGTGGCGTTCCATCCTTGGAGACAACCCATTTTCAGGCTGGAGGAGCTCTGAGCTCCTGGCGGAGCTGTGGGTGTCCCTGTTCAGTGCAGGGGATATGGACCAGACAGCCTTTAAGAGTCCCAACTCCAATCCTATGATTCTACGCAAAGCTGCTGGAAACATTCAGACACATCATCCTTTTCCTGCCAAGCATTACAGCAGCCTCCAGTCTCTCTTTGCACAGTTGCCATTCCCCAGTTGCACGCCCACAGCATTGAGCACAAGACCCCTCCCCATGCATGCCTATGAGCCATGAACACCATGGGAACATGGGGAGCCCTGTGCAGCCCCCACCCTGTGTCGCAGTGCTTTGTCCCAGGCCAGCAGAACCCCAGCCCGTTTCCACATTAAAGCCTGGGCTAATCAATTCAACACACCAGTGCTCCCTTTGTCTTCACAGCCTTCACGCATAATGGATTTATTTCTTCAGGGCAGACCACTAATGAGATAGCAACAGTATAAGCATGTCTGTCGTAACTCCACGAGAGCTCTTCCACAGCTATGGCAATGATCGTTTTGTTTGTTTCTCTTTGCAAGAGCAAGCATAGGTCCATCAACTTCATAAGTGATGTCACACATGAAAGTACAGCTCAGATATCCTTCCCTGCCAATCCGTGTGGGGAAAACATGGCACACCCAGAGCACAGCTGGGGGGAGACAGGGATCACAGAATCACAGAATGGCTGAGGTTGGAAGGGACCTCAAAGCTCATCAAGCTCCAACCCGTGCTGTGGGCTGGCTGCCCCCCGCTAGCTCAGGCTACCCAGGGTCCCATCCAGCCTGGCTTTGGGCACCTCCAGGGATGGGGCACCCACAGATCTCTTGGCATCCTCTACCAAGGCCTCACCACCGTCTGAGTGAAGAATATCTTCCTAACATCTAACCTAAGCTGCTGCTGTTCCCAGCGCCATCCCTCTGCACTGTTACTCTGCATTGCTCCGCTGGTTTACAGCAGCTCCAGTGGCCCTGGGGCCCAGCATGGAGCTGCTTTCCACATTTTACTCTTCCCTTCCTGGCTTAGTCTCATCTGCTCACATCAATGAAAGCTGTTCAAATCACTACTGCCTTCTGGCTGCCTTCCCCCCGGCCAGAGCAATACCTCAGGCTGCAAGGGGCCTCACCCAAGCACCACGAACCCCCTCCACCCCTTTCCCAACCCCTCTTTCCTAACTCCTTGCCTCCTATTCATACACCTGTGACAAGAGCTAGACAGTGTCCTTGCACCAGTGACAGAACTGCATCGAATGCCTGAGAGAAGGATTGACCTGCAGTGACAGTTCATACTGCATTTCCTTGGCTGGAAAAGGTGATGACCCCAAGAGATTATGGAAATATATATAAGGATTTATTTCCAAAACCAAACCAAACCAACCAATCAAAACAATAAAAAGGAGCTGGCAGTGTATGCAGGGTATGCAGATGGCTCAAGGAGAGTCTGCTCAGTGCTCGCAGGGCAGACCGCATCACATCGGAGCATGGGAGAGTGTGACAGGAAATAAATTGGACCTTCAGTCAACCATTTAGAAGTGGTAAGAGCTCCCCGGTGGAGGTTATTCAATCTGGTAAGGGAAAAAAAAAAAAAAGAAATGGAGGTGGACATGTTTCTTCCTGCCTCTCTATTTTTACCTCTTGGACTCACTCTGCTGGTGATGGAGGAGCTGGTGCCATGAGAAGAGTCGTTTTGGTGGCTCTGGTCCACACAGAAGCAGGAATCACCCTCCATTTATATGAGCTGCCATATTCCTGAACGCTTTAAAGATGCTGGGCTTGAAGTGTTGCTGTTAACTCATCGAGGAAAGTGCCAAGGGTCAAATTCTACCTTTTTATTTCTGCTGTTCATCATAACTACAGCCCCGGTTTATGTCACTTGTGCATTCACAGAATTGTGCCAGTTGTGGGACGGGTTCTCCCTTGCAATATGGTGCTATTGGCACTGGGAAGGGTGGGTGGCTGAGGAGGAGGAGAAAGGTCCTCCTGTTCTCCTGAGAACCTCTGCCTTCACTGCCCCGTGTTGCTGCTGGAAGGAATGAGAAACCATCCCTGATCTCAAAAACGATCATGGAAGGAAAAAGCAGTGAAAAAAATCCAATGAATCATCATCATTCCAAAGGAAAGAAAGGCCAAGGAAACATGAACACACTTACATCTCCTACACACTTTGCACCAACAAACGCCTATTCAAATGGAAGCAGTCCTACACTCAGAGCTCACATTCTGCCCTCTCTTCTGACTCTTGCAGAGCAAATTTTGCTTTCTCCACATTTTCCAGCCAGATTATGGATTCCCCGAACTTTAAAAGTGATTAAGCAGCATGATACTGGCCAGCACCGAAGGCAGGAACTGTTCCGAGGGCATTTCCTAGGCTGTCAGAGTCCCTCTGAAAGGCACCCGAGAGCCGCAATCCTCTCGGATTACCCCAGAGGTGACAGCACTTCTAATACCAGGGGTGCAGGCCAGCAGGGCTTTCTGCAAACACACTGCTACATTTTTCTGAAGGCATAAGGTGCCTGGCTTGTACACCTGCACTGCAAATCTGCAGGGCAAGTGTCCTCTCTGCAACCACTCTGCAGCCAAGGAATCCCTTGAGGTGCGGGCAAAGGATGCTGCTCACTGTGTCCTGGAGGTAGTGCAGGTGACAATGACACAGGAACCCTCAGTCAAACCAGCCCCGTGGCATGGCCAGGGAAAGCTCCCAGCAGTGCCACTCCTCTGTTTCCCTGAAACCATGGCAACTGGAGAATGGCTTTAAAAATAATTTAAAAAACCCCACAAACCTGCTGCATTTCTGGCAGAGGAGATCAGGAGATCACAGCTTCTGCAAGGTGCGAGCATGCTGTCTTCCTGCATCCTTGATTCAAATGGGACTATGCTCAGCCTCTGCCCAAACACATAGTGGAAATTTTGAGCACTGTAACATGAAGCAGGAGGGGAAATGTCTGTGCACATTTGAGCCGAGCAAAGCAGAGCTGGCACCAACCCTGCCTGGTGGCTGCGTGGCAGAGGGGACGTGCGTGGCATGGCATGGTCACAGCACAGCCCCGCTGGCACAGGAGGTGGCACAGCACTGGGGGTCACAATGGGGCTCCTACGGCCTCTGCCAAACACAGCCAGGGTAACCCAGTGCTGCCCAGCATGAAAGAAGGGGGAAAAAAGAAGTCAAAGAGGGACTGGAAAGCCCAACCAGAGGGAAACTCAAGCTCTGTTCTGTCCTTCCCATTTGACAGCTTTCCCATCCTGACTGAAGCACAACGTTGGTAAACAATATCTTGTGTCCTCACTTTCCACTGACATGTTGACGTGCAATTCCTCATCCTTTTTTATTATGCATCCTGAGCACAGCACCCAGAGCCTTCCTGCAGTCACAGCTGACAGCCTGGAGTTCTCCCTCATCGCAGCTAAGGCGTTAATAAAAGCTGTTTTGCTCGCGTTGGTGAGGCTGAATCTGAGCTTAATGGATTTTTCCGCTACAAGAACGAAATAAAAAGAATTAAAACAGTATCCTGGAATGGCTTAAATCTTAAAGTCACACCGTGATAAGCCAAAGGGAGGAGAAAGTTGTTCTAAAATGTGCTCGGGCTTCAGAGGAGAACTTCACAAAGAGACATCTCGGGAATGGGGAAGTGCCAGGAGGGCGTTTTCCCCGCACCAGGCTCTTGTTGGAGGCCCTGAAAATTGTACTTAAACACTGAATTGCTCCATTGTTAGAAGCACTTAAAACATAAAACCTACCAGAAACACGTTTCCCTGTGCGGGCTGCGGGAGCGAGCGCAGCTTTTAGATCCGTTGTTATGCAAATCTGCCTCGAGTTTCAAGCTAGGTTAACATCTATTCTCCAGGCAATTAAAATAGGAGTCACTAAAGTGGATTTTGCACTGAGGTTGACTTTATACAGATGTCAAGCGGTGGGTTTGCATTTTAAAGTAATGGGAGGGGCCCCGTTCCCCTCTGCCAGAGACGGAGGGTCGCTGGAAGGACATCGGTGCCGGTGCAGGAGAGCTCTGCCCTGACCGCTCCCCAAAGCCAGGCTGAAAATCCCAGTTTGCAGCTCCTTGCTGAGCCCATCGCAGTCCAAGGGAGTTTGCTAGGAAAGCTCAAGAAACAAACACATCTCCCGTTGTGCCCAGCCAAGTGAACGGCCAAGCATCACGAGCTGGCAAGCGCCTGAGTGCCCCCAGGGATACTGGAGCAGCAGGAGAGCTGCATTTCCTGCAGCTGGGTGATTTGGGCTGGGTTTTCCAACAGGCGGAGTGCTGCTGCTTGCTCTTGCATGAGAGGGTCCCAGCTGCAGGAAGGCACTCAGCAGGATCAGTGCAGGGACTTGGGAATGATAAGGGTGGGCTGAGGACTGGCTTAGGATGCAGAGCACAGCGAGACAGCAGGGGGGTAATGGGGGGTAATGGCTGTGCAGTTAGAAATCATATTCGTTCAGCCCACGCAGAGGGCTAGTTTCCAAGCGAGCCGTTATCTTGGCTCTGGTGTGTGGATATCAGAGCTCCTATGCCCGTTTTATTGGTTAAGTACATGGTTTTATGGCTGTTTATAGGAGTTCTCCTGCATACAGAGCAGCAGGGGGGACTGCTGCCTGGGAAGCACTGAGCTTGCACCGATGGCTGTGTGAGCATCTCAACCCGGCCAAGGCTTTTGGAGTGCATGTAGAAGGCTGCCTTAATTTCCAGGTCACGATCCCTGTAAAAACAGCTCCAACCACTTTCCCTTGCCGATGGAAATATTAACAGGGAGCAGGGAGGCAGAGGGAGGCTCACAGCCAGCCACAGGCTTGGAACCGCAGCCTTTCGGGAGGCCACAGCTCTAAAAGCAAAACAGAAATGGGTGCAGCCCGTGACAGCCCACACTTGCACTTGTCTCCTCTCACAGCATCCCTGCTGAATTGCACAACCCCGTTACTCAGCTGCATTGTATGTGATGCATTCCCCGCATCTGGTGCAGCAGGGAAAGCAGCTTTTGCTCATTCCTTGGCAAAGGTGGGAATGAGACAGCCCTGGCAGCACCCGCACATGTTCCTGCTGAGCACCAGCACATCCCACAATGAGTGCAGCACATGGGGCAAACAGAATGAGCGCTGCCATGGGACATAGGGAACTGCTGCTAGGAGACCTCGAGCCATCCACATCCCTCACCTCCTTACCTCTGAAATGAGTGAACTAGCACCAGCATCCTCAGGGAGCCATCGAGGCAGGCAGGGTGAGAGCCTCCGCTTTGCAGAGGTGGTAGAAAAGCAGCTCCTCAGCTGCCAGCTCAAAACTTCCACCTTCTTTCCGCAGGGCTGAAAGTGAAATTCTCATCATTCATCCATCAGATGAGACATCCGCACTATTTCATTCTGTCTCAAGGGAAACCTGCTTTTGAGATAAAGATAGGCTGCAGAGATTTTATTTTCCTTTATGTAAATATATGTGTAAAAGGAAAAAAAAAAAACCCGACCCCAAACCTGAGGGATATTGCAAATCATTTTCCAGGCTGGTGCACTGCTGTGTGCACAGAAAGTGACTGTGGAGGTGGGTGACTCAAGCTCATATTCAGACATGCTTTTGCCAGGACTTTTTATTATTATCATTTCTAATCAAACCAAAATAAAATAGCAGAGCTCAGGCTGCTCTGCAGAGCTCTCTGTCCTAGTTCTTCCTGAAGAGAAGGCTGAGCGGCCATAAAGCAGTCACTGTACATCCTGAGCTTCTCAAGGAAAGGCCAACATCTCACCCCACAAACATCACAGCCTATGAGTTGTGGGAAGCCTGGATGAACCCCAGCAGCTGTCAGGGTAAGCAGAGTAAGGACATGAGAGCAGGAGGGTCCCAGTAGCTGGGCACCCTCCCCAGAGCCCTGTCACCCCCAGGGCAGGTGGGTCGTGGCACTGCAGCTCGTGCCTGGGCTGCGGAGCTGATGCTGACTTGGGTTGCCCATAGCAGCTGGGCTCTCACAGCCTGGCTTTGGGAGCATGACACCATCTGCTGCACAGCACCCAGGTGCCAGCTCAGAGCTTGGCCTGGGGCAAAGGACGCTAGGTGACATCCAGGCAGTAGCTCTCTGCTCCTCATCCCGTGCAGTTTCCCTCCCGGACAGCATCTCAGCAGGACATCTGTGTGCTCTGCAGCCTGGTGCCACCCATGGAAGTCGGTAGGCACCCAGACTTCACTGGCAATGAGCTCAAAATACCTCCCCAGTGCATTCAGCAAAAGCGGTAAGGAGATAAAAAACTCTTCAGTCAATACATATGGACAGCTACGGAGAGGCTGTGGGAGGTGGCACGTGGAATGCAGCAGCTGAACAGGCAGCTCTTTGCCCATTCCTGCGTGTGTGTCAGAGCGCAGTGCGTGCAGCCCCACAGCCTCCCTAGCCCACGTGTGCAGCAGTGGGTCCTCAGCTCACAGCGTCCCCTGCACAGCCCACACAGCAGCTCTGGGAGGAAAAAAAATGGAAATGAGTGGGAGAGCACAATGGGCAATGGTTGTGCTTTTGCTTCGCACTGAGGTTTGTCAAGGAAAATGCTTGGGTGCTTAACTTCCCACCTTTCAAGCCTTATTTGAGCTCCTTGGTACAATGTCAAACTATTATGCAGACCGGAGCAGCATTGCTTTAATGGCACTTTTGCATCCCTAGAGGATGCCCTTCAGCTCTGATGTTAGAAATCTGTTGCAGGACAATGGTAGGACCATGAGAAAACAGCTAACAGAGCCGCGTGCGATTCGCGGTGCATTAATGCAGCCTGCAGAAACACCAACCATTCGGAATGACTGTAATTAGCACATGACTAATTCATTGGGCTATTTTGGTTTCTATTTCATCTACAAAAAGTCTCCCGGCCACCTCTCATCTGCATATTACAAACTGGCATGCAGATCCCATGATTTTCTGGTCTAGCCTCCCTGGCAGTTGCTACGAACAGCTCACATTGCAAAGCATACATAAGCCACGAGTGAGCTCAGCTAAATCCTGTTCCAGGCTGCCCTCCTCCCCTGCTGAGCCCTCACACACCCAGCAAATAACAGCCCCTGACCAAACAGCAGAAGGTCTGGACCTCTTCACAGGGGAGATGCGATGCTCCAGAGGAAGAATCAGATCCAAGCTCCAGGTTTCTGTGTAGCAGCTGCCTCTGTGCAGAGCCCAGGCGTGGGGCCAGCATGGCTGTGCGGAGCAGAGAGGTGCAGTGCTCCATTTGGAATGCTGAGCCTTTCAGGAGTTACCTGCTCCTCATCTGACAGTCACAGTGGTTTTGCAATAAATCATACAGCCCTAATGACTGTCAAACCACTTAACCATGGAAAATTGCTTTAACGCTACCTCAGCGCATTAATGAACGATCCTTTAATTAATTCAAATTATTGAGCATTGGTCTTGCTTCCCTGCTAGGCTAGAATGACTTCGTGCCAAAATCAAACAGGAGAGCGGTGTTTAAACTCCCTCTGCAGCCACTACGGGTATGAGCTGCAGAGCTCTCCTTTGGGCCAGCAGCAGCCACAGCTTATTTGCTGCAATGAGGGAGCATGAGGCTGGGAAGGGGAGGCCTTCAACCTTGAATCTCCTTTGAACAGATCCCAGGAACAAAAGCCTTCCCCCAGCCTTGCAGCCATGCTGCTCCTGCAGGCCTTGGAGCCTCAGGCACAGAGCAACCACAGCCTCTGCAGCACTACCACTGTGCAATGGGATTCCCCAGGGCAGCTGGTAAAAGTCTGAACAGCTCTTAGATCTTTTCTTTTCATGAAAGCACTAGATTAGGTTATTGATTTGATGCTAATAATATTCGTTTCGATTGTTTATGAAGAGAATCCTAACTTCAGTAAATCTCTTGATACAGGAGCAAATCCAGTGCGCATCACCCAGTGGGCCAGTAAGCCAGTGCCACCCACCAAGCAACAGTCAGAAACAACAGGTATTGTGAAAATAGCAGGAATCCAGCTCCAAAAGAGGGACAGCCAGCTGCACATAAGAAAGAGCTGAGACGGGGTGTTTTCTACTCCATAGTGAAGACAACCTCCAAAGCCTGGAAGCTGAGTGTGGGTGCACTCTGCCTTAAAATGAGCAGCAGTTTCCAGCTTGGTGGGAGAAAAACTGCTGAAGTCTTTAAACAGGAAAGGCTTTAAAATGAGATCTGGATGGCAAGATGTTGTCTGCATCTAGGGAAATTATACTCTGCTAGTGCGGGATGACATGGGCCCTAATGCATACCAGAGAGGAGCAGTACATAGCAGATGGATGGGAGGAAAGCAAGTGTCGCTAGAAACTCCCGAGTGAGTCAAAAAGAGAGGCAAAATGAGCAAGGAAGGGTCTGGGATCTCCAGAGCTCAAATTTTCAATCTCACACTCTGTCTGAGGCACTGGGAGGTCATCAGGGACCTCATCACAGAGCAGAAGAAAGCTCAGGTGCATCCATTGCTGCCCCACAGCAATCCCGGGGAAGGCAATCTTCTGTAAAACAGATGGATTTCCAAAAGCAGTGGATAATATCTCTAATCCACAGCCAGGAGGAATCACGGCATTGATTTTAATGGAAGCAGAATTAGGTAAACTCCAGCTACTAAGCAAAGTATTCCCCAGCAATCGCTATAAGACAAACCTCTCTGGCACCAGCCTACAGTCTGCTGTTAACCATTTCCATGTAGGGGTTCATTAAAATGGCAAAAGCTCTGCAAGGGAGGAAGCTTTCTTTCCTTCTGATGCAGAGGGATAAACAAGGAGGTGAGAGCTGAAAAGACTCATCCCCAATGCCTGAGCCCTGTGGCAAAGCGGTGCTGTCAGCTCCATCCCCTGCCTTAAGGCCAGGCTGGGGAAATACAGGGCACGTCTTTGAAACGGGGAAGAATCACTCCTTCCTAACAACAACTTCTGCCTCCTTTTGAAATGACTGTGGGATCAGGTGTGACTCTGAATCAATATAGATGGAGGAGAAATAAAAAAAACGCCACTAGCCTAAGGTGGTGAGGATATGGAAGCTGTGTTAATTAGAAGCTTTTCCAAAGGAGAGTCAAAGGACTCTGCAAACACAGACGGATACTGGTTTTAGCAAGCAGCGCTAAGAAGTCCCACTGCCGGAGAGGCATCGGCACAGTGTCCTCTGCTGGCATCTCCCATTACTACAGGGAATGGCTCCAGACCAGGCTGTGCTACTGCAGCAGAGTGCAAGCCAGTGATTAATCCGATTGATTTTGGAGGGTGAGTATTGCTATATTAAAATGAATTATCTTGTAGCCAACACCAGAAAAGGATTATCCCCTACATTATGTTCATTGCTCTTCGTAAGAGCCCAAAAGCAGCTGGGTCATCTGATCGTACCAAGATGGCCCACTGTCACTGGATCAGGGAGGAGGAATTGATTTTTCCTTCTTCTTGATGTCAACGTGTAGTGCAGCAGCTTTATGCACTACTCAACAGAGACCAAGGTTGTTCAGGAGGATTTGAGAATAGCCCATGTCTGAAATGGGTTGGCTGCTTATTTGTTTTCTCCCAGGCACAGGGAAGCTCAGAACAGAACAAGTCACGATGAATGTGTTTGTTCTTTGAACACAGTTGTGGCCATCTCCTTTTCTGCTTTAGTCAGGGAAGTTCAGAACGTGGAAATGATTTTGTTTACGAGCATCAGAATGGGCTCCTTTATGTGTTACATGTGTCCTCTTAGCAAGGGCCCAAGAAGGCCATTTAATAATTTTGAACTTATCCAGGGGACTGAGTGTTTTAGTTGATCCCCACATGAACATTAACTTTGAGGAAATTCTTCCAGGTTAGTGCACTAACCAAAGAAACCAGGTCACATCCACCCAATGAGCATGGATTACCTGTGCCAGCAGAACTGCCCTCTCGGTAGGCACTTGCTCACTCTGTACTTGTCCTAGACCATTATTTTCACTTCCCTGAGATGCACTGTGAGGAATACTGCAGGGAGCAGACATCACTTGTTACAATTTGTACTGCACGGGTCTGTGAGTCTGAAACAAGGGCTGCAAACACCAAGATGTGACAGATGTAACATCCCCTCACACAGCTCCTCATCCTCCACGGGTGTGCAGAAGGAAGAAACCACCACTACCAAACACCCAAAGACCACAGACCCAGAAGCCCCAGAGCCCAACAGCTGCTGAGTGCTGACCCCAAGCCCTGGGGAAAAGCCCACCCTTGCCAGCAGCTTCTTCATGGAATGACACAGCAGTGATGAGTGGACATCATTTTTGGCACAATAAACCCAGACACCCGCATGGAATCTTCCAGACTGCTGGAACCAAGTATACATGGTCCAGGTAACAAACGTTGCAGCAGCAGAGCCAAGCCTTGGTGTGATTATATAGAGCAGAAAGGCTGAGCTTGGTTACAGTGTTTGCCACCTCCTGTGGTGGTTGGGATGAGATGGTGGGTTTTGTTGCTCCACATCCCTTGGTACCCCATGCAGCACATCCAGCTCCATGGGCTCAACTTATGGGTCTTGAGGTTTTACCTGTTTTAGCAGACCTGATGGTGATGGGTTGACAGTTGAACTTGATGAACTTAGTGGTCTTTTCCAACCTTAATGGTTCTATGACATGAATGATGCACAGAGGCTCGGACCACAGGGGTGAGCTGAGGTCTGTCTTAAAGTTTAATGACTTTATGGAAAAGGAACTTTCAGTATTTCAGGAGGATCTCTCCCATTAAGCATCATCTCAGAGTTTGGTGACACTTTAAATGAAGCTGTGAAGAGAAGTGTTTGTTTTAGATGTAATTGGACAGCTGTTTTATTATGAGTTAATGAACTATGGTGATTAAAAAGAATTCATTTTTAGCAAACCATGTATTAGCAATTAATCCTAACTAAAATCACAACTAAGCAAGTGCTAGGGAGCTTTCATGCCAACATTTGGAAGCAGAAGATGAAAAAGCAAAGCCAGTGAAGTGCAACAGGATGGGCAGTGCCCCTGGCCAGGCTTCCTGTTCCTCGGAGGGCAGCTGTCCACCACCACCAAATTACCCCATGAGCCCACACTGCCACCCCACATTCACAGCAGCTCCTCTGACCCAAGGGCTTTTTGACTCAACTCAGTCACCGGAGCTGCTCATACCGCTCCATCTCTCCCTGCTCATGTCCCCCCATGAGGGGCTGGGGAGAGGGGCGGGACAGCAATGACAGCAGACTCAGAGGAGATATTTGACCTCTTCTTGGTTTGAGGACATATTTCAGACCTGTTTTCCCTCTGCCCCAGCTCCCTTTGGCCAAGCCTGCGTGCACTAGAGGAATTGCACAGCCTGGGATGCTCTCTGACATAGGGTTGCATCCTTTCTGCCTGCAAGGACCACGCTGAGCAGCAGCACCACCACGAAGAGTGGATCCTGAGCTGTGCAGTCCTCCACCCATCACCCTCACAGCCTTCCCAGCTCAGAGGAGTTGTCTGTATTTTAGCCGAACCCAGTGCCAAAGACCAGATGCCACAGAAAGAAGCTGCTGGGGTTTCCACCAGAGCTTCACAGTTCACATGGAGCAGTCTTTGCTCCGAAATAGTTGCAGGCAAAAAGATCCAAGGAGTAAAACGAAGACAGGTACATATGGCATGTGTGCAAATCACTTCTCTCCCACTGTTAAAGCAAACCTGCTCCTGATCATGGTGCCTTCACAGCCGCTGCCTCCTGATCTTTCTTTGCTTCAGCCCTCCATTTAGCCTTCTTCTCTTCATTCACCCTCAGCAGTGTGTAATCATTTTTAGCAGCCTTTGGAAAGAAATGGTGAAAACCACTGCGTGCATATGTTTCCCACCACTGAAGTTCCCTGCGTTTGCACCACTTGCTTTGACACCCCACTGTCCTCTTTGATAACTCACAATGAAAGACATGAATGTGCTTCTTTGTTTTACCAATTTGTCACCATTTTCAGCTTCTAAGTAGCAGCAAAATTACACTGCATGATGTTTACAGGTGCATGAGCAGGTGGGAAGAATGACAGTGCACTTGCAACTAGGACGTGCCAGTTGGGCTGCAGGTCCTCCTTCCATACATGTGGCACAGGAGAAGAGAGCATCACAGCCATATGGCTGTGCAGAGCAGAACCACAGGAACCCGTTACCTGTGACCACAGGGCAGGAGCAGGCACTGCAAACACTATCTGAGCTGCTCCACAACCTTTGGACTTGCTGAAATACCGTGATAAGGAGGCACTCAGCGCACGGGTTTATGGTGAAGTGTGCCAGAAAGAACACTCTAACATGCAAATTGTGGTTCCCCATGCCAACCTCTCCCCTGGAGAATGGGGCAATAGAGATCTCATGCTAATATCACTAATATGGACTTAATCTCAAAGCCTGCCAGCTGGGTGCTTATTTAAAAAGAAAGTCCACACAGACCACCTGATAAGTGTGTCATCCAGAAAAAAATACCCACCTCTTTGCCTGTGATGACCATGGCCAAGCAGCCCAGCAAGGTCAGTGCAATCATGATGTAGCAAACCTTTATCCTCATGGTGTTCCTTGCTGCATCCAGAACCTCAGACCTGTGGAGGACAGAGCAGAGTTCCCATCCTGCAGCAGCATGTGGGAAGTGAGACTGTGAGGAGCTCGGTAAAGAATCCCCATATCTTCCAGCAGCTGCCTGCTTGCACACCATGAAGTGGAAGGCTGAGCCTGAGCTGGAGTGGATGACCACCATCCATCCAGAGTCATCGTCCCAAGCAGCTTCTCACAACCACTGCTGAGAAATCTCCACCGCCTTCCACAAGTGACTCACAGCATTTATCCAACCACTCATGCTTGCAAGACACTGCAAGGTGACAGCCTGAGTCATTCGTGACATCATATCCAGCTGTGGATTCCATTATGTCTGCAAGGGAAAGGCCAACCCCCAAGGTCACCACAAGGTGGGGGGCGCTGGGACTCTGAAATGAAACACAACCCTGTAACAAAATACCTTGACAAAGGGGTAAAACCACAGACCAGACACCAGGAACTCTTTGCAGATGTCTTCCACCAGATGGGTGAATAACACTAACTTTACTTTAATAAAAGCTAGCAAAACCTGTAAAAACCCAAAGCCGATGATGTTTTACCACGGTGACTCCTGAACTACAGAGCCACTAGCCTTGCAAAAGACACTTCTGATGAGTCTGAAATGGATGACAACAAAAATAAGTGAACCCGGTTTACATCGGAGGCAAAGCAAGAAGTTCGTGCTCCTAACATTTGGGATTCTTTATGGACACCAGTAGCTGGGAGCACCATTGGCATGGCAGTCCACCAATACCAACCATGTGAGCAACCTTCTGACTAATGTAAAGCTGGGGTCTCAATCTGTAAGTTCACCTCCGACAGCACCGCTCAGCAAAATTAAATTAAGATCAGAAGAAAAAAGGTCTACTTACGTTATGTACTTGGGAATGTCCTCCTCCTTTTTAAAGCGTCCTGCCCACACCAACACCTTTTTGTCAAAATTGGTAGGCCTTCTTTCATTCTTGAATGCTTTAAGAGATTTTTTGCAAAAGAAAAGAGTTAAGAAGAAAGAAAAAACAAAAAGCCATTGAATCAATAAGGCTGAAAAGACCTCTAAGATCACCCAGACCAACCCCAACACACCCCACCATGCCCATAATCACGTCCCTCAGTGCCACATCCCCATGGTTCTGGGACTCCTCCAGGGATGGTGACCCCACCACTCCCTGGGCAGCTGTGCCAACACCAATACAATTAAGGGGGAAAGGGACCCAAAGTTTAGAGCAGCACTTTTCTATTCTTTGAGAACCAAACATGCTTTCTACTGTCAGTAAGATCCAGCAGCAGGGATGAGATGCTTTGTTGTATTTAGAACTTACTCTTTTTTTTTTTTTTTTTTTTTTAATTATTTTCTTTATCTTGGTTAGGTTTAAAACTAAAAATCTCCCCAGTCTTCCCTATTCTGAAGGGAAGAGATGTGGGGCTGCATGCTGTCACCCTGCTTGCCTCCTGCTTTTCGACAGGCAGCTCAGCAAACTGTCAGCAGCACCAGTAACTCCTCCACAGCATCTCTTTCAGAAAGGGCTGATGGAGAGATGAGGTCTGTGAAAGTACAGCCTGGTGGGAGGCTGTCGTTCTCATGCAAGCTGGGTACCAGGTTGCTGTACTCTAATGATGATACATGACACCCCAGCAGAGTGCTGCAGCGATGCCATTAGTATGCTGTCACTGTGAGCATAATGAGAAAGGGACTCCAGCGCCTCTTGATGGAAACAAATCCAATGACAGGCCACAATGAGACCACAGTCCCCTCTGGAAATAGTGGAAGCAATGGGCAGCCCAAATGCTGGCTTTTGCCTTGTACAATTGTACAGGCAACCACTGCTTGCACACCCAGGCAAGGTGCACACCAGATGCTGGGCGATGGTGCACTGTGCTTGCAGATGGGGGACTAGTGTTTAGAAGCATGCTGTGAGTGACCAAGCCATGCAGGAAGGGATGGAAACAAAGATGCATGGTCTCAGCATCCCATACTGCCTGGCTGCTGATGAGGGCACAGAGCACCTCTCGCTGCCTGCACTGAGATGATGAAATCACATTAAGTGCCTTTATCCCACACCTGCTCATGCACATCAGGGGTGGTAAATGGCTGAACAATTCTAGGTATAAATCTTGGCATCCTTACAGTGCAGGTAAATTTAATCTATTGCTTCTCCTACTTTTTTTTTTTTTTTCAACAGTGCCAGGGAGACCAGAGATGGATCTGAAATATCAATGAGTCTGAATTTGATCAGCGGATGCACAGATCACTATAAGGACAGGCTCCAACCCCAAGAAGACCTGGGTAAAGTCCCATGCTGCAGACCTATGGCAGCACTGGCAGCCCCACACAGTCTGAACTCACCAGGGCGAGGAATTTGGTGAAGAGATCTCATCTGCAGTGGGCACCAAGCAGCTCCCTGGTGGGAAGACCATCCTGGAAGGACGTGCAACCACGGTTAGGACTTTCATTCTCATTGGAAGCAGCAACAAACACATCCACTGCCTGGAAGTCACTGCACTGAGCCATCGCAGTGTCCCGTTGTGAACTGGCACATCTCTGGTTTCCAGTGTGCTCTGGGTGGGGATGGATGGGATGTGGCAGCACCGTACCTGTGGGAGTGGGGATTGCACCATCCTCCTCCAGAAACCCGGCAGCAAGCTGCAAGGAGGAGCTTTCACTTTCTTTTTTAGCTAACAGATTCCCAGACATAAGACATCACTTTGTGTTTGCCACCATAGGAGCAGAACTATTTAACACACACACACACACACAAAAAAAAAAATCTTTATCCCTTGACTTGGAACTCTCAATTGTCTCTGTATCCCCAAGAGCATTTATAGCACCAACACAGCGCTGCAGCAACGCAGAACGGGGATCTTTTCCCAGCTGTTCCCTGCACAAACCCTTCTCCCCCATTCTGCAGTACAAAACAGCGACCAAAGCACTTCCACCCACCTGGAGCAGCTGTCTGCAGCACCGCACCCTGCGCACCCCTGGCTCTGTCCCCAACACCTCTGGCACAGCACAGCAGTTTTGGAGCATTGTGGGGGTCCCGGGCGTGTAGGTGAGCCCCCCACCTCCACCACCCCACAGGATCACGGCCCAGAAGCCTCCCCAGCATCCCGGTACACCGCCTCGGAAGGCTGGCCTTGGGGTTGGTCCCACAAAACTACCGCTTCCTGTGAGCAGGGAGGAACACCCTTTCCCACACTGGCTGCTGACAGTTTGTTTCTACGTCACAGCATTCTCTGTTTGCCAAAATGACACACCTCCCATGCTGCATGGGCAGCTCACGCCCTATGCAGGCACTCCACCAGGCTCCTGCTCTGAGTACCGGTGGAGACTGACATTATTTTTCTCCCTCCTCATTCTAATAGAGCTAAAATAGGACTGCGTGCTATACTTTCCACAAAGATAAAATATGTGACTGTTAATTATCACAGTTAGAGTTTTTAATGGTTCTAGGCTAAAAAAAAACACCAAAAAAAACCCTTGCAAATCAGGCCTGTTAAACAGCCTTTGGGAAGAGGAAAGGTTTCCCTGCTATCAGAATAAATGTGGTGCGGTGAAAGGAAACTAAACTTGATGTTGCATAGAATTGTTGGAGTTGGAAGGGACCCTTAAAGGCCATCTGGTCCAACTCCCTGCACTGAGCAGGGACGCCCACAGCTCCATCAGTGCTCAGAGCCCATCCAGCCTGACCTTGGGTGTCTATAGGGATGGGAGACCCAACAGATCTCTGGGCAACCTGTGCCACTGCCTCACCACCCTTATTGGAAAAAACTTCTTCCTTATGTCCAATCTAAATCTCCCCTCTTTTAGTTTGAAACCATTTCCCCTTGTCCTGTCACAACAGACCCTGCTGCAGGGTCTGTCCCCTCCTTTCTTACAGCCTCTGTAGGTACTGACAGGCCACTCAGCCCCTCCCCAGAGCCTTCTCTTCTCAGCCTGTCCTCCTCAGGCAGGATCCATCCCTTGGTTTTCAGATCTCATCAGATCAGTAAACTAAAAGAAATATACAAAACCTCAGGTGATGAGTGTTTGTCAGCAAGCTCAACTGGCCATTGAGAAATGACCTATAAAGGATTTGCCCTCTTGGAGTTCACTCTCTGCCAAGTCTGAGAAGCAATGAACAGTTTGTCTGACACCAGCTATGCTAACCAGAGACCAAACCCGAAACACTGCTGTTTTATCATTTTGATGCTTCTCCTGCATTTTGCATGAAACTCTCCCTGATGGGTCAGGAAATGAAAATGCAAAATACTTGTCTCATTTGGAGCACTGAGGTATTTATTCTCCTTAAACGTACGAGGCTCTAAAGCTGATTTACAACCAGGGGAAAGAAAAAAATCCATCTGAGAGGAAAAAGCCATTGCCAACAGGAAAATGATCAGAACTATTTAATAATACCATCAAGAGCAATATTGCAGATAACCAAAGTGTGTCTGACTGTGAAGGGAGGAACTGCAAGGGAACAGAGCTTGGGATGTTGGCAGGGATGTTCTTTTATGGCTGAGAGGATGAAAGATGTGAGACAGATGCAGTTCCAGCTCCCAGCCCTGAGCAAAAACTCCACTGTTAATAGAGACATTTTATATTTTTGAGAACACAAAGTTACTGGTATTGAGGAAAGGAGAAACTTGCAGCAATTACAAACACTCTTTTTTTCTCTTTCACGAAAGCCCCGCAACACATACTGGGCATTACACAATGCGTTCAGCTTAATTTGCTTGTAATTCAGTAAAGCAAATTAGATCCATTTCCAGATTAGGAACCCATACAGAAAATAAACGGAGGTTTGAGCTTCCAGCTGCAAGCTGGATCTGTAGACAAGCAGAAGTCAGCGACTGTGATTGCACTGGAAAAAACAGAAGGGAAACCTGCTATGATCACTGCGTCCTGCTAAGGATTGTCCTGGGGGGTGCAGGATGTGGGGAGGGGAAAGCTGCATTTATACAGCATCAAGTTTACAGGGCCCGGCACGCCTGAGCATCACCATAGGCCCCTTCTCCCTCTGCAGAAGGGCTGCTTAGTAGGAAATGCATCTTGTCCCCTTGGCTATCTCTGGTGTCAGGGCAGGTGGTGTGAGTGAGCTGCTGTCATTCCCACCTTAACAGACACATTCTGAAATGCTGATTGCATTTTGTCCCAGGGGAAAACAGAGAAAGAGATTTAAAGAATACATACCTACATATCATTTTTATTTTATTTCTTAGCTTCTCAAACGAGGAGAAAATCACAGGGTTCTCAGGCCTCTGCTGCTTGCCCACTGAGAAGCTGCCATTTGTTTCCTCTTAAGGACACACCAGCAAACAGCTGTATTAACTGTGTCTGCTGCGAGCAGAAAAGCACTTCAGGATTTATTATGCCAGAACTCAGAAGTGCAAAGACGCCCGGGTCTTCATGAACCCACAAAGGCAGTTATTTGCTCCTGCATTTTACTTCTTTCTCTGGTACTGGGAACAATTATGACCGGGATGAGTTTTGCTGCAGTGCAAGATAGCTAATAAAAAGCGAAAGACACCGCTGTGTTAGGAAATCAAGCTTTCCCTTGTGCACTGTGGATCTTTCTCTGGCTTAGAGCATCTTCAATCCCTTCCTGAGCAGAGAAGAGATGCAGAGCGTTCTGCATCACCCTCGCGCCCTTCTCTGCTCACATGGGCAGGACCAGCAGCCAGTTCTCCTCCCCTCCCTAAATGTACACAAAAGCCTTTGTGGAAAGGGAGTTGAAAGGCCACAATATAAAATCCATTGCTCTTTGCTTTCTGACTGCCTTTATGCTGTAATTCCCAGCACTTTCCTTCGGATCGCAGCCAAACCATTGCACAACGAGTAATCTGGAGCCAGGTTCTCCACACCTGTTCTGCTTCATCTGCCTTCAACAATCACAGCAATGAAAGTTTACCCCTCCAAAAAGCCCAGGTGGGACCAGAATGCCTCTTCCCATCTCCTGGTTCGTTTTCATAAGAAGATTGCACAACATTTTTTAGTTACACATATAGAAAAGAACTCAGAGGATCATTCAACCAAAAAAAAAAACCAACCCATTACTGCTTTGTTTCCACATGCAATGTCCTCAAAGCAAAAAGGCTCAGCATCCCTCAGCCTTGTGTGCCACAGGAAGCTTTACATGTGAAAGACATGATAAGGAGCAGAACAACAGCAAACCTGGGCCCAGAGGGTTTGTAGGACCAAAACCAAGCATCAGCATGAGGTTTTCATCACTTCAGGACTTGCTTTTTCATAATCTGGAGTGTTATCAATACAACAAGGCACCTGCTAGAAGGGAGTATGGGCAGTGAAGGATACCCCCCTCCCTTTCTGCTTTAAACTTCAGTAGTGTTTCTAAAAATAAAATCTAGATTCATCTCCACACCAGTTCCACAGCTGTTGAAGATTTTGCATTTTCCAGTATTAGAATCATAGAATCCTTAGAGTTGGAGGGGGCTTTAAAAGGTCAATTATTCCAACTCCCCTTTCTTGTTCCCATTGCTCCACTGCAAATCTGGAAAAAAATAAATCACCCAGCACCCATAAATATGACATCAAAGTAGACATGGAGTACTTTAAGTACTCCACTTATCCTGGTAAATCTTGCCTAATTTACATTGGATGAGCCTTCTTGCTATTGGTCTCTTAATATGGAAATGCGATGGATATAATCTGATTAGTATTTTCCAGGACAGGAACAGTCATTTTCCGCAGGTGAGAAAGATTTGGGCTGGTCTCAACCCTTGCCCTCAACACAAGATGGCAGGATTTGCCCTCCTCCCTGAGCTGGTGTATTTAAGCACTTCATATAATCAGAATAGTTGAATCTATTAGGTTGGAAAAGACTACTAAGACCCCCAAGTCCAACCCCAACCCACCTCACCGTGCCCATCCCCACATCCCCCAGTGCCACATCCCCGTGGATCTGGAGCACCTCCAGGGATGGTGACCCCACCACTCCTTGGGCAGTTGTTCCAGTGCAGCACTGTTCTTTTTCAGAAGAAACTTTTCCTAACAACATCCGAAAACAAGTGTAAAAACAGGAGCTGGGAGGGCTGTGGCATGCCTTTTGTGCAAAGTGCAGGGTTTATAACACTTGGGGCCGGAAGGACAAAGCAAATAGCAACAACAGGGAGTTGCTGTGCTGACAAAGCCCCAGCATGACCTTTCCCCAGGGTTTGGAATGATGATACAGAGGCAATGAAATGACTCGTGGCCTTCAGCACAGAGGGGCTCAGCACACGGGCCAATGGGCTGAAATGAGGGGTGGTTGCCTAGGGGCTGGCTTCATCGTGGGAGCCATGGGAAATCCTGAGGTGGTCAGGAAACAGTGATGAAATTGCAGGTTTTACAACCAAGGAAATCGATGCGTTATGAACTTTGCACTTATTTCTGGAATACTGAAGAACTGGACTTGATAGCAAAAAAGAGCAAAAACCCTAAGAGGAAAACAAACCCATTGGAAGGCGAACCATTTACATTTTGACTCGCGGTGCAGAGAAGCACTTAATTTAAACCTTTTCCACACCTGTTTCCCCAGCTGAGAAGCGCGCTGACAAGGACAGGCTCGTTGCTCACTTGTCACTTAACGATTTTCTTTCCCGAGAAAAATGGCATCGTCTTCAAAAACAGACACATTTAGAAATGTGTCGGCCCAGTAGTCGATAGTTGGGGGGAGGGAAAAAGAGAAACCTAATTTAAACAGATTGGACGATTCAGTGCGGAAATGCCTTTCCCCCACGCTTGTTTTAATGTAAGGATGACTTAGACATTTTCAGCTCCTGCAGAGGAGCCATGTGCTATCGATCAGGCCAGTAAACCTGCTGAGATCGTTATGAGCCTCTGCTTGATGGGGTCAAATTTTACTTTTTAGTGACTGGTTGAGCATGTATGCAATCAATATAAGAGGGAATGTACCCGTGGTTGTACAGGAGGAGGCACTGCTGCAGGGACAGGTTTGTCCCAGCAATGCACACCATGGGAGTCCATAACAGGGCCAGGTGCCTCCTCAAATTTATGAACTGTGTCTTGACAAGCCCTCTGAAGAGAATACAAAACTCTTCCAAACACCCCTAAGTGAGATACAGCTGACTCATACGATTAGATTCAGTTTCCCAGCAGCTTTTACACAACCAAAGGGACCATGAGGAATAAAGCACCTCCTGAGAGAAGCACAGTCTCTTGAGTGCAGCTCAAGGGATCTGTGACACATGGTCCAGGGGCCTCCATGCACAAATGCTGCCTTGGCACCTTGTTCAAACTGATGCCTACATCCACCTGCACTCTGTTATGGAACAGCTCATGCATGCCTGTGTTGGGCTCAGCCATGCCTGGACTCCAGCTGGTGGCTCCTCCACTCCGTGCTTGGACAATATCTTGCAGAAGGAGTTTCAGGCTGTTACTGAAGCTCCTGCATAATATAGTAAAGAGATAATGAGGAGGAAGGAAATGAAACACTCATCATGAGAAGACATATAATGACTACTGACAAGCCAGGAGTTGGCTATACTCTTCATAAATAAGATTTTACTTCTCTAGCCATAACACAAAGTTGTCCTGCAGTATCTGGACCATGTATATCATGGAAATGCATACAAAGCCAGAATCATGGAATCGCTAAGTTTGGAAAAGACCACTAAGATCACCAAGCCCAACCATCAACCCATCCCCACCATGCCCACCTACCATGGTCCTATGGATCAACGTAAGGCCATGACCTCTCATCCTGTTTCCAGTGTGCAGTCATAGAATGGCCTGGGTTGAAAAGGACCCCAAAGATCATCTAGTTTCAACCCCTCTGCTGTGGGCAGGGTCACCAACCACAAGACCAGGCTGCCCAATCCACATTAGGTGGGAAACCCTCTTTTGCTTAGACTTCAGTAGAACACCCTCCACAGCTACAAATACTATGGTTGACGAGACATAAAAAAATGACCAGTTGGAGAAGGAAGTAGCAAAAGTGAGGATGGTGTTGCCAAGTACACGCAGAGGTCAATGAGAAGGAAATAATGTAGGAAAATTCAATGGGAGTTGAGATGACCTCAAGGGATTTTGCTGTGGAAATAGGACAAAGAGCACAGAGTGGAAGGTCATCTCTTTGGGGCTAGGAATGAAGATTTCTGTGTATAATTGTTTAACTCAGGATGGCTTTGGGCTTCCCAGGGGATGCTGCTGAAAGAGTAGATGAAATTTTAAGATGTATGAGAAAAGTCTCTCCAGCAGAGAGAGGACACGTGGAATCCTTACATGAGATATCTCTGATAGTGTGCACTGTTCAATAAAGCACCAGAGAAGCACAGTTAGGTGGGCTAAATTACAGCATCGATACCTGAACAGAAGATATACGTTGTCCCTGGTGGATGCCAAGGGCTGCCCATCCCTGCTGCTGCCTCTTGTACCGTGCAGCAAAGAGAGGGACTGTTTCCACCCCTGTGTTAGCTAATGAAGCACACATGGTAACACAGACAGCCCAGCCACATGGCTCACCAGGCTTCTGCAGCACTGCCGGGAAGCTTAACTTTGGGCTGTAACTGCACAGTCATTAGTGTTTACAAAACAAGCTTCCAGGGAAGCAAAATTACACACTGAGGAAATAATAAGAAGCAATGTAATCAGATGTGAGAGGGAGATCATTTCATTACCTGAACCAGGCCTCATTATTCACCATTTCCCTGGCAAGAGCTGATAAATGCAGGTTAATGAATTTGAGTGCTGTGGACGAGGGGGAGGAGTGTTGGCTCAGCGCTGCCGCATGCTGAGCAGGACCTGAGAATCCAAAAAACACAATTGCAAGGGGTAAAATACTAATGGGCCCCTTACAGCACTGCAGTGAGAAGGGAGAAGGGTTTGCAAAGACCAGCTCTGTTTTTTTTCTACTCCTTTTGCCTACTTCACAAACAGCATAGCTCCCAGATTTCACATGAGGCACCAGAACATTTGGCAAGGCTCCCCTGGAAGGATCATACACACTACCAATATGAGATGAAAACTTATTCAGAGAGGAACACGCATATCCTAATACTACAGGGAAATGTTGCCCCCGTCTATCTTCCAGTGACAAGATTTATTTTCCTACCTACCATGCACAAGCCATCCATCACTTCCAGGAAGAAAAGGTCGCCCTATTCTTGCAAGCAACTCCCAAGTCCGTGCCTGGACCTAGGTTTGCACCAGGGCCATTAACAATGCTGTTGTTGGGAAGTGGAGTCAATACAACTGTGTTGGTGCAGTGGGGTTTGAGCATAGAAATATCTCGACTGTCTGTATTGAATGAGAAAATGGTGTCTTGGCCAAAAGAAGAAAAGGGCTTGTAGGTTCATTTATAAAGATAAAACCATACAGCCCCAATGCCTGGGAGCGACAGCACTGAGAGGCAGCAGCAGGCTCGGCAGGAGCAGAGGTCCCTCCAGCCATCACCTCCTCCTCACCTCCCCCAGCTCTGTGCTTGAGGGCCTGGCCAATGCCTCAGCAATCACAGTCTCTCATTACAGCCTTTCTGCCCGGCGCGTTAATTTGATCTGTCATTTCACAGCCCAGCAGCTCCCTCTGAACAGGTGGAACACGGCAGATTCCTCTCATTATTTGAGTCTTTGTCAAACCAATATGAAATCAGAGTATTCTACATATTTCCAGATTTTCCCCTGGGCATTCATCATTCTCTGATCAACAGCTGTATCAAATACACCACTATATTACTACCTCCCACAGCGCTGTCTGCAATATGTCCTGTAAATATGACCAGTGTTTGGCCTTTTTGGCTCATGCTCGATGTTTGCTTATTCATTTCTCCCTTTGCTTTCAAAGCACTTGAAAACTATTGAGAGTAAAACACGCGTGCATGGTTACAAACTGCCTCGCGAGCTTTCTTTCTGTGTCTGCAAGAGGGGACGTACCTTTTCTGAGCACTGAAATAGGCAGACATTCACTGCACACCCTTGATGCAATCGTGCCCAGCTCCCACCAGCACTGCAGCCCTCCAGCCGGTGCAGCCAGGCCTCCAGAGCTCTGTTGGTACCCTACCACCTCCCAGCTCCACGGATGTGCTGCTATTCAAGGACCAGCAATGCTGCTCCAACCGTTTCTTAATAAAACTCTCCTCTGGGATCTGACCTGAGACACTCAGTTGAACATCCAGCTCAGCAAACCTCTGCTCCTACTTCCCTGCCTGGAGGTCTGCATCCCACCTTGCGCAACACCATTGCAATCACAAAGCCATGCGCCCAGCCCCTCATGCTCGGTGCCTGTAAAGCTGCACCAGGTGAGCATACTGGGGTGCATCTCTGCCTGTGCACACTTGCAGGTGAGGGGACAGCCCATGCTTTCCACCCCAGGCTCCCACAGACTGGTTGAGTCTGTGGACTTGAGACAGAAGTGCAACTCTGTGTACAACCTTCCCAGTAGCAGTGCTATTTGTACCCAGCTGTGTTTTTGCTTTTTTTCCTGCTGCCATCTAGATTCTGGCAGCAACAAAAACAAGAGAATGCAATCCCTCTGTTTGCTTGTTTCCCTGTCCACTCTCTACCAGGCCTGACACAGAAAGTTGCTCACACCACCCGCAGAGCTCCTTGCAAACTCTTCTGCATTCCCAGCTGTCGGGCTGGGGGAACCGTGTGCCGTATTCAAGGCGCCTACACAGACTTCACCTCCATACCGACTCCGTACCTCACTGAGGTGCAGTTTTACCTGTATAATTGGCTACTACCGGCTGGATTCAAAGCTCAGCCACCGCCCAGCAGCCACCAGCCAGGCAGGTGCGAGAGCCAAATGACTCAGCTTTAGGAGCAGCGCCGTGCCCGCAGCACGAAGCCACGCTGCTCCCTGCTGGTCAGCGCAGCACCGCGCAGCTCCGGCTGCACCGCGAGCAGCGCGTACGGACGGTGAGACAGAAATGCAGCCTTCTGACTTTTGTAACTTGAATTCAAGCCCGTGGACCGCCTTCCCAATGGAAATAACGGAAGGGATTTATATTTGCTCTCCTGTGCTGGGCCCCTAACTAATTGCCTTGCGTACATCTAGAAACGCCACTTGGAATACTTTTCAAATGTTTCCATTCTGTAGATGTGGCTTTTCAGGCTTTTTGGAGCTGCTCACACATCCATGTTCTCTTTCAGTCTGGAAACATACTTGTGTTTTGAGCCAGACCAAAATCCACTTCTTTCCCTCTTCTACTTTTCTCTTTCCAAGAGTTTTCCTCTCTCTTTAGTTTGATCCAAAACAGAACCATTCTCTTTTAACATTTTTCCTTAAAGAAACACACAAACAAACAGAGTCATTTAGATCCCTTGCCCAGCACAGGATGCCCTCCCATCCCAGTAACACCCCAGACCTTGCAACACACCAAGCACTGGGATGTTTGGCACCAGCCCTCATTGCAGAGGAAAGCACTTGCAGCTACTCTGCACAGAGGCACAGTAACTCTTCATGTAACCCTCAGGTGCCGTTGTACGACCCCAGGGGATGGGCCAGAGCTATGATTGGAGACGAATACGAATGCAAACTCCTAACTACTCTTTAAAACTCCTCGGCAGATGGCAGCACTCGGCATACAGAGGAAAAAAACAGCTCCCCCCAAAAAGTGAACAGAAAGATCGCAAGGCACTGGGAAGATGGGGTATGCAGACATCCAAGTCTGGATCTCCAGCCCATGAGAAGTTGCCTAATGTCACACTTCCGGGAGGCTCCACCGGTACAACATCATGAAACTGACTCTTAGAAACACCTATGAGCAGAGGAAGCCTCAGAGGAGCCCCGTGTGAAGCAGCAGAGGCTCTCTGCAGGGCAGTAGATGGGAACCAGTTGTTAGCCTTCAGTATCTCCTGTCAAAGCTTTCCTGGGACTTTTCTGGAGCTGGTTTGGTCAACCTGCTTCCCCACCACCTCTTGTTTACCTTCTGTATGTTCTGACTAAGGTCTGAAGCAGGGCTATTGCATTCAGTCCTAGTTTCTAGGAAGAAAAGTCTTCCTCCTGGTTGAACCTTTCCCAGTCAATGTCCCCAAACATTGAAGAGGTGGTGGTACATCCCACCCCACCAACTGCTGCCCCCATCTCCATAAAAAAGGCTGTAATCTCATTTTCCTGCTCCAAAGAGCCATTAAAAACAGAAAATTACCTTTTATTTGCAATCAAGTGTTGATTTGTCACAAAAACATCAGTATAAAACATACAGCAAGGTGTGCGTCTTGGGCAACGAGCCACTGTCCACAGTCCTTCAATGTTCTGAAACAGTGACAAAGCCCTGAGAGGAAGGGATGAGAAACCCTGCTGCATTGTTCCCGAGGAACCATTATCACAGTGAGAGAGAGATGCCCCAGCACAGAAAATGTATGCCTTCAGTCCATGGATTTTTTTTGGGGGGGAGTGGGGGGGAGGGGAGGAATTCAGTCCTAGCGTGAGTGAGGTCAGCTCTCCAGCCATCCCACTAGTTCCAAGGTAAAAGCAAAACTCTGCTCTCCCAAATATATCACAAACGTCCCAGCTTTTCAGTATTCTCATGATTTTCAGCAGATGCTGGACTACTGGCATGACAAGTCAATTCTAACCTTCACTTTGGAGTTCTGCTTCTTTTGGCTCTACCCAAAGACTGATAACACTGTTTGAACTTTTAGAAAGCACTCTGCTCTCCCCTGCAAGGAAAATCCCAGCAGAGGACAAGCCTCGGTGGCTGCATGGAGAGCAGAAATCAAAGGTTGCCATGTGGGTCTGCAGAGCCCAAGGACAGATTATTGGAGATATAGGATTTTTGAATTATAGATGGTTGAATGCTGGGCACAGAGCATGACACAACGAAAGTGAGTTGGTGGGCTCCAGGAGAAATGATGATAGAGCAGCCCACTTCTCACCGCATTATTTCCAGTGATGGCAATTTTTTGCCACTCAGTATTTAGGTGCACAGACAAAATGAACACACCGTGTAGTGAACACCAGATCCTGAGCAGCCTCACAGCACTGAGCAAGGTTTAAAGAAAAATTCTTCATGTTCCCTGAGCTGCAGGGCCAGGCAGCAGCACAGCCCTACACAGCACTGCAGAAGGCACAGCAGAAGGAAGAGCTGCACGCTACCCACTGCATAGATGTGCATGCAAGTACAGCACCTTTTGGCTTAAATTTCATGTAGCTGGAGAGCATCAGAGTGCGTTTTTCTCCACACCAGTAGTCACAGTCCAGCTGGATACTGGTGGGATGGGACCAACCATGCCCAGTCCATCAGCCTTGGGAGTCTGCAAAGCCTTCTCCTGCCCTCTCAGACCTGGTTATCTGGGGAAATCTGTTCTTCCCCAAGCATACAACACTACAAATAAATAACAGGGCTTGCTTGCATCTGAAGGCTGAAGTTGGAAGGGCAGAAGGTTGATTGTTGTTTTGCATTGTCACTTTCTAACAGTTAAAGAAAAAACACATCTATGTTAAAAGTTGACTGTCCAAAGAGCCATCTCATTCTCGAATGTATGTAAAGCCAGACACAGTAGGAATCTCGTGCTCCTTTTCCTTTTTGGGAGTTACAACGTGGCTGTATCTTTCTCCTCGGTGACATTCTAAGTAGGGACCCCAGTTTGCTGTGGGCCTGCAGCAGCTTGCAATGCGCTGAAAAGCAATAGCAAGAGACAGTTCATATCTTACCTTACTCTGGGCTATTTTTAAAGCTCAATAAAGCGGTAACTCTAAACATGTCCCAAACTCAAAAAACAGCAAATAAAATGTTTCATAAAACATTCTGGATGGATTCAGCTACTGAAGTCAAACAGGCTGAGAAAGCTGTGACCAGCAGGACTCTTCTTGCAAAGCTTGGCAAGAGTAAACACCAGATCTTGTACTTGCTCATTTCAGTGAGGAATGAGGCAAAATTCCAGAAAAATGAAGATATAAATTTTCAGGAAAAATATATGCACACACACATTATACATAGTGTTCTAAGTAAGTGGAATAACAACAACAAAAAAATCTCTGTTGAATGTGTGGGCGTACTTCCTGAGAAACAGACTATCTTCATATCAGACCACAGTAGGGTACATTTGCCTCTGATATAACTACCAAAGATGTGCATTGGTGTATAAATCCAGGTGATGATACCTTGAGATATTCAACATGGCCTTGAGAAAAAAAGCACAGACATTCCTGATAATGCCATGAAAAGCAAAACTGGGGACAGTGACCATTTTGTTGTGCCTTTACCTGGAAAAGGTTTCCTTCTGCTTTAAGTATTTTTACAACAGCCACAATGGGAATCCAGATGACACAGAAGATGATCATACACCAGCCAACAGCAGTTCCCCATGTTGGATATGGCACTGAGCCGTAAGTGGGAGCTGAAAACGTCACTAACGACCAGACCAAAATTGCCTGTTTAAAAATATAAAGAAACAGATAGGAGAGAAAAGCAGGTTTCCAGTTAACTTTGACTTGTACCATATTTCCAACTTAGCTTAAGAAAATAAACAAACAAACAACCCAACCTGTCTACATGTTCTGCAGTTTCCTCTTGCTTTCTGAATGTGAGATTTGTTGTACAGGATTCAGTGCTCAGCCATGGTCAAGAAGTAAGACTGATGGACAGAACTCAAAGAGGATGTTGACATGCAAGCCAACATTTTAAGCATACCTACATTTAAACAGAACTAGATTTCTGGGTTCCGTTGAGCCCAGCATCGGAGGACACGTGTTACTGAGTAAGCTCAGCATCTTTTTCCATATGTTTTATGTGCTCTAATGTTCCTTTACTTACAGGAATGAAAAATGATTTCAGATTAAATGGTGGCAGGAGGAAGATATTTATAAGGAACATTTTCTTAATTATAATCTGAAGAGAATAAAGGCAATGCCTTCTGGCCAGAGAGACCTGCCACTACTCTTGGATTTGGGATATTAAGTTCTGTCATGCAGACAAAATACAAGCATCTACAGTCACAGCTAGGAATAGAGGAGTAATGGAAACCTAGGAGACTTTTAAATATTTTTACAGAACAAAAGAGAAATCTCACACAGGTGAACATCTGGACATCCAAAGAATAAACCCATGCAAGAGATCTGTCTAGAAAATGAGATTTCTATCAAACAAGAGGCTAGGTTTTCAATATATATTCTCTTAGCCTGCAATTAATAGAAGCCAACTGCTAAAATAGACAATCTATTGGCTCTGTGTTACTCTTTGGAGCGTAGATCCAGCTTGCTGGATCTGAAGGTGTATCTTGTCCTGTAGAGGATGCTGGAGTCACTGTCCCTGGAGGTTTCCATGGAACATGGAGGTGTGGCACTGAGGAACGTGGTCAGTGGGCATGGAGGGGTTGGGCTGGTGGTTGGACTTGGTGATCTTAGTAGTCGCCCCCAACCTTAACGATTCTATGATAAGTGGCATGTATTGAAAAGGATGGATAATGTACAGGATGTTCCACTGACTCAGCTATACCTTGTCTTTGCATACAGAGCTTAGGCATTCATCCCCGAACGCTTACACAGAAATCTATCCATTACCAAATCAATAAATTCTATCACATTAATATAATCCAGTCATCTGTACTCACCACTAACAGCACAGGAGTAATGAAAAACCAGCACATCCTCCACCACATCCAGAAGAAACAGCTCTTCTTCCCAACCATCATTTCAATGTCTTCAATAAATCTGTTTCCTCCTGTGGAAAAACAATCACATGGTGTGCTGTAAAGCACATATGGACCTTGCAGGTGTGCCTATTTCAAAATGGCGGAAGGAATTTGGTCAAGGTCAATAACTCCAGTTCTATGATAATTAAACAAAAGGCTTTAACAATTAAGAAGTTACAAGTCTTTCATTGCAGAAACAAATGTTTAGCATGTGTTGTGTCTGTATAATGAAATCTATAGCCAAATCATGGCTTTTCAATGTCAGTGATTTACCATAAATGTAGACGATGCCTATTATCTCCAGGACTGCAGCAAAAAGGATTCCCCATCCAGCACAGAAGTGATCTATTAAGTTCACCCAGTAAATTCCTGCCTGCGAAACAAACAAGAAAGAGGTAAAACTTTACCCAGTTCCTACAATATCTTTATGCAAATAAGGTTCTGTTGTTCAAGCCAGCTTAACTGACCACCAGTTTGAGCTTCTCAAATTCCCAGTTCTCTGGGTTAAGGTTATTTCATTTAAACATCTCTATGAAAAATTAGAAAGCACATATGCAGATCTACAGTGTTTTGTCACATTAAGGAGATCCATGTATATGCAAAGTGTATATAAACACCTGATAGCAAGATGCAAATTTGGCACTTACAGTATTAAAGCATCAGCTTCACGGTAACATCAGAAAGAAATAAGGTTAAATGTTGGCAAAGACTGCTTTACCTTACATCCATACAGGATGCTGAGCTACAGGAAGGGCTGTGCCAGTTAGCAGCCCTGGTAAGCTCATGCTCTTACACACACAAGTTTCCCACATTGATTGTACAAGGCTTTGAACACTTGTATGCAGCAGCAGGATCACAGAGCAGGGAACAGCTTTATATTTCACACTCCCTCATACCACGTCCTTTGCAAATCCCCGTCATGTCTCATAACCTATGTGCTTTTCTTGACCATACATTGCTGCCTATTCACCACAGCGATCTTTACATTCTCAGCCCAATTACACACGGAAATCTGTGTTTCTGGATGTAGTCCTTGCAATTAACCTTTAAAACTGTAAAAGCAATTGCCTCAAGAAAAAAAGCACACAGTGTACTGAAAATCCCATGTATTTCTGGAGGAGTAATGATGTGCTAATAGGGTTTTTTTATGACTTGAACAGAGAATTTCTCAAATGCTGTCCTGTTTGGTAGCTGGTTCTGAACACTAAGGTCCTATCAACAGCTAGCAGCAGTTCCCACAAGGCTGCAGACACACTGTGTATATATGCTTGAAATTACACAGACAATCTTCTAACATGAGTAGCAAATAGTCAGGTTGATGGCTCACAGGCTGTTTATAGGCCTTCTATTTAAAAAACACATCTCAGTTGAGTAACCACACAAAGCTTGGAGTACTCCAGCGCTTCCCCAGGGGAATTTCCTATCTGCACACCCAAGCACGTGGACAGCATTGGTGATTCTCTCAGACTCATGCAAATTGCAGCTCTTGGAGAAGCTCTTGTCACATTGAAAGGGATGTTCTGACCCAAGTTTATCATTTGCAGAATAACTAAAGCCATTGCCAAAACAAAGTGTAGCACCTTACCTGAGTAACACAGATAAGACCGAGAAAAAAGAGCAGTACACACACACCAAGGGTTATAGGGATCCTCAGCTTTTTCATCATTTTGGGATATATATCTTGTATGGTGGTTATAAGTGTTTCTGCAAGGGAAAGATAAGCGTGGGTTTTGAAGAGCACAGTTTCGAAAGGTACTGTTCATTTAGGAAGCAGTCAGGTACTTAAAACCCCACTCACCTATGGTGGCAAACTGGGAGTCAAGGCCCAAAAGCAGAAGCATGAAGAAAAATAAGAAGGACCAAAGAGGGGAAACTGGTAACTTGGACAGAGCCTCAGGGTAGGCTACAAACGCCAGATCAAATCCTGGAAAGAAGCAGAATGATGGAGGTTACTGTTATGCTTTGGTCAAGGTCAATCCTCATACCAACAGCACAACGATCAGCCTACCTGAGTCCACCACCTCTGAGACAGGTCTCTTCAATACGAATGCCATATGTCCCAGGACAGAGAAAATTGCAAACCCGGCGAATACGCTGGTGAGGCAGTTTGTTACACAAACAAAAATAGCGTCCGAGTAGCAGTTGTTGTGAAACTTGTTGTATGAAGACAAAGCAACAAGTCCACCCCACGCCACAGAGAGGGAGTAGAATATCTGAGTAGCTGCATCCTTCCAAACCTACCAGAACCAAGAACACAGGAGTTATGATGTTACTTTAAACACATCACAGCTATTCAGGTCTACTGTACATGGAAATCTCCAAGATTCTCTTATATTTAGTCTAAATATAAAGATTTTACTTCATTTGAATTTCAGAATAGGCAGGATACAGCATAGACGACCAAACAAGGTCGTCTATGAACTCATGAAGGCCATATCCCAAGTATATTGCCAAATATTTACGCTTTATTGGGCCAACTTTGAAGAAGAGATTCAATTTGTTTACATATGTAGGTTGTCAAGATGTGAGTCTTGTGCCAATGAATAAGGAAAACCAGGAGACGTCACAGAAGTGAGCTTCCACGTGCTCAGTAACTTTTGTTCCTCACACCATGACCCAACCAAATGACTTATGTGGGAAACTGTGCCCCTGCTGCTTCCCCTCATTTAATGCCCGATGTTCACATAAGACGTCACAAATGAAGCACACTGAATATTTGCTTTTCTTCAAGCAAAACTAATGTACTGAACTATAATAAAAAAATCATCCGGGCTTCCTTTGCACAAAGCACCCTTCCCTACCCATCTAATTTCCTGAGGTGATTTACAGGGCAATGCACAGCCTGAATTTCTCCTTGAAATTCTTAGAACCAAAGCAAGAGGGCATCGTGCAAGAGCAATGCTTGATCCCACACAAAGGGCCATCTCAGCAGGCTTTGCTAGGGTGAAACTTTGTCTCTGGAGAACTGCTCAGAGGCAATGGGATAGAATTTGCTGCTGTCCAGTGTGGCAGTGAGGGAGCAGATTGAGAGTAGCGAGAACAGGGGCATGAAGCTCTCATAGAGCTGGGGTTACTGGCAAGCCAGAAACTAGCTGTCAATACAGAACTCAGGGCAGGAAGTGAAGAAGCTTTTGCCTGAATAAAGAATAAATTGTTCTATAAATGCCAAGCCCATATAACCACAGAAATGCGTCATGCTTCCGGACCTGACACCACCTCTCACCTCTGCCTCCATCAACTTGGTGATGTTGGACTGTTTCCCAATGTAATATTCAATGCCATCCAGAGCACCTTCCAGGGTGGCTCCTCGCACCAACAAGATGAGCAGGATGACATACGGGAAGAGCGCAGTAAAATAGACAACCTGCAGAAAGAAGAGCAGGGACACACGTTAGCAGTGATGGGATGCACAGCCCTCCATGCACGAGGAATGCCAAGGGTCTAGGCTGAGAGCTGCCAGTACAAAGAGCCGACAATCAGGGAAGTGGGACTGGAGGTGAGCACACGTCAAGTACTAATCATCTGGCTTAGCCAGTTCTGGAGCTTCATTCCAGCAGAAGGCTCAAGCCACATATCCACTTTTCAGGTAGCTCTTGATCAGTTTCAGAAACGTTTTCTGACATAATTTATTGCTGTGGCAAGGCCTGGACTCAACTACCCCAGAGGTATCTTACTAGGCAACGCTTCTAGCAAACAAGACCTGAAGCCAGACAAAATTAGGTTATCAGGATGGAAATGTCTCCTGTTGAGATTAAAAACCAAAACAAAACAGCCCATGCTGGGGCTTTTCAGCTCTCCCAGACACAAATCCTGGTTGTTTGTCTATACAACTTCTAGCATGGTGGGATCCAGGCCAGCAGCAGTGCAATTATCATGCAGGCTGTGTATAACAATACTATTGTTTCTCGAATCTTGGTTTCAGTGTTACGCAGGCAGATAATTAAAAGAATGGTGCCGGTTTCACCAAGCCATAGCCCTGCACCATCACATGGTGAGTCTGCTGTTTTTGACAGCCTGTCATATTTGCCTGCAATAGTCAATTCTCTCAGCTCTTCATCTCTTCCTTATTCCCGCCCAGCTAGATAGCTCTGATTGTTACCTTTCTCCTCAAAGAGTCTTACCTTCATACAGAAGAGAAGTGACAGTCAGAAAAGCCATTTACAGGGAACCCAAAGAATGCAAGTTTTAGAGGAACGATGTGGCATTATAAATGATGCTGGGAAAGCAAAGATACTCCACTCCAAAGTTCTGAGACAGAAGGCAGAAAACTTCAAATAGAAAGGAGAATAGGAGGAGATATTAGACTGAGCAAAGCAAGACAGGCAGCATGGAGATGCGGAAAGGCACACTGAGGGAAATCAGGGAGAAAAAAATAAAACAATGAGTGCAGAAAGGCTGAGAAAGTTCCTTATAACAGATTGAAGGAATAAGTAATGGAGATGCAACACAGGGGATAAGAAAGAGGTATGGGAAGGGGACCAACTAAACTGAGAGAAGGGCCTCGGGCAGCGAGGAATGAAATACAGCCTGAGGTCTGGAGAGGATTCTCCCTACCCAGCAGAACCCAGGCAGGCCTGGTAATTCAGCAGAGCCAGAGTCTGCAAATAAGCACCTACGGACCTGATCCCTACAGGCAGCTCAGAAGTATTGGGTACAAACAAGATTTCACAACCTGGTAGGTACATGTACAACTGTTGGCAGGACTTGACCTTTATTGTCCAAACATCTCAACCGGTCTGTAGGTGCAAATAATTATTGGGTGTTCCCACGGTGTATGTGCATGTGCTGTCACATGCACACGTTCATCACCACCAGCCAGCTGGCTGCCAGCACCCAGCCTGGATCACCTGCATGACAGCATGGTCTCCAAACATAGGGCAGCCCCGGTGGAGCCAACAGAGCAGTGTCTTAAGTAACTGCTGTGCAATCAGCACCTTACTCATATTTTATGTAACAGTTCTGAAGCCAAGGAGCAGCAACAGAGCCTAACAGTGAGTCCAACAGAGAGTGGTGGTTTAGCACCGCATCCTGCCTTGCGCTGGCCTCCCTCCAGTCCAGCTGATACTGGGAGTGCTGCTGGGTAGGATCAGGCCAGAATCTGCTGTCTGCTTTTCCCCACTTACCTTTCCAGAAGATTTTATGCCTTTAAACAAGGCAGCTCCAACGATCATCCAGGACAGGAGCAGGCAGAGGGCCAGGTACCACACGATGTTGCCAGTCTCGTCCAGCCCACTGGAACGCTGAAGAGCCACTTTACTGGAAGCACAAAACAGCACAGTGAAAACAGTGACAGAAACACCTCTTCCTCTTCAGCCCCTTCCTGAAGGAAAATGAGCTGCTTCCTATAGGTACTGGCACTGAGGGGCATGGTTAGTGGACATGGGGGGGATGGGTTGATGGTTGGACTAGATGATCTTAGAGATCTTTTCTAACCATAATGATTCTATGATATATTTACAAGATCCCACAGGCAGAAGCTATAACTGCATGATTGGAGCTGAAAAAACACAAAACATAACCACGTGTTTTTCATTCCTTAACATCCACCAGCCCTCAGCTCCATGACCGACTCCGTAAGTCCCATCGTGCCTACAAGTTAACCATGAAATTCTAACAGCAAGAGCCCACAACAAGAATCAGTTCTCAGGCAGATTGAAATCACACGGCTAAAGAAATGGAGATTTCAAAATAGGCTCTGATTATGAATAAGATATTTTACTGCACAAATCCAGAAAGAAAAAAAATAGATACCATATACAAAAGATACCATGTAGTCCCTACCAGAACTCAAGAGAAGGCTTCTTTTGCTGGATTATTTTTCAGCTTGCTACATATTGGCTCATTTCCTTCCATAAAATTATGGGCCAACACTCATCAATGAGAATTTAAGTTCCTCCTGTACAGATTTCCATGCTCATCCCCATTGATGAGATTGTTTCTTACTTACTTCCAGTACTGCTCACTGGGAAATTGCACTGGTTTATAGTTGGTGTCATTGATACACGTGAGGTTGTTGCTTGCAATGAATGAGTAGTTTGCATGAATGATTTGTCCATCTAACATTGCACTGCAGTCCATTACTGAAAGAAAGACAGCAAGGAAAAAAGAGACAATCAGCAAGCAGTGATTGAAAAAAGGAAGTCAGCCTACGATGGCAAATGTTTTCTAAACAGTTATAACTTCAGCTAGCACACACAGCAAATATAACCTGCTCTCAATATTCAAGAGCCCTGTATCAACATTTACCATTGAATCTGGTAGAAGGTTATTTGAGACAATACCTTCAGCTGAATTTTGTGTTCCTCCAGCACATAGAAACTCAAGGTTAAAACATTTTTCTGCTCATACGCAAGCAGCAACTTTTTTGCTAAATCAAGAACCTCAACATCATTCTTAGAAAGCCTATGAATCTTATGAGATATTTGCAAATATACAGTTGTGTTACAATTACATTCACATTTTGAAATAGCACAACCCAGCATGATCCTGTCCCTGCTTTAATAGTGTCAGAGGTTACATGGCAACTTGTTTCCAACTGGGCTAATAACTAATAATTGCCACATCAGCTTCACCTTTTGCCTTAAACTATTCTGATAAGAAAGCGGGGGAGATAAGTGTTTGGCAGCGCGTGTATTGCCAAACATCAAGAATAAGAGCACTGAGATATGTTTTAAACAGTTAATAAAGTATGAAATCAACGCCTTATTGGTGCTCAGCATTACCGTAGCTACAGGAAGGCAAAGGATAATGAAAGCAGCCCTGATAAAAGCTATAGGAATACTTTTGTTTCCCGTAAGAGAGGTATTTGCTTTGCCATTAGGCCTAGTAAAATAGGAATGCAGTATTTCTTCTGCTACGTGCAATTCCCAGGAACATTAGAGTTTAAAGGTGAAGGGAAAAAAAGGAAGTTCACCCTGGATCTCCGTAGATTTCCCAGGAACCTAACACTGGTGGAAAGAGAAGGTGATAAGCGTTATGCTCGTGTGTTTAGAATCAAAATCCAGGAGTTGTTTCCTCAAGCCATGGCTGCCATCTTGCTCCTGTAAATCTCTTCCAGAAAACAGCACGAAGCACACTTTTTCAAGAGAGTAATTTGGAGCCATATCTGTTGAGTACAATACCTAGGCGTGTTTTGCTGCAGAACTCATCTGCCCAGGAAAAGCAATCCGACCACGGAAGCACTTTTTGAAATGAGGCAAACAAGTAGTAGAGTGCATAAGCAATGATGACGTTGTAATAGATTGCCACAAACGTTGAGATGATGACCATCGTGACTCCCACTCCTGTGAAAAAGGAAGATGCAAAGTCTTCATTACCCCAAACTCAGGTTGAAAAACTGAAGAGCCTTCAGCTGACTTTTGAAAGGCTTCCTGGGACAAAGACTACTTTTAATAACTGCAAACAGCCACCAGACAGAAAGGGTTAGTCCATGAAATGAAGGGTATGATCCAAACCGACCATCCCAGACACGCTTTTGAAACAAGGTTCAACTTAAACCCATAGAAATAATTGGACAAGTTATCATGTCCAAGGAAGAAATTCAATATATTTTTTTTTCCTCTCCTAGCTCAGTGGGAAGCTTTGATTTCTTAGTAAAATAGAGGAAACTATACAAAACTTCTCACGGATCATCTTAAAGATACCTTTGTAACTACTAGTTTTGCCAATTAAATGAAAAACAGCAGAAAACGGCAAAGGTCTGCCATTAATACTAGTATTCTCCTTCACTAAGATGAACTTTGTTCTGTGAGTTGGAGAAAAATCTGCCAAGCAGTTCCTAATCATTCAGGGAGTATATTTAAATTTATATCTTCACAGACACACAAAGCACTTGCTATGTCTATAGACTTTTTTCTTTGAAGATAAACACGCTGTTCTTCTCCTGAAGTGTTGGTTGGTTGTGCTGCCGAGACTGGCAAAAGGAGTAAAGTCAACCAGCCAGTTTGTAATCTCTTTTGTTTTGTAGGAGGTGGGGATCGAAGTACTTATTGTAATCACAAAAGAAAAAAAAAAGAAAAGAAAAGAAAAACCTTCTTTGTTCCTGTATTAATTTCTCAGGTAGATAAAGAGGACAAACAAGACCAATGACATAGCCCTTTACACCCAAATGCACGTAATCTGAGTGGATATACCTGAGTAAAGCATGTGGTTTGTTGTTTCCAAACACATAAGTCTTCGGGTAAAATCCAAACCCTCACATAGAAAAGCAAACTACCACTACAGAATACAACAACCCCTCTTGTCGTGGGAGGCACTTCACCTTATGAAGCTGAAGCCTAACCTATTGGATCACTTTTCTACCCACTGGAAGTGCAACGACCTGGCTGACTGCACACATCAACCAACTCCATATGCCTGCACCAACTCTGGTGGCCAAACGCAGCACGAGCACATCAACATGGAACTGCCAACTGTTTGGGATATGCAGTGTAAAGAAAGGGAGATAAGGTGAAGTTTGATTCACAATCTCTCCTGTACAGCGGCAGGTATGCAAGTGGGACTTTCCCATCACAAAGCAAATGTGGTGATCTTCTCACCAAATAGCTGCAGTTAGCATGAATCACTGATAAAGCCTCGCATAGTTAGAAACTTCATGGAAAATCATTACCCACATCTGTTTATTAATAAGGAAGACATTTATCTGGGAATGTAACACTAACCCAGTTCCAGTAGGAGCATTCTCCACACATCAAACAGGAAAAAGCTTCTCAAAGTTAATAATTCGACGAGGAAATTCTCAATCTGCATCTGTTCATTAATAGAAAATTTAACAGTACCAACCTTGAAACAGTGGTAATATTCTCCAGATGGAAATGGGCCCTAGGCTGGCAAACTGCCCAAGGGAACATTCCATGAAAAATAAAGGCAAGCCAGCTAATGCCAACATCAGTGTGTATGGGATTAGGAAAGCACCTGAGCAGAGAACAAAAAATAAAGCAGAAAACAATGAATCGTTAAGTATTCACTGCATTTTACATAACCTGCCTCAAATACCTGCTGTGGCTTTTTTTTTTTTTTTGCTTTTTGCAGAATATAGAGATTTACGTGTTAAACTTGATTTCCGTAAGACTAAGTAGTACCCATGAAGAAGAGACGTGGGTTAGCAGAATCGATTTACATGGGATTATTCCTCTTATTGAGCTAAAGGGATTTTACAAAGACTACTGAAGACACCGTTCTCAGAGAAACAGAACGCTGCTCAGCTGTAGGCTTGGTCTGCTTTCTGTTTCTTTTAATTTAAGCATGGACAGAAGCATTTCTTACCATCCTTAGCCACAAGTCGCAGCTGCACCGTCCGAGTAGCTACAGGATGTCAAAGCATGACAATTATTTTATACGGCCGGCTGACTCCTATGTCAAACAGGATCCCAGCACGGCTCTTGTGTAAGCCCATTTTAGAGTGCACATTAACCTGACATCAATGAGAACCCTGTTCTGTGGAAGGGATAGGCTCTCCTTTTGCGCGCACAAGAATGAGGGAAGAGAGAACACAGCTTTCCTGAACACGACCCGATATCCACATGTGTAACCAGACAGAAATCCGTCCTCTGTGCTGCCTGACTTAAAAGCCACTGAGGACCCAGTTCTACAAGGAACTGCAAATACCTGCTGTAATTCAAGGACGCGAATAGCCCCCTTGAATTATTTGGGGCAAAGAAGGATACAAGAAGCAACACAACTGTGCTTTAAATGCTAAGCTTTCTGCTGCAGCAGATACAAACCACCTAATAGACAGGCTGATGTCCTGACTTATTTTGTTTTCACAGTTTTGTTCAAGAGCCACAAGCAAGGCAATCTGGCCAATAATTCAAGCCAATAAAACTTCCGTACTAAGAATGCCGTCTTGTGTTCCACGTGCAATTGGATGAACTGCGTTGCATTTAGTGTCCAAAATTTGACTCAAAATGACTGCTGGGCAGGGTAAACAAGTACAGAAAAGTAAGCACACTGCAGATACTAGGCATTTGCACTCTTCCTAATTACCAGTGTTTGCTTGGTGGGTAGACACAGCTCTGGAAGAGCAGCCAGGGAATCCAGAGCCTCCATTTGGCTTTACCAGTTATTTGTTGTGTGAGCAGGTAGAGGCTTTCTGCCTCACACTTCTGTAGAATCTGATGGGGATTATTACTGAGCTTGGATAATTATTCCAGCTTAGCTCATTTGCCTGAGCAAAACAAAGACTGAGAGAGGACTCAACTGCACTCTATAAACATATCAAAGTGGTAAACACTGAGGAGGGAGAAAAGCTATTTAGGTTATCAGCAGATATCGGCACACCAATAAAGGGGTGCAAGTGAGTGACGAGAAAGTCAGAAGAGTTCTGCAATACTCAGATGGAAGCCTGCAGTTAAAACTACATCATATCCCTCTCCTCAGCCAGTACTCAAAAAGCACAGAGATGCTTCTTCCTGCTCTTCCCATTCCTATCAGCAAGCATCATCCCAGTTCTCAGCGAGATGCTCACATCCAGGTTTGACAAAACACATAGAGCCTCAGGGCTGGCCTTCATGGCTCTTGGAGGTAGCAAGGAGTGCCCACCCAGAACTGCCATTCAATACAGGTACCTCCGCCATTCTGGTAGGTGAGATATGGAAAACGCCAGACGTTGCCAAGGCCCACAGCGTAGCCCACCATGGAGAGCAGGTAGTCAGCTTTGTTCGACCAGTTACCACGATCTGAGTTCTCATCATTGTCACTGGTGTGGGCATCTTTTTCATTTGATAGACTGAAGTCCTTGGAAGAGAAGAAGAGGGAAGGCTCAGGATCACCCCAGTGGTAAGCAGGACAGTCGTATCCTCATTTATCTGTCCACAGCATCACCTGGACATCTCTGGGCAGGGCAGTCAGACAGGGTGGGCAAAGCCAGGTGCGGTGACCAGTCCAACTGGTCCTTGACCAGACAGCATGAACCTATCAGGGTCCTCCCAGGGAGCTCAAAGATTCTTCAGGGCCAGTTGTATCCTGCTCCTCCTACCTTAGCCCCTCTGCTGCCAGCTCCTGGGGGCAGCACCTCCAGGGACCCCCTGCTCTGCCACTGTACATGCCCAGATATACTGATTCTTGTCTAAGTACTGAGCTCAACCCCACCTTCTGCCCACCTATTTAGGTCCCCCCATACTCCTGCATTTACCTGCATCCCATCTGGATAGATGCTTTAATGTCTGCCTAGGTACGCCATACATCACCTGCCCAGCGCTCCCAGGTAGCCATGCCCTATTCACCCAAGTGCCCCTATGCCCACCTGGAGCACTTCCATACCCTACCTGCTCAGGTGCATTTGTAACTTGCCTATTTTTCTTCCCATTCCTGTCCAGGTGCTTTTCTACCTATGCAGGTGTCCCTATACCTACCCGAGTACCCACACAGCCCACCTGCCCCGTGCCCCATCCCCACCTTCTTCTTCCCGCAGGAGAGGAAGCCCGGCAGGCTGAGCATCCCCATCGCCGCCGCTGCCGGAGCCGCTCCGCTCTGCCCGCGCCGCCCGCTGCGGGCCCTTTATCGGAGCCGCCTCCCTCCCGCCGCCCGCCCCCCTGCCAGGAACTGCGGCCCCGGGGCTGCCCCACGCTCCGGGCGGGGCTGCGGGCGATGCGGCCCATCCCGCCCCCAGGAGCCGCTCGGGCACCCCTGGCCGCTCGCCCCAGCCCGTGCCCACTTCCCCTCCGCACGCCCAACCCCTCACCCACTTCCTCGGGAACACCCGCCCGCCCGAGCTGCCCCAGCCCCCTGCCCACTTCCCCTCCTACATACCGTCTGCCCTCTCTCCGCACCCGCTCTTGCCCGGACCCACTTCCCTTCTCACACGCGTTCTGCCCCTACCTATCCACCTTCAGCCTTCCAGCTCCTCATGCACCTGCCAGAACATCTGACCCCACATCACCCCCTGCCTCTCCCCACAGAACCACTGCCTGCCCGCCTCACCTCCTTTCCTGCCGCACAAGCAGTTCCCAGCACACCGGTCTCCCTTTACATCCAACATCCACACCCATCCTTTCCTCCTGTTCCTTCTCTCCCTTCTTCACCCTGGAGTCTCGGCTCAGGAGATGCATGAAAGCAAAGGGCGCAAGAGGGGTTAAACTTCGGTTTCTAAACACCTTCCAAGCACAGGACACACAAAGACAAGACAGGTCATAAAAGCAAAGCCACCCCCAGAGGAGGAATTTAACAAGCAATGGCTTAATGACAACAACGACTTAACTGAGGACCGCCTGCACTTCACCAAGTTGAGCAGCCACCCCCAGGCATATGGGCACTCAGGAGCACAGCAACTAAAGCACACCATGGTAAATGATGGTCAGCCAGCTGCCTCCCTGCTCTCCATTCCACCCACTCTTTTTTATCACCTTCATACACTGTTCTCAATTAGTGAGGCTCCTTGTTAAGTAACGCACTACCCAGCCTGAGTTGCCATGTGTTGTATCAGGAGTGAGAAGTGCGTGGGACAGCATTTGAAACACAGTTAGGTCAAATCAGATTTATTTATCTTTCTAATCACCCGATGCAGCAGGTTCTCTCAGAGATTTCTATTTTAGCCCCTGGAAGGATGCCTGAATACTGCGCCTTTGGAAACAAAAGCACAAGCATATTGTCTTGGCACAATGTAGGCTCTGCAAATTGAAGGTAAACAAATTAAGAAAGCATTCCTTGATGGGCTGCCTGTGAACTGTGGGCTCAAACAGCCAACCCCGAAAACACAGAATGCCAGCCTTCAGTTCTGCATGGCACAGCACACAGCTCACACACTGAGGGCCAGCTGAGATTCTTCTGAAGCCTGTTTGGATTTAACATAAGCTGAATCAACCTGACCATCCCGACGTGAGTTGTGAATATGGAATTTTTAACGTGAGGCTGCATGGTTTTGGTTTGGGTTACAGATAACCCCGGGATCTGGGGGACCACTGGCTCCTCAGGTGGAAAAGAACACATTCCTGCAAACCGTGCCTGACAAAAGCACCCAGATCTCTTCCAAACTCATGATTCAGAACTGGTTATCAGCTTGTTTAGAAGCAAAACGAGATGAAAAACAACCTGTTAGCCACAGCCTCTCCCTCCTTATTAGGATTAAGTGCATGTTGTAATGCTGTGGAGTCACCAGCTGTGGCATTTTCTCTGTGTAACTCGGGATGACTAAAAGTAAAACTATACTGGAGGTATCGCTCCTGGGATGCACTCGGTTTCTGACCATGGGAATGTTCTTTTCTAATGCATTTTCTGCATTTAAAGAGAGAAATAAATAAATCTGAGCACAGTCAGCACTCAGGGGGTGATCAGTGAAGAGATGAGTACAGTTAAAGGAGAGAACTTTGCCAGGGGCAGGCCTTCATTTTTCTGCTTGGTAGATGTGCAGCTGAATAGCACAGCAGTTTGATCTGCAGTTTCTAGAGGCTGAAGATCAAACTCAAACCCTGAAGGCTGCTTCCTCAAAGCCAGCAGAGCTACCAACACCATAGCAGCTGTCTAAGTCACTTTTTCCTTTGGAAAAATCAGCTCCAAACTATTATGAACTCTACTTCCTGAGAATTCTGTCAACCCAATTAATAAGACTAATAAAAATTAGGATAGCTTCAGTGGTCTGACAACACGGTAAACAACCCTGAAACTTGCTAGAGATATCTGTGTTTTCCATCTAGTTACACCAGTGGTTTTATCACACGTTGGATATGGCCCTTAGCAAACACAAACACAGCTATGGCAGTGAAGCAGAGGTGCTTGGTGTGCTTATTTAAGAACAAGATGAGTAAACTATTTCTTAATCTGTATCTCCTGTGATAGCAGTGCTAACTAATATTGGCACCTGGCACACACGTTCAAAACCAGATCAGTAGACAAAACAATTATTCATTTACCATTCCCACTGCCAACAAGCAGAAGCTAAAGACCAGAAAACCCATTCCAAGAAGAGGAGTGACAGCTATAGAATAGGAGGTGACACCACACTGGGTACCAAGAGGCAAGTGTCATGAACCTGCTCCACACCTAGGAATGGCAAGGGGTGTGCCAACATGCGTTACACGGCCATGATAAGGACTGTTGGTGTATTCCCACAAAATGGAAGTGAGGGACTACATACCTGTAGTTGCTGACTGGCAGAAATAGCCTCCTCACTCTTCCTCTATAACAGCATCATCTCAGCAGCAGACAAACGCCAGATAGCAGCAATGCATGCAACCAGAGAAAAAAGGAAAAACTAGTTGGTCTTCAGGGTCTGAGGAAGATAACTTAAAGCACCCAGCCATCCATCAACAATACACAATTACTGTGATCCATATGGCTCCACAGCCATGTCATACTCTTCAGGTGAGCAGAACCAGAAAGACAGAAGGGACTGTCTACTGGTTGGTGACCCTGCACATAGCAGTGGGGTTGAAAGAAGATGATCCTTGTGGTCCTTTTCAAACCAGGCCATTCTATGATTCTATGACTGCCATAAAGCAACAGACCAAGCAAAGCAAAGGCAAGCAGCTGGCCCGTACAGGAGGAGGAATTACCTTCTCTTGCACAGGTGAACAAAACTAAACACAAAGGAGTAATTTAAATATGAATGGTAGGGCTTAACAAAGTTTCAGCCTTGATTAAAGGACAAAGTGATAATGAGTAAGACTGCTTCCTTTGTGGTTAACTGACCTGCAGGTGATCTGGAACAACCTTTACCATTAAGTTAAATGGCTGATTGGTCAAGCAGTCCACAAAAAAAGGACAGGATTCTCCACCTGTGAGAAATGTATTATTGCAGTCTGTGCAAGGTGGGAGAACATCTAAAAGGGAGGGATATCAAGAGCTGCTCAGAAAACAGTGATAGTATTAATGAAGGCACGAGCTATGCAAATTGCAGAGACGAAACCAATTGCTTCTGATACTCACTTGCCTCATCCTAATGGCTTCCATCCAACAGCTGGTGTGAGTCAGCCAACAGGGACAAGAAGGGTACTCCTCTTCCAGCCCTACTGATCCCTTCAGGGCAAGGGTGAGATTTAGCCCATGGGAAGAGGAGATAATCTTTTATACATCCTTATTCCTGGTTGCGTTGTTGTTCTTTATCAGTTTTGTGCCTTTTCTGCCTAGCTGGGAGGTTTGTTGCTGCCATTCAGGAGACCACGAAGAAGCTCACATCTGCTGAGTTGGGATCTCACAGCCAAGAGCACATTTTTTATAAGAGTTCACGGAATGGGAGTTCTAAAAACATTGGATTAATTGCCTTAGAAAAGTAGCATTAGAATAGGTGTACTGAAAATTTCTCTAACATTTGAAGAGTTTTGCTCACTATTTGAATGTTAACCGTTGGTACAAAAGAGAACTTAAAAGTAAGAGGAAATAGAATAATTTGTTTCCACTTCCCATTTTGTCTTCACTTTGAATCATTGGAGAAATACTCCTTCAAGGTTTTTTTTTAACCAAAATAGGCATATTCAAATGAAATATTTTTGTTAAAAAATAAAATATTTTTGTTTTGCAGAGGTGGCATTCTCTGAAGGGAAAGTTCCACCATATTTTTTAAAGGAACTCCTTATGATATCCTTATCACATTAAAGTCTGTATTAACTCAACTGCAAGTAATAGTACATGATCCCATTTCTCCCCAACCTTAGCACTTGGGAGTTGAGCTGTGAGGTCATCTCAGAGGTGATAAGTGCAGCAAGATCACTTCTGCTGAGCTATTTGCCTCTGGGCTATCATACCCCAAAGCAGGGGGCTGATGGTTAACTCATTGATCTCCTCCAAACTGAGCAGCTGGAAAAGCACCGTAAATGCAAAATGCACAAGTCCCCAATCCATCGAATTAATAAAAGTGTTTTCAAGACTATTTGCAAGACTGTCAGCTTTTTGTCTACTGTAGTTGATCTACACACTGAAAGTTCCAGTCACTGAGAATCTGTTGGTTTGTCACATGTGAATATGATGCTTCTCAAACATAGAGCTCCATCTAGAGTAAAGATCAAAACAAGGAAAAAAAATAAAAATTAAGGAATCCAAAGTAGGATCGAATAGAGGTGAGATGTTTCTATCAGCTATGTCAACCCGTGAAAATTCTCAGCTGAAACACTGACTCACTTCGGAATCACTACAATGAGTTGAACACCTGCATTTGTAGCCCAGAACACTTAACTCCTCCAGTCCTGCTGCTAAGTATGGCCCAGAGCAACTCAGCTTTCCATGGGCAGATGAGCCTGGTGCCAAATTAGCACCCAAGGCTGTAAGACAGCAGGCCAGCCTCACCTCCAGCTGCCTCCTCCCTGACCAAATACCTCAAGCTTGTCTTCAAGCAACGGAAACACTGCATAAATGCCAAAATGAGCATCCTGAAAGTCATAACAACAAATACAACTAAGGAAAGGGAAGAAAACAACTACAAGAGAACTAAAATGTGGAAGGGTGCCATAACCAAAGCTTAATGAGTGGGGAAGGCAGAGGTGTCAGAATATAATGACTTGCCTCTTGGGAAACATTCCAGAGGCACAGCGAGTAGAAACCGAGGAGTCATTTTTATTTGAATAAGACAAAGCCTACAGATGAGTACGGTACTATTTTCAAATATGCTAAACTGAGTCCCTCACTGTCATTAACAGTCTTTGAAATACAGGCTTTGACTACCGTAAAGCAGAAAGGAAAGCTTTCATCTCAGTCCAACTTTCATTAAGGTAACTTTACATGCTAACATACCATGCTGTTACATGATCTCTAATGGAATTTTCCTTGGGTATACCTTCCTTCACAACAGGACAAAAGCCAGGCTGTTCGCCATGCCTAATGCACTAGGAAGGGAAATGCCTCCATCAATGCTTTCCTTTTTGTAGTATCTATTCCTGTACGTTACAGATACTCTCAGAAATGGCTTATCCAAGCCAGTGGGACTTCTCACATTGGTAAAAGCAACCTCACATTAGGTAATAACACCATAAAATCACTTGTTAAATGACACAATCCTAAGAGTAAAAGGAAAATGAAAATCATACTTTAATATCCACTGCAATATACAGCATGTAGTAGTACTTCTCCATGTCACCAAACAAACAACATTATAGAGACACCGTAACAATAAATTCACAACAACAAATACATTCAGATTGTAAACGAAAAAAAGAAAAGCCATTCAAAAGGATATGGATGATATAGACACCATTATCACCAACATGCAGATCTTCTACAGCTCTTCTCATCACTAGATTTTGAAATTCCTTATAACAGAAATGAGTGACTTTTATAAAGAGGAGAGCACAGGTTGATCAAGTATTTTAGCCCTCACTTGTTTTACAGAAAAGACATGAATTGTAGTTGAACTCCATGAATCCCCAAACCCATTATTTCTTTTATCTCCACCACAACATCTCCTCCCCTATAAAGCCAGTGAGTGCATTCAGATTCCCCTCAAGCAGAGAAGAAAGCAGGCACCCTCACCCCAAATAATCCATAATTGGTTGGAAAATCCTTTAACCAGGAATTCCATCAGCCATATTAATGCCCACAGTTGCCACAAACCTTGCCACTCCCTTGGCTTTCTTCCCTTCCACAACCAAACCTTTCTAGCCCAGAGGCTCTTTCCCTCTGGCTCAAGTTTCTCTGAGCATCCACACCTCCAGCCCATCCTCTCAAACCAACAGCTCTCCATCCAGCAGCATCCAACCCCAGAACCCCAGCTGCATGAAATGGGCAGGAAGGCAACTCCCTACTCCACACTGCCATGCCATTAGCATAGCAGCAGCAGAAACACCTGCATTCCTTCAACATGCTCCCAGGACACCTGCTCCTGCAGCCAAAGTGATGCTGTTTTCTGATGATACACTGATTTTTATCAAACCGCTTTCATCTGCCAATGCCAAGGATTCTTGGGGTCTCCCAGGTTTCTGACTTCTCCTATCTAGATGAAAGCCTGCAGTGATTAAACACGTTAGGGTTAGGCAACGATCAAGCATGAGGCTTTCAGAATTACAGTTTTGGATTGCAATTCCACCTCACCACTCTCCTGGGCTGGTAATTTATTTTCAGGAAGCACTAAGGCTATCAGACTTAAGAAGTTTGAGTACAGTCATAGAATTACAGAATCATTAAGGTGGGAAAAAAAAACACTAAGATCACCAAGTCCCATCTTCAACCCATCCCTGCCATGCCCATAACCACATCCCTCAGGGTCACATCTCCTAATGGCACCCATCCAGAAACTTACTTGGGTTTCTCTTGTCTCTGGACTGTTTTTTACAAACAGTTGTACAAACTGAATACAAGAAACAGGACTGTGATGAGGAAATCTCCAGAACTACTCCATGCAGCTCTCAGCAAATTAAACTGCTTTTAGGACCTTGTAAATAGGTTGTACGGATTCGTTTCTGAGTCCTGGTAGGCAGTAAGAAGTTAAAAGCAGTATCAAGCCCCAAAGTGTATGGAATATCTACTTCAAAACTGACAAATGGGTACAGAGATGCATTTGTACTCATATTCTGATATATGCTTGACACACCAGCCTCTCACACCAGCATAAGTAGGTATATTTTTCACATTATAACAGCCTGGTGTGTGGTTAAAATATACTGTATTTTCAGACTATGAACAGGAGAGGATCCGCGTTGATTGAGGAATCTGATCATTAGATGCCTTAATTTCCATCCAAGTTTCTGTGTTATTAACAACCAGGATCATTTTCCTAATAGCTCAGTACAATGCAAGGAGGACAGGGAAATATCCAAGGCAATTTCTTTCCTTTATTCCATCTGATTCCAAGCAGATTGATCTGATACTCCAAAAATTGAAACAAACACCCCAACAGTGTTTTTTAAATAGCTTGTGAACATGCTGCGAGCTGAAAGAAAGCAGAACTGTGCTGAGCACATTTTGTGCCCATCAAGAAAGGATATTGCAATAATGCATGGGATTTTCCAATGTCCTGAGACATAATACCTTGAATCCTGTTGTCTTACAGCAGAGGATGATTACATAATGACACACCCATCTGAGAAGCCACCTGGGCAGAAGCACTTCAAAATGGAACTACTGTAGTATGGAGAAATTTGATTCATTCAAAAGAATAATACTTGAGTGTAAATTTTCAATTAAAAATTCATGATTCGTGTCCAGAATGAATGATTTTATGTTTAGATGTTGTAGCTTAAAGAATTAAGCTAGCTAATTCCATGCCACCCTGCTCTACAGACGTTTCAAAACAGCATTTTCTTTAAGCCATACTAGTGTAGACGTCACCCAAACCATGACGTTACCTGCACCCTTTCCAGATACGCTTGTTCTGCTGTCAGCAAACATCCACCTTTGAACCAATATGATTATTTTGTGCAGAGGAGACAGTCCCATAAGGCATATGGTACCGTCATAGTTGATATGTTTTGACATATGAAACATACGTATTTCATGGAACATTGTAGGTTATATGAAAATTTGCTTTCTGCTTTGGGATGAGGTTGGCTTTCTTTGCTGTTGTCTGTTTTGGTTTTCTTTTGCTTTTAGTGTGTTTCTTTCTTTCTGGTGCTGCTTTTCTGGAAAATGACCCTGGATGTTGGAATGAATTGTTCAGTATATAACTTGGTCACTTGTAGTCTGATGCATGGAACTAGAGCAAGACAGTACCTGAGTCTTCCTAGTGTAAAAAACTGTGGTTGTCTTCCTTACCAGAGCACTAAGGAAGTGCCCCAGCTATGTGCTCAGCTTAAAATGACACTAATACCGAAGAAGACATTTGTATTAGAAGAGTCAACACATGAATCCTTCTAACAAAGGGGTTAATACAGGCTGCCTTTCTCTTTCATAGGCTTCAGTGCTCCTTATTTCTTGGTTCTTTGCTCACATACAGTATTTCTTTACAGTCTAAATTACACTTTTGTGTCCAAACTTGTTTAACTAGTATTCTTCCTTGCTAAGTGAATGTTGAAAAATGGGGGGCAGGGGAAAAGAGGAAACACCGTTGGTAGAAAACAGAGTGAGACAATGGGAGTTGCATTCACCCACGTGCTTAACTGATGGGAAGACTGTTGTCTTTTCGTTGACATTCAATGACATGCACTCAGGGCTTAGTCCTGTTGTGCGTCAGTAACTGGCTGAGACACAAGACGAGTTATTTGCATTTATTAACCTCAGGAACATTACAGGGAAGTTGGTGGTGTTGTGAAACATTTTTTCACTGAACACTAAAAAGGCTGTTGACGATGCACGTTCAATTAGAAATTCTGATACATCTATCTTGATTGTTTCCTAATAAATTAGGCTTTTTAGGGGTTGCTGGCTCATTTAGCTAAGAACGCACTTCCTCCACATGCATGCATTGGCAGATAAAATGGATCTGGATTGCTGAAAGGGAACTAAACCTTAGAGAAGAGTTTGATCTGCGACACTGGCATACAGATTTACTGCCATGGAGAGAGGTGTGTGTATGAATACTTAGATCCAGTCCTTCCTTATCTGCTTAAATCAAGGCCAGATAACATGTCCAATAGTTTGAATATTTCAAGCAAAATGTTTAAGGACATGGACACCTGCTTTAGTCCTTTCACTTAGAAAGATAAAGATTGCAAACTCAAAAATGCTATGACCACGTGGCACTCTGAGCAAGGTCAGGGGCTTCCCAGGCATACTAAGGTCACAAATGATAAAATGGACTGCAAATAGCTCACTTGGTATCTTTGCTCCTAGACATGTGGATATTTACCTGCTCAGCACTTGAATATTCTCCCTTAGCAAAAGAAAGTATCGAGCATCATTAAGATGGCCTTGGAAGGAAAAAGAAAGAAAGAAGAGTAGGCTTTTTAGAATGGGAGATCTGAACGAGTTTATGCTAACCAGCTTTGTTAGCAGAAGGGTTACTGTAGTGCCAAAAGACCCAAAGCAGGATTCTTGAAGAGGACAGACCTATGTACAGCAGTGCCATTCCATTCCCCTCTTAAAATGATCAGACCTTATTAAGGTACTCTCCCTTTTTCTCCAGGTAGAGCAGTGTTCTGCAATCTGACACATCTGAGGATCAAAGGTACTTTTTAACAGCCCTTCTTGTACTTAATTAGCATCCTTTTCCTTCTTTGCTACCCCCACCTTGTGTTTTTCCTCCCATCTTTCCTTTTGCTCTCTATCTGTTGAGGTCTACATTATCTCCTCCCAGTCTTTGGTATTCCTAACGTAAATAAACAAAATTCTTCAGGTCACATCTCAGTTCCTCTGGTCATTCTGATATCCCTTCTCTGCACCTCTTACAGCCTGAATTTGGCTCCTTTGAACATGGGTAAATCCAGGCAGAGACAGAGAGAGGAGAGGACAAGGATGCAGCCTTTGAAGACAATCTAAACACTGTGTTTACATGAGAGCCCAAACAGGTGAGCACATTCTCCAGCCATTTGAAAAGCTGTTGATCTCAGCATGGTGATAAAGAAGAGCCAGCAAGTCTAAAGTTTTTAGCACCTTAATACACTTACTGATTAAGGCAATTCTTTGGTTAACATTTGAAGGCAGTTTCCCAGAGGAGACAAAACAATCTAAACTATATTTGCAGGAGATTAGGTCATACTAGTCAGTTTTGTAGTAAGAAGAGTTTCTAGGAGGAAGTCTAGGCTTTGAACATTACAAAAAGAAAAGAAAGAAAAGAAATACGCTGAAACGTATAAACATTTTTGGAACGATTGATATTTTTCTGTTGTATTGATATTACAGAACTGAGAAATACACTGTTGAGGATCTCTGTATGACTTAGTCTGGAAGGTACCTCTAATCCAGTCTCCTGCTTATGGGAAGTACAGCCATTCTTTCCTCCCACAGGAAACAGAATAGGATAAAATAATATTGAGATAATTTTGCACAAGATGTTATTTAAATTCTTGGCCTTCAGCATTTTTAAGATGGTATGTGAAGGAAATTCAGTCAGATTTCAGCTTTATGAGGCACACTGGAGCTAGCAAGATGGTTACAGAAAAAGGGCAATCATTTTGGGCTAGTTCTGGTCATCCCATCGACCCTTCCTCATCAGTAACAGAGTCTCATCTGGTGTAAAACTATACCTAATGTTTCTCAGATACAGCTATCAGATCTTTCCATTTCTAAGATCAAGCAAGACAGCATGGGTCTCTTTTCAAGATTACCCCATTCACAGCCTGAAAAACATCTCTGGGTTTTGCCAAAATTCCTGTTGTTTCAAAATCTCTAACTGTAGGATTACATGGTCTGAGCCAAAGGAAAAGTGGTAGACTGAGGGTGAAGTATGTGAACATCTGCAATATCATTATGCCTTGGGAGAGAACAAAGATCCAGGCTGAAGTAAGGACTTGGGTCTTGCTGTATCTACCTGCTTTGCTAAAACTGATTTTTCCTTTAAGAGCTAGCCAGGAGAATAGAAATAGGTTTCCAACTGAACCAAGGCAGTCAGGCATGTCCTGTTTTAACATTATTACACTATGCATTTCAGTTGGAAGTCCTGAGATCAAATTTAATGAATATCAGTAGTAATATGAGTAAGGCTCCTAAAAAGAGAGATTCAGAAAAATGGTCCATGCTTGAACAAAAAAAACCTAAAACACCATATCAAAATACTGTTGGAGGTGAGAAAAACGAAAAGTAGTGTAATATAAAATACGGATTTGCTAAAACCTTGAAAACAAGGTTATAGAAAAAATAATAAAGCAAGGGTTTGACATCTGCAGAGAAGCAATTGTACTGGAAGAGGCAGATAAAAGGTATTAATATTTCTGAAGCATGAGATGGAGCTTCGATATGGTTTGGCACTTCAAATTCCCTGCTGGTGGAAAGCAGCATGTAGCTCATCTCTTCCTGTCTGTGAAACACTAATTCTTGCCAGACTAATGCCAAGAAAATATAAGATATTTTTCTGGAAAAATATTACATTTCTCCTTATTTCTTCTGTTGAGGCTGCTTTTGAGATGACTTTGGGAACTGAAGACTTGACAGAGCCATGAAAATACGTAATCACAGCAACTAATAGCTCCAGATCCACCTCTGCCTGTATCCCATGGCTGGGCAATATGGCAAGTCTTCCCCATAAACCACAGTCTGGTGATGATGATACAAAACCCTGCAATAATGAAACAATAAAGCTCTGCAATCATCCAAACCCTGCAGCTGTCCCTCTGCAAGTGTCTATAAGCCAGTCCCCTGTATCCTCATTGGATTTAAAAATCATTGAAAATCTCTCCTGTGAGATTGCGGGATGAAATTTCTCACTGCTGTTGGAATCTTCCAGCCTCTAAGGTTGTTGACCACGCTTATTTTTGTGTGAGGAAGAGTTTACAGATGAGGTAGATAAGAGGTGTTTGTGTTTATGTTAGCTATTTCCTTTTCTCCCTTTAGCCCATTCCTTGTGTATCTATCTATTCCTGCTTCTTCCAGTTTGTATTGGCTGATATGTACCCAGACACCATTTAACCAACATATGCAACATCTAAGCCATAGACAATCACAACAGAAATTCCAGTTTTAGAGCAGGATGGTGAGAAAGAGCCAAAGTTCAAGCTTACTTGCAGAAGAAAGATAACAAGTGTAATTGTTTGTTTGACAAATACCACATCAATTCCCCACCCGTCTAATGAGATGCCAAGCTTAGCTTGTGTACATGCAAAGCTGAGATGAGCACGAGCCTTGGAACCTATGTCAGTCACACAGGTCACACTCAGGTGACCTCCAAACCATTTGTCGATGTACCTTCTCCTCTCCTCTCCTCTCCTCTCCTCTCCTCTCCTCTCCTCTCCTCTCCTCTCCTCTCCTCTCCTCTCCTCTCCTCTCCTCTCCTCTCCTCTCCTCTCCTCTCCTCTCCTCTCCTCTCCTCTCCCAGATTAAGCAGGCTCCCTCCTCAGCAGTGCATCAGGACAGATCTTCTGCCAGCCTGCACCCAGGGAAACTCAGTGCTTACACAGTGATAGCCTATGCTTCTGGCTCAGTCCCTCCTGGCCAGGGCTGGCACAAGCCTTACATCTGCGTGTGCTGCTGTGGTCACCCTCAGGCAAGAAGAACATCTGGGTGCCTGTGGCTGGGTGAGAGAAATGTCAAGGTGTGCTGTGTCTGCCAGGAGCTGCAGGATGACAACTCCATGCCCTGTGACCGCCTGCCCTCTGACAGTTATTTTCTGTAGAGGGATTACTTGTCTTTGCAGTTGCTGAAGAAACCAAGCTGCTTGAACAGCACTGAAACCCATCAGGCTGGTTGTCCTGGCAATAGGGCCAGCCCTGCTCCCAAGCCAAGTTTTCAGACTTCAGTGACGATTGGAGCCCTCTTTCCCATGCATCTTCAAGGGGGTCCAATGGTGCTCCAATGGAGGGACAATACATGGGCACCTGGGGAGTGCTGGCAGTGGTGGCTCTTTGCTCTTCTCCCTCTCTCTTCGAGAAGTAGGCTGGTTATTAAGCAGCAGCCTTCTGATATTAGAAGTCTCACGTATACATTCCAGTTGTGTCTGCAAATGAAAATCAGTGTCTGGATGAAATGCCATTACAGCCTAAAAATCATTGGGAGCAAACCACAGCAAAATGCTTCGTTTTCTATCTTTTGTTATTCCTGTACCCCTTTGGTTCTTTTTATGACAAAACACTTGGCTAAAACCAGGGATTAATTCTCATTCAACAAAGAAAATCTTTTTAAGAGGTAATTATTTTCCCTCTCACTTTTTTTGGAGGGAAGATAGAAGCCAGACAGCAGTTCTGACCTGAGCTAAGACATATTCAGATTTTGTCAGACAATACGTTGACTTAGTTCTTGTCTTTGTTCAAAATGAGAAAACATCACAGATTTCCTTATCCTAGCATTTTATTTTCTGCCATTTTGGCACCTCTGTCAGTCCTATTTCTTTGTTTTTCCTTTTAAAAAGCTCTAAAACTTTAACATTTTTGTGCCTGCATGCTTTCTGTGGCTTAGATGAGATGAGAAAGGAAATATTGCTCCTTCTAAATCTTTGTCAAGCTACACTGCCAGTGTTTTCCTACTGCATCCCCGTGCTGGTTTTCCCTGCTCCCAGGCCAGCCATGGGGCCAAGACAGGTGGAAATGTGGGAGGCTCTGAAGCTGACATTGAGCTGTGTGAAGAGGCAACTCCCAGATACTACCCATTGTTGGGCCATGTTTTCATTTCCTGGTTGATTTCTTTCAAAGGTGTAAGGGTTTGTTTTTTTTAAAAACTTTCATTCAGGTTACTTCCATGGAGGAAGTTGATTTATTTACATACAAGAGGCTTGAGTTTAGACACAAAGGTAACCCAAGATAACCTTTCCTTCTCTTTTTTAGCCAAAGGGAGTTTATTCAAGGACTTATCAGACCCTCTCTTCCCACACACTTGAGAGCAAGAAAACCACAGAAGTGGATTAGCATGTAGTTCCACCTGAGGAGGTCACAGAGTAAAGGCCAACTCATGAAAAGTTCAAGAAAGTAGGTAAATAATCACACCACAAAGGTCTGGCTATCCTGTCAACAGAGCCTTGTAAAACACCCACTCAGCACGAGAACTGACACAGCCTTTGAAGCAAAAAACTGAAAACAGGATTAAGTTTGACACTGCAATGAGAGGAAATCCCCAGACTGGTCCATGAGAAGTGCGCTGCTGCTGGCTGTGAGTTCTTAGTGCATGGCTCCACTCCTGGGGGCCAACACGTCCCAATAAAACCACAGGTGGGATGAGGCAGGACTGGCTCTGTCCCTGTTTTGGGCACAAATGGCAGCTCCAGAGCTGTACCTACATGGGGACAAGTGTCACCTTGCCCGACAGTCCCCTCCAAAACACTCTTAAAATGTTAGGTTTCTCCCCATTCTGCACACAAAGTGAGTCAAAGCCAGGGCTAGGAACGTGTCCATCTTCATAGAGGAACCCTCCAAGGGAAACCAGCCCAAGCTGTGAGATAAACCCTAAATGCCCACTCTTTCACTGTGACTTTGGGTTTATCACTGCCAGCCCCTTTTTGCCTCCACCAGGGCTGGGCTATAGCTTTAGTGACAAGGTGGACGTGTCCAATGCTTGCAGAATATTCTGTGTGTATTTCTCACTAGAACTCAGGCCTACAACCTAATTCTCTACAGTTCAGTTACCTTCAGTGTTTGCTGCATTTTTTTCTTCAAAGAAAGGCAAAAAAATAAAATAAAAATCAAAGCTAAAATTGGATCAAATAGACATTTCAGCGCTGGGAATTAGATTCAACGTTGTATAACTGTAAATACATAGCAGCATTCCTGGTCTGGAAACATAACTCAAATCCAATCATTTTTCCATTTAGATGCTGCTCAGGAGAATCTGGAAGTTAGTCCAACAATATAAATAAGAATTGGACAACATTATAGGTACTTTTAACAACTGGATTATCTTCTCACAGCTCTCCCCTTCCAACTTCCCACTGCGATATATCCCTGTAACAATACCCAACTGCCCAAAGTAAAACGCCTCCAGAGACAACTGACACATGCTGAAAGACCTGGGAGAAACAGCAGTTGTTTTTCATTCCCAGTGATACTTTATGAAGATTGAAGATATCATTTGATTATCAAATTCCTTAACTTTCCCCCAGATTAGAAAAGGATTATGGAAACCACACACCCACAGTTTGATATTCTGGTGATTTCACCTATCGTTTAGGTCTTTCCTCTTTGCAGCTTCCTTCTCTCCAGATAAGAGGAAAATAATGTGTTGATTTACACCAGAAATCTGTCCCGGAGCTGCAAATAAATGATTCCTTGCACTCCCTCCTTCAGTCCCTCATCCTGCCCAGCGCTGCTCCCAAACCTGCAGTGTACTTTCAGGTAGAGTTTGACCATTTCTCACTATCATTTCCTTCTCCTTCTCTTACTGCTCTTGCTGTGACCTGATCTGTTCCTGGTATTTAACACAATGAAAATTTGTTTCTTTCTGTAAGTTGTTGGCCTTACAATTCAGCTTAACTACTGCTGCGTATCAAAGGGTCATGCGCCAAACGCCACTGAACACAAGGAACCTTGGGAGGCACACCGTGAGACTGAAATACAGATGTAGCCAAAGCCACCATTTCTCACTTACAATCTCCCAGGACTTTGCTGCTTGGAAGGAAGAGCTGAGGAGCTGAACTTCCAGAGCTGTTCCAGCTGAACAGCAATTGCTTCCAGAGTGCCAAGAAGTTGGCACCTGGTAGAGGAAGTGTAATATTCAGCATGACATTCTTCATATCTTGGCTATGGAGCAGTCACCTCCGATCCCTGCAGACACTTTATTTGCATTGATAACAGAAACATGTCTATGGAAAGCACTCACCACGCTGGCTTAAAAAGCCCAACAGCACAGTTACAATCAGAGTGAAGGAGTATGAGTCACTGCTCCATCAGGCCAAGCACACAGCCATGACTAAGATCCTTGGAAGGAAAAAAAAAGTTGGCAGGTTGATGCCTAACCCAGGAACAAGAACCTTTGAATCATCATCTCTCAAAGTATCCAAATCAGGATAAAGTTAGGTGCCAGATTTCTGTGCTGAGAAGAGAGATCCAAGCTGCACTCCCCTTGCTTCAGCAATGGAAGGCTCATTTATTGCACTTTTAGATGCATCAAACGTACAATACCTGGGGAAAAGTACACACAGAACCCTCCTTTGCAATACCCTCTTCCTTGGGCCATCCATCATCCCCTTCCCCCATCCTGATTGCGTGCTATTCCCTGACCCTGTGCAATTTGTGCAGCTTATTACAAGACTTTTATCTGCACATAACTCCAGCTGTGAGGCAGTGTGGGTTGTACATCCCAACCCTCTCTCTATGAGCCAAACATCTCTAATTCCACAGATGTCTCAGGTATCTCCGGACCATCCTCAGTTTTATGCCTGCTCGTTTTTTTTTAAGGTTTCACAAGGTTTTTTTTTATTGTTATTTGATTGGTATTATACAGCTGGCCAAAGGCACTCAGCCCACATGTCGGATGTATCCAGAGATGGTCGTGGTGCCCAAGGATGGGAGGAAAGGCTTCCTTTCCATTCCAACAAGAATGGTACCCTGGACTTCTCAGAAGAAATCTTGCTTTCACAAGAATTACAACCCAGTAATAATCTAAAGATATGAAGACTTGGACATACATTTTATGGGATGCTCATTGTCTAACATTTTAAAGATGCCCCCCATCTCTGACACCACTCCAGCTGTTGAAACAAAATGCAGTCCTGTAATGAAAAACAATCTTTTCATGTCTGTGCTCCAAAAAAGAATAATGTGGACAACAGGAGTAAATTCAGCACAGACATACAAAGAGGCTGTAGGAACATCTAGCAGTGTTTGGTGTCAGCCTACGTGGGAGTGGTGCCCATTCTTGTGCTCCATTTTGTCACATCACTGTGGCATCCAGGTCAAGGTTGGCATGAGTTTCAATCTTGTCTTATTAAATGTATCAACATCAATTACACTTTAATTATTTGCTCTTTTAGTTATGTTTCTGTTTCTGATGTTGATTTTCTTCTGTAGGTACATAGCAGTGAAAACATTAAATGAACCTGAAATGAGCTGAAGCCAATGCGGCGTAATCAGAGTTTATCTGTTGTACCATAAAAATGACATGAGATCACACACACTGCTGAGAGCAGATTGTGTAAACAAAAAGAAGTGTCTTATACAAGCTGCTACGGTATTCTTCATCAGGAAGCTTTCATTGCTGTCAAGTTTAGTTAGTCATTAAGCTAGCTGGGGGTGTTCAGCTTGAAGAAGAGAAGGCTCCAGGGAGACCTCATTGCAGCGTTCCAATACTTAAAGCTTATAAACAGGAGGAAGACATGCTTTTACATTACATCTGATAATGTAGAACAAGAAGGAACTGTTCTAAGCCAAAAGAGGGGATGTTTAGATTGGAGGTAAGGAGGAAATTCTTTACTTGGAGGGTGGTGAGGCCCTGGAAAAGGTTAGCCAGAGGAACTGTGGATGCTCTATCCCTGCAGGTGCCCAAGGCCAGGTTGGATGGGGCCCTGGGCAGCCCGAACCCTCATGTAGTGGTTGGGAACCCTACCCATGGCATGGGGTTGGAACTGGATAGCTTTTGAGGTCCCTTCCAACCTAAGCCATTCTGTGACTCTATGATCTTGACTTCTCTTCCATCCGTCGTGATCGATACTCCTTCTGGTAAGGACTCACATTTGATCAATAATTTTGCATGAAGCAATGCACGCTGCTGTGTTAAGCAATCATCACAGACTGTTTAAAACACCGTAATGACAAAAGAAATTGTTACTGCATGGAGATTTTGATTAGGCTTTTGGCAAGGAAATACTTCTAAAGGTCATTTATGATTACAGAACGATTAGCAAAGGCAGGGAGAGAGCAAGGTGACCGTTTCCAGGAAAGAAATGGAGAAAAGACCAGAATAAAAATAGTCAGACCAGAGCTATTCATTCTGTTATGAACTGGAATCCCCCAGTGTAGCAACAGTTTGACCTGAATGAGTGGAAATCACTTAAGGGCTAGGGAACAGCAAACAAAGTACACATCAGGGCACTGCCAACTAGCCAACTAGCCAACTAGCACTGCAGGATCAGGATTTCATCACTCCAGAAAAGACTGAGCATTCCCACTGGCAATAGTGGAACAGTTGCTCTTGCCCTCGAGGCATATGGCTGAATCCATGACAATTGCCAAAGACAAATACTGTAGAGAGTGAACCGGAGGAACCCTTCACCTGCCCTTATGGTGAGGGGTGCGGGCATCTTGGTAATGCTATGCCCACAGCAGTTTCAAGGCCAAGTTCAGAAACTCTAACAATGACTGGTAGCTGCCAAATGAAATCCCCTGAACAAGATGTCTTACTTGCTTTGTAATTTTATCTTCCTATCCACCACACTGCTAAGAAAAGCAGTGGCTCTGCTCATTAAAAAGTGTCTCGAGTTCTACGCTCCTCTAAAAGTTACATTTAAAAAGCCATGAAGTGCTTGATCCAGTAAATAATAGTAATAATAATAAGGTTGTTCTGATCTTTAGAAGTGAAGCCTACCAGAAAGCTGTTTAATAGCAAACTTTCAGCTGTTTGTGATTGCAAAGAAAAGAATTCACAGCATCTCAACATTTCTAAATGGACAATGTTATTGTTACTGCAAAATCAGGTGAGATAAATGGAATTACTGGCACAGTTTCATATTTCTCATGGCGTATATAGTTCTTACAAATTTTTAAACTGAAAACATATGGCTTGCTAGACAGAGCATCAAGCTTGAAACTAAGAACATCCATTTGAGTCTGACACTGCTGCCCAATTTCCGTCTTCATTCTGCACCCACAGCTGCCAGTGAGGATGTAGGAGGCTGGGACACGCCAGGAATGCGGACGCTCAACTTGAGAGGGCAATTTCATCTTTCTGTTTCCTCTTATATAAAACAGGGAGGACAATACTGTGTTATGTATCTCACCCAAGGTTATCTCTGCATAGCATTCTGCAGTGCAGAGCAACTCGAGACCTTGCACCTGTCTGATTCTTCAGTAGGACTGGTACAGTGTTAAAAGTTGTGTGTGATTATCCTAAAAAGCTGCATATGTAAGTATATGTAGTCTTCAGTCCCAATGACTGGTGAGCCTAAACACAGGCAGAGCCCACAGCTTGTGCTCCATCTGAATGCAGTGGGGTGAAGAGGCAGATGCTTTTCCATTGTTCAACCAAAATGCATGTCTCAACCTCCTTCTTCTCCTCACCCACCAGCAAATCTGCCTGAAATTTGTATTTCCAGCCCCAGACTGGGAGTCCCAGACCTGATCAGATGTGGGATGCTTTAGCAAAATGTTATCAGAAGGCAAAGCTTGATTGTGCGCCAGCTTGCTTCCCAGCACTTGCTCAAGGATTGCACCAGAGAGAGAATGGGCAGGACCATGAACAAGGGGAATGTCCATCTCTGCAGTCCTTCCAGACACTCAAGCTGGACTTCTGGCAGCCTCTCAGAAGCTGATAGCAGACCCAGACTGGAGAGGGGAGGGCTGCCAGTAACAGATGATACTGTTTAACCTCTCGTGAAATTACCATGATACCAGCAGGTAACATGCTATTAAGGCTTAGGGCAGCGTAGGCTCTGAGGGTGTGGGAGGGGGTGTTTTTCTCTCTCCCAAAACTCATAAGCACATTCCTCAGCTACAGTGACCTCACTGAAAGGGTGGAGGAAGGAGGATTTCACCTCAAGATAAAAGTGTTTCTGCTAAAGCAGAAAGTAAAGATGTCACTGAAATCTTCTCCTTCCTCCTAGGCCCCTATCCTACCACATCCATCCTCTCTTGGGGCTGCATTTCAGGAATGTTCAACCCCCACAGTCTGCATCCATCGGCACGAACCCATGTGCTCTGCATCTGGTGTCACTGTGTATGACTGTGGGACACTCGGGCACAGCGTGCACTGAGATTGGCATAGCAGCCTACCCACAATCGTGCAACAGCGAAGAGAACATGGACAACTTTCCTCAGCTGATAAGCACAGCTGGGACCTCTGTTGACTTGCGCATAGCTGTAGTTAGGAAGGATGTTCCCACTCATCTGGCTCTGGTCCAGCTATCATGCCCGGACCGAGCAGAACGGGCTGTCTCAGCTGTGCTGCTGAGCATAGCTCTGGTTAGCTGGAGACCTCCTAGCACACTTCACCACCCAGGCACAGCCAACTCAGTGCCAACCCTTCCCAGCTGCTCCAATCAGACCTTGCTACTCAATGGCCCAAGACAGGAGCCAGCTCTGTAGTCCCTTGCCCTGTTGTTACTCTGTGCTCCAGCTGCACTGTTCCAAGACTGTTACGCTCCTGAGGAGCAACAAAACTGTTGCCCAACAGGGAGAGTCCGACTGCATGAGACAACACTTCCAAAGAGCTGGAATCATACCAGGAACCTGTTAGCTGACAGATCAAAAACAAATACTGAGCAGGCCCTTTCCCTCCCTCCCTCCATCCAAAAGTAAATACAACAGCAACCTTTCCCCTCACACCCTTCCTAGGTGCTCCCAGCAGCAGTTTCCTTCCCATCATCAAAACAAGTGACAGTAAAAAGCCCAGCATGCCTCCTGGTGGGAGAAAGAAAAGGAAACGCTGTCATTGGTGTCCCTGAGGACACTGCTGAGAATTAGAGAAATGCCTGTTCAGAGGATTAAGCCCTGCAGCAAAAACGTTAGAGGATCACACTAAAGCAAAACCTGACCAGTTGTTCAGGAAGTACACAGCAGATCTTTCATGACGTAGTATTTGGGGGTAGTTTTCTTTCTGCAATCTCTACAGAGATCCAGGGGAGCATTACACCCAAGTTACACCTACACAAATAATTGCTTTCTATGACTCACACAAGTTCAGGTTTTTGTGAAAAAGGAGCTGACTCTTACAAAGCTACAGGATGAAAAATCTTGGGCAAACTCCGCTAGTTTTCCTACACTGGGAAGAGATAAAAAATAATGGAGAAAGACAATCAGGAGGAGCTAAAGGAAAGAAGGAGTTGAAGGGAAAAAAATCTGGAGCTTCCCCCTTTGTAATGTAGGCAGCAAACTGACAGCCAAATTAGGTGATGGGTTTGTTTATTTAATGGAGTATAAGATGGGATTCCTGTGTTGAGCTCTCTAATTTTTACATATGCTAGGAGCCTCCCAGCACTGCTCTCCTTGTTTGTGGAATGGATTTACGGAAAGAAAGACAATGTTAACACATTTGGAACAATCACAAGGTGAACAACCAGCTCTTGTGTCCTGCCATATGCACCGTGCTATGTTACAAGACCAAAATCAACAGCAAAACATGTATTCTATCAGGAGAAAAACAAAAAAATCTTCACTTGTTCTACTGAAACCAAAGAATATCGGCAGTAGGGAAGCAGCCACGCACAGGAGGCAAGAGGTGGGTAAATCAGACACAAAATCTACCTTCAGCTCTGGAACGCAGTGCTAAAGCACTGCGAGAGCTGTAAGCCAGATAGAAAGATGCCAAAGTAGAGATGGCCAGAGATTTGCAAGATAAAAGTGTAAGTTTCTGTAAGTCAAAAACCGAAAAGAAAAAAAAAAGTAGAACTGATGAGATAATTGCTAACAAGGGTGACTGGCTCTAACCCTACTTGAGGCAAGGACAGTCAAGTTCAGCTCTGAAATGCTGACTTCGGTGGTTCTAAAAGCCGGCTTCAATGGGCTTACGGAAAAGCAAGGGGGGAATGGGAAAGCAAAGCGAAATTCGGGTGCTTTTGTCTTTCATCAGGAGTTATTGGAGTGAATGTGGCTGGTGGGCAGCATCGTATTTCTCAATATTAACTCTAGCTTTTGTTGGAAGTCGCAAAAATAAAGAAATAGATAGATAAAAATCTGATGGCATTCTGTTAAAAATAACCTCACAAAGGCATGTTCCCTCTTGGCTGAAATGCGGCATTTTTGTCCCTGTGTTTGTTCTGTGTGTAATTTTATCTACATTATTTCTTCAGGTTTGGAAAGTTAAGACATTAATACTATCGGAATTCTGAAGCTTATCAGAAAAGCTCTGGGGCATTCCTTCAATTCTTGTATGTGAATGGTTTAAGAACATTTCCTCGATTGCACAAGACAGAGAGCACTGGAGGACTCTGCAAGCTGCAGGAAAGGTTGCTGCTGACAAATCTGCCTGGTGGTATTTATTTACTGAAGGAATTATTTTGTTTCAGATAGAAGAAGGTTAAATTTATACCAGAAAGGCCCAGCAAATTTGCCCTGGGTGACTGTACACACGGAAAACACAACTCCACTATTGAACTCAGCCTTGCTGCCTGGAAGGTGGCCAGAGGAGTGCTGCTTATTGCAATGAACACAGCCAAACACGCTGCTCTTACAATCTGCTTATAGTGCACTCTTCCTATGCCACGTTAGGGATAAAAGCCGTGGAGATTCATCCCGCTGCTGCCTAAAAACTTAATGAAAAATGAACATTTTCTGTCGGATAGATCATCACCAGCAAGGAATAAAGCACGCACCTGAAATATTTAATGAGAGCTTTAGATGACCTCCGTGTTGCTTTTTAGCAATGTATAGTCTTAGGTGGAATCTTATCTTGTCTTCTTTACACTTCATTTCTACTTAGAAATTTTTTTAGGAGGCTATTTTAGGTAGGCAAGAAATGAAACTGACCCTACTGTCATTACGCACCACTGGGACCGTAATATGGGCAACACTTGATGACTCGTGTAGTCCAGGGCTAGCATCCCCTGTGCTTACACACACTGATAAAACAAAGCCCTCATGGACGAATATCTGCAGTAAGAAAGTGTTTTCAGGATAGTGCTTGAACACAATTAAATGGACAAGGTGATTGTACTGAGACTATACTGCACCTATTGTACAGCAGATGCCTTTGAAAGCAAGGGTACCACTGAAAGACCAGCCAAACACACTAAAGCACAAAGTCAATATTTAACAGAGATGCTTGACACATGCCTTAAGGAACCATCCGTGTCATCTACATTTCTCACCCAAGTGAGATTAAGCACAGCCAGCTAGGAGACCCATTTCCTTGTGCAGACAGTGTGTGAAAACCAAATTATCTCCAGAGGACAACAAAGAAACATGAAGTGAAAAACTCATTCAGACCCTCCTCCAACCATTCCAGTAGCTTGAGACTTCCTTAAAGGCCAATACAGAGAGAAGAGCAACACCAGAGGGCCGATGAAACAAACTTCTGGGGATCCTTTCTCAGAGCTGAAAATAAAAGAAGCCAAGGATCCTGCTCTGCTCACTGATGTGAATAACACACAGGGATTTCTGCAGCTCCATGCAGGTGGTCTGGCTCCAGCAATTACCTTTTCTGAACATTTTTGTTCAACCACACTTCACCTCTCTCTCAGCTTTGATACAGTTCTATGGGGTGGTGGAGCTTTCACAAATATGTCAATGAAATATACATCAGGTAGAGCAGAACTGGTTTTCCTCTGAGTGCCACAGCAAACTGTCAGTAACTTAAACACTGCCAAATCAGAAAAATGACAAGCAGTTGATCCACACCTGAAATAGAGATGCTGAATGCTTTAAAACACAGCCACTTGCAACCTGAATTTCCACGTCCAACTCTCTCCTTTTAATAAAAATAATTAATATTATTAGCATACTGTCATTGACTTCATACTTTCCAACAAAATGGTTTCCCACTGCAGTAATTAAGCATCAGGTGGCCTATTTCTTCTTTTGGAGAAGGTCTGATATGTCATTATATGACCTAAAGACTTAAGGAGAGAAAAAAAAAAGGAAATTGGTAGAACTTTGTTCAGCTAAGATTTAAGATCATTACTGCAAAACAACCCATTGTTTCTCAACTGGAATGCATACACTGTAAATCAGGGTATGAAACAGTATCCTGGCTAACAGCCTGAGCCTTGAACAATGCCTCATCCACACAGCAACCTCCTGGGAGATACAAGTAGTATCTTACCCCTGAAAAACACAAAACCATATCTCTTCATCCAGCTCAGATGTAAGAACATACAAGAAGGATCTGAAGATAGAATTGTTTGCTCTTCTTTACCCTGCTTAGGTTTTCCCAAGTAATTTCCAAAAGCACCATCAGAGCCTCACCTCTCCCTTTGAACCAAGATCCTGCACTGCAGTGATATCCTTTTTCTGCCCACTGAAAAAGCAGAGAACTGTGCTAAATCACAGAGCATTTAAGAGACTCACATGGATAGTAAAATCCTAATATGATTGAAGCTTCTAACACAGAGACCAGCACATAGTAGTTTTATGGGAGCCTTCTTTAATCAGCCTTCTTTAAGAGGCTAATGAGGAAAGAAGGCATTGCCTACAGCAAGAGAACAATCCAGCAAAATGGCTTCAGGACAAGGGTTCTTAATTTGCCCTTCAGTATTTCCCAACCACATGAAAGCACAATCGCTTTCTTGCAAAAGCACCGTGCTTTTGCAGAATGAACTATGTGCTAAACAAATGCCTGCAAGTATGTTCAGTCTTTAGAGCAGTATGTGCTGTGATGCGAGATGACATGAGGAAATAAAGCATGCTTTGCCATGGTGTGGCTGAACAGCAGCTTCCTCTGTCAGTAGAAATGAGCTGAACTTGTTTGCAGGACTGAGAAATGCTCCCGTAGATGCTGTCAGCACTGCAATACATCTTTATGAGCTGTTCAAACACAGTGTTAGAAGTGACGGGATTTGCTGTTACCTTTTAAGCTGGTCAAACACATCCCTGCAGTCATGGTTATGGCAAGGATTGCGAGACAAGCATGGGTAGCAACACCAACACAACAAAGATTTATGGCAGGATCCACAGCAGAGGGGAGCTCTGGGAACAACCATTCTTCATGTGCCTCCAACTGCATCAGCGTGGCTCGCCAGGCCACGTGCTATCTGTGTCCCAGTGCACCAGAACATGTTCTCAGCACTGTCGCCTGCTCTGCGACCCAAGGAAAACCTGCAAACGTTCCCCAGCAATTATTCAGAGGCATTCAACCTGCCCTCGTGCTGAATCCACCCTGTTCGTTCCACATGAACCTCTGACTTCTTTTCAAATGGAAGAATTCTTTTTTGATGGTATGCCTGAGGAGAGTCTTGCTTAACCCAGAGGTTGCGTTAGCAGTCAGTAACAATGTGATCTGCCACCCAGCTTGGGCACGGATAAAATCTGCTCCTGCCTTCAGCATGAAGTCTGCTCTGGATACTCTTGCAGCTACAGACAAGCCCGACACTAAGAACATTCCCATCCTTGCAGTACCCCAATTCCTGGAGAGAGTTGCCTGCAAAGTAAACCTCAGCAGAAGAGCCCCTACAAGCAGGTAGTCTTATTGCAGTACTGATCCAATCTGGACTTTGAGACGAAGGAATAAACATTCCTGACTTTTCCGGGTAATTTCATCTCCGGGACGAAAGAAAGATCTCTTTGAAGTCCTTTAGGGGAAGAGGATCAAAATGAAATCGCTGCCAAATCCTGGGCTGAGAGCCAGTGATGTCCATGGGACTTTCCCCAGTTAATATAGTACATGTAGTATGGTACACTCAAATCTTTTTTCCAGACTTGTCCTTGAAAACAGCTCCCTTAGGTCGTATAATTTCTTTGCCAGACAGCAGTCTATTACCACACATTTGAAAGAAAAACCCATCTTTCTCTTATTTGATACATTGATTATATCATGAATTACATCTGGGTCTGAAAGTACATTTCCATCTCGACTTTTGTCAGACAGATTTACTGCATACTGAATAGCACATGGTGGAATCCTCTTCCAAAGAAGCTTGAACAAATTCTGCACAGCATTCTCATCTAAACGAAGATTACTGACACAGTGAAACAAGGACATGTAGCCCATTATGTTATAGAGGGAGCCAGGATGCTCTGAAATCCCCGAGTTCACAACAGTAGGGATTTGTGTAGATCACCAAATTCTGCTGCCCTGACTTTGGAAGGAATCTCTTGCAGACAGGGAAGGGGTAATCAAGGTCCGATGTCAGCAGCATCAGGGTCATGAGATCTATTTCCTAACGTGTAAAATTCCTGACGTTACTTACCATAGCGGCTGAAGGAGTGCAGTGCAATGCTGCTTAGCACCTGGCAAAGAGCACCTACCATGTTCTGCAGGACCCTGAACAGTAACATGCCATAGAACCACCACCTCATCAAAGATTCGAGAAGAAACAGATTGTGCAATGTATGAAGTGCTTCGCTTTCTCAAGAGATAGTGGTAGCTGCTCCATTTTTCCTACGCTGTCATGACACAGCTGCATGCCTTGCACATTTTGTATTCATTATTTTCACTTTCCTGTCATTGCGAAAGGACTGCATGTTTGGACACTGTCCTAATGCTTAATGCAGATGGTTTTCTGTCATTTTTGAAGGGTGCTGCGTGTTGTACATGGCACCGCACCATGCCGAACAGGGCACTCTGGGGCAGGGATGGCTGTGGCCAGTGGCTGCCCACTTCCAACCTCAGATGCCAGCAGCCTGCATGCATCTGCTGGCAAAGCACAGGGGTTAGGGGGGAGGGCATCCGCGTGGGATATGTCACGTTTGCACCACTGCAGCACACTGAGTTGGATATTGCTATTGACTTTCTTATTTGCTGTAAAAACAATACAACATTTCAACTCACGCATTTTGGAACCAAAACTCACACTGGATCTTGTCTGTAGGGAATACAGTGGAGCTCTGCATACCTACGTTTGCTCAAACAGAAGAGCTATTGGCTGTCAGAGGGGTGAAGGTGTAGGTTCAGATCTATCTCACAGCAGGAAAATCAGTGTTACGACCCACATTCTCTGCTGTATCACTCTGGTTTATCCCTGTCAAATGTTTTTGGGATTAACAGTGTTCTGTCTGGAGCTTATAGTATCAAATTCAGATTCTCTCTCAGCTGCAGAGGAAATGGAAAGCAAACATTTGAACGAGGCAGCAAGCAGGGCTGGCTCACTCCCTTTCCAGACTAGAGCCCAGGATCATTTCAGCCAGGACTGCAGCTATATCACCCTTGTAAGTCTCCTGCTGGCTTCTCGCCCCGGCTTACTGCCAGGAGCAGACAGGCAGCAAAGTAAAAAAAAAAGCTGTTTTTGGAAACTGAAGGAAGCTACACCACCATCTACAGATGTAAGGGCTGACACTTGAAGTTGGCAGAATTACAGCCTGAGCATGGAGAGGGAGGGATGGATGGGTGGATGGGTGGATGTATGGATGGATGGAAATCCCATGGATTACAGAGGATACAAGTACTGTGGGGAAGTGCTTCTGGGCTCACTGTAGAAGACGTTCAGCACCCAGCTCCTGTTCTTTCTGTCTCCAGCCACACATGTGCCTCCTTCTGCACATGAGCCCACCAACACCCAGCCCTGCTTCCTGTGAGGGCACTGCAATGCTGCAGAGCGGTGCAGGGCACAGCTGTGGAAACTATGGTGTGGGAGAAGGTCTGCAAGCACCTGGCTAGGTGAGGGAAATGCACCCAAACTTGTGGCTGCTGGCTGGGTATCCCACAGGGTTAGGCATCACTTCAACCTCCTCTCACTAAACCTGAACTAAACAACTAACAACTAAATCCTTGTTTTGACTCTTGCTTCTTTCGAATTTATTGCTTCTTTCATCTTGTTTCTTGAGAAACCTATCAAAATGGGGGAGCACTGCTTCTCAGTTAGGCACCTCATTAAACACTGCAATTTGTCAGCCACTGTATGTGGGGTAAAGGGTATGTGATGCTAAACAGAGCAGCCCTGGGCTCCTTCCACATACAGGTGCCATACTGGTAAGGCAAAACCACAGGAGACATGAGGAGAGCACTCCCCAGGACAGGCTGCACAGCACATTGCAACAAGAGCACTCATTTTTCTCTGAGAGAAGCAGAGTCAAGAAGCCAGCATCGAGAGAAGGCTGCCAGACCACCTCATCCCCACGTTGTGTCTATCCTGTGTTCCTGCCAAGACAACTCCCATACAATATCCAAAAGCCCTCATTTTCATGGGGAAGCACAGCAATTTGCTCGCCCCTTGGCACTCTGTGCCCCACAGGCAGGAGAAAGGGAACCATCACAGACAGCAGCCAAGCTGTGGCAGTTGGCCGCAGGGCAGCAAGATGATATTTCTGCCCATAAGCTGGCCTGAGGAACAGGACAAATGTGCTGAGTGTGTTCCAGGGCATGCTCAAGCCGCGTTGACTTCTCAGGGAGAACATGCTGTACCAAACATTTCTTATTGTATATCTTATATAAACAAGGCATTTAGCTCACCACTCAAGCACTGGCTTGTGCTAATAAATGCCAGTGGTTTTCCTTGCTTCATGCATTGAAGTTGCATATTAAAGTCAACTCAGAGATGCACACAGGATGCTCAGTTTGGGTCAAGGCTCTTGGCAATTCATTTAAGCTAACAGTAATCAAATACGGCTAGAAAAGGAAGCTGCAAATAGGATTATATGTACAACTATGACAGAGACCAAACGAACCTGAGGAAAAAACCATTCCTTCCAGCCATCTCTGGGGAAGAACACACTGACAGGCCCAGAATTGTTCCAGAACATTCCTGTATCCAAACAAACCCTGCTGCCACTCAGCTTTGACTCCAAACCCATTAACATTTCCATCTGGAAGAGCATCGTTCAGACCTCTGCAGTGGGCTTTCTTCAGCACTGATACACGGAGCAGGCACAGCCCTCTGAACTCCAACTGTTGCTCAGGAATTCATCTCACAGCACTCACAGAGCAAGTAAGACACTGAGCAGCCACACACACTCTTGAATTTCCCTAGTAAAAACTATTTGCATCACTCCAGGGCAGCAAAGCAGCACCAGTGGGGCTCCCCAGCTTCCTTGGGCTGCCTGGCTGTTTTCTGGCAATCCCTAAGGGAACACGAGGCTTGTAAAGGACTGGGATGTGCGAGAGAATTTGGGTTTTGGCAGAGAAATGTTGTAGTATCAGACAACTTGGAATTATTTGCAAGTATCAGGGAACTGTTCACTTAAAAGGAAAACAACAGCTTCTAATTTTGCAAGAAAAAAAACCACCTGACATTTTCGTCTACATTCTTCTTCAGAAAAATAAAATAAAACAAAATAAATGAACACAACATACCGAAGCTATGGAAAATCACATTTTCCATGGAAAAAAAAGCCTGAAAAATCCCTTGAGAAACTCAAGCGTAAGAAAGTCACAGAGCTAACCCGTATTCAGGTTGCTCTAATAACAAAGCAGCACTCTAACACAGCACCTCCCCTGCTCCCTGCTCAGGTTCCTCTGCAGACAGACTTTTGGGGCTGTTTGTTTTACCAAGGTGCTTGAACTCATAACCTATTTGAGACACACGGAATGTCCGGCAAGCAGAAATGTCACTACCAAGCTAGCGGGGTCTCTTGCTCTGTCACTCTTGCAGAAGATGACCTTCTGGGTAGGCTTTTTTTTGGAAAGAAGTGATTTTCCTCCCCTCTCAGCCTCACCTCCCACCTAACTTTCCTTGTTTCCATTTTATTCCCAAGCAGATAGCAACGAACGCACCGCCTCAGCCTCAGGAAGCGCTTGCTAATCTCTGCCCTCTGGCTGCAGCAATGGGAGATTCTGCTTTGCTGCTCTCTCATCCCAAAAGCTTTCCCAGCCCCTCGCAGGCATAAACGCTACTGCAGCCAGACCTCAGATTCCTCTCATATTTTTCTACCTGCGAAGGTTTGTGCATCAGGCAGAAGGCATGAGACCTGTTAAAAGCCATCCTTTTTGAGCAGGTTCAAACTGACACACTAAACCCATGGCTTCGCGTGGTAGCGGGTAGGTAGCATTGGGGTCAACTCCTGTAGTTTGTTTTGTTTAGTGACGACAGAGATTACCAATTAGTGGCACAGCTGTGCTCATTACTGACCTAATCTGTAACGCAGCAAAGGTAAAAAGGCTCTGTAACCTCTTATTACTGCTCTGAGCCGGACATTTTGAACACCTGGTAATTTTCTTTATATAATTATTTGTTTCGCTGTAGCATGACTGCGTTGTTTTGCTCACTGCTAAGCAATTAACAGTTTGTCCTTCCAGAAATATCCGACTCCCCAGACGCTATTAACTCGTCGGAACATTTTCAACAAAAACATTCCAGGGGAAACTCAGCGGCGCCTCTTCCACATTCTGGGACGAGCACCTCTCCAACCACATCCCCCCATCACCAGAACACCACACCAGGGCAGGACCACCAGGAAGGGGTTGTTCCTGGTCAAGCTTTCATCCTGCCCAGTTTTCACACAACCTTCTCATCCCACATCACTTTGAGGCTGCCAGATTTCTCACAAAATCCCATTCTCATGGGCACCAGTGAAGAAATTAACCCTCACCCTAGCAGTGATGGATGGCTCTTGCACCACGTTCCCATGGCTTCCAGGCAGCAGCCAGCTTTGGGATTTCAGAAAGGCCAGAATCTTAGTTACCCTGCCAGCACGTTTAATTTCTGACCTATGGACCCAGAAGTGCTTAGACAAGAGTACAAGAGAAGACAAGAGTAACTTGCTGGACAGATTTCCCTGAAGCCAGCAATCTTTTGGTCACTCTGGGTCATTCAGCCTGGGAACAGCCTGCTGGAAAGCGATCACGGTGCTATCAGATCCCTCTTTTATAATGAGCCTATCAAACATGATCCTTTCAAAAGGATCCAGATTGGTGCTTAGGATCGGTATCTTACAAAAGCAAGTTTTAAATAACCAAACACGACCTCAAAATAAAATCCCTATTTGCCAAATACTTTCATTTTTCCCCTTTCTCTTATTTACAAATGCATGCACTGAGATGTGGGTAAGACTTAGAAGTCCCACCATGGTTTTGTTTATGGGTATTAAGATAGAGTCACAGACTTTTTGCTTACAGTACCTAAAAATTACAGTAGTGATCGACGTTTGAAATGCAAAAGTCCAAACGATCAGAAAGTCCTTTCCCTGAACCTGCTGGGCAATGTGTGGGACTTACGCACGTAGCTCCAGGACTTGTGCTCAGTTCCCAGGCTGTTACCATCAAAAATGACCACAACGAAGCAGAGCTAAGGACCATCTGCCCTGTAAACCTGCAACCTGCTATGAGAAAGTCATAAAAACATGCATGTGGTAGTACTTTCCCCTAGGAATGCTTTCCTGCCCCCAGCAATCTGTAGATCCATGTCTCCATGTGTTCTCAGGATACTGGGCAGGAGCAGGAAGAGTATCTTTTACATTTAACATACCTTATCTCTACCTATACATTTTCAAAACTATATAGATGTATAAAATAAAAGTCTAATGTTTTCTTACATACAGGTACAAAAGTATCTTCATTGCTTTATTTACACATTCTCAAATGAGAATCTCTTTAAGAAAATCAGTTTAGCCAGGTGTGCTACTCAGTACCCATGCAGCTGTAGCTACAGTGCAAGGTTTCTTTGGTCTGTTTTGTCTTTCTGTGCTACATTAAGCACTTGCTTAATCTCAGCCACGTATGAGCTGGTACTCAAAATGCCATCAGTTGAGTTCGCAGCCAGAATCTTCCCTCTGCATGAAACTTGAGTGCTCGTTGTAGAAAAGAAGGAAGAATGGATCCTCATGGATGAGAAACAGACTCTCCTTCAAATAGGTGATGACTGAATGATCACAAAATGAAAGGAACAGGAGAGAGGAGCATCCCCACAGCAGAAGCTGTACTGACACAGCCCCATGTCACAATTCCTACAGCCAGGACTCGGGCTCCCTCTCCCTGCCCACTGCTATCTCGGTGTCTCGGAAGCAGCTCCCTTTCCTTAAAGAAGAGCTCTCCCGTTGGCTGTTGAACTGGTAAACTCGGCGCTTAAACAAGCGATGGAGCTTCTCCTGGAACTGGTTCCCAATAAAGCAGTATACCAGTGGGTTGATGCAGCTGTTGGCAAAAGCCATGCAGATACCAAACGGCAGCGCTGCGTCGATAATCCCTGTCACATCACAGTTGTCAATGACATTCATATGAGCCAGAGCATCCAAAAATGTCAAAATGTGGAATGGAAGCCAGCAAATTAGGAAGGCCACAACAACAGCAGCCACCAGCTTTAGGACCTTGTCCCTCTTCTGCTTGTTTTTGCCAAACTCCTGTGCTTTTATCAAGTGCCTCCTGATCCAGATGTAGCACGTGGTGATCACTGACAAGGGGATGAAGAAGCCAAGCGCATTTTTCAGGAAGGCTGTTCCCACAGACCACTCCGCATAACTCTCATGAGGAAATGCCATAATGCAAGCTTTCACCTTCATGCTTTTAATGTAGTGTGTGTCACGGAAATAAAAAGTTGGGAGGGAGGACAAACAGGCAAGGCCCCACACAACCAATGCTATAAAATACGCCTGATGCGGAGTTCTTCTCTGGGAGCGAATAGGATGGACAATTGCATGGTACCGGTCCACGCTCATGCATGTAATGAAAAATATGCTTGCAAACATGTTCAGACACAGGACAGAACTGGAGATTTTGCACATGAGAGATCCAAAGATCCAGTTGTACCCCTGTGCATAATAGGCAGCCCAAAAGGGAAGGGTGGCGAGACACAGCAGATCTGCCATAGCCAAGTTGAAAATGTAGATATTAGCAACAGTTTTGGGGCTACTGCGATGACAGAGCACCACAACCACCACGCTATTGCCAACCAAACCCAGAGCAAAAACCACAGAGAAGAATGCTGGAATTAATGAAAACTGGTAATTGGAAGAGGTCAGTGGGCAGGGAGGCGGTGAGCGCGAGGCAGACGATGAGTTTGCTTGTGCTGAATAGAGGATCTGCAGAGTTTCCCTGGTGGTGATGACCATGGAGTAGTTGTTCTGCATGTTGGTTCTGGTAGGAAGGGAGGTTCTGTAGGAAATTCATGTGCTATCAGCACTTTGCTATCACATCACTCACCTGCAGATCAGAAAATGAGAATGAGACGTGTACTCTGCAGCCATCTCAGTTCTGGAATCACACAGTCGTAATAAAATAAAATCACTTATAATGATGTCAGAAAGCTGAGAGTTGAAATATCAGGCAACCCTGCTGGACTCCTTCCCTCCGTTCCACTAATAGGATGCAATTAGCACTGGGGAAGGTCATGGCACTTTTTAATTAGCTGGGCAGAAAAGGGAGCAGCTGGGTTTTATCTGTTATTACAGATGGTTCTTCCTGCGGCCAGCAGGGCAGAAAGATGATTGACTCAGGAGCTACAGATACTTCAGGAACTTCTGAGGCAAAAGGCAGTACTGAAGCTCCTTGCAGTCGTTTTCTTGAATTTCTCATTCTATTTCCAGCACTCTGAGCAGTTAAAATAATGTAGACAGGCAGCACTTGCCAGCAGGGATCAGGCCGTTCACACCTGAAGATCTCCTGGGACTTCATAGGCATGAAAGCAGCCTTTTAGTAAGGCTATTAAAAAGCAGGCATTGACTTTTTTAATTCACAGGGCTGGATACGAAGACACTGAGGGGTCTTTGCAGAACATCACTTACTGTTAGAGTTGTTATCAAAGCAAATTCACATCTCTTGCTTCCACAATGACTTTTAATTAGAAGGGTAAAAGAAATATATTCCATGCAGATGTAAGCAGCAGACACTTAAATACATGGTCCTTGCAGGCATTGGATATAACAGCGTTATTTACCATTCGGTTAGAACGATTAGGACTGGTTTTCAGTAGGGAAAAATATAGCTACCAAGCATCTGAAAGAGGAGATTCTCTTGACAGATCAGTTTTTGCTCCTGCACTTCAAGCAGAGCATTTTTCAAACTTAAAGACTTCAGTTAATAAAGAAATCAAACCCAAAGATATAATTTTACTTAATGAAAAGACAATTCCTTTTTAATTAAGTCCTAATGGAACCAGTCAGGCATTTAAGAATTCTCAAAGGGCCCTTAAAGCGACAGAAATTTCGACTAAGCAAAGACAACAGAGTTGGGTAACGATGTGTCATTTAAAAAGAGGGTCACTGATCATTTCGAAAGTATTTTCTGTATTAACAGTTTAGCACACAACTCCCTATCATTTGCCCAATGCAAAATATGCGATTCGCTCCGCTGAACGCACTGACAAGATTGAATTTCAATCGTGTTGTCTCATAATAATGTTGATATTGATGGACATAATAATGACAATTCAATAGGAAAATGTTACCACATATTTCTGCAGCGTGCTGGTATTCAAGGTGCCGGATCACAAACCCACGTTGTGTAAACAAACAGGTCTTAAACAGAGCAAAATACAGCACAGGGTCTGAAGTCTTCTTTGTCCCTTAACTCTGATGTTCTGAGCCCTTCACATTAACTGCCAGGAGCCATATCTAGTAAGGAAAAACAACCTGATATCTCTGACTTAACAGAGGGACCACACCATACCTGATTTTAACTACATTAACAGTAACGTTTCGTTGATGAAGATGCATCCCTGACTGCACACAAACAACTCATAGGTTAGAAACTGTTTCTAAAATTCATTCCTACTTTTACCTAAGACACAACGAGGCATTTTATCACAAATAGTATAAAATCAGCGAAAATTATCTCCCAACAACAGACAGAAAACATACCTCTGAAAACTCGCTTTGGTCGGGATGGAGCTCCAGAGTTACACGCTCCTCTTTGCTGTTCTCCTTCTGGCAAGTATCACCACCAGCTCTCTGCTCTCTTATATCTCCCCTTTTCCCACCGGGAGACTTTACCCTAAATAACTTGAGAAGTGAAGTATGAATGCCTGCCAGCTTCTTTTCCTTTTGGAAGCAGAACGCCTTCAGAACCCCCCTTTCCAAAGCCACGTGAGCAAATGCAGTAAATCAGGAGAGAGAAACAAGACGACCAGAAAAAAAAAAAAAAAGCAAGCAAGCAAAAGAAAATTCACATAAATATCAGTGCGGGTTTCTCCAGCAGCACTTGGGCCAGGAGAATACAGCCAGACACAGCTCCCTTCTGCCCCACCTCCACCCCGCACTGTACATGAAACACATACGAGCCTGAATGCAAGGATTTGTGCTTTTCTGCAGGCAGGGGGATTCCCACACACTGTATGGAGTCCCAGTACTTGCTTTCACACTTGAGAGATGAACAGGCTGTTAGTGCTGGCAGAACTGTCCGTAATGTGAATGCACAGAGGCAGAAAGCAGAGGAACATCACAGCATCCACACCAGCATTCCTTGTGTAAGGGCTCTGAGCCTGTCTCACAATTAGTAACACGGGAAAGATGCTGCCCAAGTCCTTGAAATGATAACACACACTGCTCAGAGGGAGGAGGGCAGCAGGAATAATCCACGTGGCAGAGAGAAGTTTGGATCTGAGGCTGCAGTTGGGGAGTGCGTGATCAAAGTTAGCACATCAGCAAGACTGTGAAGTCATACTAACTTCCCATTCACGCAAAGATGAGTTTTTCCATCTGCTTCCTCCTCACCTCTCATGCTCTGCCTGACCCCAGGCTCCCTCTACAAGAAGTTCCTGCCTTGTCCAAGAAGGTTGAAGGAGAATAAACACCGAGACAAAGAAATCATCCGTTAGCCTTAAACATATTGTACTCTGAGGGAGATCTCTGCAGCAGCAGCCCATCTGCTGTTGAGATGGGCACTGTGCTCCTCAGGCAGGCTGCACTTGCCAGGTGAAAGCAGCCATAGGATGCCCCCCATGCAGTGGGGGGTATCCAACCATGGTGGCTGGGGGAAAGCCCAATGATTGCCCTTGCAAACAATAATACCCATGATAGCTCAGGGGCTGAAAAAGTCAAGACTTCACTAATAAGCTTTAAGACAAAAAAAAATTTGCACTCAGTTCAAACATAGCAAAACCAGTGGTGGGAGACAGTAGCTTTGCTCAAGGGCAATTAAACATGTTCTAAGAACTCCATCTTTTTTTCAAACCAAACATCCACATAACAGGTCAGCTGGAGCACATTGGATGTACAAATGCAAGAGATTCGTGCCCTGCTGCAAAGCAAATGAAATGCAGCCAACCCTCCTCTTACACAGCCTACCACGGGTCTGGAGGACTACTGGCTCTCAGAAGAGTGACATGAGCTGTCAGCACTCACTCTTACCCAAATCCATTAAATATTTTACTAACCATACGTGACAGGACACACTCAGCTACGAGTTGTTGCTGCTAATTGTTCTGCATGCGAATGGCTGCGAAAAGCTCTTGCTTTGTCCTTCATCCAGCATCCACACAGTGCATTTTGTAAGCATGGAAAAAAAAAAAAGTCGAAAGCATGAGAATGTTTATTTTGCAAAGATAACAACCTCAGATTGTTTAGATTTAAATATAACATTTTCCCTTCCAGATATACTTCTGATCCTCACAAATACTGGCACTCTTTCCTGTTCTATCATTACCACAAAAAATGGCTTAAAACTGTATTCTGGGTCCACGTCTCTTTTGCTGGACCTGATGCAGCCAACACAATGGGAGCCCTACCTTGGGCTGCCCTTTGCCAAATCCTGCTTTTCTTCTCCCCCCATCACTGCTCAATGCATGCGATCCTTTATCTGATGCCAGCTTCTGCTCCAAAGCTCCATTTAATCATGTGCAAAACTTCTGCCTCTTCTATTTCCACGCCACTTGTCTCTTCCTCTTGCTATTTCTGAGCAAACTCGGGCTTTCCTGTCTACTCACAAGGCTATACACCTACGGAGGTCGTCAGAAGCATTTAAAAGCAAGCAAACAAAAAGCAACCACACAAAACTCACGTCCACTATTCAAGTAGCAACTTCTGATCAACACTTCAAAAATGTGAACTAATACAGTCCAGTTCCAGGATCTTGGTCTTTAGCATGACAGTGCTGCTGTCAGGGATGGAATATTCCAAGCAAGCAGTGTATCAGACCATTCCAGCAGGCTGTCAGAGCCAGCTCCTGAGGTTAAACCTTGCCAAATTCTCAAGGCAACATGGGATCTAGCTATAGAACATATTCACAGGCTTGATTTGTTTCTTTTGGAGAAAGTAAGAGAGAAAAATCTCTCGTAAATGTGCTCCCCACAACAAGTCGCTCTGTGTGGGTCAGAAAGTCTCTGATCCCTTTAGTGCTGATTTGTAGCAGCATTCCCTGATTGTCCCCACCAACCCCCTCCCTCCACACATCCCCCCCCCAAAAAAACCCCACAAAAAAACCACAGGCCCAGGTCAGCAGCAGAGGGTAGGGACTCAGTGCCTTCACACAGCTTGGGAGTGATGTGGCTGCATCATGCTGGACACTGAACCTTCTGCAAATACACACACACCGAAACTGTTCCTCCTACAGCTGGGCTCCCTCTGCACTCCATAAACTTTTATATGCATTCTTCCTTCCCTCTTTTGTTTGTTTAAAAGTTCCTTTAGGGATTAAGGTTGAAGTACCTACTTCCCTGCTCCCCAGTGCACTTCTGGGGGACCCTCACGTCCCTTTCAGGATGTGGCTGTGAGCAGTCCCCCATTAAAAACTGATGTCTGAAGCAGCGAGTCCTGCTCATACACAGCAGCTGCAGCCCCTGCCGTGCCATGCTGGGGCTTAGCACTGACCCAGGCTACCCAAGGAGGTGGTGGATCCCTAGTGTTCCACACTGGAGTGAATATAAGGACCACCCCTCCAGGATCCATTAGAATATGGTATCAGAGAACTCTGCTCCCATTCATTTGCTGGAAGGCAACAGTTTCTGAAGCAGTTCAGTGTTCATAGGGGCACTGTTTCCACATCCAATATGCAGAAAAAAGTTTTCAAGGCTTTTTTCTTTTTTAACGAGATGTTTGCATCCAGCCGACTGCAGTGCCAGGACTGAGCTTATCCAATATGACATTGCTTGTACAAATAATTGGCCTCAAGCATTTTACAAGTTACTAAAAGCAGTAAAGAAAACAAGCACATAAGTGACTTTGGAAACACGCTGCACCCAGTGCCACTAGAAACAGTGCGTGCACTCACACCCTTGCACCTCAGGGTGAGCAGCACAGCATGCCTGGCCTGAGCTCCATGCCCAAGCATTGCACAGATTCGAGCTGTGGTCAGAGGAGATAAAAACACCAGGTACCAGTGCTTGTCCACAACGGGCACAGAGCCCACCTCCCACTGATGCTGGACAAAGCAAAGCATTTCAGGAATGAGGAACAACTCAGCTGGAATGCAGCGGGAACCCTTGAGAACTCATGTTCAGCATCAGTAAATACCAATTTTTCCCCATCAGTGGTAGTTTTCACCTGCTCCCTTCCCCCAGACTAGTTGCTGAAACCAAGTGATCGATGCCAGCAGCCTGTAGGAGAGAGTTCCCATGTGCCTAATCTCTGCTTTACTAGTATTAATACATCTGTAAATAACCCAGTATTTAAAGGACGTTTCTTTTTATGTTCTCAAAGTGTATTTTTAGGAATAGCTAAGAGCTCCAGAGAACTCAGAGATCATAAAAAGAACAATATCTTCCCCCTTTTCAGAACTGCATTCACTGTAAGCATCACACATCATCTCCTGCTTTAAGTGATTCCATCCATCTCACCTTTGTTCACCAGGAAGTTTAAAGGAAGCAAACCTTCCTCTTTTAAATCATTAGACCCACACGACCGTCCTGAAGTAGACGCTTGTGGACTGCTTATAACTACTCTCCGTCTTGTGAAGAAAATACAGCTCCTGTAAGCCTACATTATTAGGCAGGGCACTTGACATCAGCTGCAAATAATTTCTGAAGTGGGTGTGCTGGTCTGCAAATCCCGAATGTCAGACAAATTAGTGAGCAAAGAAAAGGCAGAACACACTTGTGGTCATGGTGTGGGTGTAGTGCATTTTGACAGAAGACCTTCAGTGCCTCAGCCTTTCCATCCATGCCAGAAGGATGAGCCACCAGAGCCAAACACATGATGTAGTCCAGAAAACCCTCCTAGCAGTTGGAATGGGACAACCACAGAGAGAGAGATAGACATAAATAAGGGCTAAATTGTGGCAATACCCATGGAATAGCAACCAGAAATAAAGGCTGTGTAGAATAAAAAGGACATCAGGGCAAGTGATCTGTCTTCTTCAGCCTGTATTACAAAGCCTCAGCCAGAGGCAAGACATACCATTCCTGGCTGGGGACATGGAGCCCAGCAGAAATCTGGCTCCTTTGCAGTCCCAGCTGAGCCATGAAAACAGAAAACACAAAAGTTCAACCATTAAAGCCTTTAGTGTGGCCCCAAAGTTGAAAGCAGCACCTTTCCATCTTCTTCTGGTGCTCCCAGGACAAACCCCTTGCCAAAGCCATGACGCCTCTGCTATCAGGGTGAGAACCAGCATTTGGCCAAGGCAAAGCCTGTCTAACTAAATAAATGATGTTATTTACAGCTGGAAGATGGTCTCCATTACACAACACAGCAGTCCCAGCCAAGCTTACTGGGAGCAACTATTCTTTGGGGGGTTGTTGCCTGAAAAAAAAAAAAAAAAATGAGGAGGAAAACAGAACACAGTGATCCAACAGCACAGGAAATCTAAGCTGTTTCTGCACAGAAAACAATGGGTTTTGCAAATTTGCCCAGTTGACACCATTGGGCATATCACATATTTTTAGCCACTGTTTGGACAGAGCTGGCAGACCATGTTTTGACAGCCAAAAGAGGAGAGAGTGCTGGGGTGAGAGAGGAAATCCAAATCTGTAAACCAGGAAAAAGAAGAGTAGGCAGCCCAAGAAGCTATGAGAGGCACGTGAATGAAAGGGGCTGGAGATGAGGTGTTTCAAATACATCAGAAACTTGATGACTTCAATACAGAAAAGTGAGGGGCCCCCAGAGACCGCTCACACTTCCTCCAGGGCACAAGCAACAAGAGGATTGATTCAAGCAGGGGAATTTGAGGATGGCTCAGCAATGCCCTCCTGTGGGTCCTGTCACTTGGTCCTTTTCAGAAAGCAATATCTGCATGGCAAGAATGAAAACGCTGAATCTTGTAAATGAAAACAAAAGCTTTTTCTCTGCACTCTGGATATAGGATGAAATACAAAGACGTGTTTTAGGGACCCAAGCTCAGCTCTTGCTGCTCGGTGGCATCTTCAGATGCACGGAAGTGCAGCATGCCCTTGGGGTGCTCAGAGCTTTGCCTCCTGGGTTAATAATTTCCCACTCACGGATGGCTCTGGGCTTATCATGAAGCAATGCAGCATCAGGACATTGCACTGCCCTGCATGTTTTTGGCTGGCAGCGAGCACAAGGCTTACTCAGCTCATTACATTCTCCCTTTGAGGAGCCACAATCATCAACAGGGCGGTTGAGGGTCACTCAGATCTGGAGGAAAGTCTGCTACCTGCTGCTTTTTGCAGAGAGCAGGAGGTGGGAAAAAAAACACTGCTACAGCACGATGCTCAACTGCCAAAATCTTTCTGCCTCAGTAATACTCTTTGCAGCACAGCAACACTTAATCAGCTTTTATCTGCCTAAGACTTGATCCCCATTGGTCTGCAGCAGACAACTACCTAATTTAATTTCACTGTGTGCTAAAAGCTCAACCCAAAGGTCTCTGCAATGCTTGTGATTCACGTATCCAAAAGGTACATGCTCTTTTTCTTGTCTTCTCTACTGTATATGATTAGATGTGGTGTTTGACTCGTGGCAGATCATGTTCTTTCTTGTTATATTTGTATTTAACTGTGCAGCAAAGGCTGGACTGAGTCTGAATATCTCTGATTCATGCCCAAGCATGTGCAAATGTGCACCCGAGGAGGTTATCCACTGTAATAGAGCTGGATTGAGAGCCCTCCCTGGAGAGATTGCAGCATCCACCGTCTCTCTAAACCTCTCCAATAATTATCTGCGGATTCTGACCACCAACACATTCAGAAACCTGACTTTCCTCCACAGCCTCTGGCTGGACGGAAACAATCTGACCTTCCTCTCCCCAGGGACCTTCCATGCTCTCAGCAAGCTGCGGGAGCTGGATCTCAGCAGGAACTCGCACCTCACCTACCTGCACGCAAACACCTTCAGAGGACTGTTAAATCTCATCAGCTTGGACTTGTCTCACTGCAACATCTTTGAAATCCATCCGCTTCTGTTTTCATACCTGCCCTCTTTAGAAAGACTCAACTTAGCCTCCAATAACATGCGCTATGTTCCACAAGCCTTTAGCAATCTCTCCAGCCTCACAAGGCTGTCACTGGAGAGCAATCACATAGAAGCCATTGGCAGAGATTCCCTGAAGGACCTGGAATCCCTGTATGATCTGAATCTCAGGAAGAATCGGATATGGATCATTCAAAACGGCGCTTTCACAAAGCTTCTCAGACTGGGAGTGTTAAATTTAGGACACAACTTCATCTCTGATTTGCCTAATCAGCTTTTCAATGGGCTGATCCAGCTCAAGACTATGCACCTTGAAGCCAACAGGATCACTGATGTTGACTGCACCTTCAGACTTCTGCTTAACTTGAGAAACTTGTACCTGAACAACAATCAGATCTCCTCTATTTCAGACTCTGCTTTCTCTTACCTGAACAAGCTACATTTCCTTCACCTAAGCAAGAACAACCTCAGCTCGCTTCCCCTCCGCTTGTTTGTAGAACTGCCAAAACTGAAGTACGTGTTCCTGTCCCACAACCCCTGGAAGTGTGACTGCAAGATGTTTTGGTTCTTGAGGTGGACAGCAATGTTCAGGGGAGCACTCGAAGGCCTGGACTGTGCCTTCCCCAGCCGCCACAACACAACAGCCCTCGGTGTCCCCCAACCAGGGGACCTGATGGACTGCACAGCACCACCTGAGCTGGAAAGCAAGGACAAGTGTGGGGCAGCCGGTATCAGCACGGCTCCTGGGCCCCCTGCCCTCACCAATAAAGTCTTCCTGCTGGTAGTCACTTGCCACACATGGTATTTTGCAAGGAGATAGGACAGCCCAGTGGCCTTGCTTTGACCATATTTCTGTTACAATGTGGAGGACACTTATTTACTTATTTCCCTGCTATTTGCATGTGAACAATGGTTTTCATTACAGGTGATTTTTTTTTTTTTTACTATGAAATTAGAACATTTTTATTATTTTTCTTCTTTTTATAGAGGAATAAATGCTCTCCTTCACAGGCAATGATTAAATCTGAAACGCTGATATTGAGATTCAGTGGTAACATTCGTGTGCAAATAAAACCCAGCATTGGCAAGCACAGGGCTGGGGGTTGTGCTGGGGAATGTGGGGCTGGGGAGCGTGGCCCCACTGCAGCCTCTGTTCACCCCATTTGCTGACTGACTGCAGCCACGTGTGCTCTCCTGGGGCAGGACTTCCTGTGTTCATTTCATACTGGCAAGATTACTGAAATATGAATTGCTTGCAAGTATTCCAGCACATGTGGAGTCCCTGTAACAGGCTCTGTCTGTTTGTGTCTTTATGAGCATGTGGCAGCTGGTGTATGGATTGCTTTGCTTTTGGAATACCGGACAGCGTTGGAGGACTGGGCACAAACATCCCAAAATAAAACATTTAGTCCTCCATTGCTCCTCACAGTACCAGCCTCAGCTAACAAAACACTGCAGGAGCCCCTGCAAAGAACTCCTGTGTCTCAGGGTTGGTAGCAGCCACATGATCAACTACACTTATAGTGTAGTTCAAGGCTGAATAAGACTCGTTCCTCCCCTATGATTAAACTTATCTGATCAGAGCTTCATCACTGTCCATACCTTCCCCTGAGCTCCTCAATCATCATCCCCAGCACAGCTGCTCCAAGCAATCCACTCAGTTTTCTTTAACTGCCAAATAAGTGCCCTATGTTGGCACACCAGAACAGGGGAGTTTTGCAAGCTTCAGCAGCAAAAAGTCAAAGGCACATCCTTCCTCAGGCTGATACAGAAACATCTATGAATGCCCCCCCAAGACCCTGATGAACAGAGCCTCTCACTCCAGCCATCTGCTCTGTGGGCTGGTGGCAGCTCAGCCAGCTCTAAGGAAAATTGTTCTTCACAGCACTTGGCCTTTTCTCCATCATGCTTCCTTGTCTTGTCTCATTTGACTTACTAATGTAAGAATAGCTAGATAATATTGCAGAGAGGTGACCAAATTTTCAGCAGTTATCACTGTGGAAACAACTGTAGATATCCTGGTTCAGTACAGGGGAGTTGGACTGGATGACCTTTAAGGGTCCCTTCCAACTCAAACGATTCTATGAACTGCCACAAGACTTGCCCGATGTCTACTGAAGGCACATAAAAGGAGGTAATAGCAGGTGTGGGAAACATCTGTCCCTGTCCTTAGAGGAATAGTCCCAAGCTAATAGGAGAAATACACCTTTGTTTATTGCTGAGACCACATAAAACAGGACATTCCGACAACAGAAACCTCATCAGAAGTGTGGAATGAGAGCAATCTCTGCTGTTGCTGCAGCACCAGTGAAATGACAAACCAGGGCTGCACAACAAAACAATATATGCTGCATCTTCCCACTTATTAGATTTGTGATTAGATTTGTTGTAGCATTAAATGATTGATACATTTTTGCTTTACCTTTTGCTTGCTCTCTTTCTGTGGCAGTTCAGTGGTTTCAGCATCATTCCTTACTTTCCTTAGCTTTGAGTACTCAGATAGGTTGTGAAAAATATCTCCCATTTTCTCCTTGCTTTTGCATTCTTCTGTTTGGTCCATCTGTAACAGAAAGCAAGCAAAGTAAAAAAAACCCAAGCAAGCAAAACCCACCTCAGTCATTTTTCAAGTTGCTACCAAATGAGATTTTTCCATTGCAAAGCATAAATCGGTGAATATTTTATATGGAGAGCCTTATTGCTTCTGGATGCCCACAGCAAATATTCCTGCCCATTATGCCACCGCCTCAATAAAGACTAAACAAGAGCATAACTCAATTCCCACCTTCTGCCATGAAGAAGTGAGTGATATACTTAGCAAATCATGTGCAGCACGCTGAGGAACATGTGGTTACTTGTTTCCTTTATCCCCCCCACCCCAAAATGAAACTGGTAAGGAATAGGAAAAGAACTTCAATCAGAACATCAAGCTGTGCTTCTGCTGCATCAAGCCCCCTAAACATTGATTCATTGAACAAAAGTTACAAAGTCACTGAGTGTGCCAACATCTTCCAGAGAGTTGTGGGCGCAGAGGGGCACCCTCTTCTTAAATGAAGAGGGGAGGAACGTTCTCTGTCTCTTAGCATAAGAGATTTCCCTTGTTTTCCCCTCTTAAAAAGATAGAATAAAGTCAAAGCAGAAGGAGCTATGGGTGCCCCATCCCTGATGGGCCTAAGGCCAGGCTGGCTGGGGCCCTGGCAGCCTGAGCTGGTGGGGGGCACTCAGCCCACAGCAAGCAGTGGAGCTCCATGATCTTTAAAGGGCCCTTCCAACCCCTAAAAAAGAGAGAGCAGAGTTCTTCCTCCCTCCAGCAAACCCACCCACAGGTTTGGATCTTACAGCGTTAAGAAAAGACAGAACTTTTCAGAAGCGTACAACGACTCTTAAACAACTGCTTAATGTATTGAGTCTCGATGACTGCTACAAGAAATATTTGAGCACCAAAGCTGCCAAAAAACCTTGGAAACAAAAACAAATCGAGTGATAATTGAATATTAAAGAACAAAAACAACTTGCAGGGGCAAAGGAATGTGCTGACTAAGGCTAACATCTCTGGCTTCTGTCAGAAACTTCTGGAAATGTATTCGAAGAAAAAAAAGAAACAACAGAAGAACTGTTCTGATGCCTTGCTTGCTAGCACCTATCTTCCAAGACCAGTTCTGAGAAAGCTTTGGGTCTTATGCTGCTTACCCCACACTGGACCTTTACTGTGAGATTTCTGCTTTGCTTTAACTCAAAAGCTCTCTCTGACCCGGCTCGTTTCCATCAAGCACATGCAGAATTGCAGCCTTCCTGCTCAGCAGCTGTCAGAGCAGCCCCAGTGCTGCCTTTATCCTGCCACCAGAAAGCAGAGGCCAGAAAGGACAGATGGATGCAGTCATTTCCAAGCTCTAAAATGTTGACCTTGACCACACCGTAATAGTGTCCAGCATTACAAAGCACTAGGTCACTGTTTCAGTGGGATGGATGGGCCTTGGCTTGTTGCATGTTCCTCCATCTTCAGTGAAAACACATGCAATTTCCTGTGGGAAGCATTGTTTACCCATTTTCTTAAGAAAACTTTGTACCAGTGGAAAGTTCCCAGCTGGCCCTTCAGCCAGCCCTCCTATTAACTCTCCTCCCTGAAGCTCACACAAGGCAGATGTAGCAGCACTGGCACCTCTCCCTGGGGTTCTGGATACTCACTCCCAGTTTCAATCCCAGGAACTTTCCCTTTGGGAAAGGAGGACATCTGTTGGCTACTGACAAGCCAGCTCCTGCCTTATCCAACACAACTTACCCTACCATCCCTTTGGTCAGGTTTATCTTAAGTCTTCAGGATGTGCAACACTCCAATCACACCCATCTGTTTTACTAGCTGTGTTTTCATCTTCGGTTGCATTCCTTTTAACGCATCAATTGACTTTTGAATGTCGCTTTACCAACAGTTAAAAATTGTAATTCATATTTGTTAGGGCTAACAACTAGCATGCATAAACAGGGATTGAACAGCTAACAATTACATTCCTCCTTCTGTTTGCTTTTTAGGAAGAATCAAGTGACACTATGCTTAAAGCTGGAATAGGATCGCAGAATGGCCTGGGTTAGAAGTGACCATAAAACATACCCAATCCCAACCCCCTGTATAGTGTCCCCTACCAGATCAATCTGCCCAGGTCCCCATCCAGCTTGTCCATAGGCACCTCTAGAGATGGAAATAATATCTGTAAAGAGAAGATGAAAAAAAACAAAAACCAACAGAACACTCTCAGCCCCAAAACAAGTCACCTGTGTGCACCCTGGAGGGGGCTGTCAGTGCCTGCTGTGTCACTGCAGGGACCGGGCTGTCCTGCAGAGCTTCTCTTGTGTGAGGCTGCAGTGCCTCCCTCTGCCTTTTAGCAAGGGCCAGGGAGCTGGGGCAGCCAGGGTTTAATAATTAATGTCAAAAAGGTGACACCTTTAATTAATTAATGTCAAAAGTTAATTAATTAATGTCAAAAAGGTCACACCTGGGAAGATTTAGGCTATTACAGAGGGCTCAGGCTTGTGTTGGGGCTGAGATGGTATGGAGTGAGTTTATAGAGGGAAAACTTGGGGTAGTTTGGAGAGGATGGAGGTAAAATGTGGGGAGGGGTTGATGAAGCTGAAGTAGCTTTGGGCAAAATGATCCTTTTCTAGGGAAAAGCTTGGGTTATGGGAACAGTGAATGTTTTTGAGGTAAAGTCTGAGGTAAAATAGGGGGAATAGAGGTGAATTAGGAGGATGGAAGCTGGAGTAATGTAGATGGTACAGCTTAGGTTGTGCAAAAAGATTGAGGTAAGCTTAGAGGGAAAAGAGGTGACTTCTGAGGAGAAAGTCAGGTAAGTCAGATGGGGTTTTTTCATGGAAAATCTGAGGTGATTTAAAAGGATAAAAAGAATGTGGTTAGGAGGAAAAGGCAATGTTTGGGGGGGGGGGGAGGAGGGGAAGATAAGGCAATGCAGAGGGCACAAAATGAGCATTCTGGGGAGCCATTTGAGGTTACTCAGAGGGGCAAAAAAAACACCCAAGTATTTCATGGGGAAAATCTGAGGTAGAGAGCACAAAGTAAATGTTTTCTGATGGAGAAACTGAAGTAACTTATAACGGTGATATGTTTTAGGGGAAAACTGGTGTAATTTATAAGGGATGAGAGTTGGCTTTTTGAGATGTAAAATCTGAAGTAAATTAGTAGGTAAAAAGGAGTGTTCTTATAGGGAAAAGCTGAAGTAAACAAGAAGGGGAAAGAGGTGTTTCTAAAGGAAAAAATGAGTTAATACAGATGGTACGAAAAGACATTTTTTTTCAGTGAAAATTTGAGATAGCACATGTGGTAAAGGTGATGATTTGGGGGGAAAAACAGGTAAATTAGGATGGGAAATCTGAGATAAATTAGAGGGGGCAGTAGTGATGTTCTGTGAGGAAAAGCTGAGGTAATGAGGGGAAAACAGGAGAAAACGTGAAGGAAAAAATGAGGTGATTTAGTGGTCACAAAATGAGAAGTCTTGGATGGAAAAGCTGAAGTAAATTAAAGGGGATAAAGGTGATGTTTTCAGAGGAAGAAGTTGAGGTAATGTAAAACGTAAAAAAAAATGTTTTTATTTTTTATTGTTGGCACGGAGGCACTTGCTGAAGACATGGGGGCTGGTCTGCATCTCAGGCCTGGGCTGGAGGCTTGTGCTGCATGGGGCATGGCATGGGGAGAGCCCCGTAGGCATGGCAGTGCACGTCCCTGGCACTCTTGGACCCTGTAACCAGGGTGGTTATCTCTGGCCCTGGCCTTCCAGAGGTGTGGGACTGAGATGTGTGGGGCCCAACGTGCCCTCCCTGAGCTCAGGGCTGGGGTCTCAGCCCTTGGCCATGCTGCCCCTACGCAAGGCTGCTGAGATCAGCTCCTGCTGCTGGGGGGAAGCTGAGCTCTTTGTCTGCCTGTCTGTGTTCAGAGAGCTTTTCTGCTCCAGTGGTGGTTTGTGTGACCATCAGTGGGAGTGCCTCAGAATCAGAGAGAGGGACTCTGCCTTTGGGAAAAGGGCTGCCCTGTAACTCAGCCCTTGTCCTGGTGTCCCATGCACTTTGCTTTCCAGACTATGGCTCAAGCTCCCTGTAAGCAGAGGTGCCACTGCTTTGCATGCCCAGCTCCGCTTGCCCGGAGTGCCCAGCTCCAGCAGTATCTGGAGCTCTTTTGCGCATCCACTGGATGAGAAAATCTGGTTGATGCTGTTTTTTCTGGGGTTGGCGTGGAGGATGATTGGGGTTGAGCTGGTTTTCAGGTAGGTGGTGTAGGGAGAACTTGGACTGGGGTGCCTAGGGATGGAGCTCCTCCAGATGTAGGAGCTGCTGTTCTCCTTGCCCAGGTGCGTTCTCCTTCCTTTGCAGCACCAGTGGAGAAGGAAGAAGAGGCAAGGAGAAGATAAAGACCGAAAGAAAATGACTTTCAAACTCTCCTTGCTATATAGGAGCTACAACTGTAGCTGTAGACTAGCAGTGTGGTAGCACCTTGAATGTTTCATGGTAGAAGATGGTCTTAATGCTTTCTATACTCACACCCCTACCGTGCATAACACCAGAACGTTATCTGAAATTGGAGTATGATGTTGTTGCATTGCCCCTGGTCATTTCATTACAGTAGCTTGGTGGCAGTAGAGGTTTTATGCTGACCTGGGGTCATACTGGCTCATTGCTGTGATGATTAGAGGCGATGTATTGTGGTGTGATCGTGTCAATTTGGTGGTAGGTGAAGTTAGTATTAATGCGGCTGTGACACGGTCTGAATCTTATGGTACAGCATGGTTCCTTGCTAATTTCTGTAGTAGCTGGTATTACTGCAGTGCCATAGTGATGATGACGTTGAAGTTTGGAAGAAGTCTGTTGACAGCACCTTGTTTTGGAATTATTTTCTCCTCAGTTCAAACATTAGGAAATCTATACTAGAAGGTGTGGGTGCAGTGCACCCAGTGTTGTGGTGCTGATAGGCTTTGTTGCCCCACGGAGGAGCAAAGCCCTGCTGTCACCATTGAAACGTGCTGTAGTTCGTAAGCAAAGCTGTTGTGCAGTGCAGTGCACAACTGCAGCACCTGCAAATGGACGAACTGTGGATGCACAATAAAACAACACCATGCTCTGCGTGCCCGTGCTTCAGAGGCGTGACAGATTTGTGCAAAATATTAAACTAAGTCCCGATCCAATTAGATCTTTCCAACGGAAAGCACAAGGGGGTGACAGCGTTAGGTGAAAGAGAGATGCAGCAAAGCAGCTGCAGGGCGGAGCAGCGGCCCCCGGAGGGCGCCCGCACCGCACCCCGCACACCCCGGCCGTGTAGCAGCGCCGGGGCCGCACGGCTCCACCTCGTGGCTCCGTAGCATTTGGCTCCATGCCCTCTTTGGGACGCGCATCCCCCGCTGCTCAGCAGTACCTCCTTACTTAAAACGACAACGTGACTACGCAGATGGTTCAGGAGCACCGTCGATAACAGCAATAACTTCACACCAGCGCCATCGCAGGGCGGTGGGGAGTGGTGATGGAGAAGGACATGTTTGGTGGCTGGATTCCCATACCCTCCTCCAAGAATGACTCAGTGAAAATGGGAGGTTTGAAATGGATTAAACCTACAGCTGAGCCAACCTCGTTTGTCCAAGTGAGGATCCAGCTACAACCCGTAATCTGAGTTAATCAACGAGCTTATTCCCACCTCATCAGCAAACAAGCTGCAACGTGTACTGCACAAAACACACCTCCTTGTTTTCACTGCTGAACAGAAGTCACTCACGTAGCTGCAAGACAGGTCCAGAGGGGGACAACCCACACCAGATTGATGTAGTTAGGTTCACAGAAGCTTGTTTACATGACGCTAATCCCACACTCCAGTTGTTCTTGGTTTCCACCGAAGCCCCAGTTTGTGCTGGGGACTTCTACCCCCCTCAAGCTCACCTTTTGGCAAAGCTCACTCAACACCCCACGCTCTCACTCATGTGCTTGCTGTACCGGAGAAGAAATCTGCTTTGGGGTCATTCCTTCCCTCTGGCAGCTGGATGTAACATTTCCCCAGTGAACAGTGACTATGGGGTAATCCATCTCCAACTACAGAGAGGCTCAAAAAACATGTTTGGTTGCTGCTACCACCCCTCTCATCCCTGGAGTCTCTGCTCATGAACCTGGATAGCACATCCCTGACAGACAACAGCTTTTCATCCTACTTGTCTCCTGTGGTTTGAGCTAACAGGGCTTTTACTCTACTCCCACAGGCATCATCTTCAGCCACGCAGCAAGTCACAGTTTGAAGAGCAAAGTTTCACAGAAGCAACAAAAAGATCCACTGATCTGTAAGAGCACAGGTCAAAAAGAACTGTTGTCAGTTACACAACCAAACTTCAGACAACTCCCTCAAGCACACCTCAATTCTAAGGCTCAACATACAGATCAAGCAAAGCTAAAAGCAACTGAGAACAGGCTGCCATGCTGGGCCAACGCAAAGAAAGAAAGAGCACTGTATTTACATGGTTTTGTGGTTTTGTTTTGTTTTTTTTTTATTTCAACTAATGCTTTGCCACCATATTACATCACTTCGAATAGCTCAGAATAGCAATATGATCTCAAAATATAGCAAACAGCTTGCCAAAGCAAGATAATATTAACTCCTATGGATACAGCATCTTCCTTCTTTGGCGACAATGCTTCCTTTTCATCTGTAAAAATAAGTTTTATATTCCAGCACATTTGCTCTTCAGATTATTGAACCCTGCTGTTCATAATATTTGCCTCTTCCCTGCACAAAACCTCCCCACAATGTAGTATGGTTTTATATCCAACAGCGTTTTAAATAAAAAAAAAAAAAGAAGTTATATTTTTCATGCAGATTTCTGTAAAAATTATCTTCTAGGTACACACAACTGAACCAAGATGCATACAAAAATGCACTCGCTTCCATTCTCATGTGCAGCTGTGCCCTCAGCAACACGGTATCAGGTGTTACTGTGAGAAGTTCAAGGATGGTGGTATTCTCAGATATAGTCTAACTTAAAAATACAAAACCAACCCTTTTTTATAAGCAGCAAGAGGGGAAAAAAAAACCTGCCATGCTTTATTTGTAAAGTCATCAAAGCAGTGAGATGTATAAAGAAAAAGCACCACGTAGAGAGAATACCAGCAGATCCATCTCCCAAGTCACACGTTTCTCACTTAGCATCGTGAGCTGCCCCGCAGGCCCCAACTCGTATGGTAGCTTTGTTTGCCAAGTTAAGGAAGCGGTCAAACCTAAAATTGAGCTTGGACCAAATGACAGCAATTCAACCGGGCTGCAGGTAGAAATAAAATTCGTTCCCATTACAATTCATACCAACCACCTTATACAGCCCTGGGGGGAGGGGGGGGGGGGGGGAAGAAACAAAGGAAAAAAGAAAAGAAAACAATAAAAAAATCAAGAACTACACACCAAGTATTGGAGAAATAACATGGTGAAACAGCTCCAGAGCAGCACTGTAAGATGCTGGTCTGTTATGAATGCATTTCTGTGAGCTCTTGTTAAGTTAAACTTTCCTTTGGGAAAAGAGCACACCTGTTGGTTAAGGCTCCTCTCCCTGAGAATTGTGATACGTTTGTCTTGCAAAGCAAAACAACATCCCTTGAACTTCAGCAGTTCCTAGGCCAACAGCATTTCAACGTGGACACAGCTGGTCTGCTACTCATGCACCCAGGGTGGCAGATTGGCTTTTTGTTGCGTTTTGTTGTTTGTTTGCTTTTAATTTTTACACGGATCAACCCTTTTATACTCGCTTCATCCCTCTGCCCATCAAGCAGGCAAACACGGTCATGACCATCTTCGGTTTCACCTCTACAAGATCTTCCGGAAGAGCATAGACTCGGGCACCAATTCTTCTTGCCATGGATACAGCATACCTATTTGCCGTGGAAAGGAGACTCTGTTAACCACACAGTCTGGAACCCATAACCAAAAAAAAAACCAGTTCCTGCCCCATCCAACACCATTTCGCCTACTGCACTAGGATTTGGCTTAGCCTTCGGGATGCGCAGCAGTTCTCTCACACCAGTTTTACACATCTATTTGGAACTTCTGCCATATTCCCTTCCAGCGGCACAGGCAAGCGTCTCTCATGTGCAAACTGACCTTTGAAATGTCAAGCTCACTTTATCAACAGTTAAAAGTTCTAATTAATATTTGTTAGGGCTAATAGCTAGCATGCATAATTGAGGACTGATCAGCTAACATTTATATTCCTCCCCTCTGTTTGTTTTTCTTAGGACTAATCAAGAGAGGCTATTATCTACGTGAAAAAGTCCTGTCATTCTGCCACTGCAGAAGAGCTGCAGAACACACATTCCAAAGGCAGGATTTAAAAGGTATACTTTGAACCTGACAATCTATGATGATTCAACAAGATGAGAGACAGACAAGGGTTCAGTCTCAAAACCCTGATTTCTGGCTGAACATTTCACAAGCCTAAACAAACAGCAGTGATCTCTGTTTCTCTCCTAAGAAGCGTTTGGGCTATTCTGCATTCCTCTCAACAGGCAAGAGTCCAGCCAAGCACTCCTCAGGCATTACTGAGAAGAACAGCAATTCAGTTTCAAAAAGCACTTCCTGTCTAAAAGATTAAGTGTTAAAAGAGATTGAAAACCACAGAAATACAGTAAAAATGCTTGCAACTTTAAGTCATGGCATAGTAGGGGCACTCTCCCAGAGCAAAGCAGCTTTCAAGATGACAGACTTACTTAGCATTATTTTGTTTGTCATCTTCTGATAGATGACCAGTCTTTACGAGGTCATAGTTGATGCAGCCAGGCTGTATAGCATCTATTAAGTCCACAACTGCCAAGCTTGTGCTGATAGTCTTGTCCTGGAGAGTAAAAGCAGAGAAGCAAAAATGAATATCTAATCCCGAAGTATACTTCTCACCTCACTTCAACTGCCCTGCAACGTGCAACAAAACAAGCTTTAAACAAGCTATTTCCAAGCAACACTGTGAGTGATTATTCCCAGCTGGACCACAGGGAAACTAAAGTGCTGCTTCTCTTTTTGTAATAAGATGAGATCAGGACTCCAATTTACTGTAACGAGTCTGCAAAGCATTTACAGGCAGCAGATCTACCCCGTTGACCAGACCCCAGGGGAGAATGCCTAAAACATTTGTCAACTCCAGACTCAACACTTGATGGCACCTCAGCCCCCACCACTGCCTTAGAGACCAATCACACTCCTCCCCTCCTGTGATATCCCATCAGCTCACTAGCCTCACTGCTATTCTCCCACCATGGGCAGTCCTCAAAGACTCCTTTACGGCAGCCCAAAGCCGCTTTGTTCCCAACACAGTCTGGATCTTGTCTTGTTTTGGATGCAAGAGGGGAACCTGCACCTTGAAATTCTGGATGGAGGTGGACTTCCCAGCTTCTTTCAGTGTCTGGTTTACCCAGTTGACTATAATGTCATCGTTGGCTTTCTGACCGTCACCCAGGTCCTCAAGGACGTTCAGTGTGTACCTGAGCACAAACAGAGAGAACGAGGTTAGGCTCAGGGCCTGGGCTAAGACCCGGAGAGCACACAGCCTGGATGCAACAAGAGCCAGCACAAGTCCATGGCAGCAACCCTTTCAGCATAAAGGAAGAGCCATTTATTGTACCTGAAATGTGATTTACATTAAAGCATTTAGCCTTTCAAGTCTTTTAATGGAGGTTCACAGAATTGCTTCGGCTCAGGACGCTCTTAAACTGTTCGAGCATTGGCAATTTGCTCAGGGGGGTAATGCACACCTCCTAGAGGCTTGGATCAATTCACTTGTCAGTATTCTGGCCTCTAGAACCACACATGGAGATGACACACAACAGGACTGCAGATATAGCTTATGTATTTTGTTCATCTCGTTTAGAAGAATTCAAAGACAAGAACAAAGGATATCAACTTGATCATCTGTTTTGAGTTAATATCCACCCTTCTTAAGTTTCTCCTTCCCCCCTTGCTCCACTTCCAGGGTTATAAAGCAGCACTGGAACGTTCCTCCCATCAGTTTTCTACTAAACATTAGAACAGAGATGTTGGGTAAATACTCCTGCTTTGGGTTCCTACACGCAGGTCAGCCTTGAGCAGGTGAGAGAGGCAATTCTAGACAGCAGCATGAACACAGATCCACTGTGGGCTCTCTGGAGGTCTCTGCTCCAACTTCCCACGAGTAGCAGGACCAGCCCTGCCAGTTTTATCCAGCTGAGTCTTGAAACCTTGCCAAGGACAGAGGTGATCCGTTCCACTGCTGCAGTGCCCTCCTGGCAGAAATCTTCACAAGCTCAGTACTGCAATCAAAAGGTTTACGCGCTTGAGACAGGCCTTACCTTCTCATCAACTGCCAGACTAAGGCTAGTGTCAGCGTTGGGTTTCCATCATTCAGATCCTGTCCTCCAATGCCAACCAGGGAGAATTTGGCTGGGTGCTTTCCCAGGTCAACAGCGTAGTTACAATTTTCTAGCTACACAGGAAAAGAGTGCAAAGAATGATCGCTCACAAACACACTCACTTGAATGGAAACCTCAATTAGGAATTTCTAGCTAGTTTACATTTATTTCTGCTCCTGGTGCTCATGGCTGCTTTGAAATTATATCAAAATGCTTACCTTTTTCATATTTGCTCCAAGCTTAGGGTATGGGGGTTTGTTAACCTTATTCCAGTCAACAGGAACTTTGATCTTTTCATATAGTTGTAGTATTACCAGTGCATCTTGTAGATCACTAAAAACGGAACAAAACGTGACACGTAAGGATTGGAGTACACTCTGATTCTGTTATGTCATGGATAATTACTACTATTTACAGGCTGTTGCCATTTTAGTAACTCCAAAAGGAAAACATTTTGTGATTTTCAGTGCAGATGAAAATACTCCCTGTTTAACACTGGGTAGCTGCTAAGCTAATGCAGGTTTTCACATGATCACCACCACCAGATCCAGAAAATAATTCTGCTACACAAAGTTTCCAGAGGCAGACACCTCTTTCCATTGTCCACAGGGGCCCAGCACACCCTGCCTCTGAGCTACAATGATTTGGTCAAGCCCGAAAATTAGACAGCATATGAACTTAGGTGCTGTTGTTCAAGCTGTGTGTGCATTGGGAACTCAGTGTACCAATTTACAAAGGGGAGGAGAAAACAAACCGTCTTCAGCCCTTAAAACCAATTGTTGGTGTGTCGGCACCAGAACTCCCTAAGCTAAGGGCTGCAAGCATGCAGTGAGCACTGCCTACTCCCTAACACCCTTCTCAAGCTACTTCCTCAGTACTGTGAGCAGCAGGACACTGGTGTGGGCACATCTCCAGTCTGACCTAAGCTGGGTCTTTCCCAGGAGCCTAACACTTACCCATAGAGGTGATTTACATGGGGGTTCACACCAAGGGAATTCATCCAGTTACGGAATGTCCGTTCCTCACGGGTCTCTCCTAAATGAAAGAGAAAGAGTTCATGCAACTTTCTGCAAGCTCAGAGCTGTGAGAGGGGTTTCCCCCTTGCAAGAGGGGGAGTTTTGAGCAGCATAGCTCAGAGTGGAAAAAGATTATTATTTCCACCACAACATTTTCAAAGAAGGAGCGTTGCTCTGATCTTGTTTTGGTATCAGATTGATTTCACCAGTCACGAGTTCCATACGTTCTGGAACAAAATGGAGCAAGAATGTCTTTCACGTGGAGTTCACTAACACCCTTATCCCAGTTCTGCCAAGAATTCGTGCTTCTGTGAACATCTCACCACATTATTGAGCTACTCCTGCCTGTGGCAGGAAACTACAAAACCACCTTCCCAGCCCTGCCACAGGAAGCCACTGGCAGCGCTCCTCCAGATCCAGAGCAGTCAAACAGGCCCTCAAGTACCCTCCTCACCTGCTCAAAATGAGTAAACAACCACTGCAGCACCGAAACCCCAAATCATAGGTGTTACATCAATAGATGCCTCCGCTGGGCACGGCCTCTTGTGCTACAAGCGGTCACTCAAGATATTTCCCTCCTGCTAATGTTGTGACTGATAGGGCCATCACCTTCTAGCAGAGTCCAGTCGATGTCCTGGTTTTCAGGCTTGGTAAGCGCTGGGTACTTGTTGAAGAGGTTTGCAACGAAGGCCAGGTTCAGTTTGGGATTTCCACTGACCACATCAGCCGGCGTGACAAACTGCCGGCACCCGAGCCGGTCTGCCTGCTGCAGCATGTACTCTGCTCTGCGCAAGTCATCCTTCTCCTGCCAGCAACACAAGGGACAAGAGCTGTCAGAAAAAAGATCGGGCTGCAAAGCAGACGGGAAGCTGCCGGAGCAATGTCACCACTCCACCCGCCTTCACTAGGCATCAGTTGCTAATCAATTCAGCAACTGAAGAGACGAAGCATCCACATTAATCCCTTCTGCTGTTGATACACTTGTCCCAGTTTGCGTCTGCTTTTCCTAGCAAAGCCCTTCCCACGTTTCTATACTTTCCATTCTTTTTTAAATTCTTGGGTCAGAAGCAGAATTCGGCATGCCCCCAAATGCAGGAAAAACGCAAAAATATTTCTCAATTATTCATGTTAGTTGGCAGGCGGTGACCAGGTCTGCAACAGCCACTCATTTAAAACATACCTGAGGTGTGTACATGCCCTCTGACACTTTACACACACTTGAAATTGAGATACCGGGTTACCTAGAAGTCATGAGGGCAATTACGGGGTCACAAGTAGCAGCTGTACAGAGTGAGGACACAACAGCCTGAATACTTACATTGAAACCCGACATGTTAATATCAATCTGAGGCTCTCCTTCTTTCTGCCCTTTAGGTGCAATTTGATTGAGAAGGTGGAAATAAGCTCTAGAATCCTGAAATGGGTGAAAAATAAAGCTCAGGTTGCATAGCGCATAAAGCACAGCAGTGCATACACCATAGCAATTCATTTCAAGCTCATCTTTACCAAGTCACCATGTCTAATTGACTCATGTACCTTTACTGAATTACCAAAATCTGTAAGCTTGACAGACAACAACAGAGCATGATGGCAGAAATCCAGGCAGCAGAAAAGAAAACGGAAAAGGGAGAGGTTAGAAATATTTAAGGTGAATAATTATGGTTTTTAACTGTTTGAACTCTGCCTTTACTGTACGCTCTGCTGTGCACTTTTCTATGGGCCTCTATCCCAGAATCCATTCCAGTTGTCCTTTTCTTCCTCCCAAATCTCAGCCAAGCAAATAAGCTCCAGAAACTTGATGGGGTCAGCTTGCAAAAATTCCCCACTGACCAGGAGCTACCACCCCCTGGTTTTCACTGCTGCAAAGAGTGAGAAGAGAGCCACTCCTGGCATCTGAAAAATCCTCTTTGAGCCTCCCCACTCACATTAATACTCAGCTGAGAATAGAGAACAAGGAGTCCCATCTCCCTTCCTCTCCCAGTCCTGTGACATTTTGGATGAAACGTCACCATCCACAAAGAATGTGGAAATCACACACCCCAGGGATGCAGCTCATTATTGCATCCTGTCTGTGTGAGCTGCAGCACAGCCCTTTTTACGTGCCCTTGGAAAATTGTTTTCTTTAAAAAAAATAAAATAAAATAGATGGATTAAGAACATTTGAAAATGTATGAAGAACACCAGTGATTAAAACACACAGCAGCTGTGCAGTAGGATCCCACTGGAGGAAACACTCGTACAGTTTCGTGGCAAGAGATGGCAGCTTTATGACACCTTAAATTTACTATTAATGAAACCTCTGTTAAACCTATTATTTGGAGCATTAAGGTTAAGAAAGGTCCTGTCTCTGCATTAAGGACCTCATAGACGCATGCAAACACAGCCCTGGCAACTCCCAGCCTTTTCCCAGATGCATGTGGCCAGGAGAGTTCTCAGTACCTTGATGTCCGTGCTGAAGTTATTGATTTTGTGCCAGCCTGCATTTTCCAAGTGGAAGTTTGCCCATCTTAGGAGCAGCTCTTCTGGGGATAGTTTCATAAGGTCCTCCAGATTTTCACCATCACGAAGTAAGGCAGCCAGTGCTGGAAGAAAAACGCTTGTGAATGCAAGGAAGGAGCTTCAGCAAAGGATCGAGCAAGCACAGTGAGACTGCTGCAGCATGATGTTCCTACAGCAAGAGGGATCTGAAGAGAAGAAAGTCATCGCAAACGCATTCCCAAGGAGCTGAAGCCTTCCTCTGCCCTGGCACTACTGCCAAGAGCTGTGGGTGCCCCATGCCTGGAGGTGCCCAAGGCCATGGACATGAGGCCCAGGGCAGCTGAACTAGCAGGGGGCAGCCAGCCCACGATACGGGTTGGAACTGGATATGCTTTAAGGTCCATTTCAACCCACGCCATTCCATGAAAGCAAACTACAAGCACTATAACATCCACTTGGACCACGTCAAACATGCACATCCCACCCAGGCAAGCCAACTTCTCAGCTACAAACCGGCTGGCGGGCACTCGGCCTGGCGTACGCCCTCGACGAAGCTGACGGCCAGCGCTCCCCTTTCAGCAGAGGGGAGGGAAGAGGTGATGGGACCAGAGGTGGTAGCACGAGCAGCGCGGGCCGGCGCAGGCACAGCAGCACATCGAGCCCCTCGGCAGCGTGGGAGCAAGTCGGCATTCATGCTCTGCAAGTTATCACTTAGAGCTTCATTTACCTTCATTTCTGCTGAGCTCAATGTCGGCAAACAAGCCAATCTTAATGATCTGCCAGAGAAGCCCAAGAACCAGGTGGGGTTTCCCTTCCCTCAAGTCCTCCGCACCAATATTGACAACATGACACCCGATGGCGGATGCAGAATTCAGCGCCAGGTTCAAGTTCTCCTGCAGACAACACAACCACGTGAGACACAGCCCAGGGAGATGCCACTTTGCCTCTCATCCAGCGCCTGCAGAGTGGGGAATTCCCCCTCGTCCTCACTCCAACAGCTCGGAGGAAACGCTCCCAGCTGCCCCCGGCTGAAGCTTTAATGGAGCTGCCAGCAGCAGGCTGAATCAATAAGAACCGAAGGAGGCACAAGGGTTTAATTTCAGCCTCTGGTATTTAGTTTCACCCTTTGAGTCGGTTGCATCTAGTGGCATCCACAAGAACATGGATGGAGAAGTGTTAATGTATCCACGCACGTGCAGGTGTGGGCGTCTGTGCAAAACCAACCTGCTTTACTACAAAACAATTCAAAGAGCCCAATAACCATATTGTTTTGAAAAGACAGCACCATATCTAATCAACGCAGCAACGTAAGTGGGAACAGCATTTCAGCCATTTCATCCATAAGTTATCGTTCTTGTCTTTTGAACTGCACTCATAGCACTGTGATTACCAATTACACACCGGACAAAACCGCCTTTAATAATTCAATGCAAGTTAGAAAACTCTTTCCATATTTCCACAATAACTCCTTGAGCCACTGCGCTGAGTTTCCCATTCCTCTGTGCATGCATTTCTGCCAACACACAGAACTGCATCATACCTGGATTATGAACGGCGTGAGTTTCTTCTTGTTAATTGCTCTTTCATCAATTGTGTCCGGAACAGAAAGATTGATCATTTTACTGTCAGGAGGGAAAATAACAATATTTGAACATCATCCAGTTTTTAATCTCAACAAGTTGTTGCATTACTACAATGCTCACCACAGTACATTTCCTTTTATCTCCTCATTTTTGTGGGTTGTTTTGGTTCTGGTTTGTTTTACTAAATCAAGGTTGTGTAAATCAGAAGTTAATATTTATGTTATCAAGACTGTATTTGGAACGTATCTGAAACTAAAAGCTAAGCCTGAAACCTTAAACATCTCCCTAGCCACCATTGATCTCAGCTGCTGGAGCAAAAAGAGCGCATGAATTATTCACAAATGCAGTCGCTGAACTACTGAAAACTCATTGCTGTGTTGTCAGGCGCTGCACTGTAGTAAGACAACGCTTCTCCTCCTATTGTACAGATGTACTACTGCTGACAAGAAAAACCGCACCAGAAAAAGTGCAAACACTGAGAGTTTAGTGGGGGAACATGTGAGCAAAATGGATTTTTAGTCAACAGAAAACACATTTTTACTTTATATCGTGAACTACTTCCTACTCAGTTCAGTCTTCGCCTGAATAACTGAATTACTTGAAACTGTGGAAGTAAATTTCTTGTACCAAAGCAGACACATCGCACATACAAGTAAAGCCTGGGTGACTGAGCACTTCTTCATACATGCAACACTGTACAGACAGCATTGGCACACAAAACCAGCCTAGCATGCAATGGAAATTCCCCTACCGGTGGAATGTGGGGGTTAATTATATCTGTTTTTGAAAAGTCTGGAGCCATCGTGACTTACCACAGCACAATCCCATCTCCCACCGCTTTGAACAGGTCGTCTGTATTTGGGTTCATTGGAATAACGTGCCTACAGTCAGGATCATTTTCCAGGGCTTTGTTTATCCAGTTTACAAAGGCATATTTTTCTTCCTCTGCGATTTAATTCAATTTAATATAAATTTAATACGGGCTTCTTCACAATGTAGCAAAGATTCTCCCAGAGCTGCATACAGTAGCCCCGGAAAAAAAAACACACTGCCACTATATTATTGGATACACAGAGTTTAAAAAAAGCCTGAAATTAACTTCCATCTATCAGAATATTCTTGCCATTTACCCATTACATCTTAGCCACATCTGAATGTGATGCAAGGACTTCATCAGCAAGCACAGTTAACATAACAAATAAGCACATGTTTAATTCACACGCTGCTTATCTTGCATTACCCTGCATCCAGTCCTTCTTGAGATCGCCTCGATCTGTGATTATTCAGCTATTGAGAAAGCACAGCACGTTGGCAGGCTGCAGAAATCTGCTCTTTTCTTTGCCTCCCCTCACCCAAGAGAAGAGCAGAGAGTCAGAGATGTACCTGAATATGAGTGCTGCGTCCCCTCGCTGGAGAGCTCTGAGGTGCCCCCAATGGCACAGATGCCTTCCTTCCTGTTGATGGCTTTTCTGAACGTTTTAGCAATGTCGCTGCTTTTCACCTCTTGGAATATCTACAATTGAAAGGGCTCTGTTAGAGTGACAAGAAACGCCTTCATAAAATGAGAGGGCTGCGAAAAAGAAACAGAAATATAAGCTACATTCTGCTTCTCAGCTTTGAAGCAAACTCGGTGGTACAAACAGCAAACGTGAAGGGCCTAGCAAAGTTGTAGTGGGATTAAATGCAATAAGGGCAGCGGGCAGAGCTGACCCACTCTCTAACACAAACTGTAAGTGGCCGTTGAGGCAGCAGCAGTAGGTTTGCAGTAACCCGCACACATTGACCTTCCCACATAGATTTCATGAGACCAGGAGCAAAAAGTGAGAACTTTGCAATATGAGAGCAGGTCCACATGCAGCAGCTTCCAAAGGACCAAAGCTGTTGTGCAATTTTAACCTTTCTGTGTAAGCCAGATGCTCACGTGGCTGTGACTTTAGTTCACACACAAGGCTTTGTCCACAACCCACAGGAGACAACAAAAAAAATCACCTATACATTGACACGATACATTGTCTATGCAATCTAATCCACAATAACCTGAAACAACAGGTAAGGTTTTTTTCTATTAGGCTTAGACTAGCTGTCAAAACGCCCTGCATTTCAGGGAAGAAGGGTTCTTCTAAGTGTGGCATTACACCATGTGGTTTCTACAGGTTGCATGCCACTATTAGTGGCCTTGGGGTCCTATAGAACTGAGAAACCATTAAACAAATGAAAGGCCATATGAATGACCTTTGAATAGAAGGTCATTCAAACATCGAATTGTAATTCCCTCAGAACTTCAGCGAGCTGTTTCCAGCCAAACTGAAAATACAAATAAAAATCCACAGGCTTTTTGATATTTGCTGCAGTAGTCGGATTACGCAGCTTCACTGAAAATACATGCTTTAATGCTGAGGTATCACCAAGTCGTTTGACCCCATCCTCAGGGGGGTTCGTGTCTTACCTGGTACCAGAAACCCCAACAGAATTGCTCAGAGTTGGAAAACAACAGTTCTGCTCACAAAAATCCTACCACTAACCACTGCTTCTGCTGTACAGACTGGCTGCCTGTAAGACGTTTTCCTGATGTTTACTTCATCATCGGTACCATTCAAGTCTGACAGAAGAGATTTATTTCTTCCTTCCTAGGGCAAAGTTAGAGTTATGGACCACTTCAAACCAACAGCTGAACCATGCACCCAGCATGCAAGTGTTCACAAACTGCAAACAAACTCCAACTTACTAGTTGACTCCGAACTCGAAAGTTCAGAGGGTCTGAAAACAATTAAGGAACAGAAAGAGGTGAATCTAAGTTGATATGAGAACAGCTCCCTAAATGTAGGAGGAGAACAGCTCCTCTACACGTACTTTATGGTATTATTCTTCCGACATTCAGAGTATAAAAAGGATAAAGAGATGGATACTGAACCAGCACATCAGAGGAAGCGTTGTCCTTTTGAGAAGACAAAATAAACCAAGTTAATAATAAAATCTGACCTATTTCTGATGGTTGGACCCATCCGCCAGCTTCTCCCACCTCCCTACTCCTGTCCTTCCCTTTTAAGGCAACACATAGATCTGAACTTTCCTAGATTGGCACCTAGAATAATCTCAAAGCGTGCCTTGAAATGCCTTCCCAAATCTTTAGCAAGTACTTGTAGGCTGATTAAATTCAGAAAGGAAATTACACTGCTTCACTGGGAAAACAAGCATTCGTTCACATGCCTGGAAAAAGAGAGTCGCTTCCAGTCAATCCTTGGAGCTTAGAGAACTGGAAGTCTTTTTTCCAGTTGCCACCCCGCATGGAAATAGAGTTCCAGCCTCCAATGGGCTTTTCATAAAGGAAAAAGCATGTAAAAGAAAATTGTTTTGTTTGAAAAACAATGCATTTCCTCTTTGTCCAAATCTACAGCCTGATAACAAACAGCACAGAAGACTGTAGAGGTCTCTATATGACCAAAGAGCTTGCTTGGCACAAGGAAAATTCTCAAAAGCAATCCGTTTGTGGAAAGAAAACCAGAATTAGGCCAAGGTCAACCCTTTTCAGACTGTTTCTTTGGCTTTGTCTAAAAGGACACCCCTAGACCATATACGAGACTGCTGGAAATTCAGAAATAGCACTTACATAGACAAACTCTTCAAAACTAATCTTCCCATCCTTATTCTTGTCACTGTCGATCATGAGCTTCTGTATGATCTCTCTCACTTTGTACCCAGGGAGAGGCAGGTTGGCTTCCTTGAAGAGCTCGTGCAACTCATAGTCACAGATGAACCCATTGCTGTTGAGGTCTGGGAAAGAAAAGGGATGGAAGAAGGCAATTTAGAAACACACCAGACATCCAACGGGACGAGCTCCAGACAGTGGGGGAGAAACACCGTTCCCATGCTCAAATGTGCTTTATGGAAATGGATGTCTACAAGACACAGGGTTTAGGCAGGATGTCCTAATGTGACTGGTCACAGCACACCTGTTTTAGGGCCACGTTGCATGGGCCATGCATCTTTGCTACCCAGGAAGCAATGGCATGAGTTCAGTGCACACAGCTCACCCTCAGAGAGGGACACAGCGTGTGCCACGAGCTCAGCCTGGCTTTGTGCAATGGCAGCTTCCAGGCAGAGCTGAGCAAGGCCGATCTCAGTGCACATGACCAAGCCTGGTCTAAAAGTTTCACAAGAGAACATCTGCGTTCCCATAAATCATAAATCAGAGTGTTACTTTTTGCATCTGAATTGCACCGCAGCTGGCTTCTGCATCAAAAATAGAAGGTCATGAAACGCAGCACGTTTTTGCATTCTAAGCTGAAAAGACTAAGTCAGCTCTGCATTTACTTTTTAATCACACTGATAATGATGTTCCCCACTTATCACTGACAAAAACAATGCTGCCAGATCTTCCAGTAACGACTGTGAATGCTCTGCAATGGCATTCAGTCAGCTACCAAGACACAGCAGCACGGCATGCTTACCAAGATGCGATCACCTACATGATTTGCTTGTTGTTTTCTTTCTCTGCAAGTGGAAACCTCGAGCTTTGCATGTCAACACATCCCAGCCCCCTTGCTGATAGTGTCACGTCTACAGACCACACAAACCCAGCAGCCCTGCTCCTTCTGCAGGCAACCAAGCTTTTGCTGCAGCCACGGAAGGGTGCAGGTTGAGTGCTATTTATAAGGCAGCAGACTCTCTATAGGGCCACAGAATTCGACTGAGCTCAAGCAGCAGCTTCTGCTCCCCAAACACCCTTGCAGACCACAGCCTGCACAAAGGGAGGGCTGCAGCAGCCCCAGCAATGCTGGCTTTTGTTCCCAAGGGAATCTCACACCACAGCCACAGGGGTTGGTATTTATGCTTCAAGGGAGACGCTTTCTACAATAAAAGAGTCGGGGTGGCTCAGAAGTCCAGTTTGCTAGCAAATGTGTCAGTAGCGGTTTTTAAGTTGCATTTAAAAATAATAACAATAATAATAATGTTCCAGCAAGCAGCATGTCCTCACCACCACTCCAGCCCTCCTCATTCTCCACATCCATATGGGATTTCAAGATTGTTTTCAGAAGTTAGCAAGAAAGTGAAATTCAAATGCTTGCTGGCAGACGTTCAAAGGAACATTCCCTAGCTCTCAAACTAAAGAACGACATCAAGTCTAGTCAATTAATAAACACATTAAACTACTTCATGAAATGTCAGTGTTTACAATCACGCTGATGAATTAAAGTGGTCAGGGACAATGATTAATGATAGCAACTGGCTGCTGTCTGGCCTTCAATATCAGAATTTTATTCCAAAATAATATAAGCTTACAAAGGCAAGCTTCATTAAACAGTCCAGTCTGAGATGTCATCAGTGAGCTATTTCCCCTGCAGATAAATCACAGCTTCTTCCGTTACAGCTTTCTTTCTTACTGCTAAACCTAACCACATAATATGCATCTTTTTCCTATCTCCTATCCAGAAAAGAAAAAAACAACAACAACAACAACAAAACCCACACAGATAGGGAAAAGAAGGGATTTGCTGATCTCTGGGGCCTATTAACCTGAAATAGAACTTCAATTTCACCTCCAGCGTGCCTTAAGCCAACACCCACTGCTTGAACCTCTGCTTGGCTAAATCAACCACAATCCTTTGCCACGCTGCCAAATAAACAGGTGAATCCAGAAACACCTGTTCATCCCTCCTTCCAATCAGCTCACCACCTAAAAATGAAATTTCACATCATGACACGTAACAAATTGGAAGAGCTCCTACTGGTGAGAAACGCATCTTAACACAACCCAAACCCTTGGGGCTCTACCAGACAGTTCTTCCAACACTTAACAACATCCTAAACACCCACCTCTAAGAATTACACTTCCACAGCATCCTGAGGAAAAACCTGTCACTGATTTACTTCATAGATTAAAAGGAAACATACATCACAGACACTGTGGGAGGGGATTTACCAGCAATGCAGGTCTGTTGGCTCAGGTGCAAGACCCCACACCAAGCCAGAGTTCTTCCAGTAAGGATAGTCTCATGTCAAGCTCTAGCTGCTCAGCCACAGAAAGGCGTATTTAAGTGTTAAAGCCTGCTAGATGTGCTAGCCCATGGATTTGGCTTGGTAGCAGAGCCCATTAACTAGCAGCTCACCGCATAGTGGAATTTGGACCCATTCTTTCCCTAACATGTCAAAAAGGCACTATGCCATAGCCTTGTCAGGGCCTGAAACCCCATCCCACAAGGCAGCTACCTCCCTACTCACACTCCCCGTCAGAAAACACGGTCAGCATATCATGTAGCAGCATTAGAAGATTCACCTTTGCAGCACCAGCAAGCTCTGTAATTGTGTGCAGCATCACCGCTGGTCCACCATATGGTGCCTTGCTGGATGTCCTGCAACAGGGCCAGCCTTCACACAGGAGGGGGTCTAAAATACCACTCCTAACAAAACCTGAAATGGTATCCAGCAGCTGAAGAGGCTGTCAAAATAGAAGCTTATCCCAAACAAAATCCCTCGGCATACGACCCAGAATTACTAATGGAAGAAAGCAAAATTGTTTTACCAGACAAGCTACAGCCTGGATTCATTATAATCTGCCTGATGGAAAGGAAACTACAGCACATCTGAAGTTTCCTATTTCCACTGAAAGATGCATCGTGCCAGCGTGCTCAGCCTGCCAAAGGTCACAGCAGTGATAGATGGCTCCATCTTCTGCCCATACACAGGTGGCGCAGCAAAGCCACAAAAAACAAAACCCAAAAGCTGCTTCAAGCTCTGGCTCAGCTTCCTCCAGACAAGTCCTTAAAATAGCTTAAATAACAGGATGCAAGAGGGGAAAGTAACCACACATTTCCTTTTAAGGACATAGGCTCTCAGCAGGGCGCTGGAGCAGGGTCACAGCTCCCCGCTTGCCATAAGCTAGCATTTCAGAGCATTGTTTTACCACCTTGCAGCATCGAACAAAATGTTCGTCTGCGCTGTGTTTTTAAGCACTTAGCATTCCCAGAAAAGATCCTTATCTCTGCTTATTAGGAACAAGGAGAAGGAAGACAAATAAGCGGAGCAAGACTGCAGATTCTGTACCGCTGCTCCTCCTCTACCAAGAGCCACTGTTTGGCCAAGAGCAAACAGACGCAGCAATATCTGGTCGTTGAATGCTGGGAGCTGCTTGTCTGCACTGCAGTTAACTTCAGTGCCTTATAACATCCTAGACAGTTACGGAGCCCAGGGTGATGGTGGCTCCTTCAGGCACAAGAGAGAGCAGTAAAGATGCTCTCGACAGACACCGTGGCAGTGTCTGTGGGCTGTGCCGTGATTAAACCACACAAACCAAAGGCTGTTGAAAAGGACAAGCACAGCTCATCATACCTGCGGGTATATACTAATGGCTAATTAGCACATTTCTTGTTACTTAAGCTTTGACACTTCCGTTTTAACTGAACAGAGATCCACCTCCCTTAGAACGAGCTGGTTTCCTAACACAAATCACTATCTGAATGGGTTTCCCAGTGCAAAGGCAGCCAACCAACCTCACTGACAAAAAGCCACCCCACTGCAGCCAGGTCAATCATTCTAAGTTTACCCAAGGACAGAACGGGCTGCCTGCACCCTACTTGCAGCAACATGATGCATTGAGAAGCACGATGGTCACTGCTTTCCTCCCTCTGCGCCAGCTGACTTCCACCTGCCCTAAAGGTTTGGGGGAAGAGCAAAATGGGAGAGCAAACTGCCAAAAACACAACTCGCTTCACGCCCCACCACTGTTCTGTGAGAATCGGTTACCTCTGAAATCCACTTTTACTGCTGCAGATTGCGAATTAACAGCTTTGATCAGATGCGAGGCAGCACTCGAGCGCCGCAGATGTACAGCTGGGCGGGGAATGGGGGTTGGTCTGCCTGCACAACCCACTCCCGCCCAGTCCCAGCCCCAGCTGCAGACTCTGACCTCAGCCTGCTGCTGCCACCCAGCTCCCTCCCATCCTCCAGCAAGCCCTATGAGGAAGCCAAACCAGCAGAAAACAATTTCTCTCCATCGTGTCAGCTCTCTGCCCATCTAAGCTTCCCCAAGCAGCCTGCAATGGGTTCACGCCACACCAGCTTAAGGAGAGGGGCAGGGGCAGGCAGAGTAACCCCAAGCATTGTCCACCGCCAGGGAGGTGGGACCCAGGGAGTCACCAGAGGGCACCATAATGCACAGTGCCCACAGAGCACTTTATCATCACCACAGGTGATGGCCAGGTACGCAGCTACTAATTAGGCTTTGCTACATGCACACCAAACTCGATGCCTCCACACACCAGAAGTGTAGCACCTACATTTCCCCTCTGCCAAAACAGCCCAAACCAGCATTCCCAGGACCAAGTCCTGAAGCAGTGGGTTGATGGGCTGACAGTTGGATGAGATGATTTCAGAGGCGTTTTCCAGCCTTTATGATTTTATGATACTAAGTGCTGCCTGGCCAAAGTAACACAATGCCCACATCCTTCCCTTTGTGCTCCTTGGCTAGAAGCAACACTCAGAAGCAGTGATGCTGCCAAGTGACTCCTGGGCATGGCGAGCAGGAGAGTGCCCACATCCTGCAGTCACTGCTGCTCCCAAGAGTGGGAGAAACTCACTCCAAGCACACAGTAGACAGATGCAAGGTGTCCTCCTTGCTCCCACTTACCAACTTTGGCAAAGGCCTCCTTGAGTTCCTCCAGCTCATCTTTGGAGATCTGCATGGTGACAGCCATCTCATGGATTTAGGGAGGACCTGAAGAGAAAAAAGGGCACTGCGTGAAACCAAGCTGCACTCAAACAAAGGCAGTTCTGAACAGCAGTGTAGTAACAAGCAGCACCTTAGCTGCTGCAGCTCTCAAAGTCCCATTTGCCTTTCCAATATGAAAAATAGATGTGAAACGCACTCCTTACCAAGTCAGAAATCCCATTCGCTTTGTTAATATTTAGCTCTGTGTATTTATTTTGCAGGCTGTGTTCTTCTGCACACATTAAGGCACCCACTGCGGGTGTGTGCTGCAGTCAGGAAAAGTTCCCACATCCAGGGATTTTCACAGCTTTGAACAACACAAACCTAGAGTTTAAATGTTAATACAAGAGCAACCAAATGGCTCTGCCTGCCCATTTGCCCACAGAAAAGCACACAACTATGAAAACCAAATAACAAAGATTCCGAATAGTACCTGAAAAAAAGTCTCCTTGCACAAAGTAGCAGACCCGATACTTTTTGCCCAAAGGAAACAGTCTGTTTTTCAACAACAAAACTGAATAAACACTGATTTCCTGGAGCCAGTCTCTGAGATGTGTTGTAATCCCCTTTTCTAAACTCCAGTTCGGTGCCACCTGCTAGCCTGGAGAACAGGCATTGCCATAGGGATGGTAAAATGCCAGGGATCTGCCCATGTCCCCTTCCTGTGACGTTTGTGACAGCAGCTGATGATGTTGGCACTTTGGTCGATACAAACAAGAGAGATTGGTCATTTATTGGACGTGCAAACAGGACAAACTTTGTGCAGTGGCCTCTCAGGAACAAAGAGGTACATGCTGCTGAACACAGCCCAGCACACACACAGCTACAGCTCAGGGCTTTTAAAAATGGGGATGTGGGCAGGCTCCATGCAACTTCTAAAGAGATTTGCAACCCAAGACTTTCCAGCTCTCACTTCGTTAGCTACAAAGTGAGAGACTAAAAGGTTTCCTCCTCTGCCTATGGGAACAGACGCAGCCTGCTTCTCTGCAAGCAAAAGGATGAATGCAGATTTACAGACCTTCAGAAGAGGGGATCCCAAAGGGCTGGCTCACAGCTGGAGTGAGAACCCAGGCTGGGATTCAGCAATGCCCGTGCTGTGATGAGCAAACCTCTTTTGTTTGAAGCTCCCAGCTGCTCCACAAGCACTTATTTGGTTAAGAACCAGAGTTTGCTTATCACTGTAAATAATCACTTTCTGCAATGCACCTCACTCAGTCTGGAAAGAGGAAAGTTGTTAGAGTGATGGGCAGGCGTGGCACCCTGAGAACGCAGCACCCATGGGTGCCAGCAGCAGGGAGAGGTACCAAGAAGCTGCAGAGCTCAGAGGAGAGCCGAGCAGAGCCCACCTCTGAGCACAACAGCCTTCACTGCCAGGCTTGTACTGCAGTAACAGGGCAGAGGAGGAATTACTGCAAAACCTGGTCAGGCTGATGGAGCAAAAAAGCACCATGGTAAAATTTTTAACAGCCACCAGACCAGGACCTTCGCTGTTAGTAAGCCAGGTTCCCCTGCGGCACTTGAGCAGCCCCATCCTCAGGGCCTCCAAAACACGGGTGCTCTTCCAAGGGATAAAGGAGTTGCTCAGCAAGAAAAGTCAGCTCTGAGCTATCTCAGAGCACGCTACCAAAGGTGGATTTCACAACTGGCAGAAACACACTGGTATCGAGATCAGCAGCAGTCCTGGCTATGCATGGCATCACCTGGCAGGAGAGGCAGAGCTCCAAAGCTTCAGCCCAGCCTCCCTCACCACTTTTTGCCTCAGCCTCATTCACATCAATTCATTTTCAAACCCATCAGGCCTTCCCTTAAAAAGGGATTCCCAAAAACATCAGTCTTTAACCCCTTATCGAAGCTTAGTTTGCTGCTGTCTCTCCCATCTTTAACAGCAGAACGAGCAGCTGAGATATAATAAAAGCCGCATTGTTTGACTTTATCAGGGAATGATCACACTCTGGATACACCCCGCAGTTGTTGCTGGTGTTGGTCTTCACTTAAAGAACCATTTCCTTTCCAGTCCCTATGCTTTTCATCTTAGCAAGTCTATACAAGAGATCCCCGTTCTCCCGTCGCTTTCTAGCATCTCTCCTTCTCCTCTCAACTTGAACCAATAAAAAAAACAAAAAGCAGACACCTGACCTCAGTACAGCCTGGGAAGGGGAAAGCGTAGTACGATACAACGACACAGCATAGGAGAAAGTGAGCAGGTCACAGCAAGCTACAAGCAGACGGGTTGGGAGCTTCCAGCAGGATTAGCAGCAGGTGGTGCTGTTTGGGTCGGTCAACCCCCCCCCCCCCCCCCCCCCCCCCACTCCTTTCCCCCAGAGGAAGGGATTACACCTCCACTTGGCACACGGGGCTGGAGAGGCTGGGAAAGCTTTTCAGTTTTCTGCTTTGTTTCTTCTAAGTCAAGGGCATTCAGAATTGTGTTTTTCATTCAGATGCATTTTTTAAACAATCGGCTTTGTCTTCATGGACATAAACCCCCTTTGTAATGCAGCCCTGGCCATCACGTATCAGTTGTCTCACTCAGACCCAGCACCGCGGTCCTCACGCCTCACCACATCCCACTGACTTGTGCTGGGCAAAGCCTCTGGCAGGACAGGGCATGCAACGCTGGCCAGAGACAAACTGTGGTTGAAGTCCCATTGTAGAGGAAGGAAGGAAGGACAAATGAACGTGGAACACGAAAGATGACAGAAGGAAGTGACCCCACACCCATTTTGTACACTGGTGTAAAGGTGTAAATGGGAAGGCCCGCTGGTTAATATGCACCAAAATGGCGTTAAAGGAAGAGATTCCTGCTCAACGCCACCCCAGTCGTACCCTTGGGCACGGAGCAAGAGTTTGTGGGGCTCCCCACCATCACAGTGCAACAGCAGCTCCCCATAACACACAGCCGTGCTGGGCTTGGAAGACCTCACTTCGCTGCAGATGAGAGCTGCTGTAAGTGCATCTCAGGTTTTCTGACATCAACTCCCTTCCCAGATAGGAACTGCATCGTATTTCTGCGTAAGCAAGCTTTGTAGCTTCTAAATGCACCACAGCCACTGACTCAGGGCCCGTTTATCTGTGCTCCAGACAGAACTGCCATACTGGCAGGTCACATCCAGTTCCCCCAGCCCCTGTGCTTCTACGGCTGTGAGCCACCTGGAGATGAGCTGCAGCAGGGATGCTCCATGCGAGGGCCGGGTGCCTCTGCTCACATTCTACACTTGCAGCACAGGTACAAGCTCCAGGAGCTAACCGGGGTCTCTGGGAGGACTGACTGCTCAGATAGCAGCTCCAGGCATTCCCATCCATGTAAAGGGTCCCCAGACACAGACCCAGGAGGGAAGCGCTGGGAGCTGCATCCCATGTAGAGGATTGGGGGAAGGAAGATGGAGGATTCATCCAATTTTAAAAGGACGCGGCAACCACGTATTTCCTGAGGGCGACTGGCTCTTCCAACAGAAACAGAGCTGGAATTTGCTTCTGATCCAAATGGAAGAATTTGCTTTCTTAGCAGCTCCGCGCTCGGTTGAAAACCGAGCTTCTCTGTCCCTCCCAGGCCCACCCCGTTCTAATATCTCTACAACTGACTGATTAACAGCACCAACTTATTTACTCAAACAGACACACGCACAGAGGCACATTAAAGTGTCAACAAAAACGTATTAAAAAAGCCCCTTTTCCATTTGATTAAGACAGACAAAGAAAAGGAGATCGGACCCGTCTGGGAGCAGTGAGTCACGCAGCGTGCATTCCCCTTTTCAGAGGAACCTGTGGTTTTGCTGTCATTTCATGACAGAGGCTCCAGACACGAGAAGGCAAATCAGTCAGCATTCGTAAATTAAAAATACTTCAGAACTTGCACGTCTCTGACCGCTAATCAGCAAGTGTCAGTTTTGCTTCAGGAATGAGATGCCGGACAGCCAGGCTATGAGTACCCCCGCAGTTCACTGCAAGTGTGTTTCAGCCCATCCCAAAGGGCCGGCAGCTCCGAGCTCACCCAGCACAATGGTGCAAGCTCCAGAGCTACCAAAGGACGGGCAGACAGACGGACAACGCAGACCCACCCCCATGCAGCAGCGGCACACCCAGCAGCTCTGCTGGCTCCTTTTTTTGGTCCAGCCCAGGCAAAGCCTTTGGGGTTTCGCAGACAGCAGCTTCAAACTTGACAGCTGAAGGAAGAAGTGAGAGTCTGTGGCATGCAGAGTTGGTCTGGGGAGCCCTCCAAGATAAACACTCACTGCTGCTTTTCGGGGAGACGGGGAAGCTGAGGGACTGATGGCCTTTGAGTGAAAACCAATCAAGCAATCCATCCTCTCCCGTTCCTCACCAGTGTGCATTTGAAACTGTTTTGTTCATCAGCTTCCTCCCCAGGACAGCGCTCACTCATTATGCGTGGTTATTGGCAAGCACTGGGAAGCACAGAGACTTGAATTTGGCAACTGCCTTCCAGACAGCCACCAGCGAGAGGCTGAAACCACACCTTGCCATGCCTTTGTATTGCACCAACTGCACCCAGCACCTCGCTAGTGGTGAGACCCACCTGCAACCACCGTCGCCCAGAAATGAATTTGTTGCTTGGTGCTCTTTGCACAAACACAGCACTCCTGCACGCAAAGCACAGAGGCAACCCCAGCGCCTCGGTGAGCTGCTTCCTTACCCCGGGAGGGGAGGTGAACACAGGCTTTGAGCAGGCATTGCTTTGCAGTGCTGGACTTGAGCTGCATTCTACAGCTGCGGTTCTCCCCTCCCAACCAATTTCTACATCCCCACACACCCTGGGCTGAAACTTCAGCTCTATTTTCTAAGCCTCTGACATTTAATGATTGAACAGCACTAGAACCTCCTGCCTGCAGAGCAAATACCCGCACTCAGCTTTATTTCAATGGGACAGCAGCTCTCCCCATTCAAGCATAGCACCAAGCATGCCGAGGTCCACCTTCAAGCAGACTTGATTTTAATACAAGCTTGACCTAAGCACATCCTGTTCTCTGAATTGGCTGCCCTTCAACTTGTCCATCCCAGGTCTGTGCCCCACCAGCAGCTGTACGGGCACTCATTGCATGGCAGCAAGGGACCAAGGTCCCCTGCTTCCCACCCTGACACAGACATTACCTCCTGCTGCTGTTTTTGAAGCAGCTCTACACCAGCACAAGTCCCATTAGCAGGTCTGCTTTTTCAAATTCCTCTCTGCTACGCTTATGTTCATCCAGGAGCAGATGATGAGACTTCCCTCCCGTTGTTACACGGCTCCTCACCACTGTGAGGAAAATCTGTCAAAGCCATCAGGAGTAGAGGAGCACTCTGGGGCCCATCACTGCCCTTGGATCGCCAGCAGCTCTCTGGATCCAGAGAAGTGTCCACGGGGCACCCACCTCTGGTTACACACTTTCCTCCAGCAGGTCCAGGTGAAAAGCCTAATTTTTCCCAGCTAGATCTGGCTAGAAGAACGGCAGGATTTTTCTGTGCAGATGCACAGCAGGAACCGGTGCTGCACAGAGGCAGGGTGACTCCAGCTGTATGGAAACAACTGCAGCAAACTGATTTTCCTAAACCTGGACAGACAGAGCCTTCATTTTCTATTTATTTATTTATTTATTTTTGCAAACTGTTTTCTCTCCCTGCAGGATAGAACCAGATTCACTAGCTTTGATCCTATTAAATCTTTATTAAAAACAACTGCTGGAGCCACCAGCCAATTCACATGCCTCAGACTCCCCAGCTCAGCCAAGGTGTCTTTCTGGGATGCAGCCAAACAGAAACTTCTGTGTCTTGTAGATACAGAAACAGAAAGACAGCAAGAATCTGAGGATGCTCAACCACACAGTACCCAACTGCCCAAAGGCTGGAAGAGGAAGGAAAAAGAAGTCAAACACAAACACCCCACTCCATCTGCACATGGGAGGAAAAAGCTTTCTCAGGTCTGGATGCCATCTCCACACCACACTGCAGGCTCCCAGCTACAGCACCCTGTCTGCCTCACTGCTCCAAGCCCACCAGGGTTATCTGCAGAGCACCTGGAATCAGAACGAAGTGGATATGAAGCACTGCTGGAGGCACTGGAGAATCGGTCCTTCAAAGCCCATTCACCAAATGCTTCTCCAAAATGTTGTACTTTGGCACACCTCTGTTTTTAGTAGAGCAGCTGCTCCAGGATGAGCGCACATTCAAGATCATAACCTGCTAGATTAACTTACTTTTGAATTTCAATGGCTTGCTCACATCAGTGGAAACAGAACGATATTGCCCATTAATTCATTGTTAGAGAGTGAACCAGGTCATCCTTTCAAGACCTCTCAGGAAAGGAAGAGCTGAAGACTCATCCTGTCTGGAACTCGCAAAAGCAAAGCCAATCCGTCAGAGAGAATTCAAACCTAGAGGCAAGAAGGGGAATGACGGGGGTCACATGTCAGCTAATGGACTGAGCCTCAGAAGGCTTGATTTTAATTCCTGGCTCCAGCACAGAAAAGTCATGCTAACATCTCAGGAAATTCTTATGCTCATAGTAATCCTTGTTCTTGTGCAGCCCCCCCTACAAAAAGAACATTAAACGCTTCCTTCTGCCTTTTCTGTTTCTTAACCATAAGTGACCAAGAGGTGGGTCCTCTCTTAGCACCCGTGCACAGAACCCAACAAGGCAGCCCTCATCCTACAACGGGAGCCCCAGAGCTCCCTGCTGGGAAAGCAGCAGACGCCCCGCCTGCATGAGCAAGAAGGTATGAGGATCACAAGGGTGAATCAGAGCGAATTTCCTTCCCCAGGGGCGACTGGGGCCTGCTTGCTGAAACCTGCACGTTACCCCCAACATTTTTCAGGCATGCATACTTCCGTTTCCCATTATTCAGCCCGAAATCAGCCCAGTTCCTTACAAGGGCAAACTTGGGCCTCGGGCTGTGCCCTGTACTACAACAGCTGGCTAAAGCCCTTCACAGATACAAGGCAGTCATGGCCACACAGCCCAGACCCATCCCTACCCACCACTCAGGATGCTGTTCCCAGGTCCAAAGACATCCTCTTCCTTGAGAAATCACAGCAGATGCTTGAGCCATTGAATGATTTCCACAACAGCTCTCTGCTTTTGCCAGGGGCCCTTACAGCACCACAGAGCTCCTGGCTGGGCTCCTCAGCCCCTAAAAGCTCCACACTCCAAGAGTTTCTCCCACGTGTTTGCTACAGAACAGCCATTCCCAGGCAGCACCTCTGCTTGGCAGGTGGAGCTACTGATCATGAATATTCCATGATTAAGCGCAGTATTACTCAGTCTGCCGGTTACAACTCCTGCCTCTCCAGGAAGAGAAATCAACCCAATCCCTAAATTAAATCACAGCACAGTCACTGCTTATTCCATGCCAGCAAACAAGCTCCCGCAAGCCAAACACCCAGCGTGACGTTGCTGGTCCCTGGTGAGCTGGATGATAGGGAGCTTCAGCAATTAACCGTGGGAGGGTGAGGTTTGTGCCATCTTTCAAAAGCCAGGGCCAAACAATTTGTTGCAGGCTGTTCTATCAGCTCGGAAGTGAACAGAGCTATCCTGAGGCTGCACAGCCAGGACTGAAATCCCAACAACCATGCAGCAGATAACGAATACTGTGAGAGAAGTGTGTCAATGAATACTGCAACAAAACACCAGACACTGCAAACCAAACCTTGAATGTCTCGTTATGTTTCACGCTGCATTATGTTCTTCAGATGTTTCTGAAACAGGAATTCCACCCTAGCTGATCTCTTACTGCAAAGAGCTACTGATGAAAGGAGAAAGATCTTTTTCTACTATTCCCCTGCTACTTGCAGTCTTGTTTAGAAAGTACTTGGGAAAAGGGGAAAGAAGTCAAAGCAATTCAGTTCATTGAAAGAAACAATGCCAGACTGCAATAAATCAGTGTTGCTGCATGGCTGCCCCAGTGGCTTTAGGAGGCAGAAACAAGTTTGAGTTCAACACTCATTTTCTCCAGAGAAGATGCTAGAGATCCTATCTACCCTTAACAAAGGCAGAAACATTAATCTCAAAGATTAATGTGAAAAGCCTGGAAGAGCAGAAGGGAGCTGCTCTCTCTGCCTCCTAGGAGGTTGCCATGAGAGTGAAATCAGGTTTACACTGACAGCAGGGTGTTCCCCACACTGCTCCATAATATAAATTGCAACAGCAAGGAGGGAGCAAAGGTACCAAACTCGCAGCCACACGTCTGTACTTGGAGCACTCACCTCTGCTGAGCACATCTTGATGAGCACAGTTTACAGCTGGGTCTCCTGGGACCCCACACTGCTTTGTTTCCAGCTCCAGCAGCGCAGTGCTGGGGCAGACATGGAGGGAAGGAACCCATCCTGAGCATGCAGCCCATCCCAGCTCCAGGAGGGCAGGAGAGCTCCAGCTGCAAAATCACTCCTCCCAGCTGGATGTTTCATAGAACCATTGCAGGGTAAGAGCAAAACATTGCTAAGTGACACCTGAGAGCAACAGGTTGAGCATAAGCAAAAACAGGCTATGAAAAAGCAGCGCTGTGTGATTTTCCAACACCTTAAGTCCACATTTTCCAGCATTTCAGTATGCCCCGGGACTTGGTGTACAAAAGTGCTATGGTCAGCATTTGGGGAGGTCCATCCCGGCTCCCAGCACCACAGACTTTGGTGCTTCTGCTAGAAAACATTGCAGGCGAGATGAGCTCGGCAGCTTGGAAACAAACTGCCGCTGCCTGCGGTGCCACGTGCGCTTCCCAATGCACAGCAGAGCTGCAGCTGGAGCCTGACCCCCCACAACACAGCCCGAAAGCCGAGCGGCTACCAAAGCCAGCAGCCATTTCCCCACAACTCCCCTCTCTTTCTGCAAGGAGTACGTTTAAGTATTCAAGCCTGGCTGCAAGTTGAAGCCGTTCTGCTGTTTAAAAGCCTGCGAGTGAGGAGGACGTGCCCCAGATGGGTTTCTGGGAAGGCACACCCTCAGCGCTCGCTGGCGAACAGAAAGCTCCGCGATGCAAAGTCGGTCCCAGCACCCGCCGTGCTCTGTTTACACTCCCAGCTCGATCAGGTGCACAGAGCAGCAACAATTCCCCACCAGATTAAGGACTCGCTATTCACCTTTTTTGCCCTGCTTTCGCCGCTACCACGCCAGCAATCGCTACGCAATTAGCAGAGGGAAGAATAAGGAAAGCAATAAGAAGCAACGCCAGCAGCCGCGGGGCAGCGAGCAGCACACAGCCCTTACCTCGCCTCGCTCCCGCTGCGCCGACTCAATGCTGTGCACGGCCGCTGCATCTCCCACACCCACAGCACAGGGAGAGCCCACAGCTCTGCCACCAATGGGGAGAGCGGGCAGCAGGGCGGCACTGAGCATCCCACAGGCAGGGAGCCCCAGCCCGGTACCGTGCCAGCATTGCTCAGCAGCACGAGGCACTGAGAAAGTTAGGCAAGCAAACTCATTTCTTGGTTATCTTTACTGTTACAGATTAAACGCTCCCAGCGTGCGCAGCCAAGAGTTTGTGCTTCCTATGACAGCCTATCATTCTAAGATTTGGTGCTCTCCTTTGATGGATACTTTCAGCCCATCGGATGCGATGAGGAGCCAGACCTCCAGGCACAGCCAAGCGCCCACTGCTTCACCCCACTGCTCCTCCAAACAAAAAACAATGCAGCCAAAAGACCCCCATCAAGCAACAAAACCAAAACAAACAAGCAACACAAACGTGCTTGTTAAGTTCCAAGCTCAGAGCTGGCACAGCACTATATTGCATTACCTCAACAATTAAGCCCCGTCTGCTCCACAGGAAACAGAGCCATCTGCTACCAACCAAAAAGACACAACCAACCAAAACATCATGCTATCATGCACTACTTTTGTATTGTTGTTGTTTTTTTTTTTAATTGATCCATTACCAAAAAAGTCAAAAGGATTTCCAAAGAATAATCACATATGTTAGAGGTCTCCTGTTCGGTCCATCCACAACACCTGAGCCCTCAGATAGCAAAAAGGAGAGGATGTCACTTACCAAGAAGCAGAACACTTGTATTAGTAAAGAATTTGAAGAACCTGTGACCATTATAAAAAATACTTGACCAATAGGCTCATTGTTTTCCTTTCTTTTCTCTCCCCCCCCCCCCACCTTTCCCCCCCCCCCCCTTTAATTACATCAGACAGGAAAGTGAGTCATTGCCTGGCCCCAGTTCTTGGGCATTACCTGAAAATTTAGCTTCCAGCTGCGAGGTTTTAAAAAGAGGCATTTAAAAAAGCACACGCACACACAAAGCAAAACCCCACCTCCAAACCCACAATCTGCCAGCTTCCTCGGGATGGTAAATATAATGAAAACCAAAATAGATGTTTTTACGCCCAAAACTGTAACTGCAAAAGACAGAAGCTGGAGTGCAAAAGTGCTTTTCAGGCCAACAAGACCAGGTTGTCTGCAAGTCAGGTGGGGATCAGGGAGAGCAGCCTCAGCACTGCTCCAATCTGCATCAGCAGCAGCTGGGTTCAGCATTATGGCAGAGTTGGGTGCAAGGAGCTTAACTACAGCAGTGACGGGGCCTGGCACAAACATGCATCAGAATCGAAGAACTTTGCTTCAGGAAGTTTAATCCCTCTCTGTTTTTGCTTCACGTGCAGGTACAGCGCACAGTAACAACTCATGCTGTGTTAGGATGCACTGGGGCTTGGGGCTACACAGGTCTTGGAGAGATCATGCAAAAGCTCAGCTCCCAAACTAGATGACAATTTCCTCTATCAAACCCTGTTGCAGGGAGGGCAGAACTGTCACAGGAGTAGGGGTGGGCAAAGGAGTATCCTCCTCTGGCATATCCGTGGTGCTGGGATGGAAAACAACACCTGCAGGTTTGTAGGTGGCAGCCCCACGCTGCAGGGGCAGCTTCCCACTCCACTTATTTGATTCTTTCATTCAGGTGGCAGTCATGCTCCCTAGATGGCAAATAGCTGCCAGCATTCTCTTTGCTGTGTACGGAAAAGGCATCATGCCCCACAGCCAGCACAAATGCTCAGCAGCTCCGGGGTGAGGAGAAGCCCAAGTTATGCATGCAGGGCGTGCATGAAACTATCTATATTTGCAGAGGACCAGCAGCAGCCAGAATTAAAAGCACTCAGCTCTCTAAATATCCCCAATGCCAGCCCTATTGGTGCAACCTGCAATTACACCCGAGCCCAAAATAGTGCTCAGGCAGTGCCAGCACCGCTCTCCCTGCGGCACACCCCGGGTGGGTGACGGCATCGAGGACACGCTGCTCCCAGCCCGCTTCCTCCAGCACAGCCAGAACACAGCTCCTGCCCTCTTCCAAAATAGGAGTTCTACGGTCACTTCAGTACACCAGCGTATTTTCCTCTTCCTCTCTCTAAGAAAGCCTTTTAGGGAAGCACAGGATGCCCAAGGAGCTCAGAAGTCGCTCTGGTTGGATGACAAAGCATGCCTTGCACCACGCAGAAGGCACCCATTCCTCAGTGAGGGACATATCCAGGGGCAAGGAGCCCTTCCATCATCACTGCCAGCAACCTGGAAGCACGCAACACACCTAGAGCAATCTGACCGCAACACATCCAAGACTTACCATTCTCCCACTATAAGAGCAGAATCTCCCGCTTGAGACCCAGTTGCACGGCTCTAGCAAGAGGATACAATGTTAAGGTGAAGACTTCCCCTCCCTGTCAGCTTGCCAACGCCACTTGTGTGCAGGAGGGATGTGGAAGGACCACGCCACGGTCACAAGATTTGCACAGGGGGAGGACAGCGGCACTGTCAGGGTCAGCAAAACGCCCTTCAAGCACAGGGAGGTGCTGATGCTGACGCACAGGGACAGGATCCCTCCAGCGCATCGTTGCGCAAGGACAGGGCACGTCTCCTCCCCAGCTCCAGCTGCCAAGTTTCACTGGGAGGCCACTAAGCGTGTTTGCTCTCCAGAGGTTACTGAGCAGGAGCCGCCAGCCAGGTGAGGCAGCACAGAGGGCGACCAGGAGTCAACTCGTCCCCCTCCTGACACCATCCTGGAAAACCTCCACCTGCTCCCGGACACTTCACTTTCCTGCCTCTCCAGAAGACTTTCTACCTCTAGTTAGCAATGCCAAGAGATGCTACGTTAATAATGGAAACCGTACAAGATAATCAATGAAACCCAAGGTGAAGCACAAGCTCCCAAAAAGCACACTGTAGCAGCCCTAGGGTATAACGTGGGAAGGGTTCTGCCTGCAGGCACCTCCAGCTCCCGCAGCAAAAAGCTGCTTGCTGCACCACAGCCAGCCCCACCCTGCCATCCAGCCAGCTGTAGGAGCCATGCCCACCCCATGCCTGCTCTGGTGCTGCAGGTCAGCTCTGTGAGATGGGAAAACAGGAGGGCAAGTCACAAGCAGCTCAAAAAGCCAAGGCAATTTAAACTTTTCAGCCTCCCCGCAGCAGTACAGGCACACATCCTGCTTGCTTTGTCTCAGCTCCTTGGTGTAACCAAGTGTTTTCAAGTGCATCCTCCTACTTCAAACAGAGAAAGAGGATATAAGGAAAAAAAAAAAAAAAAAAAAAAGTAATTAGTTGGAAGAGAAACCAGGAAACCTAAATAGCCTTTTCTAACAAAACCCCCACACACTGCAAGACAGGGATTTAGAGAGCAAGGCTGATAACCAGCCAGCATCCCATTTTGTAGCTGGGATCAGCGACCGTTTACCAAGCCACTACTCCCCCCTCCCCCATTCTGTGCACATTCTCTTTAAAGATAAGGGTTTTAATGAAGTTATGTACAGATGGATAGAAGCACTCTCCCCTGTGCTTTTTAACATACCTTGAGGTTTCATGCACTTCTTGCCTTCACCTTCCCAGGCTGATCAACTGCAAAGTACATTCCATCAATGTAAACATCTATAGAAGGCTTTGACAACAAAGGAACAAGCATTTGACCTCAGCTCCTCAATTTATCAGTCCCTTCAAAGAAGAAAAAAAGAAATGTCTTTGCTAGATTTGCCCCTTAAAAGCTTTCTGAGCCACTCTTTCAAACAAGCCTGTCATCAGGAAGAAAGCAAGACATTAGTCAAGCTCATGCTTATTTAATAAAAACCTGCATATGTGGTAGAGTCTGAAAGTTTGTCTTTTATTTTTAAAGTGCCTGCAAACCGAAGTCTGAATTTGTAGTGTAAAACAGACTCAATGACTTGCCTACCCCACCCTGGGCTCAGGCAAAGCTCAGCACAGCAATTAACTGAGTAGTTATTCCCAGCTTAGAGCGGGGAGCCATGCAGTCACCACAGAAGTCAGAAAGTATGCCCAGAACACCGTGCAAAGGATCTCTCATGTCTTGCTATTTCATAAGGAAATCAGAGGCTCCACTGATGTCAGCTCCAGGAAATGAGCCACAGGCAGATGATGCCGGAAGCAGGCTTTATATTTAGTCCTGAGTCACCCACTTTATTAAATTCTAAAGACAGAGGTGGGTGTGGAGAGGGGATACATGTAGTGGAGAAAAAAATGTAACAATGAAGAACAAGCTATTCTCTTGAGATCATGGGTAAAAGGGAGTACAGGGCTTTGTTTTGTTTGTAAAGCGAGAAACTACAGATGGGCTGGGAACCCTTCCTGCACTGTCACTGCAGAAAGCTTTTGTTGGATCTGCTGCATTTCATGGGCAGAAGCAAACAGCACAGGGCTGAGTTGGGCACCAGCAGTATGGGGCACTTCTCATCCTTTCTGCAATGCCTTCTTCCAGCCTAAGCAGAGGCAGCTGAAAGGAACCTGGAGCAGAGAATATTTTGAAGCCAGTTTTGCACCTCCACCTAACCCAAGCAAAACACACCTTGCATTAAGTCAGTTCCAAGGAAAATGCTTTTCTCTGCGCGACTGCGACGGCACGAGGTGAAGGTTGGTGAGGACTGAAGCAAGCAGAGGTCTGGACACAGGGTAGAAGTACACTGAAGCAGGGGAAGAAAGCAAGAAGCAGCGGGTTTGTGAGTTGGCACAAACACGCTTCTGCATCTCTCACTTGAAACGCCAGGACTGTCCATTAGCCTGTATGTGGCTTAGCCATCCCATGCCACTACAGAACACAAGTGACTGCCCAAACAGACAATTTCTGAGCAGAGAAGCTGTTCTGTTCCATTATCTGGCAGAGCCCAGTCAAGTCACATTTACAACTGAGACATATGGAAAGCCTACACGGACTGTATGCTCGTGGAATAAACTTCAGGTTAATCTGCAAAACGTTCATCAAAACCTAGCTCTTTGCATTGAACCGCAATACAAAGTACAGCACAGATTTGTATCTTCCTACTGGTCTGCCATAAGCCCTGTCACCTCCCACCACCGATGAGTGCTGTGCAGTCTGAGTAGTGTTAACATCTCCACAAACATTCCAGCAACCTCAGCTGGAGTTTTCCAAGGAGAAGGCCCACTTAGTAAATACTAAAACACTGGCACAAAAGCCACCAACTCTACCTCACTTTGATTTGAAAGCCTATAGCAAACAAGAGCCATCTCCAGTGCCAAGTACAACCAGTGATTTGCCCACAGAAGCAGCCTATTAGATTACTAAGCAGAAAGTAAATAGGTATAATCTTCAAAACAAGATTTCAACAGCAAAAAGGATGTGGCTCTCAAAATAAATCTGTGGACTGCAGCAAGACTGGCAATTATGCAGAACAAAAGGTAAGGAACCACTTCATATCTTCCACCTATATGCAAGATGAGATTACTCCACTGCAGTCATCACGGCATTCTCAGACCAGTAAGTAGCCATTTGACCAGTTGTTGACCACTGTCCAAACCAGTTTGCTGCAGAATGATCCTGGTTGGTGGCGAGGCTGTGAGAGACAGCCACCGGGTGGCTCTTCAGCCCCACACAACCCACCAGCAGGTGAGTATCGCTGTTGGGAAGGTTTCACCACCGGCAAGTCAAGGCAAAGACTATGCAGTCAGAGCAGTCACGTGCCCAGCCCAGCCCTGCAGGACCTTTAAGGATTTGCTGGTATCTCACCCAGGCATCCTGCCCGATGCTGGAGGTAGCCAAGAGCCATAAGACATAAAGGTTTTGGCTCCCGACTCTTTGAGTCGTGCAAGTTGGCCTACAAACTGAGCTGCGTTGGACTAGTCCACAGTCTTATCTCAAGGGACTTTGAAGCTTTTCCTGGTATTTAGCTTTTGGGCTGGATTTGTTGGCTTCTCCTACAACTGTTCCTTCCAAAGGCCCCAACAGAAAATCTCCTGTAGGTTGGATCTACTGGAGAAGCCAACTCCAGCAGCGCTACATCCACTGCACGTTTCTGTGACGTGTAAAAAGATGAGAGCACTAGATTGGATTGCCACTGTCTCACAGGTGAAGTGTAATTTGTCACTCATAGCCTTCAGGTCCCTAGACTGCTATCTTCACCACACAGCTCATTATGCTGCTAATTAGTAAGCTTCCTCATATTTTCCGGACCATAAAGAAAGCTACTAGCAGCAGGTTGATCTCTGTGCTGTGAAGCCATTCTTTGCTTTGCTGATTTCTTGTACTCTAAGAGTGCAATTGCTCTAAGAGCCCATTGCTGCTACTGAGTATAATAATTTATGAATTGCTGTGGGGAATAAAGAACACCCTCACGTTTCCAAGTTTAATAAAAAATAAATACATGCATTTACAGATCCTGCATGAAGCCAAGCCTTAACAAGGCAAACTACTTCACAGAAGGCACAAAGCAACTGCAGGTCAGGCTGAAAGAGAAGCTGTAGCAGCAAGCAATAATATCACTAGGTACAACACAGATTAGGCCAAAGAGATCCAGATGGTGACCCAGAGTATTATCTGGGAACATAGCACATGAAACAGCAATGCACTAGAAGTGCACTACTCTACGAGGTGTTCAGTAGACAAAGTCTTAACAACTAAAGTGAATTATTGACTGGTGCCAGTCATAAAGCTGCTTGCATAAGAGAGGGCTTCAAGGCCATTAGCGCAGGGCTGAACTGCTGAACCTCAGTGCATTTAATGGCTTTCCAAGAACTTCTTATATAGACCTTCAGAAGTCAGTGAATAAAGAGGTCGACTAAAACAATCCCCTATAACCCAGCAAAAGGTCATACACCCCTTGGAGAAGGCAGAGGGAGGGAGGCATATAAGGCCGTGCCATCAGCAACGGCTGTAACTGGGGGCTGCCATAACCACCCGTCCAGAAAAGCAATGGTAACTTCCAAGAGCTTCTTAGCCAAGCAGAAGCAATGTACATTTTTCAAGTTTTCAATAAGTAGTCTGGCTACACCGCCTTTGCTAAAGCATTTGGTTTGTATTAAACAGTGGCAAGAACCCAGCTGGAAATCAGATCGACGAGAACATTACAAAGGGGGTGGGCAGCAGCGGGGCAGAGGCGAGATTGCTCCGGAATGTCCTATCTGTGTCCCCAGGGAGAGCTTAGGCCTAACCTTGGCCAAACAGAGCAGAAAGGAACAGACTAAAGTTGAGGTCAGACATCCAGGACACTCACTCAAAACATTTACAGCCCTCAGAAAGCCTGGTTTCCCCTCTCTCCTCTAAGCAGAGGTAGATTTTACCTTAACAAAGACCAAATTTGCTCATTGTTTCCAAGCGCACTGAGGAGCTTGAAGGAGGTCGATGGAAAGCAAATGGAAATAGTTAGACGTGCATTCAGAAGTGTTACAACCACAGAAAAAGCTCTGAAAAGCAACACCAATCTTCTCCCTGCCCATCTGCAACACCATCATGATGGGATAACTCTACACACACCTTCTGTATTTCCCAAAATAAAGTCCTCGCCATCTATTTCTGGAGGCAAAAAGTTTTCTGCAGAATTCAGGAAGAAAAAGCTTAATTGTAATATTGCTTTTCAACTCACTTCCTTCGTTCCTGTGACCAGCTGGAGACAAGCACCTTGTCATATATATATATATATATATATATATATATATATACACACACATATATATGTATATTCCACTGCAGCGCTGCAGCTGCCCAGCAGCCATAGCAGAAGGCAAACACTGTTTTAACTCAAAGAAAGCAGGAACAGACTCCAGCATCAGCCTGCTTGTTAGGGTCCTGCCACAGAGGCTCTGAGGCAAGAGAACATCCAAGCCAATCCCTGGGACAAGACTCAGCATCCTGGAATCTCAAAACCACAGCCCTGCTCCAAACCCAAACAATGCTCCACAGACCCTTCCCAGCTGATTATCAGAAGGAACGCAAGATTGGAACGGCAGAGTAAACAAGGGATTTATCAACGTGGGATTTACGACCTTTCAGATGTTGTTTAGCCAGCGACCCAGCTGAAGCTCTGCTCCATGAAATGCAATTGCCAATCACAGCGATGGGTTGCTTGAGTTGAAGTTTCCACTTGGGCAGAACTGTTCTGGAGACACTGAAAACTTTGGTGCTCACCCAGCAGCTTCACCTCCCCCAAAAGGAGGGGAGCAACTGGGACTTGTCTGACCACTGCATCAACACAAACAACATCACTCCCAGCTCCTTTTCCTGCCACTGACAAGTCAGCATAACATGGGGCTTCCAGCATGCACAAGCAGGATCACACCTCAACTTGTCAGCTCCTGCAATGCCAAGTTGCAAAGATATCTTAAGGAAAAGGGCATATAGAAAAGTAGGATTTTAGCTACAATTCCCTGGTTCCAACAAGACAAGCACTGAAGAACACACAGGCGGGACACAGGTGACAGCACAATTATTTCAGACACCCCACTGGACATCACCTTCCACCTAACCCAGATAGGTGCGAGTTTGTTATCCATCATCTTCAACTCCCATTTTAAACATCTTTTGTGCACTCTGCTGTGGCAAGCCCTAAATCAAGCCCAAACATACTGGCAAAAAAATCGGTCCCACATGTAAAAACTTGAGTGCAGAATCACGTGCCTTCCTATTCCCCTTCTAGGATCAAAATACTTTTCATATGTTGATCTTTAAAGAAGGGAGAACAAAGGGGATTTTCCTTAAGCTTCGTTTCCTGCCACCTCAATGAGATGCTGTAATTCCAGTAGGGATCCAAAGGACATCCCCACTGCCCTGCAAGTCGTTATGTTCTCCTAGCAGGACAGTCTCCCCATCACTTGGAGTCAAAGCAAGAGAAGCAGTTGTGCCCAACAAACCCAGCAGGAGCAACACAACTGGATCCCAGAGCAAGGGGAGGATGACCTCCAGCACCCAGAGCCAAGCACACCATTGCTGCACTGCTTTCATCCACACCTGCAAAGCACAGCATCCCCCCCAAACCTCAGGTGCTGGAAAAATAGGTACAGAACAGTCACATTGCCTGTCTGAGGCACCCCACATCATTAGATTTTCTTCCTTATGTTTTTTGCTTCCTTCTGCTTACTTTGCAGTTGCTCCCGAATTGGTGTTCCGAAGGTTTTCCTTCTCTCGACTTGCTTCTGCAGCAGACAACAAATCACATTGCCTCATAAAAGTTCCTGCATTTATATTATGTTTAAAGGCAGCCCTGCTAGCATTCTTTTCAAGGAAAAAAAGAAAAAAAAAAAAAAAAGAAAAGAAATCAGTTCCCTTTAGTACAAAAATGTCTGTAGTAAAGAAATCACTGCAGGAGTCAGTTTTTCCACTTTAAGAAATCGAGAGGTGAACCAATAGACCCTTGACTCTCAGCTTAAGTAAAAACACACAGCTGAATTAGGCAAAAGCTGAAGGCTCTGTCTCTAGACTTCAGGAGAAAAAGAAGTCCTCCCGGTGCCCTTCCACAGACAGCTTCAATACTGTTTACAAAGGCTTTATAAACGAGACAATATTTCCTCATCTTGAAGTTTTTTCTGCAGTCTAGCCTAGATTAGAAGAACCAGAAACAGAACAGGCTGAGTCCAAAGAAATTGAAGAGAAAAAGGCACTTCAGAGAGACGTTTGATCATCAAGGTCATGTAAACCATTCCAGGCCTGTGAAGCATGCTAGTCAGAAATAGCTGTGAAACAGGCACCAGGCAGGGGCTCCCTGCTCTCCTCCTGTCTCTGTTCCTCCCTCATGCTCCCCTGTTCCTTTTGTTCACGCAGAACATCCCATATAGGATGGAGGCTGCCCTGAGTCCCACAGGCACCGCATGTCACCATCCCTGCAGAGCAGGCAGGGGACAGCAACTGGCTGGTACTGCTGAAGCAACGCACTGCCTCGTTTTCCATTGTCCTTGGCCACGCTTACAACATAAAACAAGGCAAGAAGTCAACAGCTGAGGCTTAACTACACAGAGAATTGATGCCCAAAGCAAGGAAAGCAATCCCAGAGCCAACCACGCTAACTTGCCTGAGCAGTCTTGGCTTTAGAACTTGACTTTTCTAATAGGTATGGGGCAGAATGAGATCACCATCCCAGACACTGATCAGTCTCCTGCCTTTAATGTTTGGGTTTTTGTTTTCAGTTGTTTAGTTTTATAAGAGGATGGAAGATCGTGCAGCTCAGGTCCAGACAGACAGGACCATGTGGGAAACTGCAGGACAGAAGCAGTCTCCAAGCCTTACAGCTCTCCTGGGCTGAGACTTACCTCAGTTGGCAGCCCAGTGCCAAAAGCACCCCCTAAAACATTGCTGTGGTTCTTGCTGGGCATCAAAACGCTGCTCACCAAGAATGCAGGATGATACAAGGCTCTGCTTTGGGGCTAGGGCGGCTACCTCCCAATCAATGCACAGCACAGATATAATTTCTCACCAGACTCTCTACCAAGCTCACAGATCTAGAAAGCACAGCGACTTCCCTCTGTGAAAGCACCTCCCCAGCCAGGATCCCTTTTCAGTCCCAAACTCTCCTCTCAGAGAGCTGGGGTCCTCCTAAGGGTCATCCCATCCAACTAACCCTCTCCACTAATGAGGGTGAACCAGGGGTTTCCTCCAGGCCACTGGACTGCAGAGCCCATGGTTGCTGGCCTACACTTTTCAACTCTCAGTTCCTGCCAAGAAGCATAAGTAAAAATTGTACTCCATCTCTGCAATAACTGCATGGGTAGAGGTCACTTTTGGCTGTACATCGTGCTGACAGGGGTCACCCCTACACTTTCAGGTGCATTAGCAGCAGATTTTCTAAGGCATTTTGCAGCTGAAGGGCTTCCCGTGCCTGCCAGCATCCCAGGAGCCAAGACATGAACGTGTTGTGCACAGCCTTTCTTTTCCGCAGGATGAAAGCTATTTTCAATCCAAGCCCATGTAGGGTGGGGCCCAGTGTCCAACCAGGCCAAAAAACCACTACAATCCACAAGACCAATGCCTGGCAACCTTTGCTTGCAGGCTGATGTCTGTTCTATTTTGGGGATAGGAGAAATTTAGAATAAAAAGATATATAAATTAAAAAACAAAGGCGGCTATGAGAAGTGAATAGAGGGAAGGGCCAGATTTATCCTGTGTATTTTGGTCTAAAGAACAAGGCTCTAAAGACCATGAATCAGAACTGCTTTATTTTCTATTTCCAAACACAGCTTACAAGGTATCGTTTATATCATAGGCTGAGAACAGAAGAGTGCAGCCCCAAAATATTTTGTACAGGAGGAAGATTCAAACCGTGGCTCCTTGCACAACAGCGAGACCCTTGGGAGGATGAGGCAGGGAAGCAGCCACCAACCATAGACATACCAGCAGGATCCCAAACAAGGAGCTTTCCTCTCTGACACCACTGCAACATCTTTTGGGACACCTTGTTCTTTTCTGATGCTGGGATTGCAAGAAAAGGACAAAGAGTCGCCAAAGCGACCCGATGATTGGAAAATAAGAGAAGTTTTGCATATTTATGGTAATGGCCAACAGGCAACCCACCATGAGCAGAGATGGTTCATATTCTCTCAGCACCTACAAGAGAGTCAGATCACACAAACTTCCTACATCAATGGACCCCTAGGTTCTACTTATTACAGGCAACACCCCAACAACTCCTTAAGACAAAGGCATTCAACCCAACTTGACACCTCCTTTTCTTTCTACCATGTTACCTCCACCTTCCTTACAGCACATAAGGGTAAAATAACAGGGTACATACAGCTTCTCTTACTGCTTTCAGATGCTCCTTTAACATCCATCCACAGACTGCAAAACACTGGCAACAGTATCTCCAGAGTTCCTACTCTGCCTGACCAGAGCTGGATTATTAACATCATTACAGAAGTCTGCAATTACTTCTCTTGGCAGAATGCAGAAAAGAGCAGAAGAGAAAAGAAAGTACACTGGGCTAAGTGCATTTCCATTATTTTCCCTGTTTAGCTATCCTCTTTAATTGCACTCATAATCCAGCTCCACCAGAGAAGTGAATATTCAGTGAAATAATGACCATCTGCAAGCTGTCAGACTAATGAGAACCAGAACAAAGCTGAGGTCCAGCACTGATGCACCCCAAGCACCACTGGCATTTCAGTCACCGGTCTCCAAGGAAAAAAGTAAACATCTATGCAAAGCTGTGAAGTTCAACCTGGGATTTCATTAGCGAAGCAGTATGAGGGGACCCTACATAACTCTTAACACCGGGTGATGTTCACAATCAGCATCCCTTCTTCCCACCTTGTTCCACCCACAAAGGACAGCACCTGCTACCTGCTCTCGCACTTCCCATCACAGCAAGCCACTTTCAGCTTTAAAAGAAACAAACAAACAAAGCAGCTTACTCCAAAACATCCGAAATTAGCCTTCCAGCAGAGACACTACACCTTATCTTCTGAAGATCACAGCAACAGCCTCTCTTCACAGCTATGCAGCAGGGACTCCCAGGAGCATCTGTGAGCTGTCGGTCTTTCGACAGGAACAAAAACCTACTGAAGAGGCAGGAAAAACAGCTGTAAGCATTTCAAAGGAGGAAATGAGACAAGGAGACTGCTTATAAGCATCTGGCCCATATGGATTGACATGAGCAAGCGGCCGCAGCCCTGACCAGAGCTTCCCATCTCAGACAGTTGTCCTGCACCCCACATCCTCAGTTGCACGTCAAACCAGTAATTATTTCATTTATGTCAGTAATGCTGAGGCCACCGTGCCCTCTGGGGACAGCCGTGGTGGTGCAAGAGTGTGTTGCGCCCCACCTGAGCACAGCCCCAGCAGCCAGCCTGCCTGGGACGCCGCATTTCCACAGGCAGCCGCCATCCTCACGACTCCCAGCTGCTGAAAGACAGAGATAAACTAACAGGGGTCAACCAGCAACACATACAAAAAGGGAAAGAACAGCTCTTTGCTGATAGTAACCCCACTGAGGGCACGTGGGCTGCCTCTTCATCCCTACAACACTCACAAACCCGGTGACAAAGAGAGGGCTGAGTGGGCTGGACCCACAAAACACTGACCTGACCCACTAGTTGTTAAGAGGAGCACACCCGATCTAATTCTTTCAAGCAGGCCAGACAGGACTTGCTTGTCATTCTTCACATTTTTAAACTGTGACCAAAAAAGCCAACAGCTGTCAGGCTGCCAGGATGCCCCAGCCCAGCCTGGGCACACCATGCTGGGAGCAGCCCCTGCCCTCTGCACAAAGAGCTTTGACACCTCAGGACTGAGCAGCCTGGTGTTGGCAGATTGCATGCTGGCACGTCCTGCTCTCCTGGCCTTTGAAGCAGAGATTTCTGCCTCCTTGCTCCACTGCTTCTCGCTCAGAGAAGAGGGTTTGCCATGTGCATGGCTGACAGATCACAGAGCTCACCAACCCCGTTAAACCCAGCACCAGAATGTATCTCAGACACACAGCCAGTGGTGCCTGCTGCCCAGTGCTGGGCCCTGCAGCCATACACCGGCCCAAGTCCCACCCCGGGGCTGCTGTCAAAGACACTCCTTGTCAGGAAGGTGGGCATCAGCCACACAGGGCTGCAAAGTGCCCATCCTATGGTCTGTGGTGGGGTGGGGACCAACCACCCCTGACAGACAGGATTCCCTGACCCCACGATGGCTGTAGCAATGCTACAAAGTCTTACGCTGCTTGCTGCTAAAGCAGAGAAAACAAAACCTGGTAGAAATGAGTTTTGTGAAGGAGCAACACAGCAAGATCCCTTGCACTGATGTAGAGGGGGCATGTGGGATTGATCCCCCCAGGCATGGCATCAGCCTTGCTGTACCATCTGACTATGCCAGGACAGGGCTGGGTATCTGCAGGGCTGCACGAGCCAGCACTGGAGGCTAAGACTAAAGCTACGCTAAACGCTGGCACGCATAAGCACAACCCAGCCCTCACCTATCCCAAAGCATCCCAGCACTCCTCCAGAGAAGCCAACAGCAGGGGCACCTTCGTTAAGTCCCTCGCCATCCAATTAGCTCAAGAGAAGCAGCATATCCAGCTGAACAGATCCCAAACATGTGCAGCAGAGGACACAACAGTGGCACACTGACGGGCAGCAGTCACAAGGCTGGCAGTGATTACGGCCACCCACTGTCAGCTGAGCTGCTCTGCTCAGAACCATCGGCATCTCTCAGCCACACCACCCAGAACCCTGATGCCAGATCATTGCTCAGCTGCCTTCAGTCCTGAGATCACACCTCTCACCTTCCCACCTGTTCCCATAACAGTTGTGAGAACAGCAGGTGCCTCTGGGCTGGAAAGGGCCTTAAGGATGCAGGCAGGGAATGCTGGCAGTGTGTTACAGCCTGAACAAATCTCAGGGACTGTTGAAGGGGACAGCGGTCCTCATGCACACCCAGCCACCATCACTGCAGGCTGAGCTCAGCCACAGCTGCTTGTGCAATGCTCCAACTCCCCAAGGGTCAATAGGAACGTATGTGCAAAGATGTCATCAACAGATGCCTATCTCAGGGTTGGGGGAGAAGCACAGCAAGGTGATATTGTGTCATTCATTACAGTAACCCAATTAAAAAAAAAAACATTGCTTAATACATCCTTGCATCACCCTCATCACAAAACTAAGACCAACTCTTTTTAATCTGCTTGGAATGAATGTTTTGTTCTGCACATGAACTAAAGTTGTTTAATGAACTTCTTCCAAAATTAGCACCCAGTTTTATCTTTGACACGAATCCAGGAACTTCTGCTGCTAGATTTACGTCTGGCTTTTTGATGTAATTAGCAGCTTTATGGACACAGAGCTCACGGAGCAGTTAAATACATACAGCACGATTCAGAAGCAACAGTACCCAGTACACAAGGGTTAGCAGCCAGCTCATAAATACTAATACCTCTGCTCCCAGGGTGGCAAGGAACTTCTGCCTTGTAACCAGTAAGTTACAAATTAATATCTGTGATTGCACCATGGGGTTGACAGCCTGTCAGTCACATGCTCAGGCAGCGGGCACCGAGTACAACGAAGAACATCTGCCTTCTCATGAAACAAATTGCAACAGCCCCCATCTGCAAACTGCAAGGTAATAACGTAGCATGGGGAGTCAAACCCACTCCCCCAAGGAAAAGCCAAGCCGACAGGTCTACATCTACAGAGGGACCCATCTCCCTGCAGGGCTCTGGTCTGCAGCGTTCTGCATTTTAAGGAGGGAGATGCAAAATGTTGTTACTTTAAAAAAAAAACAAAAAACAAAAAACAAAACCCCATCTGAAAAATGGGCTGTGAAACACAGAAGTATGCAGAGCGCATGTATGGTTTTGCTGAGCACGCAGCCTCCTTGTGTCACCCCACCTTGTGTCACCCCACCTTGTGTCACCCCACCTTGTGTCACCCCACCTTGTGTCACCCCACCTTGTGTCACCCCACCTTGTGTCACCCCACCTTGTGTCACTCACTGCTGTGGAAAACAGGTTACCAGGGGAAAAGGTAGGGGCAGCTTCACCAGGTTACCTTCTACCATCTGACATATAACCACCAAAACAACCTCAGGGCCAAACGGGACCGTGTTAAGTGGCAGACGGTGCTCACTGCTGGTCACTACCCCCAACTTTAATATAGAAGCGGATTAAAACATCCATGCAGGTACAGAAACACCACAGGCACTCCCTCCCTCAGCCCACTGCCAACCACGTACAAAGACAAGTATTTCTTTTCCCTCAATGCACAAAGCCAACCACGTTAGCTAAAAAATGCAACCGATGCACTGACACTCCAAGAAGCTGAGCATCTGCAGTTTTACTACATAAGTTCTACCATAAAAGCAGAAGCGTATCACTATACACTTAGATCACAGGCAGCTGAGCACAATTACTGTCCCTAACACTCTTTTTGACCGGTCATTCAAAGCAGCATTCTCCTTTGCTTCTCGTTTCCCTACAGCAAGTTAAGCTGCTGCACGAGGGCCAAGAAAAGACAGGAAAAAGTTCAGAGAAGATCCTGCTGGAGTGGATGTAGCATCAAACGCACTGACAGAGGCCACAGCTCCTCCTTTCAATGTCTTGATCTCACAACAATTGAAAGCCGGAGCACAGGAGGCAGTAAGGGAGCCCCGGGGGATGGGGGTCCTCTGCCTTTATCCCAAACCTGAGCACTGATCACACAGATGCCTAATGAAGTCTTCAATCCCCAAAGCGAAGCAAATCCAGACAAAACCAGCAAATAGGTTTCTGGAGACGCGGGCATTCGTTAATCTGGGTGGATATTTGCCTACTTTATAGGAGGGGTGACTTTGTCTGATTAGCTTCGATAAGAGAACAAAGACCCCGGGCTAAGCGCGGCTCTTTATATCGAGTACCGAATAACCGAATTTTACAATCACGTTATGATCTCTTCACCAGACAAAGAATGAGTAATTCGTCTTTCACAAGCAAAGAATTCTTCCGAAGGAGCTCAGTTACAACCAGGCAACATCCTCAAATTGTTCGACTCCTGGCAAGATGAACGGGCTGCGATAAGAGCAGCGCCGCGAAAAAAGAAGAAAGGTTTCCCTTCACAAATTATCCTCAAAGACGTCTTTTTAAAAGCATTCCAACGCAAACCAGCAATCCCAAATCCTGCACGCACACCCCACGGTGCCCCCCCCCCCCCGGCCCCCCCGGGGCCGAAACGTGCAGAATATTGCACCCAAGGGATGGGCCTCGTGTCAGCTAATCCCCTGCACGGCTGCTGCCCGCTGCCAGACTACCGGCAGCTCCTCTTTGAACAAGATGCCTTTTCAAACCAGATTGAATTTCTATACATGATTATGCACAGCGCTAACATATGTTGATCTCGGCAACTATTCCCTCTTTATATCCAGGTTCCAGCTGTTGTCTTTAAAGTGACTCCGTAAGTCTCCCAAGCACGAAGGAGGTTTTCTTCTCAAGTTACCGGGCTCGCTCGAGGAGTCACAAGTGTTACCCGCCGAACAACGGCTCCAAATTCTCGTGCTAAAGCAATTTATCTGAGATATCTAGTATCTTTTATAGTCTCTTCCACAGACTGACCAAAAACAGGAAGCCCAGCTCCAGTTTGCACACGCATTCCTCTGGGATTGTGTAACAGCAATAACAACCCCGAGGCTGATTCAATGGCATTTGCTCAGAGCTATGTAACAGCTCCCCCGAAAAGAGCAAAACGAACCCAAGTGATGCTCCGCTCCAAGGTTCGGACGCTCCTGCAGAGCAGACACGTGCAGCCTCTCCCAAAGAAGCGCTACCACTACCTGGAAGCTACATCCCCCTCCGTGTGTCTCCACTATTTTCACTCAGATTAAAACTTAAAAGTCACTCAGTTGCTCTGGAGGACACGTTACCTCCGCGAGCATCAGGGTTTGATGCTACCTCCTACCGCGGCTCTCCAGCCTTCCCCGTGCCAAAGAAAGCCCAAAGCCTCACCCTCTCTGAAAGCCCCCACCGCTCCCCTTCCCTTCGCAGCCTCCCAACAAGAAGCCATTGTTCGGGGGAGAGCGGGGACGTTTCCTCTCCCGGCCCCAATTAGAAACGTACAAAAATAAACCCACACGCTCGCCCCACGACTTCGCTTTATGCCACCCCCCTTCACCGGCTCCGCTTTCCTCGCCCGTTCTGCCGTCGGCCACGTTCCTCTGCACAAAAGACCAAAGAGAAGTCCCCGTTTCAGTGCCGCCCTCCCGGACCCCACAGCGGCAGCTCGGCTCCCCGCTGCCGGCCGCTGCTTTCCCAGCTCTCACAAACCCGAAGTTTAGCCCAAGTTGGTCTCCGGCTGTTTAACGGCCCGGGGTGGGATGGGGGGCATTTTTTTCCAGGGGGTTCAATCACCCAAAGTCCCTTCCACGGCCGCAACGGTCTCGGAACGCCCCATCGTCCCCGGGAACGCACCGGGGCCACTCACCGGCCGCGGAGGGGGACAAGCAGGGCCGGGCTGAACCCCGCGGAACCTCCGCGGCCGCTGGAAGGATGCTCGGCCCGGAACGAGCGCATTGCAACTTTTTTCCCCAAGTTAGAGCCGTGCTGAGGAGAATTCCCAGCAGCACTCACCGCCCGTACGCCGAGCCGACCCGTGCTGTGCAGTCCTACCCCGCGCCGCGCTGCCCCGTGCCGTGCCGTGCCGTGCCGTGCCCCAGCCCCGCTGCCCGCGCTCGGTGTGCCCCAGCCCCGTCGCCCCTCCGGATTGGGCCCCGGAGGCCGCACATCACGGCGGCCCGGCGCGGCGATTAGGCGGCGGCGGAGTCACTCAGGGCGGGGAGGAGCCGGCCTGCCGGAGCACCGCCTGCCTTTGCCATGCCTTGTCCTGCCCTGATCCGCGTGGCCCGGCTACCCCACAAACATCCCCGCTCCGTGGCTCCCACCTCCCATGCACGCGTCCTGCAACGTTTCCTCGTTCTTCCCTTGCGTGCGTTTCTTCTTCCATACTGGCTGCCATCCCTTCTGTCCTACAAGCATCCCTGGATATGCGTTCCTCCTCCCGGCTCAGGGCTCCTCTTGCAATCTTACCTTCCTCACCCTGAGCTGGAGGTGCTGAGGATGCCCAGGTGAAGCTGATGCAGGTGGGCACAGCGGGTGGGGGGTTCCCAAGAGACCCCCACCCACCCCCCCGGCAGTGGGGGTGTGCGCGTGTCAGTCTCCTTGCAGTCCGTGCTCTGCACTCCTGCACGTAGAGCATTGCTGTGGCCTTTCTCTGCTTCCAGCCATCCGATTTGGGATGGGTGGCCTCATGCCTGGCCTCATTTCTGTGTTTGCTGCACAGACATTCACACTGAAAATTGCTGGAAGGGCTCAGGAAGCCAAGGGCCCTAGGGATGCTCCTGCATAGAAGTGATGAAGAGCAGAAGTTAATTCAAAAGGAAAGCCTTGAACTAAGAAAGAAAAACAAAACTTGCTCGGGGGAGAAGGAGGTGAATAGAAAGAAGGGGTCTGGAGCTGCAGCATGGAGCTGGGCCTGAAAGCTGTGTCCCAAATAAGGGACCTCACACCTCCCAGCACCATGAGCCACCAATGTGGCGCTGCCACTTCCAGCAGCACAAAACACAGGCTGAGGCCTGAATGATTTCTTCTGCTTTTGGGAGAAGGGAGGTGTGCTCTCAGGGACACACGGCCTTTTTCAGGTCAGAAAGATAAGCCTTGTCTGTGCCCGGAGGTGAGAACAGCACATAGTAATAAATTCAGGTGTAAACAGGAACGTGAATGCGAGGTGTTAGGTCCTCTACAGAGCAATAGCACGTGTCCCATTTCTTTGAGCTTAACTATTTTCCACCACGGTGAGAAAATGGAGCTTGCAGAAAGGCGACGGTTACCTAACAGGCTATAATTAGATATGGCCCGCACCAGCAGTAGATCATTCTCTTTCTTCTGTTTAAAAATTAAATAAATGTAGGACATATTTAGCTAGGACTGGCCGGCAGGATCCATTGTGATGAATATTTATGCACGTTACCAATGTTAGAGGTGCACATTTCCAGATCAGAAATGGACGGTCACAAATGATATGGCTTTGCATGAATTATTTCCAGAAAGTCTGCCTGTCTGGTCATGACAGAATAAAGAAAATCACATTTCATTGTCAAAACCATCAGGAAAAAAAAACCATTTTGCAGCTAATTTTCCAAAGCTGTGAAATGAAAGGATCTGGCAGAGTGGTTCCACATGATGGGAACAACACGGCTCACAGTGGGAGGTTCCTCGTCCCATTAGCTGGAGCAGCTCCCGAGGAGAATCAGACTCTCTTGCTTCCATCCTTTTATTCTCCTCTTACAGCTGAATTTCCCATTGGATGTCAGAAACGTTTACATATTCATCAGTTTATCAGAGCAGCTCTCTGGAGATAGCAATAGTAATTTTCTAGCCATCTATACTTTACATGCTATGGTGGGAGTCCTGTGCTGGTATTAGTCAAATTTCATCACCAGCGTGACAGAACTGCCTCTGTTTTTGATTCTGGTTATGAATTTTAGGGGGGGGCGGAAAAGACACTTGAGGGTTGTTGGGGTTTTCTTTGGTCAGATTTTGGAAGCACGCCAACGTAACAGAGCGAGAGACATGAAATCATCTTTGTAGATCTGCACTGTTCACAAAATGCAGATTACACGTTTCCGTGCCCTGCTTTTGTCCAAAGCAGTAGTATGAAACAGGCGACTCTTTGTTCTCCGAATGAGGGAGTAAAGCGTTAAACATATTGAACATTTACCAGTTGTCTCTTGATGAGGATTTCCCCACGTCTTCGTACACAATGAAAGTTTGGCTCCGGAGGGCAAGTGCATTCATTCAGCAGGAATACAACCTCCCCTTATTATCCTGATAGAGACATCACACTCCGGTCACCGCGTTTATTGCACACCCAGTGTAATTTCTCTCTTCAGAGTGAGATGCTAAAACGTGTTCGGTGGAGATTCGTTTATGTATAACCAATGAATGCCCACTTTCCAAAGCCAAAGAAGCTGCACATCCTTAGGTAATTTGCAAATGAATGTCAGCTGGGCATGGCATGGAGCAGCGCCGGCCCTCTGCAGGCTCAGTGCTGCACAAGTTAGTTACATGAGTTGTAAGTACCTCTGTTTAAATGGAAGCCTCCTCTATGGCTGCTCAGTAATAAATCTGTACTGTTTTCCTGCACAGATGTAACTGCACCAATGTGACATCTTCTCTTGCGGCCGTGTTGCTGAATAACATGTACCTTTAGCAGACAGTTATGGCCATTTGCATAGGACTGTCTTGTCGTGGCGATAGTCACGTGAAACGAGGGGACAGCGAGGATAAATAATGCTTGTCTGCTTGGTGGCAGAGCTCCCTGCTTTCAGGCTGAGAGCTGCTGCACCACTGCCAAGGAAAGCCACGTTTTGCTTAAGTGGAGATGGTGCCTTTTGAAACCAGCGTGGAGGAAACAACACAGCCCTCAGAGATGGAGCCCAGCACCGTATGGTGGGCATCTTTGCAAGGTATGCCTGACATCCCGTGTGTAAACCAGCTCCTTTAAACCCTCATAGAGGGTAGCTGAGGGGTGGCAACAATCCGGATGAAGGGAAGGCGGGGTAGTTAAAAATGTGTGTCTGTGATGTGGGGTGTGTAGAGGAGCTGCAAAGAATACGGAGGGAGCAGCAAGCCCACATCAGAAGCAGGCTTTAAAGAAGCAGGCTCTAAAGGAGCTGGTGGGAAGCTCTTCCATTAGAATTAGGGCATCTGTTCCCAACTAGGTCTCTGTTTTGTTTTCTGCGGGTACTTATTCACAACATTAGCAGAACTGAGGAGCCGCAATATTCATGTCCCAAACACTTGTCATCAATCATGGAGAACAACGGAGCAGCACTACGAGTGCGTTAATAAGCTGGAACTGCTTTTTTCCTATTGCAAATAAAAGAAAAAAGCAGATGGAAATCTGCATCGTATTTTGGAGGCAGAGCAAACTGAATTTACGTGCTGCTAGAAACACTTACTCAAATAATTCCTTGCTTAATAAGAGCTTTGGGGAAAGAAATATCGGTGTATCCAGCAGACCTGGTCCATGTAACCACTGCTGCCACCCCTACTGCCCGACAGTGCCCCACATTGTGAAACCACCATTGCCCCTGCTTGCTTGCTGTGGGCCTTTGGGGTCACCCGGGGTTTCACACTGTCTCTATTCTACATTCTACCATACCAAGCGGTGCATTTCTCACCAAGGGGAGTTTTGCAGTGATTGTCCATCCAGCGTAAGGAGAGCTCTGCAGCTCACAGCTGGAAGCAGCAAGGCAGAGCCGTGTGTCGTGTCTGTGCAGCCCTACCTGCTGTTTGTATGGCCCACGGACCTTTGAAGCCTGCAGGAGAGCGGGTGCCTTGAGCCTTTATTTGCAGTTCCCGTCAACAGGATGAATTTCCCCCCTTCACTGTTGTGAACAAAAAAAAAAAAAAACCCACCACACCAACCCAGAACAAAACACAGCATGGCAAGGAGGTGTTTTTGCCTCTTTACTTAATTCACTGACCCAGCAAGGCCAGACTCTAAGGTACAAACAACTGTCTGCACAGCAAACCGTGCTTCCAGAGAGCACCAGCAGCAGAAGGTCAAATACACAGAGATTTGGACAGAAGAACCAAGCAGAGTTGGCTGCAAGCTGTGGAATATACAGTCCCTGCCCATGCAACTGCCTTTAGGTCACTTTAGTCAGTTACCTAGGTTGACTATTTTGCAGATGCTAGCATGATTGTGACTGCAGCTTCTTCTTAAATCCTGCCAGCATGTTTGGAGGTGGATAGCATCCCTCCAGAATGAATTTTTAGGGAGAGTTTGGGAGGGGAGGAGGCAGGTGGTTTGGCATGCTGGGAGTGATACCAAGTCTGTATTTCACACAGTTGGTTCTGCACTGGGACAGAACTGGAGGGGGGAAATAAAACACCCAATATTCATTGCATGGTGTAAGGAAGCTTGAGATGGGAAGAGCTGGCATGTGGACTGGGTCTCCACAGAGGACTCACCTGCACAGCTCTGGTCCTCACCAGCCAGCAACAACCTCACTGTCTTTCTCTGCCTTCCCTTGGCCGAAGCTAAAGTGAGGCACAAAAGAGCCGTGTGGTGGCTGATGAATGGCATCCATCAACTGTGGATGAGAATATGAGGCTGTGCTCAACCACTGGGGAAGTGTTTTTGCCTCTCAAGGACTCTGACCACTTCTAGTGTTCATCATATTCCCCCCATTGGGTCATAGCCAAATTGGAGATGGTTTTTTTTTCTGGTCCATAATACCTTTTTTGAATATTGCATTCTCCTTTCCTTGAATTTTTTTTCTCACCTTTCCTATTTTATTTGTCCCTTTACCTCTTGCCTCCTCCCCCACCTTACTCAGACTGCCACGGGGCTCCCCTGGCTCCTCCAGAACTCCGGAATCCCACCACCTCCCAACCCCACAGTGAGCGGAAGCAGAGCAGTGCTGTCTGCATTCCTGCAAGCCTGGGGCTTGGGAGACAGTGTGGACATGTGCCAGTGCTAATAAATAGGGAATTATTAATGACTGTGCAAAGCAGGAAAATTGCAGGCAGAGATAAGACTCACAGAATTCCCACTTGCTGATCTTGGATAAGGATATTTACCAAAGGGGAAAAATAGCCTGTCCTTAATTGTATATCTCTCTGTCCAGCCACGCGTGTGTTTGCGCAGGCGCTGCGCTGTGTATAAAGGCAGCAGTGTGAGTGCTGCTGTCTGCCTGCGACGTGTGCCTTTGCACTGCCTGGTACAGCTCTGCAGCCTTCAGGCCACGTTGCAAGAGGTGCACTCCAGTGCAGCCAGGGGTGCAGGGGGCAATCTGCCCAGGCTGTGCATGCCCTATACCCAGGAGGGGACTGGGGACCTGCTGTCACCTCGCCATGTGCCAGGCTGGGGTTGGAAGTGGCTGTCCACAGCTCCGAGGCCAGGCTGCACATCTTGCCGCAGCAAATACCCGTGTAGCTCTAGCTGGGTCCAATGCACAGGAAACCCAAGGCAGTGGCCAGGGCACAGCAAGTAGAGCAGTTTCTCTTGCAGATCCAGTGATGAAAGGCTTTGTTTCCTCCTCCTGTGTCCTGCAGAGCTGGCCAAAAACTCTGACACTGCAGGCTTGCTCTGCTGCAGGGCTGAGCTGCTGCGTCCCAGCACGGTGCTAAGCAGGGATGCTCTCCTGGGTGTGCAGGTGGGTGGCTGCTGGTGCCTCGGTCAACATTTACATATCAGAGCTTTGCATACTCTATTGCAGATAGTGCTATTGCTATGGTCACGGAAGATAAAGAGAGAAACAGCTGAGAATAAAAAGACTTTAATGGTAACTGATGTGCAGGACAGGGCAGAGGGCAGAGGAACTGCTTGTGATGGATGGGAAGAGCGTGAGGAACTGCAGGGACAGGGCAAACAGAAAGCAGTCCGGGGTTGGTTGGGGTTGAGGTGATCCTGCTATGGGGCATGGAACAGAGCAGCTGCCTTCTCCGAGGGCTTTCCAGCCCCATTTCCTGGGATTGCAGTTTCTGATTGTTGCAGCACCAGCCAGGCTGGGCTTTCTTTTCTCACCTGCACAGAACTCCTCTCAGCACACCAGGTGTAGCAGCAAATGCACAGAGCAGCTGCAAGATGTGCATGCAATGGGTTTAGCCCCAACCTCGGCCCAGTAAGAGATGCCCAGCTCTGTCCTCACTGCACAGCAGCATGGATCTGTCCTCAGGGAAGCAGCGCACACAGTGCTGGCTCCAGTTGGCAGCAGAGCTTCCTCCCTCCCCGCCTCACCACTGTACTCCCTGTGCTCAGCCCTTGCTGTTCTATTTTTTGCTGATCCAGACATGTTAAAATGAATTTTTCTCTTGGTGCCTGACTCTAGGCAAGGTTATTAGGTAGCTGGGTCATTGCAGTACGTGGCCGACAGCTGCTGAAATCATTCACGTTAGGCTGCAGGTCAGTAACCCTCCACATACCTCATTTGGAACAGCGACTAATCAACGTCAAAACTATTGCGAGCTTCATTTTAAAAACAAGGCATATTTTCTTCAAAAAAGAACAAGAAAACTGCATTTCCGTGTTGTAAAGTGATCAGCCCTCAGATGGCAAGAGCCCAGCTCATTTCCCCTCTGGTCTGCATTCTGCAGTCATAGCCACACTTATTTCCAATAGAGCAGAAAGTCTTTTCCATATGCCTCCTCCTCAGCCGGTAGTCTGCAGGCTAATGTTTAATGTTTCCTAAGCAGGACGAGATGAGGACAAACCAACAGCTCTACTGTGATGACAGCCACCTTAGGAAACATGAAACCTTGCTACAAAAGCAGTCTCCAGGTCTGAGAGCAAGCCCAGGCCTTCAGGCTGTATTTCAGCTTGTCCTCTGAGCAGCGTGCAGCCTTGGGATGGCCTGTGCAAGGGGGTCTCAAAAAGCAGAGCTGTGCCTTAACCCATGTGAGTGCTCAGCAATGAAGTGGCAGCAGAAAGCTAAGAATTCATTTGGATGGGCAAATATCTATGAATTCTTAACCAATGTCTTTTGCATGGATGTTTGATCTATTGGCATTGAGAAGCATTTCTGCCACTTAAGAGGGGTGAGCAGAAACCTCATCTTTTGCACTCTCATAACTCCCATCCCAGCAGCTTTTATCTGGAGCTGTCTTGGCATTTCACATTCCAGCCTGAGTCCTGCAGGTTTTGACCAACGTGCTCTATAAAAAAAAGTCATTTACTGGAAAAGGACAGTAAACAGCTCATAAAAAGTGTTCCTCAGCAGCAGCTCCAGAACGGAATTCCTCCCAGCAGCAGCCCATCTTGCTCTCTTTGTTAGTGCTGATAGGGACAGAAGGGTATTCATAGCTGCAACGTGGCATAAAAACAGAAGAAAATGATATTCTTTTGGGAAAGAAAAAAAAAAAAAAAGGGTTCTCTAGCTCTAGTGGGCTAAGCATTGGCAGAATTAGAAAACAGGCTGTGTTGTCCTCCAGCAAGGGCACTCCATGTCCTCCAATCAGTGAGAGGTCCTCTGCTTTTTCATGGGGAGTAGTCCTAAGAGAACCAGGCTCTGGTCACACTGGCCCATACAGAGAGGGCAAACTGGTCCTCAGGTGGGCACTGGGAGCCTCTGCTGTTGACCTTGCCAAGTCAAGGGTGTTCCCCAAAGCATTGGTCCCATAGCAGTAACATTTAGGGTTGGTTCTGTACACACCTGTCATATCCTTGCCCCAGAAGAAACTCCACTAGAAGAGCCCAAAGCTGAATTTCTCTAGAGACCTACTTTGTTAGGTCCAACGAATTTCAAGGGCCCCACTTGCATAATGGTCACATGGCCACATCCATGTTCTGCATCTCATGGATGCGTGGCATGAGCTGAGCCATTCCAATTCTAGCATCTTCCATGCTCCAGATGGAGACAGAGCACAATGTTATGAGCTACCACCACCCCGTGCCCCACATGGAGGAAGAAGCTCCTCTGAAGGATGAAGTAACGCGTATATCCCCCAAAAGAGATCTCATCTCATATTTAAGCACAGTGTCATGACAAATAAAAAAGGCTACCACAAGCAACAAGTGACAGTTGGCCTTAGGTTTCATTGACCCCAAATCTTTTTATGCTTGACTTTGTTTTGTGTTAGCACGTGTCCCTCGTAAGGCATTTGAGAATGAAGCACTGCTAAAGCCATTAACACATACAAATATTTTTCAGCCACTAAATATCCCCTCCTGATCTGCAGAAAGAGGCTTTCCCAGTCATTATACTCTCATGATCCATCAGATTGGTACTGGGAGAAAATCGGAGGTGGATTTCTGTCTCACGCAGCTGCTAAGCAGCTAATACCAGCTTTGTCTTCTGAAACACATTTGATCCAATGGCGATGACTGCAATATTGCCTGATGGATTTGTCAGGCCAACTAGCCACACCATGTGCTGGGGAAATCTGGCTTTATTTGCCGACGATTGTGATGGCTTGTGTTCACTGTGGGGTTTGTTTACTGATTAACACAATTATTTAAGGATTATACTGGAAGAGCAGGAGATCACACAGCTGTTTTCCTTTTTTCACCCCACTTTGAAGGTGATGCTGGTGGGTCGACCCAGAGATCTCACTCATATCACCCCCAAACGCTGGGGAATAGAAGCTCTAAGAATACGTTCAAGTGCAATCATTTTTAAGCAGCATCACTTGACACTTCATTCCAAATGTGAAGACAAACATTTCAAGGAGGTTGAAAGTGTCGAAAGCGTTCAAGTCAACTCAAAATAAAACTTCTGTTTTCAACCCAGCTATGCTGATCTTTTTCTTGTCTGGTTTCCCCAGCCAAACTTATTTTCCCATTCTGTAAGTGGGAAAAACATTCTGATTTCCCCACTGGAGACCATAGCCTCACAGAACTGGGAGCTGGAAGGCACCCTGAGTGTAAGACATACCAAAGAAACCCTTTGTGCTATGCTGCTAAGAAGCACATAGTGGTTTTACATCCCCAGTTGGGACAAAGGTCCTTCCTTGTGTATCTGCATGCGTGTGCAGCTCCCCAGGTTTAAAACTCAGCTGGAGTCCCCGGCACCTCCTTCTCAGCATGATAACAGTCTCCAAATGAATAAAGCAGGATTCTTGAGGCTTCCCCTACTGAGTCCCACCCTAGTGAATGCCAGCTGCTGAATCCACCTGGACCTGAGGTGAGTGCTCCCCTTGGCACAGCCTTTTATATGGATCCTCACTGCCCAACATTTTGTGTTGGGTTTTTTTTTTTTTGCCCGATTCTTCACATTTTCAGCCCACCCCCACAGTGCTGCCTCCTCAGTCACACCTCCCTCTGTGTCTGTCTGCTGCCTCTCTCACTATTTGCAGAGTACGTAGAACTGGTGGGTGGCACTCAGCCCACAGCAGGGCTGGAACTGGATGGGCTTTAAGGTCCCTTCCAACCTAAGCCATGCTGTACTTCTGTCACTCTATCGTTCTGTACTCTGGGGTAAAGATCATCATGTCCAATGCCCATGTGCCGTCACGAACAGTGACATCCTGGTGAGTACACAGGGTTTCTTAGAGCCATAATGATGGAGGTAGTGGTGTTAGCACAGCTAGAGGGTGACAAATGGGGAAAAGCAGTGATCATGCAAACACAAGTTTCCTACAGACCAGCCCACGAGCGATGCACGTGCTGTGATCCAAATGACCCTTAGCAAGAGCTTTGCCTTCTGGCCTGGGCACAAATTCCCTTTGTCCCAAGCTGCCCTTTGCAACCTGCCCTGGGCATCACGTGCAGTTCTGCCTTATCAGCGTGGCACCCACCCCTGGGGATGGGTGATTCAGTTTCCAGCCAGGAACTGCTGCAGAGCCACGGAGAGAAAAACTTTGATCTTTATCAGCATGAAAATAAAGACTTCTTGGAGGCCGCCCTTCCCTGCACTCCCAGCTGCTCCAGCCAAGCAGAGCTGCAGCCACTGCCACCAGCACTGAGGTGCCAAGGGAGCGTGAACAAGTGCTGGGGGGATTAGGGAGAACAGCTGCTGAAACAGCCTGTGCAGGCAGAGCCTGGAGTGGGCAGCTGCTGCAGTACGGGCAGCTGGCAGTGCAGGTCTCACCTGCTGCACCCAGCCCTGCAAACCCAGCTCGGTGCCAAAGTGATTTGCAGCCCCATGGCAGTTATTAAAAGCAGCTGTTCTATAGTGAGACTGTGGTACTCTCTCCCTCACCACACGAGTAGCCTGCTGTAGGGAACCTGCTTTAGGGAGAGGTTGGACTGGGAGATCTCCAGAGGTCCTTCCCAACCTCTATGGTTGTGTCATTCTGCAGTTGGATGGGGACAGTCCGTACTCCCCCATGCACATCTAACCAGAGGTCTGTAAAGTCAGCTCCGAGTTTTCCTTTACTGCTTCTCTGGCCTTGACCATGAACCAGCTGCTCCCTGCTCCCTCCGGCAGCCTGCTGTGCATTCACATGCTGCTGGGCAAACACACATTGTTTGAATTTTATTGTCTGTGCTATCTCCCTCTTAGCAGCGCAGTTATCTGCAGCACGTATAATATGCCAGCTTTCCTGTAAAGCTGCCTATGTTTGGGGTTTTGTCAATGAGGACTGTCTCCTATGACCTTTCTGTACCCTCAGAAGGTGTTGGCAGGAGGATCAGGAGTGGAAATATTTGGTGCTGGGAGGTCAGGAGAACTCAGCAAGCCACAGACACTGAAACTTCCATCAGGCTGTTGGTCCGGGTCAGTGGCTGGACCTGGTGAGCTGGAGACAGGCTTTAGGTGTGCGATAAACACCCATTCTGAAGCAGAAAGTGTTGAGAAGTAGTGTGAAAGAAAGTGCAGAAAGGAAAGAAACCAGAAGCCAAGCATCTCTTTGTGCTGTGATGCATGTCTGTAATGCTTTGCCAAGCCTACCATCCTCTGAAACCTCTGGTCTTGCAAAGTGAGGGCACACCATCCATGGCTTTGTCTCTGAATGGTGCCCAGGGGATCCAGTGAGGTCAGACTGACAACTGGCAAAAGAGAAAATGTGCTGGAAAGCAGAGACAAAGGCTCCAAATCCTCATCCCCAAGGGCTCGAGGCAAAGGAGAATGCTAAGTGGGGAAAAAGTACACAAATTGCACTGGTGTTACAGCTACCCAGGAGCAGCCACAGGAATGGGAGTGTTCATCAGCTCAGCGGTCAAAACAACAATACTAAAAAAAAAAAAGAACAGGTTTGGGTTGGCAGGATGGGGTGGAGAGGAATACGTCATCTTGTGCAACCTAAAGCACTCGGCTCAACCTGAAATCTAATTGCTGTGTTTCCCAATGCTGTGCTGAACTCCCCTTACACCTCAGGTGACTTCCAGTGGGAAAAAAAAATGTATCTTAAAACTTCCGTTGGGAATTCTAATAGTTACAGAGGTCTCAAGGTGAGAGAAAGGAAAACAGACAATGTGGAAACAGTGTTGTGCAGGTTCTCCACGCAGGAGTGTTTGAATCTCACTGTATGGTATTTTGCCCCTTGCTCAGATACAAGATAAGACTTCTCCACTAAACAAAATACTGAGCAAGCAACTGAGTGAAGGGGGGTTTTTGGTTCTGAAGAGTTTTGGAAAGGAGCTTTTGGAGTCATGTTTTGATTACCAGGAGCGGAGATCATTAAATCATAGAATCATAGAAAGGCTTGGGTTGGAAGGCACCTCAAAAATTGCCCAGTTCCAACCCACTGCCGTGGACAGGGTTGACACTGACTCAATCAGGTGCCAGATCAGGTTGCCCAGGGCCCATCCAGCACTGAACATCTCCAGGGTTGGGACACCCTCAGCTTCTCCGTGCAGCCTTTTCCAGTGCCTCTCCACCCAATCAGCGAAAAATTTCCCCCTGACATCTAATCTAAATCTCAGACACAAGGAGCGTTTTCTGTTTCACTTCCCAGAGTCACCCCATGGATTCAGATGCCAGGTGGGGAGCACTGAGGAAAGGTCCTGCACTCCCCCAGTGGTGACAGTGAAGGCAGCTCATTTGTTGGGGTTAGCATCCACATCCAGCAAAACTTTGGATGCAGCGGAAAAGTAGTGTCAGAACTAGCCAAAAAGTTCATGTCCTTGAGTGGTTCCCACTGTAGCATGTGGAGATTAAGCAAGAGATCTCTCATAGAATCATCAAGGTTAGGAAAGACCTCTAAGATCATCTAATCCAACTGTCCACCTATGTTGCCCACTGACCACATCCCACAGTACCAGACCTCCAGGGCGCTGGAACACCTCTAGGGATGGTGATTCCACCAGCCCACTGGGCATCCCATAGCAATGCATCACAACTCTTTAGGAGAATAAGATTTTTTTCCTAATAGCAAACTTGACCCAAGTGCAGGTGAGCCATGCCCTGCCCAGCACCAAAGCACAAAGCTCATCCCTGCCTTACACTCGTGCTGCTGCCAGGAAGGAGCTGGAGGTGCTGCGTTCAAAAGTGATTCCATCTTGATGCTCTGATGCCATTTGGACATGGGCCACAGAACCCAGGACCCACACAGTCCTACCCAGATGGCTGCACTGTGCCTGGGCTGAGGGAAGCACTACCCTTCCTCCTCAACCTGCACACATCTCTGCTGCACAACAGGGAAAGCTGGCATTGCTCACACCATGCTTAGCTGTTTCCTTTATGCAATAACCCCCCTGTTGACCAGCAAAGTCTGAGAAATCAAATACGTATGTCTGGGAAGGAATAATTCTTCTGTACAATTGGGATGTCAATGGCAGTAAATCAGCGGCATTTTCCTAAAATGAGCTGCCAGGAGGAGGAGCAGGAGGCAGCCTGTTCAGCTGTGTCTGTAATTCCTTTGTTATGATTCACCTTCCACAAATACCCAAACAAACAACTCTGCAGGCAAGAATATTCTGGTGAGAGGCGAAAGGCTGAGAAAAGTCACTGAACTCTTGCTTGGAGCAAAACTCCTCCTGATGGTGTGCTCAGCAGAGATGCTCTGGGCCATGCAGTGCAGTGCAGGTGACTGCTCCTTGTGCTTCAGGAGTTCTATACTCCTAGCAAGGAGCAGATTTCCCCCACAGCAGTGTCTCAAGTATCAGTAGATATAGATAATTCAGTGGATATCAAGTAGGTCAGGGGGGTATTTGGAGCTGCCTTTACTTAGGTGGCATTATAGAATCCTTAAATCTTCTGTGAGCATTATAGAAATCAAAGGGTTTATCATCTTCATGGCTGTAATGCTACAATGGGATGATAACAGCCAGGTGGCAAAGCCTTTGGCTGCAGCAAACGAAAGTGAGCCCAAATGCAGCAGTCAAAGAAACAAAGGAAAAGAAGTGCTGATTTTAGAAGGCCTCAGGCAGACGAAGATCTCCTGCAAGAGATGTCCTCCTCTCCACTACCAACATTTAAATTAGGTGTGGGAAAGGTTGGATCCTGACTTCACCCTTTCCATCACTCAGGTACATTGCATGCAGCTGAGCTCCCCTGGGTTGGCCCTGCCTTCCCGCCAGGTGCTTCATCACTGCTTCAGGCTGTGACTTAGCATTTCCACTACAATGCTACATGGAATACACCTCTGCTTGCCACTGTGTTTTTTAAGAATCAAATCATCACAGTGAAAAATCAAATCGCAACTGCATGAGCAGTCACAGAGCTGTGCCATGTGCAATTTCAGAGGAGAGAAAAGTAAACCCGCTAATAAATGCAACTGTGGTGCATATATACTTCCCTCTGCGTTGCTACAAAGAAAGAAATGAAACAAACCTCTCACTTAGCTCATTCCTATGACTGACCATATGCAGTTTTTGGCTTTGGTGTCAACAACACCATCAGTATGAGGTACAGCTCCCCCCCATGCTCCCCTCCCCAGGGCTTGGTGTGACAGCAACGAAGCACTGTTCAATTGAATGAAGCATCATTCAGTTATTTGCTGCAGTTCTGTGCTTCTGTGGCTCCTTGCCCAAAGGGAGGCTGCCAGGGCAGTGCCTGCAGAAGTGCAGTAGGGTTGGCTGAGGCAGCACTTGCAAAATATTTGGGATGCTGTGAAATCTATCCAGATGACAACTGCATTGGACAGGCTGACAAATGACCCCGTTATCCTCCATCCCTCAGCAGATCCCGTGCCATAGATTAACTCCTGTCAGAAATGGCTCAGGGCTGATCTCCTGGGTGCAACGCTCTCATTTTTGGATGATGCATATGGGTCATGCAGAAGTGCAGGCTTGGAGCACTGCTGGCTCTGCCAGCGGTTGCAGTGAATGGGTGCAAGGAGGGGTAAAAGAGCAGCAGGGAGGGAGCACTGCCCCAGATGCAGAGCTGCAGGTTGTCTCCTTTGTCTCTCTTTTAAGAAAGAATTCTCCAAGAATTTCTGAGCTTGAGCTGTTTGCATGTTTGTTTTAGCACATCGCTACATTGCCGCTTAATAGGTATTCCAGAAGAAGGAAAGGAACTATAAGCCAAGGTATTTCTAAGTGTTCTTCACTGCCTCAATCTTTTCACTAAATGTGAGCTCAAAACTGAAGCCATCCCTGCACCTTTTCTCCAAACACAGTGTACTTCCAGGATACAGAAACAGTTCAACACCCCTTCTCAATAGTTTATGAGTAGTCAATTGATGCTCACTGTGTTCTGAATTTGGAAATCATCCGGAGCAGCAGGATGTATGCATGCAGCCCAAAAGTCTGTTTATATTTCATACTCATCGTTATTTAGACCAGCTGTGCTTGGGAGAGCTCTTCGTGTTACTGCTATTGTGCAAAGTGCAAAAGGCACTGAAATACCGTGCTTCAGGGGGCAACTACATGGCAGCATTTGAAGTCCTGAGCGCAGAGCAAACCTCTCTAATTCCGACTTCTGGAGCTTTTCCTGGAGCTGGGTGTATATTTTGGGATGTCACACAAAGGAGCAGTTTTTAGGTGGCTCACAAGAGGAACAGTGTTCTCCTCCCAGAGCAGCCCAGGTCTGAAGCACTTCTGAAGAAAGAGCACTGTGGGCTTTGGGTTGGGCACTGGTTGTTGCTGCATTACTCAGAAGATGCTGGCTGCAGTGCTGGATGACACAGGGAAAGGTTGCACTGGGGAAAGGGGTTGGCACAATGCGTGCTGAGCAGGGAAGCTGCTGTTGATACGTGGCACAAGGAGATAATGTGCAGAAACAACAGCCAGGAGAGAGCAGGAGCAGATAAATGCTCAGACACATGGAGCACCATCTCTGCTATGGCAGAAAAAAAGGGCTGCATGCTGTGTGCTGTTCCCTGCTGATCAGCCTCTATAAACCACAGGGCAGCAGTGTGCTGCTCACAGCAGTGCTGTACCCTGCTCCCTGTGCTGCTGAGTTCTGGGCCCACTGTGGGTACATGTGTGCTGTATTTGAACAGCCTCATTGCAACCCTATAAACATACGTGGAAGGGGAATGCAGTGGGTTCCTTGCTCTGAATTGTTATGATGTAGAAACAGTCTGCTTTTGGGATCCAAGGGCAAATCCTGGAAGCAAACCAGATGCTCACTTCTGTGCTTCTGCAAAGGGGTGGCAGGAGGCAGCTCTCCCTCCTCACCAGAGGTGCAAACTGAGGAGACCAAACCCAGTCCTGCCTCGCTGGGAGCTCAAGCCACACTATTCACAAAGCAATGCTGTATCATTTGTGACATGCTGTGATTACACGTTACTAAACTGAGCTCAACCAAGTAACCATTTCCCAAATGCCTTTCCTTCCCCATTCTGTGAGCAGCCGCTTCCCCTTTACACTCTACATTTGCCCTCTGCAGCCCAGAGCTCTGTGAAGTTAGGAAGAAGCAACCATCACTGCCCCAATCCCACACACCCAAAGCTGTTGCCATAGGGGCTGCCAGGGGTGTCCCTGATCCACAGAACACCTTTGGGATGATGGGCACCATGCTACATGCCATCCCATGGCTGACTTTTTCCTTCTTTCTCCTCTCACATTCTGGTACAGATAATCTGCAAATCAGTTAGCATCACCCCTGCAGGGCTGGTTAGCTTTCCGAACACATTTTGGGCAGGAGTGGATGGAGAACATGCAAGAAAGAGACAGGGAGACAGGCTGATGGTATAGAAAGGCAGTGCTCTAACCCGAGAGGGGCAAAGGCAAACTTTTTTCTGTTGTTCTTGGATTTGTTCATGCAGAGTTTCTCTTTCTTTTTCTGCCAAGTCTGCTTTGAAATGTCTGACTCCGCGCTTTTCAGTGGTTATGGAGAGATCATTGCTTCCCACAGCTTGACATTTTTTCCACCAAGCTCATGAACGTTCGAATGCCCCACGTGCAGACCAACCCTTGCCCACCAAGGTGGGGGGGGGAGGGAGCTGCCAAGGAGGGGCACCTCTGCAAAAAGCAGCAAAATGCCCTTCAGATGCAACGGGACACAAAGCTGGGAACGTTCCGAGGAAAAATCAGGCAAAGCAGTCGGTGCTGGGTGCCCTGGCCTGGCTGGGAATGACAGAGCTGCTTCCAGCTGGAGGATTGCTGTTGGGTTAATGGAAGGAAACAGCAGAGCACAGTGCAGGGGAACACTGAGTACCCATCCCACAGGCATGTGGATGACGCAGCCTTACCTGGGGGCTCAGCTCTGCAGCCCCCGCAGTGACAGGAGCAGGATATGTTGTGGGCCTGGAGAGAACATGCTGTCCTTCCCCAGCTTTCTTCCTTTGCTTGTGCAATAGCTGCCAAGTGCTATTTTCTTTGCTGTCACCCTCACTGGTCCCTTAACTTTAATGGCAACAGAGGAAGCAGAGGCCAAGCAGTGAGCATGCCGGGTACATAAATCCTGGCTGAGAACAAGTGCAACAGAACAAGGCTTGAAATCTTGCTCTGGCAGTTCACCTTGACCCCCATCAGTCTGCAAGGAGCAGCAACAGTGCAGAAAGGCAGGGGGGGAAATGGGATGGATGCTGCAGGGGAAATGGGATGGATGGATGCCATCCATGCACTAAGGTGTTTCACATGCACTTGAAATAAGCTTTGCTGAACTGTTTCACTACACTCTGATTAACACAATTTCTGTTTACTATCCTTGAATAACTTTCATAATAACCACCCCTTATTTTGGCCTCCAGTGCACGGATAGCAAACAGAAGCAACGGTCAGAGGCGGCTCCGGTGAGGATCACAGAGCTTCCATCTCATCTCCGCAGGAAAGGAAGTCAGCAAGAACTGCCAGAGTCATAAAACGGGATTAACACACCCTGCCATGTACACAGCGTGTGCATCAGACAGACCTCTGTGCATCTCCATACCACCCGGACGGAAGTACACAGGTAATGGCAAGCTGTGGTGGTGGGTTACAGGAGGATGGAGCATAAACTGGGAAGGGTATTAAAGCAACTGCAATCAACAAGGGCTGCAACATGGCAGCCACGAGAAGAAAGAGGCATTAAAGAACGTTTTTTCCACTGTGTTGCAATACAGGGCTTGAAAACAATTGTGGAGCAATTTGAAATGTTCTAATAACAAACTCTCATCTTATCAAGGGGATTTCCCCAGTGTATCTCAGGCACTTCACTGAGGTTAATAGCCCTTGTGGCCCTGGAACAAATAAGAAAACTGAAGCTCAGCTCTGGAAAAATGCCTCACAATCAGCTGCAGGGAGAGCTCTGCTCCGTATCACACCCCTGTGTGCACCCAAACCCCCATCTCAGTGCATACAGCCCAACAGGTGATGCAAAGAGCAGCATTCCTCTGGTGCAGCTGACGGGCAGCATGCTGCTCCTTGCTAACTGCCATGCAGAGAAGTGAGGAACCTGTTGTGATAATCCCATCCTCCTAATCGCCAGCTGCTCCTAAATTTCACTTGAGCGTGTTTGAAACCAGCTGGTGTTTGCATAATCCTGCTGCTGGTGTGAGGATGGACAGCTGTAGAGAAAGCAGCGCTCACCTCCTGACGGTGACACGGCCATTGCATCGCCTCCAGCAGAGCTGTGCCTCACCCCCTGCTCAGCCCAAATGGGCTCTTTGGGCACCACCTCAAACAGAAACGTGCAGTGACTGAAATGATGTGCTTGGACCCGCCCCAGAAAACCAAGAAATGAACAGGATGACGCCTTGCCCTCTCTTTTGTTGCTGGAGTTTCCTGCCAGAGTGCAAAGCTCTCCAGCTTTCCAAGAGCCTCGACTTTCCTGGGTATTAATGCAAGGGATGGAGGGGAAGAAGCAAAGTGCCCTACTTCTTGCTTTCATTTTCAGCTTGGCTTGACAACACATCGCTGCTGCTAGCACATCTCCCTCCCTTTTCTCCTTTACTAGCAAACGCACTTTGACTGGTTGAATTATTCATTGCAAACATCTTACCAGGCCTCATAAGACCAGATTTTTTTCTGCCTGTGAGTTACCCACAAATGAACACGTATTTCCTTTTTATTGATGTATTTGTTTGTCAGTAACCGCTCTGTGTGCATTTGAGACACAGAGAGCTGTTTGTGAACCGGTTCCTTGCTCCTCTCCCTGGGGGGGGGAAGCAAAGAGAAGGGAGCAGCCAGGCATGGAGCAAGCATGGAGCAGCGTGACCGCATTTACACGGGAGGCACCTGATAACCACTGTCCCTTCTGTATCACAGGCGCCCTGATTTGGCAGAAGAGCAGCCGCTGCAAACATTAACGCTAGCAAGGCCGGCTTGCATGGGTGTTTGCACAAATCAAACGAGACAACGTGAATCACGAAGCTGAACATATCATGTTGAGTGAACGTTTTGCAGCATTAGGTCAGGCCAATTGCTCATATAGCATCCATTTATGCTGTGGGAAAGATCCAACTGAAATGCACTTCCCAGATTTGCTGTATCCCTTGTGCTTCCTTCCTACCTGAACCAACTGGATGTGCTTCAAGCAGCTCACCCATTTACTGTGGCTTTTTTACTACGACCATTTAACTATGCCATTGGGTCAGGAGGTTCTTTGAGGTGTACAAGCACAAGAAAGGTCAAGTATTCCTCTGCTGTAACAGAATCTTTGCTTGAGGCAATGAAGCAGCAAAAGCTTATACCAGGGAAATGCTTCCAGCATGTAGCATATCACCCAGCTGCTTCTTTTGTGGTGAGGTTGTGAGTGGTGTTTGCTGAAGTTCAGTGTCCTACAAAGAGCATTTCTCACCAAGGAGAGTGCCATTCTCCAGGAAACAGAGATAATACATCCTGCAGTGCTGCCACATCCCCCCGTACTGCCAGGAATGATCAACCACCAGGGACCCAGTAGTCTGGAGAGCAGACTGCTGTGCCCTTGGGAAAGACAAAATAATCTGACGCACAATGAGAAGCACTCTTTGAAATACAGACTGTCTTGGTTTAGCTTGAAGTAATCAAAATGTTCCAATTTTTCCTGTTCTTATCAGATTTTCATTACCTCGCAGAAGGACTTTAACATCTCTGCACACATTTCTCCTCTACACATAAAGTTTAGGGCATGACAAGGACAAGAGAAGCTGCTCCCTCTTTCTCTCCCCAGTGTGCATCCGTAGTAGTGATGGAAGATCCATACTAACTAATCCTGCAGATGCCTTTATAGTCATCTTCACTCACGAGCAGAAAACCTTTAAAATACGCTGCTGAACAGCTGCGATTTGTTTAAGTCTCAGCAGAGCCCTTTTCCCGAAAACTTTTCAACCTCTCCACTCGTTGCACCTTCCCTCAGGAACACTGGCTGTTGGAAATGATCCAAGCGGCCCCTCTGCAGCCAGCCCTCTCCACCCGCCTGCACCAGGCAGCGGTGCAAGACAAGCAACACAGGGAGACTAACAAAGCATCCAAACAGCACTTCTAATTCCTGGAACCCAGGAACGCAAGAAAAGAGGCCCATTCATCAGCCCCATCCAGCACAAGGCAATCGCTCCCTTCCCATTTCTGTACGTCCCAGGAGGATGGAGCTCAATATGCGGGTGGCTGCCAGACCTGCTCCACCACGTACATAATTGAGAACAGGCTATTAGGGATGAGGAGTAGCTGACAAATGATGCTGAAGGGAGGTGATCTGTTGGGTTAGTTTCATTGTTTTGACATATTTCCTTGGGTCATGGGACTAAGAAATGTCTCATGTTGTTGACTGCTGGTGGCCTGCTCTGGTTGGAGGGCACGGTGCTTTCCAGCCACCTGACACTGTCTAGACTGCTGCAAACCCAGAGCTGGTGTTGGTGTGGTCTGAAACCTCATTGCTGGCCTCAGTGCTCTAAAACACTTCTCCTCCTTTTCAGTGGAAATTGCTCAGAAAACAAGTTGGCTCCCTGCTGGGCATACAAGTGGCTCAGCTCATGTAACACGAATTAATTCATGGTAAATTGAGATCCCTGCAGAAATATCACCTATGCACGAAAAGCAGAGGTTTGCTTGACAAAGAGAAGGAAAGGAATGGGGAGAAACATGCAAACAACATCCAGCAGCTCCCATTCTGGTGTAAATGTATCCCAGGATGCTGAGTGCTTGGAGGACATTCAAGAGAACCACAAAAATGATCTGGAATCTAGAAGCATACATTTGGTGTGAGAGCACAGAGCTGAGCAATCCGTTAAACCACGAGAATGAGGGAGGGTGACTCCAGCACAGCCTGCCAATGTGAAGATGCATTTTCAAGAAGAAGGACTTTAAAAATTGAACCAGAATGAGAAAATTCCAATGGAAACGCAAAGAGATGAGAACAAAATTAATTAATCCTTAGGAAAATGCAGGAGGTACTTTTTACATCACATTGAAAAGCAATAGAAGGAGTGGCTATTGGCCTTCTACAAAACACTCTGCAGCAATGGGCTGGATGCAGAAGCTGCTTAGTGCAGCTGAACATCCCATAATCATATCTGCCAATGGATGACATCCCATATCCTTCCCTTTAGCTTGGAATATATCCATATACGATGGTCCCAGGTGCGAGTGATGCCGGCTCTTTGGCTCAGAGGGGCTGCTCATCCTTTCAGCATCCTCCCTTTAATAGCAAGAAGACTTGCATAATTTATTATTATTAATATTAATGGCACTTCCCTCACATGTCTGAAAGAGCTCCTGGCCTGGGCTCTGCAACACAGATGGCAGATTTTCTCTGAATACTGGGAGCAAGGACTTACCAGAAACCACATCATCATGGGCATCTTTGTGCCACGAGACTCTGCAGGTAATAACTACATCTAGGTAAAGCGTGCTGAGTCTGAAAGTGGAATCATAGAGTCATTAAGGTTGGAAAAGATCGCTGAGATCACTGAGTCCAGCTGTCAGCCCATGTCACCATCCCTTCTAACCCCCATCCCTCAGTGCCGCTTCCACCCTTTTCTTGAAAACCTCAATGGAAACAATTTGCTGTGTTCTTCAGAACTTTTGGAGCAACTCTGGGCCCCACCTGGGGTTGGAGCAAGTTGTACAAGACTGGTGACGTTATCTCAGCAGCCTATCTAAGGTGGCTGCTTCAGCCAATCTGTTAGGAAATGGTGCTACATCCCTAGCAGGACTGAGCTTTGCTTTTGCTATATAGCCCTGAACTTTTCCAACCCACATTATCTGGAAAATCTCTGCTGAAACACATGTTTGTGGTGTCGGTCTTTGCTGTACCTGCTCTGTCTTGTCAGAGACACAGCTCAGGCCAGGAATTAGTTGGCTGAGATGAGAACTTGCTTGCTATTGTAGACCTTGGTAATGTGATTCTCTCTTACTCTTTAAAACTACGTTTTGTATGTTTTCATGCACTAAGTACTGAAGCTGCACGATGGAGAGAAAGATAACACAAGGCAGTAACCTGCTGCCTGGCAGCCTCAGAGCTGCCCTGGACTCAGTGAGGCTCTGCTGCTCTCCCCCCACAGCATCAGCCTTTCCTCCAGGCTTTGCCATCACAAGCGATGCTGATGTGGCAGTGCAGGCTCCAAGGCCAGGCACTGTGATGCACTCTGCAAGCCAGCTTCTTTCCACTGCTCTGATTAATTGCCAGTGTACCTTCCCAGTGCACTGACATGCCGTTTCCGCGAAAAGGCAGGAGTGCTTTAACACTTACGGGCTGGGTACGTGCAGTTGCAAAGGCACAAAGATGGTGTTATCGTTATGTATTATACCTACACAGACCCGACTCCAGATATGGTCTGTTTCTTTACCCCACAATCATCCTGTCTGATCTCATTGGGAGATTCCGGGCATGTGGTACTTCTGAGGTTGAAGAAGTGTGTAAATATGGTCTCAGAATTGGAGGTTCGGTTCTTACACAAGAAAACACTCTATGTCTTTCATTTCAAGCAATGAAAGTATCAAAGAGTAACCTAAGGTTTCTCTGTGGCTTCACATAGACAAAGCCCGAAACTATTCCCTCTGCTCTTTGTTTATTGTGCAAACTCTTTCCCCACAGAAAGAAATGAGCTCCTCCATCCAAAACGCCATGTGACTTAAGGCAGCAGGTAAGGAGCTCACCTCGGGAGGCAGTGAGCAAACAGAAACAACGACTATGTGGCAACGCAACCACGAAACAATTTGGTAGCAAGCCATGCACCTGGAAGGATCAGCCGCAGCCCTGCAATGAGGCTCAACTGGTGTTTGCTGAGAGCTGAGAGCACACGGCCACTTGTCGTAAGTGCAGCAGCTCAAGAAGCTTCCAAATGCAGCCAAGGATTTGTACCTGCAAGAGGGGAATAATTGATATTCGCCCCCATCCACACCTGTAGCTCCCCAGGTGGGAAGGGTGCCATGAGGTCAGGAAGAATGAAGAGTGCCCAGAGGGATTTGAGTCTCGTTCCCTTTCAACAAGGCTGAGACAGAGCACCAGGTAAGGATATGTTAAAAATAAGCAAGAAATACAAAAGCAGAAGCTGGGTGTTTTTGTTGCCCTGGGATCACCCTGAAATAGCAGGTGTGACTCAGGATACCCAACCCCAACAGCCCTGCACTGCGCTCACTGACATGGGCATAGTGAAGACCCAGCACGTGGACATAGATAAAACAAAGGCAGGCTATATGCGTGGCCTAATCCATTTACAACCTTAATGTGCACTTTTCCCCTTTGAAAACAGCTCCCTCTCAGCTCTTTGCAAACCTGTAGAGGTGCTTTGCAACAGAGGCAATGCAATCCTGCAGGAGCACTTCGGACCAACCCACAGAGCTCCCCACCTCGGGTGCAGGGCTGGTTGTTACCAGCACAATGCCTGTGGCTCACATTTATAAATCCTATTCCTTCCCAGCCCCCCATTATAAATCACCTCTCTTTTTCCACTTCCCCCTACTCTTTGCTTCTTTCCTAGGCTGGCAGCATGGCTGTAGGCACATCTATGCTTCTCTCTCAGAGCAGGGCAGCTGCATGCTACAGAACTGCAGTTTCCTGTCTACTAGCAGTAGGAAAGAGATATGGGCTTAAAGATAACTTATGATCTGTTTAGAACTTCAGCTTAAAAAAAGTTCCCAGGTATTTCAGTTCTTTGTCTGGTCATCTTAGGGCAAAATAACATGGGTGTTCCCAGTTGCTGTGGATAGCTTTGTTATCTTGCTGCTCTGTTTGATGTTTCTTGCTGTGCTCCTGTAAAAAATGGGTGCCATCCCAGCAATCACAGGCACTCAGCCTCTGTGTGGACCTTCTGCTGTGGCTCTGATAGCCTGGAAGCTGCATTCAAGCTTTTGTCTCTGTTTATGGCTCTTGCACTGCACTGTCGGACAGTGGGTATGGCAGCAGTGTGGTGTTTAAGGGACCCCGTAGGTGAGGTCTGCTGGTTGCAGACAGTGACAGAGGGGGAGCACAAGATAGCATCTGCTTTCAGTAAAATATTTATTATTTACTGTTTCAGAATTTCTTATGGTTTCCGGGATGTTGTGGCTGGGAGCTCTCACCAACAAGTCTTCCATGAAGCTGATCTGTACTCTCACAAATCTCGTATGAACAAAACAAGTAAACCACAATGAATTTCTCCTGGAGACCTGGCTTGGCCTTTGCAATACTTAAAATTCATTCTGGAACAGAGCAGTGTTGTATAATCCCACCTGGTTTCAGGTAGCCAGCACAGAGCTGGCTCTGTGCTCACAGCTCTGGTCCCTTGGCTGCCTGGTTCTGACCCTGTGTGCTCTCAGCAAATCTTCTCCCATGACAATGGGAGCCTTGCAGCTCAGGAATTTTTTGTTTGCTTTAATCCTCGAGTGAAGCTATTTACTGGTATTTGGTGACACAACGTTCCAGCAAAGAGAGGCTGTAGGGCTGTTATCCAGAACAACAGGACAGGCTTGCCATCAGCTGAGCAAGAGAAGTGCCAGTGCTGAGATAAAGGCTCCTTTGGAGCTGCAGCTGGAAGAGAGGAGAAATTAAGGCATGGGCCCTCTACTCTGTCTGTGTGGTCCATGCTGTGTGCTGCAGAGAATGGGGGTATCCAGTAGCAGCATGGATTGAGCAGAGCTTTACAGATGGTGGTGATCTCTCCTGGAGGCTTTGCAGAATGAAAAATGCCCATTACACATGGAAAATAGGTATTTACACACTGAGGAGAAGGTTGTGTTTTCCTGCTAAGGTAGATGGAAGGATTTGGTATTCATAACCGGGAGAAAAAAAGAAAAAAAAAAAGGCAAAATAAAAACCTGGAAGATGCACTTTGTCAATGACCCATGAGCCTGGCCTGTCCGGTGGGCTCAGCAACAAAAGCTGAGTCTCCCTCTCATGCTAAGATACTGAGGCTATTGTTTAGAATAATTACTTGGGCTTCCTTTATGGGAACAGATGCCAGTCAGGGCTGGGGAAAAGGCTTTAGTAGGGAAAGAACATGACATCTCAGCCATGGCCCTGCAGCAAAGCATGTTTGTGTGCCCACTATCCCAAAAAAGATTCACCCATAGCTATTTGCACTAGATTGAGTCATTCACTGTGTAGCCAAGAAACGAGACTATCCAACCCCAGATGATTGATGGGGCTTGATGTGGAGTCCTCCTTAATGAGATCGTTCAGGATGGGGACTTCAGGGAGATGATGCTGTATGGAGAGCTGTGCTGAGCCTGCTGAGCTCTGCATTGGCCGTGATGCAGAGCGGTCAGCGTGGGTTGGGTTTGCCTTGTGAACCTCAGCCGTGCTGTAGATGTGGCACTGAGCAGCACTGTCATTGGGGGTGGAGTGGTGGTTGGATGATCTTGGTGGTCTTTTCCAACCTTGATGATTGTGTGATTCTATTCTGTGATTCGTGTGTGCTGGGAAATCAGAGCTTCGCATCTTGGAGAGAGGCAGCACTGCAGTGTGTGCTTTGCAGCCACAGCAATAATGGGCAGCTGGGAAAGTGAGTTTCTCTCCCACAGGAATTTGACATTTCAGCCTTTCTGTTTAGGGGAAGACTTACTGGCTTTAAGCAATCTTTCCACAGCGATGCTACATTTAATGCTGTGCATTTCCGTTCATGCACGATTTCCTTACTCATGCCATGTTACCTTCTTTCAAGCCCTATTGCAGACTGTAGGACTTGGGGCACCTCTGAGCACCACCTGGTTGTTACACATCACCTTCCTTGGGTCAGAGGGCCCAGCTCTGCCTTGCGGTTCCTATGCCATAAGCTGTAGCTCTGTGGATTGCTCAGGGAGAGGTCTTAGGATGTCTTTTTTTTTTGCAGGAATGACAAAGATGCAAAGAATGATGGAAAAGGGTGAGTGTCTTGGGGTGATCCTGGCACGATGTGCAGTTTCCCAATAATAATGAAGTGCAGGTGGTGCTGTGAGCACATGTTTGAATTATACCAGGGCTTAGCGTTCCTTCTTGGAAAATGCATTCCTCTCCCCAGTTTCCTCCCATTGATCAGATGAAACAAACAAACTCCTGCAGCTGCTGTAACAAGGTATCTGAAGGCAAACAGGGTTGCTGGGCAAATAGTATGGAAGCAATGACTAATTAGTCCCTGAGGAACGTCTTATTACAGAACAAAGCAGATGTTTGAATATTGCATTGGGAGTGTGCAGTGTTGATCTGATCACTTGCAGAACTGCAGTCTTCTTTCTGCAGACCCCAGTTTCAGCAGAAGCCAGCAGTGACTTCCTCCAAGCGAAATGCAGTATTTTTCAAGGGCTTCTAATAAATCCCAAGGCTTTTCTCAGCCAGACATTCAAAGCTCACCAATCGGCGGCACTATGCTCTAGATCCAAAATTAGACAGGATCTGAATGGAGATCCAAATCCCACTCTGAAGCTGTTGGTAAACCCCAACATGCCATACTTTTGTGTTGAAAGGAAAACAAAAGCGTGCATTGGTTGGCGTTGGTAGAGCAGAAACAAATCCGTCTTCTCAAATCTGCTGACATGTTTATTGGGATAACACGAACGAATGCAACACACTTGCCAGTGCAGCACGGAGTGGCAGTAGAAGATAGAAAATGATGTGAAAAGGGATGACAGAGTGCTTGGCAGCATGCGCTGGGCCTTTCTTCGCCCAGCCTTCAATGCAAATTGCACTTTTGAGGAAGATGTACCCAAGAAGCAAGCCCAAATCCGACTGTCCATCTGGGAAAGGAGCAATGGGGGAAGTCTGGAGGAAGCGATGGGTCCCCTGCAGCCCCAGCCACCCTTCCCATTGTCCCCAGAGCTCTGCAGGAACTGAGAGGGTCTTTGGCCTGAAGTATTTACTAGAAACCTGAGAAATCTTTGCTTCCCATTTAGTTCTTCCGTAGCATCTGGGCTCTGTATCAGCATTGTGGACAGACGAAAGTGGCAGCTAAGGATGAAAAACACCCTCTGCCTTTTAGCCTCTGTTTGCTGGGAAAGTGACTGATTTTCTTGGCAAAGAGAATATTTGTGACAGAATTTGCTCTAACGGACGTAAACTGTGCTGTGCCTCTTCGGCCCGTTGCGCTCTCAGATGATTTCACCACTTTACCATCCAGCCCTTACGATAACATTTAATGCACGCATGCTAAGCCTTGCAGTGCAAAGGGGCATAAAGCCTGCTAAAGGGTAGCGCTGTGCATCATCTGTTTCTAGACTGCCTCCTCCCAAAAAACGCAAGCAAATAGCACAGTGGGCTGAGGTGGTGCAATTTTCAGGGTAGGGAGTAGAAATGCACTGACACTGCTGATGTGATTTAGCAAACAGAGCAAAATGACGTGGCCTTCTCTCTTCATTCTTGCGCATTGCATTCTCGTGCATTGTGCAGGTTTTACTTCGTCAGTCGTTTTTAAAAGCAACCAGCAACTTCTGGGAATGCTGAGTTTAAAAATAAACAACACTGGGGAGGAGGGGAGAAAAAAACACGTCGTGCATTTCTATGGGATAGCAAACATGATTAACCCACATCAGCAAGAGTGAACGAAAGAGAATTCAGTGAATGGAGTGAGCCAAAGAGAGTTCAGTGCTAGCAGCACCGTAGATGATCAGTTGGGTTTTTGTACGACTTAAAAGGTTTATGCACTGCATTCCTTTAAAAGCATGCCTGGCACAAACTGTGTTTCCCTTTCGTCCATTCCTTTGTATAGCTGCTGCCCCCATCTTCACCGTGCTCCAGGGGAGCCCATTGCTGCTGTGGGACAAAGCAGCAGGTTGGCCAAAGGACCACCCACACCCAGCAGGGTGCACTGAGGTCAGCACTGCATGAAATGCAAGGGTGGTGTAGCTGCAGGCAGGGACACTGAATGTCTTAGTGCAAAAGTGAACAACCAAGTTCAGGCAGGATGTAGTAGAACATCTCTCACCAGTTGGGCCATGGCACAAAGTCCCCATCTGCTGAATACTCTTTGAAAAGCTGTTAGATATTTCCCTTTGCTGCATTCAGAGCTGCAGCTTGCAGTGCTGAGCAGCTACTGGGGAGGGGTGGGCAGATGGGTGCTGAAAATGGCAGTATGGCCATGGAAAGGGAGCTGCCATTATTGCACCTGCAGGTGCCTATAAGGCATGGGGTGGAACCTGCGATGCGTCAAGCAGGGCTGGAACCTGGATTCAAAGTGTGCAAAAGAATGTGAGAGAAGACTAAATATCCCACCTTGTCAAGATGTTTGCATGCAGTAACCTCTATAAAAACGTTCACCTGCTTCATTTGCAGCAGTGAAAACTTCGGATGAAGCACAGCGTTTTCATGAGAACACTTCTGGTTCTCTTCAAGAGCTGGGGGAGGATACAAATACATCTCCACAACATCCCACAGGTGATAAACAAAAGCAGCTTTTCCTTCCAGAAGTGCTCTGTTACTCATCTGCATTGTAGGCTCGTGACCAGATGTGTCTAATAGTGTGAATCAAGGTGCTTCTGAACCTGATGTTAGACCCGTTGCACTGTGTAAAGCCAGAATCACAGTGCAGCCATTCCTTGGGGCTGCTGGTGTGCTGCTGGGTAGCTGTGAAAACATAACCTGGTTTTCCAAAGGTGTGGTTAAATGCTGCTTTCATCACATTTGGGTATAGGGATGGCAGCTGCGTGCTGCAGGGAGCAGGGCGATGGTAGTGCCAATTGGATGAGGGCTGGGGTGTGCTGCCCTGGAAGACCCAGAGAACAAGGAGGTCTTTGGTACGTACTGGCATCCAGACATCCCCTGCAGCACTTTGTGATTTGGCTATGAGAGACTCTTTGGCCATGGTGGGCTGCAAAATGCCTCTGTCTCATCAGCTTCCTTCCCACTGCCTGGGTGTCGCAGCCCTGCAGGAGGAGATCTGAGTGTGGATGTGCAACAGAGGGAGCTTTGTGCATGCAAGCTGCAGCGACACACCCTGCCCCTCAGTGAGGGTCCTTTCCTTGCCCACAGCTATCACTGAGGGAGAGAACACCCATTTTAACCTCATGTAGAACTGGAGAATGCTGATGATATTTTTTCAGAAGGCTTTTCTCCCTCCAGAACCTGAGATCCCTGGGGAATCTGCTCTGCTCTTGTGCTGAGGTGGAATGAGTTGGTGGTTTTGCTGTTTTCTGGGGGCGGGAAAAAAAAAAAAAGATAATAATAAAAATTAAAAATTTCTAAACAGCTTACATATTTATACAAAGAGAAGGAAATCTGTCTCGTTCCTGTCTCTAGCTGTTGAGTTGTGTTCTCTCTCCATTGCACGCAGGCAATTTCCATCGCCACTAGTGTGCAAATAAAGATACCTGACCTCAGCCTCTCCTACAGTGAGCAAACCCTCGGCTATGCTGCGTGTCCTGCATCAGTGCTCACTGTGTGTTGCATCATTTATTCTGAGTCCGTGCTGCTTGAGGGCCTAAGACAGGTCTGTTAGAGAAGACAAACCCCTATGGACATCTCAGCTCGGTCCCTCGCCAGGTGAGGAATCCATAAGCTATTCTCCATCTTGTGGAAGCGTTATAACTACAGAAAGGCAGTAACGGAAACCGGGGCTTGAGCACTGAGTGCTGCTCTGTCAGTTATTACAGAGCAGGCAGCTTGGAGATGCTGTACTGCGGTGGGATTCCTGCCTTTGCTCAGACCCAGGCATTTTCTACATACCAGCACTAACTGTGGTCAGCTAAGAAAACTAGGATTGGTTGACAGTGAGAACCTTTGAGCAAATGCACAGATGAATCACTGTACTCCGCTGGCTCTGGGGCAGGGGAAATTCTGTATATAGGGTGATTGCTCCCTGCAGCCCAGAGCTGCTGCAGCCACCTTCTTCACAAGGCTTAAAAGTAGCTAGTGTTAAACATTGCTGTTCTGCACAGTGGTATCACGTGGTGGTGCTCCTTGGCAGAGCTGCACTCCAGGATTCCCCTCGGTCACCGCACTCCTTCATCCCACGGTACACTTCCAGTATTCATGGCCAGAAATGGGGACATCCTCACTTTCTATGGCTGGAGGGTTCCAAGTGCCATTGCTCGGAGGGCACGGGGTGGGGAGGCTGTGTGCCTTGCCCTCCTCCTCCCAGAGCTCAGCAGGAGGAGGGTTAATAGCTACAGCCTGGTTTGATTTAGAGCTGAGCATCTTCTTGTTGCTCTCCCCTGGTCTTGACCTACAGGAAGAGCAGATCTCTTGCTGTGTCAGTTATGAGCTTCTGCAACCAGCGTGGTCTGCAGTGTGACAAAGTACATTGGGGGATGAGAGGATGGAGGTCTCAAAGTGCTGGCAGCAATGCAGAGATTCCCATCCACGCTGAGAAGTGATTGTGGATTCACTCTGGTCTCTCAGTGAGCTCTGAGCATTTCAGAGTGGTGAGTCAAGCTCCAAACCTCAGGAGGTAGATTTAGAAAGATGACATCCAAAAAATAAAGGTGTTGTTTTTTTTCAATCTGACGTCTGAGATTTGAAGTTAGTCCTTGGTCATGGTCTTCCCTGCACAATCACAGCATTGGGAATTTACTTTTTAATATAGGCAAGCTGAGACATTTACCTCCTGACCTGTCTCCAGGAACTGGGGCTTTATTGCAGCATTCACCATCACAGGATTTCCAGTAAAACCCTGAGAGCTGGCAGCAGTTCTGACGTAGATGGGAAGGATCTCCTTTAGGACATGGCTCAGTGCTAAATCCTAACCCCTCATCTTGAGTGCATAAAGCCCAAACCTAATTTTCTGTCCCTTTTTCCTCCACATCTTAGCGCTTTATCTTCCCTATAAAAATGGTCAGGATTAATTCAGATGAACAGAGGGAATAAGACTTCGGTGAATAAGACCTGCACTGGGGAAAAACAGCTCTCAATCTCAACAGCTCTCATCAGCAAATGGAAGTGAATAGAATATTGGTCAAATTCTGGATGGGATTGTCCCATTTACAGGGAATGAAGCAGGGCTTCATCCCCATCTGTGTGGGGTCCTGACCACGGCATGGAGCAGAGCTGGCTGCAGTCATCCTGCCCATTGCTGTATCATGGTGAGGGATACCTGTACATTCAACCTGGGGGTTTAAGAATCTTTTATCTGTCCAGCGTGGTCCTTTTTTCCTGTTTCCTGCCTGGCTGGTGCTCTGCTTGTAGCTCAGTTTATCCCACCCCTCACAGGAGCTGTGGTGCCTGAGACACCGTTTGGATCTCAGGTTTCTCTTTAAGCACTCCACCTGTGGCTTCTGGCTGAGTACCTCCAAGGACCCCTGAAACACAGCAACTGCTGCTGACAGCAGGCTGCACCTCCGACAGCTGGTGCAGGGCAGTGAGCTCATGAACTGCCTGCCTCCGTTTTGCAGCCACCCTGGCAAATGGTGGCACAAGAACCCTGGTGCAATGCAAGAGAGATTGCTGCAGCCATTGCTAAGTGCTGGAGGCACAACTGCAGCTGGTTCTTACCGGAGAGGACTTGGCATCTGGGGAGAGCAGCTCCTCTTTCCATTGCTGGCGCACGCTCCAGCCCCCTGCTCCATGCCTCAGCTGCTGCTCTGTTGCCAGGATGGATTGGATGTGCCCAAAGCATTTCTATTCTCGAGGCCCCTACAGCCATGCTGTTCCCAAGGCACTGCTTTGCCCTCTGCCCTGTGCTACTGGAGCAGCAGTGCCCCAAACACTGGGGAGTCACAAATCCCAGTCACACAGCACTAAAATCAAAAAGAACTGGTGAGCGGGGAAAGCTGGCCTTCTCTCCCTGTCTGTTAAACTCATTAAAGACAGCTTTTAGCATCAAAGCAAAGCACCCAGTGAACAGCAAAGAAAACACCAAATGTCACCGTGAGGGATCAAAGTTGGGTTCCTCCGGCCCACCAACTTGCAGGCAGTTGCTCCAGGTGCGCTCTTTACGTGTGCTGTGAGAGCAGATTCTGCAGAAGGTGCTTGCTGGGAAGCTGAAATCTATGCCTGGAAACTTGTTTCATTAAACCAGAGTAAGCGTGTCACATTATTTCCTACCCCAAACTGCTACTCTGGGTCCAAAAGCAAATGGAATGTTGGGAATTGTTAGGAAAGAACAGAAAACAACACAGAGTCCCTGTATGAATCCATCTCAAATATCATGCTGGCTTCAGCCCTGCAGTCTCCAGCAGCTGAAAAGCAGAGCTAGATTGCTGCAAAGGCAATCACAGCCACAGATAACCCTCCAGAGCGCGGGCACGGGGCTATACTGAGGCTCTGCTCCTGGAAAGGTGAGCGGGGGAGAATGCAGCACTGGTATAACTTTAGAGAGCATTATTCTGCTGTTTCAGTAGAGAAGCAGAAAGGGTTTCTTCTGCCTGTTGGAGAAAACTGACTCTGTGCCCCCTCCTACTGTGGTTTTAGCATGGTGGCTGTGAGTTCTTGCTGCTTGTAAGTTTGGTGCCTTTCCGTGCACAGACACTTTTTGTCCCTTGCTTCATGGAAATTCACTGAGCCCTGTGAATGAATCAGGCTAGAAAGGAAGCACATCTTTTATCATTAATTCCTCCATTTTCATTTAGTCCTTAGAAAAATATAAGGTAGGGATTGCTAATAAACATCTCCTGGGAGAGGAATGTCAGGCTGTGCTCTGAGCACCCAGGGGATGCTGAACACATGGACAGAATAGCTCCATGCCTTTGTAGCATGGTGTAAGGAGGTATCAGCTTGTTCTTAGCACATCTCCCATTGTTTGTCCATACTTTTAGAAAAGGTACAATTGCAATCAGGGCTGTTGTCATTTGTGACCATATTTCCTGCTCATCTCCAGTGACTTCCACGTTATTTGCATGGAGATGAGCTCTCCTCCTCAGTTCATTAGGCTGGAAACCCGTTTGCATTCGTTTCGCTTCAGACGCACTCAGAGCCAGGTCTGCTCTGATAGTTTTGCTGATAACATTAAAAGCAGAAGCGATAACAACCAAGGTTTTACAAGGAGCCTATTTAAAACCTCCCGCTGCTCCAAAGGTCATTTGACCCACAGAAATGGCGGCAGGAGGTCAAAGGCTGCAGTGATGCTGCCAAGGGGTGGCCAAGTGCTCACTTACATGCGCAGAGTGGGCAAAGAGGCAATGGGGAGAGGGCACCCAGGGTGGCTGTGCACCCCATGAGGACCATGCCAAGAGGCTGAGCTTGCACCCAAACCCTGTTGAAGGACAGGAAATAACTGGAGGTGCCGTTTGACAAGTTTTTTATTCAGTGCATTGGATTCATACATCACTGCTCAATCAACCAGCTAGCAACATTTCACACATTCCTATAAAATCAACCCCGAATCCGGTCTCTTGTTAAAGACACTCAGTGTAAAATGTAAAGCAGTCTATCAAATATTTACTTCCTTGCTTACAGCTTAGGGCCCAGTAACAGGCTGTGCTTGGCACACTCAGTATTGGCTGCAGTAGTGGGCAGAGAATGGATCGGCAACTCATGTTTGCTATGGGGCTTCATTAACAAACGTCTCAACACAGCTCATTAACTTCTCAGCCAAGTGCTGTGTAGCCTGGCTTCCTTCCCACATCAGCAATATGATTATGCATAGGTGGAGCTGCACCTACAAAGATCCCAGTGCAGACCTACACAGCATTGGAAGCACAGATTCGGGCTGAGTCCACCCATCCGCTCAGCACTCAGAACAGCAGGGCACTCCAACTGAGACTTCGGGCTGATAACGAGGCAGGGCGAGGCACTGTGAAGATGGGGAAGGTCCTACACTGCAAACTTTTGGGCAGGGGTCCCGGCTGCACGCTGTAAGGCTTTTAGGTGGGGAATACTGGATCATGTCTTTTGCATGGCCGCCATGTTTGCCGGCCTCTCAGGTGGGCAGGTCCAAGGCCTCAACGCTGTCCCAACCGCAGGACAAGGCCTGTAGCTGCTCCCTTCTCTGGTGCCTGGCAGGGGGATGGGATGGACCCTGCACCACGAAGCCCAGCACAGCAAATCTACTTCCACTCATCCCCTTCCACCACCTCCCTACACTGTATATAGCCCTGACTCTAGTGCTGCCGCATTCCTGCCCTCAATCACTCGCTCGTTGTACATGGAAGGAAGCAGACAGCAGGTTGCCGAATCAGCTATCTCAGAGGGAATCTATCGAGTTTTATTGAGCCACCTGTTACAGGGCCCGGGCTGCTGCCCGCTGTCCCCATGACGAATGCGTGGTGCTAGGGCATGGTGACCGTCCGGCGGGCGCTGCGGGCTGCTGCAAAGCGCCTCTTATTCCTCAGCCCAGAGAACCTCTCATCCAGCGTCAGGCTGGTCTGCAGGGGAAAGGGAGAGTGCGTCAGTCCCGCGGCTCATGGCCAAGCACAGCCGGGCTTGCAGCGGGGTATTGATTAGAGCCCATCAGTCGGGAGGGTGCGTCGCAGCCGGTTAGTCAATTAAACCACCCATCACACGAAGACAAGGAGCTCGACAGACTGTGTGCGGCTGAAAAACCTCCAAGCAGTGCCCAGCCCCCAGAGAGCGGGCGTCCTTGGCAAGAACGGGAGCAAGCAGATGGCGTGTGAGCACAGGGCGTCAGGAGCAAACAAACCATCCAGACAAGGAGAGCTGGCGACGAAGGACGGTGGAGCAGGATTTCTGACCCGCCCCAGGGCTCTTGGTGTAAAACATGGAAAACGTGGCACTGAGAAGTCCTCCAAAGCAAAAAGAGAGCAAAGCCCAGAGGTGATGCATCTCTCTGAGGACAGGGGAGCACCAGCGGTGACATGGCTGTCCCAGGCCAGGTCTGCTCCCAGGGAGCACCTCCCCACTCTGTGCAAGCACACAAATGGGACAAGAGGGACCAACAGAGCAGGAATAACAGGGACGAGTCTGTAGCTGCCAAATAGTCTTCTCAGGTGCCGCCATTTTGGTGAGCACCCAAGCCAACAAGGCCGCAGGGCTGTCCTCCTGGGTTGCGCTAGATAAACCCAGCTGGCAGCCCCAAAACCAAGCAACAAGGCTCCTGTGAGGTGCAGGGTGTGGCCGGTCCCTTCGGTGCTCCTCTACCTGGTTGGCCATGGCACGGAAGTTGAACCTCAGCATCACCCCCTTGGGTTGGGGCTTGGTGATGCGTGGCGGGGGCCTCTGGCTTCGCAGGAAAGGGCGCTTGGCTCCGGGCCTGGGGGAAAGCACAGGTGTGTGGTCACACAGGGAGCTGAGGCAGGTGGCTTCCTGTTGTCTGCAAACTAATAGGGTTAGGGAGACCCACGTGCACCCTGGTGTTAATCGCAGAGATCTGGGTGAGCACGTCCTGAGAAGGGCAACAAATCTGTGAAAGGTCTGGAGCTTAAATCTTATGGGAAACAGCTGAGGGAACTGGGATGATTTGGTTTGGAGAAGAGAAGGCTTAGGGGAGACCTTACTGGTCTCTACAACTCCCTGGAAGGAGGTCATGGCAAGGTGGAGGTCAGACTCTTCTCCCAGGTAACAGCAGTTCGACGAGAGGTGATGGCCTCAAGTAGTGACAGGGGAAATCTGAGTTGGATATTAGGAAAAATAACTTCTCAGACAGAGTGGTGATGCACCGGCACAGGCTGCCCAGGGAGGTGGTAGAGTCCCTGTCCCTGGAGGTGTTCCAGAGCTGTGGGGATGTGGGACTGAGGGACACCATTAATGGAAAGGGTGGGGGTGGGCTGATGGTTGGATCTGGTGATCCTAGTGGTCTTTTCCAACCTTAATGATTCTATAATTCTACGAAGAGGTGCTCTGCAGCTGTACAAGCCAAACTCCAGCACTGCAGCTACCAGCTCTCTGGGCCCAGTTGCCCTCACCCACCCACCAGATCCTGCCCCTGCACAGCACAGGCCTGAGGCCATCCTCCTTCAGCCATGTGCCTGTGAGCAGCTCAGCGCTGCTCCCACAAAGCCTGTGAGCAGCCATGTGCTGCCGGCGCTCCCACTCCCCTTTGCTCTGGATACCAAGCCAACCACGCATAATTACTGTCTCCCTTCAGATACACCAGAACTAGGCACCGTTTGCTCACCATTTGAGGGCCGAACCATTAGTTCTGCACTTATTATAAAAATCGTGAAGCTGCAATAATGCTAAAGGGATTAGCAATGGCTTTTGTAGGGCTCCCATGCTAACAAATCAACTCATTTACTTACGTGTTGGTCTGGCTCGCCTGGGGATTAGCCACAGAAACCGTCAGAACTGCTCCGGGGCTGGGTTTCACTTGCCACCTGCCAAGACAGCAAGATGTCTCCAGCTTCAATTCGAGCGTGAAAGAGCAAGTCATGTTCATTCTGTGCCTTTGTCGCCAATTACCTTCTCATCCTTGGTGGTTTTCCTTCTGCATTAGCATCCATTTGCTGTGAAATCAATGACAAAAGGATCAGTTAAATAATGATCACTCAGAAACAGTGATTCCTTTTCAGGCATTTTGTTTGGTATGTTTGAAAAGCTCTTTCTCTGTGTCATCACAAAGCTTGTTTTTCTTGGGTTTCTTGCTGCATAGGCAAAGCAAACTGGCAACCATCTTGGTTATTTTGGAAGCAAAGATAAAACTGGGCAAGGGCTGGTAAAACTGAAGGGTGGTCACCAGCAGCAGGTTGTACAAGAATGCCTCTGTACTGACCCCTCTCTGGATGTAGGCTTTGGAGAACCGCTGCTGCATCCGCTTCTGCTGGAAGCCTGGTCCCCTGTTCAGCAAGAAGGGCCTGCTGGGCAGGAGAAGAGAAAACAACTGAGGTCAGCATGGTATTGGGTCTCTCCTAAAGTTCAGTGTTGTAGCATATAACTGAGTTTGGTATGAAAAGCAATATGAGAAGTAAATGAGGGTATCTGTGACCAAGTTCAGCCCTACAGGTTTTTCTGCCAGCAAAGGATTTCAGTGAAACAAGTTTTTCTGCTTGAATGAAAGGACAGCTTGTGTTTGCTTTGAGCTCTTCTCATTGGAAGAAAAATGATAGAACAAAATCATAGAAAAAAAAAATCTGGTCAGAAGGGACCCCTGGAGGCCGTTCTGTCCATTCTCTGCTCGCAGCAAAGATAGGACAGACACCCAGCTCCGTTTGAGCTGGGAGGATGCAAGGACAGCAAGGCAGACCCCGGGGCTGTGCCCAGCTCTGCAACCCCACTCCCTGCCTTCCCCATGGGACAGAGCCTCTGCTTTTGTAAAAGTAAAGGCCACGTCACCCTTCCAAAGTTTTCCCCAAAGTGGAAGATTAGAAGCTGAACACCACTAGAACAGTCACATTTTCCATGCTCGCTAAAATCCAGTGACAGATCGAATACCGGCCTTAATAACATAGGGCTGCTTTGTGTCCAGGTGCTTTCCATACACGCTTAGGGCACTCCTCTCACATCATGCAAGCACACAGCTGGCTGAGATCAGAGCCACAGGGAACCAACAGTGACCAACGTTTACCTTCTCCCCGGGGCGCTGGTGCTGGCAGCAGCTGCTCTGAACCTCCTGGGGCCAGGCGGTGGCCGTTGCCGTGCCTCAGGTTGCCCGCTGCTGCTTTTGGGGAAAGCATCCTCACTCTTGTTGCCCTGTAAAAGCAGAAACAAGTCAGCTGTTGCCACCTGCACTGATGCCATGTGGGCAAAGACAGAGCAGCAGCACAGGTTGGGAGAAGTGACAGTACTGCACCGCTCGTTGATGCGTTGGGTACCGCTGGTGGCTGTGGCAGGGGGGTTTCAGCTCTCTGCTCTGCATTCCCATATTGCCGTTCACAACAGTTCATTCTTTGCAACTTCTGCAATCTTGCAGCAAAGGCTTCGTTATTTTCTTAATGGGAAATTGATTCCCCACCGTATCTACTCAAACCTGGTCTCTGCCACGGTCTTTGGTTCCTATAGCTGGATTATTTCTACCGAGCAGCATTGCTGTACCCTCAGTGTTTGGATCTGTGACACACTGTTGCCAAGAACTGGAACACGTGCTGCAGTTCCTGGGCATGACACCACGAGGCAGAGGGAGAACGCTTCATTTTAACAGTATAGAAATACAAAAAAAATTATTTAAGTCTGTGGAGCACAAATCTCACACAAGCAACGTATTATAGCCTCGCTCAGGTTTGTTTTCAGTCATTGACCCTTTCCAGTTCAGACACACAAACGTGCCTGAAGAATGGTGCACACGAGAAGGCTCTTAGCAGCAGCACAGTTCTCCTGCGTGTCCTTATACACACGACCACATACGCCTCTCAGTCAATTTCTGTGGGACAACCACCATCAGTGCTGCTACCCAATAACTCAGATGTGTTTCCACATCCTTCCCACTCGATTTACTCCTACAAAAAATAAATAAATAAGGAAGCTACCACAGAATCATGCCTCCTAGCAACTGCTCATTGCTTCCAGCTAATATCCAGCCCCGCTCCATACATATCTGAGTCACTGCAGTCATTATTTTCAAGAATAACCACATTCTGTGTGCATGCATGCTTAGTTTGGGGTTCTCTGCTTCACACTTCCTGCACACAGCCATTAAAAGTGCCGTCACCATTGTGGTGTTTCCAAAAGCTCACTGAGCACACGTGACCTCCTCAATGAGTTTCTACAACATCTCCTCCCAGAGGACTGTCCACCTGCTCAATTTCCACCTCCTACTAACACCAAGCCAGCTGAATCTTAGTGATACTCAGAGAGAAACGCTGGGAAAGGCATGAACATATTTCCATTTAAACTACTTTTGTGTCATCCTGCTTCCCTGTTATCTAAAGGATAATATGGGAACCATATCCATAACCGCATCCATGTCATCTCTAAACGATAACAGGAAGATGGGGATGACGAGGAATTGGATTTCATGGCAATAGTTTAAAATATTAAACAAATCTTTGAAGGACGCTTTTTCCCTTTACTCCCATAGAATCCTATTCAGTGAAAAGACCATGCCAAGTCTTAAGCTTATAAAACCAATGGGAAAACTGCTGGTTTGCATGCATGTCTGCACTCACCTACGCACACAAATGCTGTACATGGGCACATAAAAGACTGTGCCTGTGCATTTTTTATGCAGATTGTCCTTCGGGGTGATGCGGGACCAGAAAACCCAGCCAATCACTACATGATGATTGGGCAGAGCCGTACTCCTTTCCTCCCATACCTCCTGAGCCGATGCTGGGCGATTTAAAGGGCTCACTCCACTCAGTGCAGCAGCTGCTCTTCTCCTGGGGCCAGGCAGAGTGTTCCTGAATTGCCGTCGGTTGTTCTGTTGTTGTCCAAAGCCTCTCCTAAAACGGTTCGGTCCTAAGATAACAAACACACCGTGCCAGCGACCTTCAAAACTCACACCAGGGTTCAGTTCTGGAAACGTATTACAAGGTTGCCTTAGGATGATATAGGAGCATCTGTATAAACAGCGCGACAAGAATCACACTGTTTTGATCCTGGAAAGGAAATCAATTTAGCACAATCCAACATCTCACTCTGACATTGTCACGATCTGTGGGACTGACAAAGGCACCCTTTGAAGAGAAAAGCCTTCCGCAGTCCTGGCTGCTGATAAAGGAAGAACACTCGCATCAGGAAAGCTGTCAATCTCTCGTCAGGGCTCACATGGCCATGAATTAACTGTGAAATGGAAAAGCCTTTCCATACAGACAGCCAGTGACTCAGATACCCATAAGCCAAACCCACAGCAGTCAGAGCAGCTCTGGGTGCCCACATACTCCCCTGGGGAGGACCAGCCCATCCGTATCTATTTCCTTTTGGCCTGACAGATCCTTACTGCAGAGATTGAAGGGAGCACCTTCTGCTGCTGCTTCGTGTTAATGCATGGTGTATACACTGAAACCTCTCATCTCACATTTAACTTTTCCCCCTACACCTGTTTATGATTTCTGAGTGTTGCTGAAGCATCGAGTGAGAGGAGAGCACTCAGAGCAGCACAGTGCATTAAAGCCTAATTACTCCATAAGATAAACTTCTGTATCATAATTAAATAGCCATTTTCCAAGGTGCTCCATCAGTGTAATGTGAACACACCCCCACTGGGGTGCATAAATCAAGCAAAAAAGCAGTGAATTTCAGCAGGCAGTAACCACGCATTAAAACCCCACACCAACGAGAACCTGGGAGACACAGGCCACGGGATGCTCGGATGCATGCATTGATCCCACTCCATCGATTCCTACATTTATAATGACTTGGAGCAATTAGAAGTGAAGTGTTGTGAGGAAGCAGTGACACCTCCATCAGGGAGATGGGAGCAGGTGATTAATGAAGGCTCCAGCAACGCAGAGCATGCTCACACCAGTTACAAGGCAAGGGTCAGCATCAGGGTTGGCATTACTGTTAGGGTCCTCTTTCAGTGCAGAAGCTTCTTTCCAGCAAGAGACTGAGCCCATCTGTGGGTATCCCACCAGTGCAATGGGAGGGGCAGATGCACAAAGCAACCCTGAGCAGCAAAGCACACTGCTGTCCATCAGCCCCTATTAGAGAGCAGGAGCTCAGCAGCGCACTCAGGCACATCCCAGCCCATGCACATAACTGACTGCAGGGCCAGCAGCTCTGAGGGCACCCTGTTTGTGCCAGCTGGGGACGAGGGCTTCCTTGTATATGTATCCTGACATGTGGCACAAAGGAAGCTCCATCTCTGCAAATTATCTGGCAGGTATTTCTGGGGATCCTCAGCCTGGAAAAGAGAGGGCTCCAAGAAGACTTTCCTGCGGCCTTCCAGTACTTGAAGGGAGCTTATAAACAGGATGAAAGAGCGACTTTTTAAGCGGTCTGATAGTGACAGGACAAGGGAGAACAGCTTTAAACTAAAATAGGGGAGATTTCAGTTAGATGTTAGGAAGAAACTCTTTACCCAGAGGGTAATGAGGCCCTGGCACTGCCCAGAGCTGTGAGTGCCCCATCCCTGGAGGTACCCAAGGCCATTCATGAGGCCCTGGACAACCAGATCCACTGGGGGGCACCCAGCCCACAGCAGGAGGCAGAAGTGGATGATCTTGTCCGTTCCAACCTAAGCTGTTCTGTGTTTCTACAATTATTAATCAAAGAGCACTTGACTAAAATCCCCCAGTGTCAGCACCCTGTCTGGGTGCAGGCTCAGAACCTGGTTCTGACACACATCTGAAGGCCAGGAGCCTCTCAGCCCAACAAGCCAGGCTGGGGAGAAGCCCTGAGGCCCCCTTCTCAGAGGAGACTTGAAATTGGAATCTCTTGTCATTAAAAATCTCCCCACCACTGTGGAGACCTTTTAAGCCAAATTCCAGGAAAGATAAGAGCATTTTGCTTGCATGAGTTCTCTTGCAGTTTCCATCAGCATAATACCTTCCCCATGCTCTGCCGTGGCTGTGCCGTGCTGTACTGATGAGTGTTTTGATAACAGTTATCACATCTCGGCCCATGAGGGGCCGTGTTTCAGCAGGGACTGAAGAGGAATGAGCCCCTGAAGAATTATGGGCTTAATTCCCAGCCATGCTGAGCTGCCTAAAATTACTCCTGACATCAGCTCTGCACAGCACAGTGGGTCCCTGCCCTGAGCAGAGCTGAATTCAGGCCCGGTTAAACCTATAAAATACTTAGACTAACAAAAGTTCCACTTTCTAAGGTTGGTTGCAAAAATACTCCACGTTTTTTGACTCCTTTGACTTCCGAGTGCAGCAAAATATCAAACCCCGTGTTCCCTTTTGGCCAGAACAATCAGTTTACAAAGGGGAATTATCAGCACCATTTTGAAGTGGGACAAATCTCAGTGAGGCAATGTGTGGTGGAAAGCAGGAATGCAAGAGTGGGAGGCGGATCTGAGACAACTGGGAGTGCTCCCAGCGATCCTCCCGTCCTCGTGTGCCATTTGCACTCACGGGGATGAATGCAAAGGCGTCGCTGCAAAAATGTCACTAAAATCTCCAGCGAAGTGATTCAGCAGCCAGGGAAAAAAATAAATGATGGTAAACAAAGATGGCATTTCATGCAGCAGATCACCTTAGTCTGGAAGATAAAAGCTTGTGGAACCAAACAGAGATTAGCGTGTAATCACACGGCATTATTAAAAAACTCATCATAAAAATAGCATGGTTGGCATAAAGTGATAAATTAGTTCCAATGACGGAGCTATCAAAGGCAGTTACTGAAGGGGTAATTTAAACGTGTTCTGGGAAAAAGAGGATTCAGAAGAGGCATAATTAAAATATGCAAAGCCAAAGGGAATAGAGAACAGATATTAAGTCACTTTGAATTAGTAATTCATGGGAGGGTAGAAGGGAGAGAAATGGATGGATTTATGCTCTGAAAGGGCCCTGATATTCTATTGTTGCAGAGAGAAAAGCTATTCAGCACCCAAGTACATATTATATGCACACAGGAATAAGATAGGAGAAGGATTTAGGAGCTGATTTTGTCACACAAATGTGTTTTTCAGGGCAGTGACACAGCTTCACAGAATCCCACAGAATCCCAGAACCACGGGGGTTGGATTCCGGGGATCAGACAGTCCCATCGACTGCAGCACCTCAGATATTTATAACCAGCAATGAGATCCCCTCTCACCCATCCTTGCCATCCCACAGCACTCCCATACCTTGCAAGTTCCTCTGCATCCAGGCACGGAAGCGGGGCCGCCCGAACCCGTATGCCAAATTCCTGTTCTTGGTCTGCTGCCTCCGGCCGTCCCCTGCAGCTTTGGCATCTGTTTGCTCCTTCCTGTGGCGCTTGATGATGTCATCTAAAATCACAGCGACAGAGGGGAAATTCGTCAAAGCTGCACTTTCTACCAACATCGATTCCCATTTTTGGTGCTTGGAATTGTCCACGGTGAAAACAAGGCTGGTGTTTCTGTGAGCGATGCTGCCAGACAATGAGAGATTAAGCTCAGCTAGGAAAGCACAGGCTCCATTTGCTCGGCTCCTGCATGCTGGAGATTAGAGCACAGTGAATTATGCAAAAACATGTCACCATCCAGCACGTATGCATTAAATGCAGGATGGAGATTTCAGACCCATGTCATAGAATTATAGAATGGCCTGGATTGAAAAGGACCACAATGATCATCCAGTTTCAACCCCCCTGCCATGTGCAGGGTCGCCAGCCATGAGACCAGGCTGCCCAGAGCCACATCCAGCCTGGAATGTCCCACTGAGGGATCCAGTCCCCCAGGCTGCCCGCACAAAGGAAGGGATTTTCACATGGGCACCAACACTGTGCTCATCAGAAAACATTTTTGTACGAGGTCTGACCTGGAAAGTGGTCAAAGGGGGGAGAATGGGCAAAAAGCACCAAAGGGCAACAATGCCACACATGGGAGCCCCTGGTGCACAACCCATACAAACTCTGCATGTTGTGCAAACACTGCAGGGTGAAAATCTCCTCAGCCCCTGAATTTGTAAATGGAAAAACTGAGGTTTGGTGCAGGTAAGCAATCTCACTTGTACAGGGTGACTGAGAGGAGGGGATGCCATGGCCCTGCAGACGCTCGCTGTTCACCACGAGTGATGGTTTCCTTTCGGTTCCCATCTTCCAAAGGCAACACAGCTATGGGTGTGATCAGCTCAAAGCAACACACCCAATGAATATCAGAAGTACTTTGTATTTTAAGTGCCGCAATCTTCAGTTGACTCTTGGTTTTCTCACTTATCTGAGTAGATGCTGCTTCTTACCCACTCCGTGGTAGCCTTTTGGTTCCCATTGAGCTGGTTTGAAATCAAGGAGTCTTTTTAATTCAAGCTGTTCTGATGAAAAGGAATGGCGAAGGCAAGGGGACTTCTCATCAATTCATATTTTCCAACAATTTCCTCTTTTAACCTCAGACCTCCCAGACAATGTTCAGTGAGTAACAGAGCTGCATCTATTGAGCTCCAAGCAAAATGTTTTAACTTTTGCCAAATTAGGGAGGAAAGAAGCATCCCAATCAGGCCTTTTCCCAGGCAGTGACGACTCCACCTCCTTAATGAACCACTGGAGTGGAAGCATAGAAGTGCCATTAGATTTCAAAGGGCGATTATCACAAACAGCGCATCTTACCTCCAGTGCCTGTCACCTGTCATTTTCTATCAAGAAAATCCCATGTCCAAATTAATATAAGGCCCAGGGAAAGCGAATGAGAGCAGATGTAAGAATAAGCTACGTGACTGCTTTTGTGATTTCTCTATCAAGTCTGCCAGGAGGAGATCACATTGGGAGAGGCTGAGAGATGCTCTGGGTATGAATGTGCTAATGTTCCCAGCTAAGTGTGCCTCTGGGACATGTGCTATTTGGGGCACAGGATGCTTTGAAGACTATTGCCTGCAGTCCCTCCTCTGCAGAGAGGTCATCAGTGTGGGCTCACAAGGAATGGAGCCAGATGCTCAGCTGCCCAATCCATCGCCTTCCAGCTCTCTGGATATCAGTTGTTACCATTACTTCTCCCATCAGTATGATGGGGTTAACAGAGCAATGTAAGAGGGTAGTAAATAAGGAATCCTGGGAGGTCATTTAAGGTACCCCAAAGCCCTCAAGACAGAATAAATTCTTCAAGGGTGGCAACACCATGGGAAAAAAAAAAAAAAAATTAAATGAAAAATTAGGGGCCAGACCAATTCTTGCTGTAAATCTTCATGCTGCCATTAAAATAAGCGTGCATCAGCACCAAGGAATGTGTAGGAGAAAATGTTCTGCTGTCACCAGCAAATGGCTCATCACTGGGAAGAAATGACACACGGTTTGTGTTAGGACACAAACCCTACATTAAGAGATGCCGGAGGACTTTCCTTCCCCGGCGATGTCAACACGATGATCCACCAAGATCTATGGCCCCAGCCCTGGAGTCCATGCCTTCAAGGCTAATAAAAGGGCAGTTGTTTGTGCACAGTTCACATCTCCATTGCCAGAGGAATGGCGAGCATCAGGAGCAGGCTGCTATAAATAGCCGCGCACCCGAGGATATGGCTCATATCTTTATTTCAATAGAGGCTCATTTACGTAAGCCTGTCCCGGCCCGCTCCACGCTCTCGCCTCTGAAGTTACGGGGCGCTGTCAGAAAAGCACAGAGAAGGGGCTGAATCCGTGCTTCCTCCCACCCCCACTGCTCTGCCTTTCCCTGCCCGCTTCTCTCCCTGGGCTGGGAGCACCGGCAGCCCCGCAGTACACCCCCACCACCTCCCAACACCCCGCACCCCATTTCCCAGAGCAAGCCGCGCTACCCCACCAACCCCGGCCCGGCGGAGCCCCGCTCCCCAGCGCCGCACGTACCCAGGGACATGTCAATCTCCTCGGCTCCCGGCTGCGGCCCCGCCGCGGGGCTCGGCCCGGGCTGCGGCTCCGCCACCTCCATGGGCTCCGAACGCGCAGTGCCGCCGCCCCGCGCAGCGCAGTGCGCCTGCCCGGAATGTGCCGGCACCGCCGCCGCACCGCACCGCACAACCCCGGCCCGGCACCCCGCCCCTGAGCGCTCGGCTCTGCCCGGGCAGCCACGCACCGCTCCGACCCCAGTACGCAGCCCAGCAACATCCCTGGGACGGCTTTAATCCCGGGCACCGTGCCCTCAGTCTGGCTGTGCCGACGCTTTTCCCGAATCCCATTCCTCCGGGGTTTGTTAAGCTGGGAGAAAACGCGTTTTGAAAAGGTATCGGTCGTTTCGGAGTGATGTCGTAGAAGGAAAGACTTCGGCTTATTTTGAAAACGGGAAAGACAGGGTCGGATGAGCTGAGGAGGCACCCTTGGTTCCCGCTCAGGAGTGAAGTTTGTTGTCCTGGGGACAGCACCCACGTGGGGTTGGTCCCTCAGCACCCCCGGATCGCTTACTGAAGTGCAATACTTTGGGGGACCCTTCTGCCCCTGGGTCACAGCGGTTGTGGCACTGCTCCCTGAACACACAACGGCAGCCAAGCAGCATTCTGCTTTTAGTCAAAAAGATGAAAGGGGGGGGGAACAACCACTCCTCTTCCAAAGGAAGAGCATCATTTTCCAAAGCTTCTGAACAAGTGCTCGGAAATAACCTTCCGTACCGCACACATAGTGAAGGCCACATGAGTCTCAGAATGAAGTCTGTGTTCTGTGATTTCAGAATATGTTTTCCCATCTGGGCAGCTTGTACTTAGGGAGAGACATTCCTACAGGCAAACAAATCAGGGCAAAGATTGCCTCCTGAAATGTGAATGGCTCTTAGCAGGACTGAGTGTGTGGGAAAGTGTGGGAAGGGAAGGGAAGGGAAGGGAAGGGAAGGGAAGGGAAGGGAAGGGAAGGGAAGGGAAGGGAAGGGAAGGGAAGGGAAGGGAAGGGAAGGGAAGGGAAGGGAAGGGAAGGGAAGGGAAGGGAAGGGAAGGGAGAATAGTGTGTATTTGTTTCTTCAAAGTATCTAAAAGCTACAACTGAGAGATCTCCAGTTGTGTTTCCATTTTATCCTTTGAAGGGAAACGAGACAAAACAAGAGTTTAGAAATGCTGAAAGCAACTTCTAAGATAACAGTCCTTTCAGTTCGCAGCATTTTAATGCACTGCAGTCAGCAAATTACCCTTCTCTGGGTGAGAGGTTTAACTACCTGTTTTTCACTAGGCCACTTAGGTCTGAAGGCTGTGACAAACCCTTTGCATGCTGTTTTTCTCCACCTGGGAAGCAGGAGCTGATACTCTGTTATCTCTCAGCTGCCTGTCTGTGACCTCTTCATGCCCTGGTAACTCTCATTTGCTTCATATGCCTAAGCGCTGCCATTAACTCCATTCTGTGTGAGTTCTCACGGTAACAGTGTAGCTGTCACACTCTGGTCTTGGTGAGAAGACCCTGAGAGCCAGAACCCGACTCAAGCACAGCCCCCCGTGCTGGATAGCACTGCAAGTGTCAGGCAGACAGCCTCGACCCTTCAATCCAAGGGATGGAATTTCACCTATGTGGCTTCTTAAAAGTGGCATTATTTAAAGAACAGTTTGCCACAACTCCCTCTAGAACTATTTTGCATTGCCTAAATCACATCGTGGCAAGCAGACGTCGAGCTGAGCCTTCACAGCACAGTGGGGCAGAGAGATCTGCAGGAGGTACCCGGTCCTCCCTCCCTGCAAGGCACACACATAATGGGCTCCTTCATGATAAGGGAGTGTTATTTCAGGGCAGGGAGCATTATAATTTATCAGGTCTTCCTTTGGTCACATAGGCAAACCCTAAGGAAACTCAGAAGGCTTTTAGCTAAAACAAATAAAAATAGAAGGCAGTGGGAGAAGGGAACACATGCCAGCATTCACAAACTTGTATTATCTGAAATCTTTGCTCAGTCTCTGGGTAGATTTAGTGAATCTTCTGCATGTTAATGAACCGGTGGTGATTTGTTGTTGAAATAAATCCTATGCCGGGATATAAAAAAAAATATGGATTTTAGAATTAATGCTGACCACTTCGGCTGTTGTTCTTGCAGTTCTGTAATACAAAACTACCAGAAATACGGCTGTTTGCTTTCAGTGGAACAGACCCCAAATGATATGATGCCCTTGAAGGGTTTTGCTTGGCAAGCAGGTCTCAGTGCTTGTGGGGATACACGTCAGGGAAGCATTTCATATCCACATGTGTACTTTTGTACCTGCTGGTATGGAAGAGCTCCAATATAGATGAGAATTGCTCAAAGGAGCAACAAAGGTTTCCAACAAAGGGCCAAAAATCCCATGGGGAATGTTGGTGATATTTCGTATTTCGCCCACCAGGGGGGGTGTTGGGGCCTTTTCATTGAGGGGAGCTCCGTTCTCAGCTGTTAATGAGTTAGGTGCTCTATGTGGCCGTCTCAACATGGGTTGCTCCATGAAAACCGTCTGTTTGGGAAGATGGAAGAGAACAAAACAGATCTACAGGCTTACCGAGAAACCTCTATGATGTTTATTTCCCCCCACCCCACCCACCTTCGTAACACGAGCTGCTTTGATGGCAGCACTTCAGTTTTTATGCTGAAATTGTAACAGCATGTAATGAAGGGGCTGAGGAGCACACAGCATCAGCTTCAATTTTTGCTGACAGGTCATCCACTTCTTGTTAACAGTTCATTAAGAGCTCCATGATTTGAGTCTTAATGCTTTTAGCAGATAAGTGCTGTAAGACTGGAGGAATTTAGAGAAGGATTTTTTTTTCCCCCTCTGTATACACGTGTATTAAAGACCAAGATCTCAGGCTGGTACATGCAAAACCACTCTTCCTAAACACATGAGCTATACCCCTGAACTATGCCGAACATCCTTAAAATCACTCTATCAAAATGCATGTCTCAATCTGGAGGTCTGCAGGGTGATGTAACACCAAAACCATTGTATTACACAGTACACATGATCATCTCGTGTACATTTACCCAGGACAAGGTCACAGCAGCTACATCCTATCTTAAACTGTCTTGTGTGAGATCAGAGCTGTGACTTGAGAAATGCATGGCATACTTCATTAAAGATAACAGCAGCAGCATAGGCTTGGGTTCAGGTCACACACGTGACAGGGGACTTGGTAGCTCTGCTGCAATCTGTACACAACCAGCTACATCCTGGTAAGCTGAGGTACATTGATAACAGCACTGGTTGCAGTGTAGGAGTCGTTTTAGTTCATGTTGCTTCTCAGGGTCTCTTGATATTAAAATAAACCTCCAATGAAAGGCATATATTTTGAATTTTGTAAAGAAACAAAAAAGGAAAGCATGTTGCTGCATGGCAAATACATTATTCAAAATGGAAGGAAGGTGGGAAGGAGGGAAGGAGGGAAGGAGGAAGGAAGGAAGGAAGGAAGGAAGGAAGGAAGGAAGGAAGGAAGGAAGGAAGGAAAGAAGGAAGGAAGGAAGGAAGGAAGGAAGGAAGGAAGGAAGGAAGGAAGGAAGGAAGGAAGGAAGGAAGGAAGGAAGGAAGGAAGGAAGGAAGGAAGGAAGGAAGGAAGGAAGGAAGGAAGGAAGGAAGGAAGGAGAAAAATCACACTAAAAATCACTCTTGAATGATCAGCTGAGGATGAAGACCCTATGGAAAGAGTACTGGAAATCTGCTCATTAATGGATCTGCTGTATTATTGTGGTCTGTACAAAAGACTTAAGAATAGCTACTGCTCAGCAAAGTAGGCAGATGGAATCCTGCTTGCTTCTTTTCTATTGGAGCATCAGATGCTGGAGTATTTTGTGTTATATCTAGCTCTTTCAAGATGGTGTTTCAGATAAATCACTGCCCTTTAGCACTCCCACTGTGGTACTTGCCTTTCAACCTATTTGGTTTGTTTGCTTTGCTTTCACAGTGGGCCAAGTTAATCCATTTTAGTCTGGAATCTGGTTATTTGGGATTGTTTTATCTCCCTGTGTGAGGCTGTGGACATTTGCAGGTCTTGAAGAGGAAAAGCAATATCAATTAGGAAGAGGCCATACACTGATGTGCAAAGAGAGAAGAAATTGAAGAGCAGCCAAGGAGATGGCAGAAGGATCACATGAGTGCTGAAATAACCATGCATGTGTTATCTCTGTGCCTCACACATGTCAGAGGACTGAGGCTCCTCATAATGAAGCACAGCAAGAACATTATGAAAGCTTTGGCATTTAATTGCTTAAAGCAAGAAAGTCTTTAAAGCCTGAAAAGAAAGGTCAGTGCTGACATCTTAGGAGGATTCCTGTTGCCTGGCTTTGATGCCCTTATCCCTTGCCCAGGCCATGGATCTGACCTGGGACACGACCTGCAGGATGATGGAAGGTGTTTCCAAAGGTACATGGCTTGGCCTTACCTTACCCAGAGCAACACCACTGCAAGTCTTGCGAGCAGCCACAACTTGTAATCCACACCGAAAGTTGGGCAGATCAAAGCCTTATCTAGATCTCATCCCCCTAGGGCACTAACACTGCCTCTTAATGTTTGTTGATGTCATCTCTTTATGAGTTTTTATCTAGAGAGGATGTGGGTAACCACAAAGACTATCAAAGTGGAAACTGCTCATGGGAGTGGGGGATTTTTGGTGGTTGTCAGTCTCTGTACACACAGCCTCTGTCTGTGGCGTGGCAGCACAAAAATAGTTTGCCTTGTGCAGTCACACTGCAACATCCGAGCGTTTCCACATCTTCCTGTATTCCTCTTTGCTACCATGTTAAACAAGAAAACACTCTCTGCTCTGCAGAAGAAACCAAGGGATGGCACAGCCATGGTTTCCTGATCATTATGGCATGGAGGTCTGGGGAGCCTTCTAAACACGTGACTCTGCTTTTGCTTATCACTGGTTCTTAATATAAGAGAGGGCAGCAGGGGTGGGAGGGAGGCCCCCATGGGTCAGCCTGCACAAATCTGTACCCGAGGAACGTGCAACCATGTGCATAACCCAGGAACTCCTTCCACCTCCACCTCCCTGCTTGGAAACCCAGCTGAAGGCAGCGGCAACGCTGATCCTGCAGCTCTGTGTGACTTGCCCTGTTGTGAATCCAGGGGATGATTTGCTTTCGCAGAGCAGAGCTGTGCTCCGGGCAGACCAACGGGTAGATCTGTGAGCACGAATCCCACAGCGGCACCCACAGCTGATGCAAAACGAGGCAGACAGCCACAATATTTGCAGGTGACAATGGGAGCCCTTCCCCCTCCACGTTTGGCAGTGTGCTCTGGCAGGAAAGCCAATCTGTTTGCAGTGACACAGACACCCCAAAGCCCATACGCTGCAGCACCAAGGGATTAAGCCCTTCACTCTACAGTCCCGGCTAATGAAGTTCTATGGAGTGTGGGTCAGTGAGTGCCCATAGAACACGATGGAGCTGTTTATTTAACCGACAACTGCTCAGCAGTCTCCTGTTGACACAGCACTGCTCTCTTCCACACTGCCTACAGGGGCAGTTTCCCTTCGATCACCAAATTAGTCATGATGCACGGCTACACATGGAAAAATACTATATATATTCCTAGCCTTTTAAGCACCTTTAGGAGAATCAAAGCATAAAAGCAGATTCTGCTTGTCGCATTAAAATGTGGGTCTAGGAGCCTTTCTTTACTGTTTCTTAATGATGGCTCTAGAGGTATTTCTGACAGATAAATATGCAGCACCTAACAAGTGCAGATTACACGGTAATAGAGATAATTACTCTTCCTGTAGCATCTCATTAAGGCAGCGGGGTCCACCGCAGCCCGGTTCCCAACAGCGAGTCCTGAGCAGCACCGACCGGGCACCGCCCCGGGGAGCCACGCCCCCTCACCTCCCCGCCGATTGGTCAGAACGGCAAAAGGAAGGCACGAAGCCACGCCCCTTCCCTCTTCTGATTGGTGAAGGCGGTAGAGTTTCTCGAAGAAGCCACGCCCCCTCCGCCGTCGCCGCTCTCCCTCCTGCGCCCCCCTGCCCCCTGCAGGCCCGGCGGCGCATGCGCAGTGGCGGCGGCGGCGGCTGGCGGCCCCGCTGTTGTTATTGTGGGGCTGGGCTGCGCCGCGCGAAGATGGCGGCCGGGCAGGGGGGCGGCGGCGGCGGCAACGGCGGCGGCAGCAGCAGCAGCAGCAATAACAACGGGACGGGGGGGCTGGGGATCCCCGCTCACCTCACTCTCTCCTTCTCGGCCGGGCCGCACTGGGGGGCGGCCACCCTTCCTCAGTCTCACACGGTACGCAGCTTGGACCGGGCCCTGGAGGAGGCGGGCAGCTCGGGCATCCTCTGCCTCAGCGGCAGGAAGCTGCGCGACTTCCCCGGCAGCGGCTACGACCTGAGCGACACCACGCAAGCAGGTGGGGGGCTCCCGGCCGGGCTGCGGTGTGGCGAGGGCGGCGCGGAGCGGAGCGGGGCGACGCATCGCTACGGTGCGTGGCCCGTCGCCGCTTTGTTACCCGGCGGTCACCCGAGGGCTGGTCCGTGCGTGAGCCCGCGGGGTGCGCTGCCCTCGGGCCGTGGAGCTCGTGGTGCGCTTCGGGGTTTGATTGCTGCAGGGTTGGCCGTGCGCGGAATAACGTGAGATGCCTCTTCTAGCGCGTATTTCGTTCAGAAATAAAAGCTGGCTTTCCCAAACGTTGTGAATTAACCCCGTGTTGGTTGGTGGTTTTGTTGGTTTGGTGTTTTTTTTTTTTGTCCGTGGGTTATGAATGGCTGCGTTATTGTTTTGAGTGCCGCCTGCCCATTGTGGCACCTGATCCATCTCTGGCGGCCCCGTGCTGCTGCTCCATCGCATCCGCATTCTGTTGGGCTTTGTTGTGGGCTGCGTTTTGTGCACGGAGTTAAAGAATGCCGTCCTTGTGCCTCCCGTGGTATAGCAGGGCGTAAAACACGGGAAGGGCGGATTTATAAATCCCATTCTTGTATCCGTTACCCTGCTGATGGTTTGTGGGTTATTTGCTTTCCCCCCCCACCCCCCCGGTGTGTGTGATGCATCCCTGTGTGCAGCACAGAACAGGGGTAGGTAGAAGTGCGTTGGTTATTTCGGGATGGAAGCATGAGGTTAAATGAAGAACAAGTTCCAAGAAATAATAGCTCTGTCTCCATAAAACGCATTCAGTACCACAGTGGGCCAATTCACCGTGTAAATGCTCACTAACCAATGCGTTACAATGGCATGTTCTATACAGGGAGCATCACTAACAAAAGACTTTCTGCATCCTGATGCAGGTGCATCGAAGATCCGTGTTTGGTTTGCCTCTCGTTGCATCTGGGTTTAATTTTTAGCTCTGTTTCGCTTTTCAACATATTTGAGTAAAAGGTGGCTGTGTCTTTTAGAAGGCAGTAGGGCTCTGTCAGCACCGCCAGGATGGAACCTTCTTCCTGAAGGACGTTGTATGAAAACACTCCAAGACAGCATCTGACGGAGATAGCCATAGTGCTGCAGCTTCTGAAATAGCTCACTGGGCTCACAGATGTGACTCTGTGCAAAAGCATTTTCACAGCGATGCTGGTGGATAGTAATACTGATTTGCCGATTAAATCCATGGGATGTGAATTGTAGATGTCTTTCAGAAGCTCGCTTGTGAGCTGGAGACGTGTAGCCTTTATTTTGACATCTGTAGGTTTGTTGGTTGTTGGGGTTGTTTTTTTTTTTTTTTTTTTTTGATAAGTGGGTAAATGATATTCTGCTGATGAATCACTGACATACTTTACGGTATCAGCATGGCACAGATCTTTTGATGTAGGATCAGCTGCTACCTCATAGGCAATCATTTGTTGGCATTTTAATTAGTTACTGCTCCTTTGCACTGCAGTATATCCATGAGTGAGGTTATGGGTACGGGCTGAGGCACGGGGAGCAAAGCCTGGGGTCAGTAATGTTGCCAGTGTTTCACTTTCAGTTTAAGTTAGTTCAGCTGCTGAAGTTCAGTGGTATGAAACAAATATTATACAAACAAACAAAGCCTTCCATAAATACAGGACGCCTCTAACAAGTCTGGATACAAAAGCTGATTTTACATCTCACAAGTCTTTATGGAGTGGCATGGAATCACAGAATGGTTTGGGTTGGAAGGGACCTTTAGGATCTTGTAGTTCCAACCCCCTGCTATAGCAGGGACACCTCCCTCTAGCCCAGGCTGCTCACAGCCGCATCCATCCAGCCTGGCCTTGAGCCCTGTCACGAAGGGGGCACCCACAGTGCCAGCGCCTCTCCACCCTCACAATAGAGAACGTTAAAGCATCTGTAGCATCGCTGTAAATCCAGAACATTCCACCTTCACCACAGTAAAATAACCAGAAATTCCTTTGTTGCTGAAGTATAAAATGCTGCAGTTCTTGGTAAGTTTCATACCTATAGAAACATACACGCTTCTAAAGCACGGCTGCAGTTGATGTATCCTCAGCAATACCCTTGGACTTCTGTTTTGATGTCTGGCCATACTTTGCCTCTAACTTAACGTAATGGTTTGCCAGTACATAATTTGCAAATAATATGGTACATTTTGGGCGTCTTCAATTAAGTGATCAAACTTACTGCTGGGCTGGAAGTATGACAGCCTGTATCTGGCTGTTCAGCTCTGACCTTACGTTTCTCCTGTCTCATGTTAACCCTGAATTTTCATTGCAACCCCGGAGTTTCTCATCTGGCTGTTCAAACAAATCTCGTGCATCTGTTAAATGAACTTCTAGGAGGGGGGAAAAAAAAATCCTAGTCACAAGATATCAGGAGATGTATGAATATTCCAGTCGCTTTATTAACGTGTGTAATTTTGCTTCTTGCTGTGTGAGCAACATTAAGCCCCCGGCAGTTAAGTAATTCAGTAATCACATCAACGTAATCACTGTCTGCTTAGCTGAGGAGTTGTGTGATTTCTGTTCTGCTTTTTTTCTTTCTGCTGCTAGGTTCCTGTGCTGTATTGCCATCCTGACCCAAGGCAGCCTATGCCTTTAGGGATTTGCTTTTTTCTTTTGTAAGCAGTGCTTAAAAACATGAGTACAGTAAATAGGAGATGTATTAAAGTGACAGCTCACGAAACAATTTCTTTACTCCGGATAAATGCACAGATACCACAAAAAGCCCTCGATTCCCAGTTTTTAATGCAGAAGGAACCTCAGGCAGTTGTCATCAGCCTGTAAATACATTACCTTCGAAATTTCTTCTTGGTCACCACCTGCTACCTTTTCATACGGCTGAGGAGGAACACCGGTCTATTACCAATATGGCTTGAGAACGAGCTCTCCTGTCATGGCTAATCACCATCTTATTGCCAGCAGTTCAGTTCCCAATTGTGGTTCCTGGTGAGCTGGGGAAAACATGCATGTCCTTTGCAGCACCACTGCCTACATTAAGTGCACAACTTTGCTTTTTACGTCATATTTCTGTCCTTTTTAAGGCATTCAGTCATCCATGCAATTACAGTTTTAAAACAACAAAGCCTATAGCTTAATATTCAATGTCTATTGCATGGATTATTTGCAGTACTCTTCCGCTGCATATGCTTTTAAAGCAATTCTGTTTTCCCGTGTGAATGAAGTTATTTGTTGCTGGTACCAGTGTTGGTTTAAGTGATGGCAAGTAATTGAACAACACCAAGTCCCACTTTGAATTTAAGAGGCATACAAGTATGAGGTGTGTCATTAATGTAGGTTACCTTCTAGAGATCAAACACCTTGAAGGATGTGGTTCTTCAGTAATGACTTCTTCACATTCAAACAGGAACAACCTCAGGTTACGCGAGCATTTTTGTACTGCTATTTTACTCAGAGCTGTGTCAGATGCAGGAGCTGGAAGTGACACCAGTAATAAGAAAGCAGCTGTGGAAATTTCCTACAGTGCTTTGTGAGCCTATCCAGTGTTTGGAGAAAGGGAAGATGAGTTATGCATGCTCTGTGAGGCTTTCTTGCTGAAGCCCAGTAATAAGGATGCTCGTTAAGGATGGTTATTACTATAGTCAAGCTTAGGAAGTTCTCAGTTCAATGAGTTGAGGTTGAAACAACTGCTTGTTAGGCTGCATAGCAAATCGAGTTATGAATAATACAACCAATATCTTAATGTCATCTTTAAAAAAAGTAATAAACCCATGTTACATCTTCATCTGGGATGCTTACATAGACATATTACATAGACATATGTAATTAAAGAGCATGAAATGTGTGATTTTGGGGGGCCTTTTTGTATTCTCCATCCAGCGAAATTGGATTTGCCATAGCGTTGTTTGTGTATTGGAATATTAGGAAGGTTTAACCTCTGAAATACTTTTGCTTTTGATCGGTCTCGAGAGCTTTTTGTGATACCTATCCCTACTTTGTTACTTATTATTAGAGGAAGTGGTCAGTGGATTTAGGTCATTAATTGGATTGCAAAGCTTGATGCGGTAAGGAAAAGAGCACTAGCCTTTGCTTTTGCAGATATGTTGTCCTGTAACTCGTGAAGGTTTCTTGGAGCTGATTTGGAAGTGTATGTTTGTCCCACCGGCAGGGCTGGCACTTAATGCTGGAATATGTCCTTAGCAAAAAGGTAACTGTGCAGGGGCAGCTGGAGTGCTTCAGCTTCACAGGAAATGCAGAGCTACTCCATAGTTACAGAACTATGTATTTTTTCCTTGGCCAGACAGGGTTATTACTGATGTGTTCCCAAGTGCTTGAAAGGTTCAGTTTGACTGGTGAATCAACGTGTAATTGCCCAGCAAAGATAAATTGTATGCGGCTTGAGGGAAGCCCTCATCTCAGACCTGTTCGTAGGCTGCTGGCCAGCAGGTGTAACTTACACGATGCAAATCCTTCACCATCTTTGTGTTGAAACAAGCATTTACCTGGATTTGTTGCTTCGTCGTTTCGTTTCAGTTGGTAGAACCAATAAGCAGCAGACAGGAGTTGGTATTAAAGATGGAAAGGCCACGCTGATTTCAAAGCAGTGTACCGGGTCTCAATCCCTCCTACCCAGTCAGAGAAGCTTCTCTTGTAAGAGAGCTTCTCATTGCCTGTGCGACTTTTCCTCTCTGCATTATGACGATCTCTAATTACATGGCCGTGTACGGTTCCTTCCTGCATTGCTTTCACTGCATAACTAAAATTAGTGGGTAACCACAGAGCAGGTATTTCCTAGCTCTGATGTTATTGGATCCAGAACCCAAACACCACTTCCTATCTCTTTTTGGTGTCTTTTTCATGGTTTTTTTTTTTAACCTGTTACTCAATAACTAGGTTTGCAGCCCTGTGTTATTACTGAAGATGATGTTAACTTACTGTGTCCTCAGTTGTCTATTCCAGGCTGATTTAAAAACCTGTTCTGTATAATCTTCTCTTACATGTGCTTATGTTCTGTGTATGTTTTGTGCTGGATCTTCTTGGAGATAAGCTACACAATGCATGCAGCATCAAGGTATGGGTGTTCCCTGCTCCTGGCATCGTTTCTGCCTTTGGGCTTGAGTTGCATTTTTCAGAACTAAAAGACAAGTAATACGACTACATCAGTGTGAGCTTTGAAATGTCAGCGTGTTCACTTAGTAGTAGTTCAATACAACATACTGAAGGTAGGGAAGGATGTGAAAGTGAAGTCCTCAAAAAACTGTGCCTAAGACAAACAGGAACAAAGCTGGAAACAGAAGTAGAAAGAGCTGTACATGTAACACCACTTTTGCAGAGCGTGTGTGTGACTTCTCCTTCGGTTTTCTTCTTAATCCAAAAGCAGCATTGATCATGAAGTAAAGACGAAGCATAGGGTTAGCATAACTTCAGTTGACTTAAACGTTAAAAACTCGAAATATACTGCTTCTAAACCAGGTCCTTCTGAGCTGCGTCTCTAAGAAGTTTATTCCTTAAAATGATCTCGTCTTCCCATAGAAACTTGCTGGATGTGGCTCTGGGCAGCCTGGTCTGGTGCTTGGCGACCCAGCACATAGCAGGGGGGTTGAAACTGGATGGTCATTGTGGTCCTTTGCAAGCCAAGCCTTTCTGTGATTACAGGTAATTTGCAATTACGTATCAACCATAGCGATGTAATTAAAAAAACCCTTGTAGGGCTTTTAGATGGTATAAAATGCTAACGTATGAAATGATTGTCCTCTACAAGAGCAAATTTCTTGAGAATAGAACAGTAATCTTCCATACGAGGTACACAGGCTTAAATTCCTAAGTTATATCTGTCTGCTGTTTAAAAGGAATAGCAGTTCTGCCACTGCTTCCTATTTATGGGGAGGCTGTGCTGCAGAGTGAGTCCTGGTGTTTGTCATTCCGTCGTGAGTGCTCACTGCCATTAGGAGCCAGTGCTGAGGTTTGGTCTAATCTTTACCATTTTATTATGTCTGTTAAAATGTGGAGCAACCACAAAGATTAGGATAGAAATAAAGATAGAATAACAGTCTGTCTTCATTCTATTTTCCTTGCCTATGTGTGCCAGATAAGCATCAATTTAAATCTTACTATATAAACATTTAGCAATCCATTTTAAATGTATTTTAATGTCCTTGTGACAGGGGAGGCATGCTGGTGAGTTTAATTTCCTGAGAGATAAGTGCTTAGCACGTGCATCGAGGTTTCTTTTCTTCTGCTATGTGACCAGTTTGAGCAGAGCCCTTTGCCATAGCTCTTAATGTTGGAAAGCAAGCAGATGTATTTGGGTATTAAATTCATTAAGCTTAATACAAAAAAAAAACCAACCCAACAATTGCTGTGGTTCTGGAGAACTCTTTGCAAGTGTGTTATTTAAAAATTAATGAAATTATGTTTTGAAGCTGAAGTAGCTGATGTTTATATGCACACTTGATGATCTTGAAGGTCTTTTCCAACCTGAGCAATTCTGTGATTGTATAAATCGTGGTGTATCTTAATTGCTCTTTGCTTAGTTTTGAAACCTGAGTAAATATTGAGAGTTCTGATGTTTGGTTATTGAATTCACCAGGCTTCTTTCTTCCCTTGTCAGTGAAGAATATAGGAATGTTTTAGCTTCATAATTTGAGCAGTTAGCTTCAAAGCGTGATGTGTAGGGTTGAAGGGGAATGCTGGGCAGTGTACCTTGTCCTGTGGGTCTGGTGAGCTTAAGAGCTCCAGTCTCCTAAGGTTCCTGAGCATTGGGAGGAATGAGGAGTTTCAGAAACCTTGGCTTGTACGTTGTTTGAATGTTAATGGGAAAGGGTAGGCAGCTTATGCAAGGGACTTGTCATCAGAATCCCTGCAAAAAGTTCTCCTTAAGCTGTTTCCTCTTTATCCCTCCAGATCTAGATTTCAGTTTCTAGCTTAGTTGGTTTCGCTTTTCTTTCTCCCCCCTCCTATAATTGGTAGCAGTGTAGGAGCACAGCTCTTAAAACACAGAAGGGTTCGATTTTGTTTTGGTGAAGCGGACACACAAAGTAACCTAAAAATGAGTACTAACTGGGATTTTTTTTCCCCTTCTATATGAATCCTGATGAAGATGGGTGTTTGCTTAATGTTGCTGTGTAAATTAATGGCTGTTGTGGTTATTAGGATCCTCTGTACTGTGGGTGTCCAACCTTTTGGCTTGCCTAGGTCCCACCAAGTGAAGAGGAATAAATAAAACCAGTGGGTTGGGCGCATATGCTCTGTATGAAGCAGATATGTATTTAGGCACACTTAGTTTTTGCAGATGCATCTTTAATTTTCCTGTGTATCATCTTAATGAACTGATGTTTGGAATATCCGAACAGTGCTAAGATAGTTACACTTTTGTAATACAGACAACAGTTTTAAATCCCCTAATTAGGTTGAAAGGAGCCTTCATAGGTCATTTAGGACAGTGTCGTGCTCGGAACGGGTCTAGATAGAGCAGGTTGCTTGGGATCTCAGCTGAGTTTTGTGCATCTGCACTGATATTTCCATCTTTTTGAAATGCTTTTTCATGATTATCATAGAATCCTCTGTTCATTTCTGTGCATTAAAAGAGTGGCCAGGACGAAGAGGGAGGTGATTGTCCCCCTCTACTCAGCTCTTGTGAGGCCCCATCTGCAGTGCTGCGTCCAGGCCTGGGGCCCTCAGCGCAGGAAGGACGTGGAGCTCTTGGGGCGGGTCCAGAGGAGGCCACTAAGATGGTCGGAGGGCTGGAGCATCTCTCCTGTGAGGAAAGGTTGAGGGAACTGGGCTTGTTTAGCTTGGAGAAGAGAAGGCTCTGGGGAGACCTCATTGTGGCCTTCCAGTACTTGAAGGGAACATATAAACAGGAGGGGGAACAGCTGTTTTGCAAGGGTGGACAGTAATAGGACAAGGGAGAATGGTTTTAAACTGAGACAGGGGAGGTTTAGGTTGGATATTAGGAGGAAGTTTTTTTACTCGGAGGGTGGTGACGCACTGGAGCAGGTTGCCCAAGGAGGCTGTGGATGCCCCATCCCTGGAGGCATTCAAGGCCAGGCTGGATGTGGCTCTGGGCATCCTGGTCTGGTGGCTGGCGACCCTGCCCATAGCAGGGGGGATGAACTGGATGATCATTGTGGTCCTTCTCAACCCAGGCCATTCTATGGTTCTGTGATTTCATTCTGACCAAAGAAAGCATCATTGCTCAAACAGTAAAATTGGTTTGTTCCTGCAAAGTGCTTTCTCTGTGGTTGGTAATCAGAACCAGATCTTTTCCTTTCTTAGTTTCTCATCAAACATGTCAAGGAACCTTACAGTTTTAGTAGACTCTGAACCACACGCTTTTCTTCACTTTTCTTTTTTTACATGCATCACTTGTGACTTTCATATTTGGCTTTAAAAGACTTTGTTCTAAGGTCCATAAACTCAGCTCTTACCTTTGCATATCTTCTGACTCATGAATGCATTGTTTTTTTTCCTGTCCTGGAATGATCATACCGCTTAGATATACTTACATGATTGCTTTGAGGATTAAAACAAGATAGAAAATGAGGAAATTGTTAGTGCCAGCAGTGATGACAAATCATGTTCCTGGATGTAGTTTTCTGGTATTGAAATAGCGCAACAGAAGCAGGGAGCTTTGCTGTGTTAATAGAACAGAATATATCTGCTTGTCTTGCTTTTTGTTACCTTTTTACTTATCAAAGGAGAAAGATGTAGTACAGAATGCAGTACAAGGGGATTTTGTTTCTAAAGTGGTATGTTCAAATGCTTGTAAGGTGCTAGCCTCAATTCAGGGTCTTTCGAAGCTTGGTACCGGCAGAGTATTAAAATGAAAGATGATATTTTCAGATATGGATAACTCGAGTTTCATGTGAGCTTATCAGTGGTTCTTAATTGCATTTCTGAGCATCTGCATTTCATTGTTCTCAGCGAAGAAGATGGCAAGAGTAAAGGAAATGCGGAAATACAGTTTTTGTAGCATTAAACACATCTGAAGGGGAGACGTGCAGGCTTGGAATGCTTTCAGGTCTTTTATCTCAGAAGAGACATGAAAACAGAGAGATGGACGAGGCTGCTGGATAAACTGTCATAAGTCCAACTTATTACAAATACATAGATGTGGTGGGAGTGGTTGGGTGACAGATACTGATGACTTTAAAAATCAACAGAAACTCATGGTGGTTACAGCACTGGCACAGTGTCTGTAATAAGAGATCTGCTCAGACTTGGAAGCATTCTTACTGTTTTTGTGAAGAATAAATGTCTTACTTTCTTGAAAGATGGGCGCAGACTGGGGTGTGCTTTGATGTTTAGCAGTTATTTGGGATGTTGGTGGGAGGACAAAATGGGGAAAAATAATCAAGTGGGACTTAATCCTTCTCATTGATGCCGATAGATGGACGTACTTCAGTGACAAATCAACACAATTCCTATTTTGCAGGGTCTGACTTGTTGATTTCTTGCTCTATCAGATGCTTTGTATCAAACTGATGTGCATGAGCTGTGTAATAACAGACACTGGAAAGAGCTCCTTCAGATGGAAATAATGCACAACTCGATTGCAGTGCGTTTGCTCAGTCACGATTTGCACTTAGCTGTCTAAAAAACAGCTCCGTGTTTTTGTTTTAGCTCAACATTTGCAGATTGGGCTATAGATCACTGCTGAAAACAGAGTGAAGAGTGGATAAATGCAGGTGGGTGTGCTGTGCTCACTTGTGGACGTGTAGCTGGCCTACCAAAGAGCTGACTTATCTTCTTCTTCACTTACAGCTACACCACGAGCTTTCAGATTTTCTGGTGATGATTTGTAGTCTTGCAGTTATTAAAGTAGATGAGAGAAGATATAATTCTATTAGCAGGAAATCTCTACTACCAGCATAAGAGATGCTGGAGCTTCTGTAAGCATTTTTCCTTGCATGAAGCAGAAAACCATTCTTAAAACGTAACAATGCATCTCATTGTCATGCATTAATTATTCAAGGAATTTAGTAATAGAGCATCACCCTGACACGTAAGCACTGTGTAAGCACTGTAATAAAGTTAAATGTAGATGCTTTCAACACAGTCTACTTAAAAGAAAACCCTCCTATTCCTAAGCATTAACAGGAATGCAGGTGTTGATTCTTCTGACCATGGTATTGCCTGGCAGAGGTGTTACTTGTGGAGATGGATCTCTTTGAAGTGCTGCGTCTTCCCATGGAGCTGCAGGCCAGTCAGCTCTGTTGCCCTGCTAGCAATTCCTAGACGTGGTGCAAGTCAGCATGGCAATGACTACTGCTGCAGTGCTGATAAGGAGCTCATAATGGCATTTTTTTCCCTAGCATCTTATCTACAGAAGAAGCCTTCTGCTGCAGCCTTCTGGGGGGGGGGAGGTGAAAACACCTTTTGATCCTCTTGAGGAAATATCACTACAAAGAACTCCTTTCTTGATATCCTCGTTTCCAGGTAGTGATGTTAATGTGGACATTCAATGTGCATAAGAAAGGAAGCATTGCGGATTAATGTGGGGCACCTTAAACTCTCTGCTTTTTGCTCTGAAATAAGCACGCTGTGGTTTTGTCCCTTTCCCTGTCGCGTTCAGAGCTTCAGAGCTGACTTTCCCCATAGCAGAGGGGGACTCACAGCCCTTTTGAAACAGCTGCACAAATTGCAGTTGTCCCCCAGGATAGAGGCTGAGCTGTGATAGTGAGGACCCAGGAACTAGAGTTTCAATAGTACAAAAGAACCATGGAGTGAAGGGAGATTACTCCTTAGGACTAGGATTTAGCCGTTTTCGGTTGGTTTAGAAGCTTGTAACACTTCAGTGTTTACTAACTTATATTTGCATGCTGTTATTTCGCTACAAAATCCCATTTACATTTTGCTTTAAATCATGTTATTTCTTTCTAATGCTTAAAAAAACTCTGATGAAGTATCGAAGTCGTGTAACTTACATTGTGTTACACCATTAAATAAAGCTTGTGAAGATAAGAGTAGCTTGTACTATTTCTAAGGCTAAAGAGAAAGAACCCTTCCCTCCTCTTCCTTGGCTGCTCCAGTACAAATAATGCCCATTGCTTATCATGGTTGGTTGTGAAGTTAAATGTGTTTGAAGTCTAACATCCTTAGAGAAGGTGATCTTAGCTGAGCCTCAGTCTTGTCTGTGGTGCTCATCTCACTCTTGGAACTCCATCAGACAGAATGCATATCAATTTTCTCCTTGGCAGGCTCTCCTCGAGGCAGGGGCTTCTCTTCCCGTTGGGGATATGACAGCGAAAAGGGATGGGATTGTTTGTGTGATAGAACAACAGTTGGTAGCACATGTAATCATAGCACGGCTTTGGAGTGCTGTGCTAAGTAGTAGCATTTGCCTGCCTATATATCTTCAGTCAAGTGAAGTAATAATCACTGTCTGAATAGTAATTAAACTTTTTTTTAAGCTGTTATAGTTTAATTTAAGTGTTAGCATGACAGATTGCAACTGTTGGTCTCCAATGCATGTTCAGATAAGTAAATCTTTAGGATGAGGTCTTGTATGTGCAATTTAGTTTTAGTCATTAATTTACTTCTGTGTTAGTTGTGCATATGTTTTTTGTAATGCCTAGGCTATATTAAAGCATTACCATAAAAATGAATAGATTTTTTTTGTTTTCTTAATGTGCTGCAAATTCAATGCATCTTATGCAAAGTTAGAATATAAACATGAGCGCATTGGATCAAGTAATCTTATCCAGCAGTACATCTCTGATGGTAACCGACAGTGAATGCTCAGAGAAAAGAACAAGAAGGTGGCAAGTCTGGTGCTAATGATGTTTGACCTAACTGACAGTACGAGCTTTGTTTCCCTTTGGATCATGGCTTAAAGTGGTGTGAGGTACCTTCTTACTTCTGACCCTTGTTTTCCTTTGAACTCTTGTTTTTGAACTTCTAGTATACTGTTTTTAAATGGTCTCCATACAGTCAGTAAAGGCTTTGCTCTTTCAGCGTAAAACTAAACGAAGTAGCAACTAACTTAGTATTTTTGTTGTTCCTCTTGTAAACTTAACCCTTCTAATGGTGTTCTGTTCACTGGTAGAGCTAGTGAATCAAAACACCTGTTGATTCGTAGTCATTTAATAGCGTCTTATTTTTAATCTTCACAAAACACTCTCAATTTAGAATTTCCCAGTCTAAACTGGTTGAGGAAGCAATTCCTATAATCCCCTTCCTAGAGGGATTGTCACCTAAAATCATGTGTACTTTTGTACTCAACGGCTTTCCTAGCTTCTCCAGTCTTACGTCTCTATGTGCTGGCGATTCTCATCAGTTTTAGTTGGGGAGATCTAGCTTGTTGGTGGGGCACACTCTGGCTGGCACCCCAACCCTCTGGCTTTGAGTTGCCTCTTTTCCCCCCTCCATCTTGATGTCATTAGCTTACAGCTTGTTCAGCCTTCATCCAGTGTTGATCCCTGCCTAATGCCACTCACAGCTGCTTGGCAGGTTGCACTTAAAACTGTTGAGCTCTCTCCCTTTGGGGCTGACAGTGACCTTTAGCCACTTCTCCAGGCACTTTCTAGTCCACTTCTCCTGTTTAGTGCAACGAAAGAAACAGTTTATTCTGCTGCCGCTGTTATAGGGGCTAAGCAGAAGGCCAGTTACTTCATGCAAAGTAAAACTGAGAACTAAAGCCTGAAATAGCAAGAGATCTGTGTTGCTTCTTTCTTAAAAGAGTTTGTTCAGCGTTTCTGAGAAACCACATCCTTTTGAAACGTCTTGGGTTGGGAGCCAAAGTGACTTTCAGAAAAGTAGGCTTTCTTTCTAAAGTAAATCCCTATTTTTTCATCAAGAAGGTAGTTTCCTGGGCTGATGGCACAGGTTTTGGTAGTTAAGTGATAGTTCCAGATCTCAAGGTTCATATTCCACTTGAACTTCTTCATATATATACTCCTTTGTGTATATATATTTAAAGATTACATGCAGTCAGGGGTGGTCTGCACTGTTTTTCCTCAACTTCTGCATGCAGATTGTCATAATGCACTCGTAAGTCGTATGAATAACCCCACTTAAAGTATTACGTTGCTGTTGTCAAAGAGATGACTGCTTGCTGCTCTTAGGCTGGGTAAATTGCAGCCTTATTTTTATAGCTATGTACTTCTGGCATCGATAGTGTGATTTTATTCTCTTTTTAGCTAAGTCGTAAGCGTGCAACTGGAGAATTTCTCAGTTACTGTGCTTGCAATAAAGGATGCATTTTTAGATGAGAATGGTAGCTCTTCAGCGAAACAAGCATGGGTTTCTTTTGCTGACTTGGCTTTAGCATTGCAGATATTTTGCACGACAAAATTAGATTGTCATATAGCTGTCAAACAGGAAAAGTATGATGTTTGCTGGGCTTGTTCCCCTCTTGGTTTTTAAGCCTAGAATGGAAAAAAAAAAATAGCAGTTCCATAGGTGACTGGTAGAACAGGGACAAGAAGTGAGGTTCAGTTTCATTTTAAGCATTCTTAACTACCAGTGGGTAAAACATCTTTGAATTCCTCTTTTTTTTTTTTTTTTTTTTTCCCCTATGTTCTGTTATGAGTGAGTATCAAATAAGACTATTTTAGTATTTTAAGCCTTTTTGGCCAATTAATCATATGTAATAACATCTGCTAAAACTGAATTATTTTATACTTGGATTTTTTTTGTTAGCGTGTTAAGAATAACAGTGGTTATTTTAATCTTCTCTTATTGCAGGCAAATTTTTGACTTAAAACAAAAAAAAAGGATCTTTTCCTTTTACTTCCAGATCTTTCCAAGAACAGATTTACTGAAATTCCTCCCGACGTCTGGCTGTTTGCACCACTGGAAACGTTAAATTTGTATCACAACTGCATCAAATCCATTCCAGAATCTATAAAAAACCTGCAAATGCTGACCTACCTGAACATTAGGTGAGTCATGCTTTTCTTGTGTTGTGGTATTTTGTTGTTATCCTGTTTCCCTCATTGAAAAGATGGCATTTAGGACTAGAGGGAATGGTTTCAAGCTGCTCCAGGGGAGATTCAGACTGGACATTAGGAAATATTACTTCTCAGAAAGGGTGGTCAGGCACTGGAATGGGCTGCCCAGGGAGGTGGTGGAGTCACCGACCCTGGGGGTGTTCAAGGAACGATCGGATGTTGTGTTGAGGGACACGGTTTAGTGGGAGCTATTGGTGATAGGTGAACGGTTGGACTGGATGATCTTGTAGGTCTTTTCCAACCTTGGTGATTCTATGATCCTATGATCCCGCTTCTGTAGAACATTGCCCTCGTGGCTGTATTTCTATCCAGGTAGACACAATAATTGTGTTTGTCATATCCTTGGTGTTTTAGAGCCAGCAGTTCTTACCGCTTCCTTTGTGGGAAGGAATTGGCTGCCTTGCAGAATTTCTTTAAATAAATGGTGGTAGCTGACTGCAAGGAGAGTTGCTGAAGTTTTCTTTGTTTTTACTGTTATTCTAACAAACTGCTTAAAAATCTACCCTTAGAAATTTACCTCTCTTGGGGGTAAATCGCTCTGGCCAGAACATCCTACTCATTTGGCACGTTAGTCACGTCCATTTTTTACTGTCAAACTTGGAAAGTGCGTGGTTGGTTTTCCTTAGAAGAAAAGAAGCTCAACTGGAGATTGTTAAGGTTGTTCTATGAACATACAGCGGATGGGATCTGTTGGAACGCTCCTTTACAGAGCTGAGGCCTCGTTTTCCACTATATTCCTCACACTTTGAACACTGCCTATCTAAAGTCCAGACCGGTTTCCTCAGCTGAAAGCTGTTTAACATGTCAGACTTGATTCCAGGGCTTATTTTGAAATCATTCTGTGAATTAAACTTGGAAAAGAGGAGGGAACTCCCCCCCTCCCCCCCAAAAAACCAACCCAAAAACCAGCAGTCTATAACAAGCTCAAAACCTCCAATATCTGTTCTTACAGTGGTTAAGTCATCTGTATGTGGAGATCCTCCAGAGAGTTAGAGATACAATAAAACTGCTGTGTTGTTGTTGTTGAAAGAAACTTGACCTAATTTCCTTCATAGGAGCAAAATCCCGTTTCTCTTTTGATGGTAATTGAGGTGCTCCATGCAGAAGTGCAGTAGCATTTAGTTCTAAGTGGGTGTTGTGTGTTATTTCAGGAGTCGCCTCACCTGAGGTCGTGGTTGTTTGTGTTCTGTTCTTCCTTTTTGTGCTAATATCTGAGTGCTGTTTTCACGGTGCGTCTGGGTTGCAGTGGTGAACAACAGGGAAACACTGCCAGACTAGGTTAAAGATGTCCTTACAGAGGAGAACCGCATGATCTCCACTTCTCATTTTGTATTTAAAAGACTGGAGGGAAGCATTACACAATTCCAAGTTGGCTGTTCTTTTCTCAGATGCTAAACAGCCTCAGTGACTTCAGATGAATTTCCAGCGTTTCACTGCTGATGAATTACTTTTTCATTGCCAAGTTTCCACAAAGAAAAGTTTACTCATGTGTTGTATCTCATACCATCCCACCATTAAAAAGCCCATCATATCTGCCTGAGATAGAAACCCTGCATGCATCTGAAGCTTCTTATGTTCCACTTGGTGTTAATGAAGTAAATACATTGTTCTTTACAAAGATACCGGTGACAGTTTGCTGCCAGTTTGCTGTTACACTTACAGTGCCTCTTTGGAACTGAAACATTTTTGAGTTTTTTGCAGCCCTGTCTGTAGTCCTGTAGGAAAAGAGCATTAGGAAACTTCTTTTTACTATGGAAACAGTTGTTCTAATATATAACCATTGAACAAAAGCAGTTAATATGGGTTTTTTTCCTCACTTAAAGTAGAGGCAATGAATGACATCCTGGATTTTTTTTTTTTAGGTATGAAAGGAATTGCTTTCATACCACATCTGAACATGGTTCTTTTCTAATGCCTCTTTCCTCAGTGTATGAGTACCCTATGAGAGCAATTATATGCACTGCTGGCAATGGCACTCAGCAACTACTGGATTTTCTGACACTGATATAAAATTGTCAGCAACAATATCTGTCTTGTTACCAAAGCAGACCTAAGCTGCTTTGAAGAAGTCAATTTTAATTAAAACTTAGCTGTTATTCACTGAAATAGTAAATAGGTGTTGAGAGTTATGGTGATGGCATAGGAGTGACACAACCAAGTGGCATGGGAAACAGCGACTTTGTTTAGATCCCCTTGGTTGGGCTTTGAAGGAGAAGGATATAACTGGTAGGCTCCATCGGTTTGGGTGGTCCTTTTGGAAGTGTTGGGAAGCAGCATAAAAGCAAACATCAAGCATGAATTCAGTATTGCAGATGTTCCTTAGCAGAAATGCGGTAATTAATCAGTATTTGAACCACATTGGTGTGGTGTTCTGAGAGATTCCCTACTGCACTCAGTCAGTGCTGGTAACTGAGTCACAGGAGCTGGGGACAAGGTGCCAAATCAGCTGTACCTCTCTATCAAAATGGGGATATCATTGCACAAAGCTTAGAGAGCATGGGTTAGAATTCCCTGTGATGTGTTTGCTCTTATTATTTACAGTTGCATTTGTCAGTGTTCTTTTAATTTCTTTTAACAGAGTTCTCTGTATGTTTTAGCATTAGAAAGTTCAGCTGTGGTACATTCTCATTTATCCAAATAAAAAGGGGACCTAAAATGTATGTATTTTAGGATTTTTCTGGTGAGGAGTTCATGACAAAGAATATAGCTAAATGAAGCATAAATGAAATTATAGTTAGTGGAGAAGGTTTCTTTAGAATAGGAGGAAAGCACAGCACCTGAGACTTGCCATCAGGCTTCCAGAGAGTATTATGATCCAGCCTTGCTTGTTCGTTTTTCTTTCTTTCAAGTCGAAACCTTCTATCAACGTTGCCAAAATACCTGTTTGATCTTCCACTTAAAGTTCTGGTTGTCAGTAATAATAAGCTGGTCTCCATTCCAGAAGAAATTGGAAAGCTGAGAGATCTAATGGAGTTGGTGAGTATTAACTGTATTAAGGAAACTGTAAGGACTTTGTTACAGTGTAAGGAAAAGTATAAAGCAATAATGACTTTAAAGTAAGAATGCAAAGTGTAATTTCATTTATTCTTTCCTCAGTGTTTGATCTCAAATTACAGGCATGATGTATGCTGCAGAGTTTCAAAACTGGGAATAAACACAGATCAGCACTCTGACTTAACCTAAAGCCTTCAGAAATAGAATTGCTTTTCAGATTATTTCATTTGATTCTCTGATTTCTATGTTATCACACAGAAATTATGCTAGCCCATTATTGTAGTCCTGTTATGCATTCCAAGGCCGCTCCAGCCTTTTCTCCTTCCCTTGCTTTGGTTAGGTTGAAGAAAGTGATTTGTGCTATTCCCAGTTCAGGTGTATCTGCAACACGATTTTGTTCTGTGCCATACTGAACCTTTGTGCTTTGCTATCTGTTATTTTCTTTATATTCTGGCTTTTTTATGTGTTAAGCTCTGGTTTTGGAGAGCTGTGCACAATCATTCACAAATTTAGCGCTTGGATGAGGTCTGATTTTTTTTTTTCAGTATTTATAGTTTCTTTGGTCACTGCAAGTAAAGCATATCCTGTTTTGGGAGTAAGCGTGTATGCCCTGAAGATCTGTTAGCATGACCTAATTTTTGAGATAGGACAACACTTATTCCTCAGTTCACAAGTAATATGTGATCCTGATTGTGAGGCTTTTTTAATGTCTTCTACTCCTCAGTTTGGTGAGAAGTTCTTTATACTTCAGTATCATAGAGCTTCAAGGTGAGATCCGCTGCTGCTGTTTAACAGGAATTGGTAACTTTTCAGTGTTACAATAGCACTGTTTTTGAATTATTTTTCAGAATTGTCAAACCTAGAATGCATGCTTGATGACAGATTCCGGACATACCAGAGAGTTTCATTCCGTTACCTGTTTGGACCTGTTTAGAAGTTCATACTTTCTTTTTTTTTTTTTTTTGACAACCAAGCCACATGCTAGAAAGGTGCTTTTTAGAAGGGAGTCCTATCTTGCATTTGGTGATGTGGACAGAGAAGAACTTGCAGTGGATACACAACAATTGATGCTGAGCAGCCTATAATTTGAGGCATCCAGCTGTGTGCAGTCATCTCTGTTGCTAACAGCTGAAGTTCTGGAGCTGTGTAATGGGGAAGGAGTCTGGCTTAAGGCCTGGCTTCTGGTTGAGTCCTAGCTGAGTGGGTAACTAGAAGCTAGCCTTTAAAATCAGCTTCCAATTCTTCATTATGTAGATAAGTATCTCAAATGTAATGGTATTTAGTCTAGGAAATGAGTCACTGCAGTGTATTCTGTTGAAATTATTATTGGAAATAGAAAAGTTTAGGCACTGTTGATTCTGTCCATGTGATTATTGATTACGGACCACATAGATGTTGAACTGGAGGCAGAAGTAGCTGTGGGCTGTGCTTATTTGGCACTGCTTTGTTACACTCTAGGGCTCAAGTCCAAAGTGCTGGTGAGCCTAGCATTACTCTGTACATTTTTGTTGCTTTGATTGAAGATTTTTAAGGAAAGAAGAATTTTTATGAAAGGAGCAGATTGTAAATCACTTGCCTGCAGTAATACGAGAAGTTTGTAGCTGACATAGAAACTGCAGCAGGATCCTTTGTTTCCTGGGGTACAGTTTTAATTTCAAAACCAGTCTTCCATCATTTGTTGTTTTAACCTTTTGAATTGGATTTCTGAAACATGAGTCACTAAATAGTGAAAAAACAATGCGAAATCTGCCCTGGATGCTTTATAACAGTTCTCATAGCAGGTTGCCTTTGTTTGATTTCATTTAAGATGTTCAGCTAATTTGTTCATTATATTTTTAATCTAGGATATTAGCTGTAATGAACTTCAGGTTCTTCCCCAGCAAATAGGAAAACTGCAGTCACTTAGAGAATTAAACATAAGAAGAAATAATCTCCATATGTTGCCAGATGGTAAGCTGCTCATCGCCGTTTCTTTACTGTAGCTAAATGAGGTAAAGGGTTAATTGGATATCTTAATATTATTCTTTTTTCCCCCCATACAGAACTAGGAGACCTTCCTTTGGTAAAGCTGGATTTTTCTTGTAATAAAATTACAGAAATTCCAATTTGTTACAGAAAGTTACGTCACTTACAAGTAATAGTTTTGGATAACAATCCAATGCAGATACCACCAGCACAGGTTAGTATGGAGAAATTCTGCTTTAGTAATTCACATTGGAAGAGCAATTCACTCTTTAAGGCCCTAACTTAATACCAGCCAGGTTTTATTTTTTAGCTGCATTTCTGCTAGTGAGAATTGTGAGCACAAACTCATCGACGTAGGAAGAATTTGTTGGCGTGTGTTTTCTAAAGGCATGCTATGTAATTAAGAACTGTTTTTTGTTTCCAGATATGCTTAAAGGGTAAAGTACATATATTTAAATTCCTCAGCATTCAGGCATGCCTCAGAATAGATAAAAAACCAGATTCCTTGGATCTTCCATCACTGGGTAAACGAATCCCCTCCCAGCCACTCACAGATAGGTGAGTATTGGATTTTTGTTTTCTTTGATGCTTTTATTTAATTTTATTCTTTAGCGTTTGCTATGGAGTGGTCTTTGGGGTGGAGAAAAGAGTATAAAACACTTATTCTTGCAGTTCAATAGCTGTAACTTCCGTCATAGAATTTACTTTTTAAGTTAATATTACTGGAGTTTTAAATTGGATCTGAGTGACTGAAAAATCTGCATTGTATTAAGTAAAGATTTGCAGATGAATATATAGAAAATATATTTAAAACAATGGTTATCTTCTAAAAGTGAGACTGCAGTTTCTTTCATTCATTGTTATTTTTTAAATTTTAAGTAGCATAGAGGACTTTTATCCCAATAAAAATCACGGACCAGACTCTGGCATTGGAAGCGATAACGGAGATAAAAGATTGTCCACAACAGAAGTAAGTATGTTTCACTGGTGAATTTCAGTTTTGTAACCTGTTTTGTAGAATTTTCTGTGCTTCTCTATTTCACGTAGTTTGGGAAATGCTTAACAAAGTTGCACTTATCACCCTTTGAATATTTGTACAGGTTAGCTTAAACCATTGGGCTGACAGTATCAGTCAATGCTCCCTAAACTATTACTCTCTTAAAAGAAGTTTCTGTGTTGGAAGCTATTCCTCATGATATGGGCGTGTTGTGTTATAACTCGTGGTTTCTTAGCAAATCATCTAATAATGTGATTTATATGCAAATTCTGTATTCAGTGTGACTGTCTTTGCAGCCATCCGATGATGATACAATCAGCCTTCACTCCCAGGTGTCAGAATCAACAAGGGAACAGACACTGAGGAACGACAATCATGTAATGGGGAGTAAACTCGATCCACAGAAAGGTAATATCTGTTGTGCGTCTGTCATTTTGGGTAAAAGGGCTGCTTTTCCTAAGGTAATCTGACTTGGGAAAATAGCACAGAATGATATGAAGGTGTATTGGGATTCTGTTTTTGTCAATTCAGAAAAAAATGTAATAAAAATCATAAATAAAGGATAATAGATCAGGGAGATGTGATTTAATTGTATTATCTTTATCCATAATTTTTCGCTAGTGCTTCTGACTGTGACTTCTCTCTCAACCTTTGATTAAGAGAACTGTTAATACTATCTTTTCTGTTCCTAATCGATCTTCACTAGACCAGGAGGTGTATGATTACATTGATCCTAATGCAGAGGAGGGGGCTGTTCCTGAGCAGGGAGATGTACAGATTGGACCACTGCTGTCTTATATAAAGGTAGCATAGCTTGATTCAAATCTCATTCAGCAGACTTCTTTTGTGTGCGTGTGTGCATTAAATTGAAGTCTAATTTGTTTTTCATCCTAAACAAGGAACGAGGAAAACATCCTGAGAAATCCCAAAAGATAGAGCACAATGAGGACTGGGGAGATGAAAAAAGGTAAATCTTTACAGTCTTTTTTGATGAGGGCTTTTACTTTTAAACTCCTTGCATATAGAAGTCTGTTAAACACAGAGCTCCTCTTCTTGAGCAGGAAAAGCAATCAGCTTGTTGCTGTTTCTGTATCTTGCGTTACTGAAGTCAGGCAAGTCACTGATGTTTAATTTTTCAGGCTTCAGAAAGAACAGCTGCTGGCTGAGGAAGATGATGAAATCAAGGAAGTGACAGACTTGAGAAAGATAGCTGCTCAGTTACTGCAGCAAGAACAGAAACACAGGTATTAGCAGTGTTAGTTAACTGTGTTACAATTAATGTATTTTTTAGCCTGTCTTGCACTTAGAAGTTCCTCATTCTGAGAACAATTTTGTCCAGTTGAACAGTTGAAGCAATAGGCTGTCCCATGTTTCTTTTCATAACATTGCTGTCTTAAAGGAGTGATATCCTCATGTGGAGAGGAAGACACAATAGGGACAAAGTGTCTTGATTTTATTTTTTTTATGGTTTGTATGGTAATCTGTTTTTTTTCTTTCTCTGACCAAGATAGCATGGCCAGTGGTCATATAAGTAGACCATTATCTGCATTTAACGTGTGGACACATGTCGTCTATGGTGGCTGTTTATATTGTATGTGTGTCTTGTCTGGTTAGCTTTAGAATGTCTTGGTTATCAAGTCGTTTGAAATACTGAGCCACTCCACTTCTGGTGTGCTTCAAGTTAAGTTTTGTCATGCATTCTTCTCTCTTACTGCAGTGACCTTGTTAAATGTTTTACTTTGCTCTTAAATTGATCCTACATATGTGATCTCCGTTATTAAATTTTACTTCTTAGTTTAGGCTTAATATTTAAAGCTTGCTTACGTACCTTCAGATATATGGGGGGTAAATCTTTAATATAAAATGGCACTTACTTGCAATTAGTAAAGTGAAACTTACACCTGATTTTGAACCTGTGGCTTGTGGATTCATAGCATCTTGCCATAAGCAGCAATAAGAATAACATTTCCAAGTTGAATTGAGATATTTTTGAATTTGTGGAGGACTTGTACAGCCCGAGTAAGCAACACGCTCAGAAAAGAGCATCATGAAGTAACTCCTTACTAATTGCATTCCTGTTCATTCAGTGTTTGCTTTTAATATTGCGCAGTGTTTCTTTTCTTTTTGCTTGCTGTGCTAATGACTTCCCTGTCCTTTCCCATCAACCTGTTCTGCTTCCTTCTTCCGTCTTTGGCTTTGGTGTACATGAAATATGAATACAGACGAAGGCCGTTAAGCTATAGAACTTCATTCAGTGAAAAACTCTTCCAGAGGACGAGGGCGGCAGGACGTGCATCCAGGTATATAGTGTTTGTGGAGCATCAGATTTTCTAAGACAAAATGTGGAGAACAGAAACATTTCTGGCCATTTTTGGAAGCAAAGCAGAAAATAGGGGCTGGCTATGTTAGCCTAAGATACTAAGATACTACGTTAGCTAAGATACTTTGCTAGCAAAAACAGATTGCAATGTATTTATTGTTAGTTGATTTGAAATATTGTTTCAGGAAATATTTAACTATGCAGCTGTGCAGTGCACATTTAAATGACCCCTGACTAGAAGCCTGTTTTTCTGTCCCTATCACATACTTTATCTCCTTTTTTTTTTTTCTTTTTGTTTTTGAATCTATAACAGCTCTAATACGGAACCTCAGAGAAAAGGTTTGTTTCTTCAGAAACCTCTTGAGTTTAGTGATGGTTTTCATATTAACGTGACTGATGAGAATTTGTTTTGCGTTTGTCAGCCATGACTGAAGTAACAAGTACACAAAACTCACAGGAACTCTGGGATGGGACTGTGTAGGTTATGCTCAGACATGTATGTGATGAACTGAGTGCTTTCAGGTTTAGTTACCTTATCAATTAACTGTAACTTACTCTGGATGCTTTCTGCTGAAGCAGACCAGGAATAGGATAATTAATTAATTGAAATGATCTTCTGTGGTACCAAATGAGTCTGTTTCACTTCTCATGAGCATTGGGTGTAGATGCTCCCCTGACAACAGGAGCTGTCTGAAGCTTTAAAGGGGACAGCTTACAGTGACAGCATAATACGTGAAGGCATTAGACTGTTCCTGAGTGAGTGGAGTCTTTCTCTTGAGTTTAAAATCTGTTATTTTGTCTTACAGTGAAAGATTTCTACTGTCTTTGTGAGCTCGATAGATCCCAGATAGTTCTTGTATTTTAAACATAGTGATGGCAATCCTTCAAGCACCAGTAGCATCGTTCGCTTCCTTTGCATTCCTTAATCGCAATACTGTGTTCATTTAAGATATAAAAACAAACACTGTTGAGAAGAGATGCTGCTTTATAAATTCTCAGACCTTGGAAAGTATTTTCCAGTAACATAACTAGGCTATCAGATCTTTCCCATCTCATCAGCAGTTTGGCATAGTTGTTAGTTTGCATGACTTACAGCTAGAAAAATGAGTCAGCGTTGATTTTTGAGCTTAATGTGTATAAATATGTATAATTGTTTGTGCTGTTGAGTTTTTACATTTCACATTGTGTATGTTTTATAGCCCTTGCAAAACAGGAGTTGATCTGTGTGTAATAGCGCAGTTTCTGTGGTTACTGGGAACTGTAAGTAGGAAATGAACTGCAGTACTGATGCAGTTCTCGTTTTCACATCCTTACACTGGGATTCAGTAGAGCATCAGCAAGTCCATTGGCTAAATAATCTGTCCAAATCTTTGTGTAGCTGGATTTGATAGATGGCAAAAATAAAAGCAACTGCTGGGCTCTTTGTGCCATTAACATCACATGTAAAAGAGCACCATTTTAGGATTATTAGTTAATATTCCCCTTAATGCAGTTAAATATTTCCCTTTTTCACACATGGTTTTGTATTGTATTTCCTGGAAGAAAGATGTAGGCTACCAAGTTTGTATTTCTTTTCCAGATAAACTATTTTGCCATGAATTCAGGAGTCTTTAGTTCTCTAAATTCATATTAATTTAATATGAATTATGAAATACATGTAGGTTTGGCATTATATGGCATAGTTTTTCCTCTAACACTTCCTTTAATGATTATGAAGGAGAAATAGCCTTTGCTACACAGAAGCGTTGAGTTTACAGGAATTAATGTCAGTGTTGGTGAAGCAGTTACATCAGTGTGTTTGGATCGCTTAAATTCTTATATCTTTTCAGCTCATCTTAATGATTGTGTATCACTGCAAAATTCCTCTGAATTTCTTGTTGCCGCCTTCTTATTGCCTGAAGGGAACCTATAACCAGGAGGGGAGTAAACTCTTTGAAAGGGCCGATAATAGCAGGACAAGGGGAAATGGTTTTAAGTTGAAAGAGGGAAGATTTAGGTTGGATGTCAGGGGGAAGTTCTTTACTAGGAGAGTGGTTAGGCCCTGGAACAGGCTGCCCAGGGAGGTTGTGGATGCCCCGTCCCTCGAGGTGTTCAAGGCCAGGTTGGATGGGGCCCTGGGCAACCTGATCTAGTAAACGTGGAAGTTTGGTGGCCCTGCCAGGCAGGGGGGTTGGAACTTCATGATCCTTGAGGTAACTTCCAACTTGGGTGTCATGGTTTTGTAATTTTTGTTATTGGTCATCCTGTGATTCATTTGAAGAGACGGTGCTAAATTACGTGGGAATTGACTCTAAATTTAATGACGGTGGAGCAGTTTATTTCATGATGGTTGATGCACCCTGTGCTCTGAATGTTAATTTTTTGGTGAAACTTATTTCTTTCTGGACTTCTTTAAATTCTGGAAAGTGCCCCTAAGGTTGTGTCTGAAGACAAAATATAGGGAGCACTTGCTGCAAATTGTGAGTTATCGAGTTGTTTTACAGGCTTAACTTGTCAGTCCTATTAAACTGAATTTCACACACTCGGGTTTGAACTGAAAGAGTAATGAGTTAGCTCAGAGTTACGACAGCCATCAGAAGTCTGATTGGAAATTAGCCATCATTTGAAGTTCCTTGTTTTACTGCCATATGTAATGATAATAACATATAAAAAGAAGGTGCCTGCAGAATAGTTGGTTTTCTTCTTGGGGTTTTTTTTTCCCCTGTTTTTAATAAACACTCCATATAATTTGATGTAAACTTCCTTTGATATCAGTCCTCTCCAGCACATGGTGACTTCAGTGTTGATCCATAATGTCGATACCTCCAGGAATTCATTGATCATTCCAGTTATTTTCAAGGTGACTCTTAACTGAAAATACTTAAGTGTTCATGATGGGTGTAGTGTTTTTTAACATCTTAAACATCATCTCCTTCCTGCGTGTGTTCCCAGTTTAAAAATAATAATCTGAATCTATATGTTAAGATTTTTTTTTACTGTTTAGAGTTGAGGAAAATAGGATTTCAATTGGTTTATTAGACTTAGCTTAGTTCTTAGCTTGCATTTCTCTTATTCTCCAGTTTCCCCCTCTCCTTTTCTTGCATTTCTTTTGCACTTGCAGTCTTACTCAGCTGCCCTCCTTCCTCCTGCTGACTGATCTGTAGTGCTCAGCCTGTTGTTTTTCTGTCTGCTGTGGTTTGACCATCTTCTCTTCTAATTTTAGCCAACAGTGGGGCCTTTTGTGTGGAGGGTGGAGTGACTTCACGCAGCTGCAAGATCAGTTCAGCTGGTGTATATCTAAGGAGAAAAGGGGAAACTGCATTTTGGTTTGGATTATGTTCAATTTTAGTTTGTTAAAAGTCAGAACAGAAGTATTATATAAGTTGAAAACTGTATTGTTGATTTGAATGGGAGCAGGATTGGCCTTGGATTTCATATCTGTGGGTACACGCATACATACTCCAACTTCATGGAAAATCCTACCTTATTGTTCAAACTTTCATTTACAGGAAAAGTTATACTGTGTGAGTAATGTGTGTTCTAAGAAAAAAACATTAACTACAAAACTATTGTGTATAATGCTTTTTTTTTCCCTATAGGCTTCTTAATCATTCGGCCTCAGTAAGCACGAGGAACAGGCCAAAGCAGCCCGTGGAGTCTGAAAAATGGTATTAATCTATTTTACTTTATCGTAGCTTTTAATATTTTATGACACTGATTCTGATATGTTTTATGTCAGTACTGCCATCTTTTGACCTAGTGTTTTAGCTCAGGGTGAAACAACAGAAACAGGTGTATACACAAGGTACGTGGGTGTTACAGACAGTCTTATTGTGCTGATGTACAGGAACTCCAGTTGTTCTCTGTGAAAGGAACATATGAAGATAATAGAAATACTAACATATCCATAAGGAATTCACACGTATAGACCGTGTAGTACCTATAGATACATACATATTGACAGCAGAACAGAATTATTTGTTGTGGCAGTTCCTGCAGTTCTCAGCTGTATTGCTTAACAGTCTATCAGATGTAATTCAGACAAATTTCCTATGCCTAACAGCTTTAGAAAGCAGACTAATTGGTTTGAGGCAAACATGAAGGAAAAGGAATAGAAAATACAGAAACTAAGAAATGAATTTCTGTGCCTGGTTACTTTTGGGAGTAGGTTTTATTATCATTGCACACAGCGCTGAGTCGTTGTGTTAAATCCTCAGCTGTAGTCATTTGGTGTAGTGCACAGCTTCTTAGCTCGTGTTCTACTTAAGCTGTCCAAATGGGAATGAAATGGTTGTTGGTAAGCTGATGGAGCTGAATTTCACGGAAAGATTAAGAAATAAAAATTGTAAGTGAACTTTTCTATTTTACTCTGATAAGCTCAGGCGCCATCCTTGGCCTCGAGGGTCTTTTTGAGGTTTTGCTGTTTCATTGTCCCATCTTCAGATGTCTCTCCCTTCCATTGTTAGTGTAAGCCTCTACTTAGCTTTATGGAGCTAACAATGAAATGAAGGCTGTGAGTCTTCCAGGTACTTAAGAACGGATGTTTTGTCAGCTTCCAAGTAATGCTGGATGGTTGCTTTGAGAAACAAAATAGTGGATCGTAGTAACTTCTTGTTCTTTAAATACACAAAAATATAGTAACGAAATTCCATAATGCCTCCGCTTTTAATTTTTAGTGTCTCAACAGATGAAGTGAACTCTCCAGTGTCTCCATACAGCTGGCAGGTAAATATCCAAACGCAAAAGGTTTATTTGCTTCGTGGTTCAGTCCTTTTGTTTGTTTCCTGCAGAAAATGTGTTCATTGGGTTGCTTGCACACATAGCGTACGTGTAATTGTGGAAAATGGAATACTTTTCATCAACTTTGAGATAGTTTGAGTCAAGTTGTGTAATGCAAGGCTTTGTAGGAGGTGTGGTAATAGCTGTACGATCTTGAGACTGCTGAGAGGTAAGTTTAATTGTGTTTTGAATTTATTTGTCTAAAAAATGAGATCACAACAAACCAGTAAAAAAAAAAAAAGAATGATTTCTAAACAGTTTGAATTACGTATGTCTTCCACTCCATGGACCTCCTCCAGTCTTGCATGACACAAAATTGCAGTGAAACTGTAAAGGATACTTAATTATTTTGGGTCTTAATCCATCAGTTACTTACAACTGCTAAGTGACCCTATTTTAATATAAATGGATCTTTGAAAATGTGGATATTCTGTCTTAGCCTCTTTATGAATCGGTCCCTTCAGCTTGTCCTTTGGTTTCCACAGAGTAAGCAGACATATTTACTCTTATTTTAAGAATTTCCATTAACTGCCTCTATCAAAATATTCTAGTATTCTATATATGCCTCTATATGCAGCATTCTGAGGAGTCTTCTATACTGCTATTTGGTGTTTGTAGCCTTTTAGGTGAGAACAGTACACAAATTCTTCTTATATTCATCCTCTTCCTGTGCAGTGAATGCTCATACTGAGAAATGAGATGTGCTGCTGGTTAACCACACTTCTGACTGGCTCTTCCACGTTATATATGGTAGCATTAGATGGCTTCCTAACGTACCTGTGAATATTAAGCTAGTGCAGAAAAGTATGTTGTTCTCGTAAGAATGATTTTGTAGTTCGTTTTTCTTGCATTAAATGTATTTTAGCATTTGAAATGATTTTTTTTTTTAATGGACAGTTGATTTCCACTAGAATTTCCTTTGACAGTTCCATGCCTTAAAGCTATATTGTGGGAGGCCAACTGTAGTTTATTATAATTTGTGGTATTTGTGAACTTTCCTAGCCACTGGAAAACCAGAAGGATTCAGTGGATGATCAGCGCTGGCCAGAAACACAGCCAATAATTTGGCAGAATGAAGAAAGGAGGAGAAGTAAACAGATTAGAAAAGAGTATTTCAAGGTAATACATGGTGATGGTAATTACTTGTATTTTTGTTCCTTTATCTTGAGTTGTTTGGACTTTCCCTCCTTTGCTTTGCAAGCCATACGAGGTTGGAAAGGACCTTCAAGATCATCTAGTTCCAGGCACCCTGCTATAGACAGATTGCTCAAAGCCCCATTCCCTCTGTTTGGCTCCAGTTTGAAGGATTTGATTTTCAGTCTAAGGAAAATGTCCTGTGCCTTGCAGCGTGGTCATGAAGGATATATGTGCATTTTGGATCTCGCTGCGTGTTTCTTCTGTATTGATTTTGCTATTGCAGTGAGTATCATTGGTCACCAGATGTCAGTGTCTGCTTGTTGTAGAACAGCTGAGAAATGACAGCGCTATCAGATACAATGTGCTTTTACACGTAGTAGAGGAATGGAATAGTTCTGACCACTGTTAGGTTGAGTTAAAATTTAATTTGTCGATTATTAAGTCAGTTTCTTGGATCTCTACCATCAAAGATATTTATAAAATGATAGGGAATTTTAAAGAAATTAAGTTATGGGGAAAAAAAGGGTATGTTTTAATAACAAGGAAGAATCTGGGTTATAAAGAAGCTATTAAATTTTTTCCCCTCGGGAGTTTAGAGAGTTGTATCCTAACTTGAATTCCAGCAACCCCTTTCCAAGGTTTCATGGAATCATAGAATGGCCTGGGTTGAAAAGTACCATAACGATCATCTGGTTTCAACCCCCTTGTTATGTACATACTTTAATTTCACCCTGCAGTCTTTGAGGAGATGGAGGGGAAAATTCTCAAACAGAATCCTGCCACTGAACACATTAAACTATCCATGTTTAATAAGCATCCGTACAGAAGGTTTGCATCAGTTATTTCTTATCACTTCAAAAGATGTATTTAAATGCTAATAGTTCTGAGCTCTGTGGTGGAAGCAGATACCTGAAATTACATTTCATATAACTATTAGTATGTCTCAGAAAGCTTAACTTACGTATCAGCAGCAGAAAGAACTGTCTCACTTCATTCTCATCAGTTTCATTTGCAAGAACAAGGCAACAAGTAACTGAAGTGAACCCTTTCATCCATGACAAATAGTGGGGGGAAATCAACCAAACGCAAGTGAGCTTCACGGCTGTTCTGAGAGCCAAATCAAAGTGCAGTTCATAGTGTCCCTATTTTCTTGGCAAAAAAAGTGCGTTGAATAATGTCTGTAGTGCCAAACATTAATGAGTATCTGAAGAGATTACATGTCAAGTTACTGCAATGGGTGTTGTTAAACTAGGAACAATTTACTTAGCTCAGCATCCAGAAGTATTTATAGAGCATCTTTATTATATAATCTATATAGTTTTATTGCTGCAATTGTTCATTGCAGCTAAGGATGCCTGTGAGAATCAGAACTCCTTTTCCTGTAGCATGTCTTTGAAGCTTGCCCAATATTTCAGATCTTTATTGTACTCAATGTTATTGTTACAAGAACCTTTACCATCTAAGACAATTTTATGAACCCACATGCATTTTTGCTGGAATAATTTATAGTTGGATTGTAGCTCTATCTAAGCAGAAATTCTGATTAGCATACCCGCAAGGGAAAAGAATTACTATGTGCTACCTGTGATACGGTTAAGTATGGGGGAAAAAGCCTGAATGCAGAGCTGGCCAAAGGCCTGCATAAAAAAGAAGTCAGCCCTGGCCATCTACAGGGTACAGGAAATTAAGCTTTGGCATATAAACTCCCAAAGTAATATATTTCCTTGCGAGCACACAGGAAATGTTTCCTTTCAGCTATACAGGGAGTAATCTGAAGAAGCAAAATATCCAGACATAGATGTGTGTAACACATGTGTATGTGACCCCAGGACTGCATACACTGTGTACATAGGTTCTTTGTTAAAAACAAAAGAAGTCATTCAGTAACTCCTGAAAAGGCATCTTCTTCTTGGAGGAAGAGTAACATCTTGGATGTTTCAGTTAGACATGGAACTTCACCTAACTGAATTATCTGAAGTTGCGTATTTGTGAATGTTTGGAATGTGATTTCAAGTCAGTTTTCTCTTCTTAAGTTCTTCTAACTGTAACTTACAGGCAGCCTTAAAAGTCAGATCTCTCAGGAGAGATCCTGGAACTGGATTCTTCCATTTCGCAGTCAGACTCTCAATCAATGTGTTCTATATTATATCATAAAAGCAAATAGTGCAGCCTAATGCACTTTAAGCTCAGAGTTTTGCAGAGGCGGAACTTTTTAATTCTACCTGTGCGTTCTTGTTTATTTGCATGATTCCTCTACAGACAATGAAATACATTTATTTTCCCAGCCTAAATAGTGCTTTTGTAACTTTCTTGCTTTGATCCCTCCTTCGTTTTCATTGCACTTATCAGATAATCAGGAGGTGGGGGCAGGAGCAATGTGCAAAATTTCACACACCTCCTGTGAAAGAGCAGTGGCCTTCAGTAGGTAAAAGTATGTGATCAGGCTTTGCGATTGTAAATGAAATCCATCTTAAAATTGCTTCTACAGTGTATTTTTGTATCTAATGCTGAACGATATCAGTTATTGAGGCCACTCTTCTTGAATCAGATGTTATATGCAGTCAGAATTCACATTATAGAAGTATTTTTGGACTGGGTTTGTTCTCTCGCCAACATACAGAAGTTCTTGAGTAGCCTGGGAACTGGGTGTTCCTTTTGTCTTCTTTCTTCCTCCTTTGATTCCATAATGTGTCCTTTTTCTCAGTAGCTTCAGAAGTAATAAGTAACTTCTGAATGATATAGAATCATAGACTCACAAGCCTGGAAAGGACCTACAAGATCATCTAGTCCAACTGTCCTCCTCTTACCATTGCTACCACAAGCCACTGAACTATATCTTGTAGCTCCTCATCCAGATGCCTTTTGAAGCCATGTAGTTGAAATGAAAGCCACGCTTCCATTTTAATGTTGATAATTGTGTGTTTTGCAGTATAAATCTTCCAGAAAGAGTTCAAGTGGAAATGACAACGATGAGGTAAGAAATGGTAATTGTGTGAAGTACATAAGAAAATTGTTTTATTTGCCTTTTATCAACATCAGTGAGCCACATTCATGGAACAGCATAACGTTGGCTAGAGTTGGTGCAAACCAACTTTGCATTCCCAAGGCCATGGCAGGAATACGGTGAAATAAATATACTCCTACTTGGAAAAAAACAGCCACCAAAATTGTGTGCTGTGGGAAAGGTTGTTATTAAAGTAACGCTCTACGTAAGTTTTCTTAAGCAGCGTTTCCTGCATTACCTGTCTTTAAATTCAGTTTCTACCAATGTGTGCCATACCTGACAAACGTATGTCTCGTGTACTGTGTATTTCATTATTTCACGTGTTCTTGTTGAATCACGGTTTTCATTTTGTAATTTCATCTCTTTGGTTTCTTTTTAGCAAGACAGTGATAATACTAATGTGTCCCCACAGTCTCCTGTGTCATCCGAGGTACAAGTTTGTGGCTTTGTTTTTCATTCAACAAACATTTCTTTGTGCACATTACTCGTGTCCTCAGGTTTGCCATGCAGACAGAAACTTGCTGGCTTACTTTGAAACTGGAATTAGGGATATTTCTTTGTAATGAAAGGTCAGAAGTAGAAACCGGAGACATAGCTTGTTTTTACCTTTGCAACTATCTGGTCTTCCCTAGATTTTTATGTAATTGATTGATATGTGGAAAGACGCATTACTTTGTCTCCGTTATTTTCCAAATGAAAGTAGCTAATGAAGATTAATCACATTCGACAGACTGTGTAGTATGCACTGTATGCACTACAGCTGTTCGGAGAACTTCAAGTAAAACTTGTGGTTCAGTTTTGAGCACGTTGCAGGGAACCCAGAGGTACTGACACTGCTGAAGTGGTTTCGTTCTTAGGATTTTCTGTCATCTGTATGATACAGCCTTGCAGCTTCATTCGTCAGTTGCATTGCTTTATTAGTAGCATTTGTGTCATTCCCACTGTACTTGCACTAATCTCCTAAGCTGTAAACATACCATACCAAAGATAAATGTTTCCAGTTAATGCTGATATGAAGCCTGAGGGACTGGAATGTGTAGAACGTCTCCCAGACACAAGGAAATGCGTTGAACTCAGAATTTCTCATGTATGTACCAGATTGCTGAGTACTCTCTCTTATATTGTGACATGAGGGGAAAAAATGATCTTCATAATTAAAAGTAAACATTTCTTAAAGAAAATCAGTTGCGAAGATATCTGTGTTAGCTTCCATCTGCATTAGAATTCAGTTAACAGAATGCTTTGCAGTTGCTTGAAACGATTGAGAATAGATATTAATCTTAGAATGGATTTTAGTTTATCTGGTGCTGATTTTTCTGCCTTGGTAAGGTGGGTTCAGTTCTGTTCCATTTTCTTTATAGTGTTTACTTCTAAGAAGCATTCTACAGTTAAGCAGAAGGGCTAATTCTGTTCTTTTTTTTAGGCAGGAATAATTTAAACACTATTTTGATGGGAACAGAAGTTAATTATTGTAACGAACAGAAGGAAACAGACTTTCTCTCTTTTTGACAGGATTATGAGAGGACTGATAGTAACACTCACGGTCCGTTTGGTCTCAAACCGAGGTCAGGTAAGCTACCATGATGGAGCAGGTTTTTATTCCCCAGGCTGGAGGAGACAATAAGGACGCCAGATGCACGAGTTGGAATGAACACAAAGGGAGGACACAGCGCATCATTTCACTCAGTGTACTTACCACAAGCATAGTTCTGGAAAAGATGTGGTTTGCCAAAGCAGCTGTCAAATAATTGAAAGTTCCCAGTGCTGCACAATTACTTTTTTTTTTAGCTTCACTGGTTTATTTTCTGCTTGTTTAGTCGTGGTGAAAGAACAGGGAAACAGCGTGCAGTTGTTCTTGAGACATGATGAGGCAACAGGGTTTCAAGAGAAGTAGTTTAATGTAATTTGTCCCATGAAAGGATTGGCTTGTTGCATATATGAGGGCATGACTGGCAGTGCACATCCGGAGTTACCTATGTCCTACGTTGTAGGAAGTTGGGATTTCATAGAAGTTGGGAGGCTTGTTAGCTCTCCTTTGCCAGTATTCTGTAAAATACAGTTGTCATTAAGCTTTCTGAACATGATGAATGAAGTGAATTGCAGTCAAAGCATTTAAGAGACAAGCTTTTCAAAGAAGTGCTCTGAACTTGTTCCTTTCTTTAGCCTCCGTGAAAGTATTTTCTCAAAGCCGGCTTGCAAGATAAGCTTGCAGAAGTACAAATAGAAACACATACCTTAAGTATTTGAATACCGAAGTCAGTTCTGTGTCTGTGTTTTGAAGTAACTCACTTCATACATCACACTAAATATGATGATTTGCGTGTTTTATTTGAAAACCAAATCTTATGGACAGCATCTGTCAAGTCAGGGTTCTGGTAGATCTCTTTTCTGTCAAGTTGTGTAGCATGTTTTTCCCTGCTGTTATCCTTGATGGTAGATTTTATTACTGTTTTTAAAATCTGAATTCCGAAGGCTAACTTCAGTAATGTTCAATAGCTTTCAGCCGTGCAGCTCGCCAGGACTATGGAGCAATGGATCCTGGATTTACAATGAGGAGGAAAATGGAGCATTTAAGGGAAGAAAGGGAACAAATAAGACAACTTCGCAATGTACGTACTGTTATTTGCTATGTGGGTGCGGTGCGTTTAGTTTGCTTTGTACCACAATTGGGAACCTTGGTAGTCTTTTACTCCTCCTTCTAGTAAACTTGTATGTGATTTCAGCCCACAAACTCTGCACAGTAACAGCTGTGGAGGTACTCAGCCTAACATTTCTGCCTTTAAATTCTGCGCTTTCCTGTTATGAGCAGTGGGATTCAGCATATGGTTTTGAGAGCTGTGTTATGGTAGTTGCTGGCTGAATGACTGTGTCAGTGTATGTGGCTGTGTCATTTAAAGGAAAAAAACAAAACAAGCAAAGGGGAAATATGATCTTGATGCAGAGAAGAGAGTAGTTGTGCTCAGTAAAGTACGAATTGACTCCGCTTAATTCTGATATTAAAATGCCCTTTTAAAACTGTCCACTTTAATAAAATACCTTGTATTTAAAATGAGTAATTAGCTAATGTTGAAAATAACTCGCTTATGGACTTTTTAATAGAATCTTGAATCAAGGTTAAAAGTAATCCTGCCGGATGACATTGGGGCAGCACTGATGGATGGGGTAGTTCTTTGCCATCTCGCCAATCACATAAGGCCACGCTCTGTTGCCAGCATTCACGTACCATCGCCAGCAGTGGTAAGTCCTTTAGCTCCCTTTTTTGCACGTTTGGCTCGCTTTTTTTTTTTTGCATCATAACTGAAAACAAGTTTTTGAAGTTGAGTGCAAAAAGGTCACATATAGTATCTACTGTATTAGTTGGCTAATCAACCTCACTTTGATTTTTTTCAAGAAGCATTAAATAAGGCTCCAGAGTTTAGTTGAAGAGCTATTTTCATGTATTGAATCTATATAATGTATACTCTGGTTTGTGTTTTAGCTGCTATTGCAGAATTTGCGTCAGTTATAAACAGTAATTCACAATTAAGTGATGGAAATCTATCATCCTCTCTTTACAGCCTAAACTCAGTATGGCAAAGTGCCGAAGAAATGTTGAGAACTTTCTGGATGCTTGTAAAAAATTGGGTGTTCCACAGGTATAGTAATTGCCTTAATGACTAACATTATCACATCAAAGATATGTCAGTAAATATAGCCTACAGTGGGGCTTACCTTGGGGGAGCAGTAGTGATTGTAATACTGTCCAAGGAGCTTAAAGATATGAAGGGAAGGGAAGAGTCCTATTTCTGGCCTGTGGCATTAAATTGAGGATGCTGTGCTTCCAGTTGGTACCCAACAGCAGGAATAACGCTGAGGACCCAATCTGTTAGTGCTTCCAGGAGGTCCCAAAGGGAAAACTGTACATTTTCCATGTGTCATCTGCATGCAAAACTTAAAGCCAGATACTTTTTCTATGCAGATATCTAATGTATGTGCAACTTCAGGGAGAATGCTTTTGTTACCCAGCTGGAAAAAAAGTGGATGAAGCTTAATACATGTACTACTTTATTTTACAGGAGAGACTTTGCTTGCCTCATCACATACTGGAGGAAAGGGGTCTGGTGAAGGTTGGCCTCACAGTTCAAGCTCTGCTTGAGTTGCCCACGTTGAAAGTATCTCAGCTTTCCGCCATGTAACGCTATTTCTTGGAAGGTCTGGAGCAGTTCAGCTTCCTACATAGGAACATCCAAGCCATCAAAAACTGATGTCTGTCCAGATGCTGTAGAGAGCCTTACTTTGGAATAGTACATGAAAACCTTGGAGTCAGCTGATGTTAAAATACCATGATGATTCGTTTCCTTTTGTAGTTGGATGCACAAAGATTTTGGTAGCATCAGGTTCCCTTTTCCATTTAAAAGTTAAAATTTTAAGTTCAAAATGACCATTTTAGCACCTCCCAGTGTTACACTTAAATGCTGGATTTCTTTTTCTACACTGGAAACGGTTTTTGAATTAATTCAGAAGTACAAAACCTGATCCTCCTTGCTTGAACTATTAAGGTCACCTCTCTGATTCAAAGGTAAAGTGAAAACGTGGCGATGGTGTGATGGTAAAAAAGCAGTGACTGATAGCTGTAATCCACTCCCACTCTCTTAGAAACCTTAACATTAGTGTTCTTTCTTTTTTACTTTTGCACTCCTGATTGTAACTTACGCACTTCCAACATTGCCAGTATTTAGTCTGAGTGTGTGGTGATGCGAAGCAATGGCAAAAAGGACACACTGAGTTTTTTTTTCTTTTCCTCCAGTCTTCTAGGTTGGTGCCAAATATATATCTATTTTTTTTTCAGTTGTACTGTAGATTGTTTACATGTGAAGTGCCTGTGTAACTGATAACTCTTAATAGTCTTAAACATTTTTTGAGGTTTCTTGGTTGGAAATAGATCAAATGGGAATTTTTAAATATTTTAATAGGTTTTTTTTGTAAAACTGATCCGTGGAGATTGAACTAATGCTTCACGTTTTTTTTTGATGTTGGGTGTTTTAAGTTTGTTGCACAGTTGATTATGTCGTTATCTAATAATTGGAAAAGACTGTAAATACACTTTATTTATGATATTTAATTTGATAATACCGAATCAGTTTTTGTTTGTTTTTAATGTATTGTTGGATAAACCAAGTTGTCTACTTTTCTTTGCTTGGGACAAACAAATACACGTGGTGAGTACGATGCGAGGACTCGTGATGCATACGGAGTAATTTAGGACATTTTGATTAAAAAAAAAAACAAAAAACTGCCAAAAATCTCAGGTTTATTCAGTGAATTCCAGGACTTTATGTAATACTGCTCCTGAGTTCACGTGACATTTTTTTACAGTTACCCATAACTTAATTGAGGGATATCAGCGTTTACCTTTGTCACGTTTGCGGGATCTATTGCGTGGTTCGCTTAAGAGCGTAACAATAACACGCGGATCGGTTTGTACAGATGTCACTGTGCTGAGACATTGGACTTCTGAAAAAGTCGAATTCCCACTGTGCTGCGTTGTTTGTTTGCTTTTATCTTCTTTATGTGCTCTGAGCAGGTTGTCGGTGTTTTGAGAGTATTCTGAAACCACGCACGGAATACACGGCTGAATTGGTTTCCAAAAAGGCTGCAGATAATTTGGTCGTTTCAGTAGCAGGTTGAATTAGTTTGTCGAAGAGGTAGTTCATATTAATATTCTATTCTAGGCTAAATGAATTTCAACTGAGGGATGTGTCTGCCGTGTATGTAACAGGATTTGATTCTGTCGTTTCCTTTAAGGTTTCACAGCTCATTGAAAACCTGGTGTAAAACTGCGTTTCCAAAGTCCTAGATCTAAAACCTTAACTTCCTTAAACAGAATACGTGTGTAATCTGTACTGCTTTGACCTTTTGAAATGCTGTAGATGCTGTATCTCGAATCGGTTTTTGTATCGTTCCCATAATACTCATCTTAACAATTTAAATCTATTTTTTACAAAAGGCGGTATCTGTAATTCTGTGATCTGAAGTCATGCTAAGGCTAAAATGAGAAGGCAGTGTGTTTCATTAAGCAGATTTCTTGTTGCTGTGTGCTGCAGTTGAAGAACGCAACCATCCAGCAGGAGTAACTCATTGTCTTTCAGTTCCTTGCTGCATAGTATCTGATGGCCGTTACAGTTCTGTTTCAGTTTATTGGCCATTGGATTGCTGGCTGTGAGTTGTCACTGTAAATTATTTAGTTTAACCCAATCCACACTACTACTTAATTGCCATTTACGTATTTTTTTTCTTGTTTTAAACACTTTTTACCCAAGTAGAACTAAACTTATCAACTTGCCATATCACAGTGCAAACGTTAAGAATCCCCTTGGTGTAACGTAGCAGATGCTTTTCAGTTTTATGAGGTTAGCATGTTATCTCCCAGTAACACGATCACCGGATACGGAATTCATGCCCTCATCTTGAATTGTACCTCTGAAATTTAAAAACTACAGAAATAACCTTTTGTAACCACACCAGAATCCCTTCCCCATTGAGCGTGCTGGGAACAGCCTTGCTTTGATTTCTTTGGAAATTATTACGGCCTTCTTAATGTCTATGGGGAAAATAAGTCATGGTACTTAGAGGATTTCCTTTTTAGCGCTGCGAAAAGCTAAGACTTTCCGGTGTCCTTAAGAGCAATCTGAGTCAAGGTCTGCTGTACCCGAATGAATCTTTTCTCATTTTCCTGTAGCCACTTTTCCAAATAATACTCTGGAGCAATGCTACAAAAAAAAAAACAACAATATGCAAAATGAAAACGAAGCTACATTAAGTGTTGCTAATCAATTTAAGAGTTAACTAGGGTGCTTTTGTTATTGCCAACGCCATATGAAGTTACTGCAATAATGTGATGTGCTCTATAAGCTGGAGTGAATCAGCATGCTGACAAGGCTTCTGCCTGTATTTTTTTTCTCTTTTATCTGTTGCTGGATGCAGCATACGGATGCTTTAAGCAATAATGTTGCAGTTATTGTGGTCTTATAGCAGTGGCATTGAAAGGATAGCTGTAAAGGATGGGAACTTCAGACACTGTATTTCACATCTAGTTTATAATGCTGCCGGTCTGCAGTGTTGGTCAGGGGTTGCTGGCTGTCCAGAAACCTGTCTATATACATATATCTATCTGAAGGTCTTTCAAAATAGAACCAAAAAGTAAAATATTGTAAGATACAGAAGCAGACATTATGAACAGTAAATGTTTGATGTGAATTGTAGGATTGTCTGGGTGAAGTCCTGGCTTCAGTGAAGTCAGTGCATACTTTGGTTTCAGTAGAAGATTTTATCTTTTTAAGCAAAACATGAGTTGTGTGAGACGAGTGAAGCTGCAGTGTCAACTTCTTGGCTGAAGCAGTGATCTCTGGTTGTATATTACTGAGTTATCTACTTCATGCAAATATTCTAATGTGCCATACAGCATTAAGATGGTAGAAAAAAATACTCCTAAGCAGAGCTTTTGTACTATTGGAAGGTCTGTCACCTCAGTAAAATTGGACAGTGGTAGGACGAGGGGGAATGGTTTTAAACTGAGACAGGGGAGGTTTAGGTTGGATATTAGGAGGAAGTTTTTCACCCAGAGGGTGGTGACGCACTGGAATGGGTTGCCCAAGGAGGTTGTGGATGCCCCATCCCTGGCATTCAAGGCCAGGCTGGATGTGGCTCTGGGCAGCCTGGTCTGCTGGTTGGTGACCCTGCACACAGCAGGGGGTTGGAACTGGATGATCATCGTGTTCCTTTTCAACCCGGGCCATTCTGTGATTCGTCTCACTTTGCTGCACTGAAAACTTTATTATTACAAATGCTTTATTGCTTAGCAGCAGCCTTCTCAGCTTAACATAAAGCTGGCCAAATTTAAACAAGAAATGGAGACATCTATTTTCACTTAAACCAAATTTCCGTGCCTTCTCCATATTGAAGAGAAGGATGGAGGGTTGGCATTATGCATGTGTGCAATTTTTTAAAATATATATTAAAGAAAGTAAAGTAGCTCTTGTGTGTAATACAGGTGGTCTGATTGCCTCCAGGAGGTCTCTGTGCTAATGCGGAGGTCGAGTGTGTTAGTAACGTACCAAATCTCAGTCAAGCAGTAAGCAAGACTTTTCAGCGATAACTCAAACCAATCTAAATCTATTTTTAATCTCAGGAGTGTGGATTTCAACTGGACACAATGCAAGCGTGAGGTTTTTGGAGGAGTTCTTGGCACTTTCTGCAGACAGGAGACGACTCTGTGTTGGTAAATGAAACTCGTTTTTCTTCCCCAGATCAAAGTAACATATGTGTTCCTTTCAAGAGGTGCATCTTACTTAAACACTGACCTTTCCTTGGAAAAGCAAGCTTGAAAACCCCACTCCTCCGCAACACACACACAGCCAACGAAACATTTCCTGTTTACAGATGACCCTTTGGAATTAAAATAATAATAATAATAATAAAATTCTGCTGATCTTGATTGTTAAAGTAGAGGGAACGTGATTAACTCGGTGCAGGATTAATCTCAGCACTGCAGGAGCAGTTCTGCCTCCTGCGTTCCTTACGCAATAAGCTGTCGCTTTGCTTTATTTGCCTGTAAGTATTTCACACAGTGCAGTTCTGACCGTGTGCATCCTGCAGTCGTGGTTCCACGCTGTAGTTGCTCCATTGCTGCTTTTGGCATTTCTCTGAGATAGGAAATAAAGGGGATTGCCGTAAGCAACACAGTTTCTCTGGAAGGAATAAGGGTTGATGTAAACATGACATCATCGGTCACTTGTAGTTCAGATGTTTTATAGCCAACTACACTTTCGAAGAAGGATTTTTAAAGATATTTGTCTCGTCTGCACGCATCTTAGAATACTGATGTTCAAACGGACCAACTCCCAAAAGCCTTTCCAGGATTTGTTTATTCCCTTAGCAAACATTAGAGGAGAAGAATGGTTTGAGCTGACAGCACATTAAATTATTTGGGGTACTTTCCGTTGCCTTCGGTGAGAGCTGAGTTTCCCTCAGTAGTTTTGTGAGCTACACCACGAAGTCAGACATTGCAAACGAGTTCTTGGCACTAACGAGGACTTCGTTGCTTATTTCAAATTGCGTGAAAGAAGGAAAACTTGACTTTTCCCCCACCCCCTCCCCTATTGTGGTTATCTGAGGGGAGATTATGAAACAGCCAATACGTGGACACGGCCACAGTGATGCTTTTTCATTTATTTATTTTTTAAATATGTGAAAGAATTGATGAAATCTTTCCAGAATTGCTACATACGTTGGTTGTGCCATTCCTGGCTGGTCGGTATTGAATACTCTTGTGACGATTTGTGCTCTTCACTTGAAAAGCGTTAACTTGGCTCTGTTTACTGAAGCGTTCCAGTAAGCATTGCTGCAGCTCTGGGGTTGATTTCCTCGTCGTAAGGATCGATGTCTCTCGCGCCAGCAGGTAATGCAAGCTCTCAGTGCTCGAGGGGAGCACGTGGAGGCACTGCAGAACAGTTGGTGGATTCCGTTGGGAATAATGTGAATACTTGTTACTATCGTGTGATGTGTAGAACAAGGAGAACGTGATTCGCTTTCGGTTATCGGCTCGGTATTCAGTTACTTTATTTTGTAATCTGTGATTATAAGACTCAGAAAACGCAATGTAACCGAATGATCAGTATGTAAATGTGCTCAGGACGGCACGGAGGCGGTTCTGAGGCACAGTTGGAGAGTGATCATTTACTAACTTAAGTTGTGTACATACTTAACATCCGTTTGATAGCGCGTTTGAATTAATTTGGCGTTTCCTGTTCTTGTAAAGTGCATTCTCCACCCTTCTGAAGGTCGTCTACCTGTACAATAATGTACTCAGTGTTTTATCAGGACTTCCATTGCCGCTGGAGCTTCCAAACATGTATATGTTTCTTTTGAAGAAATGTTCCTACTGTTGGTTTGGTTGGGTTTTGGGTTTTTTTTTTGTGCGTGTGTGTGTAAATAGACTTTGTTTTGTTTTTTTTTGTATTAAATTTGCATGGATAAAAACCCACATTTCCAAAACGAGTGTACATATACTCCGTGTATAAAATACAAACTGTTTCATAACCTTCGCGTAGGCAAGTTATTCCCTTGGTTGCACTTCGGTCTTTGTGTTCATGGTAAATAATGACAATTTGTGTGCTCTTTCAAACGTGCCTGTTGTTGTTTGGAGAGATAACCTGCCCGACTGCTGCTGAACAAAAGACATGGTAACTCCTATTCCATGGAAATCCAGAGGATGCATCTTAGGTCTTCTGGTTAATCAGCAGCAAAATGGGTGAGAATATGGCGGTTAAGATGATTACATCTTAATTCGGCGTGGAAACTCCTACTGATGGAGGTGATCCGCTTCCCTCCCCCACTCTGGGCTGGGTGGAGCAAATAGCACAGATCACCTCTTGTCTCCTGGGCAGTCATTAGGTGCCAGATCCAGCAGGAGGGAAGCAGAACTGCTGGTTTTGCCAGTAGCTGTTGTTAATATACCATCGTAGTTGAAACACACTGTATGACAAGATTGATTTATTATTATTATTATTATTTTTCCCCTGAATTTATTTCTTTTCAAAGCTCTGTGCAGTTTTGTTATGTTAAATGAGCATCAGAAGGTTTTTGAGAGAGCTGTTGCTCTGTGATTCGAATCACAGAATGGTTTGGGTTGGAAGGGACCTTTAAGATCACGTAGTTCCAACCCCTGCTATAGCAGGGACACCTCCCTCTAGCCCAGGTTGCTCATAGCCCCATCCATCCATCCAGCCTGGCCTTGAGTGCTCCCGTGGAGGGGGATATTCACAGCCCTACTGGGCAACCTGTGCCAGTGTCTTTTCTGCACCTGCACCACCCAGCCCTTCCGTGGTGGGACTCTTTAAAGCAGAAATTGAAAAGCAGCGTTGCTAAAAGTGAGCAACATCCCTTGACAAATACAGCTGTCGGATTTTCAATATTGTTTTTCTTTTAATTAGAGCTGAAGGGTCTGTTAGGTTTCGTTCTGAGTCCGTTGTTCCGTTTCCAGCCCTGAAGAGAGCTCTCCTCTTGCAAACAGGCCTTCTGGCTCCATAAGGGGAGCAACCACATCTGTCTCAGGCTGCATGGACCACATCAGTCCTTGGTCATCTGCATGAGAAAAGTCACCCTTCGGTAAGAGAAGTGCCAGCAAATAATTTCTGTCAGATGTACTGAGAGAAACGGAGAATTTATGAGGTTTTTTAAAGTGTATATATATATATATATATATATATATTTAAATTTGAGATTGATTTCTCGCAGCCCTTCCTTCGTGTCCTGCTTGCATGCCCGTTGCACACCTCGCTGTCTTTGCCTGCTGTTGTGCTGTGGTTAAGGCTCTTGGCTATGGCTGCAGCCTTGCAACTTTCCAGCCTAAGAAATGTCTGCACCGATAGCGATAGAACTGCAGTGCCCCAGGTCAGCACTGCTGTTCTGCTGCTCTTCGATTGCAGAGCTGTAAGAAAAGCAATCGGCTCCTCCTCCTTGCATTCACGGAAGCGTTCTGATGCTGTCTACAAAGCATTAATTGGTGGCTACAGCTGTTAGTCTGGTGGCTGTTAGAAGCCCTTCCAGGAATGTTATCCAAATGGCGTTCAGTGTTGCACATGAAGCCAATTTGCAAAAAAAAAAAAAAAAAAGTAATTGGTTTTTAATTAATCCTCATTAATAAAGGAAATCTCGTACTAATAGTATTCTAATTATCTAGCCGAAGAGCAGCTCGTGATACAGTCTGTTTATTTGGAATCCTTTTGCAGTTTATTTGAGCAAGACGTGCTCGTCTCTTATAATAAGTATTACTTTATGTTAATAAGAGCTTGACGTTCCACATATGAATTCACACCTAATCGGAGGAGGCGTTGTTCTCTTTGGCCTTTTGCTTTTGATCTCCAGAATCTCTTGTTCCCTTGCAAAACCAACAGCAAGCACTATGCAGTGTGGCACAGGCTCCCCTGTTGGGAGAAGCCCTCCCAAGCTCCATTTTGTTCTCCACTTCCAAATAAATCCAAGTAAAAATAAAGAGGAATCTCCGAGAACTTTCAGCCGTATCATTTAGAAATGCTTAAGTGGTGTTGAACTCAATTGCAAACTATATTTAGTTTGAAGCTATTCTGCTCCCATAATCAGTGACTGATGAGTTCGTTATCTGTTGAAATGGGAAGGTCGTCGTGTTCTTGGTCCAGTGAGATATTTATACAAGGATGTAACCGAGATGCTTCAGCCAACACTGATAATCTTGTGATGTTGGCTCAGAAACATAAACTTGTATTTCCTGGGAATATCAGTTAGCTGATGGCTGCATTGTTTCTGGTGCAATGGCAGGGCAATTATCAAACCGCTTCCTGTCCTCTAAATCTCTTCTTTTGCAACCTTCAGTAGTCAGAACTACTGCACTTGGATTCCTTCCTGCTCCCTGGCCCCCAGAAATCAAGCTTTATTTGTTACTTTGCATTCTTGCCTTTCCATTCGGTTCCATGCTTTGTGCTTGCCTGTCTACCAGTCATTGAAGTAGCACACGTGGCATCACTGGGCCTTCGATATGTGTTAGGGGGGCTTCAAAACTCCCTCAGCTGATCTTTAGCTTTTGCCAGTGGTTGAGAAACAGCCCTTAATGTGTGGGGACAGGTTGACAGGTGCTTTTTTGATTAACTTGTATTAACATTTTCTTTGAAGTTCCTTCGTTATGAATTGGCTAGTTCTGTCTGATACCTCAATTAAAATGGCAAGCCGTGTGGTATTTAAGTCCAAGCACTCGGTTCTTTCCAGATTTACTTTAACAGTGCTGAAGATATTACTTGTTGCAAGCTCGCACACATGAAAGCCAGGCAATGCGGGTCGGTCCAACACACAGCTGGTAGAATCAGTGAGGTTGGAAGAGACCTCCAAGATCACCAAGTCCAATCCCAACCCATCCCCACTGCATCCATCACCATGTCTCTCAGTGCCACATCTCCACTGGGTGGCATGTTTCCCACCAGCTGGGCATGCTCTGACATCTCAGAGGGTGGTGACGCACTGGAACAGGTTGCCCAAGGAGGCTGTGGATGCTCCATCCCTGGAGGCATTCAAGGCCAGGCTGGATGTGGTTCTGGGCAGCCTGGTCTGGTGCTTGGCGACCCTGCACACAGCAGGGGGTTGAAACGAGATGATCATTGTGGTCCTTTTCAACCCAGGCCATTCTAGGATTCTATGATCTCCAACACGGATTGATAAGAAGATGTGTCTTTTGCTGGTTAATTTGTCCCACATCGTGCTGCAATTTCCGTGGAGTCCAAGGGCAATGCCCCACAGTACACTGTTTAGCAAAGCTCACAGCTTTGAGGGTACAGTTCAAGTAAGGTGGTCCCATGGAAAGCATCCACAAAAAGCATTGCTATAGGAGGGATGTTTTTAAAAATGAGAGTGGGGAGCCAACTTCAAACCAAGGTAGGCATTTGAAGTTGCGCTGGTAGGATGCAAGAAGTGAATTTACTTGCCTTTTTTGTCCTTGATAGCAGCTAGCTCAGTGTTCTGTTCAGCCCTCCACTGTAGCTGTGAGGACGTTCCGACCTCAGATGAATATTTTCAGTCCCAGATGTTCACAATGATAAAAACCTAAAAGTAGGGGAAAGTTTTGTGGGTTTTTTTTTTTCATTTCTATGCTTGATATTCTCAAGGCATAAAGTAGGGAGCCAGCGAGAGACGGATACTGTGGGCTGGAGGACGAGCCAAGGCGATTTCCTTTGTGAGCTGTTGCATCTTTTCTTCCCTTGGGGCAAGCAGCCTGCAATGCTGCATGTCCCCCTGCCCCCCAGCATCCCCAGGCCTTCCCTTTGCCCAAGGCAGAGTGGGCACAGGGCTGAACCAGCAGTTGTCCGTCTGCGTTAGTGAAGATGCAGCCATTTCAACCCCATTCCCGCTCCTGCACCATACCTTTATAAAGGTTTCCAGTGTGAAATGTGCTGAGCACCATTCCTAGGCTTCTGTAACCCCAGAAGAAAAACAGATTTGTTCCTTTTCTCTGGTGGCAGGTGATGAGGCAGGGGAACATGTGAGTGCAAGCAGAGGTCAGGCAGCCTGTTCCAGACAGCACTTCTTCAAACCCTATTTAAATACATAATTAACTCTATCGTAAGGCAATTCAGACAGAGCCAATGCCCAGCTTGAAGGACTTACTGGGAACTGTGACTTCATTAAGAAAACATTGACGGCATGGCCCAAGGGCAGGTGGTGCAACTCCGGGAGATGCTTCAGGAGAAATCAGGGCTTTGAGATTAATACTCATAATTGGATTAGGAGCGATTGTAAAGTCACTGCTCAGTCACTGGGAGGATATTAGGAGAGCATAACTCACGTCCAGAGGAGTGCAGGCTGCTGTATGCACTGGCTGGGGGTAAGTCCTTACAGATGCAGGCAAACTGCTGAGATGCTTTTGTTAAGGGTGGACAGCGATAGGACGAGGGGGAATGGTTTTAAGCTGAGACAGGGGAAGTTTAGGTTGGATCTTAGGAGGAAGTTTTTCACCCAGAGGGTGGTGACGCACTGGAGCAGGTTGCCCAAGGAGGCTGTGGATGCCCCATCCCTGCAGGCATTCAAGGCCAGGCTGGATGTGGCTCTGGGCAGCCTGGTCTGCTGGTTGGCGACCCTGCACATAGCAGGGGGTTGGAACTGGATGATCACTGTGGTCCTTTGCAACCCAGGCCATTCTATGATTAAAACAGATGACTTTTTTTCTCCTACTGACTGATACCCTCCTTGTGAGTGGCAGTTGATTCACACATTGATGAAAGATTTGTTAATGTATTTCTTGTCTGTTGGAGTATTTTTTTCTTCTCCTGTTATACACTGTTAAAGCATCACTGAAGAATGACTCAAATGTTGGGGGGTGCTCCGGAAGTAATGCCTCCTATTTTATTATACTGGCACACAACGTCAGAGGTGGATGGTGGTGGGATGGCAGCAGAGGTGCGGTCTGACCAAATGCTGCCTGACACGGAAGTGCACAGGGAATAAAAGAATGTCATGAAATTCCCCCGTGCAGAAAAAACAAATGGCACCCATTGTCATTCATGGATGCTGAACATTTCTGGAGACCAACCAGTGGGTGTAGCACGGAGAGAGACGCTGCGTGGTGAAACACTGTGCAACACCGGGGCACCTCTGGTTGGTGCAGGTTTTTACAAGCACAGCATGCAGCTCTTGTTCATTGTTGGGGAAAATGCACAGCTCGTGGTGATGACTGTGTTGGAAAAGGGTGTTTTGTAGCTGAGTTTTGTACTCTGTCGAACAGTGCTCTCTGTAGCAGCTGTAGTTTCCCTGGAAACGAATAGGAGGCATTACTTTCAGTGACCTACGTACAAAGTCAGCTCTTGGTAATGTAGGGCGACTTCAGTTACAGAGCATAGAACCAGTGAAAGTCGGAAAGGGAGCAAGTAGGAAACAGCATGATGATTTGGGGCTCAGTCCATCACCCCCATAGGAACTTCTGCTTTTCTCAATCAATAGCCTTAAGGTATCAGGCCGTAGCTGAGGTGGGAGCTGATGTTTTTATGGGTGCTTTTTATCTAAGCAGTGTTTGAGCTGATCGAGCCCCACCTGTGAGGCGAAACTGGGCCAGATGCTCATGCCTCCTACTGACTGATCTGCTATACGGCTATCCCAGCTTTGGTCTCATTTTTGGCAGGCAGCAGTTGCCTTTGAGCTGCCTGAGCATGAGAAATGCCGTAGAACTGCATTTTTATAAGTAAGAACAAGGCCTTCCCCTCTGTTTCCTCATTTTGTGTGTGGGCGTAACCTTTAATGCAGCTATGAGAAAATGAAGGTAAAGTGCAAAGTTGTGCAACTGATGGGCAGCATCCCTGCACCCTTCCGTAGCGCATAGAGGACTTCAGGCGTGGGCACCTGCCAGCGTGTGCTTTGGGACCTCAGCCTGCACCCATTCCAGGGACGGGGCTCTTATTCAGGCAGACCGTGGGCATTGGGACACACTCAGCTTTCAGTTACTGAAGTCCTTGGAGGAGGTGACTGCTTGGTGCTGAGCCCTGGTTGCTCAGCCCAGCGGAAATGAAGGCATTTATTTGGCTGGGAGCATTTTGCAGCAACACGTCCATGAGAACTGCATTAACACATCCTTTCTTTATAGCTCTTCAGTAGTTCCTCAGTTTATCTTTACCCTGGGCTGCTCACATGACATCACGTTTTGGCTCTGGCCATTCGTGTGCAAGATGTTGCATCACTTTACCTTCCTAGCCCGGGCTGAAGGGCGCTTGTAGGTGCCAGCACTGCTCTGTGAGCTCCTCCAAAGGGCCAACTCAGCACAGCTGCTACTGAAATGGACTGCACAGAGACTCGTGTGGGAATGGCGTGGCCAAACTGCGGCTTTGGAAACCCGTTGTGCTTTTGTAGATCTGTGAGCAGAGTTTCCCTCAGGTCCTGCCACGCAGGCCACTTCTTTTGGCAGTGTTAGAAATGGTTGCTACGTTATCTGGCAAACCTTCTGTCCCCCTATTCCCAGGGCCACCTCTGGCCACAGTCAGCCTCCCTAGCATGGTGACAGAGGACAGTTACTGCTCCTCTTGTCTTTCCCTTTGTGGTTATCTAGTGTGTGGAGCCAGCCTATATAAGAGCATCCAACTGTACCTGTGAATTTAATTTATTCTTCCTGGTTTCCCTGACCAACAACCAGAACATCCACGTCCATGCTGGGGGAGAACAACCAGGAGTACCTGCACCTTGCTGGGAGCAGTCATAGAATTAGTAAGGTTGGAAGAGACCACCAAGATCCTCTGGTCCAAACATCAACCCGTCCCCACCATTGCCAGCTCTACCAGCAATGCCTCGTTCAGAGCTGTGATTTTCAGCTCAACTGACAGCATCTTCTCTCAGGACATGAGCTGACCTCTCAGAGGGTGGATCAGCTCCATCCCTCCAGTGCTGCTTCTACCTAAAGTCACTTGGGGCAGTTTTTTCCCTCTGCGGTGTTTCTGTCTGAGAGCAGCCACCATCTGACCGGGTTCTGATCAGAGTGGTGGTGATGCATTGGCATGGAGGTGCTCCAGAGCAGCGGGGATGTGGCACTGAGGGATGTGGTGATGGGCATGGTGGGGTGAGCTGGATTTGGAGATCTGAGAGGTCTGAACGATTTATGACCTTGGTCAAAAGATATTTCATGGGAAATAATGCAGAGGAGATATCCTGTGGTGAGTAAGGAGCCTCACTCAGTTTGAAAGGCCCCAAGGGGAAGCAAAATCCAGAATTTCCCATTGAATAAAAAGACGAAGTGGTTTGTTTTCATGGTTTGTTTTTTTCCCCCCCTTCTCTTTTTATCTTCTTCCCACAACTGAAGCTGTTCAGCAATCAACAACACTTGCAGCCTCACCCGCCCTTTCTGGGCTGTGTTGCCGTAGTGCAGGACGTGCAGAGCTGCAGCAGCCGCGTGTTACAGGAGCTGGGAGGTCTGTGACCTCTGCGACCAGCGGGGTGCTCACGGATTTTCCCAGCCAGGCCCCAGCCCTGTGCTTGTCACAGGTCCCATAGCACATTGCTGCGATGCTGTCCCCGTGCTGTTAGCAGCTGGCCGGCAGCCAAGCAGAACAGCACCGGCAATTAGCTGGAACCAGTGGGTTTCCACAAAAACCCTTCCGTTTGCACAAGGCAGGGTTCTCCCACCAGAATCCATCCATCCATCTCGTGGCAGGAAAATCCCTCCGCCGCTGGTGTGGGGCTGTTTACTATATCCCACGTGTGCAGTGTTCTTGTTTTGCTGTCTGGGAGGGGATGTCGAGCCAGATTTCAGCAGCGGGCGGTGAGCAAGCGGTGTTCTTCCTCTTCCTATTTCTTCATGTGCATCCTATACACAGGATGCTCCTAGGAGGGCTGCTTGGATGTGACTGCTTGAAACTCTCTCTCTAGGACCAGGAACAGATGTGAGGCTTTTCCTTTCATTTTCCTGCTCCAGTTTTCTTTTTCTACAGCTGGTAAACACCTTTTCCTCACGCATTACCTGGCTCAGAGGAAAATCCGGAGCTGCTGCGGTAAGCTGTGATTGGCACTAAATATCACTCAGCTGCATTTAAGCCCAGTGGGAGCGGGAGAGCGTGTCTGCTTTGTGTCTTAATTCTGTGCTGTTGTGTGCTGTTGAAACTCAACGTGCCTTTGCAGATGTAGGACAGTGTATTGATCTGCGTTTGCCAGTGCTCTTGGATGAATTATTTGGAAAAGTCTCCCCACACTCCTCGCTTTTTTTTTAGTGGTAATGACGTTTGTAACGACGTTTGTGTTCTTGAAATAACTTTGGCTGCCCAGAGAGCTGAAGGTGGTGCTGGCATCGCGGGGTTGAAGGCGGGCACAATTGTACTTCGTTTTGCTATTTACACCACTACTGCCTGGAAGCATCCCATCCCCAGTGAGCTATCCCCAAATCCTCCCTTTGCTCATTCCCAACGTAAGGGTGCTCTCATTATATGGGAATCTTCAAACAGCTTTCAATATAATTAACGTTAGTTAGGCTTGTCCTAAATGAAGGTGGGCTTGCTAGGAGCACTGTCAGCTGATGTTGCTGAGGTCTCTGTTCCCGGACAAGCAGTTTTTCTGAATTGATGCTTGCTCTTTTGGGTGCAGGGAGGTGGGTGCCAATTTATTGATATCCGCAGAGGGCAGATCCATCCAGCAATTTTTGAGTGCCTTCTTTATTATCAGTATTATTTAAAGAACTGTTTTTGTTTGTTCATCCCTGGGCCAAACTTTGTACCTTTGATGAAACATCCAGCAAAGCACATTCTGCCACCTGTGTGTGAGGTGCAGGGATTCGGGCTGCTGATGGCAGTGATCATCTCTGGTCACCATTTGGGATATGCAGAGGCACAGAGAGTGGTTCAGCACTCTGCACCCTCCAAAAGCCCCAGAGCTGCAGGAAAACCACCTCTCCCAAGGGCAGATCTGTATCCCCGAGGATGCAGAGCTCAGGGATGAAAGGCCAGGCTGTGATAATGGCGTGGACCTTGCAAGGTTGGGGCAGTAATAGCTGAGCGCTGTGCATACAGCTCCCGCTGCACAGTGGTGATGCTGGGAGGCTGAGAGGGCTCAGCTTTCATAACGACTTCTTCTAAAGTTTATATAATTCTCAAGCAACCCAGGAAAAAGACTGGAACTAATTACTGCTGTCTTGGGAAGCCTGGTACATTGAGCTAGAAAGAACAAAGCATGCAGACACAATGCAGATCTGCTTCTGAGGGTAAACTCTGAGGGGGGAAATAATAGGCAGGAGGGGAGCTGGGATACAGTGTGACACGGGGCAGCTTGTACATACAATGGGTTGAGTGTGGGCTCAGCTATCCTTGGCCCCAGTTGGTCCTGAGTATGGGGCAGGGTGGGATGGTTCCCCCAGTAATTAGCAGTAGAATGCTCTTGGAAGCCTGGCTGCTGAGCATCACGTGCTGCTCCTGACTGAGTGGAGAAAGGCTTTTACGGAGGGCACCGGTCTGCCCTGGCATCAGGTTGACTGACCACACTGCATGGGCAGCAAATTGTAGCCTCCTGTTGGAAAGCTGCTGCCCCTTAACACCGGGCTGGAGGGCCTTTTATTGTCTAGCATAAATGAACCAAGTAACTGGATCAAATCCAATTGCTGGAGATAAACAAGAATTCAAGCAGGAGAAGCTCATAACCCCTCCTGGGCTGCAAATGTCTCCCAGGGTGGCTGCAGAGAGCTGGCCCAGGGGTGAGAGGAGCCTTGCTGGGTGTCTGAGATTGTGTTTTCTGAACATATATCGTCGGAGGGCCCTGGCACTGGGCCTTCTCCAAGGCAGCCATCACGGGGAGCATGCTGTGCTGGGGTCAGGAAGTGCAGCTCAGACTGTGTTCAGCTCCATCAGCACTGTGCACAGATTGCAGGCAGATTCCCTGCACCTGGAGGGACCTCCAGGTGAGCTACACTCACAGCTGTAAGGCTGGAAGGCTTTGGGCTTTCCTAAGGCACCTCTTGATGAACCCTGCTCAGTCTCCCCCAGACACTCATTGCCCAGCTGCAGCATTAGCTTTGTCCCCTCAGCTCCTGCTGAGAGATATCGCAGAGCCTTCCAGTTCCAAAATGAATTTGTTCTTTCTTTTGCATTTTGTTTCTTTTTTCCTTTCTCCCTGACCATCTTTGCCATCAGTGGGAACTTGTTGCTCTGCCAGCTCTCTATCTCAGCGCTTCTCATCACTCCCCTGTGTGTCTGCAGGCGGGCAGAACCCCTGGCATGCTGGGCTGCACTTCCAGTCCCCTTCCATCCTTCAGCTGCCTGTGCTCCCCTTTCTGCTCTGCAAAAATCCCAGCCCCCAGCTGTGCCAAACCCGCAGCAGCCACTTGGCTGGGCTGCATAACACAGACACACTCAGACAGCTGCCACTCCTTCCTTGAGATGTCCGAAGCAGGGATAGTCCTTGTCAGAAGCCATCAGCAGACAGACAGGGAAAGCAGGCCTGCACTCAACCCGAGGGTAAATACTGATGGTGGGCGCTGCTGGAGAGCTCCTTTTGTTACTTCCCGCAGTCCCGTGGAAGCCACAAGTGTTTCATTTATCAGTGCAAAGGAGAGATCTTTCTTGCAACATCCAGCCTTGTGCTCCTCTAGCCCAGCACGTCTCCCCTGTGCCCCGCTCCGTGCAATTGCCATTGCCATCCTGGAGGCGACAGGTCTGCTTTGCATCGCTGATCCTCTTATTCTGGCGCCCTGGAAAGTGCTCTACTAATGCGAGTTGTGCAACTCGCCTCCCTGAAGCGCGAGGCAATTAAGAGGCTTTTATAAGTCATTGATTTTCCTTCCTGCTGGCAATTGCAGAACCATCGCTTTCGATCAAATGAGACGCGCTGTTCGATACCCAAACGTTCTGCTCATCGCTGGAGCCTTTTATTTTTTATTTCCTGCCATAGGAAGCGACTTATTAACACGGATCTGTATCGAAAACTTGAGAGCTTTTGTTCTGAGCGATCAGATCCCTGTGCTTTCACACAGGAAGGCAGTGGATCGTCTGACAACTCCAAGTTGGCACAACAGGGACGGGAGCGCATCAAATGTTTCAACCAGAAAGCACTTCAGCACTTGGTCCATTTCTCTGCCTTGGCCGCAGCAATGAGATTTTGGGTTTTCAGTACCTCCCACTGACTGCCCTGCTGGTGAGGGGGCACAGAGCCAGGGCGGCTGGCCCAAGCTGCCTAAAGGGGCATCCCATGTCGTATGGCATCACCAAGAAACCATGAAACCGAGGGCAGCTGGCAGTGAGGCTGCCACTGCTCAGGGACTGCTGGGTATTGGGTGGTGGCTGGGAAGCAATTGCATTTAGCATCACTTTACATACATATACTTGTATAAGTTTCCCAGTGCATTGCTCCACTTGGATGGGAACAGGCCGAGCTCTCAGCCCATAGAGCTACAGATAAGTGCTAGGCTACCCTGCACCATGTGGGCAGCGCCTTGGCTCTGCATTGCTGCAAAGAGGAGGACAGGTATACCAATGCCACAGCGGCATGAAGGAAAAGAGAAACGTCCTCAACTTGCAGAGGGAGCCAATTTGAGCAGGAGGTTTGTGCAGACGCCTTTCAGCACTGCTGCTCCGCCCTGTGTGTGCTCCAGCACTGCTGAGCTGGGGCCAAGCCGGCGGCTGTGCCGGAGCCTCTGCTATTGCTTTTTTCCAACCTAATTTTCTCAGGAACTGACCCAGTTCTGGCACTTTGGGAACTGGCATTCACTCTGCTGGTGAATACGTCTCATCTGTTTCAAATGATCAGTCCGGTGTGACCTTTTCTGCTAAAATAGCTTACACAACGAAAATGCATCAGTGTTAAATTCTAACGTTGCATAACTCTGAAAGCAAGACCGTGCATTTACCAGCAGGAAGGAAGCTTTTTTCCCCTCACTTTGTAGAAAGCAAGAAGGAAACAGTTAGAGCTGTGTGACTGCAGTGAAAGGGGAACCCCCCTCCAAAGCTCCCACCTCCTCCTTACAAAATCAAGGGGTGGTATAGGGGTTGTACCACCCACTGCTGCTGCTCGTTGCTTCAGAAAGAAGAAAAGGTGCCATTCAGCTGTGGGGTGGTGGCCAACCATGAGCAAGACCTCACAGTCTTTGGGACCGTTTCCCATTTCAGGACCAGGCATCTTGCTGTGTGTGCTCACTGCAGAATGGGGAAGATTCTATCTATCTCTGCTGCTTTGGAATGTTCCCATTGACTCCAGCTGAGGCAGCAATTCCAATAGTGATACCATCAGCCCTGAACAAGTGTTTTGAAGGTTGCTTTCCTACTATGAATCGCTCCTTGTTCCTGGTGCTGTTGCTCCTGTTCTTTAGGATGATTTCACCATTTCTCAGTATTTCTAAATTTGGTGCAGGAAGATGTGTGCCATGGCCCAGGGCTTGTCAGGGCAGCTCCGCATCTGCAACATCATTTCTTTTCCCACCTGGAAGGGAGCTGAACCACCCACTTATTACTTACCATGACCTGGGCTGATCCCTCAGTACAGCAGCAGGAATCATAAGGCTTCCTTGTTTCTTCCTAGAGGACAGTGCCACGTGTTTGGCAGCAGAGCTTTTATCAGGGGGCAAACCAGGTGTGGTGGTGGCGCCCGTTCCTTGTAAGGATGTGCGGGGCAGCATCTTTGGTGAGCTGAAGGAGGGGCTGAGATGTGGGGGTGGTGCTGCACTGGCACAGCTGCCCAGAGAGTGGTGGGGTCACCACCCCTGGAGATGCTCCATTACCATGGGGATGTGGCACTGAGGGATGTAGTGATGGGCATGGTGGGGTGGGTTGGAGTTGGACTTGAGGATCTCAGTGGTCTTTTCCAACCTGAATGATTCACAGCTGCCCTTCTGGGGCCGCAGTTGGGCTACATGGGCTCTGCATGGGGATGATGCTTGTAGGTGCTGGGGACAGCCTGTACTCATCGTGCAGTTTGTTTTTCATTTTAATGAGTCACTAAGATATTTGAAACATACCTCAGACCCACTGAGCTCAGTTACAGCAACAGTTAGCACCTACTCTTCATAAATCCTGGCAGTGTCCTGCCAACAGCTGGCTTAATAAGGCTCCTGATTGTGTTGGAAATGCTATCACATTGCAACACGATATCTGATCCCTGAAGAAGTGAACAGACCGAGCTCTTTAAAAACCTCCACTGCTGTAAGAAATGTGAAGTTCTGAGCAGAGCAGCCTCGGGGCTGTGAGGAGCTCAGCGCTCGGAGGCAGAGGTCCAGGTAAGAGCACTTCTTCGCTGTTATGAAATCTTTCTGTGCAACCCATCTGTTTTGCCTTGCCTTAAGAAACCTCGTGAATGTGTTCAAATTAACCACCGTTGGAAACCAATAAGAAAATCTTCCTCCACTCGGACTCATGCTCAGTGCTTTGGATGCCGTAATCCATCAGAGGTGAGCTTCGTCTGCTGCCTTCCCAGCTCTGAAGCCAGCTCTCATCACTGTAGCACCTTTGCGCTGAACTATGAGACCTTTCAGAGGCAGAGACTGATGCCTGCATCCGTGGGTAGGGTTGGTAAGGACACAAGCCCAAGTCCTGTTTGGTATCCTACAAGCTAATTCCAGTCATTTCTTCTGGCAGGAGCTTGTTCTCTCTAGTTTCAGAGTAAAACGGAAACATGACCAGCACTGTTTACAGGCGTGTGGAGCGCTTGGGAGGGTTTGGTGTTTGTTTGAGTTGAAAATTAGCTGATGAAACTGTTGTGTATTTTTGACTGCTGCCATGTGTTCCCAGTTAGGATTTCTGCTTAATTCAAGCTCCCCCCCTCTTCCCCTCCAGCGTGCCCTGATCTTCTTCTCCATGTTCCATGGGATGGAGTTGGGGTTGGCTGGGATTTCCCAAGCTCAGACCCTGGTTATGTACAGCAGCTGGGGGTGAGAAGTGGGCATGGCCAAGGGCTGCCCCAGGCTGCCATCAAACAGGGGGACGTGGGCTGCAGCCTGAAACAGCTGTGGGCTGTGCTGCGTGCTCTGTGCTCTGTGCATGTGCATCTCTGCTTCTAGCTAATCTGTTCCTACGCTTGTACCTGTATGTAAATGTTAAAGATATATGTGTAAATCTCCCCAGAAGTAATGCCTTCTATTTATTTCCATGGAAACAACAACAGATACAAAGAGCACAATAACACTGTTCGGTAGAGCGTGTTCTCAACTGCAAACCACTCCTCAGTAACGTAGCCACTGCTATTAGTTAGGCATTTTTGTCAGTGATGAACAAGAGCTGCACGTTGCACTTATAAGCACCTTCACCAGTGGAGGTACCCCGTAGTAACCGTGCCACTGCTGGAATGCACCACGCACCTCTCACGGTGCCACAGCCACCAGCTGGGTGCCAGAAACACTCATCAGGTGCTTATGAATGTCAATGGGTGCCGTTTTTTCCACATGGGAAGGTTCATCCTCTGCTGCCATCCCACCAACGTCCGCCTCTGACATCGTGGGTTGATGTCACAAAATAGGAGGCATTACTTTCGGAGCAGCCCGGTTGAGAGGGGCTGAGTGATGTCCGTGTGCTGGTGAAGGGTGTTCTGGTTTGGGGGTTTCTGATGGGAATGTCTCTACGTGGAGGTGCTGTTGAGGGCTGTGTGCTGTTCCCCAGCTCCTTCCCCAGAGCCCTGCCGTGCACAGCCCGCTGACTGCTGGTTGACTTTCGTTTGCAGAACGCACTTAGCAAGCCAAAAACTATTTCAAACAAAGCCAAAATCTCAACCATGTGTTGTCATCCCCAGAATTACATTCATCAGGGAAGAGAAAAAAAAAAAAAAACACCCAAAAAAACCCCAAAAAAAAACAAAAAAAACCACCCAAACCAACACAAACATTCAGAAAAACCCCCTCTGGGAAATGATGAATCGGTAAACAAGTAAAAGGCGATTGTCATCTGTGTGCACCCTGCAGAGGGAATTCCGCGGCCCCACCGCAGTGATTGAGCCTTTCACCGCCGCGCTGCTCCAGCAATGCTGCACCAAAGGGCTCCTCCAGCACCAGCGATGGCTCTGCAGCCCATCTCCCTCCTCTCCCTGGCGTTGGCGTGGGGCTGCGTGGCATCCTCCTCCCCCTGGCACACAGCAGGTAAAGCCATTGGCAGGCACCTGGGTTTGGGCTGGGCTCTGCGTGGTTTTGTTATTTCGAGGGGTGGATTTATGAATGGGAAGTTCACGTATGGTGTGTTTAGTGGGATGTTTCTGCGAGTGGATCCAAAGGGAGCAGAAAGTGCCTTGGGTGAACAGTCAGCAGAGTGATTCACGGAGGGCTGGTGTTTACAAACAGCACCTGGGTGCATAGTGATCCCAGCTGTGTGTGTGGGGGGGGGTGGGGGGGGGGGGGGGTGAAACACAGGGTTTTTTCCTAATGTAAGAGGTGCTGCTCGGTGAGCTGTTGGTCTTGGCAGAGGCACCTGAAGCACCAATGCAGGCACTGCCCTTCAAACAGGCTCCTTGCGTGGTGCTGGGATGCAGCCATCCCGTGTGGCTGCTGCAATGCACTGCTTTGTTGCCACAAAGGTGATGCTGCAGTGACAGCCAGCAGCAGCCAGCTGTGGGATGGGGTGGCTGCGGAATGGGGTGGCTGCAGGATGGGGTGGCTGTGCAGTGGGGTGGCTGCAGCTTAGGATGGCTGTGTGATGGGGTGACTGTGCAGTGGCGTGGTGGTGCAATGGGTTGCCTGCAGGATGGGGGTGGCTACGGGGCAGAATGGCTGTGGGATGAGATGGCTGTGGGATGGGATGGCTGTTTGATGGGTTGACGGTGCAATGGGGTGGGATGCAGAGTTGTCCAGCACGTCAGGATGTGATTCAGCACAGTGCAAATTGCATCCAGAAGGAAGGAGTTCTGCAGGAAACACTGAGGAGCAGCTTTCATTCTAGGCTGGATGATACAGTCCTGTGCCCTGCGTGGGGGAGTATAAGTGAGACTTGTGCCTTCTGGAATAGAGTCATATTGAATCATTAAGGTTGGAAAAGATTGCTAAGATCATCTAGACAAGATCATTTAAGAATGTAATAATGAGAAACTCCGCAAGAGGCAGCGCTGATGTTTAAAAAGGAGTCGAGTTCTGGAATGAAACATCCAGAAAGCAACATCCCAAAACAAAGCTTTTACATTCTGTCTGAACTTTAATTATTATCAACATTTCTTTCGGAAAAATTACTTGCTGTTGTTTCAAAAAGGTGTGGCTGAGCAGAAAAAGATCAGGATGGAAACGAATTTCAGAATGTTAGCATTTCTGGAGACACAGAAATTCCACTTCGAACCGATCCAGGGCTCTCTTGGAAGTTATGTCTGGATTCCCAAACAAAGGCAAGTTGCTCTGTTTGCACAGCAGTGAGACAACCTCTGCCCCTGCAGGAGGAGGCTCCCAGCCCTGCCCGCTACAAGGACCATGTCCCACTGTTCCTGGAGCTGCCACAGTCCCATTGCCAATGTCTGAACCCTCCAGGATGGGCTCAGAGCTGCTGGGAGGCAAAACATTGTACTTATGTTACTTATATAAGTAACATAAGTACAGTGCTTATATAAAAATGCATCAAAGCTCATTGTTTTCCTCCAAATCGTTAGAATCTATTGTTCCTTACCCCAGCACTTCCCTACGTATGTTGCTGTGGTATCCGACATTGACACCTAATACAACGGTTGGTCTCCCAGGCAGAAGCTTCACATGCTGGGAAGTGTGGGAGCTGAAGACTGCAATGGGTTTCACTGGGAGGGCTTCCTCAGAAGTAATCAGTGATGTTCTCTGCCAACTTTCTAATATGGTGGCGATGCTGGACTGACCCGGCCAAAGGTGGACTCCAAAGCACCACGAAGAAAACACATCATGCCATGAACACGGAGACACCTGAATGGGTAATACCACCTCCAGACAGAGTACGCAGAGAGAAGAACCACCTGTTAAGGACATCCACTTTGTCTGAACTGATAAAACAGAATGAGCTCAATGGCTTTCTTTGCGTGAATGACGCCCTCCAGGCAGAGCTTGGAGGCAGCGAGTCTTATTAACCCCAAGCAAAGGGAGGACTTGAAAGGTCATGGTGGGACTACGGTTTTATTTAGAACACCTCTAAAGGGATTGACAAAGATACTGTGGTGTTTTTATGCCTCTTTGATGCCCGCTGGGTTTTGATTGGGCAGGAGGAGAGGTTGTGTGTGTATGGTTGAGGGCAGGTGGTTACACACACAGGACTGGATCTGAAGCAGCTGTGTTCCCCTTCACACCCACAGCATGCTTTATTTCATCACATTTACTATTGGTTTTTGTTTGTTTGTTTGTTTTTTGTTTTTTTTTTAATGTTATTTTTAATTAACATCCCTTTTACTCCCTGCTTTGTTTTCCAACGCAGTTGCTCCCCCACAAGACCTTCAGATCACCGATCCTGGGCTTTTAGGTTCTCTCGATATAGAGTGGAAACCTCCACCCAACACACAGACCTCCAATGAATGCACAGTGAAATACAAGTGCGAATACCATAACACCGGTGACAGAGAATGGAAGGTGAGAGAACACACAGCTTCATCCTCCCGGATTGCTATTGCTCCTTTATTTCTTGCACGGGTTTATATATGCATTTAAAGCACCAGCAGGACTGGTAAAGCAGCACTTCCGAGCGCCATTCCACACGATCAGTGCTTGGAAGTGTTTGCCAAAGAGGAGCACGCTCTGCAATTCCTCAGCAGCAGCAATCAGGGTTGGAAAAAGGGCTGTTTCTGTCAGAAGTGTGCTGCTTGCTGCCAAAAATAATCCACCAACATCCAGTGTCATCCCTTGTCATAAAAGGCGCTGCGCGTTTTAGAAAGTCTTTGTTTATAAGGTCTTGAACTCAGGCGGTGTCACGTCCTTAGGGATGTGGTGTGGTAAATAAATACAAGATTAAGTTCCATTAATTATCCTAAACATCCCCTATACTCAGAAGAGTGTTATTAATCAGTGTTTCCTTCAGTCTTTTAGATAAGTTTGACTCCAGCTCAGCTCCGTGATAAGACAGTCAGCCTTAGTTCATAGATGCGTAGATGCAGATAGACATGGGGTTGCCAGAATGTTGTGGGAGCCCTTAGGAGAGGAAAGCTGCCAGAGATGCTGGAGGGAAGAGGAGAAACCCAGTGGCAGGCTGTGTGGTTGGTGCAAGGTACTGGGGAGCGCCAAGAGATATGAAAAGGATATGTACAGAATTCCTGCCTGGTGCTTGTAACTGCTGTTTAATATGGAAAAGAAAAAAAGACTGAAGTTAAAAAAAAAAACAAAACAACAAAAACGAGAAGAAAACAAAACATGTCAGAATTCCCCAGGTCACAATGAAAGTGCCTGCAAGGCAGAGCCAAAAGGGAGAAAATAGCACGGCTTGTACCTTGCCAAAATGCTGGAAAAGGTCACACAAAGAAAAGTTGGCTTTAAAAAACAACCCATGGGGCCATCGAGGAATCCATCATCAGCATTGTCTGGCAGAAGGATGTGGCTCAGCAGGGCTCTGACACTCTGGGGCTGCTGACCATACCCTGAATGTGGGCTGCAGTTCCTCTTGCAGCGAGCACGTTAGCTCTGCATCCCATTATTTCCGTCCTGGTTGGGTGGATGCTATCCCTTCTCCCTCTTCATTTGCTGCAACTTCCCCCAGCTTGCTTTTGTCCTTTATAAGGGAAGGGAGAAGGAGCCTTCTCCTGGCCTCGATCCCCAGTCTGGGCTTCCTTTTTCTGGGGTGGAAGGGAAGATTCACAGCCAGCGAGGATGGGCAGCTCAAGCAGCAGCACTGGGTTGTACAAGTGCTGGAATAGCACTGGGCAGGAGAAGCAGGATAGAAAAGGAACATGAAAGCACCCGGGTGAGCCTACCAGCAGCCGTGGTGCAGTGGTGGCTAACTCTTCAGCTCAGCAACAAGAGGTGCTTATAAAATCTGTCTTTCAACCAGGTTATTTTTACTAGGAAACTAAAACTCAGAGTTGGATTTGACCTCAGCAGGACTGCTGAAGTGAAGGTCCAGACCCTGCTCAAAGGATGGTGTACCAACGACGTGGAGGTTCAGAGTGAATGGGTTTATGCCACCTTTCGGGTCCCACTCCAAGGTTAGGAGCAGCCTTCCTACTTTTTGACCTCACTTCCTCCTGTGATCATTTTTTGTCTTGACAAGGAGGCACGCGATTGTTCAAAGCTGTACAACGATATTTCTGGCTGACGCTTGGCTATACAGTCATTATTTTCATCTCATCTGGCAGGGAAACTGGAATCCGAGGTTCAGAATTTTCATTGCGTCTATCACGACTGGGAATACCTCAAGTGCACGTGGCAACCAGGTCTCCTTGCTCCTCATGGTGTGAATTATGGACTCTACTATTGGTATGTATCAGCAAAATAGAATAATATCCAGTCAGTAATTGAGTGAACCACTCTTGGAATCATTCAGCATACTTAAATGCCATGGAAAATGCCATGGGGTTACTAATAATGCACATTTCTCAGTTATTTCTATTGTTTTTTTACAACTCTTTTTTCTTTTTTTTTTTTTCTTTTTTACAAGAAAAACAAAGCCAGAATTATGTGTTTTGGACAGCCTAACTTGTGCTTCATTTCCTGTGATATTATGGTGAGAGTGATGGGCCATTGAGTTTTGTGACTTCAGGCTATTTGTGGAGAAAAGCATAGCTGCAGCTACTTAAAAAGAGTTTCTGTATGGCTCTTGGAAATATTCTTCAAAGCAGAAACACCAAATTTGCAAACTGCTTGGAGAAAACCATGGAAAAATTCACTATTTGTTGCTGAAAACAAACCAACCCCAAATCCACAAAAAAAAAAACCACCCCAACAAACCTGCTGTTATTTAACTGCCTGTAACCAAAGCAGGCATTTGGATCTTAGTCCTGTTTTATAACAAGGATGGGCGGAAAAACAGCCTTGCTATCCTTTGATCCCCGAGAGTTAACTTTCATAGCACTACCATATGATTTCTTTCCCCACGTAATGACGTGCTTTGCAGGGAGACTTTCATCAGGCACAGAGTACAGAGGCCAGACCCAGCTCTGCCTCAATGGCAATAACCCAACAAGAGTCACGTAAGGCGATGGGAAGCCCCACGTGGCATTTCCAGCATGGGGACCGCATTGGGAAGTAACCTTCAGAGCCTGGAGGTGGTTTGGGTTGCTTTTGCATGATCACTACTGACCATCAGACCCCTTGAGTTTCCATTACAATCAGCTGTTTTTCCCCCTCCTCCCCACGCTTTTCCCATAGCGGGAAGGATGCACAACGCTGTGCTTTGATGGGTAGGGGCAGGCAGGGCAAAAGGGATGCTCATGGTTTAGGTCCATTTGCTCCTGTCTAATTGTCCTTTAAAAAAATTAATAAAAGGCTTTACCCCAAACTAACTTCCATTGCTCTGATGGCCTTTTTTAATGTTTTCCTGCTAGGTATGAGGGTCTGGAGCACACGGTGCAGTGTGACGACTATATCCAGGATCATGGAATAAACATGGGCTGCATGCTGCAAAACCTGAGCCAGGCAGAGTACAAAGACCTGAGCATCTGTGTTAATGGGTCGGTGGCAGCCACCTCGCTGAGGCCTCTGTATGCCACCCTGCGCCTTCACAACCTGGGTAAGGCTGGCAGGAGAGCAACAGGGCTTGGGAGACCTGCATGGCCACCAAAGGCTCATGGCTTGCATGAGGGGCTCAAACTAATGTGTGCTCTTGCAAATGGAGAAGGGCACGTGCATTGCTGGACTTGATTCTCCTGCAGTGTTTTCAGGAGGTGATGCTGCTCAGTGCTCAGGTCACTAGGTGCTGCTGAGTGCCTTGCTTGGCATTGGATGACTCCACGTCAGTGGGCTGCTGGGTAGAGAGCAGAGCAGCTATGGGTTTTTTGGTCCCAAGCAGCACAACTGCAAATGTGGCTCGATTTCCTCCTGCTGGAATTGAAGCCACTGTTCTGCTCCTGCAAACACGGGAGAGTGCTGCAGGCATAGCTGCATAGGGGAGAGTTGGGTGCAAGGTGCAGCGGGGTCTGCCAGAGCCACGGGAACAAAAAGCAAAGGTGGGTTTCAAGCCCCCCCCCACCCCCTTAAAAATAGGGAAACAAAGCAAAGTGCAGCAAAAGACACAATCTGACACACATGCTAGCTCTTTGCTATGGGCACTTCCTGTGCTGATGCATTCCATTGAAATCATTTGAGTTGGAAGGGACCCTTAATGGCCATCTGGTCCAACTCTGCACTGAACAGGGACACCCACAGCTCCATCAGGTGCTCGGAGCAACATTTACCCACATGTAACTGTCAGGGGATAAATGGGTTATCCTCCTGGGTTAATTAGCAGGATTTCTGGATTCAATTAGGGATGTCATGTTCTTGTATATGGCTTTGGGCATATGGCATAAAGGATGCAGTGTCAGGACAACACAACAGCAATGATGCACTGCAGGAGTCCAGGCTGCTCTGTGAGAACAGTGTGTCAAACACATCACTTGGCCATCAGCCCTGGCTACATACCCAGATAAAAACAACCAACCCAGCCCCCAAGTGGAGCCTTTGCCCCTGCAGCATCATGGTGCTCCAAAACCCCACCAAACCCCACCAGTGGGAGTATGGGACAAAGCCTGGTGGTGATTAACCATAGCCATTCCCACCTGGATGCAGTCGGAGGCACCTCCTGACTTCCTCTTCTCTTTCCTCCCCCAGCCAAGCCCTCACCCCCCCAGCAGCTGGTGGTCTCCATGTCTGCAGCTGAGGAGCTCCGCGTGGCGTGGAGCCCACCTGGTGGCCAAACACCACCCCAGTGCCTGGAGTACGAGGTGCAGCTGGCAGAGGAGCAGGGGGAGGCCAAGGCTGCCTGGGCGGTAGGGAGCACACGGGGCTGCCAGCAGCCTGCTGTGGGGTGGGGAGGTGGGGCCTGTCTCTGTGTATGTATGGCCTCTACAGAAAGTGGTTCGGTTTGTTTTCCTGAATCTGGTAGCACGACATGATCAAATGGAAGTGTGAAGCCTCAGCACTCCAAAGAAGCCATTTGGGACACAGCGTATGTTTATGCATAGGGCTTTTCCCTTCTGTGTTATTCAGATTTGTTTTTAATAGCAAGAATCATTCAGCTGTAGGGCATGATTGAAGGACATGTTCTTTAAGCGTCACATCCTACGTATGAATCTCCATAGCTAGCTTCACAAGTGATCAGACACAAACAGTGACCGTACACAGAGGGACCCCATGAGTGCCTGTGGTTTCAGGAGGTTCAGCTCCACAATAACTATCGGCACAGATGGCCCAGAGCTATTATGAAACCATTCAAAACTGCCAAAACGTAATCCAAGGATTTGCAAAGCATGTTCAGCAGCATCAGGCCATGGCAGAGAGCTACCTCTGGCTGCTCGGAACTCCTCACTGCTCTCCGTTTTCTTTCGCAGTCCGTGTCCACCCAAGTGGAAACCACTTTCGCCATCTCCAGAGCAAATCAGAGCCGCGTTTCTTGCGTCCGTGTCAGAGGGAGAACAAACAATTTCTGTGCTGATGAGGGCTTCTGGAGCGAATGGACGCAGGAATGCTTCTCTGGTAGGGAACCAACAGCCATCAGTTTTTGTCTGTAGTGAAAAAAATCAATGCATTTAGGGTAAGAAATCACTTGAATGCGCGGAGCCCGAAGTTTGAAGAAGCAACGCAACGTGTTCTGCATGATAGGAATTTCTTACTTGCTGTAATTTCTCTTTGCAGTATCCAGAAAAGAAGTCAAGCAGCTATTTATCCTCATTCCAGTCATCCTGGGGTTGTCAAGTAGCCTTTTAATATTTACGTTGATTGGCCAATGCAAGAAAAGGTAAGTGCTACAGCAGCTTGTCCATGCAATGTGCTCCTATAGGGGAAGTCTCAGCCTATGGATCTAAATAAAACAATATAGAAGATACTAAGAGACAAACAAATTGGACACTAAACAACAGTTTCTTTTCAGGTGCGACCACTTCACAACAAGCCATAAAAGCAAGGACTCAAATCCTGGTCATGTAAACCCAGAATGGTCCTATTAAATGCGGCGAAGTTACTCACATGTAAAGCAGCAGAAATAATGCCATTATTTTGCCCCGAAGTGTAGATGCTAGTGATAAGCCTGTAGCAAACAAATGCTTCCTGCATTGGCACCGTGATGTGGCGATGTGTGATGGGGATGCCGTCGTGCACCTTGGCGCTGGCAGTGACCTTCTGTTCCCATTGCAGATCCCCAGCAGGAAAACCATTGCACCCGTTGGTGGGATGCTAACTGCACCCACGGCTGCTGTGTTTGATGGGCTGCTCTCACATCATCCCAAGGACAGCCAAGAAGCCCGGAGCTTTCTAAGCCAGCGTGGGTCTTCCCTGCCCTGTGTGAGGCTGGCAGTCACAATGCAATCCTCAACGGGCCCAGGAAAACACGGGAGGAGCTGTAAACTGACTGGAGCAAACTGTTTCTAATAACAAGGCAAAGGAGAAAAAGGAGGCGTGGGATTTGTGATGAATAAAGATAACACGTTGCTCTGCGGGTTCTATTTATTTGTTTAGTAATTTAATTTAAGGACTCCAGGAAGCTGTATAGCAGGGCATACACTGAAGGGCAGCCCCTACCCAGGCTCTGGGTACCAAGGCCTGCATGCAGCCCCTCACCATTCCTTTCTTCCTTTCATTGCTGTGCCTGAGCTAATTGCAATTGTTGTTGTGGTGAGAGAGCATGGGAGAAACTTTTGCTACAGAACTCCCAACCACTGCAAGGGATGTGGTTATGAGGAGAAGTGCAAGGTTATTCTCGCAAAGGCAGCAAGGGAACTCCTCTAGGAAGTGGGCACAGCTCCTGCCATTCAATGGAGCACCCAGGATGGCTCTCAGCGCCGTGCACCCAGCTGATGAAATTGCTGATTGACTTTTAAGGATGTCCCCCGTGAGAGTGGTTAAAAAGTAAATCCAAGACGTGCACTACAGCTGGGTGAACCCCAGCTGAGATGCTGCCCTCCGAGCCTGGTTCTGTTTTGATTTATTTTTATTTCCTTTTATCAGAAAAGGGAACGAACTCAAACCCCCACGTTTAGTTATGTTTCATTTCATCCGAACAACCCGGAAAACCCGACCTCTTGCAGGAGTGTTTATTCGAGATGGGAATTTCTTGTGAACAGAGGAAGCTCAGAGGGAAAATCAAGTTTGCATCAACCGGCCCTATAAAGAGATGGGGGAATCCAACCAGCCACAACACAACACAGCGAGTGCTGCCTTACACATCCAAGTGCAAAATTATTCAATCCCTATCAGCTGCTTCCTCTGCTATGTCGGCACCAACCCAGTGTTATTTGGGGATGTATCAAGGAAGGAAGGCACTAGAAAAAGAACCAACTGGTCTGTGGACAGACTGGGGCAGAAAGGAAGCTCCCCAACTGCTGGTATTTAAGCAAGATGCAATTCTACCCTTCACTACCTCTGGGTGATGGGAGGGAGCAGCTCTTTGCTTATTGCCCTGTGCAGAATCCCCTTCCTTCCACATTTGGTCTCCAGGTGGGATTTGACAGGATAAGGGAAACAGCCCTGCATCACACAGCTCAGGCGTTTTGCTTTGCTTGCTCCTGAGGCCAAATTTGGGGTATCCATGGGGCATCCCAGCAGGGCAGGAACAAACCTGGATTTCAAACTCCGAGCCCAAGATGAGCAGAGATGCTCAGTCACGCTCATTCTGAGGTCTGTTTGGTAATTGAAGGAGACACAGGACTTGGGCACATCCAGAGATAGGTGCTATCTAGTATCTGCTTTTTTCCAAACCACCCTTGAGGCAACAGTTATTCCTTTTGTAATGGCTAAAACCAGAAAGCACTGAAGAAAACTGTTGGAAAGAATCCCACTGAGGTTTCCCTGTTAATAGAAATACCTCTCTGTCAGTCTCTGATATCCTGCCAGGCCCTTAAACTGTTTAAACTTCTACAGCAAACAACGATGCAAGGTGAAAGCCATCTGTGTGAAGGAGAGATAGGAAATGAGGCTGGTGCAGATGGAACCTCACCTGCTTTACACCACAGGAATGCCACGCACAAGCATTTGGCCATCCACACGCGGGCCTGCAGCTCGTGCTCCCCTGGAAATTCTTGCTGCTACTGCATCCCATCCTGCATGCTCTCCCTCTGTTTTGCTCTGGAGGCTGCTCCGTCACTGTGGCTGGTGGCAGCAGGCACAGCAGAGACCTCAGCAGAGCAAAGAGCCTTTTGCAGACCAAAAACTCTGCTGGAACAGGAGAGAAACAAATGAGAACAGGCACAGGCAGCAATCGAGAAGGAATGGAATGGAAGTTGTATTCCCCAGCTAAAGCTCACCCCCAAAAAGATCAGAGCTATTTCTGTCACTACAAAATATAAAAGTTAGAAGGAAGCCTGCCTAGAAACCTTGCCTAGTAACAGAGGGATAAATTAAGTAAGTGCACTCTCTTATAGTACCTGTGTGCTGCGGCTCGATGGGAGAGATTTGATGGGGGGACACTGGGCTTGGTCCTTCCCAGTCCTTCATTTCATACAGTCCATAATTAACATTTACAGCAAGGCAGTTTCAAAATCCCTCCTCTGGCACACTCTGCTCTTCCTGTTCCCTCCTATGTCTGGGTTCCCCTGTTCTTGGCCAAGCATGTCTTTGCCAAACACACACCAAGAGCTCCTTTACATACCCTTGAGTTTAGGGTCTTCTTTCTGTCTTTGACTGATAAAGCCTCAGCATTAGGGAATGAAAAGCAACTTTTCCTACGGAATATTTTCCCCAGTGGATGTCAATATTTGTCAAACATGTGAAAGCACCACCCTGCATGTGCTGCAGGGAAATGCAGGATCCATTTGCATCTGTTATATTCTAACAACAGCTTTTGGGAAGGAACAAAGCAGGGAAGGTGGCTATTGAGGTCACAGCAGTATCTGGGCACACAGCATCACCCTCCTCTCACTGAGGTCTATTTTCCAAACGCCAACAAGGGAACAATTTGAAAACCAATCTACCTTCTGTTTGCTCGTTTTCCATTCTCATACGTTTTCATTTTTCTGACTATGAGATGCAAACACCATAACCTGCCAATTAGGCTGCAAGGAGCTCCTCACTCCTCTTGCACAGAGGACATGAAAAGGCAGAGTTTGCATCCACCGCCCCGAGGCATTGCTGCTGAGCGTGCCCAGCTCGTACAGTCGCTACCATCTCCATGGCCACTGGGTGTCAGCATCCCTGCTTGATCGCAAAGGAGAGGGACAGCCTCACTTCCACCAGAATTCAGCATCTATTGCATGAAAATCGAAGCTACAGTGGCTCTGACTGTGAGAACGATGCGTTTTGCTCTCTGTGCTGTTAAACAGAGAAACGCTGTAACATATGAAATATCCCCAATTGGAAGAGACCCATCAAGTTTTCCACCCAGAGGGTGGTGACGCACTGGAACAGGTTGCCCAAGGAGGCTGTGGATGCCCCATCCCTGCAGGCATTCAAGGCCAGGCTGGATGTGGCTCTGGGCAGCCTGGTCTGGTGGTTGGAGACCCTGCACATAGCAGGGGGTTGGAACTGGATGAGCATTGTGGTCCTTTGCAACCCAGGCCATTCTGTGATTCTATGATGTCCAAGAATCATCAGTAAATGTAAAGCATTCCATGAGCTGTGGTTGGTTTGCAGCTCTCTGTGCAGGGAGGGACATCTGAGAGCACTGCCAAGCTCTTTGCGTCTGTGTATGAGCCAAATTTTCTCAGGAGGATGTGTACTTCTCATGGATGAATCATTTGAGTTGGAAGGGATCCTTAAAGGCCATCTAATCTAACTCCCCTGCACTGAGTAGGGGCACTGACAGCTGGAATCCTTAACACAGCCTCAGCGTTCCCCTTTCCGATGGCTCTGTTTGAATGAAGGCTCCAAAGCTCTTCTCCAAAGCCAACAGCATCTTGCATGATTCATTTTCACTCAGGGAAAAAAAAAACAAACAACAACCACCAAAGAATAAATATCTTTTGCTTTGTTTTGTTTCTTCAATGCTGGGAAGAACTTCCTTCCGTAACAGAATTAACTTATCTAGATATCTTTAAAAACACAAAGGGTGGCAGAGTGTTCTTCACTGGAACTCACACAGTGGCAGAGAAAACACACACACCAGACACACGATGTTCTTGGGAAAAGATCAGCCTTTCAAGGCTAACATCTGTAAAAAACAGCAGTCTCTCACCACCCAGGAATGGCTCAGTGCACTGCAGAGCTGTTTATCTGCCCACAGCTGGAAAGAAACCTTGCACTGCAACACATATAACGCAAACTGAAGATGCTGCACCTGAGCATCCTTTGCAAGATCTGCCTGCTGTTAGCTGGGCTGGAGAGAGCTCTGTGCCACTGACAGGTCCCCATCTCCCGCATAAAGCCCAGGAGAGGACTCTCTGTGCCTTTTATCTGACGGTGTTCCTGCTCTGAACTGCTGACCTGGAAATACGTCCCATCCTTTGAGACTCTTCGATCAGTTTAGCTGGGAACTGCCCAGAGATTTTTGCCCATGCTGCCAATTTATTTAGAAACATTACGCTGAGAAAACAATCACTTTACTGCCTGCAAGGTTCAGCTGAGTCCACTTTTAAAAACGGAGAGCTTAAAAGGCCATCCTCACTATTTTGCTGGAGCAAAAGCATGGAGCTCCTGGATGCGCAGCTGGAAAGGCAGCAACAGAGGAAAGCATTGGAAAAAGTCAGACACAGAGCTTGCATTGTCTGACTCCCAGCCCTCAAAGCTGCTCACCACCTCGTCCTGAGTAACACCAGCCAAAGGCAACCCAATGGGACATTACCTCAACGCTGCAGCACCCCAGAGCAGACCAAAATTGGGTCCAATAAAACTCAGCATCCACAAAAATGCTCTTGTGGGTAAATAAAGCCTACTTATGTGGCTGAGAGCAGCCGGGCTTGAGCTAACTAAACTGGTTAATTCTGGATGCTTCTGCATGTGCAAAAGAAATATTGCTTCATACACTTGGAGCCGGGCTCAGGGCTGGAAACACACTGCCTCCACCACCCTCTGACTTCATGATGCTCTCCCTTGGGGGAATGCACTGCCTTGGCACAGCCTTGCCTCCAGAACTGTGGCATTTTTCATGGCTCCACCAGGACTTGGAAGGGCCGTGGCAAAAAAACAGTGTTCTTGCCTTGAGCTGTTTGTTCCTTCCATGCTTTGGGATGCATCACTGAGGAGGTGAGAGGTGCAGATGGCTGGTTTGGAGCTGAACAGTGCCAGCTGGCAGGCTGGGGAGAGCAGGCACTGAGCTGTGCCCTCCCACTGCACCCCTGCAGCATAAATTCCTATTGGAAGGCAAGGGCTGAGCCCTCTGTAGGCTTCTTAGTTACTGTTCCTGCTCCCTCGTTGGAAACTGCTGTTCCAGACCCAGATTGCCGCAGTTGCTAGAAACCCGCTTCTAATTCCTAGTTTATTTCTGGCCCTTTTTATATGCCAATGTTCTTCAGGCCAAATAGCTCCTGTCCTTTCAGAATAAGCACTCCCTGGTGTCCTCCTGTGAGCCTTCTTCCCCCATCTTTTGTTGCCAGGAGGAACAAGTCAAGCTCTGTACTTTCTTTGTGGTAGAAGTGCCACTTGCCCATCCTGTGTCCCCTCCCCATGTCTGTCCCAAGTGTGGCTGCTCAGGCTCAACACATTCATAGAATCGTAGACTTATTCAAGTTGGGAAAGACCTTTATGATCCCCAAGTCCAACCCCAAGTCCAACCCCAACTCACCCCACCATGCTTATAACCACGTCCCTCAGTGCCACATCCCCACAGCTCTGGAACACCTCCAGGGATGGTGACCTTACCACTCCCTGGGCAGCTGTGCCACTGCAGCACTGTTCTAATTCCAGTCTGAATTTCTTAAAGCAGAAGTGCCAACTGAGTGTGATACAACAGGAAATACACTCATTTACTCTCAAGGAACACAGAACTGACTTTGGAGAAGTACCATTTGTTGACCACGGTTTGCTGCATTACCTGCTTTGTAGCGTGGGTTGAATGATGCATCCCACATCTTCCCCTCCAAAAAGTCACCAAAGGGCTCTTCCAGCCTCCAGTCAGCAAACAGGACCCTGATTCAAATCTTCAGTGGCTTTGCTTTACACCCAGCACAGCACCATCCCATTCTGCTGCTCTTTTCTGCAGGAGGAGACACTCACAGCAGTGGTGCACACAAAGGCAAAACTGCCTTCACTTTCAGCAATTGCAACCAGGCAGTGGTCTAACAGGCGCCAGCCTGCAGATTGCTTTTAATGCTTCAGCAATTTAAATAACTCAAAATGCCACAATTACATCCTATTAAAATTTGATATTTAGGCTGTATTTTAATTAAATATTAATTTATCTGACTTGCTGTTGAGGTAATTACAATTCGAGCACGGGAAAGCTCAGAACAGTGGATGTAACACGTCCCTGCTTGATGCTGCTTGATTCATTTCTCCAGCCCCCCACTAGCAAAGTACTACTGGAGTGGTAAAACTGCAGGCATTGCCCCAGCAATCTCCTGGCAAAATTGCATTCACATGCTAATCTGCCCTTAGCTTTTTGGGTAACTGTTGGTTCAAGATCTGCTGGTGTGCTTGTTCAATGGGCAAACATGTCTTGTTGCACTGATTGTCTCAGATAGCCTTAAAATCACTCACCTGAGGACATTCCATCTCTGTGTTGTTCTGGAGTTGCAGCATCCCTGCACAGCCAAGTGGGAATGATGCATCTCTAGGTATTTGTCAGCTCCTGACAGCTGCAGAGCATGAGCTGAGTGTGGGTAAAAGCCAAAAGCAGGAGGCCTGGGACTCAAAGAAAAATGAGGGAGAGACAAAACAGTCAATAGCAGCTTCACATTTAAGCACAAAGAAATAAAAGCATATTTTGTTACAGCAACTTAGAATCAGTGAACTGTTGGAGGTGGAAGGGACCCTTAAAGGCCATCTGGTCCAACTCCCTTCACTGAGCAGGCACACCCCTCTGAGCTCCGTCAGTGCTCAGAGCCCATCCAGCCTTGGGTGTCTGCAGCCATCCACCTGTACCCCCAACTTCACCAATACATTTTCATTACAACACCCAAAGTCTTGGCGATATTTGGGAGCTCCTTCCCTGGAAAGATTTCTGACAGTTTTCTTTGCCCAGAGAGAAATGGAGACAAAGCCAGGTGCAGTTCTCAGCTCAGCATACCACCACCCAGGGAGGAAACCTGCCCAAGAGACACCTGCATCTTTCTCACATGATGGATGCTGCATTTGGAACACGAGTCACCGTCATTTGCCTGTGAGAACACCAAACACCCTTCATTAAAAGCTCAACAGGACTTCTGCAGAGCTACTTGTGGTTTGCTCTTCCTCTTCAAAGAACACAAAAGGCAAAAGGGACAGACGACAACACTGTACCTGAGCTGAGATGTGAGCACTGACCCAGAGCCCACAGCAGTTAATCCTGGAGCACCACTGTGGGCAATGGCTACAATTCAAGGGGAGCAAAGCTGCTATGAGTGCAAGGTGATGGTGGTTAACTCAACTCTTCAAACTGAAGCAATTTTGAAAACGTCATTTTTAACAGACATTCCTGGAGGAAAGAAGGAGAAGAGGGGGAAGATTGCTGTTTATCAGCATAATTTTGCTGAGCATGGTAGAAATGTTGGGTTACCTGCACTAATTTCCATGGTTAAAACAACCACAGGCTATGCTCTGAGAGGGGAAGGAGAAACAAAGTTCATTATCTCCACTTTTTGCAGTTGTTTTAATATGGGTCAGAGGTATTTTTGACCAGGAAACGTTTTAATCGGTGAAATAGGAAAGAAAGAGAGGGCATGTCCACTTATTTATTTTCCAATAGACCATGAAAAAAATATTAATAATAATAAGAGTGATTAAACCAACAATCTTTCTTTAATAAATTAATAGCAGCATCACAAAACCCTGATGTGAATGACCCAAAGGAAGTTGGGTAAGAGACAGTGTTTAATCATTCCCAAAAATGTTATCAGCCCCTGGCAGGCAGATAACGCAGGCTGTAAGGCAGTCCCCTTGTCTGGTTATCTGGAGAAGGAACATCCATCAGAACGGGTCCAGCTGAGTAGCAACACTCGACACATTTACAGTCCCAGTGCTGAATTATTTTAAAAACATTTATAAAAACTCTGTAAACTCTCAGTTCAGTCCTTGTTATTTACATCCAAATAGAGTGGGTGCCCTTTTCGCCCATACAACAGAACTGGCAGAGGTAAGACGTGAAGGCTCTCGTGCAAAGAGAACACCTTTGTGTGGTACAAGTTGGAGGATGCTGTGGCCTATGAGCTGTTCACACATGTGCTAGAAGCTACTGAAATTCAACTTATTGCTAAACGCTTCCCAAGTCTGATTGGCTTCTATATACATATATATGTGTATGTATATATATGTGTGTGTGTGTGTGTGTGTGTACAACACGCACATATATACACACAGACACATACACGGCTGTAAAAGACGAGCTATGAAGTCAGCCAAGGAAAAAAATAAAAGTAGAATTTTGAAAGCAATGTGACCTTTCTGATTTTTCTGTACCACTTGAGGTATCCAAATCTGACACAGAACAAAGGGCAGTCATTGAAGGCACAAGTCTGTGTCTCTGGACAGTGCTTTTCCTATGGGTTACAGACCTTTTTGGACAGGCAGGTGCAGTCTCGAGCATTCAACCAGCACCAGTATCAGCAGACCAGCACACATACCGTGCTTCTTGCTCGGATACCTCACCTGCCTGCATGGAAGTACTATGGATTTTGCACAGGAGAGAATGAAGGACAAGAGAGGGTCACCAGCTTCACTGATTCAAGCTAGAAGCAAACCAGCAGCAGATGCAATCTGCCTCAGCCAGGTTGTTGCTGTGCACAGCAAAACAACAGCACTACATTGCACCAGTGTGCTTTCAGAATGCTGTGTTTCTCCTTCACTTGGGTGCTGGAGGGATGACCACAGCAAGCTTAAGAGTGCAAGCAGTTCACACCAGTAAAACTTATCCATGCCTCGTGTAAGCTTCTTGTTCTGAGGAACTCCACGGGCAGAGGCTCTTAGCAGTGCTAAATACATCCATGTTAGATGGATGACTGCAGCGTTTGTGTTTTAGTTAATGAAGATGTAAAGACATTACGGGTTAAATCTGGCATCACACAGCACCCTGCACAAGGCAAACTGCACAAGTGGCATCACCCAGAGGCACTGTGCCAGAAGGACGTGGTGGTGCCTTTCAGGGTTTGTCTACACAGGAGCACAGAGGGAAACTAATTCCAGTTGCTCGTGGTGTGAATTAAAAGCAGATTACTTCAATTGCATTAAAGCATGATGTGGATGTTTTCATTAAGATCTAAGTGGCTTTAACATGATATAGGATAATTTACTTTAGAAGTGAAATCGAGTAAATCAAACTGAACAGATAATCCAGATTAATCTTCCATACAGACATGTTCCAAGTCGGAATTCCTTGTCTGCCTCCTTTCTGACCCTGGTCACAGTCTGTTATTGAACCTGTAGCAAACTGTTCCAGTCACACACCCTGTCCAGCTCTGCACACCCCTCCCAGGACTGGGGAAAAAAGGGATCCTTATTTATGCCTCTCTCCTGAGCATCCCCTGGGGAGGAGCATCCCACGCCCCACAGCCTCCTCCCAACCTGTGCCAAGAGCACAGCACATTTTGCTCTACACCCAATGCACTGTTTTACCCCCAGCGCTGCTGCAAAGATCCCCATCTTTGGAAAAATAAAAGCAAATGCAAAAGAAGCTAAAGGCTGAAGAGGTGAGGGGATGGAGAAGGCGAGCTCTCACAAAGCCAGAGCGCTCCTCTCCAGGTCAACCAATGACCTGATCGTCCAAGCAGTCCTCTGCAGGCAGTGCCACCCATTCTGAGTACTGCTTCCCGCATCCCAGAGCAGACGGGTGTCTACAAGAACAGGGGAGGGTGTTTTACAAATCTGACACCCTCCATTTTTAAAATGGTTAAAGCAGATAATGAGTTGGCTCTCTCTCATGCTTCTCCTCCGCGTTTGCAAGCGATCCCGACACCAGACCAGAAACGCATTCCCAACCTAGGATCAAACTGGTGAATGGAGAGGAAGCAGCAGGATGGTCCCTAGAAGTGAAATGCTGCCCCAGGATGCAAGCGAGCCACAACCCTCACCACGACACATCCAGCCAGCCGCCTACAGCTCTCATGCTGTCTCTGCCAGGTTTCTGTACACTCTTTACACGGCACAAATAGGGGTGAGGATTTAAAGTATATATTTACTGTCAACTTGAAAAAGAAAGTTATACTGACCAAGTCTAATAGCATGTATTTGATATATAACTATTCACGTGCCATTCTGGACTCCAGCAAATGCCACCTGAGATAAATATTCAGCATTTTTGTTCATGCACTGGAAGAAGAATTCAAACATTTTGTCCATGACATATGCAAAGTAACTAGATCTGATCTAGTATTAACAGTAAATATAGAACCTTAAACTTCACTGCAGTATATTAATATATATGATTTTAAGTACTGGACTGGAAAGACAAATCTCTCTTTTTTTTTTTTTTTCCTTTTTTTTTTTTCCTTAAAAAAAATCTTTGTTCAGAATGCAGTATTTACATCGTCCATTGACCAACGCTTGCATTTTTATACAATATATTTTGGCCACAGATAGCCGAAGGCTGTGCGAGCCACCTTTACACACAGCTCACTCTTTCGCTCACAACATTACAGCTGTTTATGGAGAGCTCTGAAGTCCCTGGTTGCATTTCAAGGCCCTCCTCAGCCTCATCCAGTTCCATGCTGTTGAGTTCATTGCCGTTTCGATAACTAGTTAAAGTCAGATCTTTCCCGTATAAAGCTGTTGAAGCAACATTCAGACACTGATTCTGTCGCAGTGCTGATTTTTTGCTGGTCTTGTATTGGCAGCGGATATAACTGGAGAAAGCCCTGCGGTAGGTTTTATTGAAGAGTGTGTATACGAGGGGATTAACCCCTGAGCAAACATACCCCACCCAAACAAACACGTCGAGGAGTTCGCTCAAGAGGTCTTTATCGCAGGCTTCCTTGCAAAGGACGGACATGACGTTAGTGATGAAAAATGGGCACCACATGATGAGAAACAAAAAGAAGACGATGCCCAGGACCTTGGAGGCTCTCCGCTCATTGTTGATGGACTGCATAGTTCCTTTCCGAAAAAGCACTGCCTCCTTACTTACAGGAGAGTTCAAATGCGATGCCCCTTCGTGATTGTGAAGCATCGAAATGTGCTCTGTGTTGTTTTCTTTCTTGAGGCAGTTCACGCTGCTCCTCCTCTGCTTGGGCACCTCTCCACACATGAACACCGTGGCCTGTCTCTGCAGCACCTGGACGGTCAGGCAATACGTGATCACCATGATGATGAGAGGGATGAAGAATGCCATGAAAGACCCAATTAGGACAAAGTTCTCATCATTGAGGACGCAGGTCCCATTGATGAACACTCTGGAGTCATCCTGCAAACCGATGACTGGAATGGGCATAGATATCCCTAGAAGAACAAGAATGAAAAAGAGATGGTTATAAGGACAGACAGGGCTCCAAAGAGGGAGTACAAAAGGTGTGTATCCTGCATGCATTTAGCCCGCTGCCTAAGACTGCCCGAAAGAGAAGTTATTACTTCCACATGGAAGGTAAAGCCTCAGGTAACAACACCCCACAGAGCACAGCTCCAGGGCACGAGCAACCTTCACTGGGAGCAATTACAACTCCGCTGTGCCCCACAGCAACACAGCAAAACCAACACAACTGCTCTGTCAAGCACTTTTTCTAGTCTGAAGTGCGACTTGTTGGTGTAGAAAAGACAGTCATTCCATCGCTGTGTCACAGCCGGCCGCCACTTTGGGGCCTTTTGAAATCACGGGCACAGAGCAGATATTGGTGAATATTGCAAAAGAAAAGGATCAAAATGCAAAAGAATGAGGAAGTGGAAGCACATTTGTTTAAGACGTTAACCTGGAGAGATGGCCACTTTTACCATGGCAACATGGACATCTGGAAGAAAAGCTCCTAGCTGTCTTGGGTCCTTATTGAGGTGCAAACAGAGTGATCCCTGCATGCCCTGCCTGCCCAGGCATTCATCCACGAACAGCATGAAACTGATAAGTACCGCAATCAATCCTACTTCAATTCCTAGCGAAGGCACAGCTGGTTTGTCCTGCATTTCAGGACATCACGCAGTCCTGGAGCAGCAGCAGTCCTGCCCAAAGGGTCTCTGCAGACAGCTATGTCTGTGCTGCTGAGCTCTTTGGCACATCCCACACCAAAACAGATTTGAAGCCTTCCAAGGAAATCTGTCTACACATAGCCAGAAGCAACAACAACATGTTTTGGAATCTCTTTACCTATGTACATGTCAGAAGAGACGTGGTGGGCCAGATCTAGCTAGACCATCATGGCTCACTCAGCCCTGCCTCGTGTCTTTGGCAATCACCAGATGTGATGATGGCCGTGGTACAAAATGGAGCAGCACTCGGTGTTACAGCTTAGAAAATTCCACAGCCAAGGTTGTAGACAGACTTCCTTTTTTTTTTGTTTGTTTGTTTTTTTTTTTAAATAAGCTTTGAGAGTTCTGCCTTCTGCGAATTCCTGATCCCATTTGTACCTTCATAATGTGTAGTGCCAATCAGTTTCACAACTGCTTGCCATGTGAGCAAACGATGGCTGGCTCATCTTAAACTTGCTGCCGATAATTTCCTTTCACTCCCCACAGTTTCTCTTCTGTGAGAAATGGTGAAAATCACTCTGCTCACCTTTTCCACCTCCTCAGTGATTTTATAGACCTATATCATCTCTACCTTCTGACGTCTCTTTTAGAAGCAAAGAACGCTTTCCTGTTACTCTATCCTCATGCCATACTCATTTTATGCCTTGGATTATCTTTCTCCATTTCTTTACAAATTCCTCTCTGTACTTTCAAAGGAGCAGCAGAACGGCTCTTGTTCCCCCATTGCTTCTCCCACAGCTCCTGCCTGGCCGTGGGCTCTCCTTCTGCACACATATCTGTAGGGCTGGCCACGCTCTTCCTTCTCCCCAGCAATAACAGATGTTGAGGTCACTGTTGTGCCTGGACGGCTTTTTCTGGGTAGCTGTGAACAGCACATGTCTTAGAGCTATTCCTCTGGGAGTCTGAATTTCTAAAGAGAGAGAGTAACATGCTGAAGATATTAACCAAGGCATTTTTCCCATTCCAGCTAAGTGTTTTCCAAGATTCTGAAGAATACATCTGCAATCTGTCATTACCATATAATTACCATTTGCCAGTAAGCCAGCAAAGGAATTTCTTCTCGAAAAGTAATGCATATAAATGCCTCCTGTGATTATAGCATGCGCTCCTTTAACCCAAGTGATAATTCCACTAATGTTTACCAGCTTACCCTTAGCAAGGTACTTGCTTCCTCTCTAATATATCTTCTAGCTTGCCTGTACCAAGTCTGTGACCGAAACAACCTTCAGCCAATCGCGACACTGACTCTTTATTGTTAAATGCCTCTTTGCCTCCATCAAATACCAGACATCCCAAAAACGGTGGGAGGTGGACCAAACAGCCTTTGCACAAAGAAGAAATCTGATTTAAATCAATGGCATTATGCTGGGATTGTATTTACACGGGTAGCTTTATACTTTAGAGTCTTGTAAAACACATATCACTCGAAACAAACCACAGAAAGGAGTACAGGCTTATTCATGAAGTATTCATCATGGAATTTAGTGCTATTGCTTTCATCAAAGGAAATGAGATGAGATTTCAGGATATCCTCATGGTCACACGCATAAAGTACATTCAGGAAGAATAATCTAGTTCTGCAGTATGATGAGTATATACAAGTCAGGAGTGCTGATGGCATTCTAAATCACTGCGTGAGCGTCAAATTCCCCAGCACTGACCACAGGGAACAAGGAGGTTGCAGCTGTGATGGGAAAATGTCGACTACCTGCTTCATAACAAAGTGGGATTTAAAATTGAGAAAGCACAGAAAAGGGAAAGCACCACATCTTTGCTTGCTCCTTCCTCCTATCCAGGTAAATCCCATTACTAAACAGCAGGAGGAGGAAAGATGCCCTCCAAGAAGCTTGCCAACTTGTATTCATTCAGCTGCCAGCTATCTTACAGCACTGCTGATGAACAGGCAGCATTCGTCTCATCTCAAACGCCTCACACTTCTCCTTCGCAGCTCGCTGCATTACAGCAGGTACACGTTTTAATCATAGCTTCATAAAGTGAACTCTTTAATATGAGCCTTAACCGCTGATCCACCCCACAATCTATCCCCAGGGGGAACTGAGTCTGCTGGGCAATGGGAGCAACTCTACACCCCCAGAAGAGAGAAGCGAAGGGCTGTGGGTCTCAGATACCCCAGAAACACTTCCTTCTGTGGGAGGGTTCCTACAACATCACAGCTGCCACAATCCCAAATGCACCAATCTCTCCTTGCAGCCACAGCTCACAGCCTGACCTTGGTTTTAATAGCTTACCCTGATCACTGTGTGCTGCGTATACCAGTAAGTATCCCTGTGGCATCCGAACGAGGGTAAGCAGGAATCCCTGCCTTATTTCAATTCAGCTGTTGGAACGAGCATGGAGAAGGCATTCAGCTCCTCTTGACACAAATGACCCACAATGCTAATGCTGTGGTTGTCACCGTTCACAGTTTAAGAACTGAGATTATCAGCTCAGAGGGCAGCCAACCTCTCTCCACCAGCACAGGTGCTGTGCTCAGCTCTGAGCCCCAGTGCAGAACGTTCCCCAAACCTCATCCTTGCACCAAGCTGGCACACTCCTCCTCATCCTTACAGCTGTCCTACCATCACTGCTTCTTGTCATCAGCAGAGCTGTTCTCAAGCCAGCAGAGCAGCTCATCAAACAGGGCCAGGACAATGCCGCGGACGCAGAGTAACAGATGCTCTTCACAGATTCCCAATTAATAAAACAAAACCCCAGTGATTACAAATATGGCTTTGTAAAACGTTTCCCAGCTTGCTCCACAAAAAGCCAGGTAAAAAAATCCAAATGTACGGTCACAAAATGTAGGAGTAAATGAAAAACAATACCGCGTTTGTGTTTAATATCTTGTTTCCTTCCATGAAAGCCTATGAGACTGATAGAGATTACTGGAAAGGTGGAGCTTTTCATGGTTTTTTTTTTTCTGCTAAGAAAGGAAATACTTCTCGTTCTGTTTCACAACATTCTTGTACGAGAAGAGATTTGATTTCCTTCAGGGACAACAACCTCAATAAAGGAAACATGAGCCTGCATGCATGTTTACTCTGTCTTTCCACATGTGGGATTCTCGGTGTTGAACACAAGTGGGGTCATGTTTTGCTGCTCATACCTGGGGGTGCTGGGAGCCCTTCTGGTGTCAGCACTGGATCCAAAGTTTGCTGTGACTGATGGCAAGGGCCCTGCTAACGCAGGAGGGCTTTGGGCCTCACCACTGGCTGCATTTGCACACAATGAAAAGGTATCACAGAATATCATGGAATATCATAGAATGGCCTGGGTTGGAAAGGACCACTGTGATCATTCAGTTCCAACCCCCTGCTGTGTGCAGGGTCGCCAACCACCAGACCAGTCTGCCCAGAGCCACATCCAGCCTGGCCTTGAATGCCTCCAGGGATGGGGCATCCACAGCCTCCTTGGGCAACCTGTTCCAGTGCGTCACCAGCCCCTGTGTGAAAAACTTCCTCCTAATATCTAATGTAAACCTCCCCAGTCTCATTTTAAAACCATTCCCCCTTGTCCTATCACTATCAGCCCTTGCAAACAGCCATACCCCCTCCTGTTTATATGCTTCCTTCAAGTACTGGAAGGCCACAATGAGGTCTTGCCGGAGCCTTCTCTCTTCCAAGCTAAACAAGCCCAGTTCCCTCAACCTTTCCTCACAGGAGAGATGCTCCAGCCCTCTGACCATCTTAGTGGCCTCCTCTGGACCCGCCCCAAGAGCTCCACATCCTTTCTGTACCGAGCGCCCCAAGCCTGGATGCAGCACTGCAGATGAAACAGAGAGAAAGAGGTGTGTGCCAGGCATACAGCCTACGGCTGCCACAAAAGCTGCCTGTGCTGCAAAGGCAAGAACACTGCTGTCCATGCTAAATGCTGCCTGTTTAAGTCCATTTCTTTGCCCTCATACTTATTAGTAGGTTGACCCGAATGTTAGCAGCTGCTGTAACTGTGCATTAGTATTGAAGAACTGACTCTCCAAATACACTCAGAAAAAAAGAACACTAAAAGAATTCTGTTTGGTTTCTTAACAGAAGTGCCTTGCAAAATGCCTGCACGTTTCTCTAATAATAACTAACAGACAGTGAGCAGCACAAACCCCAGCAGACAGCAGCCTCTTGACTTGCATTAAGAAAGAAAAGGCACTGGTTCTCAGGAAGCGAGCTCTTCAGTGGCAAATTGAAGGATGTCATCTTTTGAAGCATTCAAAAACATACAAATTCCATATTCCCCATATGTCAGCAGACTAATTGCAGGGCATTTCATGTGCTAATGCAGTAACAACGCACCTTCAGGGATGGATTAGGTCTGGTTTTATTGAAGTGTTCTAACAGAACAACGGTGCCAGCCCTGTGTTGGTTTAAAGGCAAAGATAAAAGAGGGCAGAACTTTGAAGGATCTCCTTGCCTGCAAAGAGCACAACTGCAAACAGAGGAAAGCAATTACTGCCTGTGCCTGAGCAAGCTGCTGACCTTTACTTAAACCTTGTGAGTGCGCTGAACAACCCAAGCCCAGAAGGAAAACTAGCAAACGCCAGTAGAAGACAAAAGAAATAAATGATTTTCCCACCTGCCCCTCTATTTTGCTAAATTACTTCTCTTGCTTTGCTAAAATCACACGGCAATGCCTGACCTCATGCCCAGGAGCAGCAGTAGGACACAGCAGTATTTCCCTTTCCCACAGGAGTGGATCTGCTGGGACGGTCAATCCATCTTCTGCACAAAACACAGACCGTCCGCCGCCTGCTGCTCTCCATGGTAAAATATTTCACTAGGGTTTGACGACAAAATCAAACTAATTTCAGCACCCATGACAGAAATGCTAAGGCAGTTCCCTTGCTACAAACTCAGCTTTTCAACTGCTATGGTCTTCATCACCCCAATAACTCCTGCCGATATGCCAGAGAGATTGATGCTCCTTTGGGAATCAAGCTACAGCAGCTCAGGCAGAAGAATGGCTTCATACAAAACAACCTTGTAGGCAATTTAAACAGATGGGAAACGAAGGCAGAAGACTTAGTGCTGTATTCTAAGCCATAAAGCAAAGGGGATGACCAAGAAATAGGCCACAAATAGAACGAGCCTGCTTGGTAGGAAAGGTCTCAGCAAAATCCTAGGAGTGCATTAGACCCTCCATTGGCTGCCCCCCCCATTAGTGGTGTTTTGGCCAACTTTTCCATGAAACATGTCCAAAGCTTTGTTTGCTAACCAGGGCCTGAAGTCTGCAAACAAACACATGGGTGTGCGATCTCATCCCCAAGAACAGCTGAATGAATTGATCCTACCAGCCTCATCCATCATTTCCATGCAATATCTGTCCTTAGCCTGTAAGAAAAATACAACTCCTTTAAATACCAGCAATGCTACTCAAAGAATGTCCCATCAGTGAGACAGGGAGAGGCTCAGCTGAGAGCTGAAGGCCTTGTAAGGACACTGTTAGGATGACATGCATGAAGAAGGCTGCACAGCCTGCATCTTTGATGGCAATTTAATGCTTTTTCCTGTATCATGAGGTGTGCATGTAAAGCCCGACTGCCTCATCACTCCTGCTGAATGCTGCATGGAGATCCCCTCTCCCTCTTTTTAATCTAACAGGAATGGCTCAAGGTCACCTGTCTCAGGACAGGACAAGGGCGTCTGGTACACGTTTTAGTGTAAACCTTTCCTCCTGCAACAGTGCAAAGCCTGAAGCCAGGAAACATCCCAACTCTGCCAGCAAGCTCACTGCCATAATTTATTTTCACTTTCAATTGTGTGCCCATTTCCACTGCCTACATTTCTATTTGCAGCTTCTGCAGAGCACTGTCACGAAAGGCCTGTTCAGAAGGCACTCAGCCCTGCACTCCACAGCACCCACTTTTCTCCACCCAGACGCAGAACATCGCTTTGGTTCCGTTTGCTCAGACACAGGGCAGCTGACTGTGACGCACTTTAGATGCAGAACAAAGAGGACACTGGAACAGATCCATTTGCAAAGCAATTGCCAAGAGACGGGAGGACCTCTCGTGTTCCTCTGCTTAAAAACCCAGCCATGAGCTTCAGCTTGTGCAACCTGCCAAATTCATAGCTCAATGATCAAAGAACCTCTATCATATATTTTGCTGCCAGCATTAACATTTCAGGAAAATGGAACGTAGAACTCCTATATTCAGAGAGATGTCATGCTTTTTCCTTCTGATTTTAAATTCTGATTGAGGAACAGAATTTGGGATTCTTTACTTGGGATACATTTAAAAGCTTATTTGGTCCAACTGAAGCAAGATTTGGGAAATACAAACTGACTGGCCCACACTTTGTTCCACTTTGGATTTGTTACTTGATTTTGTGCAGTGATGCACAGATTATTTTGTGATACTGATACTGAAGGGGGGTGAATTTACTCAACCCATTTCATCCTCCGAGAATGCCTTGAGTTTTCATCAGGCCTTAACTAGTGACAGGTGGGGTGGAACTGGAGGATAACAAACCTTAGGCGGGTTCTTCTCTTTCATTTCATGTTCAGTTGATTCCTTTGTCTTATCACAGTTCTGCAATGGTTTATGAAGTAAAAATAGTTATGCTAAATAAGTTAGAGATGTACCAAGAGTGCTTTTCTTTCCCTGTTAATGCAACCTCACAGAGAAAGCAAGAGTAGATGGATAAATGCTATCACATGCATTGGGGAGGGCAGAAAACCAACAGCATTTCAGTGCCCTGCTGCTCCACACCCTGAACAGAATTAGTGATTCTGCCTTTATCTTCAAAAAAAGGCATGCAAGGAAAGACTTCCATGGGTCAGCTGTACCTACAGCAGAAGGGATGAGCAAAACATCACCAAAATCTAGACAGTACAGACATCCTCTGAGAGCCTGCTTACAGCTTCTTCCTAAAGGCCTTTGGATGCCGGGGATTAAATGCAGCACCCAATGTCTCACTGATGGCTTGAGAAGCCACGTGTCTGCAAAAGAAAAGTGCCCTTCCATCTCCCTTCCAAGTTCTTTTCACCTCCTATTGTGAATGCAGACTGCTCAACATCACACAAGACATCTGGGTAGGCACGAGGCATTCCACCTCTACAACAGAACAATGTCACCTTAACCTGTCCTGGTTCAGTATTTTTGCCCTGAGAGAACAGAAGAGCCTTCAGTGCTCCTGATTTCCACCATCCTGAGCCATCCCCACCCAGTAACTCCAGGAAGAAGCAGCCCTACAACTGCTTTCCATCTATTTGCTCAGGCCCCACAGCTGTGTGCCAGTCTGCTTCCTCAGTGAACTACACATGAAGTGCTCTTCATCTGATTTCATTTGGACCCACCATCCAAATCACAGCTCAGCCCTCAAAGTGCTTGTGCAGGCATCCACGTTCAGCAGCAAGCTTATCCAAGGATTACATCTGCAGCACACAGGCAAAAATGTGCAAGTCTGCTCCAGCCGTGGGAGCAGAATGGTTCCATCCCTGTGCTTTTGCAATGTGCTGCTTGATGCTGCTGACAGACGAACAGGGCCCTGCTGGCTGCCGGCTGCTCTCTTGGAGTCCCAGTTCAAAATGCTGCATGGGCTCAGAGCTGGCCCTGCCCGAGGGTCCTGCAGGGGAGGCTGTCCACGTGCAAACACTCATGCACTGAATTCAGCACCTTTCCTTCCTATCCCAGAATGAATTGATTAAATCCAATGCAATTTTGCTGCGAGTTGCATTGCATAGAATAACCACCACAGCAGGCCTGTACCACAAGAAAACGTGTTTCAAACACGTTCCTGTTATACTCATGAAGAGAGAAGGTGTATTTCCTCTCTTTTTTTTGCTTGTTTCCATCAGCATTTTCCTTGACAAGCTTCTTCAGAAGCAGACCCTGCAGCACCCAGACATGCAGGATCACATTACAACTGGAAAGCAAAAACCAGGAGAAGTTCAAGCACCCCAAACATTATTTTCCTCAAAATACCACTCAGGAAATGACAACTGCTTTATGAAAGAAAAGGTAAGCATTAAATACTTGTCAGGCTGCTTTTTATTCAAGCAAAAAAGAAAAAAAAAAAAGCAATGCAACAGAAGGAAGAGGTCATCCAACCTTTCTCACCTTGCCCCAAAGGTCTCTTTGATAGACCGCATGGAAATAATTCTACCCCAAATGTTTTTCTTCACACAGTAAAAAATGCTACCATCATCTTGCTATCATTTTTCCTTTTCTTATCTATTTTACTGCAGCTTTATTTACCACTTTTTCATATCAACACAAAATTGTCATCTTTTATGCTTGTTCCTCATTCACGATGACTTCCAACTCTCTAGCTCAGCCTCAGCAACAATCTGGCTGTGGCGGAATGTAATACAGGCTATAAAGCCTGCACTGGAGGCAATAAATACCTGGCAGTTACCTGCCTTCAGATCCACGCTGCCTTACTTAAACTGCATGAAGTTTAACTGCGGCAACAGCAGCGTAGGCCTCATTTGTGTTGGCCGGGTTTTATGTTCAGACTCTTTGCTAATGCTATTTTCTGCTTTGTTTACACTGCAGTGCTACAGTTCCATTTGTCTGCGTTCCCCCTTGTTATTGGCATATTGATACTCACACAGCAGCAATGCTTCTGCATGGGAAGTGGTGGGATTCTGGAAAACGACCACTTACTTCTGGCACCGACCAACCACAGTGAAAGATTTCTATTTCCAAGTCATCATTTGTTATAGTCAGTCATGCAGGCCAGGTAAATTAATTTGAGTATCCCCTTAAAAATCCTAAATGAAAATCGGAGGAAGACTGTTATTCATTAAGACACAGTTAAGATCGTGAGCCGCATTGCTTACCTATGGATATGGTCCAAACTGCAGCAATTTTCATAATAGCCTTGGTGCGGGAATTGAAGCGGCTGTGCTCAATGGGATTGCGTATTGCTACATACCGATCAAGAGAGATGGCACAGAGATGCATTATAGATGCAGTTGAAAAGAGCACATCTAGGGAAATCCATATAGGGCACAACTGTTTAGGCAAAGGCCAAGCATAATCTGAAACATAGAGAGAAAAGAAATGAAAGGAAAAAAAGAAAAGGAAATAATTTGGGAAGCCAGGCCATCATTTCTGAGAGCTTTTGGGTATTTTCACTCTGCGGTACCAGAAAGGGGCACGTGCATGAGGAGCAGACAAGGAAACCTCTCTGGGGGTATCCCCCCAGCTCTGGGTGCTCCACAAACCCACAGCCAGTTCCACACAAATGTTTTCTGAGACTCATTCAGGCAGCAGTTAAACACGAAGAGACATTAATTTGGCAACGCCTCAAGGTGACCATTCCCACTACCGTCCTCTTTTGCACCTTTCCCCAAGCCTTTTATAAACATTCCATTTAATTATCATTGGTTAATCACAGTTTCCCAGTGGATTACATAGTGCTGGATGATACGAGCTTTAATCACATCGATTCTACTCCTTATTTTCTGTCTTCCCAGGAGACAGACAGCCAACAGCTCTCCTACTGACAGTCCAACCACCAGCCAACGTTCACTATTTCTCTTAAGCATTCTCCCCAGCTGGTTTCCCATAAAAACAGAGCAATACTTGCCGCCTCACACAGCAGCTGGGATCGAGTGGCTGAAGTTTAAGAACTGCTTTGGGGGTAGAACTGAGCAGTACTGTTTGGAGGAACAAGCAGACCAATAGAGAGGACTGGCAGCCACGTCCGGCAGCAGCTGGCGCACAGCTGATTTGGGAGCCTGCATTTGTGAATCGGTTTGCACGGGGCTGAAGCATGGCTTGAGAATAAAAGTGACCCAGAGAGATCCTGAGGAGGCACCACTATTTCAATTAAAGCTCAGAGAAAATTGATTTTTGGATGATACTCCCATGCGCTAATGCCTAGAATGGATTGTGTGAGATCAGTGGTGCGTCCTTGCCAAGCATTGGGCTTCTAGCACACACAGCAAAATAAATCAACAGTATCTACAGCAGCTGGAAACATGAGAGATTTCATAATAGTTGCATAATGAGGTATTCTTGTATCTTCATTCAGAACACAGATATCTAAAGCAATCTTGAAGTCTACCCCAAGGACCAGCGACGTCACTCTACAGAACCAATGTTAAAGTGAGAAAGCTGCCGCTCCATGTTACCAATCCCAAATGGAAAGAGGGAAGTATTAGGCTCAGAAAGCATATTTTGAAACAGATGACTCAGACAAAGAAAGACCCATAAGGTATTACATGCAAAAACACAGGATGAACAGAACCAGAGGAAATGAATTAGAGTTGTCCTGACGGAGCCCATGGACATTTCCCAACGGGCAGAGGAGAACAGCTCAAACACATGAGCTCATTTAGCACTGGGAAATCCACAGAACTGCTGAGGAACTCACAGAACCCACAGCAGAAGAGCTCAGGCCTGGGGAGATACGCCTGCTCTTCCAGCAAATCTGCACCATGCCTGCTAGAGGGACTGATGCTGGATGGATATGAAAGCAGCAAGCATTTAAGAGATCCTTACCAAAGGAAACCAAGTGCTGTGCAGCTGGAGCCTCTCCACTCCAAAAAGCACCTCTGCTCTAAAGATCCATTGAGCTTGGTTAAATTACGACTTCATGAAGCTATGATCGAATTCCAATGCTCTCCGCTGCAATGAGCTTAGGACAAAATTGCCATTAACCTGCAATTTTCAGAACTTTAGGTAAGCGCACACCCGATTTCCTGTCTTGTCAATGATGTCCTTTGAATTCCAGTTGTGCTCCCTGTCAGCAGCAGGAGGCTCTCGGGGCTGATGCTGCTGCAGCACTTCAATGAATGCCCCAGGGGAGAGCAAGCCTCATCTCCTGCAGGTGGTACAGGTGCTCTCATACAGCCCTGGGCTTTTGCTGCCAGCCCTATCTAAAATCCATTCAGTCCCCCTTGCTGCTTTTACATCTGAGTTGAAGAAAAGCACTGGGGAATGTGCTGTGATGGATGGAGAGGTCCTGGGAAACACACGTGGGGCAACTGTGGCTGTGCAGCGCTCTCTGCCCAGAGGGATGCTGATGGCATGGCTGGGTCTCCCCTCCAGGCAGGCAGCCAGAACACCTCAGGTGTCCCCAGAAGGCTGCAGGCTGCCCTGTGTGTGGGAGCATTGCCACGGCAGTGGGCACCTTCTAATTCCTGACATTTACCAGACCTGGGAGAGGTTTCTACAGCAACCACTTTTCCAGCGTTGCCGGATGATGAATAGCCTCTGCTCAAAGAAGGAGTAGAGCTAGCTGAACACTTCCCAGAGCTGATTCCCACTGGAGCTACTTCTGCTGTTGCTGCAGACTGGGTAATGGCACTATACCCAAAGAATTTACAGGAGCAAAAGTAGCTGTAAGCATTCGTACTCATGGGGAGAGCTGAGGTGCTCTGCGGTCAGCCCTGGCACAGCATGAACCATCACCTGCCCCAGAGCTGAGCCCTTTCTCACACGCAGATGCAAATGGATGAGAGCAATGGTGCCCAGTGTCAGCATCCAGGTAAGCTGTCAGGATGTGCGTAAAGACAAAGGTGATCTGAGAGCCTTCATAATGGCTGATCCTTCCAGTCTGCAGCACCCCAAGGCATCCTTCTGCACTTCTGGCTGAAAAGGCAGTTAAGTGAGGAGATGTTTTACCTTCCCAGGAAGTTTCTTAAAATGATCTGCGACAATAAAAATGCCACTCTGGAAATGTGTAGAATGGCAGCTTGTTATGCATGACTACAACTTGATGTGAAGGGCAGAACATAATATGCTATCTCAGAATGCAGTTACTTTCATGCAAGCACGGTGTGTGTGTGTTTGAAAAACACCTACACAGCACACGAAACCAGTGATTTGAGCCAAGGGAAAAAAAGTCGATGCTACTTCTGTTGAAATAAGCATACAAAACATGGGGAGCGTACCCCACGACTGAGTCAAGATGCAAGCAAAGATTGAAAAAAGCAGTGTTATACATTTAAGACAATCTTATCCTCAGAAAGACTCTATCTGCAGAAGGTAACATTTCTCTAATTAGTTCTATTTTCTCTCATTTTGTACACAAACGATAAAAATTACCATGTATTTAGAATTGCAGAGGGCTGAGTGCAAAGAATTCTTGGACCACAGCTCTTCTAAGCTTTAGTAAACGCATCTCCAATTGAAAACATGCATTTCTGTCTAAATTTGCCTCTGGAAAGAATGAAATGGTGCTAAGCACCTGGATAGCAACACCCGAATTCTTTGGAAGAAACTCTAGAAGAAACTCTTGAGTTTTGTGCTTTGAATTAATCTATGCCAGTGAAGTCAACCTAACATTAAATGCATTGGCTGGTAAAGCCGATGGAAGGAAATTAGGTGAATCCAGCAGGCCAGAACAAAAGGAGATATTTCTTCACCCACCGCATGAACAAACTGCAGATTTTTTTTGCCTCCAGACATTTTATGGATGCTAGAAGTTTCCACTGGACAAATTCATAGAGAAAAGTGCATAGAAGACTATTGCAGTGATATCGCTTCTAGATCAGAGGTTCTGGTTCTGATTAGGATAAAAACACAATGTGTGGAATCCTATAATCCTATCCTATCCTACGCATTTTATCTTCAGCTTCCAGCGCTGAAGAGCATCTCATGGAACCCAAGCGGTCGAGGTTCCTCATCTCATGGTAAACATGGGTCAAAAGGCTCGTATTGAACCAGGAGTCGTGGTAAAAACCCACGCTGCGGGTTTTTTTATTTACCTCCCACACTTCAACGAGCTGAAAAAGCAAAGTGCAGTTCCCGTGTGTCACCGAACAGCTGAGATGGCACTAAACGTTGGCAGCGAAGTGCAGAAAATCAAAACCATTTTGGCAAAGTTGTAGACCGTCTCTGTCTGCAGCTAATTTGCTGTCAGATGAGAGCGCCCTTAATTTTTCCGCGCTTCCCATCAAGAAAGATGGCAGCAATTAAGTTTAATCGCTTTTGTCAGAGGTTTTATATACGTGGGTTCAAAGTGGTGGGTAACATCGTCGTCGCGGTCATTGTGCTGTTCGCTGCACAAGAGTCAAAATTAGAGCCACTGCAGCAGGAGGGGACTGAGCAATCCAAAACACAGCGCAGGGGAGCAACATTAAATACGTGCAGTGGTAAAACAGAATTACTCCAGGCTGTAGGAGAATAGCTGAACCAGAAAAAAGCATTTGAACCCGTGGATGAGATGGTTGTAAGGTTGCAAAATGGACAGAAACTGATACAAGCCTTCTCCTCCTCCTCCCCAAAGGCCCTGATACCATCTCATGAGCTTTCCACAGCTCTCTGTGCTCAGCTGGAGTAGATACCATTTGGAGAATGCATACACACAAACACACCCCGTGCTACAAATGGTCTTGCCCGCTCTATTTACATTCAGAAAAGTTGTTACAGTTTGTACATATTGACTGCTTTTATAGCACAATCTGCCCCAGGATACCTCCAGGGAATACGTAGTGCAATGCTCAGGGCAGAGCTGGTGTGATGCTGGGTGACAAAACACCTGCTTCCACCACGATAAAGCAAAGAGTTATGTAAAATTCATCACTGTCACTTCAAAAATGGTTCGTGGCAAACACAGCGAGCTGCAGCAGTCATTTCTTTTCCAGCCATAAACAGGAACTTGGAAAAGGCTTCAAAAGAAATTTATGGTGTTAAGCCAGTGCTCTGTAACTGTTGTGACAGATAAAAAGGGGAAAATATCCTTCAAAATCACAGAAAAAAAGAATAAGGCTCCTGATTACAATTTATATAAATAAGCATATACGTAGAATGTATATATAGATTTATATGCATTGTATACATACACATGCATGTATATAATGCATACATAGAAAAAAACACAAAACTGCAGAATAAGAAGAACTAAAGATGCTTACCAGTTCAGATACAGCCTCTCTTAATGCTGTTTGTTGGCTCCACCAAAACTTAAAAATCACAGAATTATTTCTTGCATTGGGGTTCTGGCATGTGCTGCCTCATTTTAACTACTGGTAGCCTCGAACTAAGTGAATTAAAAATGGAAGGAGGTCATTATTGAACTAAACTCAATCCCAGCACCAAGCACCATTTCCAGCTGTTAAAATGGCAACAAAACATGAGCTCTCTATAATGCATTCACTGAGGCTGCCTTGGTGTATCTGAGAGCAGCAGCCTAGAAGGCACAGCCAAAAGATGACACTTTCTGGTAGATTCCGCGTCTTTTCACGATTCTCTTACCCGTTGCAGGAAAATACACTATTGTGGGCTGTGGAAAAGAAAACAACCTTTGCCCCATGGCCAAGTGGTGGCACTGAGTGATGTGGGACAGTGGGCATGGTGGTGATGGGTTGATGGTTGGGCTTGATGACCCTACCGGCCTCTTTCAACCTCAATCATTCTACACTAACGGTTGTTTTATCCCATTGCCACCACTAACCTGTTGCTACTGAAGCATTTTATGCAAGCAGACTTTCCAGTATTCACTACAAAGTTTCACGGAAGCCACAGGCTTTATAAAAATAGAAAGCAATTACATAGGGTTTTAACATTACTGCATTGCATTATTCCCAAGGGACTGAAGAATCTAAATGATTTTAGTCTTCTCTCTCTTATCTAGGAAGTGAAGTATTTCTTAGCCCAAAATAGCATATCAGCAAGTGTAACGCCACGTGTCTTCTTTTTGCTAATTTATTTCCTTCAAATTTACATAGAGAAATGATTCAGAGACATTCGTACCATCTTGAGAGTCACACAACCAGTCGTGCTGAAAACCTCCACGTGCCTGAGAAGTACAGAACGTCCCGCTGACCCCATACAGTCCTCAGAGATTACCACCACGTCCACAGAACAGACCACACTCAGGCAACCCAGATTCCTGGCCGTAGGAATAGCTGATCTCAAGGGCAGCAGTGCCAATGCTTCTGATTTCATCACCGACAGAGTGGAATTGAATGTTTCTCTGACATATTGAACTCTCGGATGTTGGGTTACATCAGAGCTTAAGCTTTTAGTTTGTGTTTTTCTGGAGAAAGCTATTTAAATCCCTTAACAAACATGGATCTGAACACAGCCAAACACAAGGACATAGTGTCCACACAAAGAAACTCCAGATGCAGCCACAGATACTCCGAGCAGGCTCTATTTTTGAACACAGTGAGCCCCCAAGTGTCCCAATAGATGCTCAGCAGAGGATGGGCTCTCGGGTAATATGATCACCAAGGGGGTGGAAGGTAAAAGAAATGACCAAGAAAGAGGAGAGTGACGCAACATTTGTGACCACCGCTTGAACATCTGCACCTAGAAGATTATGCTATGGTGCCACACTACACAAAGGATTTACCCATGTCTGTGCCACAGCCCACATCCAACTCATAGAATCGTTTAGGTTCTAAAAGACCACTGAGAGCACCAAGTCCAACCCCAACCTTCCCCACCATGCCCACCACCCACGTTCATCAGTGGCACATCTCTGCTGTTCTTCAACACCTCCAGGGACGGTGATTCCACCCGTGTCAGTGCCTCACCTCTCTTTCTGAAAAGAAATGCTTCCCCCCAAAATAAGTTTAGACTGTCCCGCTCTAGGAACCTGGACCAGCTCTGGGGCTATTTTTATTTATCCAGATAAGGTGTTTTCAAGTATTTTCTCAGTCTGGCATACCTTGCTTTATGGTCAGTATTTTTCCCCATATCCTCAACACCGAGTTACTTATAAGGAAGAAAAGAAACACATCTCAAGAAACAGAGCATAACATGAGGCCAAAGAGAGATCTGTAATTTCAAAAGCAGCCATTGACTTTGCCTCCTGTTTGCTTACAGGATGGGAACAGGACACAGCCTCCACTTTGGCCTTTGCTCAGTGTGGTGACACGCTAACAGCACTCCAGTTCCAATGCAATGTTCAGCATGCGCTTAAGTGCTTTGATGGATTTGGGAACATCAAAGCTGTTCAGTGAATCAGCTCTGCTTCTTACTGTGCAGCACACCTTCCTCAACTGCAAGACAGCTATTAGGGACAGTGGGTTAATTATCTGGCTGAGCTGTTTGCCAGTGTGAGTCACATTCTTCTTGCCTGATGAGGTTAAAAGCCAGCACCAGCAGCCTTTGCTAAAGTGTGCTCAGTAAAACTGAAAAAGGCAAGAAATCACTTCAAGCAAAAGAGATAAGCTATATTTTGGTCATGCTCACAAATGTCTATTTCCAATTCCAAAATATCTCAGGAGGGCTTGCAAAATGCATTCCCTTTTTAACTTCCTCCAAGCCCATTGCCATGTCTGATTCTTCACAACTGCACAGGTAGAAACGGCAGTGTGGGAGTGCTCTAAAGAAGCAACTGCAAAATACAATTTCTAGGGTTTTCTAGGAAGCCCAAAAATTCTGCTCCAAATCCATGAGTGCCACTTGCTGTCCGCCTACCACTGAATGCCTTTTTGACTACCACACCCTGGTTGCTTCTGAACAAGAACAGATATACCTTTCATAATGGGAGAATTACCAGTTTGGAGTTCACCCCTTTAGAACTTCCTCTGTGGGAACCTGAATGGTGATAGATCATCTTTGATGGCTTTCACACTGAAAAAATCTGCTAGCCCAATGTTTTCCACACTACCCACTTATTCCAGCCCCAGAGCCATCACCATGGCAGAGCAGAGGAGCAGCTTAACTTGGACACAGCTTGTTGTTAGCTGCCCATGTAGGATGCTTGATCTCTGTAACCACAGGAGGGAATGAAGGCACCTTCCCTGGCAGGGCAGGCTGAAGTAGCCTAAAGAAACTATGCATCCAGATGTGGAGCTGTATAGTGACACCAGCAATTTGGTGCTTCCCCATTTTGTGAGAACATAGGAACACTGGAGGCTCTCTTTACAGGCCTGGAAAATCATTTTCCACAGCAGGACTGGGTCTGGAAGCAATATAAGCAATGTGGTGCCTGCTGGAAAGCACATTTCTCTGTCAGCAGCACAGCAGCTTTCCTAGACAGCCCAGACACCTGCAGGACATGGACATGCAAGAGGAGATCCCCTGGTGTGATCTGCTCCACTTCTGTAACCACAAGAAAGTACCAACTTTAAAGGCTCTCATCTAATCAAGCCTCCCTGCATTGAGCTACAGACAGAACCACACTCTGCGAATGTCTCTACATTAAATCTCCAAGAGAAGACAGCTTGTAGACTTCATGTTGGCATGTTGCAATGTTTCTTCCTTTCTCATACTCACAAGCCTGCAGGCTGACTCTCTCCTCAGCCCAGGAGCAGGCAATTGGCAACGGGTTGAACTTCAGCCCCTCCTGTAGGATTTCTGACACAACACGAGCTGGAATCAGCCCTTCAGTCCAAGCAACCACCCAGACATTGGGTGTGACAGCCCAACTTGTAACACCACACAATAAGATGCTAAAGATTAGTATTGTTGTAAATAGTTTGATTAAAGCTGCCCACTACTAACAGCCTCTACCACAAAAGTCTTGAAGCTGAGATTTAAGCTTAGGTGTTTTCATACTAAAGTGTTTACATCCTACGGAATGACAGATTGTTGTCAGTCTGCTGCACGAGGACCCCAAAGAGTCAAAACAAAGATTCAGAAACACATGCATGTACGTATCTACATCCTGTAGAGCAGGTGGCATCTCTCAGCCAAGAAGAAAACAAATGGCAGCAATATTATATACATATTTACATGTATGTGGGATATAAGGAAAAAGTTGCTTGCATTAAGGGTGGTGAGGCAGTGGCACAGACTGCCCAGAGAGGTGGTGGTGCTCCATCCCTGCAGACACCCAAGGTCAGGCTGGATGGGCTCTGAGCACTGATGGAGCTATGGGTGTCCCTGCTCAGTGCAGGGAGTTGGACCAGATGGCCTTTAAGGGTCCCTTCCGACTCAAATGATTCCATGATTCTACAAGCAACTAATCCTGACTTTATGTCCCCCCCTCAGACACAACGTAGGTACATTGTTTGCAATCCTGAGAAGGATAAAGACAGCAGTACTGCAGGACGTGATCCTATTTCACATAACAGTATCTCAGCATGTTATAACGTATTCCACCAAGGCAATATCAGAGACAAGGTGAAACGTAACCAAATATGACCACCATTTGGGTACAGCTGGACTCCTTTGTTTTTGAGATACGCAGAAATTGTAAGGCCTATTATGAGTTCTATTAACATGAAGTTGAATTTAATATGGGTAAATGAGGTGTGGGTGTAGTGATGTATTAGAAACAATGCTATTAGCCAGAAATTTATAGTGGTCTCATGAGATAGAAAAGGAAACTAAAGAAATGATATTTAGTTAAGTTCTATCATTGGGTGGGGTTTTTTTTTATAGACTTGCTTTTGCTTTGTAATCAAGTGCGACATTATTCTATTATCATGGTTATACTGTTATTACGATGTACTTGTGGTTGATTACAAATCAAAGCCAGTGATAACTATGATAATAAAATAACGTGTTAACATAATAATCTAGCAAAATGTAATAAAGTAAGTGTTGCCATAGATTCAGCAGATGTAAGAGAGTAATTTGGGTACCCTAGTAGAATAGTTACCCCCAAGAAACTTAACACAGAGTGGGCTACAAAACACCTGAAAAAGAATCTACATGGAAAGAAGATAAAGTGAGGTGGAATGGGTATATTTAAAAAGCTTCACCTTGGAAGCTGTTTTCCCCATGTTTGTGCTTTTCAACATCAACTTGCCACGTTACGTGCAGCAAATAACCCTGTTCTGCTGTTGTGTGTCTTGGATGGAGACAGCTATTTAGATTTTAACAGCAAAGCATACTCACAACTTTCATCTTCTGCTGTGTTGATAAGCAATCTCTCCTTGCGTTCATTTTCGACAAGTTGATCAAAAGGGATAAACAAAAGGTTAACTTTTCTGAAGGCAAATTCAGAATTTTACCTAACAAAATTTACACAGCGGAAAGAGAAGCAGTCACCTTTCAGAACAAATGCGAGGACACAGCTCTGCTGCCTCTTAAAACCAGTCATCAATATTCATAGGTGTCAGATATGCATTTACAGTTTTCTGCATCCCAGTGGGCGCCAAATAGGTATGGTAAAAGCCTGTCATACAATTTCCATATCTCAGCAACACCAAGACCTCTTCCTACAGCTGTTGCGTCTGATTGTGGATGGAAGTAGACTTCTATAAGAATAAACAAAACACCTACAACTTACTTAAAATAAACACGTCACAAAAGATTATACATTAGAAGGTGGAAATGAATTTGTCAGGGTAACAACTGGTTTATTGTGATATCTCCAACACAGTCAGAGAAGAGAGTCTGCAGCCAGCATGTCAACAGGAACAGAAATCAAACCACCCAAGAAATAATAGAGAATCAGCAGAATCCTACCAACAATCTTGTCTTGCCCACAAAATACTGCACCTTTTACGTGAGTAGAGAGTGATTAAAGCCATCCCCCCCTTGTTTTAACTCAAAGATGGGAGATGAAGGCTAGATGTTGGGGAAATTTTTCACAGAGGTGGTGAGGTCCTGCACTGCTGCCCAGAGCTGCGGGTGCCCCATCTCTGCAGGTGCCCAAGAGCATGGACTGGTGAGGAGCAGCCAGCCAGGGGGTATGGAACTGGATGATCTTTGAGGTTCTTTCCAACCTAAGCCATTCCATGAATCTATGGTATGATTATTAAAAAGTGAAAACACAGAAGAGACTGGAAGAAGTGGACTATATGTTTGAAACTAATACATGAATCCAAAGTGTTGATCTAGCACGTACTGGTAATCACAGCCTAGGCTCCGTGACAAGTTCATGCACAAATTCCCCTCATCTCATTAGCATCTTTAATGACAATTTTGGCAGAAAAGAGAAAGAGGATTACATTTTGTTTCTCTTGTGAGTTGTCCATTCAGAAAAGGATTGCATTGCGTCAATAAGGCTGTGTGCAAATTAGTGCAAGGCAGAGAAATTGGCATGAGGCCCTTCTTCCATCAATGTAATTTCCATTTAATTACTGCGCAAGCAGATGAATCACATCAGAGCCTCTTTCCCAGCATGTGCTGATAAAACAAGAAGTGGGAACTTAATGCTACTGTTACCGCTATGTCTAAGGGTGTAAACTACCCTACAAGGGTATTTGTGCATATTTTAATGAATATTAGGGAACTGTAGAGTCAGAATTTCAAGGGATATGCCACATGAATTAGAGAGAGACTTTAAAATCATCATTTGCTCTGATGAATTTAATGATATCGATTCAGCAGACAGATGCAAAAGGAAGTAGAAGAAAAAAAAATGAGTTAATTCTGAGTTAATTCATACAATCCTGGAAAGATTCATAATTCAAAAAATGTATGAGATGGGTATATTTAACTTAAAGTAGACCTAAGTGCTGTCCAGAGGTTTCACCTTGCTTCTCTCATGCTTCCTCTCCACACTTTGCACAGTAGCACTACCGTCTATCTATGTAGGCTCCTGAACAACAGCAGTGATTTTTCCATGCTTTCAAGCTCAAAAGATTTGTTGGTCCACTTCGTACACTTCCACTGAAAACGTTTCACTGGGGCCTTGGCTTATCACCATCACTTAGGTGGAGCCATAAGGCAAGAAATTTTCATACTATTACATCTACCACATAAAGAGTGTTAAGGACACCACGTGCTGAAAAGAAACCAGTAACACAGTACAGTGGAAGCAATAAATATCATAGGATGTACCCCAAAACAACAAAATGGTGGCAGGAAGCACCTATCTACATACAACAGGGCTTAATTCCCACACGGAATGAGGATGAAACAGTTCTATCAGTTATGCATCAAGTCAGGACCGAGTACAGAAATGCAGCTGACCGAGCGTGGAGTGGTTCTGCCTTGCCCCTAAAGCTCTCCAATATCTGCAGCTGTAGCCAGCACAGGAAAACGAGCCGTATGTTAATCTTTATAACAGATGGCAAGTAGGACCATTCCTGGAAATTGTAACTGCTTGTTGGCAAGTGCAAGGCACGCAGCTAACTTGCTCCTCATCCCAGTGTCATTCTGCTGGGGTGAGTGAGAGGAAGGAGCAAGAGCTCAGCACGAGATAAAACATCCTCAATATTTAGTGCGGGAAAGTGTTGCTGGAGGGGAAGCAAGGGCCTTTAGGGTAACAGAAAATAAGAGTGGTTGTAGTAACTGGTGTGGGGTATTCCTGATGAAACCGCTGAGATGCACCAGCCAGCCTAGCATGGTCATCCATGTGTTTTAAATGCCAGCTCACGTATTACTGTACGTAATGCAGGACACTGCATTTCCCACATCTCTAAATTAACTTAATGTTTGGGTAAAAGTCAGAAAGACTGACTATCCTTTTCTCCTTGCTATTCCAAGGAATTTATTCTCTCTCGAAATCCCTCTGTTTGCAGAAATCGATAGAAGCAAATGTCAGTCCGCAGGCAGCTCCCTCGCTTGCTGAGCAGCTGCTGCTGGAGCAGCAGGCTTTGAGATGTGGTTGGAGAGGTGGGGCACACATTAACTGAGCTGCTCTCCAGATGGCCAACAGATTGGGAAAATGAGAGAGGCCTGAGCTGCAGCTGAGGTTTGCAAAGGGCCACCAAGGTTGGGGCGAGCGTTCGTAGCTAAGAAAGTCTTTGCAAGAAGTTATCTCAGGTAAAGATACATAGAGATAGATCGATGCGGTGCCGTATGCTAAAATGAACTCAGCCTTTGCGAAACGCCTGGAATTCTCATTAAATCACTTCCCTTCATTTTGAGAAGTGTGTTTCAACACACCCAAGGGTGGCTGTGCCTCACCCAAGAGCAGTGCTGCTCTCCCTCCCAGATGAGGCTCCATCTGCCTATGGGAAACACGTCAGCTGTCTTGGTTTGACTGGTGAGCCTGGCAAACCGCCTGGCACTTTTACAAAGCAGCAAATTTATCTCCGGAGCTGTTTATTGTCACAGGGTCTTTCTGCTCCTATATAACAGTTCTTCTTTCCCTTACTGTCTTCTATCAATTTCTGGTTTGCCACAAAACATGTAACTTTACATTTCTTTTCAATTCAACTCGTAAAAGTTAATTACAATGAGGCAACACACTTACAGAGCTACTACTGGAGCTAACAGGCTACTGTCGTAAAAAGTAAACAAAAAATTCATGCATTTTAAAGCACATTTAGCTTCACTGATTTAGAAGCAAATTGGGCATGAGACGATTGCACTGACAGCATTAAAACTGCTGCTGTATTTAAAGTGATATCAGTTCTCCTGTACAACAAAGATGTAACTATACTCACTCCGGGTTTTGGGGCTCCACTTACCTTATCAAGCCCTTAAAGTCCCGTAGGTTTTAAAATCTTTTGCATTTTCCAAAAGTTTTGTAGCAAAAGGATGAAATCAAAGATAGAATTAGATCGAAATCCTTACTTGTGTTAAAGAACAGAACTTCAAGGTGCACTATTCAGAAACATTCCAATGAGCCACGCTTGAACACACAGGATTTCTTTTGGATGGGCAACTCCAAAATTTCACTGGGCAGACAAGACCTGCCTGTCAAATGTAGAGTCTAAAATATGACAAATAGTTCCCTGGCTGTGAGTAGAATAGAAAACTGTGAGGCCATAAATTCAGCTGGTGCAAGGAGGAGTTGCTCCATTGAGATCAGCGAGAGCAGGTTTACCTTTTCTATTCATTTTCAGGAATTCGGGGAGAGGCTGAAGTTGGGCTCTGTTGTTTACATTTGGACTGCCAAGGAAACACCTTCCCTGAGACACCTGGGTGGCATTTACTCGGTTAGTTCTTAGGGCTGCTGGCAGGGGATGTTCTGGGGTAACATGAAGCGATGCAGAAAACTTATCTCCATCTATCAACTGCTTACCCAAGCAGGTAACAACCTGCCCCTATTAGCAAATTGCTTTGTTTTAGACCGCAGCCCTTAATTGGTTTAGAGACGACGGGCCTAACTTTGTGCCTTCTTCTGATGTAGCAGTGAGAGAGGAAACACTGATAACAGATTTCCCAGGGTAAAACTGCAAAGGAGAAGCAGCCCAGGTTGTTGCCTTTTGAAGGAAAGTTGCAAAGCTCATTTACTTCTCCTTACAAAGCACAGAGGGACATTAGAAGCTCTGCTTTTTTTCACTCAACAGCATTTGGACTTTCTATTTAAAAGCTTCTACTTGCAGTAAAAGTGGAGGATGGCAAAGATATGAATTTTGATTTGGAAATGAAGCGCTCAGAGATTTGACATGGCTTTCTGTTGCTACACAATTCCACACACAGATCCAGACTTCAGCAGCCCAACAGCAGGCAGACCTGAAAGCAAACGGTCTCTGGAGAACAGGAGATATGACTGCAGTAGCTCTGCCTTACCAGCACCTGGCAGTAACAGCATGCAGTGAGTCAGAAAGTCTTTTCAACTCCTTGTTCCTGTGAGATCAGGAAACTCTCCTTGGAGTCTACAGTTTTGTTTTCCTATTTGGATCATAGAAAATCTGATTTCTTTGTCCTAGGTGATTTGCTTCCTCCACCTCTGCATTTATTTTTACAACCCAAACCAACCAGCCAACCAAAAAATCCTCACTCTCAGCTAATCACAATCCCAGAAGAGATAAGTTTTCTCTTCTTCCAACAGAAAACACAGAAAAAAAGAGAAGCACCTTAAGGAGCACCAACCATACAAAGCCAACACAAAGACAACGGCAAGTAGCTCTCATCCCTAAATGCAAAGGAAAGTGAGTGTCCATTGAAATTGGGAACATCAGAAGGGGCAATGTTCCTTCCTATTCCATTCCTTTAGGAATAGGCTCCCCAGGGACATGGTGGAGTCACCATCCCTGAATGTGTTTACCAACCATCTGGATGCGGTGCTCAGGGATATGATTTGGCAGTGGGTTGTTAGAGTTAGGGTAGTATGGTTAGGTTGTGGTTGGACTTGATGATCTTGAAGGTCTTTTCCAACCTGAGCAATTCTATGATTTTATGATCATGACCTGCAGTATGAGAAACATTCCAGGACACTGACTGTATTTGGTCATTTTACTGCCACAGGTGCCAGCTCATTGCTCTTTACCTACATGCATCGTAAACTTTTAATGGGAGAGTCACCCATGCTTTGTGTGCATTGCGGTGGTAGAGATTTCCTTATACTCAGAGGAACCAGTGAAACCTCTAGGACCCTTCTACATGAAGGATGCTGCTGTAGTTGTGCCAAGAGCTACAGCTGTCACCTGGCAGACAGAGTATAAAGAGGGATGAGGAGGCAAAGAAATACTCTGGCAAAAGCTCCAGCCTGTCTGAACAAGCTGCCAATGTTCCCTCTGACCTTACTGTGCTCAGGATCTGGTGCATTCTGCAAGAAGCCATTCCCCAGATCCACCTGTAAGCACAGGGAAAGTCACACAGTGTCACCTACTTGCAGGCTGCTGTCACTGACCACAGCAAAGGAGGCAGCAAAATGACATTTAGACAAAAAGATCTACAGTTTCCTTTAGCATTCTTGTTTCACCTTTCTACATTTAGAGAGGAAAATAGGGAGAAAGGGGAGGGAAATGGGGAGAACAGCTCTTCTCTTTTCTACTTGGCAACTCCCCTTTAATCTCAGATACATGGATTCATGCTTCCATGCAGACTTTAGCAGATGAATGCAACCACTTTTGTTCAGGCCTTTCTGCAGGAGGCACCATCCTTCAAAGAGCCTGCCAAACCCACAGGGCAAATGATCAGCGTGTGCAGCATCCCTCAGAGCATCTGGAAATCAGGCCCAGGATGAGCTCAGCGATGCACTGAGGTTACTGGGTGGTGCAAGCATGGATTGCACACACCTGCCTCAAAGCAGCCGTGTAGCCCTCTGTGTGACCACCCAACCCACCACAAACAGCAGCTGTGGGTGGTTTGGTGCTGTTTTCCCTCGTGCTGAGTCCACACACGGCAGCAGATTGGGGGCTGAAGGCTCCGTTAACCCACAGCAGAGAACGCAGCCCGTTGCTTAACAGAAAGAGGTGAGGAGAAGCAAAAGAGCATGTTTACAAATGGGAAGAAAATATTATTCTCTGGTGTTTTCTCCTAAAGCTGGCGTGTGGGCAGGATCCTCTTGTCAATGGAAACGAGCACGGGGAGGATAATAATAAATATCGCTGCCTACACAGGGAAGAAGGATGAAGCCAGCGCTGAGCGGTACACAGGCAGCACAGAGAGGAGAAATAAGAAGAAAGAGGCAAATAGTAAAAAAAAAATTCCTGGTGCTCATTCTGCCTCTGTATCTGACAGCAAAAATTGGTCTTCAGAGCCCCACAGACTGCTGCTACAATGTGGATTATGGGTGAGCTCTAATTAGTTATAAGGACCTGCAACAAAACCGTCGGTCTCTACACGTAGCAGGGGAGAGAAGCAAAATTCAAGCTCTCCTAAAGCTGGCAATGATTGGCAGCTGAGCACAGAGACCTGCGTCTGGTCCCACAGCTTTGGCCACTTCCCATGCAAGTTTCTCAGCAGTTTTCATGGGGCTCAAATACAGTTGATAGGCCCTGGTCATTACGGTAGTGGCTACATTTTTGTTATTTCATAGAATCATTAAGGTTGGAAAAGACCTCTAAGATCAAGTCCAACCATCAACCCATCACCACTAGCACAACAGGTCACTGCAGAGCAAACAGAACGGGGACACCAACTCCCTTATACTACACAAATAGTCCACCAGCAACAAGGGTAATCCTGTCCCTCTTCCAGCTTTCCACGGGAGGAATGCTGTGGAAATGGAGACGCTTCTGCAGAGTTCTCAGTTTCAGCAGCACACAATATTTCATTTTTAAAAGTCTGTTGACACAGAAGCATTTGGAGCAACTCCAGCTGCCATGATATGTCAACATGGGGAGCTGTGCATGTCCAGAGATGACAGGACTCCCGAATTCTGGGTTTGGTAGGTGAATGGCAAAGACATTTGGGTACTCAGCACAATGGAGACCAGACTTCCAGGGGCTACAGCAGAGCAGGAAGAGGAGAGGCAGCTTTGAAGATGGAAGCATTCGCTTCCAGAGCACGTAACGAATAACAGCATGCATTTCCAAACAGAAAGCACATACAAGCACACCTTGTGCAACAGAACCTTCATTCCTGCAACTGGAGTTAATGAAGCTTTGCTGAGAGCGGAGGAGGGACACTTGTGCATTCATTATGTTGGTTATTAACACCCAGTTCACCTGTCCTACCTTGGGAAACAGATGGCAGCGCAGGCAGGATGGATATCAGAACATCACGGGGGTTGGGTGACAGTGATGGTTGGCTGCACCTTGGCATTGTTGTCCCACAGTGCTCATCGTGGCTTTGGCCCCTACACGTTGCACTCAGTAGAGAGCACAGCCTGGGTGGGGGTCTAGGGGGAAGACTCAAATCTTCCTTCCAGACAAACACAGCAAGAACTCAGACACAAGGAACAGCCCGGATCCAGCACAGGTCTCATTCAGTACAGGGCCAAGGTACCAACCAATGGGCATTGCTCCCACCTTCCTTGTGGGGCACGGGATCTCTGAGGGGGCCATTCAGACCAGTGCTTGGTTATGCTAACAGCAAGCACTGCCAGCTCCACTCCCTCCTCTTATTCCAAAATATCTCCGTGTCTGTCACAGCCCGCTTGCCATGATAATACTGCTGCTCATTGCAAATTTAGCAGCTGCTGTTGCTCTGCATGCTCACAGTTCAGAGCTGAGGAAGGGACAGATTCATCCCAAGGGAGAGAAAAGAGCTTCCACACCAAAGATTTAGAGTGGGTCCCACGAAATTATTTAGGAAGAATTTACAACGCAAGCCAAGGTTTTACTAAAATCTGAATTTTTATGGGGCTGCTTCCTATTATATTAAAAGTGACAAGCTTTCTAAATCTGCCTGCGAAGCTGCAGCACGCACATAAAAACAGCTCAGTTGCCACTAAAGGACATTACCATCTGCCCAAAGAACTGAGAGCAGGTCAGACATTGAACACTGTTATAATTTTCTCTACTAGAAGGAAGATATATCCTGCAGATGTTGCTTAGAAATGATACAGGACTGCTTCCCAACTTTCGGCTGAGATTTAATTCACAAGTCCAGTAAACCTAAAGTAATGCTTTAACATCAGTTCCTCTTCCATGTTTCCAATTCATCAGTTAAACAAACAAAAAATAGCCCAGCTGAATGGATCCAGCCATATTGGTGTCATTCTGCAACTATCAGATTTGATTTCACACCTCTCATTACAAAAGAATACAAAGTCTTGAGGTTTTCAGCCAAGATAACAATACTAAAACATCAAAGTAATGGGGAAGAATAACAAAAGACTAGAATCACTTAAACTAATACTTTAGAGCTAATAAACTCTAAATAAATAAGCTCATAAACTTTAGAACAAATAAACTAATACTTTAGAGCACTGCGGTCTTTATTTCCAAGTGCTGTGCCTTGCTCAGATGACGGCACTTTCCCCACCAGCCAGGCTTCCGAGTCTTCATTGTGCTAAGTCCAAAATAAAAGTTTTAAGAAAAACTACAAACAGGATAAAAAGGCAAAAATAAGGCACAGATAATCTCTGATGAGATCAGAAATGGAATTAAGAAGAATTCTACATGAATGGATCAAGGCCAGTCCTCAATATAATGATTAAAAGATAAAGGCTCCTTATGGAAACGCTTTGGGAACAGACTGATGCTAATACGAATGACCAAATTTGCTCACTGCTGAGGAAGGACACATAGCATCACTCCCTCCTCCTGCCAGATACCATCATTTACAGCCCTGAGCCTCATATGCTGGTTTCAGCTCTCCACACCTGATTCTCACTTGAGCAGTAACTTACTCAGCAGCACCTTGTCCTTGCCTTGCTCCATCAGCTCTCCCTGCAAGCTGTTTGCTGCTCGTAAGGGAGCACCACTGCAGAAAGGCAGACTCGGATCAGGTGAAAGGAGATGGCAGAGGCAGCTGTTGGACTGACAGCTCTTCCTGCTCCCCCCACCCCTTCCCTCTGCACCCTTCTCTCTACAGAAGGCTGCTGCAAGTGCTCAGCACATCTCTGTCACTGCATAATAATGATGATAATTAGCAATAATAACAATAATCTGGATGTAAAGCTGCTCCAGCACTCGGTGCTAATGGATGCTGCTTCTAATAGCAGCCTTGCTGGAAGCTGTGTTGGGCCACCAGCTTCATGATGCTGTTTGAATCTCAGGCAGAAGCCTGAAGCCTGGACACGTGGAGACCAGGACGTGTGCTGGCCACTGGCTGGACACACCAGCAACTCACTGACAGCTGTTAACCCATTGGTCTGGAGTCGTTAGAGCAAAGAAAGGTTCAATACCTTCTGGAATTTCTGCTTGGAAGAGCTGATGTCAAAGACTGATGGTCTTTAGTGGGCATGGTGGGGATGGATGGATGGTTGGACTAGATGATCTCAGTGGTCTTTTCCAACCTTAATGATTTGGTTATTCTAATGAAGGAATACAAGCAAAAACTATTTTATGGGCTATCTCTTGCCCACAGCCGCTAGATACAATGCAAAGCTACCATTGGTTTTCCCTAAATCACCCTAAGGAGAACATCTCAGTACATTGTCAGAAGCTCCGTTATGTGCAGAACAGCTGATGCCCTCCTAGGTCATGTTCCTATCTTTAGTTACATCCAAAGTTTCTCCACTGAGATTAAGCACAGTTTTAATTTTTCATTTACTCTCTCTGATGCTTGCTTATTAATTAGCTCATTAATTTAATTCTTTAGGAATTACATGCCACGGAAAATGTACTCAGCTGTCAAAAGCAGCTCATCTATTAGTACAAGACATTCAAGAAAGACTAATTGATACATACATCAGAGCACTGACTAAATGGTGAAGAACCCAGCATAATGCCTCCTGCCATGACTTCCTTTGTACGTAAGTTCTGGAATTAATTGGCAACTTGATTTTTCCTTCTTAAAACAAACAAATGAAAAACAAAAACCCCAATGCAAACCAAATGCATACACAGGAAAGGGAAGCATTTGTGGACAGAGAGCATCTATTGGATTTCATGGTTATGATTCAAGTGAAATCTATTCAATCAATCTCATTAAATGAAAATTAAGGAAATGAACCTACTCCGCAAGCTAGAAATTATCACTGGGTCTCAGAGAGGTGACGTGGAAGCTCACTCAACTATTTATTACTTGTGTTGTTTAAGGTTCCCTTCTGATTACAGAAATTAAAAGTAACTTCTACAACGCTGGCAGAGATCCACTGCATACATTTCTCTGTATGGCAGCTTTCAAATATCCCAGTGTCATAATGTATGGGCTACAAAAGTACGTAGGTTAAAATATACAGGATAAAAATGACCCCTCATTCTCAACTACATCTCCAAGCCACGTCTTTGGCCATGAACCCCAGATACTCTCAGGTGAAGTGTGAATATTCCACCCCCCCATCCCCCTCCCCCCTTAAAAACTACTGGTGTTGGATTGTGTACTACCACGGCAAACAATGCAAAACCTATTAAAGCATTTTTAAAACCTTTTCTTGACTTCTAGCACTTAGAACAAAAAGACAAATTCCAGTGTTCTCCTGGCCATGGTGGCGCCTAAAGTGCTTGCAGGCTGCTGCAGAAGGAGGGATTTTCCTAAAGGTCTAATATTAGTGCTCTGCTAGAAGAAAAAGGAATCACTGTGGTTCCTCTTCAAATCAATGATATTTACTTGCCTTCAAATATGTAGTGTACTTTACACCTTTAAATGACCTTAAGGGATAATTTCTAGGAACAACAGAAAATCCATTTCCATTAGTTTCCAAAGACTCTGAAAGTATATATGTTGAGGATCACTGCCGTAAATTCACCTTTTAGAGCCACTGAGTAACTCAGAATTTATGCAAGTGCAGGTCAGTCAAATAATTCTGTATTTATATGCTCCCTGTCAAGCTCTGGAGAACCACAGCAAAGCGCTAAAAATAAAATACCTGTGCTGTAATTTGCAGAAGATTTAGAGATAGAACTATTATGATAGCCCAAAATAAAAGGCTTTATGTGTAAGAACTCAATGGATAGGTCTGTATCTAAATCACATATTGATTTAACTCTCTGTAGACAGGTTATATAAGCTTTGGAATTATGTATTCTTGATCCATGTGTTTTCAAAATGAATCTCTGGCTGATTTAATCATTTGGGCAAGTGAAGAAGTCACATAAATATCTCTAAATTTTACTTTATAGGACAGTTAACCAATTTCTAATCAAATCAGTAAGCAAACAGCATTATTTGTTTCCAACAAATATCAATATTAAAATAGTTTTCAAAGGAAGCCTCAAAATGGACATCAAAAATGATAAAACACTATATATTAAAAGCACACCCATTACATTGATACGTGTGTGTACAAACATGGTGATCAGAGATACAGAAGCAAACGCAGCATCCCTTTGTAATATCCAGTGATGGAGAGCCCTAGCACCACACTGAGAAATGGGTTCACAGTCTCAGCCAGATAAAAGAGTTGGATATGGTGGGCGTTTCACGCCTCTGAAGGGCTAACCATGGTCCTAGACTGTATCACTACTCTCCCACGGTGCAGAACAAATGCACTGACCCCACTGTAAGAGGGAAGAGTCACACAGCAATAACGAGTGCTCACACATGCAGGTCTCACAGTGGTTTAAAGAGAGGAAGTTGTTCTTGGGTTGGAAATAGGGAAACTGAGGCACAGACAAGCAAAATGATTCCCTGAAAGGAGCAGGGCAAGATGATCAAATGCCAGGAACGTTCTTCTGAGTGCCCAAACTATCGTGTGCAAAGCTCTTTTCTAAGTCAGCGCTCAAACCCCATTTGTGTCAGTGGGATTCAAGTTCAAAAACCAACTGACTTCACGTAGAGCAGGCTCAGCTCCAACCACATTACCCTGCTTTTCCCAAAGCTCTGGTTTCCTAGGCAATTTGGGGGCAGTTCCACCAAGAAGACAAAAAAGGGACTCAGTGCTGCAGCTTTCCAGGGCGTCCTCAGCAATAAAAATCAACACCAACGCTGTGCGTGTGTCATTCCTGACAGCAAGGAAACAAGCAGGGGGTGCCAATAAGGAGGGAAGCCACTTACCATACAGCACTGCAATGAGCGACACGGGCATGACCAGGATACCCACCAGCATGTCTGCCACCGCCAAGGACATCAGGAAGAAGTTTGTGGCGTTCTGCAACTTCTTCTCCAAGGACACAGCCATAATTACCAGTATGTTGCCCCCGATGGTAAGCAGGATGACGACCAAGATCAAGAGGGCCGGCCAGTTCTTCTCTCTCACTGACATCCGAGAGACTTCACCCTTCTCAGAGGCATTGAGAGGATCGGATGTAGGTAAACTCTGATTCAGAGTCAAATTGGTGCTTAAAGACCAAGCCATCAGACCACCATGCAAACTAAAATCCAGCGTAACAGACACTGTTGTCAAGCTGAGTAATATTCCAGTGCTACTTAAAGTGCTCATCGTCTGGGACTGCTTTTTCTGTCTCTTAACTGTGCCGCAGAGGTGATCCCTTTTCCAAATTGTGGGTCCAAATCAGATGTCGAACTTCACAAAACCTGAGCCAGGAAATCATTTGATCTCCCATGGTGAATCAGACCTTACAGAAGTCAGCGTGGAGCTCCTCTGGTTCCCCTGGGAGCAGTGGAAGGCGACCACTGACCAACAGCCTTGAGGGGCAGTGGGCTTCGCAATCTCCGGCTGAATCTCACCTCCACCATTCTGAAAAGGAAAGAAAAACTGCATTCTTAACTGAAATCACAGTGCATACAACACCTTTTTTTTTTTTTTTTTATCCTCATGCAAGTGACATTCTTATTCTCTCTCTTCCTGCTGGCTAGGACGTTCTCCAGACTGCACGTAATTTATCTTGTGGGTACAGACTATGCCTATAATCATGGGGGAGAGAGGGAGAGAATCACATCAGTGTGCTCTGGCTGGTTAAAAGCTGATTATCACTAATTAAATGTTTTGTGAAATCTGCAAAGGCAAATGCGAAGAACAAAATATGTTGCGGTTGATAGCCACTTCACAGACACTCTGCCACTGTGTAAAATAGTAATTGCATGAAATTCCAACCAACCCAGACTGTACAGTCACAGCACAGGGTAAACCATCTCCTTAAGCTTGGACTGGTTGGATATATTTTGCATCTTTTGAGGAAAAAGCAAACAGTTGTTGTAGGACACTCAGATGTTAGTGATGAACTCTCCCATGATAATAAAGACCACACTTTGTCTTTATTTGGAAATAAATGGTATAGAAAACCCAACATACATCAGGTGACAGCATACAGTGTTACACCACCAACCTCTCCAAACAAAAAGATAACACAAAGGGGATGTGTTCCCAGCTTTGGCTAAATCACATCCTCAGGAACACAACTGTTTTGGCTGCCAATAGCGTTCAACACATGAAAACAGCAGCTCATTTCCAGCACATCAGAATCCAGGATCCCAACAACGGGGAAAACTTGGTGGTGTACATAATAGGACCCAAAGCACAGAAGGAGAGCAGTTAGCACAAGAAGGAAACGTACACAGCATGGAAGAAGGCCACGAGGTAGAATAAATCAAATAGCATGGAGTATCCCCCTGAACTTTTTGTATAATCCACAGGAAAAGAGCTCTGTCATTACTAAACAAATATACAGAGGCAGATTTTAGTCCTTGAATACGCTGTGTTAGAGATGTGCGAGACAGCAATTAGCTCTTCAGGGATCAAAAGCTAAATGTAACGTATGGGATTACAAGAGATTTTACGTAAAATAAGAAGTGCTCAGAGTCCTATAATAAAATGTTTAACATTCATGGAGGTTTTTTGGAAACTTACTAATGGGCTTCATGCAGAAAAACGTTTCTTAAGTGAGCAGTATGTACAATGAACCCAGATTTGCTCCTGCATTATAGCTAATTACTCCCCAAGGGTCTCTAAACCTCATATTTAGGAAGAAGTTTTTGCACTATGCGCACAGAAAATAATTTCACAGCTGCACATGGGTATGAATTAGTGAGAAATCATTGGGCCGTTAATTTTTCCAACGTCTCCAGTCTAAAACAAATCTACTCAAAGTTTCCAAAGACTTGGGTCTATCTTTTTCAGAACACAGGTATCACTGCAAAGCTGTGAACCCTTCCTTCCAAATCACTTTGGCACAGTGATTTGGGGGGCACAGAGCAGCATCGTAGCACCTGAGCTTTACTGTGCAGCACAACCCCAATGGGAACCCCCAGGTGTCCAGAAATACTTTCTTTGGCTCTCTGGCTCTTGGGCACTCCGCATCATGTCACACTAATGATTTGGCAGGATGAGTAGAAAGATCATGTCTGAACTCGAGGAAATGGTTCCTGCACAAAGTTAGTTCTGCAGGTCTGGCGCATGCAAACTTCTCAGCAAGAAATCACTTTTCCAGAAACAAACACATTTCCCAATAGTCCTCATCCCCACACTCCTGACATGCACGTGTTCTACATGGAAGAGCAGAATTACGCTATGGTGTTCGGAAACTAAACGTTCAGAGTTCAGACTGTGAGGGTAGAAATGAATCTCAGAACGCCAAGTTCATGTTTCTACTAACGGGAATTGGGGCTTACTTCAAAAGTCGGCCCATTCACCTGTCTGTTATTCAGAGTGACCCAAAGAGAACCATTCCCATTCATGTGCCAATAGAGAACAAGCAAAAGAGAGGGAAATCATGAAGGCACCTGAAAAAAAACAACAACATTTTCCCGTGTGCACTTAAAAGATCCAAAGTGCAACCCCATGAATAACTGTGTGCACGCGTAGAAGAGAAGCATAGAAAAGAAGCAATGAACTAGCAGAAGCTCTGCCTTACCCTACAGCCCCCCAAACCATGGCTGACTTGGATGGAGGATGTTGACACTGCTCAGCTTTTACTGGCTATAGAATTGCTGCTATTCATCCCAGAACAATATCAGGCTCTCTAGTAGCCAGAATAACCAGAGAGATCAGGATAATGAAAGCATTCAGAAGAGGTACAGGTTTTATCCGAGACTACAATGGTAAAAAGAAATTATCATTTAGAGAAAGGAAAAAAAAAAAACAAACCCCAACCATCCTTAAATCAATAGAGGAAGTATTTTGCCTATATTCCTTTTGAATAATGATACGTGAGAATGTGACAACAGCAGTGCTGAAGACAGAGCTCCACCTTCAGAATTAACAACCTTATTGCTCCATTAGTACATTTAATTTTATTTTTTACACGGATTCTGACTGGAAGTCATTAGCTTTCTTCTTCATAGCATCACGGTCTGCACAAGTTACATTTTTATGACTAATTCCATCAGCTACAGCCTTCTAGGCACATTACTGTACCAGAAAAATTATTCACATTTTATTCATGAATTCTGGGTATGTTTAAGGAATATCTCCATAATTTTAAAATAAAACCTGTGCCCAACACACATTTTTCCGCTAGCTAACTTGAGAGCACATATGCTAAGTTTTGTGATCAATCATCAGTTTCAATTCAATCTACCAATGACAGCCCTTAAGATGATAATTTAAACGTTGGCCAAAGCTGAATTCCTCATCTTTGACAGAGGTGAGAAGGAAGTAATTCGGGGACGGCTTTTCCTTTTTGTCTTTAAACCAAAGCTAGAAAACAGTTCTTGTTTCCCTTCTATCAAACCCACATGCATTATTTAAAGCATTATTTAAAGTTGGGTACACCAATGCTTCCAGATACTCTAGAATGAGAAGTCAAAGGGAAACCAAAGCTATGATGGTTCATAAGCCTGTACTGGTAGGGCGCTGGGGGGCTCACACACCTTTGAGAGTGTGTACTGCTACTGCTCTATTGATAAAAGGAAAAACAGAAAACAAAACACAACTTTCTTGGAAAGAAAACTTCTTTTTTTTTTTGTTTCCCTTTGAATTAAATGCATTCATCTTTAGCTGTTTTTACCCTTCAACGCTCAGAACAATTTTTTGTTTGTCTTTTTGCTATAGAAAATCAGCTGCCTGCTGAGCAGCTCAAGGCATTCGGCAGCCCCCAGTCAGGATCCGGCCTCTCCCAGCCAGACCACGGAGCTGCTGAGCTCCCATAAATCCTTTCTGCTCCCAACTCTCTGGGACTCAGAGCTTGAATGTAAACAGCGTGCACTTAAAATTGGGTAAGAAATCAAGGATGGCCATTTAATCTAATAAAAAAAAAAAAACCAACACAAAAAAAACAACAACCAAAAAAACCCAACTGGAAACAAAAAGCAAAAAAACCAGGAGTCTCACAAAGACTCAGAGAGGAGAATGGAGATTGCTCCAAAAGTAATGCCTCCTTGGTTTTGTTTTGTTTTTTTCCCATACAAACTACAACAGACACAACGAGCGCAATAGCACAGTTTGAAAGAGCACATTCTCAGCTATAAAACACTGTTTTTCAACACTGCCATCATTATGAGCTGTGCATTTTCCCCAGCTTGTAAAAATCTGCACCAGCAGAGATGCCCCACTGCCATCGCTGCTGAAACACACCGCCCACCCCTCACTGTGCTACCTCCACCAATTGGGCTCTATAAACATTCTGCAAGCACTGACGAACATCAAAAGGCATAATTTGTTGCTTATGGAGGAATTTAATTCCACCCCTTTGCTTCATCTGCACTTCCACATCAGACGCTACTTTGTCAGACTTCCTCTCTGCTGCCATCTGTCACATGGCAACAAAATGTAATGTAATATTGGTGGGAAGGTTCCACCTCTGCTGCCATCCCACCAGTATCTGTCCCTGACATTGTGTGCTAACATCATAAAATAGGAAGCATTACTTCCGGAGCAGCCCTCTCATATTAATTCATAGAGTATTGTGGTCAAAAGAACAGAAGTATCTGATGATCCAAAGTGATGAATTTCAGCAGCTCCCTCCTCACCAGGTCAATAAGCACTGTCCGGTGCCTCAAAGGCACAAGGGACATTTGTCCTACAGCTACCGGTGCTACAGAATTCTCTGAGCCTCATCCACGCTTCACCAGTAGGGAGATCAACGTCCACAAACTGTTGAAGCTCAAATATATTTTTAAGCCAAATGTTTTATTTTGTTCATCCTCGGCTTTGATGGTAGATCATAGAATCATAGAATGGCCTGGGTTGAAATGGACCATGATGATTATCCAGTTCCAACCCCCTGCTATGTGCAGGGTCACCAACCACCAGACCAGGCTGCCCAGAGCCACGTCCAGCCTGGCCTTGAATGCCTCCAGGGATGGGGCATCCACAGCCTCCTTGGGCAACCTGTTCCAGTGCTTCACAACCTTCTGAGTGAAAAACTTCCTCCTAGATCTCCGTAAAGTTAAAAATAAATCTGAAGTTGATCACACTGAACTGCAAGTACTGCCATTTCTGACAGGAAAACAGTCGCGCATAGTTCACAGTTATGTTAGCCAGGGAGTCAGCTGGTGTAAATGGTTATAGCTCCACAAAGATCCTTACAGAATGGCAAATAACTTTAAGTGATATCACAGGTTACACACTTTATGCTCCAGAAGGCAGATTTAAGGCTTCGCTCTTTACCTTTAATTCCACATTCCCCGCTACTCGCATCTTTACCTATTTTTTCATCTTAAAGCAGTACTAAATTCATTGCCATTTCTCATCACGACAGAACTCTGTTTTTAGGCATTTGCAACTAATCTTTCTCCTTTTTGTCACATCACAATGTGCACAATCTGATTTTAGGCATTTGCAACTAATCTTTCTCCTTTTTGTCACATCACAATGTGCACAACTATTTCTGTGCAGACCTATTTATAAATGGTCTATGAGAGCACAGCCGGTCCTACAGAGACCGTCAGCGTGTCTGGGGCTGTAGCACCTGAAATAGTGGGTTTGGTTCAGCATCAGGATTGCTTCAGCCCAAAGAAAAGGCAGAGAACAGATGTATTCGCTGCCTGTAGCTGGAGAAGATCACAGAATCACAGAATGGCCTGGGTTGAAAAGGATCACAATGATCATCCAGTTCCAACCCCCTGCTATGTGCAGGGTCACCAACCCCCAGACCAGGCTGCCCTGAGCCACATCCAGCCTGGCCTTGAATCCCTCCAGGGATGGGGCATCCACAGCCTCCTTGGGCAACCTGAAATTATGTACAGCATATAAGAAAAAAAGAAAAAACAGATTAAAGGAAAAAAAATCATGGTGAATGTTGTTAGAGCCACAAACTGGGTCACAAAGAGGTTTTGGGATCTCCATCATAGCTAACATGCAGCCGGGGGTTACCATAAAGGCACCTGATCCAACTCTGAAGTTAGTCTTGCCTGAAGGACAGAGTTGAACTGGAGACCTCTGAGAGATCACTTCCAGCCTGAATAATTCTGTGGTTGGATCTGGGATGTCCTTCTGAAGGAAAATTGTCCAACCTGGCTGTGTTTTCAGCCCCTTTTCTCAGGATACACCCACACTGATCCCTACTCAAGACAAGGATAAGACATGAACCCCTTTTCCCTGTTTATTTTCCCAAGGCCAGCAATAATCCTGCGACAGTATAATCATGAGGCTCCCATCTCCATAACAGGGTGTTAGGGCCCTACAGCAACACATGCCCCTGTCTCATGGTGGAGATACACACAATGCTGTGTCCTCACCTGCTCCTCTGTGCCCTGAACCTCTGATTACCTGTAGGATTCTGGGGAAGGTACAGTTCAAGAACTTCCCGAGAAGTGGCAATGGAAGAAAGCCCTTTTTTCACTTTAGGCACTTGGCAGCAATAGAGAATCTTCCTGTCTTTTGAAAGCGGTATTTGTGCCAAAGTAATACGCTTTCACAATCTTTCAAGTGGGAAAAGAAAATCAACACCTAATGATTATTCTGCAGATACCTGCTTGATAATTAACTGAAGGCGCAGTCCAAAGAAGTGCTTATGCCAAATCTCAGGCGTTTAAATACTTTCCAAAGCTGCTCTTGAACTGGGGATTGCATTACCAACCCCTGATAAGGGCAGGAACTTTCTTTCCAAAGAAATATCTGATACCATCTCTTCTGTTATACAAGAAATTCTAGATATTTTCCCAGTAGGCGCAGGGGATAAAACAAAGCATTTAATAAAGCCTCAGGGAAACCTCCTCAAACACAGATCTTGCCACTGTTTTTAATCCCAACACAGAAAATAACCACTAAATTACTTGCAAACTGAAAAAAGCATATTTCATGGTTTTTTTTTCACAGCAAGAGGAAAATGGATTTTCTTAGACACAAGTTCAAGTAATTACATTCTTTAAGGCCATAATAGTGAATCACTACCATTCTGTCCAAAACCAAATAGCATTAATTTCCTCCTCTTCTCTCATACTGAGTCAGGAAGGCCTTCATTTCTTCTTAAGACATTTCAAGGAAATACAAGCACACAGCAGACATCTTAATCTACCCTACAGCAGCCAGACTAGCAGCCTTGTTTGTTATTTTCCCTTGGTGGAAGAGCACCTGAGAACCTCAGGACGAGGTGCAGATTCACCACCGCTCCCTGTGATGATAAACTGGTCGAAATACCACAGCAGAATAAATCTCAGCCTCATCGTCTACTGTCCTAACTTCATGGAACGACTACAAAGTAGTTATTCACGTTTTCTATAAGGAGATATAATACCAAACTGCTCTTTTTTCCTTTCTTTCTCCTCTTTCTTTTTCCCCCCCATTGCTGTGATCTTTTTTTCTTTAAAAAAGGAAATGTGTCCCCAGTGGCTGAAATTCACCATTGCAAAAAGACCAGACGGACACCCCTCCATCTCCTGTCTAGGTATATTACTGCGTGCTATGTTTATTTTCTACTGTGCATAGACTTAACTTGAGTTAACATTTGGATTTTGCTTCCTCCTTATTGATAGATGACTGAAAGCACTGCATATCAGCACTGAAAGGCCAACCCTTCCTATAGGCATTGAGTGATCAACCCCAGGCTGTGCCAAATACATAAGGCATTCATTACCTGTATGTATGTACACATGGCAGCACACACCTAAATGTACGCAAGGAACTATATATATTTTTAGAAGATCATGAAGTGATTTGGTCTCAAATGATGTTTTTGAGAACATCTCATATGCAACAGAAATGAAACCAACAGCCTTACGTTGCTGTATATATTTTGCAATAGTAATAGGGAGCAGCAGTCAATCTGGAGAGGAAGCACATGAGTGTTTGCCAGGCCAGAACCATGAGTCATGCCATGAATGAGCACACAACATGAAGCAAAACATGTGCCCATCTCTGGGAGAATGGTGGTGACTCATCTATTTGTTAATAAGGTCAGTTTCTTAAACAAGCAAGAACTGGTTTGATGTTGCATTTGTAGCCTTCTTTCCACCCCAAATCTTTGTGCCTTCTGAAAAGCCCGCCAGGTTTGTATCATTGCTCATCTACTAACAGAGAAACAGGGATTTATTGTGCAATGACTTGTGGCACACCCTGCCCCATGTGCCATGCATGATCTGAGGAGAACCTTCCATTTGCTTTTGAGGGTGGACCCCAGGGCCGGCTGAAATCACCAACACGTCGCCGCTCCTCATGTCACTTCATGCACCTGAAATTGCTTCTCCTGGCTTTTCTCAGAAAGCACACGAGCCTGCAGAACCAGCTAATTCAAAGCTCAGAGAGGTATTTATTTTAAGCAGTGAGATGTTTAGTAGAGGTCTCCTACCTAAAGCAGCACTATTTGTATGCACCATGAGTACCCTTCCTGCTGTCAGCGCCGCCCGAGCTTCAAGAAATCACAGTATCAGATAAGCAAGGCAAAAGCAAAGAAAAACAGAAGACATTTATAACAAAGATTGTCCCTAACAAACTGCAGAGCTGTATTTCTTTTTGTCTTCAGGTTATACAGGTTCTAACGTGGCTGTTTAAAGTATGAGGAATCCACTGGATCCTAGCAATGTCAAAGGACAAAAGCTGATAAATAATTTAAATAATTCCATAAAGAAATTCTAAAAGAAAACAAAACAAAAACATATAAGAACACACAAAGGAACATGCATAAATGCAGCTTTTTTTCTCCTTTTCTTATATATATATATATATATATATATTTGTAGAACTGATCCATACGGACCTGAAAGGGCACGACTGTTAGCACAGCACTTCTCTGACCTAAATATACCACAGATGGATATTTTGGTACATGAGAACCAAGGGAAACCCTAAAAATACGAGTAGGTAAAAACGATGACTCTTAATGACAGGTATGAAAAAAAAAAAGACAAAGAACAACATCAGACAGAAATAGTAAAAAGAACTCATCTCTGTGATGTCTTCGATGAAAGATCAAAAATGAACCACAAAAGTACAAACCTCCAAAGTTTAAACAACAGAAAATTTCAGAACTGGTTTTTTTTTCTTTTCAATTCAACACATGAAGATATACACAAAGTGCCACAAAATGCAATATGAGTCTCCCAGATGTACTTGGTAACGGCCTGGTTTGATGTCTTGGGATTTTGTTTGCTTGCTCTCCAATAGCCCACCTTCTAGAAAGAAAAAATAAGTGCATCTCATTTACACAAGACTTTGTTAAACCATTTGATATGGTGTCGCCAGGGAGATTAACAGGTGATGTCCAGATAAAAAGACAAACAGCACGATAGTGAAACCGCCATAGAGATGAAAATGGATTAGGGTGAAAAACCAAATCCTAGATTAGGAATGAGTTGCTTGCTGAGGTTGGAAAGGTTTGACAGTAATTTATTTTTTTTATTTTCACAGAATCAGAGAATCTTAGGGGTCGGAAGCGACCTCCAGAGATCATCGAGCCCAACCCCCCTGCCAAAGCAGGTTCCCTACACCAGGTCACACAGGTAGGCGTCCAGGCGGGTCTTGAATATCTCCAGAGAAGGAGACTCCACAACCCCCCTGGGCAGCCTGTTCCAGTGCTCCATCACCCTCACCGTAAAGAAGTTCTTGCGCACATTTGTGCGGAACTTCCTATGCTCCAGTTTCTGGCCGTTTCCCCTTGTCCTGTCTCCACACACTGCTGAAAAGAGTCTGGCCTCGCCACTTTGCCCCCCACACCTTAGATATTTATAGACCTGGATCAGGTCCCCTCTCAGCCTTCTTTTCTCAAGGCTGAACAGACCCAGTTCACTTAGCCTTTCTTCATAGGGGAGATGCTCCAGGCCCTTCACCATCTTTGTGGTCCTTCACTGGACTCTTTCCAAGAGATCCCTGTCTTTTTTGTACTGGGGAGCCCAGAAATGGACACAGTACTCCAGATGAGGCCTCACCAGGGCAGAGTAGAGGGGGACGATCACCTCCCTCGACCTGCTGGCCACGCTCATTTTAATGCACCCCAGAATGCCATTGGCCTTTTTGGCTTTTTAATGAGACCAGGATAAAACATTTACTTTGGGAATTAAATGTACTCATCATTCAAAACTGAGATGTATCACTCACACTGGGAAAGGCTGGAACATCACCCAGGAGAAGCTTGCTGGCTTGGGGGCTGGCTGGCAGAGCCTAGCTGGGTATCACTATGAAACCACCACAGCAGCAAGACGCTTCTAGTTGGGCAAGCACCAAGGATGGCTGTGCTTTACAGCCATGAGCATGCAAACCAGCATCAGCACACACCCAGGAGCTCAGAGGCTGGGCAAAGCGAGCGTTGTTGGGCTGTACTCGTCTGGGGGAGGGAACAAAAGAGTAATCTTGGGTGAAAAAAGGAAAAGGCTCAGCTCATTCAACCTGGTCAGGCTAAGAGCACAATGGGACAATGCATGGTGCCTCCACCAAAGTGAGGGTGATCATCTCCACCACGCCTGCGTCCCCACACATTTCTTTCCATGGGCTTCATTGAGGTGTGGCCATAGCTACAAGTCTTGCTTTATAGTAAATAGATTTCGCTGGTACAAATAGTGCTGTAATAGTCCAGCAGTGCCTCCCATAAAGTGTTCCTGAATTCCAAGTATTCCTGTGCCTTTCTCAGTAAGTTCTGTTTGCACTAAAGAACATTTTCTTCTTCAGCTACATCAATCATCTAAATAGCCTTTAGCACCTAAATGATTACATGGTTTTCTATGTGCCAGTTTGCTTTCATCCACTCTTCCTCGCCCCTACACCATTAAACATCCTGCTCTGCTGCACCCCATCAGCTTCCGTCCTGCTCCTTCCCAACCTGCAGCACTATGGGGTGGCACCTGAGGACCCCACAGCCCTGCCCTCCCATCAGCACTCACCCAGCCTTGCTCCAAGGTTGCTGATCCACAGATACACCCAGCAGCACTACTCCCACAGACCAGGATCCCAAACCCAACGTTTCACTCATTCTACATCCTCCCCTTCCTCTCCCTCCGATCAGATGCAACCTTATGCACACATGCAGTCATCTTGTAAGCCTGCTTTCCCCTGTCAGCACTGAACATAGTCAGTATGATAATTTTTCTTAAATTATTTTATAATTATTATTTGTTCTAACCACGTGGCTTTTTGACTAAACCACAATAGCTGAGCTTTAAAAAAAATCTTAATAGCTTCTCTGATTCAACTGCATTTTCCAGTTGCTCCATTTCTTTTATTCTACGTTCTTCCCTCTCAGTGGGGAGGAAGAAAAAGTGGGCAGAAATCAGGATGTTTGATCAGTGTTAGGTTAATTTAATTAAAAAAAAAAAAGAAAAAGAAATTGACTTAAAAATCTTATGACTTTTTTCCTCAAAATTGTATTGGGGAAAATAAATCCCAATATCAATTAAAGGTTCTATTTATTTTCTGAATACAACTGTGTAAGTTCGAGCTTTTTCCTACTTTTCTTATTGTTCTATAACTTCAGGTAATGTCCTTCTACCTCATACTCATTGTAAGTAAGTCGCATTAAATTATCCTTAGAGTGATGCAGTAACTCCGTTATGAACTGTAGATCTTTCGCTTTAATTCTCTTTTAAGAAATCTATTAATTAACATCAAGTTTTTCCTCCATGCTTTCTCCTCCTCTGAAAGCAAACAGCCAACAACTCCCTATGCTGACCACTTCTGGATGCCTTATTCCCTACTAATGGGTAACATCTGCCTTCTGCTACAGCTCACAGGGACAGATTCTGAGCTCTTACATTAAAGCAAATCATAAACATCTTCCATTAAACAAGAAGGCCTAATCATCTGTCTTGTCAGATAGACATCAGTATAGTCTCCCTTGACTTGTACTAGACAAAGACCAATGGTGTTGAAACATCTTCAATGGGATCAGAAGCAGGCTCTTCATTTAGAGAAATCATTTAATTTTTAAAGCGTTTGACTATTTTAATAGACATCATCCATGAATGAGTCAGGGTGTGTAATATGCCTGAGGCGAGAAGGGAAAGGTTCATTAACTCTGAGAGAACAGACAGATGGGCACATCAGGGTAGAGCTGTGACAGCTCCCGAGTTATGTAAGAAGTGAAGAGCGAGGGCTTGGATGCCACGTGCATGTGTGCAGGAGTCATTTCCATGGGAGCAAATCACAGTGACACAAGCTGTCATTTATGACATCAGCAAATGAGTCAGGAAAAATGAAGGGAAAAGAGACAAAACATAATGGAAAACACTTCAGCTTCCAGCATGACGTGAAAGGTAGAGGAGATCTATGAAACCCAATACAATTTGTACAAATCTGATTCTCTTTACGAACGTGCACATGGAGAAGGACTTCATGCAGCTCAGGTACTCTCATGAATATGGTGCACGAAGCATGCTGGGACTGCAGCAAGGAAAGCACTCAAGTGTCTGGTGCTGCAAAGAGCAAGTGACATCATTCAAACATCATTCAGAGCAGCCATTTCCCTTTTTAAAGGAATACTTTTTCCTATGTTTACCTCAAATCTGGGTAACACTTGACAGGCACATCAGCAGTGTCTTCCAGCCAGACTGTGAATGACTGCTGCAAATTGGGCCAGTGAGTAATGCTAAAACCAAAGACAGCCATCCTGATGTGAGCAGCTGATGCAGGGAGACGGATCTCTCCCTACACAGTCTGAGCATTGGAGGGAGCTGGTCACATGCATTTTAATCAACTTCACTGGAGAAAAATAATGGAAACTATCAAAACAATTCATCCACGAATCAGGTAGCGTCTGCATCTTGATAGCTGGAACAAAGGCAGCCAAACTCTTAATGGAGTCGTTTTCTCTTGAAAATGATTACAAAATTTCATTCTCTTTGTCAGCAAGGTAAGATCCATGTGAACAGCTCGGAGTGAAGGAATTTAAAATCCATCAGTTGTCAAAAGTGAGGAAAAACATGGGTGTTTTTATTCCTGTGGGTAAAGCACACCTTAAAAATGAATAATTCCAGCAGGAGCCAGGCTCCTCTGGTAAGAAAAAGCCCTACACAAGAGGAAAACACTCCATCCGAAATAACAGAGCAGGTCCATCACTCCTGACTTTTCATCTCCAACAGCTTCAGCATCACCACAAACTCAAACTGGATGCTGATGCACCGCATTACCAGCGAAGGGGAATTTTGCCACTGACTCCAGCAGGAATTTTATTCAGTCTCACAAGGAGTGAAAGTACGTTATAAAGCAGAAGCCAGAAGTCCAGATTCTGATCTCATTATTTGACCGCATTTCCTACATGTACCAGCTCTGGGTAAGGCAGCCTGGCATGTGGAATGATAGCAGAAGGAGCCTGGGTATGTCAGTGCAATGACAGGACAAACACCTCTTGAGTTCAGACAGTTCAATTACCACTGTTTTGGTTTTTTTTTTTCCTTTTCATTTTATAAAACCTCCACCAACTAATAAAAGATCACAGGGCTATTCCAGAAAAAGCAGCATCAGGCCAGCTAGCCTAATAGTTCAGGTTACTTTACACCCAACAGTGAAACAACTGCAAACACATTTTGATAAATGGCAGCACTTGAAAAAGAAGCGATTATGTCAGTTGCGTTAATTAAGAGGCAGGAATAGACTTCCATGTGCAGATGAGCTAAAAATTTCATAATATAATTTTTAAATTACACTGACATCTTCTTTCTCTCACACACATCTGACCCTCAAGGAAGATTTGCACTCTAAGGCCAATGTGGTAACAAACACAATTCTCAGTTTTATGACATGAAAGCAGCACAAATAGCAACTAGAAACACTGGATACTGAGCAAGGCTGAAACCAGCTTTGTCCACAGAGGTCAAGAGGAGCACATCCCATCCCACTGATGCTGCCGTACGACAGCCCTCTGTTTGTGGGGCTGAAGCTGCTACCTTCAGACTTGGCGATGTGGCACAAGCATTAGTTTTTCTTAAGTATTTTACTACAGGGATGTTGAGGCACTGGCACAGGTTGTCCAGAGTGGTGGTGGTGCCCCATCCCTGCAGATGCCCAAGGTCAGGCTGGATGGGCTCTGAGCACTGATGGAGCTGTGGGTGTCCCTGCTCAGTGCAGGGAGTTGGACCAGATGGCCTTTAAGGGTCCCTTCCAACTCAAACAATTAGCATTAATATGAGGCCTGCACAAACAAAAGAGAAGGAATTCAGTACTGCTTATGGACCTGAATGCACAACTTTAGCTTGCAGGCCCTTTACCAATCTCGCTTAGTAAGGCTCAGAAGTAAAACTAAGGCATTCCTATTGATACAAGATTCTTGCACAACGACCTTCCACAATCTGCCATCCTTGTAACACAGAGCTACGTGAACATCTGGACCTTTGGGAGGAAAACTTTGTGCGCCGAGTGTGACCCAAGCTTTGTTTCCAGATTTCCATAGGCAGATATGCTCTGCTCCAAAATGAACAGACCTCTCAGTGTCATTAAGAACAAAATCTTACCCACCCTCTTTGTTGTGCAAGGCTGAACTGTCGGAAAACCAAGGCGTTCAGTACAGAATCTGATATAAAACAGGGCTGTGTTTTCCGTTGGAGAAAGCCATTCTGGGCAAGACCACCAATAGACAGCGTGATGCTGGTGATGTGCTGCTGGGCAACACTATGCAAGAATTGTTTTTAAAAAAAAAACAACAACAATAAAACAAACAAACAAACAAAAAAAAACAGACCAAAGAGGTCCCTGAGCATTATTCCAGACCAAGCCTAAACAACACCTGGGAAAACCCATCAGCAGCAGTGCAGCAGGAAGGAGGGCCAACGGAAGGAAGACGTTCAGCCAAGTGTGAGCACCGTGCTGCAGTTACAAACCACAGGGACTGAGAGGCAGCCAGCAGCCATTAAACACACTGCACAGAAGTACCAGTTTGCAGTTCCTGAGCGAAACAGAAGATTTTGCACATAGCTGCTGTCTCAGAGCGTACATACAGCTGGGAGAGCTGCTGAGATGCAAAATGTTAGAAACCAAACACTTCTAAAACATTGGAGAAACTCACCTCAGTACAACTGAAGCAGCCAGAGAAGTCTTGCAGCAGTTTGTCTTTCTATAAATAAAAAAACATGTTGAACACAAAGATCTTGTTTGAGCCAGCGAGAAGTGCAAGGTAAGGCATGCTGTGCTAAAGCTGTTTCATTGCTGGACAAGCTGTATCAGTGCATGTCATCTGAGGACAAAGAGATCATCTAAGGTTAGAGGATGCCATAGGAGCCTTACTAAGGCACAATAACTTCACCAAATATGGGGCCCAAGCCCCACAAAGCCTGAAAGCAACACTGCCCTGGGCACAGAAGGGAAGAATTCTGGAAGGAAGAAAACATAATCTTGTTTTCACTTCCCTAGCAAAGCTGTGTGGGAGGACAGACGTTGTTCAAGCACAGATCTGAGAAAGAAAGCAGAAAAAAACCCAACAACAACCACCACCAGAATCTAGAGATTGTAACTTCATTGAGGATTCATAAGGCATAACAGCACCAAGCAAATTCTTCACATCTGAGGCCTCTGCAGTATTAAATTCATTTAGAGAAATGAAAGACATAATACTTTGTACTTCCTAGATAAAAGCACCGTTGTAGTCATCCGGGTGTAGTAGGGCTTTATTCTCCCAAAAATATCAAATGCTGCAGTGCAGAAACTCCACAACACTGCAAGACTCAGCTCTGAATCAGACGGGCTGATTCATTCAGAAACAAGGTGCTGCGCTTCTCCCCTTCATCCTGCTCAGCAAGCTGCTGCAGCCCACTGAGAACAAAGCAGCTTCTGCTACTTCATGTGGCAAATGAAATAAAACCTCTTCCTTTGAGAGATTACAGAACAGGGCTTGTCTCGCCCAGCTGCGAATGAGCCACGAGGCGGCAGTGGCAGCACTGAGGAGTGGGACTGGGAAGGCAGGGTTGGAGAGCTGGGAGAAAAGGACTGAATTCCTGAGAACTGGAGATAGTTTGGTTGTTTGGTTGTTACCATAATATAGCCAAAAAAAAAAAAAAAAAAAAAAAAAAAAAGCAAGACCTGAGAAATGCCTCCATCCCTGGAGGCATTCAAGGCCAGGCTGGATGTGGCTCTGGGCAGCCTGGTCTGGTGGCTGATGACCCTGCACATAGCAGGGGGTGTGAAACGAGATGATCATTGTGGTCCTTTTCAACCCAGGCCATTCTATGATTCTATGAAAAGCAAAAGTTTACCAAGTTGAATAAATCATGCATATTGCTCCCAGGAGAGAAACAGAGATAGACCAAGCAGAACAAAACAGGCCTGGCTATTAACAGATGAAAATGTTGAACGAGCGTTTTTACAAGGTCGGCTGAAATACACCTCAAAGCTGGAAATTCAATCTTCTTGTTTTTGTTGGTTTTGTTGAACAACATCATGAATAGTTCTGGCAAGAATTAAAATACAGTACACCTCGCTCCCACTTGCTGCTATTTGATACTGAGTTCTTTTCACTTTGCTTCTCCTAAAAGCGAAGTCCAGTAAGTCCAGTAAGAACTGTGTGAGTTACTCAGAGTGGAAGAAGAGCATTCCTTGCGTTGTCCAGCTCATGTCAACCTACCAGTAGGGCATTTCACAGCAGAAGGAGCTCTCCTGATCTGAGCCCTCCTTGCTAGTGCCAAGAGACCTTATTTTCACAAGAAAGCTTTTATTTGTCATCTACAGAGCTGCCACAGACCAAACGCACACAACCCATCCCCACGTGAAGCTATATTCCTAAACAATTTGCCTAGAGAAGGAAACAAAAGCCTTCTTAAAAATACATTCCTACTTCTTTTCTTGCTTATTTAGAAGTTCTCTTTACCAGTACAGACAGCACGGAGCACATTTGTGCTGGTGCACTTCACACAATTATCAAAAACAAAGCCATGCATCGCCAGGTGTGCTGATTTCTAGGAGCTACGGCCTGATTTATGAGGAACAGCAGCTGGGCACTTCAGTCTTTTCCTCTTCTCCCCCGTGTTTCAACATGCTTCCCTGATACCAGCCACAAACCACCAGGGAATTGCTCCTTGCCAGGACCATCCCTTATTTTAAGGAGATTTTCTGATGCTTTTAACATCTTCCACAAATATCAGCTCTGCGCTGTTTCCTGAGATGTAGAACTACCAAAACCCTGCCTAGACCCTGCCAAGGTCATTGAAAAGCCAGATTTGCAGCTCAGGCTGTAAGGCAATAAGTTCATCTGTACGCACTCCTTAAATCCAAGAATTTGGAAGGGAGATCCTTCCCTTTTCTGCCTTAGCGCTAAGGATCGCTCTGAGCTGGGCAGGCAGAAGCTGTCACAGCTGTGTCATCAGGATCCCCCACAAATGGCCCTCACATCACTTCACCAGAAGAGTGAAAAAGTCTTCCTGTGGCTTTTCTGTGTGTGTGTGTGTGTTCTTTCCCCTCAGCCTTTCTGCTGGCGTTATTTTCCAGCCATCACAAATCCGTGCCACAAACTGCGGTTATGTACTGTGATCCTGGAAGTGGGTTTGGGCAGAATTTGGAAGCAAGTGTTGTCTTCCTACGTGATGGAAAAACAGAACTGTGCACCATTTCCTTCTCATTGCTGGCTGTATCCCGAGGTACCACCAGGCTCCTTCCAATGCACAGGTGTTGTGATACCTCCATAGTCTGCAGCATGCAGTTACAGGTAGAAAATACAACCAGGGAACATTCTCACCATGTTCCTGCAAGCTGGAGGAGTGCCCTCAGCTGCAAGGATGATGCTGCAAAGTGTGGGCAAAGCTTGCAGCAGCTCAGGGTGCACCTGAAACGGGAGCGAAACCACTCAGAACCTGTCCAACAGGATGCACTGCTATTGGGGCTGTATTAATGGACATTAAGACGCACTTACTACGCTTCCTCCACAGTACAAAGGGAGAAAGCTGGAGTGTGAACAAGTAATTGCTGGCTTCTGCAAATACAAAAGGGCTCCGTTCTGCTGCATCCACTTAACAGCTAGCAGAGATTGTTTATTCTCTCATATGCTCTTTGGTCATTAAGGCTGTCTTGCTTATGCTTGAAGAAAATGAATCTGCTTTATCTCGACACCTCTGATAAATTTTGGCAATCCTGTTTACTTGTTTTGCTTGCAACTGCTAAGATGCAATGAAAAGAATACTTATTGCTGGAGTTGGTTGGAAATCGTTCCACAAAACATTTTTTTGTGCCAAAAAAGGTGTTACACCAACACAGAAATGCTTGGGGTTTTTTGGTTTGTTTTGTTTTTTTTTGTCTTGGAGGGAGGGGGAAGAATTTTGATGCATTCCTCAATGGAAAGCACTGGTAAAAATTATACAGAAGGTTTGATTCATACCGTTTGAATGCAACAATGATCCCGAAGCTTGAGGTTGTTTATTTCATTCTGCTGTTGATCGTAGCAGAAGCAAAAAAATAGTTCCATATTGGAAATGGCTCTGGCCATGTTCTTCGGCCAGCAGAAAGAGAGAGAGACACCACGCTGCTCTTTGGATCCAACATGTTTCCTTCTTCCGCGCTAGGATAAAGATGTGCAAACATTCCAACCTCATGGAATACAAACTCTTTGTTTTTCTCTTCCTAATGAACTTCACGAAGAATGCACCATAATTATGCCTTCAAATGAAACTATTACACTACCAGAGATGCTAAAAAAGCTCTCTTCTTTGGCTGGCACCCATCTCTGCAAACGCTGTCACAACAATCTCCAAACTGTCACTTCAGCAACTGCCCCACGCGGAAAAACGTATTTCTTCTAATTAGTCAAAATTCTAACTCCATGTTTGAAGAGTATAATTTGATCTTTTTTTCCTTGAAACTCATTAACTACTTGAGTTTAATTATTAACATTTGTTTTAAAGAAATCCTTGAATTAAGCTTCCAGTAGGGCAATTGTGTTGTAGCTCTGGTGAGAGGATGCTTATTGCTGTGGTAGGTGGGCACATCACCACAGGAGGTAGCATGGTCCAGGTCTGTCTCAAACCTCATCTGAATGCCTAAGAGATGGATTGGCTCTGAGCTCAGTAGGTGATTTCAGGCAAGTTAACCTATTTTCCTTTTGAAATATATTTAGGTTGGTCAGGCTGTGAACTGTTTGGAGCAGGGAGTAAACCGAATGGTTAAGGTTGGAAGGATGGGAGGGAATGGCCTCAAGTTGCACCAGGGGAGGGTCAGGTTGGGCATAAGGAAACATTCCTTCCCTGAAAGAGTGGTGAGATACTGGCACAGGCTGCCCAGGGAGGTGCTCCAGAACTGTGGAGATGATTTAATGGGCAGTAGTGGTGGTAGGTGAATGGTTGGACTAGGTGATATAAGAAGTCTTTTCCAACCTTAATCATTCTGTGATTCTAAGGGAGCTCCCTTTGCTCAAGCAGGAACACCGAAAGCAGGTTGCCCAGCACTTGTCCTCCTATTTCTCCTCCTTCAATTCCTCAGTGCTTAATAAAGTGCCCATCACAACAGAACACCGAGTTCACCATTGCAGTAATAGTTGCTGACACCTTAAAGAGCAGAGCTGGCAGGGAGTAAAGGTGTCAGCTCTTGTGGAATGTGCTCCTGATGTTGTGTTGGTAAAGTGGAGCTCTCGGTATGAGTAAGAAATCATGTAAAAATTCATGCCTTAGCAGGGCATAATACCAGGGTTATCAATGTTAAGGCTCCTGCAGGGCCCTGAGAAGCAAGAAATCTGCTAGAAAAACCTCAGTCTTCTGGGATAAAACTGGATGAGATTGATTTCTAGATAGGAACCTTTCGACAAAGCAGAAGGCCATGATTTATTCAGTAACAAGCAGGTTTTTCAAACAGTGTTGCAAACACTGACTGTACAGGCACAAGCATCTGCCTAGCTTCAGTTATAAAATACATGATCTACCGCAGGGCTCTGCATCCCCCCCTGTCCAAACCAACCCAGAACACTCAGGACATTGTGGGGTGGCTGCAGATTATGGGAATTTCCCCTTTTTGAAACACAGATTTTGTTCCAAGAGGTCACAGAAGGAAAGATATCATCAGAAGACCATTTTTCTATAAAACTCTTCCATTTGGTAAAATACACACACACACACACATATATAATCTAACTATTCCTTCTTTTGGTATAGATTAGGAAAGTTAATGTGTTCAAGGATTCTGTTAAAAGTGGGCACAGGCTTTATGAACAGGTTGCCCAAATAGGCAGTGGATGCCCCATCTCTGTAGGCTGTCGAGGTCAGGCTGGATGGGCTCTGAGCACTGATGGAGCTGTGGGTGTCCCTGTTCAGTGCAGGGAGTTGGACCAGATGGCCTTTAAGGGTCTCTTCCAACTCAAAACAATTCTGTGATTATGTTTTCTCAGGCTCCTAGGGACCATATTTCATAGCATCTCTGGGTGAGTACCTCCATGCTGAGGATTTCCCCAGTCCTTTTACATTCTCCAGCTGGTATTTGCTGCAGAGTTTTGGATGTGCAGGAATGTGTGAAACTCCCAGAAAACCGAAGGGCTCCAGCACCGACTCTCTGCTATTTGCTAACTCTGACATTTCTGCTTTACAGCAAAGGAATGCAACACAAGTTACTTTTTGTTATCAGCTTTAACACATTCAAGAAGCCTCAAAAAAAGAGAAAAGTCAGTGAAAAAAAAGCAGCTAGCTGAAAAAATAAGCCTAAGTTTCCAATGTTTTATAAGATGGTTTCAGATGAATAGAGGGATAAACTTCTACAAGAAATTCTCCTTAAACTTCAATACCAGTCTGCATGAGACTTGGGAGCTTTTGTTATTTCTGCATTTGGTAGATTCAGGCGTAACAATTCCTAAAGTCCTTTGGCTTTTACAAGCAGCTATGACAGACAGCCTCTAAATGCTGTGCTTTTCATGACAACCGTGATTGACAGCCCCTTCGTGGATGGCCCAGGCAGCCTAACATCATCATTGTTCTCTAGTAATTACCTGATCATTTTTTTCAATGTGTTGCAGTCAGTTATGGTTCAACTAAGGAAGAGTCCTCAGAACTTTTTCAGAAGTTTATTTAGCTTGCGTTGACTTCTGCCTTGCCTTTCTGATTCTGTGGCAGTGCTGGGATTGCAGACATCCTTGCCCAAGGTGTATAACAGACTCACAGAATTGCTCAGGTTGGAAAAGACCTTCAAGATCATCGAATCCAACCACAACCCAACCGTTCTACCCTAACTAACAACCTTCCACTAAATCATGTCCCTGAGCACCACATCTAAACCAATTTTAAACACATCCAGGGACGGTGACTCAACCACCTCCCTGAGGAGCAAATTCCAGTGCTTAACAACCCTTTCTGTAAAGAAGTTTTTCCTGATATCAAACCTAAACCTCCCCTGGAGCAACTTGAGGCCATTTGCCCTCATCCTGTCACCCGTGAAAAGAGACCAACCCCACTCTCACTGCAATCACCTTTGAGATATCGGAAGAGAGCACTAAGGTCTCCCCTCAGACTCCTCTTCCCCAGACTAAACAGCCTCAGTTCCTTCAGTCTCTCTTCATAGGACATATTCTCCAAGCCCTTCACGAGCCTTGTTGCCCTTCTTTGGACCTGCTCCAGCACCCCATGTCCTTTCTGTACTGAGGTGCCCAAAACTGAACACAGTACTCAAGGTGAGGCCTCACCAATGCTGAGTACAGGGGCAGGATTCCTTCCCTAGTCCTGCCCACCACCCCATTCCTGATACAAGCCAGGATGCCACTGGCCTTCTTGGCCACCTGGGCACACTGCTGGCTCATATTCAGCCAACTGTCCATCAGTACACCAAGGTCCTTTTCCATCAGGCAGCTTTCCAGCCACTCTTCCCCAAGCCTGGAGGGTTGCCTGGGGTTGTTGTGACCAAAATGCAGGACCCGACACTTGGCCCTATTGAAACTCATACACTTAACCTTGGCCTATCAATCCAGGCTATCCAAGTCCCTCTGTAGTGTCTTTCTACCCTCTGGCAGATCAACACTCCCTCCCAACTTCTTGTTGTCTGCAGTCTGCCAGTCTACTTGTAATTGATGCTTTTCATAGAAAATGGCACATTCAAAAGCCCAAATATGTGACAACCCACATATATTTATTGTCATTCTGGCATTTATCACTCACACCAGTTTTGTACAAAAAGAAATGTTTCTTCACTTAACAGTCCCTAGAGCATCACAATTCAGCAAGTAGTTTGCATACACCCAAGGCCAGAGGCTTATGTAGGATTATGCATACATCTGAGCTCAGTTCAGCACAGTTTATTACTTCCAAGCTGCTCCAGACGGCAGCTGGTTTAACTTGTGCTGAAAACAGTAATTGAGACTTCCCATGTTGCAGAAAGATCATTCTCAAGAATACTCAGCTTGGGGACTGACTCATGGGAATCGCTGACAGAAAATCCTGACCCATCAGGGTCAGCTCTTTGGGTATTTTCTGCTGCTGAAAAATAAAACTAATGACATTCTTTTGATGTGGAGCAAATCAACCACAGCACTACCTAGTAGAGAATGACAATTCTAGTTAGAAAATGGTCAACTCTTTTACCCTTGCACTCAGCATAAATCAAATCTGTCATTCTCCTGAAATTTGAAAGCACACCTTTTCCATCTCTCTCTCAGTTTTCAAACAGGAGGGAAGCAGACAGGATGGATCAATAAAATCCTCAGTTTTTTCAGTTTTCTAGCTGAGAAATACTCAAGAATCCTTTGGATCTTTGCACACCTGCAAAACTGAATTTAGAAGACAGGTTTGCAGTTGAACAAAACGTTACTCCCAAATCGAATTGGGAATGAGAATGCATAACCCTGGGTTTTCAAGTACTTCCAGTCCTACTGCTGTCAGAGAAAGCTGTGTGTCTTTCTGAGACCTTTTGAAACCAGAACTGGGGGCCTTTGGCACTGTTTCGTAGTTCACCTGTTTCAAAGACTGGTCTAAAGTTTGGCCTCTGTGCCAGTATCCATTATACATCAGTAAATGTGCTATAGAGTTAGAGCTCGGATTTGCCTACAGAATATCATGGTTTTTTGTTCACATTTATTGCTAATGAAAGCAAGTACACAATGCACAGATTGTATAGCCAAATGGGCTAATTTCTCTCGTAACCATTTGTTCGCACAGATTTAGGGGCTATGTTGGGGCCAATTGAACAGTTGGGTCTTTATTCTTCATTAGTTTTGATTTCCGGCACTTCTGAATTTTATCAACTTATTTATAGAACTGGCCATTTCAACAACGCGTTATCTATGGCCAGTCCAACTCCTAATTATCCAAAAAGCTGGTTCCTTTGTTGAGTATTTTTCGCTTATTAAAAACACATCGGGTATTTCCTAAAAGTTGGTTTGGGGTTGATATGCTGCATGCAGAATGACAGTGAGGTGATGAACCGTTGCAGTGGCGGTCTCACTACAGATGAAGAAGAAACCACTCATTGCATGCTAGATGCAAAGCAGAGGGCCAAAAACCAAAGGGTCGCAGAATCATAGAATTATCAAGCTCGGAAAAGACCTCCAAGATCATCCAGTCCCTCTGCCCACCTACCACCAATACTGCCCATTAAACGATGTCCCTCAGTGCCACATCTCCATGGCCCTGGAACACCTCCGGGGATGGCGATGCCCTTGGCAGCCTGTGCCAGTGCCCAACCACTCTTTCAGAGAATAAGCTTTTCCTCGTATCCAACCAGAGACAACATGTGAATACACACGGTTTTCCCACTGCACCTCAGGACCCAGCCAGCCGTGAGGAGCAAGAAAGAAGTTTGAAGGAAAAGCAGAGCAGCTCATTCCACAGCAATGTGTGGGAAACAGCCACTGAAAAAACAGCGGCGTGCACTTCCAAACTGGCACGGATGCTGGTATGCAGGCAGTAACATTCCCTCAGGGCAGAGCAGTCTTCTGTGCATCCAGAACTTTTATAAATCTCTAAAGCAACTGGAATTCTTCTGCTGCTTCACATGAGACTCCCACACATTTCCCCAGCACAGACCACGTCCTGCCGGGTACCCTATCTCATGCATCCTGTCCTTCTGGTACTTCTAAGACGCAGAGTGAGACTTCAGGTAATTCTGCTGCATGGAAAAGTAAGATGAAAAAGCTATTTGATGTATTTTTAGGCTGAGAAGTGAGGAGCAGAAGCCACGCAAACAGCCAGCTCTTCACAGACCACCAGGCGTCCACAAACAAGCCAAAGAAAATCCTGCATATGGAAGAGTGTCAGCACCATCTCACAACAGTTTGTACCAAACAGCTCTGTAACTGCAGCATGTGTTGTGCCAGATACATTCAGCTAAGGCAAATCAGTGCTTAGTTTTGAGGTTGCTTTTCTGCAGTGGGTGGGAAACCTTCCCCTTCAGCTTTTGGTGGGTTTCAGTTCATTTGCCTCATCTCTTTCCAATCAGTCCTACGCTACCACCCCATAAAGCCCAGATGGAAGTCCAGAGAACAACCAATTAGATATATTTATTATTTCTTACTAGATATAAGTTAATGATTCATCTACGCTTATTCAATATGTTCACAGTCCCGTAGCAGCTTTGATGACCCTCAGTTTCACTCCAAATTTACAACAGAGAAATATTTAGAACTGTTTTATATCTCACTGTGAGGGAAAAATAGAGTACTGTCACCTAAGGTAGTCTTAATCTTCATTAAGTTACTTTTGTTCTCTTAATTATCACTTTACCAGCAGATGCACTTCCAGCTTCCTCTTCTCATTCATTTTCCTTAAAACCATGTTCTAAAACCAGATGCTAATTAATTCCAATTTATCTAATTTCCAATTTCACTTATTATTTATCAGATCATCTACGTCAGTTTCATTTAGAATTATCAGATGATAGTTAAGCACAACAGATTTTTTTTGTTACAAATATTAACTCATCTGAAAGTAAAATATACACTAAAAGTGAAAAATATCCTAAACTCCAATCTCTGTTCAAGGTCTGAATCTGTTATTAATATATTCTTAATCATTCTCTCCATATAATTGTAATTCAAAATTAATAAAACAAGGGTAGGGAAATCAAATTGTATTACTCAATACAACAGATCCTGCAAAATTACACCAAAGCATTTTAACTTTTCAGAGGCAGTGCTAAAACCAGGCCGGGCTCCTATCTTCAGGAATGAAATGAACACCTCTAAACAGGATGGATATGTGGTCACACCATTTGGGGAAGGGACAAGCACTTCCTTCCTTAATTACATCCTGAGAGCTTTACAACACTGTATTTTAAAATGTGCATTTGCATTAATTAAAGAAAATATGCATATTTGACCCAGATAACGTGATGTCTGGGCCTCATAGATGCACTCCCAGCCTTAAAAATGCAACTCAGTATTTCGTCCAGTGGTTCCTTCTGCAGCATTTAACATCTGTCCTCACACTTTCCAGCCATTCACAGAAGGGAAAGCAGGGAAATAAGCATAATGGCACCTTCTGACACCATGTCTGTGAAGCAACATCTCTCCACTCTTACAGGTCTCCCAAATCTGAAACAGCCCTGCCAAGAATGCAGTCATAGACCCATAGAATGGTTTGAGCTGGAAGGGACCCTGAAAGGCCATCTGGTCCAACTCCCTGCACTGAGCAGGGATGCCCACAGCTCCATCAGTGCTCAGAGCCCATCCAGCCTGACCTTGGGTGTCTGCACGGATGGGGCACCACCACCTCTCTGGGCAACCTGTGCCACTGCCTCACCACCCTTATTGCAAATAACTTTTTCTTTATATCCAGTCTAAATCTCCCCTTTTTAGTTTGATTTCATTTCCTGAGTTTGGAGCCTCCCATCTCATTCCCATGCTGCATATCACTCATACCCAAGCATGACTTCTTCCAGAGGCAAAAATCACAGCACTTGCTCTGTAGATTAACACTTGACTGTTGGCTCCATATTTCTCTGTTTTGGCTTCAACCGAGCAAAGCCAGGTACTTGGAGTCTTTCAGTCACCCTAAATCCCATCACTATTAACAACAGAAACACACCGCTATTTTTTTGGTTTTGTGGACCGTTTTTCTAGCCTGAGGATTTTGGGGCCATTTCAACAAAGTGGAAGAGAATGGAGCAATGACATTATTTTTTGTCACATTTCCAGGCAGAGTGGCTGAACGCCAGTTCTCAGAATTTTTCTGAGGAGCCAATTGATCCGTGCTTGTCTCAAGTCCCAGCATCCTTGTGAGAAGCTGTCAGAGGGCAGCCAAAATAGTACAGTTGCTTCACCTGCTTCCAAATGCTGAGATAAAAGACGACTCGCTTTCAATCACAAACAAACCCAGGGAACTGTTGTGGAGCAAACAGCCTTCCCCGAAATTCAGATTGCACCCAGAAGTTCACGAGTCTGTTAGTCACTGCTGTAAATCAGCACGGTTAATCAGCTCATCTCCGCATCTTATTGAAGCTTGGATTCATTCCATCAGCCTGAGGACCTGTGGAGAGGTTTAATCCAGTTGGGTTGAGTAGTGTTGAAGGAACCTCATCAGGGCTTGCTTCAAGCCGGATTTGAAGCTGTCCTGTGGGTAACGTGACCAACCCACCACTCATATTAAGCCAGTGGCAGGAGCCATGCCGACTGCCAGAATCACAGGAGAAGAAAGAACTCAAAACAGCACAGCCTGGACTTCTTTTGTTTTTGCATTCTTAGAAAACAGTCCAGAAAAGTCTTAGAGTTTGTGTCAGGTAGAGAAATGAGGCTATCGCTTAGACACATTCTTTCTTTAGGTGAACTAGTTCACCTGCCCATATTTCAAAGCATCCGTAAGACACCAATATATTGGTTATCTTCACAGGGAAAAAAATGCGTAGAAACAGTGACAGCTAATTTAGCAGGACTCCATTACAAGTGCTTACAATGCAACTCAATTACCCAAGGTATCTCAGATAGCCTTTCAGCCACACAACGTCTATATTAACACCTGTAAACACACATATATTCATTTCACCAGTAGAAAAATCCAGAAATACCATGTTGGAAATAAAATGGGAGAGAAATGGCAGAGCAAAAGACATATCTCAGCTGGGTCCATTCCTGGTTTCTCACTACAGAAAGAGCACACTCCAAGTTTTTTGCCCAACCAGACGAGCAAAGCATCCCTTTTTTATGTACACCGAGCTCTGAAACTGCTCTACTCGCCAGACTAGCAGCAGTAAAAGCAAAGCAGAAAATAGAGAGAGATGTAAAAATTAAGATAGCCAGGAACGCATTTCACAGAACTTTCATGCTTCACTGCTGCTACATCAGACACCCGTGGGCAGATCTGCACTGGCTACTTATCACGCCTCAAATTCATCACTTAAAAGCAAGCTGTAGCAGATCACTAGGCCAGCTTCTTTTTTTTTTTTTCCTTCCAGCTGGGTTATTCACTGTCTAATTAGTGGGTTAAATCTGTTCACTAATGGGTTCAGTGATTGCAAGCGCTAACACAAAAGAAGTGTTGGGATGGTACAGACTGTAGTGAAAGCTGGTGGGAAAATCTGAGCAGTACAACTGCTTTCAAGAGAAATAAGTTGCTCTGTGGCTGAGCAGAGCTCAACTCATCCTGTGCATCTTCAACAGAAGTTGAATACCAGTGCTGGCCTATGCATCCGATGGGGAAACACCACAGAGCAGCTGTAGCAGCCTGGCACAGTTTAAGCTAGTGGCATGAATTTCATCACTATGAATGCCTACAAAACATGTAATGGTTCAAGGAGCCTTTCTATTGTGAATTTAAAGCAGCTGTGCTGTCTGAGACAGTTCATTTTGAAGGGGGAAGGGGACAAAATGAGGGCCACTGGGGTTGAGTGGGTAGTTCAAGGCTCAAAACAGAGCTTGATGGGTGAAGAGGGTGGAGTTCAAAGGGACGGAGAGGGGCAGGGGGAAGCTGCTTCCCTAAAGTGTCTGTACACTAATGTGCACAGCATGGGAAATAAACAGGAAGAGTTGGAGATCTGTGCACGGTCGCAAGGCCACGATCTCATTGCGATCATGGAGACGTGGTGGGACAGCTCGCATGGCTGGAATGTTGTCATGGAGGGCTGTGTGCTTTTTGGGAAAGATCAGCTGGCAAGGCGAGGTGGTGGAGTTGCTCTTTATGTGAGAGAGCAGCTAGAATGTATTGAACTCCACCTGGGGGAGAGTGATGTAGCAGCGGAGAGCTTGTGGGTGAGAATCAAGGGGCAGGCCGGTAAGGGTGACACTGTTGTGGGTGTGTACTACAGGCCCCCCGATCAGGAGGAGGAGGTTGATGAGGCCCTCCATAAGCAACTGGAAGTAGCGTCACGATCCCAGGCGCTGGTGCTTATGGGGGACTTCAGTTATACAGATATTTGCTGGATGAGCAACGTGGCCAGGCATGCGCGGTCCAGACGGTTCTTGCAATGTGTTGAAGACAACTTTCTGATGCAGGTGGTGGAGGAGGGGTGTTACTGGACCTTATTCTCACTAACAAGGAAGGACTTGTTAAGGAAGTAAAGGTCGGGGGCAGCTTGGTTTGTAGTGACCACAATATGGTTGAGTTCAAGATCCTGAGCGGAAGAAGCAAAGCAAACAGTAGGACTGCTACCCTGGACTTTAGGAGAGCCAACTTTGATCTCTTCTGGGACCTACTTGGAGCTATCCCGTGGGCTGGGGTGTTAGAAGGTAAGGGGGCCTGTGAGAGCTTGTCAGCATTAAAACAGCTCTTCTCGAAGCTCAGGATCGGTGCGTCCCTGTGAGCAAGAAATCAGGGAAGGGTGGCAGGAGACCTGCATGGATGAGCAAGGAGCTCATGCACAAACTCAAAGGGAAGAAGAAGGTCCATGAAATGTGGAAAAAGGGTCTGACCACTTGGGAAGAGTATAGAAATGTTGTCAGGGCCTGCAGGGATGCGACAAGGAAGGCTAAAGCCCACATGGAATTGAATTTGGCAAAAGTGATAAAGGATAATTGAAAAGGCTTTTTTAAGTATGTTAACAGTAAAAGGAAGACTAGGGAGAATGTGGGTCCCCTACTAAGTGAGGGGGGTGTTCTGGTAATGGGGGATGCTGAGAAGGTGGAGACACTGAACGCCTTCTTTGCTTCTGTCTTCAGTGAAAAAGCTCTCCCTCAGGAATCCCAGACCCCGGAGGGTGGTAAGAGGGTCTGGGGAATGGAAGACTTCCCTTTAGTCAGGGAGGAGGTGATCCGTGAGCGCCCAGGCAACACCAATGTTCATAAAGCCATGGGACCTGATGGGGTGCATCCACGGGTGCTGAGGGAGCTGGCAGAGCCCCTCTCTATCATCTTTGAGAGGTCTTGGAGAATGGGGGAGGTGCCTGAAGACTGGAGGATAGCCAATGTCACTCTGGTCTTCAAAAAGGGCAAGAAGGAAGATCCGGGTAATTACAGGACAGTCAGCCTCACCTCTGTCCCTGGAAAGGTGATGGAACAGCTTGTGCTGGATGCCAGCTCCAGACAATTGGAAGAAAAGGAGGTTATCAGGAGTACCCAGCATGGGTTCACCAGGGGGAGGTCATGCTCAACCAAGTAGCCTTCTATGATGTTGTCACTGGCTGGGTGGATGGGGGGAGAGCAGTGGATGTAGTCTGCCTTGATTTCAGCAAGGCATTTGACACTGTCTCCCACAACATCCTTATAACAAAGCTGAGGAAGTGTGGGATAGATGAGTGGACAGTGAGGTGGGTTGAGAACTGGCTGACTGGCAGAGTGCAGAGGGTCATAGGTGGTGGTGCAGAGTTCGGTTGGAGACCTGTAACTACCAATGTTCCCCAGGGGTCGGTGCTGAGTCCGGTCTTGTTCAAAATCTTCATCAATGACCTTGACGAGGGGATAGTGGCCACCCTCAGCAAGTTTGCTGATGATACGAAGTTGGGAGGATTGGCTGACATGCCTGAAGGCTGTGCTGCCATTCAGCGAGACCTGGACAGGCTGGAGAGCTGGGCAGTAAGAAACCAGATGAGGTTTAACAAAAGCAAGTGTAGAGTCTTGCACCTAGGGAGGAATAATTGCATGCACCAGTACAGGCTGGGGGATGACCTGCTGGAGAGGAGCTCTGCAGAGAGGGACCTGGGTGTCCTGGTGGACGACAGGTTGGCCATGAGACAGCAGTGTGCCCTCGTGGCCAAAAAGGCCAATGGCATTCTGGGGTGCATTAAAATGAGCGTGGCCAGCAGGTAGAGGGAGGTGATCCTCCCCCTCTACTCTGCCCTGGTGAGGCCTCATCTGGAGTACTGTGTCCAGTTCTGGGCTCCCCAGTATGAAAAAGACAGGGATCTCTTGGAAAGAGTCCAGCGGAGGGCCACAAAGATGGTGAAGGGCCTGGAGCATCTCCCCTATGAAGAAAGGCTAAGTGAACTGGGTCTGTTTAGCCTTGAGAAAAGAAGACTGAGAGGGGACCTGATCCAGGTCTATAAATATCTAAGGTGTGGGGGGCAAAGTGGCGAGGCCAGACTCTTTTCAGCAGTGTGTGGAGACAGGACAAGGGGAAACGGCCAGAAACTGGAGCATAGGAAGTTCCGCACGAATGTGCGCAAGAACTTCTTTACAGTGAGGGTGACGGAGCACTGGAACAGGCTGCCCAGGGGGGTTGTGGAGTCTCCTTCCCTGGAGATATTCAAGACCCGCCTGGACGCCTACCTGTGTGACCTGGTGTAGGGAACCTGCTTTGGCAGGGGGGTTGGACTCCATGATCTCTGGAGGTCCCTTCCAACCCCTACGATTCTGTGATTCTGTGATTTAATGCAAATAACTGAATTCAAACTAAAAGCAACAACCAGCAGACAGAAGGCTAAGCATCTCTGCCTAAGGCAGAAGAATGAATATATTAACTAAAGGATAAGGTGGAAAACATCAAACCTCAGGAAATTCATTTGCTTCAAAAACACATTAAGACTGTCAGCAATTTGGCTTGGATGCTCACCGCAGAGGACACAAAACAAAATCGTTAGAGTGCTGCAGAATGCAATAAACTTGGGCTTTAACACTGGAAGTAGCAGTAGAAGGAGGTAAGCTACCTGGCCAGCACCTAAATCAAAGAATTCCTGAGATGGAAACCCGATTTCACAGTTGATGTGACTAGACCGCAGGGTTTCTTCCGGCATAAAAAGTCCAGTTTGATCCTGCTGCACATAATCTTGACCACTGTTCTTATTTTCTCCACTGTGCATGTACACACACACACAACATGTTCCATTCTCATGGATTCCCAACAATGGACAGGATGTCTTTGGGCTCAGTGGGCCATCACTGCCTACAGAACTTCATGTCAACAGAGTAAGAAAAAGTGCATGGGTACAGATAGAAGCTGTGATATAAGGGCAGCTCAAAACCTTGAAAGAAAGGAAGGAAGGAAGGAGGGGAGGGGAGAGGAAGAGAGGGGAGAGGAAGAGGGAAGGGGAGGGGGAAGGGGAGGGGGAGGGGGAGGGGGAGGGAAGGGAAGGAAGGAAGGGAAGGGAAGGGAAGGGAAGGGAAGGGAAGGGAAGGGAAGGGAAGGGAAGGGAAGGGAAGGGAAGGGAAAGCAACCTTGTGGGCTTAACTACATCTTTAACTAACTAAAATATCTGCAGTAAAGTAATTATTCAGTATTTTGGGACAAAAATTACTTGCTCCACAACAAACAAATAAGAATGAATCGAGGCCTAAACAAAAATGCAATGGATTCTGAACTGATAAAATAATGATTTTTCTGTGCAGGAGAAAAAAAATCTGCTCAGAGGTACAGAATGTTACTAAATTAGAGGTAAGAGGTACATTCAAAAGCAATTTATGCAGGTAAAAGTGACATCATCCATAGTAAAAGCAGGTGCAGTTTATATGGTATCTGGACTATTATGTTCATTACAGCAGTACACTCTAATGGCTGCCTGAATAATACACTTATCTTCCCAGAAAATTCAATGAATAACTGCCCATCTCTGAGGTTTTAAGTTTACCAAATCTGAAACATTAAGCGCAGCCACCACCAGTGACATGGTGACATCCTCCAGTAGCAGTCACAGGATCACTAGAGGTGGAAGGGACCCTTAAAGGCCATCTGGTCCAACTCCCTGCACTGAGCAGGGACACCCACAGCTCCATCAGTGCTCAGAGCCCCCCCAGCTTGACCTTGGGTGTCTGCAGGGATGGGGCACCACCACCTCTCTGGGGAAGCTGTGGCAGTAGCACTTCTTCAAAAACACATGGTTAAAAACACTGGACTCATTGCCACGGAACGTCATGAATACTAAGTTTTAGATGAGTTAAAAAGCAGTTAAACAAAATAACGAACAACAACAAAAAAAATCCATTTGGGGCTATTAAACAGGATAAGAGCAGATTTGGCTTAGGAAATCCCTAAGCAGAAATCACTGGAGCCTGGGAGATTAGTGGGGTGAGCTCTGTGTGTTTGCCCTTGGCCCGGCATTCCTCCTCTTACAGGCCCCTGCTGGAAACAGGATGCTGGGCTGGATGGACACTGGGGCTAACCCAATAGTTACACTCGAATGCCAAGAGCCCACGAGAGATGAGTGAATCAATGTCATGCTTCTTGAACATGCAAACAGCCAGATAGATTTAGTTTTTGTATACATGGCCTAACAAAGTCAAGAGAAATGAGCATCTGTTACACCAGGGCGGAGTTCACCACAGCTGAGAATATAAGCACACTGTGGACATTTAAATGACATCTTCAGAGCAGTGTTTTTCTACAACATCCAATCTGTTGTGCAAAAGATGTCACCAGCAGAAATCAGTACAGGCAGCAGATGATAGCTTTGGGGGGAGGGGAGGGTGGTTTGTTTTCATTTGTTTATTTAAAAGAAAAACAACTTGCTGAAACCAGAATAAACAAGAGTCCTGAACTATAAAATCAAATTCCCTCCCTCCCAAGGAACTACCAGGTTTGTCTCCCAACAAGAGGAAAAAGTCCAAATTCTCAATCTGAATGTAACAAAGGATGCTTGGAGAACACAAGAAGCAGCTGAAGCTATATTGGAAATCTATTGTGATGAGTGCCATGGGAAACATCTCAGCCTGGGCTCTGCAGGATTTGGCTCCCTCAAAAAGAGTTGGAAAAAGAAGAACAATCTATACTGTTCTGTTGGTCCCCTCCTCCCCTTCCTCCCCGCACTACTCTACAAATTCAACTCCTTCAATTCTTATCTTCCCTATTGTTTACTGCTTTAGTGACCTTGCAGAAAATAGATAGAGATCATAAAAGCAGAATACTAAAAGGATTAATGGTTTTATTATCCTACTATTGGAAGCTGATTAAAAGCACATACCCTTTCACAGACTACTCTGAGCATTAACACCCTCAGATCTCCTCCTACAAAAGGTCACTGGGGGATATTACATGAAGCCTTAAGTATCGAATTCACTTCCAGACCTGGTGTCCTTCTCATGGCATATGTCAGAGGGGATTGTCTCTCTCTAGCCCAGAAGTCCTTTCTCACTCTTACTAAAATACAATAATAACAAAACATACTTTAATAAGACAATATTACTGGCCTACTAAAGAGCCAAAGAACTGTGGTGTGAGATGGATATTACCCAAGTAGCTGCGACTTTCACTGCAGGATGTCAGACAGATGTCTTGTTTGTGATGGTTCCAAAAGCCACTCTGCAGGGCTACACTGAAGAAATGCATGAGTTGGCTCAGTCCCTTCCACATCCCTTCTGAGCAGCAACACAAAGCCAAAATAACTGTGTGAGAACCCCTCTGCACTTCATACATCACACTGCCAGACTAAGGTCATTTTTACGGGGCTTGAAGATATGGCCTTCAGTATTTTCTCATGATAATAGCAAACCATCTTCCAATGTCGTGTTTTAGGTCTCTTAATGCCTCCTCCTATTGTTTGGACCTGGCAGTGATTGAACCCTGATTACTCTCAACTTAAAATAGATTCTCCCTAACCCAGAAAGGGGTGAGACAAGAAAAAACACAGAATTGTAGAATCATCTGAGTTTGAAGGGATCCTTCAAGGTCATCTAGTCCAACTGCAATGAAAAGGGACACTTATAGTTCCATCAGGTGCTCAGAGCCTGGTCCAGGCTGACCTTGGATGTCTCCAAGGATGAGGCTTCCACTTCTCTGAGCAATCTGTTCCAGGGCCTCACCACCCTCATCATAAAAATCTTCTTCCTTATATCCAATCTAAATCTCCCCTCTCTTCATTTGAAACCATTTTCCTAAATGCTCCCCGTCACCCTTTAAAAAGTACCCATCACAAAACCAGCATATATAAGAATAGGTTAAGGAGGTCATCACCCAAAGTACCCGGCAATCTTACCACATAGTCACACAAGTCTTTGGATAAACTAGTTATTATTTCATATCTGTTTATGCTATTAATTCATATGTCAGAACACCAGGGCAATATGGTATTAATGTGAGGATAAAAGCAGGTTGCCAAAGGGACACAAATAACTCACAGTAGCTGAAGCTATTTTCTCTCATCCCATCTACCTCTACTCTTAATGCATCACTGCTTTTATGGAAGAATCCCCCACAAGGTTACAGAGCACCATGAGTCAGTGCCTCCTCTCGAAATAAAAGAAGGTAAGGGTCAGCTGTTCTCCTACAGTTATTGGCCCAAAGAAGTGAAAGAGTCTTGTGTGCTAACAGTCATTATGCAATGGAGATAACCCGTCCTTCTGCAGTCATTTGTGGGTGTCAGGAGAAGCTAAGAATAAACTAGGAAAAGCCTCCTGAAAGATCTGCAAAGAAGCAAGCTGAAAATGTTGCTACTGAAAGAAACATCCTCAGGACACAGTATGCTTACCCTCGCTTAATGCTTAGAACATACGCTTATGCAACCTATGCTGGATGACTGCAGATCATCATCACATATTGCAGACATAAGTACTGATTAACCTATCCAGGAAGTGTTAAAATAAGCAGGGGAAAGTAGATGTTAGCAACAATGGTTACGTTTCTGTTCACATAGCTGGAAATGCTAAGCTTTAGAAAACAGGTAGGCTCCCCCTCCTGCTCATTACAGGGAGTTATGAAGTGAACTGAAGCATTTGAAATCCTGCTTATCCACCAGCTGGATAAATTAGGGATTTATTTTTTTTAAATAGCTTGTCTCGGAGGAGCTACAAAAATATGCAAGAATATCCAACAAAGAAAGCAGGCCAGCATTAGCCCCCAGTCAGAAGGAGTCCATAAAAAGAAAGAAGCCAATTAGGACATAATTGGGCGTCCCTAGTTAGAAAGATATTAGGGAGAAAAGAAAGGAGAGAAAAAACAAGATTATCTAATGATGAGCAATCTCCACAGCAGAGGATGGGGCAAGTCTTACACTGTTGTGGATTGGCAGTATGGGAACCAAATCTTTCTCCTTGGGGAAGAGGCAGCTGAGGGGAGACCTTATTACTCTCTTCCAGTACCTGAAAGGTGCTTACAGAGAGAGCGGGGCTGGTCTCTTCTCCCTGGTGACAGGTGACAAGACGAGGGGAAATGGCCTCAAGTTGCACCAAAGTAGGTTTAGGTTGGACATTAGGAAACACTTCTTTACAGAAAGGGTGGTTAAACATTGGAATAGGCTCCCCAGGGAGGTGGTTGAGTCACCATCCCTGGATGTGTTTAAGAGCCGTTTGGATGTGGTGCTCGGAGATATGATTTAGCAGAGGGTTGTTAGAGTTAGGGTACTATGGTTAGGCTGCAGTTGGACTTGATGACCTTTGAGGTCCCTTCCAACCTGAGTGATTCTATGATTCTATGATTCAAATTAGCACCTAAACTGTATGTACAAGTTAGGATTCAACAAGAATTACCATCTCCTCTGAGACATGCAGAGTGAGTTTGTTATCACGGTCTTCAGTGTAAACACAGTTGTTCTGCTTTGGGTTCCACTTATGCTAAACTCAACAGAACTGCAGAACTGCAATCCCAGCAAATAAAGAGTTTTAACCAAATGAAAAACTGACCTTCACGCTGTTGTATCTGAGGTTCTGCAAATGGAAAAATGGTGTCTTGAGAACTGAAGCTGACGGCAAAAATATGATTTTATGATCATCTTTACTTTTCAATACCTTTCAAAAGAAAATGTAACATGTAGTCTGATCTACATGCTCTCCAAAATCAAAGGTCAGTAACGAGAACTTCGCTTTTTCACTACGTCCCCCCCCCCCAAAAAAAAAAATGGTTTACTGGATGTACTGAAGTGGTAAATGCCAGCTAGAATCAAGAACCACAGAAGTTAATCTAGATGAAAACGTCTCTTCTAGAAGTCACCAGATATTGGCTTTTGAAATATTACTAAAATGCTATATGGAGAACAGGGTTTTCATCCAATGTGGCAATAAAGAGTTTTGATGGAATTTACATCTAGGGGAAAACAACGACAACAACAAAACCTAACAAGTAAAGTTTTGCTCAGTATAAAAAGCACCAGTCTTTGTAATGGAGCAGAGAGATTCATTCTTTTCTCTCCTTTCAAGAAATTGAACTGTAAATGCTGAGCGAGGGTGTGTTAGTAATCTGAACCCTCTCAATGGTCCATTTGATTGGGCTTCTCGGTAGATAGGGAGCTGAAACCAAGGAAAAGAGCAGAATGAACCTGAAATGGCTGTTCCTCAGTAGTCTGCTTCCAGGTGCTACTGCTGATGTTCAGAAAAAGCACTGCTAAATATTTATCTCATTCACTTTCAAAGAGGACAAGCAACAGCTATTCCACAGTTCATAAACCCTTACAAAGACAAAAGAGAAAACTGCCCATCCACACTGCTGAGCACAGAAACAAACCCAGGGAGAGCAATGATGCCTGAAACATGCAATCAGACCCCATTTGTTGAGCTGGTACAAGTCAGGAGGACATGATTTCCCTGGTAATGGGCCTATCATTCCTAGGATCCGCTTGGGCAAAATTGAGCACCACACAGATTCCCTGAATCTTTTTGTGATTTGCCCCTCCTAACAACATGGCCAGTTCTACAGACCAAGGGATAATAAACTGGACAAGATAAGAAACTGGAAAGCCCATGGATGTTATCCAGAAAAGAAAGAAGAGACTGCTATTTCTAACTTGCTTTTATTCCCTACAAACACTGGTTTCCCACCACCATTTTTTGACTGAACACATCAGACTTCACATAAGCACCTAACCGATGGTGGATCAGCAGCATACATTGCCTGAGAAAAAGGGGGAATCGAGACAGAGCATCCATCTCACAACCATCAGAAATGGGTTTATAGACAGACTATTAAGCAATAAATATTATATTTCTCTGTTGCTTTTTTTTTCTTTCTTTGTCTTTGCTCTAATCTGTTGTGTTGCCTGGAAAAGGAAACCCCAAAAGGAGTGCCTATTATTTCCCTTTCCATTGAATAAAGAACTTGCAGACCAGCTGAAAGTTTTCAGTGCAAGTCCACTGGATGATGCATTTTCCACAGGCTGCTGGAAAGTCTGCTCTGCGTATTTCCAACACTGTGATGCTGCAAGAAGTTTCTCTCCAACTAGTTTCTTCATGGAGATGCCCTCAACTGCAATTGCAATTCCAAAAAAGAAAAGAAAATATCACCCTACATCCGTATTTGAATCCACAAATGGCTCCTGATAGAATAACACATTGATTAAGTCATCAAACAAAATGCTCCTTGGCACTGGTAGCAGCAAGGCAGCAGCTGTTTCTGAGAGCAATTATACATCAAGTAAAATAGCTGGCAAGTCTGAAGTTAACATTTAGCTACCTGATCGGGTTATCTTTGCAATAGCAACAAAGTGGAGTCAGCAGGAATTTTTCTACCGACAGCAAAGAGAAGAAAAGGAACCTCTGCCTTTCAATTCATTATTTAATATACTTGATGCAACCCTTATGTTCACAATCTGTAGCTACACTGAGAAACATAAGTGATCCAAAACCTCTAAGGACCTTAATCGTTACAGAACATGCAGGAGGAACTTGTTGACAACAGCAGCAGTAATTTAAATCTGCTGGCACTTTCACAGACAAATAGCTCTGTATGAAATCCAGCTGGAGGTGCCTTCTCTGCTTGGTTTCTGAACACTGAGGACAGGACATCCTGGCCTACATCCAGCAGATGAGCAGCAGGGCAGTTGGTAAATCCTGCAGATAGGCCATCACACGGAGCCCTCCTACCCAGCACCCCTGGAATAAGGGAAGCAAGCAACACTCCCAATGGGAGTGCAGAACCAGGAAATGCAAGGATGGAAGGCATTTTAAAAACAGAGTCAGGCACTAATTTTATTTTCTTCTTAAATGAAAAGTTACTGTGCTTAGGGGGCAGACAGCGGATGAGAGAAGATAATTAATTGAGATACATAAAAATGAGATGGCCATGTTTCCAAGTTCAACACAGAGAGAGAGCACACAAGAAGGTTGGGATGGGCTTTGTCTCTTCTGGGAGAACACAGAGCTATTTTATTGCAGTCATCTACAGGGAGAAATGCAGAAATGCTCCCCCAGAAGCAACCTGCATAGCTCTTCACATTTATTCTTAAGTGTATATTTACTGCTAGACAGCAACGCTGCAACCAAATGCAAAACTGGTGGGTTTTTCATGGAAATACTTATTTTTTTTCTAAGTTACAAATCTTCACTCACAAACTACCAAAATCCATAAGCAATAATGTGCCAGTGCTGTTAGAGACTTTGGTTCACTTCTCCGCCAGAAAGTTATTTTCTCTTAGACAAATTCTAACAAATAGTTCCTATCCTTGCCAGGAGAGGAAAACTGAATGCTTTCCTTGAGCAGAACTTGAACAGCTTCCGCATCCTCTTTAATGCTCTTTCTGAAATGAACCCTTTGGTTCTTTGGTGCTCTAGTCCAAATACCAGGAATCTCCCAAGGAACACAGTAATTGTTTGCCTTTTGAAACATTCACTGGTTATCTCTGCTGCCAATGCCAGCACATTTCTCACCAGTTCTGGTCCTGCCCGTTCTTGAGAAATCTCCCTCAAAGTCAACTGTGGCCACCTGGATCTGCTGCTCCCCAGCCCTGTGCAAAGCACTGACAAACCCAGTACCCACACAGAGCACTAGGGCAAAAACATCCCATCTCTTCATGCGTCGGAGGACACCGAATCATTGAATCATTAAGGTTGGAAAAGACCAGTAAGGTCATTTATTCAAGCACCCTGAGCCCTCTAGCATCAACAAGATAAAATCATTAAAAATCAAAAAGTTTAAAGAGTCCCTCGTCACACAGCTTTGTCCCACATCTTCGTTTCCATATAGCAACCCACAGGAACAAAGCCAGGAGAGCAAACTCTTGCAGAAGCTCTCCCTAAACAACACATAAGTGGTGCAGGACAGCAGTGAGCAACGTACCAGCACAGCTGCAGGAGCTTGCTCTTTATCTGTATGTGTTCTTAAAATACTCAGAAAATATATATATATATTTCAAAAGAGAAGCAAAGTTAAAAATAATGAAGCCCAAACCTCTGCACTAACTTTGCAATTGTAGACCTACCTGTACTTCAAGTTGTATTTCTGCAGGCTAAGCCGTACATAAAAACACTGATACACCAATACGTGAAGAGAGGGCAGGAAATTGCTGTTATTTGGATGAGATTGCCTAGAATCAGCACATCAGGAGGGGACGGAGGCAGAACTGCGTCACCCCTCAGCTGTGCGTTCCCAAGTATCTGTGACCCAGCACTGTGACACTGAGAGGCATGGTTAAGGGAATGGGGGGGATGGGTTGATGGTCGACCTTGGTGAATTTAGTGTTTTTTTCCAACCTTAATGATTCTATGTGTTGCTGATCAGACAGGTTGGCAGGCAAAGGGAGGAGGGCAAATACTTATCTGGAATTTTCTCCACCTTGTACAAAGGATCAGGATCCTTCAGGAAGAGGGTTTACAGAACTGGGAAGGTAATGCCCGCTGCCCTGCCAGCAGCACTGCAGCGACGTATTTCTCGCTTCGAAATGGTTTGAGCTGTATCAGTCTGCAGGAAAACACACTGAAAACAACAGGAAGACTTCTCTGCTCAATAGCCAATCCCGTGGCACCAATCACAAATTACAAATCATTTCTAATGCAGGACCACAGAGGGATGCAAGAACAGCTGTCCTGTAGTAAGAGGGAAAAAGAAATGCTAGCAATAACGGAAAGGCATCATCAGTATTATTGCGACAAAATGTTTGCAATTACTGCACTGGCAATTGTTCCAAGTAGGTTGGCTTGGAGACAGGTCTCTTGCACTGATGACTAAATTATTTTCTTTACAAAGGCCTAAGTACCTCTGTTTTCCAGAAGAATAGCCTGAAGCCACTTGGTTCAGAGCATCAGCCCCCTGAGATTCAGCTTAGACTGTAAAGAAGCAAGAATGGACGAACAGTAGACTATCCTGTAGATGAACCCAGCAGTAGTTTGACAAGGACATTTTAGCTAAAGCACATACCAATTTAGAATAAGATATGAAGGTGACCTAGAGCTAGGTGGAGCAAAAGAAGTACGAAGCAGAATTTGCTCACGAAGCATTTTAAAGCAAGTAAAACTTCCTAAAAAGAGTCCACTTCATATCACCTCATCTCAGAGACCTGCTTGACCCCACAGAACCAGCTACGTTCCCAAACCAGCCAACCCAGCCATGCAATATAGAGGGACAGTATTTGTCATCTGAGCATACAGCAATAAGTTTGACGAGCATTTAATGCCCAACACTTACTTTTTTTCTTGAAAGAGAGCGTCTGTGCTCAGGGGAGGGTACTCCTTGCTGCTGTCTGCACATCTGGTGTGTGGCTGCAAGGCCAGGGCAGGGCGTTGGGGCACAGTGAGCATCTGTCACACAGTGTCACCTAGACACATGTATCCATCAGCCTTCATTCACAAGGAAAAGGTCCCAGGCAGCAAATAATTTCCAGAAAAGAGCCAAGTTCAGTCCCTCTGGTAGCTGATCCCAAGAGGATTTGGGGCCACAAGATCACAGTCAACGACAATTTGCTCCATCTGTGTGACTCAGGGTCTTGCTAGTATGTCTTTAGTGGGCTCTCTTTGAAACTCTGCACTAGTGGATGGCACAGAGCTGGACCAGGGTGGAGATATGCCATGGAGACCTAAGTGGGGAGGAAGAGAGAGAGAGAGATTGGAATGAAGAACTTTGTTCATCCTTTAAATCTCAACCTTTTTGTGGCTTCTATGCAGCAATTTTCACATACCCTCATTAAATTAGTCCATTAGATAAACTCCTGTTAATTGGATGACTTGGTCAGCTGTGATTAACTCCGAATTCATTGTGGTTTTAGTATTTTATGATCGAGCGTACCTATGGGCAATTCAAATCTCACAACACCAAGCAAAAATTGCCAACAATTAACAGCTTCAGATATGAGCAGCATTTGTCACACAGACATCACTGAGAGCTCACAGCACTCTGCACTCTGCTTGACTTGTTTATTTAGTCTGTTTTACAACTAAATTTCTTCCCCCACTTAAAGTGACGCAAGCTCACACTCGTTGCAGTCACTCCTCTGCAAACACAACAAACCAGCTCTAGCTGCTTAGCTTTAATCTGTCATCGAAGTTTTCAGCTATCAGACCCCTAAGCACTAACTTTGGTAATTAAAGTAGCATATGTGACAAATTAGCAGAGGGAATACAACAAAAGATTTCTGTGCAATGAGGAGAATTTCTACCTTTTGCAGTCACTGGTGGACTAGCAAAGCCAGTATAGCACGACATATGATGCTGCAGCACCCCCGAGCTAGAAAAGTAAATATTCTGGAGTCACCCATAAACAGAAACAAATTCAAATGGTCATAAAAAAAAAAAAAAAAAAAGCTACTAAAGCCCATGAAATTAAATACGTACATTAATCAATTAAAAACTCTATGAAACAGCAGAGTTGAATTTGGCTGTAGTAGATTCAGATGGCTTTGGAAATTGCCCTTCAGTAATCCAATTGAAACTTGGCGTGTTTCCACCTTTGCTTATTCTCCCTGGTTATGTTTACAACACAATTAGATACCAGTCTGAAACACCAGAAAGAAATGAAAAACAGGGTGGTGGAATACAAGAAAAATAAACACTAGTATCTAGCTTTCATCTTGTTCTCCACATTCATCAATCTCCAACTAATTTACCCAAAGCAGTGAATAGGTTCTTTTCACCATTATGACTGTAGCTGTGAGCCACTGCACATACTGTGAAGCACAGCACGGCAGGAAGGGAGGGTCAGCCCTGTGCAGGAGCCCGGGCCAGGGTTAGCACAGAACCACAGAATATCCTCCATTGGAAAGGACCCAACAAGGATCACTGAGTCCAACCCCACGCTGGACCACCCAAAATTTAAACCATATTTCTGAGAGCGGTGTTCAAACACTCCTTGAACTCTGGCTTCAGGAAAACACAGGAAAGTTGCTGAAAATAACTGATCTCAGCTATACCACAGGCTATCTTTCACACTGACGTACTGAAAACCAAGCCATCAGTGCTCTTGGAGGATGGAAGAAAGCCAAGCATAAGGTGCAGGAGACTTGGACATCATGTTCTTGCATGAGACAATCCTGTGGTGGAACAGTCATTTCATGTTCTTGGCTCTGCATCGCTGTCTGTTTTTAAGCACTGCAAAACCTCTGCCTTTGAAAAGTCCTTTCTCTTAATTGGCAACTCCATCTCACTAGAGCAGCCCAAGGATGCAACCTAATTTATACTGTGTGCAGGTGAAAAATCACACTGAATACCTTACTGTGCTACCACATTTGAGGCTGAAGGCACTCTCCTGAGTTCTGACTCCCAAAATAAAACAGTGTAGCAGGGAATAAAACCATTTTTAAGGGAAACAGAAGTGACAATCCAAGAGTCTGAACCTGTCCCTGAAGAAGCTTTGGCAGTTTATTAGTCAGGGCTGAACCACATAGGAGAAAATGATTCAAAGAGCTCTGGAACGTGCTTCAATGTAACATGTTAAACATTAAAAAAATCAAGGGTATCTGCATATTGCCATTTTTTCCATCTCTTTGGCTCATTCGATTTCTTTTCACATTTGCATTCAGGACAATGGGAAGAACTGCACCTTCCACAAAGCCAAGAGACCACGTGTAAGATTTTGAAAATCTATCAGAAGGATGAGAATGTTTCCAAACTATCCCTTTTCCATAAGAACACCTGTTTTTAAAAGCCCTGCGTACAGAAAGCTTCATAAAATATTTCCTCAGGTATAACAACGTGTTAGCTGCATTCCTGACTAGTTTCCTAATTGGGCTGAGAAGTAAAATTACCATTCAGATGCCACCAGTTTTGCTGTTCAACATCTAATTCTGATTTGAAAGCTTAAAAAAAATTCCGTAAATATTTAAATTAAATACAATTTGCATTTGCTTACTGTTTTTAATCGAGTTGCTGTTCTCCTGAAACGTGTAAATGTTTAAAGCCAGTGCAGTAGGAGCATAATGTCAGGGCACTGAGGGTTCTGTATCGATATTAGAACACTTTCTTGTATTTTGCAGGCAGTTCACTAATATATTTGAGCTGACACACAACTACTCAGAATAATTCTTAACAAATAATAAGAAAACCTACAAAAAAACCCCCTCCAACTTGAAAAATGAGCTCAATTTGCGACGCACGGCTGCCACTTCCTCAGGACCCCGCAGAGAGGTACAAATTGGATGCACCCTGGGCAACTCCTGTGTGTTCCTGAGAACAACAAAGCCACGAACCTGCTTTTTTCATTCCTCTGAAGGAAGCAGTAGCCTTCTAACTGACGTTTCAACCCCCCCACAAGGCTTCCAGAGACAAGCTCTCCCAGCACAAGTACGTCTGAATAGGAATGAAAATACCGAAGAGATGCGGGACATTGGATAGCAACAAGTTAGATGCCTGAAGCCAAGGACTGAGAACAAAAAACATTACAGGTATTTAATTAGAAAATCAGGTATTAAAGTAGACTGCAGTTGTTTAATAATAGTTTGCCAGTGAACTAATGTAATTAAATGTCGGACGAGAAATGGGGACAGTATAACGATGACAGATCTTGGAGAGAAGGAACTAGAAAGGAATAAACTATGATGGTTATAAATCCAAGACTCAACTGCAAGTTGTTTTCTCTCCTACTCCACAAGCAATTAGAAATGTTTTTCCCCTTTATCCTCATCTTTAAGAGGATGACCACAACGTTTTGATCACAGCACAGACTTCGAACCACTATGAAAAAGCTCTTCTCTGCATGATTCTGCCTGTTGGCTTCAAGGCAGGATACGTGCTGTGCTTACCCCCTCCCCCAGAAGTGCTAACATAAAAGAAGTGGGAACCAGTAACTGAACAGCTTCATCCATTTTTCCCCCTGTTTGTGTTTTCTGTCTCCAATCTGCTTCAGTAATACTGGATGCTACTGACTAAAGCAGAGGGCAATTCTTATTTTACAGAAAATGACATTCAGCCGTTACTTTGAATGGTTTCATAGCATGTAAGAAGATAAAACAATATATACGTACACTATCTGTATAACTCCAGAACATCTACTTCATCTCAACAGTCGCACACTTGGTGAACTGAAACAAAAACAAACACAAAACTTCAATCCAACAGAGCAAATCCCAAACAGGCATTCACTAGAGAGCAGAAGATAAACTCTCATTTTGCTCTAACATGGCTATTGTAAGAAGGAGCCCAATTTTAACACAGAACACCATTTCCTTCCACAGACACCAAGCAACTCAGAGCCGTATGGAACAAGAGAGCCTTTGCCCCTTCCATCCATCTCATTTCAATCTGTTATGCTGATTCAATTGGCGACATCCAAAGTCCCAAGGTGTGAGCACATAGCTGTTTCCTCATTAAAAAGTCAGCATGGGCAATTTGGGATACGCAGATTTTACAGAACACTCTTAGGAAACAAAATAGAATAAAGCAGAGCAACGAGCAAACCATTAAGTTTTTTCACTGCCACAAAGAAACAGACAGTAATGTTCTCCAGCACACTTAAATTTCTATCCCATAGAACTCAACTCTGAGCTGAAATTAAACTGGCTGCAAAGCGGCACACTGCCTCTGATTAGGGCACAGTAAACCTGCAGCAGTTCTGCCCATCTTTCAGCTTTGCCCTCTGTCATTTCCCTTTTCACTGCTGCCCTTTGCAGTGAGAACGAGATACTTGCAAGCACCACCGGTAGCTCTGTCCCGAGGACATTTCTCCTCTGACATTGTCTTCAATTAGCATTCCCATTAGTTATCCAATATACCACTGGTTGTAATTTTAGTGCAGTCAACCACTTCCTCCTCAATTGAGAGGAAGGTTAATGATGCTTCCTGTTACTATTACTGTATGCTTTGCATAAAAGAGGCAATGGATTTCTTAAATAAAAGGAGAAAGCATTCCTTTACTGAAACACTCATTACTCTGTGCAACACAGCCAAAAACTTAACAGCTCCAGCTCTGACTGACTTTCCTCGGGACCCAGCAGAATGCAGACTCTGCTTGGTCCATAACACACACATAGGAATTGACAGCCCCAGGTGCTTCCCAAATGCTGCCCCCAGTCATTAGTTCACTTAGGGGCTGGCAGCGATGCTGCTGAACAGCAGCTAACGTGTGACAAGAAGAATCCTCCGCTTGTTGGCTTGTCTGCATGGGGTCCCTCACAGAACACGATCAGTGCCAACACCACTTAGTGTGATGTGGGTATGGGTGCACTCAGACACGACTGATGAGGCCGAGTAACAGCAAGCAGTATGCACGCTGTCATACCCCATCAGATGGTATAGAGAGGAAAGTATTTTCTATTTCATCTGCTGTGACAGCTTAATTATTCAGGAAAAATTCCACTGTCTTCCTGTTACAACAAATGTTATTTTCCTATATACAGGAATTGCACGCATGCTGGTAATTAGGCACTCCAAGCAAACTTCCTTAATAAAAATGGAGCAACTAGACTTTGAGGACATCCTTTCTCCAGCAGCTAAGTACAAGTGGGTTGCCAACATATGACCAGTTCAGGAGTTGTTTCTTCAGTCCCAATGCACAAGTGTGGCCAAGAGAGAAGCAGCTCGAGTGTTTTTAGGTCCCTGTCTAGAATAGAGCAAAACATTGTGCCTTGGAAGGACAGAGCAAAAGCAGAGCAGTGACAAAGCTGTTTGCATGCATGCACTCCTAGGGTTGGTTTCACCTTTCCACTACAGCAGATGCTCAGCTGAACGCCACACGCATGGACACACGCATCACCCCTGTCCTGAGACCATGCTGGGTGGAGGGAAGAAAGGTTCTGTGCCGGAGGTGGGAAGGGCAAGAGTGGCATTGCCACAAAAGCAAGGCATGCTCTTCCCAATTTGGGCATTTTAAGAGGAGAAAACATTAGAAGAGCACACAAAGCAGAAGTACAGTGTAGACAGAAATGTGACCTAACAATTGCCAAAACAGACTCATTAAAGTAGCTGAAGTTAATTCTGTTGAATAACCTTATTCTCCCTCAAAGACAAAGATCGATTGTAATTGCTTGGTGACAGCTGCAATCGATTGTGTCATTACAGTAAATTTGATATTCTTTTATGCTAATAGAACATCATGGTTAGCAGCTATGCCTTTTCCTAATTTTTACAGTTCTTATTTATGAGATTACTAATTTTATTTGTGTCAAACTGCTTTTGCATAGAAGCTGCAATTCAATTAACAATATGGAAAAAATATTTTAATAATGGTGCACCGGCTACATAAGAAAACATTCAAACATGACTTGCATTTAAATGGGAGTCATTATACGAAGTACATTATTTTTATAATTAGTTACTAATTGTTAGCAATTGTGGCTAATTATAATAAGATCAAAGGGCTAAGAGAGACCTCACCTAACCTACAACTTTGCCTAAGAAGGAATTAATGGTAACTGCCCCGCTGAACTAAAACTGTTTGCAATTAAGCATAATTTTATGCTGTTAGCCCAAGATTTCCCTGGGTTGTAGCTTTCTTCATATACTATCAGGAAGCATCTTAAGTGCTTAAATATTGATGTAGTGTAAATTTGAGGGAATGCAAACAGTTTAAATCTTAATATAAAAATAGTGAGATGTCATTTTAATTCTGAAGTGGATTATTTCAAATTATTTGGCTTCAAATAGAAATATCAGATTTAAGTTTAAAAGAAAAACAACAAAATAACAGCACCGTAACCCCACAGCTCTTCACACCCCTTGGATATGGAATGGATCTGAAGGATGTTACCAACAAGAACGAGCACAGAGCAGATTTGAAAGCTTAACCCACAATGACTGCAAAGCAGATGGGGCAGGAAATGTAGCCCAGCACCCACACACAACTAATTCACAGGATCAAAGAGGTCAATATTTGAAATATGAGAGAGTGCCTGAGCACGATGCTGGGCACATCTCAGCTCATCAGCAAGCTCAGACACCTCCTCCTTCAGCCTCTCTTTTTCCCTGGATCCCACTGACCTGTTTGCCGAAGTGGGAATGCTCTTCACATAGAATCATAAAGTTTGGATCATCTGGTCCAACTGCCAGCCCATCCCCACCATGGTACTAAACAATGTCACACAGGGTCATGTCTTCCCTTTTCTTGAACACCTCCAGGGACAGTAACTCTACCACCACTCCACTCCCCTGGCAGCCTGTGCCAATAACTCACCACTCTTTCTGAGAAGAAATTATCTTAATATCCAACCTGAACCTTCCCTGGTGCAACTTGAGACCGTTACTTCTCATCCTATCCCTGTTACCTGGGAGAAGAGGCCAACCCTCACCTCATCACAACCTCTTTCTGAGTAGTAACATGCTACTCGCCCCTGCAATTTTGCAGTGGCAGTTTTGCTCAGCATCACAGTCACGATGGATACCGGACTCAGGAGGGTACAGATGCTAGTAAGGCCCATCCCCATGCACCAGGATGCCAACCCTCTAAGCCAACAGTGAAGCCCAGCAACCCCAGAGCAACACAGGAAAGAACCATTCATGGCCACATCCAGCAAAGAGCTTCCCCAGTGTCTGAGCATGCAAACCAACCCACAGTGCTGCATCTGGGCTCACCAACATGCCCAGATGAAGCCAAGTTGTAGGACACAGATATTCCTCTGAGCTCAGCACCTTGCTACCGCAGCCATGGTGCAGGCAGCTGTAGTCCTGCAAGGTCTATGTTGAAGCTTCAGGCTTTGGTTCAAACAGGAATTAATTCAGGGAGGCCCTTAAAGATTCCTCTTAGCTCAAGTATCTCTTAAAGCAAGCATAAATCAGTATCATTTTGTCTTGGCGCCAGGCTTCATGCTTACTTTGTGTTAGCATGAATGACTGCCAAAAGGGAATAGGGGGGGGAACTTGGGTCCATTAGCCATACTTTATTTTTTCATGATCTTCCCAGAAGTCACTGCCCACAGTGCTCTGATGCAAGTTTGCAGTCCTCATCCAAGTCACTGAAAGACGCAGACTGCACAAAAAGAGAGCTGAGCCTCTGAACAGCATTATTGAAAGGAATAAATTCTGTGTTAGTTTGCTCTTTCTTCTTTATCACAGAACAACGTGCACTGTCCATGCTGCAAACATCACACAACGCGGTCTGACGTATGCAGCGTGAAGGAAGTGGTGTTTCTATCAGCAGGAAACATTCTGACCATATTCAAGACTCTTAATAATAAAGCAGCGCAGAGAAGGAACACCAACGGTTTACAAGCAATCAAGTGGACCAACGCCAGGAGTTCAGAGCCAGAAGTCTAACTTTTTCACCACTTCAAATACACCCAAGCCATGGAGCCACTTCTAGTAAAATGGGTAGGTTTATTTCTGTCCCTTTTGGGTAGGACTCAGCAAAACAATAGATGTGTGAGAGGAGCACTGCATGGCCTCGCTTACAACCACTGCATTTGCAAAATGCTTGTATATAAAGCCATTCTCACGGGCCTCTCAAATGCAGTGTTTGAGCAGCCACAATCCAGCATGCTGGACAGCCATCACGCAATCCCATGTCCACGTTCAGTTTGAAGCCTGACGTCCATGCAAAGGTTTTGCACAATTCCATACACTGCTGCACAGTGGCACACAGATACTTTGAGCTGCAGAGGAAACAGAGCCTGGGAGAAGGCAGGTGGGCAGTTGGACTAAACGATCTTCGAGATCTTTTCCAACCTTAATGATTCTACAGCAGTCGATGGGGAAAAGTGCAAGCTCTATATAACATTTGACATGGCACGGCATACTGCTCATTGGCAGGCTCACTGGTGCAAAAAAAACCCTAAAAACCAAAACCTCAAGAGCAGCCTTAAGAGCCATAGGATGTAGGAGCTCTCCAGCATTAGAATTTCAGGTCTGGAGCTACTAGTGTTGTAGATGCCCATATCAATGCTAAGTCTCACAAAGCTCACATTCTGTATTCAAAATACTGATTAGAAATTTGCAGTTTTGTAGTATTGGGAGCATGTGTGAGAACTAATAACTGAAAATAACTCGAACCTAAAAATGAATGAAAGGTACAAAAGTATCTTTAACTTCCGCCCGGTATGAAGGTGCTGAGTCACGGGATTTGAGCATGAGCCAACACAGCGCTGCACTGAAAAAATAAGAAAGCTTAAAAAAAAAACAACCACGTTTTAAAACTGTCCTGAAAAGAATCTCTTTCAACTCATTTGCTAAAATTTCCACGTGGATAATGAAGAATCGCACATCCAAAGGCACGCGCACGGCATTACGGTGAAGCTGGTGCTGCCTAATGACAGGTCAGAGTCCCTACTGGACATCAATTACTGCACAAGGAGATGAATTAAACACAGAGATTACTTGATGATAAAGTTTAAAGACGCGCTGACTTGTGATGAAACTATTACAGTTTTTCCTTGGGAGATCCAAGTGACAGGATGTCTAGTGCTAAGGTGAATTTTCTAATTGGACTTTAACGAACCTTGTCCCACCTCTTGATGGAGCCTTCTCACTGTTAAAGATCGGTCAGTCTCTACTCAAAGAACGAACCCGCATTAAGATTTAAAGCCTCCCTTTAGCGGCCGTGCTGTGCATGCTGAATCTTAATTTCGACCTGAGGCAAAATACTTCTCTTTCTCAAAATGAAGAATCAAGGCATTAGCCTAATGGAATTACATTACATTATTTCAGATAATGTAAATAAACTATTCATATTATTTCGTTTGTGAGGAAAGGCAGTTAGGAAAAAGACCCTCAGGAAAAACAAACAAACAAACAAACAAACAAAGCACTGCTGATTGTTGGCTGATTAAAAGCAATAGCAAATCCTGCATTCCAGGAGCACTTTATTTTCCTAAGTTTTCCCCTTTGAAAGATTGATCATTCTGGCTTTCCGAGATGTGATCACATTTTGATCATTCTGCTGTGACCAACGCTACAACAAATGCCTCAAAGCTGGCAGCAAACTTCTGCTATTCACACTGTCAAGAGAGCAGTTACCAGATTTATTGTTATTCTAATTATTTTTGCTAACGTTCACTGGGTTGGGTTGGAAGGGACCTTTAGGATCACGTGGTTCCAACCCCACTGCCATAGCAGGGAAACCTCCCTGTAGCCCAAGTTGCTCACAGCCCCATCCATCCAGCCTGGCCTTGAATGCTTCCAACATTACTACAGCAAAGAAACATTTGGTGCAATTCAAGAAGACAACACGTTTCAGACCACGCTGGAAATTTACGCATGCCAATGTCAGTGAAGCCAAAGGGACAGAGGGGATGTCTCCCCTCTTGCTGGTGCTTCTCTTGGTTCAGCCCTTCCTCCAGGCAGCAATGGAGCCCAGAACACAGGGCAGGGCTCTCAGAATAGCTCCAGATATCATTAGCAAAGCAGATGTGGCTCCTGAGTTTCACAGATCCTTAGGTAACATTTCTTCCTATTAATAACAATCTTTCCTTCATATAAAGCTCTTGCTTTTGCCTCAAGGAGGCTCCTGCAGCCATTGTGTCTATATTATGTATCCGGAATGCCAGCTCAGGCTCCAGCATTCAATGAACTATTCCCATCAGTCTTGTATTCCAGATTCAGGAATTCAAATTGCTGTCATGGTCTCAATAGCTCCAAAATTAACAAATATAGAAAACTGAGGGAAACTCAGCTTGTTTTTCTCACCTTGCACTAAACTTGAGATACTGAAAACACATCTTCGGTCTAGAAAAGTGCACAAACCATATAATTCATAGGAGAACTCCTAATCTGAGGCTGGGCAGCTGCTTGCCGCCATGCCTCTGTAGTATCAAATACTTCATCCATTGAGAAGACCTTTTTCTTTATCATTACTTTCCTATTCTCTTGACAGCCACCCCTATCCCCAGTATAAAAACCTCGTGTGATTACATTCGCAGCCCTAAAAGCCCCTCGCTGCTTTGTAGGGAAAAAAAAAATAATAATAATCCAAGGTGTTAAAAAGAAATATCATTCCAAGGCAAAAATAATGGCAGAGATGAAACCTCCTTCATAAAGAAAACCAGAAGTTCATCTAGAATTTTACAGACTTCATTAACAAAATGCACTCTGATGCCTCCAAATGTTAATTAAGCCCAGGACCTTAAACAGTTTGTCAGACAGATGAATGCATCAAAGCCTCTCCAAGAGGAAGAACCTGGGATCTGCAAAGCTGACAGAGAGCAGTAGTGCGAAGAAATAAAGGCTAATGAAGGAAGTGTGGTCCCTGAAGAAATAGCTAGAATAGGTATTCTACAGAATATAGAATAGAATAGTTAGAATTACTATCCCCATGCCTAACAGGGCCAAAATCACTCCATGGGATTGAATCTACTTAACGTCAGATATTTTATTGTACGGAGGTGCAGAGTTCTATAAAAGTTTGCTCTTCCCTCTTTGATCTCCTCCTCTTCGCTCTGCTCTCTATCTGAAAGGTCTCTTTGCAGTTACTTCCAAGTTATTTATCACACCAGCAAACAGAGGAGAAAACACCACATGCATTCCCATAAAGCTGCTGTAGTGCTGATGCAGTCCCTGGGCCAGCTCCAGCCCTTCCACCTCTGCAGCTGCAGACATACCCACAGAGCAAGTTGCTCCCCAGTGTCCTCCTCTCTGAAGCAACCAGCAGCCTACAAGCCATAAAGGCTTCCATATGCATATACATAGGTATACCCTAGTGTCCCATAGCTGGGCAGAAATGTAAATCAGGAAAGCCTTCAGATATGTTGCTGGTGACAGAGCAGAAGAAGGCAACTAGGACACAGTGAGACGCACAGAGATGTGCCCCATCCTGAGGAGGAGATCCTCCTCATCCTGCCTGAGGTCTCCTTACTTCTCCAGACAAATCAGACACCTTGAGAGGTGTGGGAGGGAGAACACAGGTGTGGGGACAGAGGCAGTGGTCACCTCCACTGGCGCAGACTATCAGGAGTGCAGCCTGTAGCTCTTGTTCATCACTGGTGACAATGCATAAATCATGATGGTGACTATATTGAAAAACAGCATTTTGTAGCTGAGGAGGTGCTCTATCAAATAGCGTCATTGTGCTCTTTGTATCTATGGTAGTTTCCCTGGAAATAAATAGGAGGCATTACTTTTGGAGCAACCTGAAAACAGGTAAAGATATCCCGTAACTCATTGTCCCTGCACCCAAGCACAGGCAGGGCTCCCTACTACTGTAACATAGTAGCTGTCGTTGGGGTTTTGTTTGTTTGTTTCACCTTTGTGTTTGGTAAAGCATGGAGCAATCAGAACCACGCTCAGAAGTGAAGCTACAACCCCAGAGCAGCTTTGTTGTCAGCTGGAAACTATGTGCTAAGTTTCCCACGAGCTCATCACCACTCAGCTCCAAAATCAACTGGGCACATCCAAAACCAGAAAGGTGAATAATCAAGGGAATTCTGTAATGCCATTTGCACAGGAAATAGCATGTGAAAGAGTATTTCTTGCTGTTGTGGACCACTGATAACCACTGATGAATGCCAGCCATTTTCTCCCCAGACAAAGCAACCTCAGTGTGTTCACCCTACAGCCCTCAGCTCACTAACACTGTGCTTAATGCTATGGATGGAAACAACAACGGGATGCAAAGCAGAGCATCGTTTCTAAGCCTTAATAAAAGGAAAGCTGCGAATTACAAACCTGGCTCATCGTTTCCACTCAGAAGAACATTACTTGGGCACTTCCCCAATTCAGTGCATTCTCAGAAAAATAAAATCAAAATGCACTAGGGATTGGTTTTCTATTTGGGCTATTGTGTGAGAGCATCACCAAACAAGAACGCAGGACTCACACGCTCCCTAAAGCTGCACCGCACTCCCCCAGCTATCACCTGCTACTTTCAACTCCTCTTTACCATTTTTTTTTTCATCCATATCTCAATCTTTAAATTAAAACGATATCTTTCACTGGTGGCTCCAAAAGCTCTGCTTTTATATTAAACTGATTTCTTAGTTTGAGGAGCGCCTTTGTGATTAACAGCATCAAAGAAACAGCCTCGGTGTCCCGAGCAGAATATTCTTAGAAATAAGTTCTAGATAGCAGTAAGTGTAAGCAACTGATTTGTCTGCAAAATGTGACATTATGGTTGGCAGGAAGTAAAAGTAATTAGTGAAACTAATCATGAAAAGGCGTAGGAATATTTCCTTCTCTATTTATTGAAATTGGGAATTATATCCAAGATATATTTGAATACAGATTTGGGGGGGGGAGGGCAAATCTCTGTGACTGCAACTGCTTTCCAAAGGCACAGAGCATGTCCTGTACTTACAGAGTATTTGCCACCAACTGCTGCGTATTTTTGCAAAGGTTGATTTTGCTGTTACGAGATGTACAGTGGGAGATTAGTATTTTTAATACTGCCTATGACATTTATACCGCTACCAGGTATTGTTCTGTGACCAACCACTACCACAACGAGCCAACTTCAGCTGTTCAACTTGACCTCTTAGGAAGGAAGTCCTCTTATACCCCCCTTCCCTTTTGGCCTTCCTGCATTATTCCTTTGCCCATTTTGCCCATTCCCCAGTGTCCTCTGCCCTACCTAGTGAAATGAATCACCTGCTCCATTAGATGTATCTTACAATTCCACAAAGCTATCGTATAAAGGGTTGAGCACACAACTTGCCCAGAGAGGTGGTGGTGCCCCACTCCTGCAGACACCCAAGGTCAGGCTGGATGGGCTCTGAGCACTGATGGAGCTGTGAGTGTCCCTGCTCAGTGCAAAAGGGCTAGATGGCCTTTAAGGGTCCCTTCCAACTGAAGTGGTTCAATGATTTGCCTGCCTAGAGAAACCCTCAGCCAGCCCAGAGCCTACAGAACACCTCTTATTCTCACCTCCTCTTGGATGCCTCTGCAAGTCTCATGTTTAATGCTCCCAGGCTCCTCATTTTGTGTTCAGTCACCATCAGAACCACTCAGCTGCTGAGCGGTTTGGGATCAAAGAGCTCCCAACACTGTTTATAGCACCCGCAGCTACTGAGCTACCGAGGAGAGCTGAGCGATCGCACCCACATATTTACAGTGAAACGAAGAAATGGATCCTCTCAGCAAACCCGAGCCTGCAAGAACTTTGCAGAACATGTCAAGTTCCACTGATAGAGACAGGGTCACACGCAGATGAAGTAAGCGATAAAAGCAAATAGCTGCAAAATGTATGTGAGGGCCCCACACACCCACATCTGAAATGTCACCCTGCATATGAAGCAGTTTATAATCTCCCATAATGCCCAAGGAAGTCAAAATGCATGGAAACGTGATTTATTTTAAAATGCAACAACCAAAGGAGCTCTCACAGAAGGGAAAACGTGCCGATTTTTTTTTTTTACATCTGCTCAAGTATTGGCGCTATTTTAGGGACACTGTGTGTGCACAGCAGAAAATGAAGTCCCATCCAAACTTACTTTGCATGGTATTATATGTAAACCAGAGCAGTTCAGAGGCCGTAACGCAATTTGCTCCTTAGTGTGAGCTTTGGTCTGTACTATTCATCAGACAGGCTGGTACGTAAGTGTCATCCTTGATCTCATAATTCATGCTGTTTCTACCTCCTTGCTACTATTTCTTCTACTATTTTTCACCATCACACTTGTCAAAACTTCACAGTTCTGAGGCCAAAACCCTTTGGAGTTATGGGAGAAGCAGTGAGAGGAAAGGGCAAGTGCTGGTCGTAGAATCATAGAATGGCTTGGGTTGGAAGGAACCTCAAGGATCATGAAGCTCCAACCACCCTGCCACAGGCAGGGCCACCACCCTCCACATTTAATACCAGACCAGGCTGCCCAGGGCCCATCCAACCTGGCCTTGAACACCTCCAGGTTTGGGGCATCTGTAACCTCTCTGGGCAGCTGTTCCAGCACCTCAACACTCTTGCCACTGATTTCCATGGGATTTTATTTCCGTATACAGAGAGGTGGCACAAGTTCATTTCTGCTCTCTCTTTGTACTTTTCAAAACAAAGGGATGTTCTCCACACCTGCACTCTGCAGCCAGGAAGACCGTGTCACTTGATTCAATATTTACCTTTTCTCAGGCCCGGCATTCCAAAATGCTCTATTACCACCCTGCTGTATAGTCCCACTACTCCTATCCCAGAGTTCTCCTAATGTAACATGGGGCAAGCCCAAATATTTTTTGCTCCATTATCTCAGCACCAACGTTGAGTGTAGCAATGTGGTAAGACGAGGAACATTTGCATGTGAATGGTGCTGCACTCCCAGACACAGCCCGCTAACACTTGTCATCTGCTGGCTGGGAGAACAGTCCTTCCTGCAGTTGCATATGCTCTGAGGGCTGGAACTATTTTTAATTGTCAGCACTGCTGCATTATGGAGCATGGAACGCATAATAGCAAATCCCAGACACAAAAGCAATCACTTTTCAGTTGACCACCCATGCCATCACAGTAATTTTCAGTGGGTGTGGGGGGGATCAAGGAGGAGGGCGTCAGCCACAGATTTCTATGAGGAAAGGGCAGAGGTTTCCTCCACCCATCAGCAGCAGGGGAGCAGATCAGCCTCGATGGCTCAGAACCCAGTTCAAGCTGTACAGGTCTTCCTCCTGCCATTGAGAACAGGGTCAGTGCCAAAAGACCTTTTGGACCCAACACAAAGCCAGACCAGCTGCAGTCTCCAAAAATGTCCATGTAGCTCCTCCAAGTCTTCCCACAAAAGGATCTGAGCCAGTGAATATTAACATACTGCATTCTCCAAATCCTCTGCAAACAGCTGAAATCACAGTTACGGAGAATGGAGCAAGAGGACAGAAAAAATTCAACATCTTGCTGAGCAGAGCACAGTACTGCTCTCAGAGGGGAGAACACAACCTCACACTTCTCAGCTTTCTTCCTTGATCACCAGACCTACCCATCTAGGGACAAACTGCACAGGTGACACAGCATGATCCAAGCCAACGCACCCTACAAGACGACACAATGTCAACAGGTAATGGAATAAGCAACGAGACATACAGCAAGGGTGCAGCAGATCCCAAGAAGCACTTCCAGCCTTTCTTCCTCTGAATTACAAGGCTGTGACTGGATTTTAAAGCCTAACTCATGGATTTGGACAAACCTCTCCGAAGGCCCAAAGACGGCAGCACCATCTACCATAATGATAGCTGTCAGCTTATTAAATAACTTTTAATTATCAGGCCTGTAAGAATTTACAGTGTAAACATGTACAGCTATAGGAAGCTGTAACTCTCCAGACAAAATCCAGCAGAGATTTCAAAGGGAACATTTTCCAAGTCCTATAAGTGCCCAACATATTTCATATTGATGCTTCTTTATGAGGGTTATAATTAAGATTCTTCTCTGCCAGTGAAGCACCCCAAATGCTTGTCGAGGGTATATATGCTTCTAAAAACACTAGACACCGATCCAGGAAAAGTGTTAACTAATTTGCTCTGATGATTATAAAAAGAAAAGAAGCCCCCAGCTTTCCTTTTTAAATCTTCACTAACATTTTTTTTCTTTCTGTATGTCATAAGTGATGTGGTAAAATGGGCAGTGGAGACCTCATGTGACAGTAACCCAATCCTGATCCTTGGCTGTGAAGACTCTCTGCTGGGAACCCTTCCCACGTGCACTGGAGCCTTCCCACATGGCAGCCCCCAAAGCTGAGCGGCGGTGGCTGCATGAAGACATGCTTTTGGCTGCTGTGAAAATGAAAGAGAGTTAAAGTTACATTTAGAAACAGCAGCACTTACCACAGGCTCAGGGCTCGTATACAACTACCACAGCTCAGGTGATGCACGATGAACGGTAAAACTAACCACGAATCTGACATTTTATCTATTTACATTGCGATGACAGTACCCTGCTGTCCAAAATCCCCTAAAATCAATGAAAACTCTCTCTCTGCTTTCTATGCCTTTGCTTCTTGCTACAGCTACATTTTTTACTTTGACCAATGATCACTTTGTGTACTATTAGCTGAGCAAAGTGTGACTTCACACAACCGAAGAGCTGAAACACAGCCTATGGCACAACCTGATGGCTTGCAGTTCCCCAGCCCCTTCCTTTCCAGCTCTTTTTTAGGCCAGCATTAAATTGCAGGATCGTAGAATCATTAAGGTTGGAAAAGATGATCTAGTCCAACCATTCACCTACCACCAATATGGCCCATTAAACACGTCCCTACTACTTCATACATTTGACTTCAGTCAGGTCTCGTATTATATTTACAGCTGTGCTTGGCTGAAGTCTCAGACACCATCAAATCATGAATCTGAAACCTTACCTATTTACACTACTGTGATAATACCCTGTTTGGAATTTAAGGCAAGGTCCTTACATATTTCTCACTAAACAAATAAATAAAAAGACAGATATAAGAGGTTAACTGTTCTTTTGCTAGCAAAGCAAAGAGAGGTGGAAAGTTGAATTCAAGCTTTATTTAGCCTTTATCAAGGAAATCTGCCAGTAACATGCTGCAAATCTCAGCAGCTTGCTGGCTCCTGTTATTAGCAACATGTGAAGTGACAAGGAAAAGCAAAGGGGGAAAAAGTCTTTTTGCAGAAGTTTTAGTAGTTCTTCAATAGCCACAGAAATAACATAGTCAAGAGTTGCCCATAGGATACTGCAGATGCAGACGTAGGAAAGCAAAGAACCACCCACAACACGTGTGTCACTCACTTGTTGCTAATGATGCAGAGCCAAGAGGCTCACAATAGCTTTCAAGTCTCGGTGCTTTGCAGCAGCTTCTGGAGCCAGAGCAGCCAGGGCCGTGAGCAGGTGCCTTCCAAAGTCACCTCTGAGGGTGAAACTCAGAGGTTGCCTTTGATTTATACCTGCTCTGAATCAGCTTTAAAAGTCTCTATATTAAAAACAACAACAACTTGGCATCGCAAAGATGGAATTCAGCTCTTAAGACATCAGGATGATTTGTGAAGGGCTACAGCAATAGAGAGCCTACAGGCTTGAGTTTGTTCAAAGCTGCTAAAGCTGCACTATGGATTTGCAGAAGTCTGGCTCACATGTACTGAATGGGATGAAAATAACAGTTTGGGCAAAAATAGCCCTACAAGAAAATCTGTCAGAATATATGGGATCAAAAAGCTTTCAGTCTTTAGAAATCCAGTATTTTCTTAAGGTGAAAAACTCCCAAAGTCCTATTTTAAGTTTCAAGACAAATAAGCCCTGGAATACTTGAGAAATAAATACCAGCCCGTGATTCACAAGGGATGTATTCCCAATTTTCCACCCGTAATGCACAAAAAGGGAAGCATTTAGAATATTTCCTCCTAAAACAGCTCTCCCTTTTGGTTATATAGATCAGTCGCCTGCCTACAGACATTAGAATGAAACTGCAGGACTATTTCAGTGCTATCTCAGCTCCAATATATTACATGGATACTTTAAATAGATGCCATGCACCAAAGCACAGTTCTCAATCATATTTTAGTCTAATACCTCTTTTGTTAACGTGGAGTTTGGGCTTCATCTATTTGCCTTTTGCAGCACTTGAGTGCCCTCAGGTGTAGATTGTCCAGGAGCTGCTCCCATCCCAAGGCAGAGCTCTGCCCTTGGCCAAGTGCACGTTGGTGCCTTCATTCCTTCACCTTACAAAGGAGAACAGTGCTAAAGGAGAGACGTTGCTAGTTGTTGTGCTAGTTTTTCCCCAAGAATATATGATCTGTCATTCCAGAGACAAGACACCACTCTTCATGCACAAGATCAAATGTGAATGATTGCCTTCATACCACACTCCTAGAAACCCACTGTTTTAAAGATTAAAGTAGTAGAGTGGTTCAAGACATGAAAGACCAAGGAAACCAGCTATGGACAGGACAGAACTGAGAGCTAAACACTTCCAAACATGAAAAAAAAAAAAGAAAGCACAAAGCTGAAAAGCGTTCACTGAAATGAGAACAGCATGTTCGCAATGAGCTCCACCATGCAGCTTGGAAGTGAGATTCACAGCAAAAGCATGTAGAAAGGCTGCTTTGTTTTGTTAGGAGAGTTACTGTGATTCTTAGCAGAATCCATGCCATACATGACTCAAAGCTTTGATGATTTCTCTTGACATACAGCTTCAGAACTGGCTATAGCTTCTTTTTCCTCCGAATGGCCTTACGAGTTCTATTGGAGCCTTTTCTGTACCTCTTCTATACCCCAGACATTCACGGTCTGTAGAAAGCCCCTTCCAAACAATAACCAAATATATAAGCTGAGTTTCACAAGCGAAAAGAATGAGTGTTTGAAATCATTTCTCCACAAATGCTCCTGTCACAAAAGTACTCACACATCCCCAGGCATCAGATTGTAAAATGTAAAAAAAATAACAGTATTTCAAATTGAATTGCAACACTTTAGACATGAAAACACCTCTTAAGCTTCTTGTGTATGTATTTGCAAAAGACATCTCAAAAGCCAATGCTTGCTGAGTAGAAATAAAGAGTTTCCAAAACTTTTCAGTTATAGAGCATGTTTAATTATATATATGGAGATTATAATTACAATGTTACTGGCTCATTAATTCTAGTAAAATTTGGGGGGGGGGGGAGGGGAGGAGAGGAGGGGGTTGGAAACAATTCTGATTTGCTGAAAGCATCTCACCTTGGCCAAACCATGGTTCAAGCCACGTCTAAACGTTCAGCTTTGTCCACAGCACTGTTCGTCTCCCTGAGCATAAGCATAATAACCGCCAGAAGTATCTGCTCTGTTTAGTCACGGTTACCTACCTCAGTTTCCACATACAAAGAAGATCTTAATTCAGACTGGTAAGAAAATGACCTTCCTTATGCTCTGTAACTATAACAAAAGCAAACATTCCAAACGCATGGAAACACAGTTGTCCTTCCCTCTTTTGAGGTCAACGCTCAAACCAGATGCATGGATCCTGACTCAGAGCTTTGCTCCAACAGATCAACCTCCACTTTGTGGGTTAAACTCAATAACGGCATGCAGAATTAAATCCACGACACCATCCACAGTTACGCACGCAACAGCACTGTCATTACAACAGTTTCAAACAGCTTTCCAAAAAAAAAAAAAGTCAGGAGTGCATTTTTGCCCAATGACACAAAAGAATATCTGCCTGCCAGAAAAACCACTTCGCTTTTGCCACGCGCCTTGTCACACTGCTGGTTCCATAAGGAAGCCTCAGAACAGCAGCTCAAAGAAATTCTCTGAAAGTCACTTTCTTTATCTCCAAAGGAAAGAAAAAAGACATTCTCCTTGCCCCGTGCACTCCCTGCTCCCAAGGCAACGTTATGCATAGCACGGGGGGGGGGGGGGGGGCGCTCAGGATGGAGTTCATTCTGCTGCAGCCTCCACATCCTGCAAAATAAAGCATTTTGGCTTTCTGAAATAGAGGCATTTGCTATCCCATGCTGCCCATAGAGGAACCAGAAACGCCTTCACGCTTTGTGATCACTTCAGCTATTATAAAGATTTAACTTTATGTGATAAGATGCTACTTCGTGCTTCCTTCTGCTCCGATCGCTATGATGGATTTATAAGGGTGGCTGATAAAGCATTAATATATTTATCTGTTTCTATGCAAACAGAAACAGTGAATTTGCTTTTTCATGCGCTGGAATTAAATTCGGTGTGATCAGAAGAATATGTTAACACAGTAAAATACCTGATGTATAATTCAGGCTCTTAGGAGCGAAAACTGAGGGAGACATTTTCAGATGACTGTGCTGACGAGCCCTGATGCCCAATACGTCTGATGCAGTGAAGAATAAGTTGGAAAGCCTATGTCATTTTTCTGGTTTGTTTGCTTTTCATCAGTAATATACAGCATTGTGTCTTCGTTTTAGATTCCCTACTGGAAAGACTGGAACATTCATGCTGGAAACCAAAGTGCATCACAATGACATCAATACCCAGATCTACGAATGAGTCAGTTACATGCTTCTGACCAAGACAGCACTTAGAAGAGTTAAGAAATATATATATATATGTATATTTACAATAAGGAGAACTCATGCATCAGTTATGCCACACCTGCTGGCAAGTTCAAGTCGGTAAGGGCTGTGCTTTCTCTGATAGCTTTGGGAACATGCTGGCTTCTGGCCAGGCTGTCAGAATGTCAGTCTGGAAACGAGCTGTTTTCAAGCAGCCTTTTTTTTCCCCCACCAGGCTGAGATTTCATAGAGTCAAAAGCAATTTGTCTGGATCTCAAAGATTTTAAGTGTTGGCCCGCTGACTGTGATTTTGCAAACAGACCAAGCAGACTCATTGCAAACATGCAACAACAAAGGGCTGGAGTTAAGCTTCCTTATGTCACACAAACCACAGCAAGGCTCACTTGCTCCTCCCCGCAAGGTGCTCACTAGTCAAGTTCATATATCACGTAAAATCATAGTTATCATTTTAAATTATTAGTGATTTATGCGACCACATACATGTTTATGGAGTACAATTAACCTATAGGGATACATCCCTCCGAAAAAAAGATAATAATCACTCTTACGCTTCTAATTACTAAATAATGGATTTCTCTAATTGCTAGAGAAACAGAGTTAACCCAGCACAGCAACAGCTCTGCAGGTCAGAGCTGTACAGTAAAAGGGAAAGCAGGCAGCTGAGCCAAGAGCACACTTGAGACATGACAGGCTTGTCACCAAGCCGACATGTTACACCTCTCTTTATCACACTCCTCAGTGTTGTTACCTAAGCGGTGGCACCTCACAGGATGCTGAAAGCTCAGACCTGCCAACTCCCTTTATTTACCAGGACTGCTGGCTTTTCTCTGAAATATGCAAAATGAAACAGAGGTATAAAATCGAGACAGGCGTTGCTCCACTGCCTCAAGTATCCATCTACAGCTGCAAAGGCAAGATAAAACCGTTCTTCACAAACATCCTGTAAGAGCTTTCCCCTGGGCTGCAGCAAGCAAGCTGCAGTTAAGGAGAAAAAAACCAACAAGTTCCTTATCCCCTTCCCATCACTGTGAACTTCTTACAACCAAGTCACGTGCATAGAATAGAGTTGTAAGTGTTGGAAAAGACCACTTCAGTCATCTAGTCCAACCATCAACTCATCACCACAACCCATCATCCACACTGGTAACTTTTGGCACACACGAACCTTCTGTTATCTACAAACTCCAGTGCTGAGCCAAAGCTGGATGTGGACACGGCAGCTGGTTTGCAAAGTTTCAGCTATCCTTTGGCTTCAGGTCAAACGTATACCCAAAATACTTGTGTCAAATCCCAAAGCTGAAGCACAAACCAATGGCTTCTAGATTTTTGTGAGATGGAAGGAACAAAATACAAATTGGAACTTCCAAGGCGTTTCACCAACTAGTGCAATATCAAAAGACAGATACCAGCTCTGGAAGCATCTGAAGATGTGGGTTGGTGATTGTTCACACCAATGTTCAATGAGAAAAACTTTCAAACTCAACATCTTAAACGGAGCTTAAACAAGAGTCTTCCTAACACTGCCAAGTCAAACTACGTAATGGCTATAGTATAAAGCTAAATTAGTGTTTTGACCATGAAATCATAACTCTGACAAAGCCACAAGATTTAAAATTACCTTTTGTATGATTTCAATAGGGGCTTATTATCTAAATGTCAGCTGCAATCAATAACATTACCTTTTGGTATATCTCAGTGTACATGATTTATTTGCGGTAATGTTCCATAATTACAGCTGATGTAAAATGACTAATCAACTCCACATTTCAACACGGTTAACCATTCTATTCACAACTTCCACATCGCTACTGAAAACATGGTTCAAAGCAGTTGAGCAGTCCCTAAATACGTCAGTGAAGCACTGTCCCTCACGTAGATCCGTGCATAGACATACACACATTTGTGCACGTGCACTGAGCTGACCAACGCTTGCTGTTTGTCCGTTAAAACATTTTACAAACTCAAAACAGTGGCCTATTTTCAGTGCTATTCACAGCAGGCTAAATGATTGAAGATTTGACAAGTGACACAATTAAGCCACTTTCGACTTCCTTTCAGCTCATGTCATTTATTTTATTGGATTACAGTTATTAGAAGCTGGGGGAGGAAAGTGGGCAGGAAAAGGGGGGGATTAGGTTTAGTTGTTCACTCGACAATGTAACTTACTCATTTTGGCACATACCGCTATGCCTATTTTTACATTATCCATCGCTCCGCTTTCCCCAAGATATGCCTTCACCCACACACCACTTGTGCACTGTACAAGGCTTCGCAGTTATGTAATGGCAACATTTCAGCTTGGAGATGTAGGCTTTTGCCACAGCACAGGAAGGTGCTATCACAGTCGTAGAGAGGAACCAGTGGGGACACAGACATGGGGCTGGAGGAAGAGGGGCTCAGTGGCTCCTGCTGGAAGGGCATGGACAGCCATGAAGTCCCTCAACAAAAGTGATGAGGGAAAAATACAATAATGACAATACAATATATTTCTATACTATCACTATATATATTGCAAAGACATCTTTATATTTAGGTATATTAATATTAATATATTTCTGTGTTTCTTTTCTTTGGGCTCTACTGACTTTGCTTCCTATGTGTAAAATTTCAAGTTACAGAGAGTTTCTCTCTTTCCCCGTCATTCAGTAACGGTAACCATAAAACAGATGTTTCAAGCTTCAGCCAATCACATGGCTTGCTCCTCACCCTATTAACGAATCAATTTACATGAGAAATTACCACCAAACCACCCTTCTTTGTGTGTGTGTGATTATTTTTGGTCAAGACCCCACAATGTTATTAACCAATCACGTGAAAATCCTAAACAGGAAGTTAGAACTAGTTCAATAAATCATTCAAAATAATAAAGCTATGCACTAGAGTGTACGTATATTTTGTTTAACCTCGCTGATTTAATACTAAAGGTATTTTTCTTTCTTTTGCACTGGTGAACTATTAGCGACAGTTATCCAATTTCAAAGTTACAAAGAAAAATACAGTGATACATTAACCAATCAACTTATCTTTTCACTAAAAAGAACAAAGAGACTGATAGCATTGAAACCACCAAGACTGCAAGGTGGTTGTTGTCCCACTCCTCTACAACAAACACTAGAATCGTAGAGTCACCAAGATTGGAAAAGACCTACAAGATCATTCAGTCCAACCATAAAATGTCACCTTGACCCTGTGACAACTCAGTAGGAGAAAACACAAACTCATCAACTTTTCTGCAGGAGTCCATGACAACTAAAAAACTTATACAGAACAGATGAGATGCACGATGATGTTGTCTGTAATTGCTTCACAAATTACCATCAACCAGATCCAGCACTGAATACGTTTCAGAGAAAGTTCAGCTAAACATGCTAAAATATCATTATTAAATGATTTAATAATCTCAATGACAAGAACAAGAGATTTCTAGATATCTCACAAGGAAAGCAGCATGCTTATCTGTGCTACGTAGAGAAACAAATACATACAAATAACTAATAATAGTAAAGCAGAGTCATTGAGCAACTCAAAATATATCATGGCTCTCCTTCCTACAGAGCCCATAATTAATTATATAACAAGAATAAGATTGTAACAAACTAATTCCATCATCATTATTATTAGCCTGTACAGCTTATGTAAATGGTAACAAGGGTTGTCAAGACAGTTAGATGATAAAGCATACGCAGCAGACAGATTGGTTCAGTTTAGCATCTGAATTCCCATTTTAACTAAAGAGTGATTTAAATATGAATTTTAATTTGAATTAAAATATAAAAAAGGATTTTCACAGAGACACCTTGTTTTCTGCAGACCTATATGGAAAGAAGCCATTATGAAAATTGAGTTATTTTAGTGGATTCCTTTCTGAAAAGACAGGAGGTGAATGATATGAAAGTGAATGGGCCCAGCAAAATAAATCTTGAACAATTTCACTTTATACAATGCTTTTCCCAGGCCCACTGACTGACTCCAACACATTGTGCTTTGGTGAATGCCTCCTCCTCCCTCTATCCAGTCAAGCTGCACAGCCTGGGGCACTGCCTGACTTATGAGCCACCGAGCAAAGGGATTCAAAACAGGAACACTCGCTGTGTGCCTACCCTTGGAGGCACCCAAGGTCAGGATGGAAAGAGCTCTGAGAACCTGATGGACTACTAGATGTCCCTGTTAATACTGGGGAACTCATGGTACCACATGGCCTTTAAGGTTCCTTTCCAACTCAAATGATTCTACGAGATATCACAAACTGAGCAAATTGACTTAATGCAGCGGATCACCATCTCTCAAAAAAAAAAAAGCCTCTTGATTTGCACTGGCATGAATGAAACAAGTTTTTAACGCTCTGGATGATGCCAACCTTGGCACAGCCATTGGGAGGATCCATTTTCAAACAAGCTGGAACTCAGGCTCTGCTCTCTTTTTGCTTTGTGAGGAGCATATTCCACAGAGAAACTCAAGAGGCTCAAAGTTATCCTCTGTGGCTTTTGTTTCATACCTCTAGAAATCATGACACCTTCTATGATGCCTAGAATCAGTTTTCACAGTGCGTGATCCAACTGGATACCAGTATTGTTGCGTCCAGAACAGACATCTCTTGTCACTAAAGCAACACTGTGCATCTGAAACAATTCTATATGTAGTGCGAAAAGGTTTCATTTCCAAAAAATGCAAACTGAAGTTCAAGTCTATGAGCGCAGAAAACGTGGCTGCTTTGGGTAGTCAGAAATGCCAAATGTTTTGTCATTTCATTGGGATGCTCCTGGAATAATTCTGGAGTACCTCAGCACACAAAGCACTTTGTGCAGGTATGGTAAGAAGGTAAGCTAAGAATACAGATGAAAGATGACCTCAGAGTGAAACTGATGACTTCAGCAGCGCTAATTACGACATTGAAAGCCATAATCCAGCCATTCCGAAGAAAAGATTGATTGGGATGGAAAAAAAGCAACTGTGGCAATACTCAAAATGGAAACGCCTGAAGAAAGGTAAGGCATTTTCATGAAACCTCAGAAACCCAATAGGCAGCTACTTAAGCCATACTTTAGGACATGCCACAAACAAATCTTCAGGAGTAAAAAGGGAGCCAACCTCATCATCAATAGCACCACAGTACATTATATGTGATCGCTGTTGCAATGAAGTTCCTGGCTTCTGTTGGGTGGCCACAGCCATTTCCCTGCAATTCACTGCAAGTCTTCGTGGTGCGGATGACATCAGAGCATTAAATCTTTTTTCCCTTCCTCCACTGCATATAGGAATAAAACTGGGATTATGCATGCTGGCGCACACACGCACTGTGCATCTACAGGTCATAAAAACAACACATCCAGTAAATTGCAGTCACTATTTTTGCCAAGTAAAAATAAAATATATCATCACTTCCAGAAAAAAATAAAAAATGAATCCACTAACTGTGGATTGTGTGACAAGGGAATGTTATATTTGTATTAAAAGTGATCTAAATATTACCCTTTACTGCCAGCATGAATTTGAGGAAAAGTAGTGTGAATTTTAATTACTGTGCTACTGAGAAATGCAACGCACTCAGTTGCAGTTTAAAAGTATTCTGCATGTTTATTTAAAGACTTAAGGAAATACTTAAAGAACTGCTGCATTACAATTTATTACAAAAGGTGTGCTATATATGTAATATATCAGAGACAAGAAGGGGAAAGTGACTTTAAACAAGAAATGTCAGTTATCGATGAGCTATCAAAGTAAAGCCAACTCGCAGGTGGAGTCCGGGTGGAGCTGAGCATATGTTGTGCACACAGAGATCTAGGCAGCAGTGGCAATAAAACTAAATTAAAAATAGCAGCTAGAGAAAGCAAGATTAACAAGTAAATGGAAAAAAAAAGACACAATTCACAGAGCATGAGGGATAGAAGCAGACTGTGAAGATCTGATTTAGAAAGGTGCCAGAGACATGGAGAAACCCCTCTTAGGGTTAGGATGACCCTCTATCCCATCATGAGACTCCAGCCGTTGATCGCCTAGATGCACTGCTTGCAACCCTCAGCCACAACAGCTGAGTTCTGCCAACCACATAGAATGATGCATAGAAATTGTGACAAAAGAACACGGATGGAATCTGAGATTTGCTTCCTTCCACGATGCGATGCTTCCCTAAGACCAAAGATAATCATTGAGTTGTACCATCTTCTCTCTGAAACTTGCCTTCATGTTTTTGTTTCTGGAACCAAGATGAAGAACAGTATAATTTAAGAAAACAAACTTTAGTGTTCGATACCATGGACTACTAATACAGACAAAGATTTCTGCAATAAGAATGCAGGAGGAAGGCCCAAAGCAGTTGAATTTACATTCTCAGAGTCCCCATTTACAGGGCAGGCTTTGGAAAGAAATTTTACATGAGAAAGAAAGGAACGTTTGCTCATTAGCAATTCCTGCTGAGGTTGCAGAAGCCATAGATTTATAATGTTAATGTTTTCTGCTTCCGTAGATATGGCACGTATATAGCTTGTAATTACCAAAATGAAATATAACTAATTACACAGTTGAGTTTTAGATAATGAGATAGTATCTTGGAAAGCATAATTAGGGAACAAAGGGTGAATCTGAGGCCATTTCAGCACCTCAACTTCTCTAACAGCTCTGAGATCTCCATTGGCTAGCATAAAAGTAAAAATAAAAAGAAGCTAAAGTTAAGACCTAGTAAAATTCAGGTAAGCTTTAAGGTTGCTTCATGGCTCTGAAGATCCTTCTCCACTGAATAAAGCTGGTGTAGCACTCCGCTGAGGTAGAGACAAAATCACACATTTAACAGCTCAAATACCATCCATGGTACAGGTCCGAAGTGCCCGTTAATTAGCTGTTCAAAAAGCAGAACAGCAAAGAAACGTCCTTTTGGAAACGTGTCTTTAAATGGCTTTTGTTGAGCTGAATTATGACTGCCTCGTACAATGAAGAAAAACAACAGCAGAACTGAAAATCAAAGCCATCTTTCTGGCTTCCTTACAAATCCGCAGTTGCATTCTGCTTTATGGAAAGTCCATCAGGACCACTTCGCTCTCTGCATTGCACCATTCCTACAAAAGCAGCTCTATTATTTCTCACAAGTAAAATTTACTTTTCCATTTTGGCTGACGGGATGACGGCACACCAGTAATTTATCTTTGCCTGCAAAAACACTTCACGGTGTCCTTTAAATGATGCTCCCCCTTCCACTCTTCCATTTCCCCTTTTGGCTGCACATTGGCACTGCTCTGTGGGGCTCTCCTCCTGCTGTTCTTACTCAGGCAGGACTCCAGCAATGCCCCTAACACCACTGTACAAGCAGACTCACTGCACACAGGAGACATTATACCCTTTCATAGTGAAACAATCAAGAGGAAACCCTTTCCGCTTAAAGCAATACATTCAAAAGCTCCAAAAATAATTAAGTGCCTACTTCAACATCCTTCCTCCAGTCTCTGATCACCATTGGTACAGAAAAAAAAATCAGTTTTCCTCTACATTAAACATAATCCTTGTTTACTACAAGGAACTGAGCCAAACCATCACCTAAACAGACTAGACAGCAACTAGATAGTTGCTTATACTGGGCAGCTCATCTTAGAGTTTGGAAACATCATTTCCAAATAGTTCAACTTTTTTGTTTGGATAAACATTTAATAAAGGTTTAACTCAGGAGAGGAATAGGGAACTATGAAAATGGAAACAAGATTTTCTGTGAAACAAGATATTTCTGAAGGGCCTTCCAAAAACAGCCGCTTCTAAGGAATGAGTTTTCTGCAGAACAGTTCCTTTGTGACTGACTGAGTAAGCACAGTTCTAGCAAGTACATTACAGTCATTTTGCATGCTGTTAATTCCATGGAATTTTCAAGTGTAATGAGACTATGGGGACAAAAAGTAATCACCTATGGAAAAAGAAAGTCAACTAGATGGACCGGGGATGGTTTCTTTTCTACATTACTCACCTTCCGTGCATTTTCTGAACACAGTGGAATTCATGCAGGGGAGAAACAAATGGACAATTTTCATTTTTCCTGCAGCTTGTCAATTTTATCACTTTGACCACACCATGACCAAAACCCCTATCAGCATCATCAACATCTTTCACATGTTTCTTGCAGCAGACAATCTGGGCCCACAAAGCATCCGCCAGTAACCATAGAGTCCAAGTGCTAACTCATTATTACTTGTAAGGGTGTATTTCTGGACAACATCAGCTGTGATGCTGAACCTATAAAACAGATTAATGTCTGGATGTGCTGATTAACATCCCAGTGCAAGTCTTTACATAAAAACCAGCAACCAAAGAGAGCCGGAACATTTACAAAACTGGAGCCAACAAGGCACAGTGAGGACACTGTTTAGCTTATTCATATTTAACATGTTCAATCCAGTCCTGGTATCCCTTTGCACTGTGTATTCATTTTTAACTAGTCTAACAATCCATCATTTACTGCTGCATAATATTCCTTCCCCATACAGACCTAATACAGCTGTCACTATCGCTTTGCACTTAAAAGCTTCATTTCTGAAAGACTGAACGAAATACCCCAAGTTAAATTCACATTCAGCTGACAGGCAGTCTATCATTTCTGCCTTTCCTAACTCCAAACGCATCTTTTAACTCTTGGTTTTCAATTCTTCTATTGGAAGAGCCTTCCTGCAGCCCAAAAACACTTATTTCTAGCATTCAGGCTTCTTTGCCCTCAGCATCCAGCCACTCTGTTCCTAAGTGATTTAATTACCTGTCCCTCCCAGTTCCATCCTATAGCTTTATTTCCTAACAGCCTCAAGGGTTCCATCAGCCAGCCCCGTTCTCTAAAGTTGATTCTTTTGGCTCTTCCCAGGAGCACAACACAACTCGAAGTGGGCCACATTGGTGGTAGGTAGACTGTTGGGCTTCAATGACCTTAGAGGTCTTCTCCAACTTTAACGACCCTATGATTCTAAGACTCCAATCTCAGAAATTCACAGCAGCACTCTGCTTGGTGCATCACCTGGGGAAAGAATTATTCATTTTGTTTGAAATTATGGAGTCTGCCTCTTCAACAAGAAAACAGCCACTGCTTGGACCGAACAGAATGTTTTAATAACTGGGAAAAACATTTGGGCTGCAAAGACCTGCAGGTTTAAGCAACAGAAACTTTTCTGCTTCAGACAGATGGGTGAACAGGAACTCAGTAAGAACACAGAAAGCTGATGAAGAATCCTCAGTGGTTAAATGACTAAAGCTGCAAACGTGTTACAGGAGGGGCAGAGGCTGGGAGGAAGAAGAAGAGGAACTACTCTGAGAAGGTGTGATCTGGCACAGCACATATACATCTGTGAGGCCAGGGGAAAGGTGCACAGCAGTTTGTTTTCTTCCGATGGTCTTGAAGGCAAGGAATAACAGTGCACAGATTTGGAATGGAGACCACAGCTGCTTTCTATATGAAAAAAGGGAAGGAACCCAAGCGGGCAACAGTCTCTGTTCTCTCACGTAATCCCTAACCCTACCACAAGAGAAAGGGAATATATAGCTTTGTACATCTTCTGGATGTTAGAGATGGGAAGCACATCACACACCAGCTGTGCTGCATAACCTGGCAACAAGCTCCTGCTTTTGTTTGCAAGGATGTAGCCCTCAGCAACAAAAAAGGCATTTTTAAAAATAGGAGTGGAAGTTTACAGCATAACAAACAGGCAATAATTTCTTTAAAAGCAGTGCATTCTGATGTAGCCCTAAGCATGCCAGAGGCACAACATCAACTTCTCCACAGCTGCATTTTTATGAGGCCCCAGGATGTATCTGCTGGGAGCAGGGATCCAGAAGAAGAGAGGTGCAGGGCAAATTCCATTAGCAAACAGATATCAAAATAGCGAAGGACAGAGAAAATGCAAGAGCAGATAAATAAATGAAATACATAAACGAGATACCAAGAAGCAAGTCTAAACTTCCTCCAACATGACAGAAATTATTAACAGAGTACTCCTGCATTTTCCTTCCACCTAAATGACAGTATTTTGAGAGACACCCTCAACAACTGCACAAGAAAGCGGGCTGTGTTGGGCTACGGGGATGGTAGGAGCTGAGAGCTGGAGCAGCCCTCACTGCTTGTAATTCCTTGCTTCTAATGCTGGGTTTCTCATCCTGAAAGACAACTAGGAGAGAACTTGATTTAGTTGCTGTCAGTTGGAATTAAGCACATCTGAAAAACAGACAGGATGGGAAAGGAAAAAAATAGCATGTTTGCAAAAAACTGTAGACCCATCATCTATTACAACAAACTTAGCACAAGGATGCAGAGTGGGAAGCAACATATTTGCTGTTATCTCTTTGTTTTTCCTCATGCACTTTGTAAATTATCCTTCCTATGTAGGTATGTGATGATTCGGAAGAGAGCTTCGCCCAAAAGTCTGTAGCCAAACACATTTATAATGCTCATTAGAAGGACAAAAAGAACTGCAGTGCATGGTTTATGTAGATGGGCGAGGATCATTAACAGGAACAAAGACACAGGCAAAACTAACCTTGGTAATGCTCATTTAGCCAGTCAGCTGCCCCAGTGTATGCAACAGCAGTGACTATGGCAGTCAGTTGCCAAAACTTCAGTCCAATCTGGGAAAGCAACTTAATTTATCCTGTGAGAAACTCCTCAGAAAGACCATTTTGATCACTTCCATCAAAAATGACTAAAAAGGAAAAGAAAAAACAAAAACAACAACAACAAATTATATAACAAATAACAACAGCTTATATTTAATTCAGCTACATGGCATCTTTTGGGAGGGATATTCAGCCTTTTTAAACAAAACACAAAAGGAAATAGAATAAGCCCGTGCTACAATGTCCATTTTCAGAAGGATGTGCTGCATTTCACTAGAACTGCCAAGGTCCCCCTCATTCTGCCTTCCTCCGTTGCACTCTGAGACTATTCATTCCCAACACAATCATCCACATTTCCATTTTGATTTTATTATACCTAGATATGATGCAACCCGTATTTAACAATGCATTACCATTTCCAAGGGCAAATATTTTCCTGTAATCCCAGCTATGTCATTATTCTCTTTCTATTACACATACTTTAAATGTCAAAATCCATCTCCTAGAACTAATCAAATATAAAACGAGCTTAGCAGTAGAGAGTCAGTTTGAAAGGGGTATTCCAGATGAAATAAAAACTTGAATGTCCTTTATTTAAAATAGGCCTTGCCTATTATTTAATTTACGTTTTTGAAACGATGTCCCAAACGATGTCTGGCAAAGAGATTCACGTCTCTCAGCTCTGCTGACATCACCCACTACCCAAAGCAGCACTTAAATACTGGGGTAGATTCAACCCGATCATTATGAAGGGAGACAGGAAGAAACATCACCACCACCTTGATTATAGAATTCCTTTTACTCCCAATAGGTAAGCAGTAAATGCATGAAAAAAACACACCCAGCCATGACAAGAATGTCTGTTTTATGAAGATGGAAAGGTATCAACATTTCGTGTTCAAGTGATTTGAGCCTGAGTTATGTTTTTCATGAATTCCTTTACTTATGCCTAATCCTTTACTCTCCTAGTAGTTTATTGCCAGCATTAATCTTATACAATACATAAATAATGGTTTATCTTTTAACGTAGCTGTCAAAGTTGATCTGATACCTCAATACACCTGATTTTATATTTGTAGTACAGAAGTCTTCATTCATTTATTTCTTCATGAAGTCACAGAGCAAACCCTATCTTACAGTCCACAGGACATGCTACATGTTGGTATAATTACTTTTAAAATTCTGGGCAATTTTTAATTGTTTTTCTGTTTGAAATCTACTGTAAACTTGTTCAAAGCTTAGCTTTGTTTCTTCTGGTGCCTTCATCATTTTAGGACTAATTTCTCTGTAGTGTCACAGTTCAATTTCTGACAAAAATGCACCAACCAGCCAAGTTCTTTCCTGGTTTAGGCAGTAGTTTGGTAACAAAAAAAGGAACAATCTCTCCCTCCGGGATTCCATAGTTTCCACACAACTGAACAAGGTAAATTGTTAAACTCTTTTCAGAATTCATCTCCTTCATCAAATAAGTCTGAAGATACCTGGAATGTACTTGCAGGCTTTGGAATGTACAGCTGGGATCTTGCATCCACTCCCAACTTCATCAGCCCACTCAGATTACAAATGGGACCCTGTGTCTCCAAACACCGAATAACACGGGTTATTCTGTTTGTATCAAATTTGCCTCCTTCTTGATTTCTTGATTCAGATAAGAACCCTGACGTGATTCATATGAGATGCATGACCCTACAAAGTCTTTGTAATCCCCAAACTCAACTTTTTTCCTGTTTTGGACATTCACTGATCAAAAAACACATTTATTTTTGTACAGTATCACTGATAAGACTACAGCTGTCTTGTCTGTGGAATGGGAATGGGCTGCCCAGGGAGGTGGTGGAGTCACCGACCCTGGGGGTGTTCAAGGAACGATTGGATGTTGTGTTGAGGGACATGGTTTAGTGGGAGCTATTGGTGATAGGTGAATGGTTGGACTGGATGATCTTGTAGGTCTTTTCCAACCTTGGTGATTCTATGATTCTATGGCATTTTGGTCTACAGTCTTTATGAGGTTTAACACTGATTAGCTATTTTTCTGGGGCAGCTTTGAGTGCCCTCACACAGATGGGCAAGAAAATGATAACTGTGTAGTGTTGTGTAAACCTACAGGAACTGCAGTTATGTACACTTCTTAACATGAAGATGGATAACAATTGAAAGAGCTGGCAGTGATTTCAAGTGGCCACCTTCTCTTTTCCCTTGTTATGCAGCAGGATAAGAAGATACCTAATCCTTCCTTTACCACAAACCATCTAACCAGTTTGTAACCTGTACTAAATTCATTGCTGAAGCAGATTTCAGAGCTCCCACAAGCAGATAGCTTTAATGCTTCACGGTCCCTGCAGCTGGAAAAAATTCCTAAGACAAACACATTATTTACTTCTTTTATTTCCTGCTGCTATCCACACAGTAATTCATGAAGATTACCTTCATTTATCTTATTTTGCAAATTCACAAATCTTTTTCAGACTCAGTCAGCTGGTGTCCATCCCCACCAGTCTCATATTCTGAATTTCTCATCTTTCCACACTTCAGAAACTTCCATTTGTCTGCAGCTTTCAAGAATGTAAAGCATAAAACTTTCTCGTCCAGATAAAACCGAAATCCTTGTGGTTACAACCATAAGCTTTTTAGTGGTGATGTGAAGCTGCCCCTTTATACCTGCACAGCATTCATACTGCCATCAATGGACCTAAAAACAAAAAGGTTTTCACTCTAGTCAGTCAAGTCCCCGCTGATGGGAGCCCCATGCTGGGTAGTCAATAAGGTTGCCAGTGGCAGGATTCCCCACTGTGTTCGCCTGCTGAGTTTACAGCCTATTTTAATGCACATGAACTTTTCCAGGAAGCTCTAAACCCAGCATACTGCAATATAGGTCTTTATAGACATTCCCCCAATGTGCAGTGAATTCTCTTATATTACTGTACCTTCCTCCTCACTAAAGTTTAAGACAGTGATTTGGATAAGCATCTCTGGTATCACACAAGAAATATAACATATATATATGAAATACAACTATATATTTAAACAAGGCTCTACTTAATAAGAGTTTTCTTGCTCTTAAACCACCACACTAGTCCCAAATGTTCCTTTTCCATAGCTACTCGCAAAGACAGGCATATATTACTCAACTGAATGCAAGTATAGGCAAAAATGGAAGGGCATTCCAAACTATAAACTTAAATATAACTTTGGTAGATGAGCAAGACGAACAACTTTATTTGCTTTGCATTTTAAAAGGATAAAATCCTGCCTCCAAATGCACAGATACACAGGAGAAACAGCTGTGCCTTGGAGAGACTGCCTCACCTGAGAATACAAGGCTCCAATTGCTGCTCTGTGTGCAAAATTTAGACTAAAACTTCAACAGGATCCAACAAAAGGAGAATCTGCAAGGTCCATCAATTACAGGAGAAGAACCACCAACACGGTTGACATGGTACAGAAAAGGACAGCGGGGCTTTGAACTCCCAGAAATGTCCCTTCTTATCTCAGAAGCTTCAACAAGTTTCTGCGTGGCTGCTACAAACATTTATGGAAAGACAATACTTTTTATATAAGAAAATGATGCACCACCACCTGGGTTTGACTCCAAGCCCTTCTGGAACCGAGTCATACACTTGAGCCTTTCTAAGGCCACAGTTGACAACTCAAAAATATACCCAGATCCCACCACACCACAGCAAAATCACATCCGTAAAGATGTCATGGACAAAACAAAACCAGAAGACAAAGCAAAGAAGGAAGCAGGCAGCGAGGATGAGAAAAACAAGCAAGCCGTGCATACAGCTGCTCACGGCAACCCGTCTTTGCGGCACTAACAAAACCCCTCTTTCACAGCCTCTTCTCCCTCCTAAAGCTGTACTTAAAACAGAAAGCTTGGTTTGTCACCTTCAGACAGAGCGCACAGCACAGAACTGACATTTCAGTGGAAATGGGACCCTCCTCTAACACAACTCAGTGATTGGCGAGCTGCTCTCCAGGCACGCTGGGTGGGTTTATCAGGAGCGAGGGCATGGATTTAGGCTCCTCACTGATCACCAGAGGGTGCAATGCACGCTCAGTTTCACATGCTGAGAGAGAAAATGATGGGGAATCTCATGAGAGACTTGTTGATGAACGCAAATTAAATAAAAGGCCCTTGACCTGCCAACTTGGTACCTTAGAGCAAGGCGGGGTAAAAGGTGGCCCATCAGGAAGTATTATTACTTACCTTCCAGCTAAAATAAATTATAAGCCCTAAGCTTGGCAGACAGTTCTGAAGCCTGCAGGAAAAGCAGGTAAATTAGAGGTAGTAGCTCTGAGGGCTGGATAGTTCCTAAATCTCCCCTTATCGTTTTCTAAACTTCCCCTAAGTTGCAAGAGGAACTAGAGGTTCATTTCCTTGAAAATCCTGGCCCCATAAGGTATATGAAGCAAGAATAGCTATGTGACACCAGCCCTGCCTCACTCTGGACATATTTTTCCTTTGACTGAAGCACGTGATTTACAGTTCTGGTAGAGCACTAAATGGAAATGCTCTTTCCTTCGCTGCAGCTATGAGTCACCATCCAGACACCACAGCAAACTCAGTTACGCATCGAGCAGAGGCGGCTCATCACCCTCAGCCTTATCTATGGGCACTGGTGAGGAACAGGCCACCTCTCAGCATCTCTAAATCAAGGCTGATTCAGCCCATGAGCAACGAAGGAAATTGCCTCCACTTCCACCAATTACAGGGAGTCTAGTAAGAGCTTTGAGCATCCCTGCTAGTGAATTAGCAAGGGATAATTATTTTACCTGGACCACAGCACTGGGGCGTGCGGATTGATGGTGGCTGGAGGACTGCAGTCCCCACGATAACTCCAAGCAGTGCAGCTGACTGATTTGTTGCTTGGGTGACTTGTGTTTCAATTTACCTCCTTCACCTTAATTTCTGCAGAATCCCTGAGATGTCATCTATTTCCCAACGGAACCGAGAAAGAGAAAAGTGGAAATCAAACGGTGTTAAGTGAGACGCAAAAAAATGAAATGGTTGGAGAAAGGACACAACCCTGGGAAAATTAATTACAAACTGTCATCTAAAATGTCATCAAGAAAGGAGTCATATATATCCTAAGGCCTCTGATAAAGGAGGTCTAATACCAAATCAGGAGAAAGAGAAGAAAGCAACTTTCAGTAATTCACACGCTGGAAGCTAATCAACATTCAGCCATGAAGATGACATTTCCTTTAAAAGAGCTCCCCTTAAGCTTGTCAGAATAGCGACAGTCTTAGATTGTGCTTCACCATTTAATTACTAATGGACTTTGTTTCGTTCTTTGGTCGCCTTTAACTTAGTGCGGGAATTGAATTTATTTTGCTTTAAAAATTACCATAATAAAACCAACAGCCACCCTTTCTCCTCCTAACATCTCCTTCTATGAGATGTCATTAAAAACTTTTTATAAAACCTAAAATCACCACGTAGGGCAGAACATTTAAATAAACAACACGTGGGAGCATTGCAGCCTTTATTTGTTTTACGCACCCATAAATTAGATTTATTATTCCAACAGATTCCTGGGTTTGGAGCCACGAGGCCTCAGACTCCCTTCTCCCCGACGTGCTCTGAGCTGGAGATACCAGGGTTGTTCACTGCTTGCCCAAACCTCATGGAGAGACTTAAAGGGAAGCAAACCAGCTTTGCCCTTCCAAACAAAGCAGCACTCTGAACTCTGTCTCACCCCAGGATATCCCTATAACAGAAGGGCAGCACACACCTGAGCTTCTGAATGGGAGCCCTGGGTAGGACATCTGGAGACTATGAGAAGAAAATAATGGAAGTGTTGGGGAACATGCACTGTTTACAGCCTGCAGTGAGTAAGGTTATACGACGCTCTGAGAAGCCACGTCTTGCCCTGTAATAAATCCAGTGTTTGGAAAACATTTGTCTTCATTGGAACAGAATGAGTTTGCTCAAAGTATGCATTCTCTGGGAATTGGGTGACTGAAATAAACAATAAAATTTGGTACCTGTCCTGTACTTAGCTGGTTCATATCAACGCTGTATGGATGCTCATAAACACCATCCTACTGCTCCTATATCAGTCCTTCGTGCCCCACAGGTGAATGCAGCAGACAGAGATCACAGAAGTGCCAGCGATAGGAGGCACGGAGAAGGGAACATGTCCATGCTGGTCATACCAGCTCCTCTGCCACCCCCAGCACACTGAACAAAGGGACAGCTTATTTATATGTGCAGCTGTTAACAAGGATACCCCCTTGTTAAGATCTGGAATTGCTGGAGCAGGGCTCAGCACACAGGTGCTGCCTTGGGTGCTCCATCCTTCATCAACAGCGAGGCTCTCCTGTTTGTGCAACAGTAAATGCCAGCTAAGGAGCTGCAGGCACCAAACCTTCCTGGCACAGCCTACTGGCCATCTGGCTGCCTAACAATATAAAACAGGCCCACAGTTATGATGCTGTTATCAAGTAACCATTAGTAGACAAATATCTAATATTAATGACAGGTTAAAAAAAAAATAGCTTCCCAATTGTTAAGGTTGGAAAAGACCAGTCCAACCCCAGCGCATCCCTATCATGCCCACTAATCATGTCTCTCAGTGCCACATCCATCCTTTCCTTGAAAACTTCCAGGGGAGGCCTAAATGCCAGAAGAGAAAATTATTATCACTCCTGACTTAGAAGAAGAAAGTTTTGGTTTGTGCCTGCTAAAATTAGAGCAGGATTCTTCAAAGTATATACCTTGAAAGACAGACTGCTAATACATGCACACCCTTTATTAGGAGCAGCCTCCGAGGACAGAAAAGAAATAAAAGGCAGTGACCTAAAGAGAGCGAGGAGATGATGTATTATCAGCAGTACCACCCAGCGGTCAGATTGGCAGAAAGGGCATTTCCAGAGCTGCTCGGGACCCTCTTCCAGAACAGGCAATGCAGCAAGTTTCAAAGCTGATACTAATGACTCTTTGCTATAGTTATGTAGCAACGAAGTTAGAGTCAGCATCACAAGAAGCAACAGGAGCTTTAGAAGACAGTTCCTGAGCATGTACAGCCTCCAGTGACTAAACCTCAGCTTGCTTTGCTTTCATTCTTGCCACACACATTCATTCTTATTATTATTCATCTGAGCTTTCAAGTGGAACAACGTCCTGATTCAAGGCTTTATGTCCCAGTCCCTAAGTAAATTCTTAGTCTCAATCTCAGCAGAGCCGGATGATTTCCTCCCCCCACCTTTCAAGTAAAAGATTGCCTTCTGTAGGATACACATTGATGCAGTCCTGGCTACTTCTCATGCCAGCAATAAACGCAGAAGTTTTGATGGCGATTTTCAAGCTTTGCACGAGGCAAAGCCCCATCCTGGGGCAGCCCATGAGCCATGCGGGGGAGAAGTCTCCCCACAAAATATGTCTACTGACTCAATAAAACTGCATTCAATACAAGTTTTAGCATGATTTCTATCACTGCAGACAGGTTCAAAGGCTCAGCTCGCCTCTGAAGCGTGCCTACCCCCTGCCTGAGACAGCCCTCAGTGGCAGAATGCACAGATGTGTGGTTTTGTATTGACCAAAAAGCCGGGATGTCACCTGCAATCCCTCCTGCACCCCTGGCTAGAGTAAGGTTTGGGGTAATTCAGTGTAATGCATCTGTTTTTTTCAGGCTGTGACAATGAGTGAAGGCTACTGCTTATGAAAGTCACTCACATTCACCACTCTGGGCAAATATGCTTCTCTTAAATCAAGATGTCTTATTTATTTTACCTGTTCCCACCTCCCACCTCTTCCCCCGGCCTTCTCTTCACCATAGCAAACCACAGATTTCACTGCCCTTCCTTAACCCTACAGCAGTGTGTCTGTAGGTACACAGAAATGAGTGCAATCAAAACAATTCCTATTCTACCAGTCCCAGTAACAAAAGATGAGGCTTCACACACCTGAACATATTCACAGCAGTGCTGTAAACCTTCCCTTCACACCTCCCACCCACTGAATGCAGAAACACACATCTCCTGACAGAGATCATCGTCTCTTGTCTACCATCTTTCATTAGTTAATTTCAAAGCAATTTACTAAAAAGGTCCACATCAACACGGCAGATGATGGCTCAGAGAAAGGGATGTGTCTGTCAGGGGTTACAATATGGGTAATTTCAAGAATGTAAGCCTGCATGGCTTAGCTAATTTTTGCTTCCTTACATCTAACAAATCTGATTTGTAGTTTTAGTACACAGAGACTACCCCCTTCCTCCCCCTCCCCCCCCCAATCTCTTTCCAGCTACAAACCTCAATTTCATGAGATGGCTGTAGTGGTAAGCTAAGGTGATAACAGGTTATCACCATCATTTCGAACACTGCCAAGCTGTTTGTATGAGAGGAAATCAAGCCACAGCAGCTTTTCACAAGCTACTAAGCCATACCAGTTTAACACTTCTGTACAGTCACAGGTATCTATGGTAACAGTGAATTATATTACATTGCCACAATACTAACACTTGTTTTTTCCTCAGCTTTAGGTGATCTACTGGCTGGAACTGAAGACCTGCATGACAGCCAGTCAATACCTCTCCGAAGTTACAATCCAATCCCAGCACATGTCACACTTTTCAGAGCTGAAGTGCTGAGGAAGGTTGCAGTCTTGCTGGCACACCTTCCAAAGACATTTCCAAAACTTACCATGTCTTGTGGTCAACATCTTCATTGTTGTTGGTATTTTCCCCATTCCTTCCTCTACCCCCAACTTTTCCTCTCTCTCTCCTTGGCATTTAAAGCAAATCCCTTGGCTTTGCCATCATTATCTCATACACACACATCCACGTCCTACAGAAATGCCTCTCTCCCAGAGACACCACAGCTGCTCTATCTCCCATCTCCTCCCTAACGCTTTTCTGATGTTGCTCCCCAGGGGGCTTCTCAACTCAGGGCCCCTCCTGCTATCACAGAGAACAGAGTTTTGCTTCTTTCATCCAGGGCTCAGCACTGACACATTTCTGCAGCCTCATCACATTAAGCACTCCTGTCTGTTTGTTAGGCCTTCATTACCACTACATCTCCCAGAGCTTTGCTAGCCTCCCCCTCTCAGATTTGATTTATTTCTCTTGGATTACAAGCCCTAAATTCATTAGCCTGTCCTTTCACAGAATGAATCTCAAAGCAGCTTTTTTGGCTGCACTTGAAATTACTCCAGATACTTTTGAATTTTTTCCTTGGCATTCAGACAGGGATCCAATTTACTGTGATCTGCCACTTTTGATACAGTACTGCTTCTTCACTCTTTGAGATCATCAAGGGAAATGTTAGCATCAGAAAAGGAGAGAGATGACAAGTTACGGAAAATCCCTTCAAGTCATATTACAAGTAAACACAACATCATCTTTCTCATCAGCACTGAAGCTAGAGCAGATCACCACCGGTGTCAGTCAGTGATGGTGAGGCTCTCAGACTTCCTAGAATTACAGTATCATTTGATTTGGGAGGGACCCTTACAGGCCATCTGGTCCAACTGCACCGAGCAGGAACACCCACAGCTCCATCAGTGCTCAGAGCCCATCCAGCCTAACCTTGAGTATCTCCAGGGACAGGACACCCACCACCCCTCTGTGCAACCTGTGCCACTGCCTCCTCACTCTTATTGTAAACAACTTCTTTACATCCAGTCTAAATTTCCCCTCTTTTAGTTTGAAACCACTTCCCCTTGTCCTGTCACAACAGACCCTGCTGCACAGCCTGTCCCCTTCTTTCTTACAGCCCTTTTAAATACCAGAAGGATGATTGGGACACTACAGATGATTAGGAACTTTTCCAGGGAATTCAGACATGATTTTGCATTTAATTGCCCTATTCCATAAGAGGAACAAGAACAGAAATGTTAGCAATGCCCCAATGCACCCAACTGCTGTCAGAAGAGCACAAGGGAAGCTTGACCTCAAAACTTCTCACTTATAAAAGCGTGATTTAGGATTGAATACAATAACTCTACACTGACTACATTTCAATCCTAGCGATCAGGTCCTACAAGTCACAACAGGGTAGTTTCTTAAGTACTCAGGAGCAAAAATAAATCCATAATTCCATAAATCTTACTGATGTTTAAAACTACTTACAATAACTGAAAGATCTCTCGGGCTGGCCGTTCAGCCATTCATAGCTTTCTGCATTGGGAAACACACACTGTGCATGGAAGTGTTTAATCTGCAGCAGTTATCACCTGCTGGGAGTTCTGAAATGACACGCCAGCACCTGGGAGAAACCATGCATTGCCAGGGAAAACCTGAAGGAATCCAAGATGTAAAATATCCTGGAATTGCAACCAATACATAAATTAAAACCGAAGGCAAGAAATCTTCCAGGATAACTCACAGAACAGGACTTTGTAAAGATTAGATTGACAGGAAAAGATGTTCTTTCCTCAGAAACGGAGAAGAGGCAAGACAAGCTGTACTGATCATCACTCCAAAATACTCCATTTGGAAAATACAGAAAGGCAATAGCTAAGCAGCTGCCATCAGACCAGCTATTAGCAACAGCAGAGCACACACTTCATCACTCATCATTTGCAAGGATAACCAACAAGGAGTCAGCCTTTATGATTTACAACAGTGTTTCAGATTCCAGCGCTGGCAAACTCTGATAATCCCAAATAAAAGCCATGACGTAGTGCTGATGGTTTGCTTTATTCCTCCGTATTACCGGGCACCTTAAAATCATTCTGCCTTCCTCAGAGTTATTTGTGCAAGCCATTATTTTCCCACCAGTCTCAGTAGAACCACAATTCCCCAAAAGGTCATTTACCTAATGGGAAAAATGTTATTTACTGACTCATTGTACCGAGGCAGGATGCAAAACAGAGATGTGGTTCTTCACCCTCTGGGTTATGCTTACATTACACTGACAGTAAGTTGCAGAATTAAAACAGCATTTCAGTAATATATATATACAAAAGGAAGAGAGTTTGAAGAGTTTGGTTGCTGAGTGCCAGAAGGATGCAAAGTGGTATCTACACAGAAAATTCAGTTGGTGTATTCATCTCATTGGCTGCTCAGGTAAGAGCCCTGCAGCACACTGCAGAACTGGGGCCTTACAAGAGGAAAAGAGATGCACAGAAAAAAAAGCAGACAGGGAAATAGCGAAGAAAACAAGTTATTTCACAGCAGATTTTTTGTTATTGTTATTATTCAGTTTTTCTTCCAGTGCTAAAAGTAACTTTTATCTCTCGAGTTGCGCTGCCGTTTTTTGAAGATATTCCTAAAACCCAGCAGTGTCCCAGAATTTGGCAAAAACAAAGCAAAAAAAAAAACCTACCCCTCCAACAGTCTGAACATATGGCCTCGCTCCCACCGCGTGTTCAACAGCCTTCCTGTACACACCCAGGCTCAGCCTAACACCATTGACCTCCATCTTCAAAAAGTTGGTAAAATGCAGGAATAGAAGGATCATGGAATCATTCAGGTTGGAAAAGAAGGTTCTGATGTAAAACGTGGCTGCCCTGAGCCACCCCATGCACACCCACCTCCCCTCACAGCTCCTTCGCCTTTACGCCTTTCCATCAAAGTGAGCGCTCAGGGTCAGCCCGTAGGGAGGCCCAGAGGATCAGTCGCTCAAGAGAAGAAAAATAAACCCGGTTTATATTTATTGGGCACTTCAGAAATGCTTTGAAGTGCATTCTAAGTTCTTCCGTGAAACAGCTGCTGCAATTGCCATGCTGTTAGGAACAGAAAAAAAATGCCCACACGGGTGAACGTCGTGTCTCAGGTCTGATGGACTACAGATCTCACAGCTGCAGGGATCAGCCTGTTCATCAACCCAGTACTGCTATTTTGCAGTGGTTCCTCCTAGACATCCCTCAGAAGCTCACAGACAGCCATGAGCAGGAGCACAGTGCCTTTCTGAGCCTATCTTTGCTAACAAAAGCCCTCTGAAATGGCACACGATTCTCTCTGAATCTCTCCGTCCTTCTCATCTCCAACTGGTAATGGTCAGCCTGACAAAAGGGGCTCTTGCCACAGCACTGGAGGTGTTCCAGAACTGTGGGGATGTGGCACAGAAGGACATGGATAGAGGGCATAGTGGGGATGAGTTTGGGTTGGACTTGGGGACCCTAGGGGGTCATTCCAGCCTGAATGATTCTATGATTCTGCAGGATGGCCACTTCAAGATCAAGAAGGAATTTTTCCAGAGTGACCAAGCTGGACAAGGAGGTGGGGTGTGACTCTGATGAGGGCAAAGGAACATAAATTTGTCCTTGTCCAATGAAAGCTCAAATAGGAGCAGAGAAGTCCCAGTGTTGCAGGATGATCTAGTCCTCAGAGGTAAAAAGCAACTGAGAAAGCTGCAGATCTTTTAGCTGAAGCTAAGGGTTACCCTGCAAATGGAAGGGTTTGGCTGAAGGTCACGTAACCTCGGGCAAAGAGAGTGGAGCCCTGAGTATCCAGAAAAGTTGGATTTTGCTTGAAGGATTTTCCAGTGATGTTCTGAGGGAATACTGTGTATATATGATGTTCACACACAGATGCATATCATATATGTGCATGAAAATATATCTCATTTAAATATGCACACGTGCACATGTATAGAAAAAAAAAAACATAAAGGTTGAAGCCAATATATTTGAGTTCAATATGAAGTTCAATATCAGCCAAAATATGAAGCATTTACACTAAGTTGTGTCGAACCATTTAGCTGTTACATCCCCCCAGAGAAGGCAGAGTATATTTTTCACTATTACAGACTTAAATCGTATTTGATAAGAGTGCTACATTGCAAACCCTCATTGGATTTATTGATTTGTTCTTTTTTTTTTTTTTTCCCTTAGATTGAGTTAAAACTCATGCAGAGGTCCAGCTGCAGGTCTAAAAGATATTCTGAAGCACATTCAGCCTGAAGTTTCATTCTGTGTGCTGTGCTGTAGGTTATGCTACACCTGATGGCCAAAACTGAGAAGCTAAAACTCATCTTGAGAGATAATTAAAAAAATTCAACTGTGAAATGAAACTATCAGCATGCCACCTCTTAACTAACAAGGTTAGAATTACCAAAGCTGCAAGCTTGTGCTGTTCTCACCGGTGTAAATGCCGCAGAACTGGAAGCTAGATCAAGGATTTCAGCCCCAACGCAATGTTTGAGCATGCCTGAAATTCACAAAATAGCTTATTTTATGTTAGCCTACCAGGAGACACCACCAGGTTGTCCAACACGATGGACACTGAAGGAACCAAAAGACTTAAAAGGCTCTTATTATGCCTGCAGCACACTCTTGTAGTTTCATTTTGGGCATTTTCTCTTGCCTTTCGTTGGCTCAGAAACACAGCGAAACAAAATGCACACATCTTCAGCTTATTCACATCTCACATGAGCAGAACTCACCCTGTCCATAGTCTAAAAAAAGTCCACAGCACTAAAAACAAAGTGATGACTTTATTATTGAACCACTAGTGCCCTATCTATGCTTGTCATCTTACTCAGAACATCATCAAGTTTCACCGTATCCACCTCAGAACACTGAAAATTGAAGTTCCACCTTTGATTTTAAAAAGTCAAATACAATCCTCCAACTCAATAAAGTTCTTCAATGAATCAGACTTCTCTATCTAACAAAATACCTTCTCAGCAACACAGTTTCTGGAGTCTGAATCGACTCGCAATGCTTTTTCTTACTGCAATGGGAGGCTGCGTTGGGTTTGTTTAGCACAGAAGAACAAATACTGATAAGCTCTTGGATATGAACTTACTGTACTGTGCTTATGTATTGCCAGCAACATAAGACCCATTGCCAAAAAGAGGTCTCTGAGTGCAATAGGAACAGCAAAACTTTTTTTCTCTTCATCAGAAGAAGGTACTTAGAAATCCATTGCTCACCATAACAGCATAACTACACCACTTAGTCCTCCGCTAAATTAAATGAGGTACGGCAGCAATAATCTGTATTTGTTACAGACAAGGAGACACTCAAGCCTTTAAACCAGCACCGTGCAACTGGCTGTGCACCTTTCATTAACATTTCCATGCATATTTCCATGGGTTTTTTACCAGATAATTGTGAAAGAGCTGAAACTCACAGCCAAGGGGCAGCTGTGCCACGATGGCCACAGAGCCACACAACACCACTGCCACAATGCTGGCTGCTCTCAGGCACCACCACATTTTATTGGTTCTGTAGATCTCCATGCAACTCAGCCAAAGAATTCCTGATCCCTTCCTGCGTTCACAACCCTCCTCCCTTTCCCCCCCCCCCGCAATGTGCCTGCAACCTCTGAATCTTCTTCTTGGCAGCCACAAGGCTCTGTGACATTCACACTTCTATCTTCATTTCAGAGGCATTCAAGAAGCATCACGGGGAAGTCAGGAGTACAGCGAACCATAAGGAAAGGCAAGTGCCTCCCTGCCTGCCCCAAGGATGGATTGCCATGGAGATAGCACCTCCGGGGTGATGCAGGCAGCTTGTCTGAGCACACTGCTGCTGCAGTACTTGTGCCCTCATGACACGTTCCAACTGACTTACCATTGGGCAGGATGCCATTCAAAGAGCCTGGAACAAGCAGAGATAGTTAGAAAATGATCTTCCTGTAAATCATTTTTGCTGGTGGTAGCAATGCTTGAATTGCATTTCCTCCTGTTCCTGAACAGGTCAGGGTTTGATCCCCAGCAAGCTAACTGAGCCAGGAGACCACAGAGCAGGGGGCTGGCTCTGCTTTACTGCACATCTTCTTGCAGCAGCGGCAAGGCACACCTTGCTTGAATGCTGCTCAGTACTTCCTTAGCTCCTATGGCTTCCCCAAGTTTACACTCAGGACAAAGACAGGTTTTCACCAGAATCACAGGGAATAAAGCACCTTTGGCAGAGGACGTGTTATAGCCCAATCCCCAGCACAAGCATACACCACGGCAGCCTCTGCTGCTTTGCTCCATTTCCACCAGGTTAGAAGTCAATTGCATTCATTTCCTTTGCTTTCCTACCTCCATTCAAGCACATCCTTCTCTCTTCAGGACACAAAATACAAGTGGAGACACCCAAAGCAGAGAGCCAACAGGGAACAGTCAGTGACGAGTTGCTCTTCTAGGAGGCAGTGCAGCAGGAACCTAATTCGGGATTCTAGATTGCATCTGAAAGTCTCACCACCAAGGCTGAGTTAGCTTAAATGATCCCCTTCCAACCCCTGCATCAGCACTGCCTGAAGGTCAAGGCATCATCTCCCTCTCCTCCAAACAACCTCCAAAGATCCTAATCTTTGCCCAGCCCTGTCACTAAATAAGGGCCCTTTTTCATTAGATATCTCCCAGACATAGTTGCACAGGATAGATAGTTCTCTATGTGAAGATTCAGATCATTATAGCAGAAGGGAAAAATGCACTAAATCCAGGGGAAATCACAGCCTCTCCTATGCACTAACTCTCCTTACAAATTCACTTAAGACTGTGGTTTTCTGGACAAGAAACGTCTCTTCCTCCAAGAGAATTTGGAAGCACAATGAGGCCTCTTACAGCTCAGAAATACACACACACAGGTATTTCATAATCACAGAATCACAGAATGGCCTGGGTTGAAAAGGACCACAGTGATCATCCAGTTTCAACCCCCTGCTATGTGCAGGGCCACCAATCACCAGACCAGGCTGCCCAGAGCCACATCCAAGAAGTAACTCATTCTTGCATGCAGAAGTGCAAACATTTAATACCGCACTCAGAGATAAGGAATAAACTATCTGTTCATTCTGTAGTATCAGTCTTAGAATACAGAGCAGACAACGAACAGGCTTTTGGGCAGAGGACGTGGTAACTGGTTCCATTCACAAGAAAGCTGGAAGGCACAGCTCACTGAGACCATGGGCGAGCATCAGCCAACAGCGAGTGCACAACAGGAGGAAAAGGCAGCCCTGAAAATCAGAAGTTTAGCTTTGCAGGAGGGAAATAAAAAAAAAATAAAAAAAAAATCAGTGTATCCTCAGTAATTTAGATGCCATCTGACACACACGAACTTTAATTCTAGGTTGCTAAGTCAGAACTATTAAAAAACCATTTGGTGACTTACCCTGTTCTAATTTCAGCCCAAGTTGGCAAGGAGAACTGGGGAAAAAAAGCAAACAAAATATCTGTGCATCCATGTGATCTTCCTGCGTTCTAAATAAAAATTAGTTCCCACACATCAAGTCAGAGATTCTGATGTGCCACACTCATTTTTGGCTCCTAGCAACTGCTACATCGATCTGATCCAGACACAGAGCAGTATTTTTGTGAGTATTTCCACTGAAATACTCTTTCATCCCTCCCAGCTCAGGGTGGTATCAATATAAGGAGATTTCTCAGAAAGGTCCAGCTAATAAAATTTGAAATTTTGCTTCGTGTCCCCGACACAACGGATCCTCTGCAGCTTCCATCAGCCCCAATAACTGAGCAATAGAAAATAGTCACTCTGCTTTTCCTCCAGGTCCCACGAAGCTTTTGCCTCTCCGGCCCCAACAGCAGACCCACGCTGTCACATCTTCATCCAGGCTCCCACAAAAGAAGCTCCCCTGCACATGCGGCTCCATACGGACATGCTGTCCTCCACCATTTGCACTCATCACACGATATCCTGAAATCACACTTCTAATCAAACAGCTGATCTCCCTCTTCCCACTCTCCCACCACCGATGTGCCCTCGAGCAAAAAGACAACCAAGAGCAGTGAGACTGCAGCTGGAAGAAACCAAGCCAGAATTTCAGACCTCACAATTTTGGTTCTGGTTCTTACCGTCCTCAACAGCCCCCACCAAGCCCTGATTGTGTGACGATGATGACGCTGTGACAGCTCCAGTGCAGATCCCATCGGTGCTTCACCCAAAGCACTGTGGTCATCTCCAGCTGAGAGGTCCCTCCGAAAAACCGAATTCGTGGCAATGAGAAGCACAGGCTCACTCCCAGGCATGATAAAACGAAGCTCCTAACTTCACCCTAACGATATGAATCATGCATTTGGCCCTCAGACAAACCTCTCTTCTTTCTTTGCTGTTTAATGTGAAAGTGTTTCCACTGAGAAATCCTGGCGCGCAGCAAGGTCGCACTTGTCTCAAGTCGTTCACACGTTCCAAGTAAACACTTCAACACAGTCTACCTACCCAAACCACGTAACCCTTGTGAGGGAAACCAAGCAGCACAGAGAAAATTATTACTTTTTTACGTAACTGATACCCTAAACAGAAGAGCACGCATAACAAAGTATTGTCGCTGTGAGGAGCAGAGCTCATTACAGAGCCAGATCAACTCTGTACCAATGAAGATCTGCAAAGTGAGCCTCCGGGAGGCTGTGTGAGCAGAATGAGCTCGTCACCAAACTGTGGATAGCAGGAGGCGTTTAGGAGAAGCTAGAAATATCATCCTCTGTGAACTGACAAAAAATTCAGTTAAAATAATAGCCAGCTCTTTCCATCGTCTGTGATGGAAAGAGGATTACCAACCAGCAGTGCCAGTGCAGAGGTCACACCTAACCACACCTAACCTCTCAAAAGTGAGCATTACCAGAAACACACAGAATTCTCACGGGGATGAGAACCAACTGCAGTCAGGGTTGCGTGGTCACATTGTGGAAGGCCCATGGTAGCTTTTGCAGGGTTACTCTCGGATAACAACAGCATCATGGTGGCTATCTGCTTTCACCCAGAGGGTGGTGACGCACTGGAACAGGTTCCCCAAGGAGGCTGTGGATGCCCCATCCCTGGAGGCACTCAAGGCCAGGCTGGATGTGGCTCTGGGCAGCCTGGTCTGCTGGTTGGCGACCCTGCATACAGCAGGGGGTTGGAACTGGATGATCATCGTGTTCCTTTTCAACCCAGGCTATTCTACGATTCTCTGATTAATATCCTCCTTTGCTGTTACAGCATTGAGCAGCACAATTTGGCCAGCTTCATGTGGTCATGCATCACCCTGCTACCGTGTTCAAGTTACGAGCAAGTCTAATGTACCTCTCCATTTGCCTTAGCCGTAGCACTACATGTCCCAGTGCTGTCAGTGCTAAGACTTGGCAACACCGTTTCTTCCTGTAAGCACTCAGGCTGTGATGGCAGCTAAATGCATTCTGGGAGCTAACTAAATCTAGCGCCTGATGTAGGGGTTGGCAACCCTACCTGTGTAACAGGGGTTGGAACTACATGATCTCTGAGGTCCATTCCAACCCAAGCCATTCTGTGATTCTCTGACACGTTCAAACATCAAAACGCAGGATGCATGCTTCTGTGAAAGTTTTCTCTCAAAATTCCTAAGAATTGATATCTGGAAGAGGAAGAAAGGGATGAATGTGGAGAAGGAAAGGAGGAAGGAAGAAAGGAACGACATCGTTTTATTCTAGGAACTACAGCAAAGGTGGGACTGAGTGAGGCTGCTCTGCATGCTATATATAGAATCACAGAATGTTTCGGGTTGGAAGGGACCTCAGAGATCATGTAGTTCCAACCCCCTGCTATAGTAGGGACGCCCTTATAGAAAGCCCCTCCCCAGGGTATCCACCCATCTTTCCTTCTGCTTAAATACTGGCGGCCCTCTCACCACCTCCAGCACAGAACAGTGCTACATTTTGAGCATGCAGTGCTTAACCTCACTGTTTATGCTTTTCTCTCTGTTTTCTCTGTTCTGTCTGGGAAGAAAAGAACATTTACATTCATGGATGTGGCACTAATGCAGAGTCGGAACATTTTAGTAACCTAAATGCCAAACTCTCCCAACAATATCTTTTCACACAGGGGCTGGTGACGCACTGGAACAGGTTGCCCAAGGAGGCTGTGGATGCCCCATCCCTGCAGGCATTCAAGGCCAGGCTGGATGTGGCTCTGGGCAGCCTGGTCTGTTGGTTGGCGACCCTGCACATAGCAAGGGGTTGAAACTACGTGATCACTGCTGTCCTTTTCAACCCACGTCATTCTATGATTCTATGAATATCACTCTTCTGGAAGAAGAAACTGCATTAAAAAGGGGAAAAAACACACATATGTGCATAGCCTGGCAGAGAGCAAGAAGCCACAGGGACAGAGGGTTCAGCAGCCTAAAAAGTGTTAGCCTGAGCGTTGCAGAGAGGCAGAACCAGGAGCAGTGCCCTGGCTGACAGCAGCTGCTGCTCAATCATGGCTTCATTGCTCCCCACGCTGCTACCCTCCTCCACCTGTGCTGTATCCTCACACCCTGCACACAGCACTCTGCTATGCAGTTATTGTAGCCCAGCACTGCTGTGAGCTAATTGGCCATGCTGAAAGGAGAAATTGTCGGGATTAAGTAGTGTTTCACCACTGAGGAAAGTGCAGTGTTGTTGCAGTTGCCTCAATTGGAGCCCTCCGACCACAACTCCACAGACACCTTCACGCACGAATACGCAAAACACTGCTTTGGGTTGGGACAGACTGTGACTGTGGGAGGTGTAACAGCCGGCTCCAGCTGGGTTACAGAGAGGCTGCTGTGGAAATCCCAGGCAGCACCCAGTGCCCTCCCACTGCTGGTATGAAAGCAGGAGAGCAGCAAAACCACCATCACTGCAACTGATCCGAGCTGTGGGAGACTGCGAGCACGGATAGGCAGTGCTTCCACAGGGAGACCAATATCCCTCTCCTTCAGCACCTCCTCGCGCACAACTTTAATGCTTTGTGATGGATGCGAGGCACTGTACCTGATTTTCAGCAGCCCCATCAATGTTGTCCTCTTATGGCTGATACCATGCAGGCATTTTTCCCTCCCAGGGAAGCACCTCATCCTCCAGGAATGCAGGACACAAGACAGGTGAGAAGTAGAAGGGCGCTGAGTTAAACCCATCTTCTTCTGCTCTCTGCCCATGCACACATCCATCACAGAGAGGGAGAGTGGATGGAAAGGTGGCTTGAGAGGGATAATGGCAGAACCCATCCACACCACAGTCGCTATTAGGGTGCTCAACAGCTAGGCAAAGCAAGGCTAATCTGCTGTACTCCATGCATATTAAGTAGAAACAACAGCAGCAATACTTTATATAGAAAAAAAAAACAAACACAGAACTAAACAAATCGAGCAGTTAAACAATTTCTGTGCAGACATCTCAAAAAAAAAAAAAACCAACAACCAAATTAACCTGCAGACAATACTACACTGTCATTGTTTTTTCTGCATACTTTTTCATACAGACATTAAGTACAACATTTCCATTATTACACATGGATTTTAGTATCTTTTCCATACAGAATGTGCACAGATAATGAGCACCTTTGAAATATGGCAAAGGAACGGGACAACACACTGACAGGTTAGTGTAAAACTTGAAATGTCAAGTTTTCCCTTGAAGTAATAGATGATGTTATTAGACAACGTAATTATTCCATTAAGCTAAAGATTGTGTTTATAGGGCAGGAGCTGCAAGAATGGCTGCCTCACCAGACAACACAGCTCCAGGCATTGCAGTCCCTGTGAACCTCCTCTCCTCTTTTCTTTTTCTGCAAAGAATCACAGGCCTGTATGAAAATAACACCATCCATCAAACTGCATTAACCAACCGTCCCCATAGACAGGAACTGGCAGAGCCCAGATGTGGATGGGGCTGCCCAGGAGCTGGGGCAGACACCCAGCCTGGCTGCTCATTGCTCACGGCAATACCAACGTTGTCTCCGTTCCTACAAAGACACTGTTGTGAATCACAGTGTCATCTTCGAACACCAGCTTACTAAAACTCAACTCTGTTCTAATCCCATTAAGTTTTGGTATTGACTTTAAAGGAGAAAGGGGTAAGTTCTTACCCACCGGCACTCTGAGCATACAGGTTAATTACCAGCAGCTCCTCTTTCCATTTATTTTCACTTCTACTATGCATACAAAAATCAGTTCTCTCCATAAATTATAACCATGCTTCCTCTGAATTCTCTGATCCGGGTGCGGACAGCAGCAGCAAAGGAGGTTTAAACAAGACGATCATTTGTGCGAGTGCTGCAAGAAGCCAGAATAGCTGCACCATCATAGAAACGTGTTGGAAGGAATTCATTGCCATCTGTCTTTATTTTGCTAACCAGCTCAATCAGACACCACAAATATACTCAAACATGAGAAAAATATTTAAGTTATTTGTGCTACGTCCTTTTTCAACGTGGAACTCTCCCTGCCATTGGGTTTTATCAGTACTGAATGCCCATTAGTAGCAATGAATGCACTCTTGCACTGCCTTTACAACACATCTGTCCGCCTTCAAATCCATTCTGTACTAATAATGTAAAAAGTATATATGTGAAAAAGTTATGATATTACAAATACTCTACAAGTATGCAAGGAAGCACAACAAAAATGACAAGCATCGGGTGGTTCTGCCATAATGACTCTCAAAGAAAGCATAATCCTAGAGAGCGAGAAGGAAATGATGGAGAAAGAAACAAAGAAAAAATGAACTGTAAGAAGAAAATATAGAAAGAAATGGGGAGTCATCAGAAAGCAATTAATGAAAGAAGAGGAAGGAGGCACAGAGCACTGCAGTGGCTCTGCCAAGGCGCAGTCACCACCGCCATTCCCAGTCCTTGTGGTTCAAGGGCAGGAAATGGGCAGCAAGGATTGCTGGAGGGGAGAACACTGCCCAAACACACACCTGGGGATGGGAGGAACACTATGCTATGTCAGCTTCACTTGGCCCACAGACAGCTCCCATTTTTTTCTCCGCCTCAGTAGAGTGAAAGTTCCAGCCCTTCCATCCTCCAGCCCAGGGAGGCAGACCTGCAGCACACACCATTGATCCCAGAAGACACTCTGTGTAAGAGAATCTGTACAGGTTTTGGGGGTTTCTTTGTTTGTTTTCTTTTACTGCAAACAGGAGGGAGACTTGGAGTCAGGCTCAGCTGCACTGAGGTGGGAACTGACGTTCCCAAAGGGGTTGACCACAAATATTTGCTCCAGAGTATCTATATGGACTGTATCTAAAAGAGCATAACATTATAGAGATGAAATGCTTCCCCTTGTCCTCCCCCAAAATGCATGCTACAGACATTAACACAGGAAAAGATGCAGGCAGTCTCTCCTATAACCCCAGTACTGACGGCAGAACTCATCACATCTATTTTTTAGATATGAAGCAAAGCTTTCCCTGAGACTGTGAACACATCACATAGCCACACTGCCACTTATGGGCACTTCCCTGACCCTAATACCACATCCCAGCCTCAGCAGTGAGGACTGAGGGCTGCAGAGCCTGGTTCTGCTGCTGGGATCCATGAAGACCACGTTGCTCACACGGCTTCACGGCCATTGCCTTCAGCTTCAGTGCCCAAGCTCTGAACGCAGCAAGGAAGCAACCAGCACCAAGAATGTACCAAACCCTTATTTCCCAGACCCAGTGCCTGCTGCTCAGCTGTCCAGATCCATCAGAGCAGGGTGAATATTCAGCAAGAGAATGCAATTAATGGGATGCAGAACAAAGCACCATTAACAGCAGGCACACGCACACACCCACCAAGCACCCAGCACGGCCCATGCCTCACTTAAACCATCCTCCCGCTGCACAAGGCTAATAGAAATGCAGTAGTAAGCACAGAAAATGCAGCAGCAGTGCTGTAGCTGAGGCGTTCCCTGTACCAGGAGCTGCCTGGGGAAGCAGGCGCAGGGGAGCAGTGCTTCACCCCCTGATGCAGGTATGCACGGACAGCAGAATACAACAACCTGCAGTGCTCCACAGCTCAGATATCTACCGCAAAACCAGTGTTGGATGTCTCTACAGAGCATCCAAAAAGAACCCTGTTCATTAATAGTTATTTAGGTTAAGTGACAAAGTCCCACGTTCTCCCTGCACGGAACACATCACAACAGGTGGCTTCTATCCTCAGCACTGGGTGTCCTCAGCCAGCACCACGCACGTGAAACGCTGCTGCTACTACAAACAAAACAACCGATCAGGACCGCTGACAGGAAAAAGCAAATGTATGCAGCAGGGCTGCAAGCGTGCTAGCGGAGGAGAAATCAGCATCTCACTGGGGCTCATGACTTTTAAAGTGGAAATACATGAGGGAAAGCTCTGCTGACTCTTTCAATTTCTCTTTTTCAGGCTTTTCCTGAGTTGGTATTTTCCACAACACGCAGACAATACTAAATTTGGAATTCTTCAGCTGCACACAGCACTAAAAACATGTCGTCTTCTAATGCTGCCTCTTGTGAAATCTCTTGGGTTTCTGGCACAGCATCTTTATTGCTGGTACAGACTGGAGATACGGAAAGTTTCTCAGCACAGCCTGAAGGCTAAATTTATTTCATGTAAATAAACATTTCTGAACAGCTTTAACGAGCAGCTGGAGCTGTGCCATCAGGCACCCCACAACACAAACAGCATTGCCAGGATGGTGTGAGAGCTGAACCCCAGCACACAGCTCCCAGAAGACCTAAACACAGCCCAGGAGCCAAATCCCAGCTCCTGCCTGGGACACCAACAGTGCTGAACTGAGACAGAGCACATTCAGAAAGTAAAGACTAAAAAAAATAAAGCACATTTGGTAAGGCATTTGTTTGCATGCATGCATGCATTTAGCAAATTAGCACTGTTGCTCTGGACGACACCATTCACCACCTCAGCTCCAAATCCCACTTATCATCAGGGGACCAATAGCACGCACAGGGTGTTTGGGTCTGGGTAGTAAAGCACAAGTTGGATCAAAGAATCTGAAAAATGCAGTTTGAGAGTTGGACTGGTCCATAATTTTTTGTCTAAACCCTTCATCCAGGAACAACAGTCTTTCAGCATCTACTCCTTGACAGAAATCTTTCATTTAATCCAAGATGACAGAGATGAAATGAAACTCCTCCCATCAGAAGGTCAGAGAAAGTTTTAGTCTCCAGATTAAAAAATAAATAGTAATAGTATTTAAATAAATAATAGTAATTACTATTTACTAAGTAAATAGTAATAAGTAGCTATATTGATATATTATTGATATATACATATTGATTTCATTCTAAAGAGGTAATTAAAAAGAAAGACTTCCAAAGCAGGCTTGCAAACCAAGTAGGCAGGCAACTGTGTGCCCTATATCAGACACATGACATTAACTGGAGGGTAACAGTCCCAGCTCACCAGTATTCTTTATGCACATAGATGGTCAATGGAAACTATAAATGGAGAGAGGAGTTAGATAAGGGAATGCTTGCTACAAAAAGATGGCTTAAGGTGCAGATGTTGAAGAGGGATGTGGTTAGTGGGCATGGGGGGCAAGGGCTGATGGTTGGACTTGGAGGTCTTAGTGGTCTCTTCCAACCTTAATGATTTTATGATTCTAAGAATATACCTCCATCCTCTTTCAGAGGGTAATTTCCACTGACTTTTGTGCTACAAACATCTCCTCACTTACTCCTCTTGTTCTTTTCAACACAGCCAGATCAGCTTTGAAGGAGCAGAGTTACGGATTTGAGAACAAACAGGGATACCCAGAAGGACAATGGGAGGAAAACTGGTGTGTAGCTTATGATGTCAATAACTGACACGAGGCAAACACAAGCAGAAGTTATCTACTATAAAAATGTTCAGTAACCAGACCATTATCAGACGCTCTCATCATGATAACAGCCTCCCAGCTGAGACTGGAATATTAATATTGGGACCCTGATGGCTTCCTCTAATAACTTTGGCCTAAAAACATAAGCCGCTTTTACATTTTTAATTACAACTGGATTTTATTCTGGGCCTATAATCCCTTTCCAGCAATTGGATTAATGCAAATAATGACTTAAGGAAAGGGGGAAAAAAATATAAATCCAGTGAAAGCAAAACCTCTCCCGCAGAGAAGAGGCATCGCTTCTGGGGGGGCCAATGAAGCATGGCCAGAACAGAGCTCACTCAGCTCCCAGCAGCCACATCTGCACCAACATCTGCAGGGCCTATGGGTTAAGCCCCACGTTCCCTTGGAAAAAATACCTGGATGGAAAGCACTGCTCTCACAGTACTCTCAGCACTGGAAAATGCCATCACCCTCCATCACTGATGGCTGTAGAATGGGAAGGACACAACTCACGGCCTGCTGCATGCCAACAAGGGCAGAAAAGGTTCCAGGGATGAACAACCTCTTCACCAGTCTACAGCTTTGGCCATTTTATTCAGTCATCTCCCAGTGTAATACAAACAATAGTAGTACAAAACACCACCGTTAGTAATCCCATGCAATGCAAAGCTCCTAAAAATTATCACAGAATAAAATAATGCTTTCAGCAGCAACAGCAGCAATGCACAACCAGTGTTCCCCTGAGATGACTGTTGGGTTGCATTTCCATCACTGCCACCAAAAACAGGTCTTCAGTCCCCCCAACCCTGCTTTTAAAGCGAATTCCAGCACAGTAGGAGAATCACCATTCTTTCATGAAGCTCCTGTTATTGAATGGGGGTTCAGGTCTGCTGAAAGCCTATTTAGTCCTGTTACAAATTCAGTACACACCCAGTTGACAATGAACATCCATTTTTGCTGCCTCCACAAGTCATTTTATAGGTGCAATATTTTAATTTTAACAATTTTTGCATGTAAATATCTGATTCCAAGCAACTCAGCATTCGTTAGAATAACTTCTGGTCACAAAAAGATTCATCAAAATAATTTGAGGAGAAAAACGACATTGTTTAAAAGTGCTGTGTGGGATGTGGCTCTGCTTTGGGTCATGCAGGTGGGTGCCTACAACTGTGCAAACCAAAGAGCAATTTGCAGCTTAAGCAAAATTTTAGGTAATGGCCTTAGGCTGTACCAGGGGAGGTTCAGGTTGGATATTAAGAAAACTTCTCTGTAAGGGTGATAATGCATTGGCACAGCTGCCCAGGGAGTGGTGGGGTCACTGTCCCTGGAGGTGCTCCAGATCCATGGGGATATGGCACTGAGGGATGTGGTGATGGGCCTGGTGGGGTGGGCTGGGGTTGGACTCTTAGTGGTCTTTTCCAGCCTGAATGATTCTGTGGTTCTGTGAAAAAGCATTTTCCCCCCAACTGTAAGTGTTGCAAACTGTAAGTGTTGCTTTTAACTGAAAGTTAAAAGCATATAGATAACAACAGTACTAATACATGTGAACACTAAATGGACCAAAATCAGATTCCTGCGCTTTTAAATCCTACTTATATGTTTCTTTGTGGAGGACTAGAATGATCCTATAAGTTCTGCCACTGCCGCCTTCTCACTAATAAACTGCATCTCTAACACAGGTTTTCAATGCAGTTTCACACACGAGTCCTCCCAGATAGCACTCACATGCACACACACACACAGTCCAATTTTAAAACAAGCCATCACCATTTCTCCAAGGCCTTTCACATCTTGCTGGGCGTCAGCTGAGCTCCATTATGTCCACATTGCATGCGCTGTGTACGTGGCAAATACACACAGCATGTACAATGAGGACAACGTAGAGCCAGATCTGAGAGGTCGTGGTGTGTAACTTCACTGAGAAAACCATCATTCTGCCCCCAACGTGCTATGACGGCAATAAAACTTTGCGTGACAAAACCCACCCCAAGGATTCAATCGCACAGGACAGTAAATATTTTAAAATCTGCTAAGTTAAAATAAATAAAGTACAACAAAAGGCCTCTGAATTGCACAGGAAATAATGTAACTTTAATTGCAGTTATTGATCCATCAGTCTAATGGCTCCGCGGTGTTACTGGAAGCCAACAGATTCATCAGTGCATTAAGTTCGAAAAACAGCTGCACTTGCATTTTGTTTTAAACACTTGTTCTGTTACTTGGATCTTTAAAAACACATCCTTAATGACGGCCAGGATCACAAAATATTAGAGTAAATGATCTTGCAAAACAGTTTTGAAACTTCGTGCTTCGGGGTTAATGCCCACAGGTGTTTCTGGGGTTACATTAAATGGGTACTTATAAAATCACAGCAGAAGAGGGGCACTGGAGAGGCATTAGGAACTTCTGACAGAAAAAAAGACTGTGGCGGATACATAAATTCAGTTTAAAGTTAAAAAAAGCCCCCAACAAAACCCTGATTAAAAATAGAGCTCTCTCTTTTTCACTTTGCCCCTGACAACATGAGAGAGATCAGATTTTCTGCATCTCCTGAGGGTTAACAGGACTGCTCTGTGAGGCGGTGGGAGGGTGGTTTCCAAATGAAGAGGCCCCATAGAAAAGAAATGTTCCACAGATTTCTTCCCATTAACACTCAGCAGGAAATCTTTATTTTTTGTTCCCTAGAGCAGAGGAAGGACACACAAAAAGCAGTGCAGTATTCTCAGCTTCTCAGTATTTTTGAAGCCATCATCTGTCGTCTCCCCAGATATTCAGAGCAGGTGAGGAATGAACAGGAATTCATCACTCTGAATAGTTCACATCAGGTTCTTCCTATTTCCTTCCCTCCTCAGCACCTTCATGAGGTCACCTTCTCCACAGCATTTTTGTTTCATCTATCATTACATAAATTAACAACATATACTCATCTGCATTTCACAGATGAGAAACTCAAGACAGCTTCAAGCATGCTCAGAAGCCCAAATATATGCTTGCAACTCTGAATCCCCATAGGGTAGCGCAGCACGTCTGTTCCCATACTCTTCACCTCTAAACAGTTCGTCTCAATTGAGTCTGTTTCTCGACAGCTGAGGACAACCCTTTACCTGAAACGAGGTCAGGAACTGCAGGAGCAAAGGCAGAGCCCAAGCTTTGTTGTGCAAACACAATCTTGCTCAACAGTTGCTTTAATTCAGTTATTCTAATAGCTGGGAGATTTCTACCTCGCTGCACTCAGAAGTTGCTATGGCAGCACAAAATATAACCATTCCTACAAATCCAGCCAGATGCCAAGTGCAGTTCTTCTTTCCAAGCATCAATTTGCAGAGTAATAAATCAAGTCAGATTAGAATCCTTCCATTCACACCAACTAGCGCGAAGTGCAGCTTTTCTGCTCCATGACCTGTTTGGCCAGCACCAGAATAGCGTTCACTGCAGTTTCAGTCCATTTCATACACACTGCATACTCAGCAAAATAGCTGCGTTCGTTGACGTCCCTCACCAGATCAGTGCCCTGTGCCCATCTCTGGCTGAAAGCAGCCTCTGACAGAAGCTGCGGAAGACAAAATCTAAACTGGAGCCATCGATCCTCATGGATCTGGCCCTCGTCATGGAAGAACCAGTATACTGCAGAACAAACCTGTCCTTAGCACACATTATTTAGACCAGACTATATATTTCGTGACACCTAAACGGCAAACAAACCTTTAGTAGTATCAGATGAAGTAGCCAGGTTCGTGCGTTAGATCAATTAAGCAACTGAAATCCATAGTCTTCAACTGAAAAAGACTGTAAAGAGCTGACACAATGCAATCCATTATCATCTACATGATCTGACATCAACACAATCTATTGGCAGACACTGTTCAGAACAAGACTCCCGTGCTTACATCAACAGAGGCTGCAATCTCTGCAAGCCAGCAGAAGACAGAAGATGATTTGAGGAAGGCAGGATATTTGCTAGGAACGCAGAACTGGAAGTCAGCTTTGTGCTCAGGGGAAGCAGCGCCAACCTTCGTGCAGGGATCTCTCTCTCCTGAACTTAAGAATTCTTAACTGCATCTTCATAAATTGCAAAAAGATGCTGTCCTCTTTTAGCAGAAATCTCGGCAGAAATAGATTGAAATTTACATCAAGTGTGGGCATACGTAATTACCCGAATATATTTTCTATATCAAGCTGATAATAGGTCCTATTCAATATCCATTACATCTGAATGAATAAATACAACCACTGAATGCCAGAGGTACATTTGGAATATTTAAAATTTCATATAGTGAAACCACTGATATGTTTGATATACTGAATTATGAATCCTTCAGCACCTCAGGCTGCTGGAACAGAACACGATGATAAAACATATAGGTTAGGAGTGAATTCCAAAGGCCGTTTGAAAACTTTTCATATGTTTTCATAAGCCATCAGAACGGAAACACATTAAGGACTTCTACGTATATTAATCCATCATGTTGCCATATACAGTATTAGTTTTTCAGTTATATAATGCCTATGCGCATTCAGTTTCTAATTTCACAAAAGAGGCAGTTTTTATTCTATCTAAAGAACACATCCATCAGCAGGGCAGGTTAACCATTTGGGTACCGTCAGAGCTCGTCCATCGCACGCTATGGGATGGGCAGCAGCACCTGGCACTCACACCATCAGCTGTCCTGTCAGGTTCCCGCATGCTGACCTTCTGCAAGCTGCTCAGACCCCCAGAATGAAGGATTACTTCAAGAGAAGGAGAATTATTAGCAAGAACTGGAGGACTAACATAAAGCTCGCTTCTCTTCCAGGGCATAAATCCAAAGCCTAATAGTATTTCCAAGCAACGCTTGAGCCAGCTCCAATTTTACTAATTAATGAGCAGCAACACTCCTTACCCTTTAAAGTATTCTGGCAACAGAAATTCCCAAATCAGGCTTTGAAGAGCGGGGCAGCCCCAGCCTGTCACTCACATTGATGGACGTGAGCCATCTCCAGGCATGGAGATGTGGCAGTGAGGGCTGTGATTTTGGGCTCGGTGGGGATGGGTCGGCTTTGTCCAACCTTAATGATTCTATGACTCCGAGAGAGAAATTCAGTTGTGCCCTGTGGCTGCACACACAGCCTTCTGTGCGTGCACACAGCTCCAGAACTTGGGAGCAGGCATGGGGAGGCCCTGGCACTCTCCTCTTCCCAGCAGATTTCCTGCCAGCACAGTGAGACAATGGCACTGTCCTCTAGGAGATGCGACCAAGAGCAGTCCAACATTTACCTTTACAAAAGCACCTCATTTCACATTGAAAGCGTTGTCATACTAAACAGAGAAACCTGATCGCTCTGAGCTCAATCTAATTTTCATTCCACAAACAAATATTAAAAACTGAGAATCCTAAAGCAATTCTGATTTCTGCAATGAAATTTGAACAGCCTACTATGAGTAAACAGGACTTCAGGTAATTTTTTTTCCCCCCTAAATTTCTGCATGAACAGCCCTTGTTAGAAACTCCTCAGCAGCAGGATCCCTAATGGCTTCTGCCTTCTTTCTGGGACTCGTTAAAGCTAAAAACGAAGGAATGTCTGCATATATAATCTGACCATGCTACAAAGCATTGGTTTGAGTTCACTTCTTAAAATAGAGAAGCATTCCAAAATACTGAATGCGGCCCCAAAATCATTCGGCCCCCCAAATTTCTGTGACCATTGCAGATCCTCAGAAATTCACCAAGCCATCCACTTCTAATCACAGAATGTTCTTCACACCATGATTTCATTGTAACTGCATTAATTTGATGTTACTACCCTCAAAATACATTTCGCAGATTCAGCATAGCTCATGGACCGCAGTGTTCATGAAGGCAGGACTCAGGATTTACAGCACTCTCAGTTTTCAGGAGAGAAGACAAGGGTTTAATAGAGCAGAGGTAGGACAAAAATAAGATTTAGATTGGAGATGATCTCTTCTCAGTGGTGACAGATGACAAGACGAGGGGAAATGGCCTCAAGTTGTGCCAAGGTAGGTTTAGGTTGGACATTAGGAAACACTGCTTTACAGAAAGGGTGGTTAAACATTGGAATAGGCTCCCCAGGGAGGTTGTTGAGTCACCATCCCCGGATGTGTTTAAGAGTCGTTTGGATGTGGCGCTCGGAGATATGATTTAGCAGAGGGTTGTTAGAGTTAGGGTACTATGGTTAGGCTGCAGTTGGACTTGATGATCTTTGAGGTCCCTTCCAACCTGAGTGATTCTATGATTCTGTGAGGAAGTTTCTTTATATAACAGGGTGGTGAGGCACTGGCACAGAGTATCCAGAGAGGTGGTGGTGCCCCATCCCTGCAGACAGCCAAGGTCAGGCTGGATGGGCTCTGAGCACTGATGGAGCTGTGAGTGTCCCTGTTCAGTGCAGGGAGTTGTACTAGGCAGCCTTTAAGAGTCCCTTCCAACCCAAATGATTCTATGAGTCTAGAAGCCTCTTCTTTTCAAGCAGAACCTGTGTGCCATTTTGTAGATGGGGAGTGCAGTCAAACATTCAATGGGCAAGAAGAAACATCTTCCCCTCCAGAAGGAAACAAGAGCCATTCTTTCAGAAAACACCCTACAGAGCATGACTGTTTTGACAATCAGACACTTAAAAGAAGTCAGCATCTGAGATGGAACCGCAAGATATCTGCTGGGTGAGAGCCCACAGCTGTGGAATTTAGCTGGAGAGAATAGCAAAAGCACTGGGAAAGTACATAATCTTAAAAAGGTGATTCCTGCAGAACAGGAGAGCTTGAATATGTTTTAACTGAGCAATTCAAGCTGACAGCAAGCACTGCACACATAAAAAAATGCATTTCTTCAGAGCATAAAGAGCCATGCTTGGACAGAGCATGGCCAAAACACTCTACCTTTCCCCATGTACCACAAGGGCTGGTGCAAGAGACACCACCTCAATTTCCCAACAACAATGCCTTGTTTGGGACTTTCCATTTTGCTTTTTCATTGCCCTTCCGCATTTGCCACCATACTACTGCCAGAGTAACACAGAGTTCAACATGGGACATATCAGCTAAATGATGCTCAATCAATGGCCAAGAGGTTGGCCAAGCTGCCACAGTAGGGAAAGAAGCGCAGCATTTCACAGACGTCAACTTTAATCCAACCTGGTAACGTTTGCATTCCTGAAATACACATCCTGCCTTTATGACGGCAAAGACTCAAGGCTGCAGAAGGCAGATCATCATTTTGATGGGTAAACTGAACCCCCAAAATTAGAAAGAATACACCACCTACTTCACAAATACACCTTTTGCTGACACGAGCCAGGTTAAGTCCTAGCAGCTCAATATTTGTGGCTGGCATGCTGTGTGCTCCCCAGCAAGAAATAAACAAAAAATGCATCTGGAATACACGGGGCTGAACTGAGAACTCCTTGAAGAGCAAAATAAATAAAGAAATAAGTAAAAAGAGTGTTTTGCATCAGCTTCCGTTAACTACATTTCATTTTCTGAAGTCTCATTTTAAAAGCATCCTTTCCTCGCATGATGCCATGTTTAGCAAGCCATCTCCTTTGTGGGTTTTTCTTTAATTCTGCTAAACTGTAAAAATAAAAATAGAAATAAAAAACGAGATAATGGGAAAGCCAAGGAAATCCACTGCTGATGTGCTACCACACTTTATTAGAATCACCTCTAAGTCATCATCATGGGGAAAAAAAATCTCTTTAAATGTGCAAGGTTTGCAAGTTTCTGTCATTTATGTAAAACTATCAAAGACTTTCTTGTTAAAATGCTTAATTCCCATCTCACAATACGGAGGCTGACCTCATTTTTCATTATTAGGTCAGGAAATGCACCATGCAAATTATTCCTGATGAACGTGTCAGTATTTCCATGCTAATAGGTTGCATCCACAATGTATATCATCAACCATTAGATAATAAGCAGCTTTGTTATTATTTTCCAGTGCACTGCTGAATTTGTAATTAATTTTACTTCAGCAGAAGAAGCCGTGATGTTTCCTTTGCTCTGTTACATCATTCAGAGCTTGGTTGTGACAAATTACTACTTGGAAAACATCCTTTTGAGTACTACCAAGGCCACCTGACTGTCACATGTTGCTGTTGGAGATCAGGGTGAAGACGGGGAGGGTTAGGTGTGCATAGTTTTGAGCCATCCTTTCTGTTCTGGTGCAGTTGCAGAGGAGGTTCTGATTTACAGACTCCACACCTGCAGGTAAAATAGCCTCGAGTCAGGATGGCAGCAGAACAGCAGCACCACTATGGTGGGAACAGCATGGAGGAGGAGCTGGGCGGGACTGCACGTCAAAGGACAGATGTGGTCCGCAAGGCTATAACTGAACATATAACTTTGTTATATATAATATAACGCTATAACTTTGACACTGTCTCCCACAGTATTCTCCTGCAGAAGCTGACAGCCTGTGGCTTGGACAGGTACACTCTTGGCTGGGTAAGGAGCTGGCTGGAGGGCCGGGCTCAGAGAGTGGTGGTGGAAGGAGCTGGCAACTGGTCACGAGTGGTGTTTGCCAGGGGGCCTGTCCTCTTCAATATCTTTACTGATGACCTGGATGAGGGCATTGAGTGCACCCTCAGTCAGTTTGCAGATGACACCAAATTGGCTGGGAGTGTGGATCTGCCTGGGGGTAGCGAGGCCCTACAGAGGGATCTGGACAGGCTGGAGAGCTGGGCTGAAGCCAATGGGATGAGGTTCAGCAAGACCAAATGCCGGGTCCTGCACTTCGGCTACAACAACCTCAGGCAGCGCTACAGGCTTGGGGCAGAGTGGCTGGAAGACTGTGTAGAGGAGATGGACCTGGGGGTATTGATTGATGCCCGGCTGAACATGAGCCGACAGTGTGCCCAGGTGGCCAAGAAGGCCAACGGCATCCTGGCTTGCATCAGAAACAGTGTGGCCAGCAGGAGCAGAGAGGGGATTGTCCCCCTGTACTCAGCGCTGGTGAGGCCGCACCTCGAGTACTGTGTCCAGTTTTGGGCCCCTCACTGCAAGAAAGACATCGAGGCCCTGGAACGTGTTCAAAGAAGGGCAACAAAGCTGGTGAGGGGTCTGGAGCACAGGCCTTATGAGGAGAGGCTGAAGGAGCTGGGAATGTTCAGCCTGGAGAAGAGGAGGCTCAAGGGAGACCTCATTGCTCTCTATAACTTCCTGAAGGGAGGTTGTGGTGAGCTGGGGGTCGGCCTCTTCTCTCGTGTCATTAGTGATAGGACTAGAGGGAATGGTTTCAAGCTGTGGCAGGCGGGATTCAGGCTGGACATTAGGAAATATTACTTCTCAGAAAGGGTGGTCAGGCACTGGAATGGGCTGCCCAGGGAGGTGGTGGAGTCACCAACCCTAGGGGTGTTCAAGGAACGATCGGATGTTGTGTTGAGGGACACGGTTTAGTGGGAGCTATTGGTGATAGGTGAACGGTTGGACTGGATGATCTTGTAGGTCTTTTCCAACCTTGGTGGCTCTATGATTCTATGAAAGAAGACGGGGAGTTACAGCAGCAGGCTCAGCAGGAGCTCTGCTCTGAGAGCAGCCCCCCAGGGAGCCCAGCAGCTCCTGGCTGAACACTGAGAGCCTCAATCCACCACCAAGCAAGACTGCATCTCAGTGAGCCACAGCATCCCCCTGCTCCTGCTGGGCTCTCAGCATAAGCCTGAAAGCACCCTCCCTCACTGAGAAGGTGGCTTTGGCTGCCTTTGAAGGATGTCACTGGGGTCAGCCAGTCCCGAGACCCTCACCAGCACTCCTAGTGAGGCTCCTCCCACCCCAAAGCGGCAGCACAACATGGCACATCTGTCCCCTACCACCAGTTACACCTGCCAGTCAGTGCCTTTGGGGGCACGCAGAGAGGTTGCCATCATCATTCATGACCCCAGGTCCTCCCGTGCTCCAGGACATGACTGCCAGACACCCTCTGAGAGCTACGTGGGCATCAATCCGCTTTGGGAAGCAGCTGTGGAACAACAGTCATGCTACAGAACCCAGAGCAGTGCAGGAGCACGGATCTGAAAGGAGCTTCCACCTCAGCTCTCATGTCTCACACGACTGCATTGCCTAAAACAATGACTGTATGTGACACGTCAAAGTACCATTAGTTGCTAATTGGGTTTTTTTTTCTGGGTTCTGGTAAAACCATCTTTAATGAGTCAACAACACAGAGCACAGTCTCAGAGCAATAGTTCTGCAAGTTCAAAGAAAAGATGAAAAACAGTATTACAGCTAGCATAGATCAACGAAAATCTCTTCAAAATCAGCCTGTCCTAAAACACACCATTCCTCTCTTTTATGGCATGTATATAACTTGGCTTTCTGCTCAACAACTGCTGCACGTTCCTCTAAAAAATTACTTGTAAGTCACGGCTTCCAATTGAAATGTTCTCTGAATTTGTTTCGTTGTGTAAGCTAGCTGAAAAATTCACTCTTGGTGATAATAGCATTCCCATAGAGTTCTGTGGTTTCCCTAGAGATTACACAATATGCAGAACATCTTATAGAAAAGAACAGAAATGAATCAAACAGTTAAAGTACAGCGGAGCCCCAAAAGGTTTTATGTGCTATACTTCACCCAACCAAGCCTGAGCACTTCGGGGAAGGGTGGGATGTCCCATCTCCTACAAACAGCTCACACTGCCCACCGGCATCCCCAGAAGGGTCATTCCACCTCCAAATACACCAAGAAATCTCTCTTCTGGAAATACAGGCATATACTTAGCGAATCGGGAAGGAGAGAGGACATTTTCAGCATTGCCAAGGTACTGCTCCTGGCTTTGTTGGATACAGGAGCTCCCAGTGAACATTTCAAATGAAAGAGGTTTTCCAATGTGTAAGAAGCTTTCAGATGCTCACCGGTGAACAAATCATCCCACCATCTTTGCAGTAAATCACTGTTCAGCTTAGAAAATCAGAAGTACATCGTCATGATAAGATGGCTGAGAGTGGCAGATGAACTCATAATAGGTTAACAGAGAATGAATGTAAATCAATAATTTAGAGCCACTCTAGAAATGGCGAGCTGGGAGTATGGGGGCTCTTCCAGCCATCGTAATGTCCCTTTTGAATACAAACAATGCCATCTATTACACAGATGGCTCCACACTGGGTACATTTTAGCAAAACAAATTATGCAGTTTGTACATTGCTGCTTGGAATGTTAACTAACAAGGTAGAACAAAAGGCTATAATTTAAATGATCTTTTAATTTTACTTTATTTTTCTTTAATTTTACTCAGAGGGGAATTATCAAGCAATGGGAGCATTTTACATTACAACAGTGGAAACACGAAACGGTTTCCATCAGCTCCAGCTTGCATAAAAATCCACTTTCATCCCAAACAGCAAGATGGCAGCAGATGTGGATTGGTGACCACAGAGTACAAGCACACCTCTAGCAGCCCCAGTGGAGATGCAGGTGGGGACAGCATGGTATCACCCGCACACCGTGCTTCCTGCAATGCCAGCATGCCCAGGTGAGCATCCATTTGTCTGGAACTGAGAGGGATGGATGCTGTGACCACACTCCATGCAAAAAAACACAGCACTGAAATCAGTGCACACCCCCAGCTCATTTCTGCTCTCATGGCAAGTGCACGGCTCTGCTCCAGGAAGGACTGTAAATAACGTATCTTGTTATCCTTTTCACCCTGTTCAAGGAAAGTGTGCTATGCCCTAACCTAAAAGCTAGATGACTCTGCAGCCTTTTTGGTCCTTCTAACGAGGGGATATGGAATAGCAAAACCAGTTTTATAGCCGAAGAGGGAGTATTTCTGATCAGCTAAAAGCATAAGGCTCAGCTTCATCCGTATTTATTAAGATTGTTTCCAAGCAATAGACCTAAGACCAATGCCTGGAAGTACTGGAGAATTTTACAACTGCAGAAATACCCCTTGTTCAATTTTAAAGACATTTTCTTATAACAGAAATGGCTGCATGAAAAAGTGAACTATTAATGCCTTATTGCTTTTACTCTTCTGGCTTCGCAGCCTATGTTATAAGGGTATGAAAACACCAGTAAGCCATGCAGCATTAAGTCCCACACAGTTGTGAAGGTCAGCATAGGGCCAGATATTTACTACCACTAAGAAAACTCAATTAACACAACAGTGTAAACAACAGAAAGTAATCAGAATAAAGCGTAGGCAATGCAAGAACATTTACCGATTGTACTTCACCAAAAGGGATTGTTCACTTCCCAAAGGACCTGGGAAACTGCTTCCCCCATCAGAACCTTCTGCTGCTGCCTGGCCAGATCTCTATGTGGCCACCACAAAGACTTAAATGCAGAAAAATAGTGGGTCACTTTTGCTGTTTTGAAGACATTCAACAGCAGAATCTTCTCTCTTTCCAATTGTGTTTGGTTTTTTCGCTGTTGTTTTACTGTATTATAAAAACCCGGGTGTCCTACTGCCCAGTGTTGCTGAAACAAATGCTGGAGCTGACTGCTCAAAAGCTCTCAAGGCAGCTGTGGTTACAAAACATGAGCAGAGTTTGTAGCCACGTTGACTCAAACACTGCCACAGTTGAATGGGAAACGAAGAACGTTGCAAGACCAGAAAGCCACACATGGCAGCAAATGATCTTTGAGCACTCCAGGCTCAGTGCATTTGCAGATGCCTTCGTGAGAACAAAGTGCACAGAGAAAGATGTGGTCCTCTGCTTACCCTCCAGCCCCAGGTGTGTCAGAACCAGCAGCCTGACACTCAGCCTCCAACAGCTGATATTGTAAAGCCATCTGTGGAGCAAGAGGTGCAGCTTTTCATTTCACTTGCAGAAATAAAAAATAACAAAGGAAAGCGATACGGAGAGGCCTCATTATAATCAGTACACAAAATTGCCACCACACACTGCCAACAACATCCCTCACATCTGATATTGTATTTCTTTCACAGTGGTATCGTGGAACTTACAGTTGGTGCATAGTAGGGTAAGCAATAATAAGAAATGAAATTTAACTCTGCAAAGAGTCCGTTCAACACCTACAAAACAAACGATTTTAAATCTTTCTATCCAGCCTCACTGTTCTATTATAAAACATTGCCCACAATGTTTTTGTTCTGTTTCCCCTTCTGAACAGCAGAAAAGAGTTCGATACGCTCCAGCAGAGGTGCAGGTTACTATTTGAGCACCATCCCCTAATGCTTCCTTCATTTTTTTCTTCCATCTTTACAAATACTCCTCCATTCACACTGGTGAAGAATTCTGTATTGAATGAAGTCCTCCCCCTGCCCTGCACTCCTGCCCTCATCCCCACTCCTGCTTCCTCCACCCCCAAAAAAGGAATAAGATGACAGAAGCAGAACACCTCTCTCTTCACTTTCACACCTTGGGAATTAAACCCAAAGAACACGTTTGCACATCGGCCCACTGCCAGCGCTTTCTCACACTGACACAGTTCGTCTGAAGCACAGCACAAGAGGTGAAGAGATTGCTGCTATCATGTAAATGTTTGTGCGCTGCTTCAGAACTCACAGCCGTGTCTGCAGTGCACAGACACATTGGCCTCTTCTCATTTGCTGCAACACTGAGAAGCACCAGATCATCATCATTGCTTTGTCTGATCTGCAACTTTGCCAACAATTATGAAAAACCAGGGAGACTTACAAATTATTCTGGAAAGTTTCCCATATTAAAGAGCTGCTCCTCTATTTCACAGCCCCAAAGATAAGGAGGAACACAAAACCTGAGCATCTGTCCCTGCGACCTGTGGGAAGGTGCCTCCTTGCTATTGTGCTGCGTTACTGCAGCCCCTCATTGGATTTTCCTTCCTTTCCAGTTGCGTCATGTTGCAGAGCATACAAAACTTGAGTCCTACTGCAACATCGTGAGACTCAAAGTAGTTCAATTTCTCCCTGAAAGTGCTTGCATTGATCACCAATTAGCTCAGCAACATTATTTTTCCTTGGCTAATATATATATATATATATATATATAACAAAAATAATATTACAAACAACCCAACAAGCACACAAAGAAAACAATCCATCAACCCAAAGAAAGCAAGCTATATTTACAAGGTTCCATTTCTCTTGGCCACTTAGGTGGCTGGCAGCAAACGCAAGCACTTCTAGCAGTCACTCATGAGAAACCACTGAGAGGACAATGGCAATGCAAGGCTCACCACATCCTGCTTTATTTGTGCATTTCCTGAAGCGTTGGGTTAGAGCTCAGTAGGAGCCATCCCACATCCCAGGGGTACAAGGTGTGGGGCAGGGTGAGTGCATCACTTTATGCTCCTCAGATGCATTAACGGTTTATGTGGCCCAAATCCTGGGGAACAAAAATTGATTTGTTTCTGCAAATCCCGTCCACTCTGAGATATTGTGGTCAACCAAACCTGAACCTTGGAAACGGTCAGCATAATGCTCAGCAGGTTGTATTCTGCTGTAAGAGCTAATGAACCTCTTAAAGAAAGCATCTTCTGGCATACCAAATCACAGATCAATATGAAAAATTAAACATTTCAACAGCAGATAAAAGCATCACCAGCAAGACCTGTGGAAATAGGCTGGGCAGAGACTTGAATGTAAATGCCATTGGTTTACTCAGTCTCTTCAGGTCAGCTGTATCCAATGAGGAGTTTGGGCTGAAGTCAGCCCTGTTCTGGCATAGGCACTGTTCCGTATCGCATCGTGTCCAAGCATCTTGGCAAAGCTACCCAAGGAGCGGTGGGGTCACCATCCCTGAAGGTGCTCCAGAGCTGTGGGGATGTGGCACTGAGGGACGTGGGGATGGGCATGGTGAGATTGGACTTGGGGATCTTAGCGGTCTTTTCCAATATCAATGATTGGAAAATATTATGTGTCCATAATATTTTACATATGTATATCAATGTACATATGCATATATGTGTACCTGTGGCCTCTGCAAATAATTCGTAGTAGTAAATACATTTTAAAAGAGTATAAAATAAATACTTGCACAGTTTTCCAAATAGCTCCAGAAGCATGCTGCCAGTAACAGAGGACGCATCAGCTTCTCTCTCCTCGATGAGGTAAGAATGCTTAAAAATGCCAAGGATGATGCAGAGACATTTAAAGAGTGAAAAGAAGTATGCTGATTACTTTGCATGCCATCCCGCACGCAGAGATCAAAATTTTGCCAGAAATACCTGGTCAAAAGATAATGCTGATGCACCCGGGGCTCAGCCAAGCCAATAGCCCTGCGAAGTTTGTCTTCAGAGCCAGCGTCATCCTTGGCAGAGGACAACGTGGAGCCGATGGCAGCAAGGGGCAGGCAGCAGTGCTACAGCTGCTGGAGGAGAAGGGAGTGATGGCAGCAGCCAATCAACCCTGAAATGTCGCTGCTCTCTAGGCAGGGAGCTTAGGAGCGCTCAGAGCAAAAATGTAAGGGAGAGTCTTTCATGTGGGCTTTCAAAATGAAATCAATTCAAATAAGAATTGCATATAAATTATTTTGTAAAGAGTAAAAGTAGTCTAGCAGGAATTAAAATTTCCTTACAACCAGCTTTTATTTCTTTTAATATTTATCCAATCACTCCAAGTTCACCATCAGCATTTGATTTTCTATCTGGTTCCAAGCACCAGACATCAAGTCTGGAAACCATCAGCCGTGGGCTGGTTGCTCTCTAGAAATCCAACTGGCCAACGTTAAGCCCTTGCAATGTCCCAGCTGGTGCTTTGCTATGCTTGCAACCATGCAAAACATCGTCTGCCACCAGAACTACACACACCTGAGGAGCAATGGGTCTGCCACCTGCTGCAGCTCTGAATGCCAGGTAGGAGAAAGCAGGCTTGGAGATTACATATTATGTTTAAACACAGAGTAATAACTCAAGAAAATACCGAAATACCCATGACGAGGGTTATATTATACAAGGAATCAAATCCCCAGGACTTCCCCGGAAATTTATACAAAGATAAAACAAATCTGGTAAGCAAGTGAGGGGACACAATTCATAAAGACAACTACTGATTTTCCTTATGATTCACTCAGTAACCTCCACAGCTGCTGCTTTCGAAGCAGCAAGGAAAAGTTGATTAGGGTACAAAATAGCTGCATGATTAAAGAGGTTCCAAACAATGCTGTGGGATCTGCAAGCACAGATCCTCTATTGGAGGAGTCCATAGAGAGGAAGGCCCATGTTCCTATCACACCTATCCAATAAAAGGCATTAATAACCTTAGCATCATTCCAACACAATAAGCACTAAACCTTCGCAATTCACTTTGCTGCATGGATTTAGCTACTTGATGGGCTACAGTCTCAAAAAAAAACAGTCAGCCACACGAATAAAGAGATGGTTTTGGAGCAGAAAGCCCTTTGCAGAGGACTGGAATGCAGACCCAGAAACACACACCGTGGAGCTGTTCCAGAGCTATTAACGGGGTGTCAGACTGTGGTTGGAGCAATGAGAGAGATGTCAGCCCTCATTTCTAATCCACATTTGTCATTCAGAACCTCTCCCCTCCCTGACTCTAATCATTAAGGCCTAATAGATACTCAAAGGCAGACATGCACAAGCAAGAAAACAACACACACGACTGAAAATAGCTCCACTAAGGAACGTATGGATCTTGCTGAAGTTAAATTTTCTACTGCTACTCAACTGAATACGTTAAGTTGGTTGAGGGTAAGCATGTATAAATTGGATAACTGCTAATTGATCCTTCACATTAGATACTGAGTATGTTACTGCAAGTCTCTTCTTCCTAAACGTAGCTCTTGTGAACAACTCCTTGGAGACAAAGGATTCTCATCACAGAAAATGTCCTCGAGAGATGTTCAGTGCAGCCTCTGCCCTTCTCTCGCACCCTGGTTTGCACATCCAGGAACAGTTTGGCCAAACACAAAATTACAGCCAGTACCAGTTTCCTGGCAAAGCATTTGCCTGGGTGTTTTCATTGCCACATGATCGTCATCTGTGACCTGTTGCAGATCAGGCTGGTTTCAGTACAGAGAACCTGGACAAAAAAGATATTTGCAACTTTAGGCCTGTAGTTTAGATATCATACAGAAGAAAATATATAAAGCCTGATGAAATTGGGTCTCGTAGCCCTAAGGATAATCAGCTGACAAAAGCGAAATCACATTTTCCAGCCTCATTCTTTAGCAGAAGTAGAGCTGTGCTATAGAAAGGCTGGCCTCACCTATCAATGTCAGCAGGCAGTCCCACGTTTACCCCCGTGTTCACAGTAGGGTTCTGCTTTGGCTTAGATCACAGGAAAAGCCAGCCCTGGCCCATTGCTGCTCTTCTCTGGGACTAAAACACATGCTAAACTGACACACATTTGAGAATGTAACAATTATCTATGAGCACATTGAAAAGTTAATAGGAAGCTGCAGACAGCTTCAAGCATAAGGAATTGCACCCCTGGTGCTCTTTTAAGAGATCTCACTTCAAGCTTCTGCACATGACAGTGGAAGACAAGCGACCCTTCCTTGTCATAGCCCGCTCCAAAGGATTTCAGCTTCAGAGCGTTAGAACTGATGAACCAAACTTAATAATATGTCATCACAAAGGAGAACAGAGTGCTGCTGCCACCATCTGTCAGAGGCACAAGGAGAGCAGTGACAGGGAAGCGTCCCAGCAAGAGCACACACAGCTCCAGGGCAAGAAGCCTCAGCACACAGCCTCTGTCCAACCAGCACCAGCAGGCAGCAAGCTGCTGGGCACGGGCACCGTCTTAGCAATGCAGGCATGGGCACAACCACCTCATCCCCTCAAGCCCACCCAGCCAGAAGGTATTTCCCTCCAGCCATCCTAAATTCTAGTAGAAACAGAGGGAAAAGCTTTTCCAGGATGCAGTTCCCATTCCTGAGTGGGAAAGCGGAGATGAGCTCTGTGATCTCAGAGGTAGAAAGCTGTTCAGTCAAATACATACCCGGAAAGAATAAAGAACTGAAGCCACCCCTTACCATGGTTTGCAGTCAGGATGTGCAAGAGGGGAACAGAGATCTGCCTGCACTGGCCTGCAGGTGGGAAGACAGAAAAAGGGAGCAGTGGAACGGTAAGCCTAAGAGGCAACAGATAGCAAAATCTGCTCCCAGGATACTCTTAGATGTATGTATGTGTATTATTGTCAGCCCTTCTGAGTAGAAGCCAGCACAGCCTGTCCCACAGGCATGGCCCCTTCAAGCAGCACATGGAGAGCTACTTGAGGGCAATGGCAGTGGCAGCATGTCCCAGTGCTCATGCCAGGGCAGCACTTCAATGCTATCAGTCAGCTTTGGAGCTCTAGGACTGTCACTTCCAATCTTACCAAGGATGTTTTTAGAAGCTAAAAATGTCTCTCCAGTTTTAGAAGCTAAAAAAGACTCTCAGATTGTCCTTTTGACCTTTAAAGGATGTGGCAGGGTCACTCTACCTTTTAAGCTGTGGCTCAGGGTGGATGGAGTCCCTCCATCCTGGGCTGGTGGGCTGCTGGAGCACAGCTGGGTGAGGATGGAGGAGTGCATCACCCACACCTGCTGTGTGTGGAGCAGGGATGCTGGATGGTTATTTCCCTTCCATTCCTCCCTAGCATCTTGCATGCCTGTGAGGAAACAGCCATTTAGCTCAGCAATAGAGATAAGCAGGGACAGACAAACATCCTTTGTCTCATCTTCTGTCTCTGCTGTGACAGAATGGGAATGTTTTTGCTGAACCATTTACCAGTATCAGTTGTGAAGGGAAGAAGCAGCATTGAGTGGAAGAAAGGACTGAGAGCAGAACCAGCTGGAGGAAGATTGCCATCAAGCTAATTTTTAGCCAAAGCCCTTTTTTTCCTCCTCCATGTGCATATCTCTGTAGGAGACTTCAAGTAGTAATTACTCTAATGAAGTAGACCATGGGAGAAGAGACAAACACACACTCCAATTCTTGGCCAGTTCTAGCTGATGTACTCTCCAGAAGAACAATATTTAGCATTTACACTAATGGCTTGCATCCAGTAACTAATTAATCCTCTCAACACTGAAGTATAAGATTTTCTCCTTCCTTCAGCATTAAAAAATAAATAAAAGGAAAGGAAAGAAAAAGTGCACTGTCTCATGCCAATCTGCAATTACAAGTTCACCTCTTAAACAGAGAGTAGGACTGCTATTTTAGGGCCTGACGCTGCAGGACTGCACCAGGTCCAGTTCCTATGAAGACAGCACTGAAAAACAGTGCATCACAGCTAATTGTGGCCAGCCACCCCAAAGGCCAGATGTTCAACAAGAAATTAGCTCCCTTCAATCTATTCAGGGAACAGTTACAAACTGGTTTCATAGCCTAGTGTCTCTTTAGGGATGAAGATGTTTATTTCCCCAGCAAGGGTCAAATTAAATCCAAGCACATTTGAATAGAGAGAGGCATCTATCACGGTGACTTTCCAGCCAAAAGTTGATATTGTTCATAGTCTTGCTGATGGAAAATATTGCTGCATGCCTATTAGGAAGCGACTTCAGTCCATCTCCTAGGCAAAATATTCTCTGGCGGTTCCTATAGCTCTAAAGAGCTCTGTGTGCATCTCACCCAAAGCAGACATCTCTGCAGAAGAAGTTGGACAGCCAAGCAGAGCCTTGGCCACAACTTGGGCATGCTAAAACTCAGGTTTGCTGCCAGTGCAGTGGGACTGCAGGGAGCAAGCATAGGGAATGGATTTAAAGGCTATTTCCAGAGCTCCAGTGCCATAAAGTAGGTGATGCCCAGTATCGGCCAATACTTCTATAGCAGTGTTGGTGACCAGAGGGGCTATAGAGCCAGGCAGGACCCCATGTTGGCAAACAGACACTGCAAGGAGCAGCCTGCGGGAGGCTGCCACAGTAGCACTTTGAAGAGTTATTCCTTCCAAAGGTGTGAGAGCAGGTTTGGGGGCTTTATTTATCTGAGGCAGTCTTTGTTTAAATATAGCATCTCAGGCCATATGGGGCCTCCTTGGATGCAATCTACATTCAGTGCACAGCCTAAATGAACTTCGGTACATTTTCATGAATATGTAAATAAAATAAAAGGGGCATTTTTAAAGGTGCACAAGCACAGATCACAGAAAATGTCCTTCCTCGGCAGAGCAGACAACAGCCAGCAGGCAGTGACTCGCATCCTACACATGCAGTTTTCAGCCCTCTCCCATCTGAAGTGAATCAGCACAAAACTTGCCAAACTGCATCAAAACTTAATGCAAATCACACATTGAGCTGCAATCACAGACAGAAAATATTAGATCCGTTCCCTCTTTGGTGAGAAGTTATCCTCATAAGTGTGTTGTGTGAGCAGCAGAGGTAGGCATGAAACATAAAGGAAAAAAAAAAGACAATAATAATTGTTATATATACATATACATCAGGGCAATCAAATGTGAGGAGCTCAACGTTCTGCCCTCCTTGAGGGCTTAGAAGAGATGAAGGTCCTCAGTCTAAGAGGTGAAAGATGGCAGAAAAGGGCATCAAGGAGGCACGGCAGAGGTAGAAGAGATACAAAATATGAGGCAGCAGCCAGAAAACCGGGCTGCAGGGCTGTGAGTTCTGCCAGAAGATGGACAGAAGCCACTGCTTGTCTGAGGGAGCGGAAGAACTCAGACTGCCTCTTCACACTGGCTCAGGATGGGAAAGGCCACATCCGATGCTGGAGGGATGCTGCAGGAAGGAAGAGGGCTGCATTCACTGCGCAGACAGAGGATGCCCTGTGGTGTCAGACAGCAGCTGGAGAGAAGACAGCACAGAAACAGCTGGTTTATTCATGGATGTGAATAGGGCTCTCGAGGGACGAAACCGGAGGATGAAATACTGACACGGACAGCACAGAAAAAAAGGCTGAAAAGCAGTGTGCAAAGCTACAGAGCTGCTGACAAATGTTGCTCAGGCTTATCATACAAAATGCCGAGGTTGTGGAAATTATGCTATTTAAGGTCTCTGTGCAAGCACATTACAAAAAGCATGCACACAGTTACTGACTGAGGACAAGTTAGCTCAGGGGATTTAACAGTCCAGCCAAGAGGTCTCTTCTTTCTACGACAATGAATTGGAAAGATTTTCTCTCGTGCGTGAAACAGTTTTGGCTTCTGAGCAGAAGTAGACAGCTCTGTCCCAACTGATCTACCTATTCCAGAAAAGAAACGCAACATTTGCCATCAGCTGAACAGGTCACTGTCAGAAGCTGACACAAATCCTTTGACTGCTTTAATGCAATGGAGACTGCTGTATTCTTGCCAGAACAAGCATCTTACTGGAGCCAGAATCAAAGCAGAAACTAGAAACAGGTGCACATCAGGCTTCATTCTGATCTTCCTATCTGCATACTCAGAGCTGATCAAGATGACTTAATTTAAGGTGCTCCCTTAGCTGGTCTAAACTGATAAAGTGCCCCCAGGTGCTTGATCCCTAAATCACAGCAGCGTTTGACAAGGCTGCAAAGTCACTTTGCAGAAATGCTGAATTATTGTTTCCATCCCCTGCATATGGAGAAGTACTAATTCTTATTAACGGATCCAAAGATCCATCACAGGATGAATCACCTGATGAATTACTCAAGTATTTGATTCTCTGCAGATGGTCTCATTTCCTACTGCAGCTCCCTACGAGCTGCTCTATTGCTTTCTCTTTATGGCTGGCACAGTGCTATGAGCCAGAGTGCAAGTCTTGGTATTCCAAAACAGCAAAGAGAAACATCAGTAATTGGATAAACATAGCATCTCATCCTTGAGGTGAAGTCTACAGCAGTTTGTGCCATATACCCTCTCTCAGACTCTAGTGAAATAGTAACCCTGTAAAGGTAAGCCAAGCACACAGAGCTGCATTACCAAGTTTTGTGGTCACAGACCATGCAGTTCATGATTCTCTTACAGCCATGCCAGTCCAGTTGGAATCCAGAAAGAAAACCTAGATCCTCCATTTTGGGGGCAGATCGGATAAACAGCGGTGATAGAAATAGGGCCCCATCCCTGGAGGCATTCAAGGCCAGGCTGGATGTGGCTCTGGGCAGCCTGGTCTGGTGGTTGGTGGCCCTGCACATAGCAGGGGGGTTGAAACTGGATGGCCATTGTGGTCCTTTTCAACCCAGGCTATTCCATGATTCTATGATCTCCATCATCTGCCTCAGGTTTAAACCAGCAGGCCTAATTCCTAACATCCTTTCCCATGCACCCTCAGCTATGCATACTCGGCCATCAGTCCTCATTCAACGCCAGAATAAAAGGAGCAGGTTCCCTCACACTGGAAAAAATAACCAACGTCCAGTAACATTAGGAGATATTTCCCATGTCCCAGCACAACAGGGGCACATCATCTCTGACACGCTGGCTCATACCTGTCGCTAGAATTAATTCAGAATTTACCAATATAGACCTAATAAAAAGGTACAGTCGCCTTCAGGGCAGAATCTCAGCGCCCCACCACCACCACATTATACAGTAGCAGAAATGTGGAAATTTTGTTTCAGCATTACATTTTTCAGAAGAAAGAGCAGCCAGAGAGCAGCAGAAAATGTCAGCAAGAATTACACCAAGGAGAGCTCAACCATGCTGATTTGTAATTTATGGCATATCTACTGGAACTCAAGAGTCTGCGGTGAGAGCAGCTGAATATCTACTGACCTCATGGAGTCTATATCCATATACCTGATAGCAGCTCAGTTTTTCCTGCAAGACTATTTCCTCATTAATTAATGAACGTATGTGAGAAAACCCCTGTCCTACCTGTATTCACTATTATTTTCACCTGAATTCCATTGCCAAACAGGTTATATATCTCCATACCTCTGTAAATACCACATAGAGGCCCCAGTGGTCCTCCGTGCACCTACTTCAAGCCATGGGAAGCACCACAACTACCTCTGTCCATGGTGTTCGTCCAGAAGTCCTGCTGTTAATTGACCCTCCTTTCCCGGATAAGACAGTGCTTGTTAGCAACAATCCAGCAAAGCAGCTTGTTTTGCTTTTTCTATCAGGCTACATTCAGACAAGTTGGACAGTTTTCTAGTTTTGCTTCACCCTTTCCTCTGACAGATACTTTAATACACATTACCTCAAAACTGACAGCCCTTCCCCAAGGTGCAGCACACACAGCCATGCCCGAGCCTTTGTAAGTGCATTTCTCTCCACCCCAACTTTTACATGCACTGCCCTCCAACTGTAGCCCAGCTCTTTTTTACAGCACATCCTTTCCCTAAGCCCACTCCTTGGACACAACCCACAAGACAGGGATAAGCGCAGGGGTATCCCTGCCAGGGACAATTTACTACGAGAAGCTTTTCATGCACCTTACCCACTCTTCCCCATCTCTCCTTCCATCACTTCCACCCCTACGCTTGCTCCCATTGATAGATCCTTGGGAAACTTTGAGCCCTGCATGGCCTCATCCTGTCTGGGTGTTGCCCTGCTGTATCATACAAAGAGATCATTACACTCTCCATATCATCACCAGTAATTAGTAGAAACACCAGTTACAAGCAGACAAAGTGCTAATGCTTGCCTGTAAATGTATTTTACATTCAGAAATACAAGATAATTATTTTCTCCTGCTTCACCAGGTGTCAGTACTGCAGTTCTGGCAAAAGGCCCCTGGCACATATTTGATAAAACACAGAAAGAGGAAGATCACAGATGTGGCAAGGGGAGGGCAGGATGGGCTGTGTGGAGTCAGTCGCACTTTAGCAAGCAGTGAAAGGTTGGAAGATCCAGATTAACAAGTGAAAATGCACCAACAAACAACAATAACTGCCAAAAATGCATCAGAATAAAATTATACAACAGACTTGATACAAGATGGTGAAATGAAGAGATGCTTTGGGAAAAGATGACCAACTCTGGCTGCACCTCTCTAGCTACTTAAAGATAGGGAAATAGACGGCTTAGTGGAGAGACGTTACAAATCAGAGAGGCCAATTTGTTCATGGAGGATTTCCATTTCATAGGTTCATTCTGATGTAGAAGGAAGGCCTGAGCTGGGTTGTACATCAAGAGCGAGACCTTGAACGTGAAGCAGGATTCAAAAGGATCAACCAACGGAAAGGCGTCTGCCTTCATTTCTCCGTTCCTAATCCAATCTGTCATACTGCAAAAATCCTAGATGAGTCAGTACCCCCAAAAGGATTTATTTCAAATGAGAAAACATAATCAACGTGCCCACATGTAGGCATAGGAAGAGAGCTTGTACCATGACTGATTCAGGTGGCAAACAGGTGACTGCAGCGATCCTGTAACTTGCGCTTCAGCTCGTGTTCCAGTAAACTCGTATCTCAAAACATCTCTCCTTACAACTGCCTTGGAAACAGGAAAATCTGATCCCTTACCCGGTTCCATGCTGCAAGACAGAGCGGGAGCAGCAGCTGAGAAGCTCTGAGAACACAGCGAACAGCCCACTCATTTTGCTCTCCTCTCAAATTCCCTTCATCTCTGGATTCACTTGCAGATCAAAACCGAGCCTCTACATATGGTGAATTCCTAAATATTGACAGCTTGTAAAAGGCTAAGTACAGAGGACAGCTATGAGATATTATTCCATGGCTTTCCTGGAAGCATACAGTCAACAGAATTCTTGAAATACAACGTGCACCATTGCTATGAGGTTCATTCTGAGCTTTGGGAACAGGCTAAAAATCAACCATAATACCTAGGGGGAAAAGAAAGTTTATTTCTGATTTTGATCAGCTTCTCAATTCAGTTTACCAGTTGCATGAGCACGCGGGACGTAAGGACAGGATTGAAACACAGGATATTGAGACTGCTTATTTCAGCATCAGCACTGACCTACGGCTTGTCATTACAAACACTTATTTCTCTTTCACAGCACTCACAGCAGCGCTTCATGACTTCCCATATTTAGACTTTTACCACCAAAAGGTAACGCCTCATTTCCAGAAGCAGGTTCTTTGCAGAACGGATTTTACTAAGCTATTTAATGCTAGCTTCAGGTTTTTTAATTATATTAATCAATTTCTGCCTTCACAAGACATTGAAAGCACACCCCATTCACGCCTGCAGACCTGACGGACATTCCCAGCCCGTTCAGCCCATTACACCCTCGGGCATGGCTGAACTACCCCTCTGTCTGAAGGCAGTGGACGTTTTGCATCAACAGATGTTCTTCTTCTTGAAACTGAGTGCTTCGGAAATTCTGCACCAGTTTGACACATAAATTATAAAGTGCCTCCCCAGTTTCAGCACAGTACTTCTGATTTGCATTTGTGTAGCTAAAAATAAGATTCGGGGGAAAAGTCCAAAACAGCCCCAGCTAGATTCAGTTCCCTGCTTATTCCCAGTGCTCAGTGAGTCAGCTAACGAAAAGCTTAAGGGAGAGCCAGCGTCGCTGGCCTTTTCTTGAAAGCCCACTTGGAGATGGCTGCAAGCATTTGAACTCTGGTCTTCCCCGCTCGCGTCAGTTCCAGACACCAAAATCCCAGACAGCAGAGGATGGGATGGACTCGTGCTGACGCAGCATCCCATGAACTGCCAGACCTGCCTGCTGCTCCTCGGCCAGCCCTGCTGCTGGTTTCCATTCTGCTGCTCTGCCCGCTCTCAGTTTGGCTCATTGCTGCTCTGCACAAGCTGTGCATTTTCTTTTTAAGTAAAACACCCAGAAATGTGAAATCTTACACTATTCACATTTGCAGAATTCTTTTCAGGGGACACTCCTGAAAGCAGTTATCCAAGTGCAACACTACTTGAGAGGTTAACTGCAGTCTTTGGATCACTGTAATAAGAACCGAGATGATACCGACTGCTAACGATTTAATGACACATGCTCACAATTACCTTGAAGCAAAAATCCTCTGCACACTCACTGCTTACAACGGAGAAAAATACTGTTTAACCCTTAGCACACTTCTAATTCAAACAAAAGACATTCCTTCTTATAGAGAGAAAAGATGAGCCAATCAGAAGCAACATACCATAAGAGCCCGAGCAATTTCAGGCTGGAGCTTGAGCCTATGCAATAAATAACTAACATTATTCATTAGATCACCACTTCATTTATGTACAAAGCTCATTAATTTCATAAGTTAGAACATGAATATGACTACACCTGATTAATACCATGAAAGAAGTTGTATTTGTCTATCGGACCATAGGCAATAGAACAAGATCTATCTTACACAGAGAAATGATCTATGACGACATGGGACAAGGAGAAAGCATAAAGCTGAGTGCAATCCATGGCTCCGAAGCTGGAATTTTTCATAACTCATAGTGCTCCTTCACCACCCATTTCTTGTCGTGCCACTGCACAAAAGCAGACAGCTACAGCCATAGCAATGCCTTCATCTCCTGCTTGCTGTTGTGAGAGCACCTGCATGCAACCAGATCATCTCATACTTATTAACTCTCCCAGACACGGGTCATTTCCATTGTGTATTTATATGGTTGCTAGCACAATAAGGTCTTGGTTCAGGAGTACAGCTTCTAGGGACATCAGTAATACACATTCAGTAATATGATGTGTTGTAAAAATCCAATCATATAGCCAATGAGACAGTGTTTGGTAATCCTAATGTGACTATGCAGAAAAACATTTATATGGAGGGCTAGGGAGGATGAGGGCCACAGTGTGCAACAATAATGACATAAACCAGAGAGAACCACTACACAAATAGGAAAAAAAAAAAAAAGAAAAGATTAAGGAAGCTCTGTCAGGACAGCAATTACAAACAAAAAGATGCTATAAAGCAGTGAAGAGCCTACAGACACTGGACCAAAACATCCGAGCTCCTTGTTCTCATGCTATGAAGTCAGAGAACAATCAGGAAGAGTGAAAGGCCAGCAGTTTAAACCTAAAAATAAAATCTCAGCTAATCCTCTGCCCACAGACCAGAGACAAAGATTAAAGCAGGTTTCAATAGACAATGAGGCAGTGATATCAGCCTACACGGACAGCTAGGTTTCAGTGGAAAAAAAACAAGAAGCTGAAATGACTGCAAGCCCCTGTTTCCCTTGCAGGGGATCATTAGCTGGGTCTCAAGCCACACATTTCATTCTCACCTGCATCAAGCTTCTCATTCCTCTCTCTGAAGATGTCTCAAATGGTGGCAGTGGAGGTCTGATCCAGACCACGGGCTGTGTGCCTCCACCCCAGAGAGTCCAGGACAGCCTTTTGTCCCAAACTGGGATTACACATAATCCTCTGACTCAGAAAACCCCTTCGCTACTGGTACATCACACTGAACATGGACACATGTCTCTCAGTGTTTACCGTGGGATCCTGGGGGCTCCCTGGCTCAGCAGGCTGAAATGTGCCCCAGGAGTGCTCGAAGTGCCCCTTCTCACCAACCCTCTGCTCTGCATCCTGCCCTCATCCTCTGCACACACCAAGGGGAGACAGAAGGTAAACAAAGGCAGAGAGAATGAATACAAAAACACCCTCTGGAATGAACACCTCTGGTCAAATGCCTCTTTATTTCTCTGATTTCCATTTATCAGACTGCATGTGCAACAACTTCCCACAACAAAGCAGCAGCAAGAGCTACACGTGTTCAGGATTGTATTAGCTGGTCACTTTCTTTGGGAGCCCAGGGAGCTTTGACTTTCCAGTTCCTGGAAAAACTCTGCTTTTACTCTGCTTTACTGCCCAAATTACACCTGGTCTGCCGGCAAGCCCAGTTCAAGGTCCTACTCCTTTTTCTCCCATTGCTCAGTGCTCTGTCTAGGTTGCTTTTCTGCTCAGAAGATGCTTCCAGCTGAAATGACATGGTCCAGTGGGGTGGCACAACCTCCCTCCTGCTCTTGTACTGCCAGGAAGAGCTACCATCATGGTTGAAAAGGCAGAAAAGCACTTAAACTATCAATCTCCTTCCTGAGGATCCACTCAGACAATATTTTGCCATATGTGGAAAAAAAAAAAAAAAACAAAACAAACAACGGAACACTAAAGTTTCTACAGCTCAGATTTACCACAACCTTCCCTTCTGGCCCATGGCATTTTGCCTTGCTGCAGCTCTTTCACAGAATCTTTCAGATTGGAAAATACTGCTAAGATCCCGAAGTCCAACCCCAGCCCACCCCACCATGCCCATCCCCACGTCCCTCAGTGCCACATCCCCATGGTTCTGGAACACCTCCAGGGATGGTGACCCCACCACTCTTTGGGCAGCTGCGCCAACACATTTCCACATTATCTGAGAAGAGATTTTTTCCCACTATCACTGTGCTTTAAAAACGAAACTAGTGAAATCAATATAATCAGATTTGCAAAGTAACTCAGAACGACTGTATTTTCTTTCCACATCTTCATTAGCAATTTCCCAGATTGCTTCTCCATCAAAGGAGTGCAGTTACTACAGTGTACGTTAATTCAGAATACATTTTGTCTTTATTAGGAAGAAAAAAAAGATAAATTATGACAGCTGAGATTGCGACAAAGAATAAGGCTCAACTTTTGGGCAGAGCCACGCATCTCTCCCAGCTACCTGAACCCGTGTGGAAAACTCAAAGTTAGCAGCAAGTGGCTATGAATGGAAAGCTCTTCCTCTCCCCAGGAACAATAAACACTTTAAATTCTCAACTTAAAACTGTAGTGGGGTGGTTTTATAGGCTTAAAAAAAAAAAAGCATTTACCCAAATGTTTGCTATTTCTTTCTTGTATTTGTACAAAGAAGCGTTAAGCAATAGCTCTTAACGGGTGTCTCTTCTGTAACTAGACATCCAATTACACATTCTGTTGGTGCTGTTAAAGCATGGAAGTTTCTCTTTCTGAAGACAAAAACGCAGTTTAGCGAAGGGATGCAAAGACAAACCACACGTATTTGGAGTTTTTATTGCTAGAAAGCAGATTGCCCATCTCGCAGCCTACAAAGACATCAGTTCAAACTGCTGCAGATGCTTCTCATTAAAGAGGACTCCCCAGTTCTCCCAGGAGCAGATTGGGTAAGAACACAAGTTGAGCTAACACAGACCCTGCTGCTTTCTTCCCTGGAGCCCTTCCCTCTCCTGACATACGCAACAAGACAGAGCAGGACACATGCACAGTGAAACACCAACTCTGTCAGCTGCCAAAACAGGATAATTAAACATCACAGGACTGGTTTTCAAAAACAAAAGCCAAGGAATGGAGCTGTGAAGCAATCAGGTACATCTGCATTGGAAGAGATAAGAATACTTCATATCAGCCCAACACTGGTGCCAGGATGCTCCCTGTGAGCCAGGACAGAGAAACAGCCTGGGGATACCCTGACAGCCATTGGGATCCTCCTTGGACACACAGTGCAGATCAGGGCAGACTGTTCAGGCATTCGAGTGTTCCTGAATTTTGGGGAACAAGGACTAGATAAAACTGTAACACTGAGTTGTGCATGGAGCCCTAAGGAAAAGCAAGATGGATTTCAGCCCTTAAGTCTGACTGTTGTTTTAATGACAGTGCTATGGACCTTTGGGCACAGAGATGCGTGGGTGCTGATCCCATCATGACAAGGAATGATGGGGAAAGAAGTGCCCCCTGCTGCTCCTGGACATGGGACCAATCTGCCTGTATCTGCTCCTTAGCCCTTCAGATCCTGGGATGCTCACAGCCTTCCTTTCTGCAATCCTCTCATGCTCTAAAGGCCTTTGCTCAGGGGGCCAATAAAGCAGCTGCTTTATTTATCCAGTTTCTGCTTGCTTTACACAGGCCTTACAAAATCAAACCTCATTAACCAACTACTCGGAAATGAGGGGATGGTCTGTAGCTTTGCTTCAGCAGGGTTCTTGGGATTTTTGACTCCCACAGCTTAGCACAGACTGACCAATCTACAGCAAACACACAGTGTAACAGACTCCAGAAGAGCTGATTCAGCAAGCTAAGACCTTTAGAAAATTAACAAAGCCCTTTGCAGCTTTCATAGCCCAGGCCTCTCCAACACGTAACAAACCCAACAGGAATGCAGCCATTATGTCCTATTACCTCAACATCGATAATGCAATTAGCACAGCAGCCAAGAACTAGAGCCTCTGTAGCATTATCTCTACATTCATGTGCAGAGAGAGAAGGAAAGGTAGGTCTTTCCCCAGTATTAAAACCATACCCAACAGGAGGTGGGAAGACAGAGGAAAGAGATAATAAAAATAAAGACACTCCTAACTCTTCTCCAATGAGAAATTGCAATCACAGCTCACCACGTGCTCCTAATGCTCTTTCTCAGTGGACCAAGCCATCAGAGCAGTTTGCAGATGAGCAGTATTAGTTGTTTAGTTCAGTAATTACAGGTCAATAGAGAGAACGCAAAGAAAGCGGAGCACGTGTATGTAGACCAAGCAATCTTGTAGGGAAAGCTGAACGCTTTCAGGAGTTTGCAAAAAGGAATTAGAATACATAAGAGAAGGAAAAAAAAAAAAAAAAAAAAGGGAAAAAATAATCAAAGAAGAATGGAAGGCTGAACATCAGGCAAACCACAGAGGTTTATCTCTTGCAGTGATAGACAATGGAAATGGTGAAATAAATGTCATAATTAGAAGAGGGGAGAAAAAAGCAACAGCCATATATTGGCATATATATATATATATGTGCTATTTATGCAGCAGCAGAAAGACCAAGATGCCTCCAGATTTGATGCTGTACACATGATGTAACATGTAGATGCTTGTGCTATAGGAAGCACGGGCATCATCTCAACATATCCATCAAAGCCCTGTGGGAGCCCAAACCCAACTGGCTCAGCATCCCTGCACACAAGGCTGTGGCTCTCCCTTCTGTATCAGACCTGATTCCTCCTTTCAAGCCATTACCTTTTTGTTTTCATTACTGCTCTTCAGCTCAGGGAATCCATGTTGCTAAGCTAGTTTTCTTCAGAAATTGTAACATACAAATATTTCTGGAAAACACAGAGAGCTCAAAGAGGCATCTTTCCCTTACTCTCATCAGAAAACAGTGACCACATCGCCTTGAAATCCATTTGTTCATTCACAAGCATGTTGCCAAGCTATTATTGGTACACTGGGAAATATGACAAATAAGCCAAACAACTGTAACGCTTTCTGTTTGCAGCAGTTAATAGCACATGGAGCATAATCTCAAATAAAAACTGTTTATAAGGTTTTCTGTCCTGTTCTTGTCAATCACTACATACCAGACTGCTTAGCGCTGTTGATTTGTTCTTATTTTCCTTCAAATGTTTCCACTTACTCAAGCTGTTTTCTTAGATGCAGTAAATGTTGTTCTGAGTTTCTCTGTACATTTCCCTTATAATTTTGCAGAAACTTCACAAATGTAATAGCAGTTTACTTCTGCCATTCACATCCCTCATCTCTCCCTTTAGCTTATACTATCTTTCAAAGTACAGTTTTAAGATTTCACTGGATGCACTGCTTCATAGCAATTTTTCTTTGAATAAATTTGGGTCCTTCCACCAATCGCTTCTTCAGTTATCGGTCAGTTTTATACCTGTCTGATCTTATATTTGCTGTGAGAGGACCTCAGGGTTTAATGCTCCGCACTGTCCTCTCCTTTAACTGCTGGCATTGGTTGAGAGCCAAAAATCCCTTAGGGCTTTAATTACAAGTAAAAAGAACTTAAAATGGAGTTGCTGTCACGATGCAGCCTGGGTATGGTCAGGGGATGCAGAGAAGGGAATGAGACCAGGGGTTTTCTTGCCCTTTCCTTTCCTGCTCTGTACAGCCTACACAGGAGGCATCCCAAGGAGCTCTGCCCCACCTCTGCCCTTCCACAGAAGTAATACCAGCTCCTTTCCATCCACCTCACCATCCAGCACTTCATCCCAGTATTTGAAAACCATTCTACAGGACCCCAATATCCTCACCCAGAAAAAGATTTCATCTTGTTGGCACGCACAGGTCCAACACACACATCAGCTCTGAGCTACACCTAAGCTGCTGAGCTTTAACACGTGGCTTTATTCCCCCCTGGCTTCAAAGGATGAGTAGCTTTTGTCTAAGCTCATCTAAAATTAATCAAGACGCAGGCATTACACGGATATAACTCCTTCTTCCTGAAGCCATCTGCAGAATGACATTAGGAATGGCAAATTAGCTACTGATAAACCATCTAATTTGCATTCTAGGCTACTACAGACAAGGAACAGTTAGGCTACAGGTAAGACCCAGCACTTCTCATTTCCAACATCAGCTCAGGTAAAATGTGAACCAACAGCACCCAGTGAGGAAGGACTGAAGAGATCTGCATAGTATAAAATAAACTAGACCCGAATGCAGAAGTAATTTAAATACAGAAACGCTTCACAGAGCATATTCCAGCCATCAATAAATGCTTAAATTAAGCATGCATTAAGTCAGGCCTTTAAACAGAAGAAAAAAGAGCAAGTACTAATTGACTAATTGTAATGACATACACTAACAAAAGTATAGGCTTTCATCAGTGCAGCCCTTCTGACTCCTCCTGACAGCCCAGGATTTTCTGCCCCAAATTACTGCCGCTTCTCTCTCCCACAAAGGTCTCTGGGAAGGAAATGCTCAGCAGCGAGCAATGCTTTTACTGGCATGAGGCGTGATGGGAAACAATCTGGTTGCTGGCATTTCATTTTAGCTGGCTCCTCTGAATTCTATACAATGGTTCCAGAATCACCATTTCTAGCTGCCTTTGTTGTAAACTTGCCATTGAGATTTCTTTACTAGGGAAGCACCAAACTGTCAACCTCAGGCAAAAATCACTGAGATTATTGTCTAAAGAACCTATCATTTCCCTTATAAGCAATATTCGTACATGATATCATGCACTTCTTTTCATTATTCCTTCCATCAAGTAGATAATCATGCACTTTTAATGAGCTGTTTCATCCATATGGTAAGCGTGCATGCAAGCTTGTTTTGTTAGCAGTGATATGCATTTAGTTCATGCTACGTATCTTTCAACATTATATTTAATTATCTCCCTGTCTGTGCATCCTCCTCCATACAATATCACTGCTGCCTTGCATAGGCTGTTAATCCGTTCATAGATCTACAGATGCTCCATGCAGTGTTCTCTAATATTTTAGCTCAGAAGCTACACCATGCAAGCTACAAAACCAGACTTCCTATTTTCCAAGCCTGTCTTGCAGAGGTGAGGTGGTGGTTACTGACACTGCTCACAACAGATAACCCTTCACTTAAAGGAGATAGTTCCATGTCAGTTTGCACACATAGATTTTCTGTTACTGTGGATTCACCTGAGCACTTAGACACCAGTGATGATTTGATTATGCATGAGTTTATATCAATAGTAATGCAATATTAATCAACAGTCACAGTAACATGAGGCGAGAACCTGCCTTCAACCACACAGAGAAACAGGGGTACAATACTTAAATTGTACAAAATACAGAAATTTATACTTAAAAGCTAGCCACCGATATCACCAGCCTGGATGGGAGCTTCATTTCAACTCTTCAGCATCCAGACGTGGCACGGCAAGGACATTTCAATGTTTAAAAAAATCAAAAACAATAACAAAAACCCATAAAAGCACGTCTGGGGACACTGTATTTTCAGAGCCTTCCAGTATTTTGCTACTTTAGCAACAAAGCAACTTGAGTGTGTCCAGCCTCAAACTGTTAATATAGGATGAGTGAACCTCTTAGGAATTTGTATCTGTTTACCCAAAACAAGCTGCAGGTCATGAGAGCCGGAATGGTTCTCTTGCCTTAATCAGGAAATACTTTCTTCGAGTTTCTTGGAAAGATTGACAGAAGCAGCTCTGACATCGTACCACTGTTAAAGAAACAGACTGTGAATGGTTAGCAAAGGGAAGCGTTATGCTAGATAAAGAAATATCCCCTTGAAGCTTGCTCTACGGCCTGAGAAATGGGTTTCATGGTGCTTTCCCCCAAGGATGACCAGGCCCTGAAGTGTAGTTAGTGATTCTGGAGACAACAGGAAGAGCAATGGGTCAGAGGGTTTGAGAAGAGTTATAAATTCTTCTCTCATGGCTAAAACATAGTTACAACTTGTGCATTCTTTCTTTCTTATTCTCCTTCAAGATATCTTTTCAGTTATAGAATCGTTAAGGTTGGAAGAGACCTCTGAGATCACCAAATCCAACCCACCTCACCATGTCCCTCAGTGCCACATCTCTATGGTTCTTGAATACCTCCAGAGGCAGTGATCACACCATCTCCCTGGGCAGCCCGTGCCAATAGCAGAAGTTCTGGTGCTTCCTACGGGCACTGAAACCATAACACAGTGAAGCAACAAGGCTCCCAGCAAGAGGGAGAATGGGCAAGTCTCAAGGCCTGGGAAATGACATCCCTTCATAGGGTTTTAAGAACAAGAAGGCCACCCCAAAGTCACCCCCATTAGTCAAATGCATTTTTGCCATTTCAGATGCTAAGTAAGAGCAGACTCAGACACAAATCATCCAGAAAACTGCCAAAAAAAACCAACCTGCCTTGGGGAATGCTGAACAATCTGTGCTATTTAACAAACTGGCAGATACTTCAGGTTTCTGCCGACTCATATAATTACTTTAAAAAAGTCTTGGCCTAATTTTACCATTTTTTAGCCAAGAAATCTGCTAGATGCTTTCCTCCTTCTCAGAGAGCCTGGTTACACCGGTCTGACACAGAGAAGCTGATGAGATGCATCTTTTTGCTGTCTTTTCCTCCCTCAAGAACCTACTCCTTGTTTGTATTCCCAAGGTGCAGGGTGCTCGGGAGCATGGAGACGGAGGGCATAAGATGAGCTTTGAGCTGTGATGCGCTGGCCCTGCATCTTCTCAAACAACTGAAGGTCCCAACGATGATGAGTGATTCACAGCTGTCCTCACCATCGCCTACTCTCTCTTCAGAGAACTGAAATCTTGCCTCGGCAAAGAAGAGAAGCAATTGCATTTCTACCTCCTCTGTCAATATTTTTAAGTTTTTCTTTTGTTAACTTCTGGAATTTAGATGTTTTAAGAATAGGCTTGAAAACGTGGTTAAAAAACAGCATGCAGATACACTGGCGCATCACGAGGAAGCACAGAAGTACTCTCAGAGCTTTTCTTATTGTTATTTCAAAGTAGAAAATGCACAGGGAAAAAAAAAAAAAAGTTTTTGAAATGGAAGGCAGTGAAATTTCACTGAGATTGTTCACATTTTTTTTTTCCATGGGGGATAAATAAAGAAATAAATAATGATAGTGAAAGCAGGAACTCGTTTATTACTTTGAAAACTGAAGCATCTCTTTGGAAATGTTGGAAGTATGGAATTCCTCAGCAGCGGGATCAAAGCACAGAATTCGAGGGATGTTAAAGCCAACCAAACCAACCACTTTTCAGGATTCCACTCCAGCTTCACCATTTGCCTTTTCCCAGCTTTAATGAATGCGGTGCAGTTGGAAGCCCAAAGGAGAGACGCTCACCCCCAAATCTACATTGGTATTCCAGCCTTACTGCACAACCAGCAAAGAAAAATGGCAATCGGTCCTGTGCTGAGCACAGCCTCTGCTCTGCTCCCCGAAGGGAACTGCAGCTCCCCACACACCGGCCTGGTTGGGAGCCTGGGGTCTACAACCCTTCCTGCTTCACTTCCCTCCCTGGGGAGATGCCTCCCCACTGGAGTGCAACCTGGTAGGAGCAAAGCTGCTCCCCTGTGCTTCCAAGTGTACCAGAAAGCTGGAGAAACACCAACAATACCTGAATAATGCAACAAAAGCAGCACAAAGAAGCAAGAATAAAAGCAGTTTACAACGGGGGCGAGAGCAAAGGAAAAAACCTTCAGCATATTCTGCACCTCTATAGACCAGTGAGGAACAATTCTCCGGCAGTCCTGGTGGACGCTTGGTCAGAAACAGGCTTCTAATTAAACCCCAGACAGGTCTTCCCAGTTCAGCCCCGAGAGAAAAAACAACTTGTATTGTGCTAATCTGGAAAACAGACCTACTGAGGATTGCTGTAAGAACCAACATTATCTTCATTCAGCCAAGGCAGCTACTCTTACATGTGCTGAAGAAAGCATTAACGTGACTGTATGCTGAAGCTGCTCTGCAGGTGAAGGGTCTCAGCTCTCCATATTGTGGTACACACCGGCAAAGCTTCCCAATGCACTTCGGAGTCTTTGTTTAAGTGCAGGGTAATTATTTAGCTGTGTAATTAAATCAGTAAATAGGCAGATATTCACTAGAGCGAAGGCTTTTTTTTTTTCCTGCTATGCTTAATTGCTACTTATTCGAGGACTCCTTTTAATGAAGGAGACTCTAAAATACATAACCAAACACTCACACAAGAACATCCAACGTGTTACAGGAAATGCTGTTATATTACCATCGTCATGAATTCCCAGCAATTCCACATTAATCATCTTTATCAGTACTATCAGAGCACCTCAGAGTCACTAGGGCACCCGCTTCAAGCACTTTACAAGCACAATCCCAAACGACTGTCTGTCCCCAGAGAGTTTACAGCTCACATATCATCAGTTCCTTATGAGCTTTATCCATTTGGCATAACAAAACCACCCAGACATTTCTCATTTCTCATCCGTGGATGAGAGGAATGTGCTGTTAATACAAGACTTCAAAAGGAAAAAGAGTATCTGATGGCAAGTTCTAAATGTAGGAAATTAATTAACTAAACAGCACAAACTGCAAGGATTCAAACCCAAATATTCTGTAGTGTGTGTCTCTCTTACAAGAATGGTGTACCTAAGAAGCCACAAATGTACACAGACCTGGGATTGCCCTGACCCAAGTGGAAACCCTTGCACTTGGGTCTTGTTGGAATTCATTAGGTTCACTTTTCAAGCGTGTCCAGGTCGCTTGGGATGGCACCCCTTCTTTTTATGTTGTCAGCTGCACCACTCAGCTTGGTGTCATCAGCAAATTTGCTGAGGCTGCACTCTATTACACTGTTTCGAAGATACTGAAGAGCACTTGTCCCAAGATGGACCTCTGAGGGCACAACTCATGAGCAGCCTCCACTTGGGCACAGAGCCCTTGACAACAACCCTCTGGCTGAGACCATCCAATGAATTCTTTGTCCACCTCAAGATTTCTAGTACCATGCAAGTACCAGCCTAGGACAAATCCTCCTTCTGACAGGTTTGCCTTTGTGTCACAAAAGCGAGCTATGGCAAATGATGAATCAGCTATATAGCTTGCCTCATTTCTATAGAGAAATGTGTTTGTTGCACCTTTTCGTTGCAATTACCATTTCTGCAAATTCATACCTGTGAGTGATACCAGTGAAACTATTGTGCACAAGCTTTCTCACAGGGGGGTATTCATATAATTTCTACAGCCTGATTAATTTAAGACTGTGACAGAAAGTCTGCACGCTGCCAATTCTACGTGTACCCCAGGAACTCTATTATTCAAAGGCTAATATGCACTCAGAGTAGACCTTAACCCACTCACTATCACCCACAGCACAGCCTTGTGGCGTCAGAGCATCTCACCCTACAAAGTCTCCTGAATCACCCTGCCTACCAGGATAGGCCATCCAGCTTTTGTCTTAGCTACCTATTCCCAAAATACAAGGGACACTCCACGTTTGAAAGTTATCATCGTATGTTTTTGTACCACGTTTCTGGTGACACGGTTTGTACACAGGCACACATGTAGCTGTCCTTGCAGAAGGTTGCATGTTCCAATGGAGCACTGTCACGGATCAGGAAGCTCCTTTCATCTCATCTGCAACACAGACAGCAGCTCCCCTCTGCAAAGCTATCCTGCTGTCAGTTACCCAACAAGTGTTTGCTGGAAGTCCGTCTGGCTGATTCTTTTCTTCAGGCATAGTTGTATTGATAGTAACCTTTCATTTTGCATTCTTTTTTATTTCAGATTCATTTCACTTGTGCAAGTATTTGGAGTGGTTACTTCTATTCAAATAAAATACAAATAGCAACCACCTGCTGTATTAACTTTTCACCACATCTGTATGAAGACAAGAGTGCTAGCTCTGTTTTCTATGACATCCTCATGCTCCAGTGAGCAGAGATAAGAGATAACCAGCTTGTGAGAGGTGTGGCATGCAGCTGCAACATAAAGGCAGTGCAAAGGTGAATTACCACTGACCACATTACTCATTTGCCAGCCATTCAGACTAACAACAGGAACTGTTTTCAACCACCCTCCAGAAATTTGTCTCTAACAGCAAGGTCACAACACAGACAGACACGGTTTGGAGCGGTTTGAAGCGGAGGGATGAGACATGAAACACAGCGCAGCCCCTTCAAATGAGCTCTCCTTCACATCCCCAGCCCTTCTAACTGCCAAGTGCAATTTTTGCACAGTGCACCGTTCAGTAGCGTGGAGCATTAAGACGAATCTCTTGCTAATGTATAGGTTTGACATTTTCAGATTTATTCAGACATATCAACCATAAAATGGCTCTAACACAATCAAAGGACATTATCAGAATTGCCTGTTCCCAGGATGTTTGGCACTCCATAACTCAGATGCATTTAGTTCTTCAATAACTCCTGTACATTTGGATAATTTGCTGCAGTAATGTATAATCATGCCTAGAGGATTCATCCCTTAAGAAGTTTAATAAATGAAACAGAAACCTGTGTAGCCCACATTTAGCAGTCATCGTCCCGTTGGTGAGACCATCCCAGAGAGCCAACACTGTATGACCTCACCGTGCTGTCTGCAGGCAGCAGTGCCGAGCCGTGCCCTTACTCCAGGTCTCACAGTATCAGAGATGGAAGTGAGGGGATGTTGTGTTACCTCCCAGCACTCCCAGGCCAGAGATAGCAGAGATCACTATAAAGTCAAAGCTCAAGGTTTCCAATCCTCATCACAAGAAGTCAGAGCAGGAAGAAAGAGGTGGATAGGGGAGGAAATCAAGTGTTTGTTCACCTGTAGGCAAAAGTCAGTGACACATAACTTGGATGAAACAAGAGGAAAAACAAATCCTTGCCAGCACTTCATCCCCTGAGGGCAGTTTCTTTAGCACCTCTGTCAATTCCTGTGCTAGCAGCAGAACATCGATCTGGGCTCTGCCTGCGCAGGTGGGCTTCGCTTCCAGGTGAGCTGCACCTGCTTACTGCTGGTATGGGGCACCCCATCTTCCTCAGCAGCATCACATTCCCACTCTTTTAGATGAAAAAAAAAAAACTGCTCTGGAGGGCTCTGTGGAGATGTCAGGGATATGAGGAGTGATGTGGATACTGATAAGCATGGGAAGTCTTTTTTTGGGGGGGTGATGCATTCCAGTGAGGAGTCTTCCCATGCCTATCATATCCACATCACTCCTGCTCAAGTTCAGGCCTGACATTACAAAGAATAAATAGAAACAGGACCATCGGCATGAGGTCCGCTGACATCTGCTCATTGGTGCAAGGGCTGCAGCTGCTGAGTCCTCAGCACCCTCTGTCCTTGGAGGGATCGCTGCAGCCCTGACAACCTGCATGGCAGTGCTAAGCTCCTGATTTTCAGTCAATCGGCTAATGGTTTTAATCTAAAAAAGAACATAACCCTGGAGGGAGAGCCACAAATTCAGGTCTTGTCAGTGCTTTAATTATACGGGTTTATTTGCCTTGTTTGTAGCTCTACCAGTATGAGATAATTACACTAATGGGAAAGCACCACATGCATAGAAACTGTTGCCATCAACAGGAGCAGAATCTATAAAGCCTGAATCCACCCAGAGAATGCTGTTTTATTTCAGCTTCCCTCCATCACACACTTCTATGAGGATACTGTGGTGCAGCAGTATGGGATCTGCCTTCCAGGAGGAGTACAGAAGCACACCGCCATTATCAGCTCCACTCTCATAGCAGAATCAGCAAGAGGAGCATCAACATGGACAAAGCAGCACCAAAGGGATGCTCTTCCCCTTGTCTAACCCCTACCTCAGACAAGTCACACCCTTTCAGAAAATATGGGGTTGGAGTAGCCTGCAGTAGACAGACATTTGTTACACTGCCTCATTTATGAAGAAGCAAATTAAAAAGATTCATGTAAAGGAGCTCCTTTAGGATGCTTTTGTTAAGCTATTAAGCTTGTGAAGAGCTCTGCCAAAGCTGGCAGCAACCATTGATCACCAAGACAGCTCCTTTTTTTCTTTCCATTTTTTCTCTTTTTTTATTTTTCTTAGCATTCTCTCAACTATTCAGCTCTTTTTTTTTTTATTGCTATTTCTATTTTGAAGTTGTAAGTGATGATGCTTTTAGGATCAGCAGGCATGCCAATAACTCATTTACCAGGATATACTTTGCTCATTTTTCTACTACTTATCTCAGTCCAGAAAGACCTGGATTTTTGTTGTCTTTAGGTATTAAAGGTTACATAGCTAAACAGCATCAAAGCCAGGAGTAGAAATCACTGAGCACAGTGCCATCCATTGCAATCAGTCCTCAGAGCTTCAAAGGAGGCAAAAGTGTTCCTTTGTCATATATGCTGGGACTTTTTCTAATGGGAAGAAATAACATTCCAGTTGTCTAGCAGCTCCCACAGGAGAAGGAACCCAATCCTTCTCATGCACCACTCAGTATTTCTCCAGACAGGTAGAACACAGCGTCTGCCACAAGATCTCACACGAGGCACCAAATTAGGATGGGAAGTGCAGAATAAAACCCTTCAACAGAAAGGGAGTTAAGCACAATATAATTAAGCAGACTAGAACTTAGCAAGAGCATCAGTCGCAGCATATTAATATCAGGGTTTAAGTAAAAGCTTGGCGAATATCGCCATGGAATATCACAAACGCTGTAATAACTCCCTTCTATCTGGGTCTCAGTTTTTGGAGTCTTCCTGAAGGAGTGGCTGTAGATGCAGGGCACCGTGGCACTACTCCAGGGTCTTTGCTCTGCAGTCAGTACCAGCTTAGAGCTTGTTCAACCCCGAGCTCCCTCACCCCCAAGCCTTCCTCAAAACCTCATCTTTCACTCCCAACCTACAGCCAGGACAATGCCAACACACTGTCACAACGTGATTATCACATCACCCTGCTGCATGGCATGCAGTACACAGCAACAGTCGTGTCCGTCAGGAAGAGGAAATGAGCATCAATTCCTACATAGACAATAAGACATTGATCTAACGTGCACACTAACACAGTCCTTATTTCTAAAAAGTGGTAGTTTAGATTCATTGTTCCTACCATGTATTCCATTTTCAAATACAATTCATTCCACATTTTAAATGTGCAAGCCAAGTCATTCAACAATCCAATCTGAAAAACTCAGTTTTGATTCTATAGCAACAAGACATTCTCTTAATAGTAAACATCTCAGAAGAAAATTACCTACCTCTTTCTTTCCTTTGTGAGATTTCAGTGCAGAGAATTGCTTTAGGATGATTTTGCACGACTTTTGGACCCATTTCCATTTGTAATACCAAACAAACAACACCTGAAAGCAGTACTTTAAAGTTTAAACATTGCCCTTATGAAGTAGATGTTACAGCTAGATCAGCCATCCAGAAGTCGAGAGAACATCATGCATTCGGTTTGAAGTTTCTTTAAGCCTAGCATGTAGAATAACATTGGGATTTCTGGAAGGTTATCCAGCTTGCTTGTTGTTACTCTCCAAAACATCATCCCAACACTACTAACTCAAACAAGCCAAGCATTTAGCTTCTGGGAATTTGAAATTATTTTTACATCTGTGGCAAAACTCAACTAGTTGGTAACAAGTTTATCTGCAGGGGCACAGCTGGCCCAAGACTTGATTCCACTTTTCCATCAGATCTGCCTGAGCCAGCCAAAATACTTCAGTAGCCACATCCTCTCAAAAAGGTGAAGTGTCCTCTGTGAAATAATGCAGAGAATAGATGGCCTGGGGAACGTTAAGGGAAAGAGACAGGGAAGCTACAGCTGAATTTTGAGAAGACATCAAAAACGCTGATTTACAAACCCTCATATTCAAAATGGGATCCACAGCAGCCAAGAAGAAATAACACACAACTTCTGAGGGACAGAAAATCCCACTCAGACCGTGGTACAAAGACTGGGTTCAATCCAATCTGCTTTTCTTTTGTGGCTAGAGGCAAAGTCAACCAAGCTGCAGATCAACAGCACGTTAGCTGCTTGTTGCAACAGTGGTCAGAACCGTGAGAACACGCACTTATGGAGTCATCAGAGGTATGTCGATGCTGCACATCCACACCCTCATTTACCTGCAGTCTGTTCCCAGAGCCTGGCAGTGTCTGCAGCAATCACATTAGGAGGAGATGTGCTTTGGTGTTTCTGCAGACTGCACTCATAACTCATGCACTTGGCACAGCAATCAAGTCTTTCAATCAATATAAAAATCTCAACTAAGCTCAATAATCAATAAAGTGGAAATTTCAGCCTCTTGCTCCTTGGGATATTTCTTATTGTTGGTTGTTCTTTGGTTGGTTTTGTTTTTTAACATTCATGTTAATAGGTGCATTTGGTTGTCAAAATATCGCACTTACGGCACTTGAAGAGCTGTATCCACCGATTCCGTGCACTCATTTTCACCTTTATTTTTGTAAATAGGGAAGAAATCTAGGCGGGATCGCAAGCTCTAAAGAACAATTATCATTCTTCTCAAATTAAAATTGTGCAGAGATCATTTGACACACGAAACCCATCGCAACAAATGACTATGATCACCGTTATTTTAGAATGAACGTTGACAAGACCCGTTATTGGTAAGCACTACTAATTTGTTCTGTTCCCCTAAAAGTTTTATCCTCTTAACAGCTTTTACGGGACACTGAAATTACATACGTCATAAAAAAAGAATCTTATTTTAAAGTATTATTAAAACTTAATGCAATGGCAGTAAAATTATTCATATTATACATTGCGTTCATTGTTACGAACAACTGGCAAATTGCTAAGTACATAATAGGCTCAGGGAGAGAAGGAAATTTGCGTTGACAAAACAAAATGAGTGATACAATAAATTAAAATTACATACTCTTGTGAGTAGGTAGAAGTTATATCGGAAAATTCTATACTGCTGTAATATTTTCTTCGGAAGTTTTATAAGCAGATGATGGTCTTGTGAAGATGCTGTAATGATGTACCTGTGGGGGTATCTGGACCGCTTTCGTGTTCCTTACCATAAACCAAACTAGAAGTTCTCCCAGCTGCAGATGATGTATCAGACCCAGACAGGTTGGACACCTGTGGGAGCGGTAAGAATGCATTTCTCTCATTCGTACATGCACAGAATGCAAATGAAGATATTTGCACAACTCCGGCAGCAGCAGCAGCCCTTCATTTCAACGGAAATCTCAGGATCAGCACAGTGCAATCACCACCCTAAATCATGGGAGCACAATTGCCTGCTGACAAAGTATTTGGAGGTGAACAATTCCACTAAATTTAAGCAGTGCCAGGGGAATGCTTTTCCCAGCCTTCAAGGCATGGGCTCATTCAAGAGCTACCACTGAACTTACTCCAAATACCTATGGGAGATTCTGTTTTAAAGAAAAAGCAAGGATCATGCATCAGGAAACATGAATTATTCCTATGATAAATTACTGTTAAACTTCAGCACTTTCCTTGGACCACAGCAGTAATAATACAGACCATAAAGATTCAGATTGGAGGAGCCCCACTACAGAAATATGCTCACATTTGATCTTTCCTGGTCAGAAGGAAGGGAGAAGTGAGGTCTTGCAGAAGTAATGCAGTAAAGCAATTGCCACAAAGCAGATTATGCCCAAACTGCAACTAGTACCCCAGTAGAGCAGTTTCTCAATACTTGCTCGCAACTTGGAAATTAACTTTTTAAATTTACTTTCTATCGGGTTTTCTTGCAAGGTTGCTACATCCACACAGCATCCGGTCAGTCCATTCTGAAAGAACCCACCAAGGGACGTTCCTCACTACCACAAATGAGATCTTTGGTATAATGGGTTTTCCCACCACTCATCATCACACTGTGTGCAAAATCTGAAGAGGAGTTTAGAAGATACTCCAGGAAGCATTTGGTATTTATCCCCCTCAGATTAATCAATTCCTACTGATTCAGCCTCAGTTTAACTACAGGAGAGCTCACAACGCTCCCATACTAACACATTCCCTTTGTCAGAATAACTGTAAGGCCGATACACAGCCGTTGTGGCTGTAATGATGAGTGAGCTGATTGTAAATGTGGGTGCCACGGGCACAGTGCAGAGCTGCAGCCTGTTCTGCTGGAGTTACTGCTGCTATTGCATCTCTGCATTTCATTTTTCCTCGTAAATAATCTAAAGATGCAGAGAGGAAAGCCAAGGACATGAATAAAGGAACCGAACGCTGACGATATCTGAGTTCTAATCTCCAAGTTTTGCAGTCTAGATGGAAGTAGGAAAAAAAGCTTTAAAAAAATAATTGTTCCAAAACCACCTCAGCCCATTTTTCAAAGGAAAAAAAGAACATACAAATCTTCCGTGCTGACATTCTCCCTCTCACATGGTGATGAAGTAAAGTGAAAAACTGGAAAATACTTATCACATCCTCTGAAGAAGTCCTGAGTTAGTTTTATGAGTTATATTCAAGCCAAAATAGAGATGTTTTCACCTCCCTTAAAAGAAGGTCTATCTTGTCAGTACATTTTGGCTGTTCCATTTTCCAGTTGAACACAGGTAGCAAAGAGCAGTAACATTCTACCTAATTGAAGACTAAATAATCACTGCTGAACAATCTGGAATAAAAATAATTTGCTCAGTAAAGAAGATGCATAATCACAAAATAAAATGCTATTAAATTATAGGTCGTGCAAATGCCTCTCTCATTAACAACACCAAAAAAGCTTTATAGTTGTTTCTTCACCGTAACTTTTCAATCTTTCCAAAGCAAACATTGCTTGCTGTGCACATTCATAGGTCTCGGCTATTCAGTTGTGTATATTCATTGTATTTCACAATGTATTACCTGCCTTCAGACAGTGCTGGAAGAGAAAAAGCCTTAAGAAATGAAGGAGGAAAACAAATTTAGAAACCAATAGTAGCCACTCCGTTATTTTTCTTTTTACCTGGCTTTTATTATTCTGCTAGCTTTTGTTACCATCAAGAAGAGAATATTCCTCAACAAAGAATTTAATAAGAAGGTAATGAACTGGAAGATAACGATGCAAAACACATAGAGGTTGTTAATGTACTGACTGGTTGAGATGCCACCATTATATGGAGCAGAAACACTTCAAAACAGTGTCACTCTAGATTATTAGGTACTTTCATCATTTTGATCAGATGGAGCACAGGGGAAATATGACTACAAGAACATTTACGTTAAGAAGAGTCGGCGTAGCAGAGTGCAGTTACCAGAACAGAAACGTTTCCCGTGTGATGGAAGCAGGGCACCCTTCATCACAATATGGAGTCTGAAGCTTCCATAGAATAGGAATAGAACAGAAACAGAATAGTTCAGTACCTGTGTACCTTTGTCTTGCATTACTTCAACCCGGGGGCAGGACTTGGCATTTTCCTTTGTTGGATTTCCCTCTTGCTACTCAAAACCACACTGGAAGTTCCTCTAACCATACACAGGAAATATATTTTTCCAAAGACTGACAAAGAATTTACATAGCATTTGAACAAAGAACAGGGGTAGAAAGAAAAGAGGCTGTTAGTGAAATTCAAGTTCTCCCTGCCCAGTTCTTCCATTTGCCTGTGTTTACTTCCTCGCTGCTATTTCTTTTCCCATTGCACTGTTGTTGCACTGTCCACATCTGGTTCAGCATCCAACATTGACAAGTCCATGGTTTTATACACATGCTTCCAGCCTGGTAGAATCCCCTTTTATACAGATTTGATAACCAGCCACTGAACACAACTCCCAAAAGGAGCGTCAACTTCTCCCAGTCAGGACATCTTCAAACATGATGGCCTCCAATACTCAAGAGACCAAACAAAAATAGAAAGTACACCTTTTCTAGCCTTAATTGATTTATTAAGGTTTCACTTTACTGTGGTGTTAGTAGTCTCATAAGTATGCAAGTTTTTGTAACGCCACTATTCAAATTCAGAGCAACTGTCATTTTATGACAAACATGCTTTGCACAATAACTTGAACATATTTGAGCTAGCTTTAGCTTTGAAAGCGGGTATTATGAATACATCAGCTCTACTCTGGTTCAAGGTTTATATTCTTTTATAGCTTAATCTTAGATAGGAGTACTAACTTCATGTAAGAACACACCAGCATTTATTAAACACTAGTTTTGAAAAGATTTGAGTAATTTATCAAGGCTGCTTTCCTAACGAGACGGACACAACTGTTTAATTTAATTCTTAACCTTTGTCATTACAAAGAACTCCAAACACGCAGATGTTATGATAGCATTCTGCAATATGGAAACATCTTGCAGAGGATCAACAAATGTTTATCTTTTGTAAGCAAGCAAATAAAGGAAGGTGCCAGAGGAATGGGCACATTCTTAGAAGTATAAGCATCCGTATATTGAAAAGCTTAGAATTTAAATAGGAACAGCAACAGGTAAGTCACACCAAAAAAAATTTTGAACAAGATCATTTCTCTCGTTAAAAACATAGCTACAATTAAAGATCAGTTCAACAGAAGCTCAATTAAAATCTGATTTTCAACTGGTAACGAGAACAGACTGGATGAGGCTTCAGACTTGGAGCTCAACTCCTCCAGACAGCCATCATTTAAATGCCTAACACCGATATACCTATTTAAATATAGCCATCAGTGGGAGAAGTCCTAGCAAGCTTTACCACTCTATCATGAAGATGACTTCTATTATGGGTGTTAAGCTGTGCTTTTTATTGCTGTAGCAGTTATAGAAGATGAGTTTTTTTATAGCCTGAAGTCCACAACATTCACTGAATTTATTTAGGAACCAAATTAGGTTTGGGGGTTTTTTTTAGGGGGAAGCATATTTCAAAAGTTGAAAGATAAGCCTAACTTCTATATGACAACTAAGTTGTCATGCTAACCCCCTAACAAAAGGGACAGATTAACATTGTATAGTGATCAAAACACTAAATAATAATGATGGCCTTATCTACTTTAAACCCATTGTTATATTCAAGTAAATATTTATATTATATGGATAATGAATATGAAAAACTTTTTTGTATCTACATCAGGAGTCCAGGGAAGAACACAAGTTCTGTTTTCCACTCAGTCCCAGATCTACTGCACAGCCTTGGGCAAGTAACTGAAGTAGTAATGCGCTGGGTAAGACAGTGATGCTAACCTTGTTGTACTGACAAGTTAGTTTATATTGTACTTGGGAGAGATTGAAGCCAGGCATATGGGATCCAAGCACTCCAAAAGTTTCAAGAGAACCAAGGAAAGCTCCAGCATTGAATGCCTGCACGCCAATAGGACTCAAACGACAGCTACAAATATTTATGCTACACTTCCTGGTTTGAAGCGCGTGAAGCTTTAGTGCCTGATGAAGCAGCTGTCATACAAAAGAATTTTACTCCAAGATGAATGAAGGATTATAGGATTTGGCTTTTCCTCTGTCTTTAAAGTTGATTTTATTACAACATAAAAAAAACAAAAACAAAAACCATAGGTTGCTCTAGGGCTGATTCTAGATATACATATCTGCACCAGACTTATTACTGCTGGGATTCAGTGTTCTGCAGCAGATTGGATTTTCTTGTGTGGAAGAAATTAATCTACAAGGAATGGATAATATGCAGAAAAGAAGGATTGCGTCTTAATTCATGTACTAAGGTCACTGATGTTTTTCTGGGCCATTTACAATAAACCTTGGAGCTGCACAACTTGTATGTAGATTCTCTGTCAAAAATGTCCTGGTTTCTGAACAGACACTAAGCACAACAGATTGGGGAAATGACTGCCTTGAAATCAGCAAGTCATGATTTTATTAAAAACATTTAAGGATGACTTCAAATAAATCTCTTCAGACATTCCATCTACCTACGCCATGAATGAGAAATATGATTATGCACTATTCCTTGGATAATGCAGTATATCTGCTCACTGTAATTGCTTCCCACTGAGAGCCACAAAACAGATCTCCACGTAACAGCAAGGGACAAACCCTTATTCTAACCTCTCTCAGTGTTATGTTTAAACATTACCAGCTCCCTGTCAAGTCCAGGCACCTATCAAGCACACTGTCCAGGAATTAATTCCCATATACGTCCTTCTGAAACCGCTTAATGCTGTGGTAGCAGCATCCTTTCTGATGATCTTCCACCACCTTCCTAACCCATCCTGCCCCGCTCACACACTCAAGGACAAGATCAGCTGTCTTCGCAATACTGTCACCAAAACTTCACTTCTGTTTGCCCTTCACTACGTCCTCCCAAGACGCTCAGTGTCACACCTTCTACAGTTGTGCAAGACTCGAGATATCTCCTTCTCCAATAAACTGGGCCTGGACCCCTCCCCATAGTGAATTCTGCAATGGAAAGTGACAACATCACATCCCAAAAAGACGAATTTTGTTACATAGTTGAAAGGAAAATGATCTTGCAGATGAAGGACCATTAACTTCCGAACATTTTTGATCCGCTGGTAGAGACGTTCCCTTAGGATATGAAATTAAATGCAAAAGCCGTTGGGCTCAGAAACAAATAGCTGCCTGCGATTTACTGTCTGTCAGGATTATAACCCACATTTTTATTTCCTTATCAATATCGATGCAGAATTGGATCATATCCATAGAACCTTTTGCCACCACCACCCTTCACACTTGTTCTCCCTCCCCCCCATCCTTGAAGGAGACAAATGGAAATTATTGTGACTGCTTAAGAAAGTCTTTTAAATGTAAGCACATCGTGTCTTGGGCAACACCGTCATCACCAACTCACTGCCTTTCTCCTCAAGGCACATGTTAACAACTTCTCCCTCCTGCAGCACTGGTGGGGCTGAAGTCTTATTCACAGGCTTCAGGATCAGAGTCATGGAAGAGGCAATGAATTTGCTGCTTTGTACACCTAGCTACGCAGTTTGCTAGCACTGTTCACCTCCTGGCTGCTGTAATAAGTGCTTCATACAGAGTAAACTACAGTTTTAATAGGAGATCAACACCAAGATTAGTCTGGGAGGAAAGCTCACCCATTCCTAGTAATGTCAGCTTAGAACTAACACATTCCCAGAGAAACGAGCTAACTCCAAGGAAGGTATCAGATACAAAAGTCGGCAACAAATTCGGAGCTCAGTTTTGTCACATTTTCCACGCAGAAATAGCTATTTTGTCAATGTCACGAGGACTTGACATTGACAAGTGAAATTTTGACAGGAGACATTTTGTGCAATTTTTGTCTTCAAAAAAGCACTTTTTTTTTTGGTAGTTATAAATAGACTCAAAACCTCAGAAATTATTTCCGTTCCCGTGTCCTTGGCAAGCTGTTTGAGGCAAGTTTCTCAACCCTGGTTCCTCCTGCAGCAGCCAGTGAGGTAAAGCTCTGTTCCGGCAGTGCCATTGCAGCCCCTGGGCCATGGCCACGCTATCAGAAAACAGCCATCAATTCCACTGACCGCAAAGAGATGTGTCTCTTTTTGTTTTGCTATGTTACAAAATAAGATATCAGTATTACACCTTCAGTTGGCTAGCAGCAATCAGAGGGCCAAAAGGAATGGCTCGAGTTGTGCCAGGGGAGGTTCAGATCGGATATAAGGAAAAATTTCCTTTCCTAAAGAGTGTCCAGGGAGGTGGTTCAGTCACCATCCCTGGAGGTGTTCAAGAAATACTCAGAAGTTGCATTAAGAGATGTGGTTTTGTAGGGAAATGTTGCTGGTATGTGAAAGGTTGGACTAGATGATCTTAGATGTGTTTTCCAGCCACGGTGATTCTATGACTCTAATTACATTCCAACACAGCAGATGATTAATTCAACTCAATGTAAGGTTTTTGGAGATTTTCAGTGAAAGAACAACTTGATGAGAGTGATTCAATTACCAGCATAACCGTGATGGTTTCTTCCCTCCCTCAAGATTTCAGGTTAAGACCCACCCTGTACTGTCTGGGACTTCCATCTGCAGAGTTCTTTCTATTTGAAGGAATACAAAAGTTTCCGGTAGAGTTACAACCCTGTGAGCCCAATGGAATCATACAGAGTGTTGTGACGGCAATTCCACACGCACCAGATGGGACACCTGCAAAATATTCTTCTGAAGAAAGCTGCTTTCAAAATAAGGGAATGACGGCAGCCTGTGTTACTAATGATCAACATTCATATTCAAGAAACTTTTCCTTTCACAACTGCAAAACGCACTCCTTGAAGCAGAAGTGCCCTTGGCACAGCAGACTTCAGCCCAAGCTGACCACAACAGTTTCTGAATCACGTGCTTTCAAGAATGAAGTCGGCCATATTAGCGACCAGCGGTATAAGGACGTTCTTTTTGACAGCAAAAACACTCTGCATCTTAGAGCAGATGAAGAATAACAGCTGTACCACATCTTCAGGCCAAGAAATGCCTACTGTGCTTTGGTGAAAACAAAGTGAAGGACAAACGAAAGCTCTGGGCTGAGTAAGAATAGAGCATACAATGGAATAATATTGCAGTAAATGAACCTAGGAAAATTATTTCGCTTTTTTTTTTCTTCTCCGCAGCAAGAACTCCAGACGGATGCTTTTGTGGTAAAATACAACGCAGAAACAAACATATATCCAACAGAAGGACAGAACACGTGTGTTAGCACTGAACTGAATAAACACTAGCATGGTGTCTGCCATGCAGTTAATCCTATGAAACTCCATGAGGTCCTGTGCCAGGACCCAAACCCAAAGGAACTGAAGTAGAATTGAAGTTTGCTAGGAACTGCAGGTTATCCATTTTCAGCACGCAGACCTCTACAGAAGACTACAAAAACTTTGCGCAGTAAAACCAAAAAGTAAAATCTCACGAAGAAAACTCCAAAATTCTGCATCGTAGATACTTTGAATTTGGAATTACAAAAATCACAGTTTAAACATAATTGGAACAACGTCCTTTGATCTGGTAAAAGCTATCATTACCTACGGACACCTCAGAAAAAAAACAATCAGATCTTAGCATAGTGCATGCCAGCAGACATTACAAAGAACTCTTCAACCTCAAAACAATTCCCAGACAACCCAACCTCTGAAGGGCACCTGCAGCAAACACCTGAGAAAAACAGCAAGACTGTTAGGAAAACTGTTAGGAAAGGAGTCGAAGGTGGACAGAAGCAACCAACATTTGTCAAGGGAAGGGCAGGCTTTATCCAGACACAATGGAAAGTGCAAGGATGGAAGCTGAAGGACATAACTAAACTCCGTACTTCATTTGAAAGCACTGGCATGCAATCCCAACAGCATCCACAGAGCAAGGCCATCCCAAAGCTTTACTAAGGCAACCGAAGCACTCTGAAGCAGACAGAGCACGGTAAAGTTATTATTTTCTAGCAATACAATACTGGTTGACATTAAATTTTCATCCATTTGGATTGTGTGACTCTGACACACTGGCCCTTTCTTTCCAGCGAATCTAAACTCGATTGGTGAATTTTAAAACATCCATGGCAAGAATGCTGAGCATCTTACCAACAGGAGTGAAAAAGATGGAGCGTGCCACTTAACAGACATCAACTACCCAGCGTTACCATAGGAAATGCTATGAAGAAAATAAAAGAAAACAACAATCATCTCAAAAGCAGGTCTTTGCCATAGAATTCCATTTCCAAGATGTGCGGTGATGGTTCCGTGAAGGAAGAAAATTTCTCCCATCCATCGTCTTTTCACTTACTTTATACATCTGTTTCAAAAGGTTGCCTTCCCCTCCCCCCCCCCCCCCTTTTTTTTTTTTAATTAAAGAGACCATTTCATTACTTGCCTAGAATATTTAGCTAGAGTTCTCACTCTCAAGAGAAAACACCCATGAGCATCGGTAAGGTAATTTCATATACAGTGGAAAACATTATATCTAAAAGCTCCTCTGGCAAAAGATATTCTAAGAAACATCAATTTAAAATAAGGACATGGAAAATATTAAATCAAACCAGCAAAGGGGGGAAAAAAATCCTTTTAAAAAGCACGGTGTTGCAGAGGAATCCCAGCCGATCACATCCTTACGGGAATTAACACCTAATGGTATGACTTGGAAAGAACTCACTCCAAAGCTCACTCAAGTCAGTGAGTACGAATTGCCAAGAGATTTAAGGCCAAGATGAGATGGGTTTAATACAGTGTAATCATGCATATGGTATAACCCAGAGATCTTTAATCAGAGACTCCTACAGCTACTCTGGAAGTCAGCAATCATGACCTTCAAAATACATTCCTAAGAACTTTTAGTGACAGAGATCCACTGTGTTCTTGGGTAAGATTTTTTCAGAATTACACTCTTACCAACACGCATCAGCCTAATTTTAGCTTCCATAAACTGATGTGTACAGTTCCATTTTTGCCTGCTAGCTTAAGAAGCCTCCTGTGACCACAAAGCTCCTGCCATAGTATTTATACTGTTTGATAAGTATCCTCTTAACCTCATTTTAGCTAGACTGAGCCTCTCATTAAAAACACAAGTCTTAGACAACTTTTTTTTTTTTTTTTTCCTCCCAGAATATTGTGGAATTCTCTTCAGATTCTTATAATCCTCTGTCCTTATAATCCATCACAGCGGGGCTCAACGCTGAGGCAGCCATCTCATAGGTGTGTGGTACAGAAGCAACAATCCTTCCTCTGCAGGTACATTCAGTGGCCATGTTCACACACATTGCTGACACTCACATGTGGTTGGCTTTAAGCACGATACCCAAGTCTCTTTCAACATCATGGCACTCCAAGATGGAATCCTCCCACCAACCAGATGCGAGCAATAATCTTTGTTCCTAAATGCATGACCATTGATTTGGCTGCATTTAAATGCATGGGAGACTACACTGATTACAATGGGCTTTGAATCAGACATCAAAAGAAAACGTGCTGTGAAAAATGGGTCTTTCCAAAGACCAAAAGACAAGCGTGTTAACAGCTTATTCCAATAACATTCTGTTGAAGGAAACACTTAACCAAGGCCAACAAGATAACCAAATGGGTTTCCCTTACAAGACCAGTAAGAGCATTCAACCTAATTACTGAAAGACACAGTCAGCAACTGACTCCTATTTGTTGACAAGGAATATCTGCACCTGTTAGCACAGCTCTATTTTAGGCCTTAGATCCGGGCAGTATTAATGCAAAAAGTACATCGTATCTCATCTATTTTAATCTAAGCAATAATTTAATGGAAAACAAACAGCGAACACAAAAACCTGGCAGAAGCTATAGAGAGGAGGCAGAGCAGAGCTGATCTAAACCGATGAATGGGAAGATTCCATCACAGCACAGAACAATGCTCAGCTATAATTGCACAACAGAACAATGGAAAATTGCTTTCCTTGGTTTATTTCGCAGATAGAGGAAAACAGTTCTGAAACGCAGAGTTGCGGACATTTTGAAGTGCTTCTAAAAGCAGTCACTGCTCTTGCACATCCCATCAGCTGATGAACAGCAAACCCACGATCTGACCACCACCCCCAGGCACTGCATAAACCCTGTCACTACTTGCTTCCAGGCTGCAGGCCGCGGCCTTCTATTCTGAGCATGATCCAAGGCACAAGCAATAACTTGGCGCACCCCCTCTGTTGAGTTCAGGCAGCCCCTGCAGTCCTCAGGCTGTGACTGTGTGAGTAGCAATGCAGAAAGGAGATCCTTAGCATCTCATTTTCATAAACCAAAGCAACAGAAGAACACAGAAGAAAAGTGGTAACACCTTCCCTGTATCTCAGCTGTCCTCCCTCTTCCACTTCCAGAAGAAATCGCCTCAACTCTCATATCAGTTTCCTCCCTTTCTTGGGATGATCTGACCCTGTATCTGTCATGGCTGAGACACCAAACAAGAGAGATGTGAAGCCTTCTCCACTGTGGCAATCCTTGAATTTGTATACTACTTGCTAGCAAACAAGTAAACTCTGCCAGCTTTTAAAATAGCAATAAATTATTCTCCACGCCCTCCAAAACAAATTCACATCTCTCTCAAAGCAGTAATTGTGCAAGTTAGTTGTTCTTAATAATTACAACGAAGACGCCTAGACTATTCCTGGTTACCAAAATTGAAGTCCTTCTACAGGTACAAATATTTTTAGAGATGCAAAGCCACATTTCATCTCACAGTCTAACAGCTCTTCTGAAAAGGGCTGCAAACTGTCATGCAGTGAGTTTTGTCCTGCTAATATGGCACTTGCAATAAGTGGTTACCAACATAACAGCATTGGTAAAGCTTCACAAAGTACTTTTGTCTCCACATCATTCAAGTACGCTTTTTATTTTTCTCTTTGTTACTGATGTTCTCCTTCAATGACAACAGCAGAGGGAGGGCTGAAATGAAGGAAACATTGCCACGAGCAGTTTGTGTTACGCCAGGGTACAAGTGGGATGGAAAATATTAATACTAATCAACAACTCTTATTTGACACAGAACATCACACACAAAAACTGCCTGGATGCATTACAGCCATATTTCCATGCTCTGTGCCAGAAGCTAACCCCACACTTCAGCACTGAGGGGACTGTGTGCACCCTCAACAAGTTCGCAGGTGACACCAAACTGGGAGGGACACGTGGGTCTGCCTGAGGGTAGGAAAGCCCTACAGAGGGATATGGATAGGCTGGACTGATGGGCTGAAACCAATGGGATGAGCTTCAACAAGACCAAGTGCTGGGGCTCAGACTTTGGTCACAACAGCCCCATGCAGCACTACAGGCTCGGGGCAGAGCAGCTGAAAGCTGTAGGGATGAAAAGGATCTGGGGGTGTTAGTGGACAGCTAGCTGAACATGAGCTGCTGGCAGTGTGTCCTGGTGGCCAAGAATGCCAGTGGCATCCTAGCTTGTATCAGAATACATCAGGAGCTAGGAGGTCAAGTATTAGAACAGGCTGCCCCATGGTGGAGTCACAGCCTCTGTAGGCACTTAAGAGCCAAGGAGATGTGGCACTGAGCTCATAGTGCTGATGGGTTTACAACCAGACTAGATGACCTTAATGGTTTTTTCCAACCTTTATAATTCTATGTTTCTATGTTTTCTGGTTACTTCACTTTTACTGGCAACAACACACGCATGTATGTTTGGGGTTTTTGTTGTGTTTTTAACAGCTGCTGTAAATCTGTTCAATATCAGCTTCACAGACAGGCTTTTACATGTAAATAAAGCACATAATTTTGATCAAGGCAAAATACTCCGACTTTCCTGTGGACACAATTGTTATGGACATGGCAACCTTAAGGAACATCAGCCACAGGAAACTCCTCTTCAGGGGTGCAGCAGCTGGCCTCATTAGCTCTTCCAGAGCTTTATGGGTTCGCACTAAGTTTCGGTGGCCACATAACCTCCCCTGCTGCCCCACTGCCTGCCTGGTAGGGCACAGAAAGAGCATCTGTTTGGACAGAGAGTGCTCTTTAATGACAGCATTGTTTATGCACCTGAAAGTTTTATAGTTTGAATTAGGTTGGGAGTGGGGGGGGAAGGTTTCCACGGAAACAAATATGCCACTAAGAAATAAAGCAGAAAAGATTTGAAAGGAGGGTCCCAGGCTGTAGCCCACTAACAGTCTGGAGGGACTCCAGCACTTGTCACTGCAAGAAGACAGGAAAAGAGAGACAAAAAAAAAGGGTTAAGATAAACCTTTATGAAATTATATTATTCTGTCAGATTTCAGAACTACTTCTTTGGTGATAAGCAGCTCCGGGCAACAGCAACATAGCCTGTACTGCATAAGCAGCAGCTCCAGACATGTAGTAAGCAATAGAGGCAGCATTGCTCAAAGCTCAGCCATGATCAGTGGGGACTCACCGGCCTTTAATGTCAGATTCTAACATTTTGGAAACAAAGCAGGAAACAAGCTTTGATACGTGGATTCCAATACTAGGATTCCCAACTTCTGCATGAGGATCATCCTGCATGGTACACAAGCTGCAAATTCAGATACCCTGCTGACAGCTTAATGAGAAAAAGCTTGCTCAGGCTGTGTGTCCCAGACAAGCAAGCACTATAACCCTTGGAATGGAACAAGCGGCCTTCTCTTTCTGTCCACCACTGTGAGGCATAAGCACACGATGGCTGGGAATCATGGTCAGCCACTTTCAGTTTGTTCTTTCACCATGGAGCCAGAACTCTCCCGTCAGCCTGAACACCCCAGCCAGCCAGAGGAAAAGATAACTGAAATGCAGCACTCGAGAAAGGCTGAGATCTTAATGCCAACGTTACAACAAAAGGAAGAGAAAAACTGTCTTCTCTCTTTTCTCAAAAATACCCACCTCCAGAAAACTATTTCCAGATTGAGAGAGAAGGGGCTGCACTTTGTTAGAGCTAACCTCATCATAGCTTGGATGGAAAAAAAGCAAGCTCCAGCGTATTTCATCTAGAAAACTTGTGCCTAAGGCATAAGGATCACAGCACCAGCTCCGTTGAAACTGCCTCTCTCCCAACCCTAAGCAAATGGGACAGAGCTGAACAGACTCCTGCTGTTCCCCACAGCTCAATGAGCAGTTATCCCACTGGCAGGGTTCAGTGCCGTGCTGCATTACCAAACCTTAAGCTAGCTGCAAAACAACTGTTTTCCAAGCAGCGCAGACTACGGTTGCCTGGGGACTGCAGCTCGACTCCAGAAAAGCTGCCTGGACATAGAGTTCTTCACATACTTCTGCATCCATCCTGAGCAAAGATGGGACAATCTGACCGTTACCCCAGTAGCAAATACCACCCCAGGCAATCAAGAGGGGAACTTTCTTAGAAACCTGATAAAGAACGAGAACTTCAAATAGGGAGAGAAAAAGGCCTTTACTATGGACTGATTCCAGCTACAGAACAACTCCAACATGAATGACTACATGCACCGTTTTCTTTCATCCGCCCAGTTACTGCCCTTTGTTCAACACATTCCAATTCAAAAATAGCAGTGCTAACTGGTTTTCAGAAATCCCACATTCAAGGCAGGACATTCTTAATTTCTGAGCTCTTTGTAACTTCTTCTCTATTTGTAAAGACACGCGGGCATAGGTCGAATGTGACAAGTCTGAAGTATGATGGTTCTTGCAGGAAAAGCCTGGACACTGCTATCCAGAAAGCTTGCAGTCATTTCTCAGCTCTGCCAAGACGTTTAACCTAGGCATAACATCCAATCTCCACGTGTCTTAGTTCGCTATTGTTTAATGAGGTTTGGATAACAATCATCTCTCATTTAGGAAAAGACTTGTAGTAAAGGCACAGTGGGCTTGGTGAGGCAATGGATCTATAGGGGGTTCAGGTCCACAAACCTTGCACCTCCATAATTTCAAGAGCCAGCACTGACAGGTTGGATGGCAGATGGCCCTGAGCAACCTAGACCAGCTCACAGTATTGCATGGCATCACTGAACAAGCAAGTATAAGAGATGTGTGAATTATTGCCAGTGTCCAGGACTACTGTCTAGTGGGCCACCAAGAACATTTAGCTCAAATGCATAGAAATACATAATAATGCTTCCTATTTTGAAGTTTGGCTGTAAGAGAAAAGAACCCTGGCAAATGTATAATTTTGTGTAGTCTCACTTGGATGCTTGCTGTAACAGCAGTAGTATTTATGACATTGTGAGTCATACCCATGCACTCCTCAGATAGCAAAGACACTATTATCCACACTATTTAAAAACAGAGTCCTTACACAGGAAAATATCCCACTAAAGGCAAAACCTGCTTATTTGCCTTCAACTGGAGACACAGTCTATTAATACGTACCATTTCTCTACATACATATGTGTCACAGCCATGAAAGGCCTACAAATAAATGTGTTATAAAAAAAAAGAATTGTCAACATTATGAGAAGCACTTTCCAGTAATTCTTGTTTAGAGCCTGCTATAAAAATAGAGAATTCAATTAAATTGTTGTCTTATTATAAGCACAGAGAAACTGCTGTCATGCAAAAATTAAATCATAAAACAAATCCCCTCAAAAAAAAACAACTAAGAACCATTCAGAATGTAGTATTCAGAGACTCTTCTTGCCCACATTTGTGTGTTTTGGATTTCACGGCTTGATTCAGCACTGTTAATAACCACACAGCGTGAACCTGAGCAGTAAGATATTTGTTCTGAAGGATCAACGTCTTGATTCAAGCCCTTCAGTAGATGGGGACTCTTGGTCCACCTCAACTACTTCAGCTGCACTGATCAGCATTCAAAAAGATGCTGTTGCATATGTCCAAAGGATTGAACAGGATGTAGAAGTAACATAAATATCATATAGCTTTTATTCACCAAATCCTCATACAACTTCCCTTTCAAATATCCTTCTTCCTTGCCTGCAATCATTATCCACATAAAAGTCACTAACTTAGGAAAATATTCCATCTGGAGATGTTATATTCTATGACTATCTTTAAAAGTTGTCCAGAAATGAAAAACCACATCAGCTAAAATAATCGACCCTCCACAGAGCTCAGCTATGAACAGTAACTGCCCCAATACCCAGGAAATAGATTACACAATCTGCAAACACTGAGCGCTCTCAAAAGCTTTTCTGATAACCAAAGAGCTGTTCATAGATAATTTTGCCTCAGAGCTCATTAAAGATGTAGCACACTTCAGAATTACATATACATCACCACTGCCATGGCAATGAGTTTCCATATAGCGCAAAAGGAATTGCTGTTATAAAAGATAGAAGCAACAGTTCCAGGCAGTAATTTGTCCGTGGATTTTTAATCTTTTCAGGAATCAACATCTATGTTTGTGCAGAAACAAAAAAGCAGAAAGCAATGTCTCTTGTCCAAAAGGAGTTACCCTTTCCTAACATCTAAAAACAGACTTGCTCCTTTCTTTTCTTTCCTCTGCAATCAAATATTGTATCATTCAGACTAAACTGAACTATCTTATGTAATCATACCAAGATTTTCAAACTCTGCCCCTGTGCTACTTCATCTTCAAAGGGACTGCTGCCATTACAAGACACATCCAGCCCCCTCGGGCACTTCTCACACCACCGGGAATTTCAGTGTTCGATTTAAGTGTTTTCTCACTTTTCCTCAATCACCCAGAAGCAAAAAAAGAGGTCCTTGAGTAACACGTAATGAAAGAGCAAATCCCACCTCGGTATGCACAGCTTTGTCACAGAAATCTCAAAACAATCAGAGATGAATGCAGCTCTGTAATTATTATTCACAAAGTGTTTCCTGGGAGCTTTTTGCTCTGTCTCTGGGAGATACCATCTTCTACACCAATGTAAGAAGACCGTAAATCTATTTGCAAAATCCATTGAGGGGCGTGCATTCATCACTGCTGGGGGCAGTGATGTGGCCGATAGTTCTCTCCTGATCATAGTTTTCTCTCCTGATCATAGTTATCTTTGTGGGTCTGGAATCCACAAACTAGGACGCAGCCTATACATAGAAGTGTTGATGCATGTGTAGAGTGACAATATTCAGAGAGTAAAAATGGATTTTCTTTTGTTGTCGTTTTTGTTATATTATTACATACATATTGAGATCTTTCATTTGAATTCTGGATTTAGTTCCTCCTTCAGCCACAGCTAATAACCAGGTGACAAACTGAGCAGGTTACAGCCATATTGGAAAGCATTATGCCCATCTTTGGTGTCTGCCTTATGGCTGGTCACTTCTCCAAGATTCATCCCTAACAGCAGGCACTCAGAAAAGCGACATCCGTGAATACTGCACAGAGAACACATTTCTGAAACAGGCACAAAAACCAGCTCAGATCTCACCTCCTTCTTCTGCATCGCCCTGTTTTACATACGACAGTGTTAGAGCCAAGAGATGTTCATAGCTGATCGCGTTGGCTGTACTGATCAGGCAGGTTCATTCAGCAAAGCATATGCTCACTGCAACCCGAACAACCTCTGCCTGGGAACGGATATGTAGTCACGGGAGACCTGCCGCCAGCATAGCTAGCTCAGCAGCACGGCATGCAATAAAATCTCTCCCCCCCTCCAGTCTGTCTGCGTTGCAAAAGCAATGAAGAACTCTGAGATTAGCACAGGCAGTTTGCTCTGTGTCACTTTGCAAAGCTGGGTATCCTGAGCTTTGGACTCAAACAGTAAAAAGTGAATACACCTGTAAGCACTAAAGAGCTATGTTTCAAACTTCAAGAATTCATGCACTTAAACTCCATTTATATCCATTTAAGGAGTGGTAATGCTTTCTGCTGTAGAGACAGCCTGTGGTTTGGATCTGATTTTTAAAAAAAAAAGGAAAAAAAAAATGCAATGTGTGATTCCAGTTGTGAAACAAGAACCCTGCTCAGTCTGTGTGCCCCTGCCCAGGTGTCTCATTACCTGGTTCAACCACAGAACATCTCCTACGCACTTCTACATGGCAAGGTATTTCACACCCCCCTAAGATGCATAAAAAAAAATCTGTATCTTTTGAAATAGTATTTCCTGAGAAGTATGGAGAGAAGGGAGTTGTGAGCCCAAGCAGATTAAAAAGCAATGGAAGAGATCCCATCTTATATAACTGAGCTTACTGCCTCAGTAGGGCAGAAGATTTGCTCTCCTGGGTGGGTCTTCATTTGCCATGACACAGCTGAAAAAGACAGGGAAAAATGGTACCCTTATATACAGCAACACTTGGGAAAATTAATTGGAAGCCCAAGATGAGACAGGTGTCTCCAGCCTATTTTGGCAGACTAAATCAACACCAACCATACAGCAGGAGTCAGAGAAGTTAAAAGAGAATCATCATAAAAATGACAGCCAGCAGCAGCCAGGGACAAAGTTTAAATCTCCAGTTAATGGCATCTATTTCTTTCAGGGCTCAGCACAGACTAAAAGGTTTCACCTCACCTTGGAAAGAGTACTGCTTCTCAGGCTGCAGAGAGGACTTCATCCAGCATTCACATGGGCTCATGCTGCCAATAAAGAGAGCAATCTCTCACCACTGCTATTCGGCTACGCTTTCATTCACATTCAGATAGTTAAAACACTAGGAAAAAAAAAAAAAGCACTTTATCTTTTGAAATGCATAAAGGAGCTCTTAAAGTTACTAAGATTTGTTTTTTCCCAATATTTGCATCACGACGAGAACCACCTGCACGGCAAATGATAACTCCAAGCTAACCAAACTACACTGGCAGGTAGCACAAGGTTGTCATTCTAGCAAGGGGTTTTACAATATAACATTCACACAAACAGGGAGCAACCTTTAGAGAAATGAAAAGCTGTGCAGTTATCGCTTCTGTCTGAATGGTTTTCGTATTACCTTTTGGCATATTTATGATATCATTTAATATGAAGTTAGGAGATTTCTGTTTGTGACATTTATTTTTATTCAGCTCCTAGAGTTACATTCTTTTCTATGCACTGTGTCAGCATTAACAAATTCTTAGAGTAATATCTGCATAATACTGATGTCCTTGCTCATCAGCCTGACTTGAAACGTGACCTGCATTAACAACATGAGGAGAACTTTGCTCCCTCTGCTTTCCATCACGGTGAGGGGGGAACACACCACCAGGCCATATTTAAATACATTACATAGACACAGGTGTCCCTACTGCTGAGATACCCATTAAGAACAGAATGAATCAACCCAAACTAAAAACGAGCCTAGATGTTCTTAATCATAGCATCTTCATTTTGAAGAACACCCATGTTAAAATATCTAAGGCTTCAGTGTTATTAAGATTTCCAAGAGAAATGCTCCACAGCCCAAATAGAGCACATATTTTACTTAAATTAGCATTACACCTAAGAGCTTTAGAACATATTTTCTTCTCAGACAGTCCTTATTACTTTGTGACTACTTGGTATCACCCCTAAATAACACTGTCACTGGCTAAATGAATAGAATGTGCTGTACTTACAGATGATTTATATGGATCTAAAGCATCTATCAGCAGGCATATTTTTGCCCCAAGACTCTCGATACAGCTTGCTTCTGCACCAAAGAAATTCTAAATGCAGGGCAGAAAAGCACATTAGCTAATTTACACAGACAGTCCTGAGGTACAGCATGCACTGCTTGGCACAAAGTCAGAAACCTCCATCCAGGAAAGGCTCAGTGAGGACTTCACCCACCTCTGCTGTGCATCCCCTAAAGCCATGGCCAGGATCACCTGTCAGAACTCACCACAGGCACTCTTACACTGCTGGGAGCGGAGGAAGATTTAGGCAGAAAGAATATTGTCCAATCCTATTCAACAGCCACATGGTATGCACTGGAGTGGCTGGAGCTGTAGAGATTCATGGACTCATCTGTTTTTAAGAGAATGACCCTTATTCTCTTACTGGTGAAGCTGAACAGCAAAGAGACAGGTACTAAAGGCTTGTCATGTCAACAGAAATGCCTTTCTTCCCGTTAGCCTTTTATATATTATCCTAAGAAAGGGCCAAGGACTTCTACAAGCTAGCAATGAAAAAAAGCAACAACCACAATAAGAAAATATACCATGCGAAGAAAACACAACTCAAATAAAATCCTCATACTAGTAAATCCGACCACCAGCTGAGGTTAAATCTAACTGTGGTGTGTTGGCTGCTGGACTACTGATGGTAACAGTCAAAGCGCACAAGTGAAAAGCTTAGATATCTATCCCCATGTCTACCATCCCCAGTAGTACAATGGTAGCCGAAGAGTAAAAGAATATTATAAAATCCAACAGCTTAAAAAACAAAACACTTTTCCCATTTAGCCTAAAAAATGTCCTTAAAGAGACTCCCCTGTAATGTTACCACAGTTTTTTTTTTCTTGCTTTAGCACAATCCAGCCAGCAACTGATGGATTTCCAGTGGCACCTACAACACATCATCTTCTCTACCGCTGTCAGCACACACCTGGCCCTGTTTCCCCAGGGCTCAGTGGTGCTCACTCACTTGCCCATGGGGCAAGCATGCCAAACATCTGTAACCTCTCCATAAGCAGACTGGAATCGTGCTTGTCTCTCTCTCTCCCCTGCACAGCCATGATTTTTCCACTCTCGATATCACACTTCCTGCTACATCTGCTGTGCTATGAGGATTTCACCACCCCCAAAAACCTCCAAGGGAAAGAAATACAAACTATTCCATCAGATGCAAAGAGCCCTGCAAATGACCCGCTGAGAAACGAGCGTGGCACTGCTGCAGCTTTCTGTGCTAAGCAAAGCAAAGCAAGGAGAGGGCAGCAGCTACACAAGAAAATTTGCCACCTTGTAAAATTATCCTTTCCTCACCCACATGGTTTTAGGCATTACAACCCCCACTGGGCTGTGCATAAACACATTCACAGCACAGTCAGGCATACGTGATACTGATCGCTGCTGGCAGGATATATTAGGGTTATTATATTCTCACCCTGTTTCTTGTATTCTTCTCTAAGCATCTGCTGTTTGCCACTGTTGGAGACAGGATACCAGGCTGTCAGTAATCGTTATGTCAAAGAAATAAATGGACCATACAAGGGGAGAAGGGGATAAATAAAAGGATGACAGAAAGGATGGTTTAAAAAATAGTTCAGGTGGAATCATACTGAGACCCAAAGATAAGGGGTGCTAAAAAAAAAAAAAAATAAGAAGAAATAGCAGGAAATAGAAAGCAACTTGCAAACCATTTGCAGAGATTGGAGAAGGAAAGGTTTTGTTCCATTTTCCTGCTGGAAATACTTATACCTCAGGAGAGGAGCAAAGGGAAATGATGATGAAGCTAAGGAAAAGAGCTGGAGGCCGGTGATGAGGAGCTGAACTGGAGAGTTTATGACAGACACCAAAGGAATACTTGAGTCCAGCAGCTGTAAGCAGACAGGATAGTTATCCTGGCAAGTACAGGCGCCCCAGCTCAAAATCACAACGGAATGGTTTGATGACTGAACTCATAATTTCATTACTTTCTTTTCATTCCTCAAGTGCCAGCAGGAAACCCAAAGCTGACAAAAAGTATGGAGAAATAGAACGGCGCTCAAACAAAACATGTAATTTGCTTTATCTTTGTCTTGGGTGGTTTTAAGAAGACCTCAACAGCAATAAAAGTCTGATAAGTCTCTCCTGGAGAATATCATCCAGTGGGCATCAGGAAGGGGAAAGCAGCAGAGATGGCTGCATCCTCAGGGCACTCTGTGTCTGCTCACAATGGGAAGCCTGTCAGACCTACTGGATAATCCTGACATGATTTTTAATACATTTAATAAAGCAGGTTGTGGGAATAAATATAGCAGCTGTGCTCACATTGCAACTTGTATTTTGCTAACAGCTTGGTGACACACCAAGTACTGTAATAATATCATTACAGGAAATTACTACAGAACACTAAAAATCACTGATAATCAGCAAGATGTAGTTTTAATGAGGAACAATCAGTGAATGGAAGTGCCTTTAACTGGGCCTACAGAGAAATGTTTCGCAGCCCATCGCAGCTCAGTGCCTGCTTAAGGGTAAATAGGGTCAGACTTGAATGACTGCAGACAAACAACTCAGTTATTTTCTGCTAAAGATTGGGCATTTTAACACAGCAAAAGACAAGCCCGCTCATCTAGAATCAAAGAATGCTGTGCTGGATGACTTATCCCACTTGCAGGGGGTGAATTACGTGTTTGAAATCACAGACTTAAGCTTATATATAGGAGTAATGACAGATAAATAGCACATGAAGTCCTAAGGTCACTAGCTGCAGGAACTAATAACACCCTTAGACTTTTGGAGAGGCAGTTTTGTCCAAGTTTAGAAAGGTGATGCTGTTTCTGCATATGGAGTCAACAAGAACGTTAGCAGTGTTCTGCTGTCCCAGAATGCCCAACTCTGAGATCCACAGCTCAAAGATGCCACCCCCCCCCCCCAAAAAAGGGAGGGAAATGTAACATGATGTAAGTGCCTGAAAACAGAACTGAAAACAGAGTTTAAACAAAATCACTTGAGCAAAAAGAAGGCCGAGCAACGTTTTTTCCCACAGCACGTGCAATGATTTTTATTAGCAGCAGCCTCCTTAATTAAGGAGGAAAAAAGGCAGAAGAAGATCCAACATATAGAGGAAGGAAATAAATTCCAATTGGAGATTTTAATTTTTTAAAGCACTGGAAATAATTACTCACCAAAGCAACTACCCTTAGGGACACATTTGAGTCCCAGTGATCTGCACTCCTTAATCAAGGCTGAATATGCTTCTGAAAGGCAAGAAGAAATTGCCGGATAACATTTGCTATACCCTGTGTTACCAGTCGGTCAAACTACAGGATCCTAACAATCACTTTGGTCTTCTGAAAATCTAGGCAATCAGACAGCATTTGCCATATTCTGTGGCACTGTTCAGAGTAATGCAAATATAAAACCCAACGTAAGCCCATATGATTTTAGAAAACAGAGGAAGCAGCAATTAAAGTGGGTACATTATTAAGGCAAGAGTCCTCTTTCATGCAGACGTATCTGCATTCATTGCAGCATTCAACTATGGTTTTACTGCCATAAGCCAAGCACATAAAACTGGGTACCATAAAATAAAATAAAATAAAATAAAAAAACAGGCTTTTCCAAATAGGACCCATATTAAAATTAAACCATAACTGTAAGAGTTTCAATAGATCTACAATTGTCCCCTATAGAACCATTAAAATTGCAGTCTTTCAGATAACAATATCCACAATAGCTGTTTGCAAACCACTATATACATTAAACTGCAGATAATTAATATGCTTCTGTAATTCTTTCCTCCTTTGTAAGCAATAGCTATTATAAAATCATACACATCAGCCCAGAGCTTCCTGAAAGTCATGCTGAAATAGAACATAGTTGGGCATTCATGGCTAAATGTTGCATGAATGTTGCTCAGTATGCAAAAAAAAAAAAAAAAAAAAACCCACTTCTTAATTCCACGTTTTGGCTGTTATGAGTCTACCGAGTAAACTTCAATATATAATACTCATGGGACAGATCTCATACTACCACTGTTTCCTCTGCAATAGCAACTGCCTACGTACAGTGGAGTAGGTGGACAAGGTAGGGCAACTTTGAAGGAGCAAGGCAGGAGCAGGAGAGCTGTAAAAAGGCCACCAACACAAGCGTGCATGAACAGCATCCATCTCCAAACTGATGGACTTCCCTGCTTTAGTTCCACTGTTACACCTGGAGCGTGTCTGGAAGATTTAATTGCTATTTATGAGCGGAGAGGAGGAATGACAACTTATCACTTTTGTCAAAACCAGTTCGTTTACCATCAAGTCATAAGGTCATAGTGAGGAGTGCCTGCATACAAAGCAGGAAATAGCAACACATACTCTACGGCCATACTTGCTCATAGCAGCCAAAGCAGCTCAAGTTCCATAAGGCAGTGTAAAACGTGAAGGGTGCCACTCCTTATTTCCACCAAACCTGTCCAAGGAACCTGGAGCAGCCCAGGTAGAGCTGAGCACTGGCTGGATTAGGGCTAACCCAAATACTGCTGCTGGGGTGTTCATCCCAACCAGTGCCACCATTGCAACCCAAGCCAGACTGGCAGACTAAGTGCACAAGTGGTGCAGATGGGGCACTTTCAGCTGTAATCCATCTTCTCTTACCTCAGACTTCTAAAACAAGCAAGGTTAGTTGCTCCTACTGAGTGCCTTTATCCTCAGCTGTGACGAAAATCTAAACAGCCAACTCCAACATAAATGTTTGCAGCGCCAGTTTAATCCCTTTCTGTCTTTCAGTGCTGGGTAATTACATCCATAACGACCACTGAGATCTTTCCTGATGTCACCACCTCAGAAATTAAGTTGGGACAGAGTGAGAAAATCAACTTTGCCACACAGCTCACAAACGTGCTGAAGTTTTGGTGTGCAACCACCTCCCAGCTCTGTCTGCCCACTTCTGTGCAGAAACTGTAGGATTCATCCAATATTTATAGTGAGGAGGGGGTATTTCACGTCATTCCTATAATGTTTGTTGACTTAGAGAGGGCAACTCAACAGCTGAGCCACGTATCGTTTCTGTTCCTGCTGCATTACACGGAAGCGTGCACAGCACAATTCATGTCACCTGAACAAAGGTAGCGAGGTCTTTGGCCATGTGCCATCGCAGCTCTGTAGTAAAATCACAGTCCCTCAAACATTTTATGATCTCCAATTATTACAGCATTTGCACTGGGCTGATGGCTCGGATTAATCTGATTTTTAAAATTTACAGCATTTAATTAGGATTAGTAGCAACAACGATAACGTTCAAAGGAAGAAGGAATATGACAGCATCTGCCCTAAAATGGGGAGCGGGCAGGGGGGAGGAAGGAAATCAGTCAGAAGTTTAAAGATATCCTCAATAGTAACAGGCAAAGAGAATAACCTTCCTGAACAATACACAATAGGTAGCAGCTGCCTCTCATCCACAGATGAGAAGTCACTTGATGCCGTTGCATCTCAAAAGTATTTTTACTTTGATATGGTGAAAAACCCTCTCTACAATACGGGTCCCTTCCTACAAATTTTCTAAGCGATTAAACCCTAGCACTCCATTTTGACTTTTATTGCTTTTCAGACTGGTGAGAGCCATATAATGATTCATCATTAAAGTAATCTTTAAGCAGCTTTGTTCCTATTTGCTGCTATATATATTAAATAGAAATTGCTCTTTGAATTCACCTCTAAAGTCAGACTCAATTTTTTATCTAACACGAATGGTCTCTCTCCAGTCATCACCTGAATGCAGCAAAACAAGAAAACCTTTTGCATAATATAAATATCTGCATTTGCTACGAGGAGGCTGATGCCACCACCTACTGTGAACACGTTTTATAAGTGGTTCAAAGCCAGAGAGATTTCAACTGCAGCAGCACAATCTTAAAGACGCCGGTCACAATCAAAACAGCAGTTTTACCTTTGATTCTACAGGTGCTGGCCCACACGCTTTGACCACCTGTAGCTGGTTTCCAGGCAGCATCCAAAGCATAAAAATGAAATGGTTGCCGGAAGACTGCAGGCACCTAATTACTGAGCTTCGTTTGTATCCCCACAGAAGCCAGGAAAATCACCCCCACAGGAAGCAGTTCCTGAAAACTCATTGTATTCCCATTGCACTGGTCTGCCATCATGCTACGCGATGCCTGTGGCCAATGAGCAGACGCGACTGGCAAGCTGTAGCAATGCAGCACAGGATGAGGCCAGGCCTTTTCTTCAGAAGCAAACTTCACAGGGATCCCAGGCGGGTGACCCCAGGCCACCACTGGACCCAAAGGAACATTCAACTCAGCCGTCATGCAGTCGGGTCTTGGCAATGGGCCTCAGCAGCTCTCACCCACGGGCCATGCCGAGCACCCTGCCCTTGATCTTCAAGCCATGCACTTTTGTGACTCTTGGACCAGGGGATGTATCATAGTACAGCACACGTGACACGCACTGTTGATCACCCCTCATTTAATAATTTACAATTTAAAAAACTACCATAATTAACTTCAGCAAATAGCTCTTGACATCCGTATAATTAGGAGTTTAATGCAAAAGTGTCAGCGACCAAAAACACCGTTTAGAAATTATCAGGAGGTCAAACGTAGTGCTTTTGTTCCCTAAGTAGATGAGAGTGCAGCTATGAGGCACATATTCCCACTCACACCTTCAGCCTACACAAACAGGCTCCAACACTTTGTTGCTTTAGCAAAAGTACTTGATGAGAAATGCACTTGCTGGAACAGGGGCACAAGGATAGCCAAAACTGCTGCTGTCCAGCAAGCGCCACATTTGTTCTGAATTTTGAAAGCATGTTTGTGAGAAATGTTGTGCTTTAATTCAGCCAGCTCTAATCACCATTCTGCCTGGCTGCAAATAGCAATAAGTAGGATGGCTACCATATAATCTCTCTAGTGTTTCCTGCACAGGTAATTTGGTTATTCAATGCTCATCGTATTTCATAAACGCATTTTTATAGAGAAGCCATTCAGATGGCTTTATACCAGCACTACACTGCTGAGATCCTCCACTGGGTGTTCACACATTCATATTTCCACCTCTGAGTGAAACCAGGAGATTTTTCTCCCCTTTGCAGGAGATGTGTGCGTTGCTATGGAGCGCTGCTGCCCAGCTCTGCCTCCTTCTTGGGAAGCAAGGAACCCTCCTTTGCAGGACAGAGCGGAGCAGCTGCTCCCCAAGCACCACTGCAGCCTCCACCCCCTGCAGAGCTTGTGGTTTCTGGTGTCATAGCAGCAGCAAAGCCACCAGACCACTCCCGCTGCTCCATCACCAACATAGAGGCCCTGCAGAGCAGCAAAGGTCTTTCCTATCAGATCCCAAAGGAGGCTCCGCAAATATCTTCTTGCAAAAGGAGCATGCTCTTTCCTGCATTTGGCCCCAATTTGCTGGTAAGAAGGGGAGATTTTCCTGAGCCTTCCCTGTGAGATAGGTTAGAGGCAACTTCAGCATGGCACAACAGTCTTGGGAAGTTCAGGAGGCATCAACAAATGCTCTGAGCTGCCGGCTCAGGTGGCAACACAGTCAGGAAGCCCAAAGATAACAACAGTGACTAAAACATTTACAGTGAACAAGACAATTCTGCTCTTTCTCCCCTGCGAAGGGTGCAGTTATAACACATTTGTTCTGCTACAATGCCACAGAAACACTTCTGGAACAGTTTCACAGCAATGGCACCATTGGCCGTGCTGTTTCCATAGACCTGCAATGTCAGAAATGCGCACAAGCCTCTCACCATGTGACACAAACACGTAACCCAGGCAGTGCCCACCCATTCCACATGGTCAGGTCTCATTGGCAGGATCCGTGATCGCTTGCTCAGAAGCCAACATGCAAACACACACACACACACACACACACACACACACACACAAGTTAGCCATGAACACTGGTATCAAATTAGTACCCCGTGCACACCACTCTGCTTTTTCCAGGGGAAAATGTTTGAGAACTTCCCTTTCAGCTCAGTCTTTACAGAGCAAAGCACCCGCTGGAGGTCTCAAGAGAAGCCAAAGTGTATGGTCTGATGGTGAGAAAGGCACAGCCTGGGCTGTTGCTGGTCTTGAGAGAGACTTCTCAAGAAGGCACCATCCTTAGCAAGCCTGAGGAAACCTGATGGTGAAATCTGTTGGTGTTAACAGTTTTTCTTCCCTAGCTATTGGGGCAAAAATTATAATAATTATTTTAAAATAGCTTCAACTAAACGTTGCAGGTAGTAAAGCAGTTAGCAGAGATGAACAGAGCTCCTCTTCACAGAGCTGGGAAAGCAAAGCACAAATCAGACTCAGCCAACTCCTAATAAAATGCATTTCTTTCTCTGCTTCCAAATAGCAAAATCATCCCTTAGAACCTTCAAAATCCCCTCTCCTTCAGTGCAGAGCACCTCTTTTTCCCTGTTGGTGTAATCTCACTCCTCCAGAAAACATCGTCTCCCTGCCAGCAGCACTTTGTCTCCATGTGGATGTCCATCGTCCTCCCCGCATCCACAGGAGCAGAATTGAGGGACCTGTAGAGCTCACTGTATGCCTGCATCTGAACCGAAGCATAACCCCGCGTGCTGCAGCCAGCCCCTTCCAAAGGTCACGTCAGGAAGAAGCAGAGCTCCCAGGTGCATTTCACAGACCAAAGCAAGTTTGTTCCAATTAAGTGCAACAACTTTATTGCCAGGCATGAAAGGTATCCCTGAGGATACCCTACACTCTCCTTCCTGCTGCAAGCACAAAAAACACAGACGCGTAATTTCTGTCCAGCTTTAAGCTGCAAACTGAAGCTGTTTCCCACTGAAATGCATTTTGACAGCATAGCCCAGGACGAGGAGAGAACTGTATCCCACAGACAAAGCTCACGGCGCATTGCACAGGGAGCAGCACCTACCTCACTGAGCCAGCAGAGCCTGCAGGTCAACATAATTCCTCGTGGATGGAGACATTCACCCCAGCCCTAGGAGCAGGGGCTCTGCTGCCATGCCCAGCACTTCGGACACACCAAGAAAGCATCTTCTGCAAGCAGCGCGGCTCCTGACACACACCGAGCAGCAGCAGCGGCAGCCTGGGAGAGCAGCAGCAGTTGAATTGCTGCACATGTATCTCTGCAGATTATTTCCTGCTTGAACACTTGGCGTAAAGGCAGATGCTCTTAACCCTCTGGAGGCCTCCGACTCTGTCCTCCACCGGCAGGGGCAAATGAAATACTCCAAATACTCCGTAGCGAGGCTGGAGGGAAACAAGTGGAAATGCACAGGACATCCTCTGAGAAGCAGTCCCAACCTGGAGTTAGTTGCAATCACTTTGGGAGCCAAGCAATCCCACGGAAGCCCACAGCATCCCCTGGCAGGCACCGCACAGCTCCCACCGCATCGCCCCAGCACCGGCAGAACACACAGCTCCCAAAGGGGCCAGCACGTCAGAGGCCACAGCCAAAGACAAGGTGAGGAGGTGAGGGACACGGCGGCCTCACTGACATTGGGGCACACGGGGCTCCTGCCCCCAGCACACAGCTCCGTCGTCCATCAGCTGCAGGCGCCCACAGTGTGGGCAAGCACACACTGTCCTGCCGGCACAAACAGCGCTCAGCCAGGGAGCTTCAGCGCTGCTCCCTCTCTCTCACAAGCTGCAAATGTGACTGGAAAGCATGGCTGAAAAACATGCTACAATTAACAGGAGGGAGGGGGATACTATTGCTCTCCTGCTAGTCTTAAAGGCACATTGCTCACATGAGCCTGCTGGAGATGCGGATGCCTGCAGCTTCCACCCAGTGCCTCAGCCAGAGCCCAGAAGGAGCTCTGTTGGCTCAGGGCAAGGAGACAGCCCACAGGGAAGGAGAGAGACCCTCAACCTGGAGGGAAGGGAATAGCAGGCCTGGCCCCAGAGCTCCCACATCAGGGCCCAGAAACGAAGCCTCCCTCATCTCCAGGATCCAGTTGAGGGCCTGTCACCCAGCAGGGATGCTTGCCCCAGTCCCAGCACAGCACAGCAGTCACTACACCACACACATCCCTGCCCCACACGCATACAGCCACTGTCCCCGCCTCCACCCTGCAGGGCAAGGAGAGCACAGAACATCCCACAGCCTGGTGCTCTTCCTCTGGACCTGGCACGGTGCAATCAACAGTGCTGCTCCCCAAAGAGATACCTGCAGCACCAGCAGGTGCAGCTCTGCACCCTGATGCCATGCAGAACAGATCTCCGTTCTGTAATACCTCTCTGAGCTGTAACAGGCCTCAACATGCTGCTCAGGCTGCAATGAGCTCAGCAGGTCTCAGCCTGGCCACAGTGTCTGCTGTTGCAGCCATCTCCCACCCACAGCCCAGAAGGGCACCAGCCAAAGGCCTCACGCTCCCTTTGCTGATACCCTCTCTGCGTTCTTTCAGACCTCGTTTTGCCCTTCAATGTATCATAACACAGACCCAACAAGATATTCACTCCAACACTCGTCAGGCCTTTCCCACCCCCACAGCAGTTGTATCTGAAACACCCTTTACAAGCCTGTCAAATAGGGAAATTACCCTATTAGAGATGTGCACTTGTGTTTCCTCAGCAGCGTTACTGCCACATACAGAATGCTTTTCCAAACAGAACTGAGCCGGGTGAAGCTCTGGACGTGGTTGAACTGCCTTGAGTCACACAAGGTCACATTAATGCCTTGGATTCTCCAAACCCACTGCAGGTCCCAAATTAACTCGACTGCTACCTTCCTTCATTATCATTAGCAGCAGCGTAGACAATTTAACCTTAGCAATGACGAGACAAATTACTACGGTGAAGAAGCTCCATGTTAAGCACAGTTTAACTTCAGGCTTTTCTGAAAAGCTGTCTGATAGAAAAGGAACAGACCTCATACTTTTGGCACAGAGTCAGTGAAATGTTACCTGACGCAAATACACAGCGCAGCATAACAAATAGCCGCTTTCCTGTAGCGCTTGTGCAGAAGGTCTATTAAAATACAATCATTCAATGAGACAAATTCCACACAAATATCACTGCTTCCAGGCCACGCAGCTTTGTGCAAAAATACCATGGGGAATGAGTTCAATTTTTCCTTTATTAATCACAAGTGTCTTAAAGAGAAGCGAGCCTTTTTGACACCAGACCTACAAAACATGCATAAGTAGTCATCAAAATGCTGGCAGAGACACTTAAGGCTTTACACTCTTAAAGATTTTCCCCTGCGTATCAAAGTTCAAGTTTGCTCCACAGAGCACTGCTGAGGGTTTCTGAAGTATAAGGCTTCATGAACTGTGTCTGATTAGCATGCAAACAGCACAGTGACTACCAGCACATCCTTACAGGGATCTGTCCTGAAGTGCAGCAGAATAGAAAGAAATATCCTACCGTGTACAGGCACTGCTAATTTGTTTTATTATTTAAGTTCAAGACCCCACTGATCAATCAAAATTAAATTCACTGGAAAAGACTGCATATTTACAAGATCAAATGATGATTAGAGTTATTCCACTGTGTGTAATAGCGCTCTGATGTGAAAATGGTAGGGTCACATCTTACCATGAGACGCAGGATCTGCACACGATGCACATGTGTGAGGGTAGAAGTGGGCTGTACTTAGCACAGGGAGTACATTATCTCTTTGATTCGGAGCAATAAGAAACTTTTTCTTCTTATAAATGAACACAGGGAAGATGCGATGTTGTGAAGTGTCACATAGAAAGCTGAAGACCATCACCAAAGACCTGATGCAGTGGTTGGCAATGCTGCCATGTCAAGAAGGTTGGAACTGAACGATCTTTAAGGTCCTTCCCAATCTAAGCCATTCTATGATCTACAAACTGCAAAACCTGAAGTTTACTTCCTAGTTGCACTAAACAGTACATTCTACTAGAAATATATGTTCCAGGTTGTGAACTCAGCTCTTCACAGAAAGGAAAACAGTGAAAAAACAACTCTTCTTGAAGGCATAAAAATAAACGTACATCTAAAACAGCACAGCCACAGTTACATGGGTTTTTAAAAGGGAAACTTCAAAGTCAGACACCTAAATACAGCTATCCAAAACTATCCAAAACTCACATTCTTATCTATATTCCTACTGGATACACTGTAGTTAACAATGCAAACTGTATAACCTTCTGAAACACAAACCTCTCACGTTGTGGATATGGCCATGTTGAGGGCTACACCTAGCATATAAAACAAACAAGCTAGCCATGAGACACAGCAGGCACATACAAGAGCATCCAGGTCAGCAGCCTGTTGACCTTGCTGGGACTACATAAGTAAAAACAGCACTAGAGTAAATAGCTAGCTTGGGGAGAGAAAAGCAAAACAAAAAGCCAAACAGGGATGGGAGACAAACGGGTACGTGGAATGACGAGGTTGTACCCAGGAACTCACTTACATGGGTCCTGCAAATCACCACAGCCATCTCTGCTCAGAACTCCTGCAGCACTGGCCCCAACCTTCTTTGTGTCACAAAACTGACATACCCTACTGTTAATGCTCAGCACCCAATCTCCTTTTTATAATCAGCCTCCCATCACACTCACATAGTACATGAAAGCTAATCTACCTCCTAAAAAAACTGACAAAATTTCTTTATGGAAACTGGTGTTATTAACTGGTACGTGACAACAGTGGTTTTGTTTACAGGTCTGCACTCGTAAGTAATCAATTGACACAACTACTGTCAGCACATCCTTCAGGTGATACGTAAGAAAATCCTTAGAAGTGGGGGGGGGGGGAAGTGCTTCTGTGCTGAAAATCAATTTCAATACAATCATTTCAGACTGCTGGACGGTGACGGGGTGATGAAATTCCATGCTTGCTCTCCTCAAGCACTGAAGTGACTGCACTGGTGACTATGTTGAAACATAATGCTTTGTAGCTGAGGATGTGCTCTATCAAATAGTGTTACTGTGCTCTTTGTTATCTGTTCTAGTTTCCAAGGAAACAAACAAGGAGGCATTACTTTTGAGCAACTATACTCGCTGTACGGTGAGACAATGCCATAGAGCCAAACATCTCTTTGACAGATGCTTCACATATAGGAACAGTGAAGAGTAAGGCCCAATTCTGCACTCCCTCCAAGGTAATAGCTGGTAAATAAGTTAAGGAGACGCTGGGATGCGCCAAGTCTTTCATTCCTGAGTTCTCTGCAATTACCCCTTCTCCAGATTCTCTTTCAGTATCTAAAGGAACTGTTAGAAAGAAGGGGACAGACTCTGTAGCAGGGTCTGTTGTGATAGGACACAAGGGGGAATGGTTTCAAACTAAGAGGGGAGATTTAGATTGGATATAAGGAGAATGTTTGGGTTGTTGTTTTTTTTCAGGGCAGGACAGGTTGCCCAGAGAAGTGGTGAGTGTCCAATCCTTCAAGATACCCAAGGTCAGGCTGGAAGGGGCTCTGAGCACCTGGTTGAGCTATAGGTGCCTCTATTCAGGGCAGGGGTGTGTTGGACTAGATGGCCTTTAAATGCCCCTTTTAATGCCAAGAGTCTATTATTCCCAACAGAGCCACTCCCAAATATTTGTACCACAGATCACTCTTCAGCTTTTCTCACCATCCGTGGCAACAGCCAGCTACTGAACCCTGTAATGCGATGGAAAGCGCAGCAACAACAGCAGAGCAACGAAGTCCTAGGCTGCAGCAAGCAAGGACTTGCTCAAATGCAACAGCTGTGGGCACAGAAACAAAGGAAAGAATCTGCTTACCTTCAGAAAGCTTCAGGTGCATAGGGATCTCCAGCAAGATCCCCTTGCCAACCCTTAAAGGAGGGCTGGGAAGGGGTGGATGCTGGCTCCAGCCCTTCCACTCACTCAGGTACATTGCTTGCACCTGAGCTTCCCTGGGCTGGCCCTGCCTTCCACCAGGTGCTCAATCACTGCTTCAAGCCATGACTTAGCATTTCTTCTACATCTACAGACCCCTGCAGTTCAGAAACCATTGTGCTGGTTGCTAGCAGGGAGCTTCCAGATAGCAGAAGAGAGGCCTGGGGAGGGGCTCAGGTGCCACAACAGGTTAGCAGTGAGGAGTCTGAGAAGTGACGGTACAGAGCTTCAGCGTATGGAATTCTGGAAACAAAACTTCTAGAAAAGCTAACAAAAACAGAATTAAAGGCAAGGACATTCTGAATCCTTGCACATTTATTTGCACGGTAAGCTGATAAAACTGAAGTTTATCTACACTCGCAAAATATATTTACATTGGGAAAATGCCTTTCAGAAAAGGCATTAGCATCCAAACTGCATCTTGTCTCACTCACAGGGCAAGCCTGCACTACTTACCCAAGGAAATGCATGTAGAACAGAATGGGAACTCACTTCATGTCCCTAGAAAATAGAGCTACAAGCATCAGTGACCAAAATGCCCTCTCAAACACTATATTTTCAAGACAAAAAAAATAATAATAATAATCCACCGTTGTAGCCTGGACTATTTACAAGGCAGACAGTAGCAAAACATGGCAAGACAACATCTGAGAACTGAAAGATAAGCTCTCCCAAAAGGTGCAGCAAAAACGCTTCGGCACTGGCACAAGCTCCAAACTGCATAGATCCTCCATTTCTTGGTGCAGTCACACTGCAGCTGCAAGCGTTCAAGGAAGGTAAGTAAAGCAAAGGTAATAGCTTTACTGTGAGGATAACTAGGTTAAACTGAGCTGCATTATAAAGGAGTGAGACTAAATTATTTAAACTTCCTCTCTGGCCATATGTGCTGTGAATGGCTGATAAGTCGTAGGAAGAACTGCTACTTTTAGATCTCTTGACTTTCCTGCTCCAGGGCCCTTGTCTCTCCCACTGAGCAAACAGGAAAGTAATGTTTTTTGCTAGTGGGAAGCTGGGGAACATAGGTTCTGCTCCTGGCTCTGGTGCCAGCAAGATGAATTACTTCGGGCTAATCATTTAAGCTCGTATCCAGTTTTATAAAAGAATCCCAACAACTCCACATGCATCTAGAAAGCAATCTGGAAAGTGTCGATGCTGCACAGACCCCCTCGATGGTTTCCCAAATGGAAGTCCCAGTCCTGCACAATAAACACATGCCAATTGGAACAATTCTAAATGAATTCTTCTTCCATAACTCAGCCAAAATCTGGGAAATCAGGTTTCTGTGGTCCACGCTCACACGGCAACACAAGAACAAACCCAACAAGCCCACACTCCAACCACCAGCTTCACGCTTCCACTGTCACGTCCCACCCTGTGGAGACCACTCTGATCTGCTCCCCCAGCATTACCTCCAGCTCCCATAGCCCAGCTGTCCCCTGCTCTGCTACTCCCAGCTGCAGCATCCCTTCCCTGCTCATCATCATCCTCAATACCCATTTTGAAACGTGTCTGTACTCACAGTCTCACATACCAGCACCGAGCAACTTCTGAAAGCCAAACCAGTATCAACAGCAGAATCACAGAATGGCCCGGGTTGGAAGGGACCTCGAGGATCATGAATCTCCAACCCCCCTATTTACCAGACTAGGTTGCCCAAGGCCCCATCCAACCTGGCCTTGAACACCTCCAGGGACAGGACGAAAAATCACGTGATGACTGTGGAACCAATGGGACATTTATTGACCCAGAAACTAACCAAGAAACCCACATGCTGAGGGTGTCTCGCTGCTGATCAGATGCAGTACTATCCTGCTTATGCTCCCTGCATCACCTGGTGGAGCGAGAACAGAAGGGAGTCTGTTATTTAAACATGGATCCATCAGCAAAGTCCAAAAGCCCCAGGGGAGAAAGCAGGAGAGGAGCATGACATCACAGCTGACAAACCACAAACCATGGCATCTCCTGGGGCTGGGGAGACAGTTTCTCATACAACAGCTGTCAAAACCCTGCTCTGAAATGGCTCAGCATGTTTTGCCTCAGCCTTGTGCTAGCTTGGAGGGCTGGGTGTAGCTCTGCACACTCTCCTTTTTCCCTGAGAGTTGCACTGACCAAGAGCCATCCTGGAGCACAGGGAGCAGCACACTGTCCATCCCCTTGTGCACCTGTGACACATCAGGAGGTCCCACTGTCCTCTCCTTCCCACTCCTGCTCTCCTAGCAACTGGTTAACAGAGCGAGAGGGGGTAAACACTGCATCAAGCCCACTGGTCAGCACATCACATGGCACATCACGTCCCCATCTCTGCAGTTAACGTGCTCCAACACCCTGTGCTGGGCTGCAGGATGCTACAGCTGCTGCTCCAGCCGCAGGCCAGGGAGGCGATCCAGCATTTTCCAGCTGGCCAGAGAAGCAGACTTTGTCTCCCAGTCCCTGCACAGGGCACTCACTGGTGCGTTGATTGCTCAGCCTGAACATGTTAACCCAGGAGCAATAAAATGGTTTTATCTGAAGCAGGGCTGGGAGGAAAATGACTAAGAAGGTTTGGCAGGTAGGGGTGAAACCTATCATTAATTTTAGTAGTGAATGATCTAAAATATATACACACATTGTCCTTTCACACAAGGACTGGGTTTCTCCATCGCTGCTTTAAAAATGTCATACTAGCTCCACCTAGCACACTGAATGCTTAAACTAGCAATGGTGAATCATGCAGGATAAGCATGGTGACTTTTGTTCAGTTTGATCATCTGTTTTTTTCTTTTTGTTTTTGTTGTTTCTTTAAACAATGCAGACTAATGCTTCCATTTAATTCCTTCACAAACTGCCATGGGAAAAATACAGCCTTCAGCTAATCTCTTAAGGGTACCATTTACTAAGCATGCAAAACGTTTTACAGATAGCAAAGAGGGGAAGGCAACACTTTGCTATGCATCACATGTATTTTACAAGTCCATTAGAGCCCTCCAGATTTATCATGCTACGAGAACCCAGATGGACATTTAATACAAGTACAGTTTTAAAGGTCAAAGCAGAAATCCAATCACCCAATTTGAAATTGCCTGGGGAATAGAAATGCTCAGGTCATTCCTTGCAAACCCTGCCTGGGTTTGCTTACATACCTTCTGAACTCTATCGGTCCCAGCTGGATCAGTATGATCCCATGAAAGTTTCTTCTCAGTAGCTAAACAGTACAGCCACTAAACTCAGATTCCTGAAATACTAAATCCAAAGGAAAGGCAATCAGACAAAAATGCCACCGCAGCCCACCGACTGCTTGACTGTCAGTTGCTTTTGCTAATTTAGCATAGAACCAATCAACAAACAGTAATTTTGACTACGTACAAAATGTAAAGCTTTCTTTATAAGATCCAGTCATTGAGGTGTACCACGCACTTAGCTAAGGAAATCCAGGAGGCATTACTGCAGCATCTAAACAGGACAACCTTCCTTCTTCCAGGTATCATTAGTGGTAACTGCCTTTAAAGTATCAGTTCAACAAGGAAGGAAGCATTCCTGAGGGCTGGCTCTGAGCCACAGATATTCTGTGTGCTGTGTGTAACCGTTCCAAGGGAACGGATTCTTGCTGAGCATCCAAATATGAGTAAGCAAAGGATAAATCATTCAGAGCACGTTTTCCAATGTCTTTATGGCGAGGGGAATACTTTCAGAGAAAACTTTACTGCCACTCAAATGGCTGATGCTATGGGCCATATGTCTGGGACATATTTAGAGGAGCCAAAAAAGAATAAATTGGGAAAGGCTGGGAAGAAGTAAGGTGATCATACGAAGAGGACAACATTTGTAATCCCCTTCTGTGCACTCTAAGTTTTGTTGTTCAGGTGGTTTGTGGGTCACGCCCATGGCCTTTATCATCAGAAGGATCGTTTCACTTTTTTTCTGTGTCAGGGTCAAATGTGATGTTTTGAACTGGACCAGGCAACACAAGGAGTAGAGCAGGGGCATCCCAAGAGCATCCTGAGACTGGCCAAACTCACACTGCAGCCCAAGCCAACATTAAGTTCAAGTACTTTGGCTTTAAAACCAAGTTGGGGATCTAGGGGACACATAAGGATTCATTCAGAAACCCACAGGCAAGAGGAGAGCAATGGGCAGAAGCTTGGATTTACAGAAAACAAGGGCTAAGGCAGATGCCTCTATAGCCATTTGCAACGGCAATGGCCAAAGGGAAATAAAGCATAGCAACAAAGTGACACAGAAGAAGCATAAGGAAGAGTATCGTGCATCATCAAATCCTCAGGCCACCATATTGCCTACAGGAAACAGGCTCTTCCAAATGCATGTTATTAGCAATCAGGTGTTGTATTTTCATTTGAAAAGACGATAACCAAATACAAAAACAGGTTTTGAAGATAAAGCCTTTTGCAGAGATGAGAAAAAGAGCTTATGTAGACCTCTGCCATAGCACTAATACCAAAAATGAGTCACGGAAACATAGATCAGAGTATAATTCAACCCATAGGGATTTAAAAAGAGAGTCCCATGCCCAAAGGTTGTACTACCTTTCTTGTGTGGGAATCCTGCTCCTGTTTTACAAAAGCACTGTCACTGCTGCACACACTTGGAGCAGCTGAAGTCCATATGCTGGGATGGCTTTGAGCCCACACTGAGCCACGTGCCAGTTCCACTAGGGCAAGAGGTGCTAAGTGGATCTGCATGCAGATGGGGAGATGCATAGCAAAGTGTGCCAGCTCCTTGGCAGGATGCTGCTTGGTGTGCAAGGGTGATGCCATGTTGATAGCAGATGCTGGTAACACCTGTTGATGGGTACAGCACTCTTTTTAAAAGCAGTCAGTTGTGGGAGGCAGGAAATTATGGGGCTCGTAAGCACCCAGAGGACAGAAACAGATAACTGCTTTCCAAGTATCAGTGGGCAGTAAACAGAGGAAAACCTGTGCTGCAAGGTTGTGGAGCCAGGCTGGACATGAGGGAGTCTGCAGCAAGCAACATCATCTGTCCTCAAGGAAAAAAAAGCACAGGTCTGGAGCTGCAGGACCTAGCGTGATGGGTTTCGTTGTGTTAAATGGGATTTTCACGTGCAGCAGCAGCAAAGCGATAAGTACAATACTCTGTTAAGCTTCAAAGGGAGTCGCATTTCGCGCAGTGACAAGGAGACCCCCTTAGCCTAAGCCACGATGTGGGCTGAAATGAGCCACTGGGGGAGGAAAAGAGAAGTAAAAAAGAGGATTAGAGTCGCACGGTTGAAAACGAAGAAAGAACACTTGCCTTTCTCAATAACCCAGCTGGGAGGCTGTACACAAACTGCCTGAGACCACAATTTCTGCCCTAGCATGGTGTCACTGCTCTTGTAGCGTGGGCCCATTCTGTTGCCTACTTCCTATTCACTAAGACTCCAACCTATCCAGCCAGTCAAGACAACCTCAGCCTGATGCTTAATTGTGCAATGCTCAGTCCAAGCTCTCAGTGCAGCCAGCTGCCTTTCACAGCACAGATCTGGAAGGCCACCACACCTTCATCATTCCCCTGGAGAGCACCATTCACTCATTACTTCATTCTTCCACAGGATTTTTCTTTGTCGTACAAATCCCTAGATTGTCCAAGATATCAGTACAACCTTAGTACAGCATGACTGAGAGAGCGTACTGTGAAGATCCTCCTCTGTTTGCTTAAATCTTACCCAGCACTTGATATCTTCATCAACGCGTTCTCAGACCAGCACTACCTGAAAGCATTACATCAATCTCTGTCCATCCTCTTTACGTGATTCTATACTCCACTGCCATATCTTTAGTGGTGCAACACACCATCTTCTTCCACTCTTCAGACTCCAGACTAGCAGGATTCACTCAAACGGGTTTTTGAGTTCCCTTTTCAGCATCACATTCTTACACGATCAGTCAGCCCTAGAAAAACTCAAGCTACATTCACATTAATATACTCTCTTTCCACTACCAATCTTTTTTCCATCTCCCCACTCAAAGCTGACGTGATGAAGTGTGTTTCCATTTCAGATTCTCAGTCATTACTGAAACCCCAGATTTTATATAAGATTTTATTTCCTCCCTCTGAGTCTACCAAACAAATGCCCTATAGCTAATTGCTGCCTTCTGACCATGGTTTCAAGACTCAGCTTCTTTGACAGCACAGATAAATGAAAACAAAGAAAAAAAAAAAAAGTTCCTTTGCTTCTCAACTGGTTTAGTGCTTTCATTGATATAATCCTAATAAACAAACAAAAAACTCCAGTCCTTGGGTGAGAGACTAAACAGAAAAAAGAAAAGAACCTCTTATCATGCAAAGTTCAGAAAGCAAACGTCCAGTTTTTGTGAAGGAGCACCTCTGGCTGGTCCAAAGAATAGCTTTTGTCGGTCCCCCAGCGCCAGCAATGCTATCAGCCAGCTGGATGCATAATTTAGCATACAATATCTTCTGCATCTTGATCTTATCACAGCACTTCATAGAGGCTAATGGAAATGGTAGAATAGGCTTTGTAGATCTTATATGATGCTTGCTTTGGACAGCAAAGGTTTACAATGCATCCACTCAATTGCCTAATCCAATGTACTGAAATCTGTCAGACGAAGCACAAAGTAAAATGCATTTAATAAATGCATGGATGGAATGGAGATCAGCTGGCTATGAAAAGCACATTGTTCAGTCACTCTTCCTTTAAACCTCCGGGTCGTATAAAACCCACGCTATTATGTATCTCATACTCTCAGATTTAATTTTTAGCACTCCTTTTTTCCTAGGCTCATTCTTCCTTCTAAGCCTTGCCATTACAAAGACTACAGCACAATTTGCCAGAAAACACGAACCTCACAAACCACAGCGCAATATATTTTCATTGCAGAAGCTTACTCTCATCTTTGCATCTTGTCATAAGCAAAAAGTGTAAGAAAAAAAAAAAACCTACTTCGCTTGCCTTTGCCTTGTACCAATTAAAGCCAGGTAGGATGAGACACTGAAGGTGAAGCTGTAGCATACCAGTAACGTTGGAGTTATAAACTTCCGTCAGTCAGTGACTGTTTTTAGAGGTAGTTTTTTGTTTTCTGAATCACCAGTCTGGCAGGGTAGGTATCATGCCCAGAAAATTGTTTTTGCAGGGTGAGAACAATCCCTCTCGCTTCTGCAGCTGTCCTGACCTTGTGATTTCTCCCCACACACAGGGAAGCTGACTTGCATCATTCGTAGAACATCACGATACAGATCTTTTCCCTCCCTTCCCAAAATTAAACCCTGTAAGAAAGGAAGATCAATATGGATCAGCTGAATTTAGGAAGAAAAACAGGGTTGTTGCTAAACATAACTCCAAGAAAACTGCACTCGTTATAAAAGCACAGTTACCAACACAACTGTGTAGAAGATAATTATTTCCACTAAGATACTCTGCAACCGTTTTCAGAACACGTATTTCCACTTGCCATCATCCAGTTTAACACCTGAATTTATATCAGGATATTAGACAGGAGACAGGTAAAAATAACATGATAAACTTGCTGCATTCTTTTCATTGGATTTATGTCCTTTGCTGTTCCTTGGCCTCCACCTGTGTCATGAATCAATGAAAGGGAAGGGCAATGCGAGGGGGAGAGAGAGAGACACGGACAGAATAAAGGACAAACATTCATGTCCTCCAAGTGAGGCAGGCAAACCTCCAAGAAAACACAGTTGGATTCGTGTTAAGGAGGAGAACACGAACATGAAATATATCAGCTACCCAAAACAATGAAAAACACACCAAAAATAAACAGCTTAATAGGTAGATGGATGGACTCTAAAACAGGGACCTCTTTGCAGGAATACTGCCCAGGGGACAAGATGTCTTCAGGCTTTTACATTGGACCACTGCACCATGGAGCACCAAACACCATCAACATCTGAAATGAGCACAGCGGATACAAAGGGAAGCAGGAACTAGGGCATGCTGATAAATTCAGTAAAACCATCTTGAAAACACCAGAGCTAAGAGATTAGCAAGCTAGACAATACTTTTTCCTCCACGCTGTCATGGCAGATTGTTCAAAGCCTGTCAGCAGCTCCTCTGGGGAACCCTTCATAGATATACTGAGAGCAGTGGGAGAGCAGGGAATCAGTCAATATTTAATAACTTTCTTACTCAGACAATACCACATGAAATTAATAGAAAATTACAATCATATTTGGGGGAAAAAAAGTGCTTTTCTTTTGCGATAACAAATAGCTTGAAGCATTTTGAAAGGGTTTTCTCTTTTTAATCTTCAGATGGCACGCGCCTATGTTAAAGCTGCGGCAGAATTCTGGAGAACATCTAACTACCAGAGACTTCCCACAACTATTGCCAAGACTAGAATTTTTCTTTTCTTCTTTTTTCCCTCCCTCCATCTCACTTCTTTTTCAAACCATGCGCAAAAAACACGACCGTGCTGAAATCATTAGCACCACCCACCGGGCAGATCTGCTTGGCACCGCGCACTCCCTCTCAAGACAGACACTTGGAGGCTGTATGTGGACACCAGGGAAGGAGCTCACAAAGCTCTCGCACTGCACAAGCTGCATTAAGTTTCCTTCACCAGTAGGAAAGAAAATTTCAAAAAGAAGCCCGGGAGCGCATTTGCTTTTAGCTCCTACATCACAGTTGTGAAAACTGCTATTGGAATGCTGTGCACCTATTAAGAAGTCCACAATTTTAAAAGAATTGGACATGAAAGAGCCGTAGAAATAGCCAGAAAGTATTTGAGAGGTAGAGAATGTGCTTCAGAGTGAGACACCTGAAGAGCTTCTTACAGAAGAAGCGTACAGAAAAGCCACAGTGAGCTGTAGAAGTGCAAAGCGCACGGCTTTCCTGGAAAACATGGAGTGCTGTGTTGACTTTGGGGCCTCTCATGACAAGAAGGACATTGATTTGCCAAAGGGTGTGCAGAGAATAGCAAATAAAGCTGGCAAAGGGACTAGAAAACAAGACATGCTGCTCAGCTGAGGAAACTGGGGCTCTGCAGTCTAGAGAAGAAGAGGTCAAAGGGGAACCTTAAGGAGGAAAGATTAGGTTGGATGTCAGGGTGAAGTTCTTTACTATGAGAGTGGTGAGGTGCTGGAACAGCTGCCCAGAGAGCTTGTGGATGCCCTGTACCTGGAGGTGTTCAAGGCCAGGTTGGATGGGGCCCTGGGCTGGTATTAAATGTGGAGGTTGGTGGCCCTGCATGCGGCAGGGGGTTTGGAGCTTCATGATTCTTGAGGTCCCTTCCAACCCAGGCTATTCTGCAGTTCTGTGAACCTCATCGCTCTCTGCAACTACATAGAAGGAGACTACAGTGAAGAGTGTGTTGGTCTCTTTTTAAGGTGAAAAGTAATGGAACGTGAGGCAACAGCATCAAGTTGCACCAGAAGATGGTTAGATAGCCCAGGGAGGAGGAGTCGTCGTCATCCCTGGAGGTATTTAAGAGATGTGTGGACGTGGTGCTCAGGAGCATGGCTTAGCAATGGACTTGTGGCGTTAGGTGGCGGCTGGACTTCATGATCTCGAAGAGCCTTTCCAACCTAAATGATTCTACAATTCTAAGTCCACGTGCAGTATCTGCAATTCAACAGAAATGGTCGAACAACAGTGTCACTTTCTGATTTTAGTATTAAACTACAAATCAATAGACTCGCAGTACTCAAATATCACTCACCTCCCAGAAGACTGGGGGCATGTTTTTCATTGCTGTTCCGTACGTGTTGTCCTCCAGGAAACACCCTGATGTATAAAATAACAATTTTCTGTCTGCCCCCTCACACACCAATCTCTGAATGGCAATATAAATTGAGTTCTCCCAAAGAGTGAGTAATTCACCTGCCTTTGCTTGTCCCTGCCCTCCAAGGAGGAAAGCAGAGCAGTAGTGCTCTCACAAGTTCATTTGATTGGCAAATGCCTGAGGTGTTCTACTGATCTTTAGATGCATTCTGAATCTAATAAAATCTTTGACACCAGGGCTGGAATATTTCACACACTGTAGTTTAATTTAATTTCTTGTTTATCTGACTACTGCCAAACAAGAGGATATTCCATGAAAGCTCATGCAGCCCTAGAAGACGTAGGATCTGTTTACAAAATAGTGTGCACTTGTGCATGCAAGACCGCATGTCCTGATGTTTAATCCTCAATGAAGATGTTTTATTTGTTTTAAATACTCTGAAGCACTCTGCTACGGAAATATCTCTATAAATAAACCCAGGGGGAAATTTGACATTTTTGCTACCTAGTCTTAGTATTGTAGAGCTACCACCTACTGTATTAAAATACACAGATGTTAGAAGATCCCTTTTGCAAACCATTTACAGTTTCCTAACCTTACATTTTATGCTGTGAACGCATAAGCTGCAAAGATCATCACAAATCAGCAGAATTTTCAGTTCTTGATGCTAAACAAGCCCAGTTTGCTCAGCTTCCCTAAAAGTCCTACTTTCTAGTCACCAGCCACTTGACATCGCTCACTTCCAGATGCCTTCCAGTTCTTTCCCCTCTCCTGTAAGCACAACACGCAAAACTGATGCACATCTGTCATCTTCACTGAGGGACATGGTTTAGTAGGCATTAGTGATGAGTTAATGGCTGGGCTAAATGATCTTAGTGGCCTTTTCCAACCTTAAGGATTCTATGATTTTTAAGGTCTTTCTGAACAATTAACAACTGCAGCAGTTAGGGATACTGCAGAGCTCCATGGCGGTGGTCCTTAGGGAAAACGCTATTGGAACTTATGTTTAAAAAATGTATAGGTACTGTTGAACCTGCTTGGGCTGGATAGGTGACTTACAGATGCCATTTGGACATACTTCACAGGGACACGAAAGCAAAGACTCTTGCTCCAGTCACACATTCACTGAATATACTGACGCTGCGTGTCAGTGGCAATGTGTAGTGCCCTGTTGTGACAGCTGTCTCATCAGCAAATGCTCCAAGTGCCAGTGGAGCTTAAAGGAACATGCAGCTGGAGCAAGAGTCCTTGCTTTCATGCCCTTAAGGGCTCCCAAGTATCTCTGAAAGTGACATTAATTCCCAAAATCCCAGAGGAGAGAGGAGGGGGGGGATGCTGTTTCCAGGGAGCACTTTATTGTGCTTGCAGGTGCAAGTGCAAGAGCCCTTGTGCTTCTACATCACTTGAGTCCTCTCCTTTCTTTCCTCCTGTTCCCCCAGGTCTCATCCAGAACTCAGCTTTTTCCTCCCTGAAACCTCTCATACCTGCGGATTGATGGGTTTTGTCTTGATGTCTAATCCACAAATTCTTACACCTCTTTCAAAGGAAGGCTCATGCTTCACTCTTAAACCAAGGCTACCATACATTATTAACACACAAAAGCCATACAAAAAGCTTCGACCCGCTAGAAGCAATAACCTATTGATGTAACATTTTGTTCACTACTACTGACTAATATAAGGATAAAGCCAAGCCATTAAATCACAAACTGTCACAAGCAGCTCAGAACAATCAGATCCCTTTGGGATCAGCAGAAGCATGAAGACTCATGTAAATTCCCATTTCACACCTGCACTGAATTGCAGGCAGTACCATGAATCACCTCCTTTCACAAGCTTTCAGCCCCCACCCCACTTCCCTGTGCCTGCAAACAGGACTAAGCACAACTGGATAATCAAAACGTTTTGAGTCATGTAAGCGTTTCAGATTTAGGTGATGTCAATTTGTATACTTACAAACAGAGGACAAAAAAAAAAAAACCTCTGAATCACAGCACATGAGCTCTGAGTTCAGTTCTGAAGTTTTAAAATAGCCTTCTTGTCACCACACAACCAAGCAACCATGCCCAAAGCTGGATACGTACTCCCTCTTTCGTCAACAAATCTCTGCTCCCGCCTTTCCCTAATTGATGCGTTACCTTGAGTTGTCATATCCCATTATACATGATGTGACATAAGATGACATGAATAATGCATCCCGCTTCGATATGAACAAATTCATCACATTAGCTTAGGGGGAAAAAAACAAAAAAAAACCAGAAAAACAAGAGTTCTGAGCAGCAGTTTACTTGAATCATTGCATTGTTAACTAGTTGACTTCCTCTCTCGCTGAAGAGCAACAAAAAGGCCAAAGTGAAAGGAATTTATTTCCTCAGAAAAAGCGTTTCGGAAAGCTTTCACAGACTTATTTTTCTTCCAAATCCAACAAGAGTTAAATGAGTCACTTCAGCATTGGTTGGCAGTGAGCTGTTGGTCAGTGGATGGAAATAGACAAACTCCATATTTCTTTAAGAAGTGAAGGAGATGAGGAGAAAGAACCTTCTTTGCTGGCTGATTCCTTGACTAAGCAGACTTCCCCTTTTTCCCCAGTGTTGTTGAACAAACCAAATGTCCATAGATGCTAGAATCCATGCACGACATTGAAGAAAGCCAAATGCATCCAAGTTTCCACCCATTGCGCTGGATGAGTGAGAAACCATCTGCTTCCTTGAGATGAAAAGGCAGGAGAGCACACTACAGTTGTCAGAGCAGCATATCCTTTAAGATATAGCATATGTCCTTCCCGTTCCTTCCAATTTATGGGGATTTTGGCTTGGGCCAAATTCACTGCTACATTAGGAATGAGAGTAACCTAATGTGACGCCGTACCCAGAGCGAATTTGGCAGTGTGACTTCAGCTCATTCATTCTCAGGGGTGATATTTCAGAGCACTTGATCCACGATGCACAGTAGGCAAATTTACACCGACGCTGTAGGCAACTAATTTAATTTATTATCAGGTTGTACCGCTGCCTGGTAGAACAGGCTTCAGCTGAAGACATTTGGTTTAAGGAATTAAATAATAAGGAAATACATTTTTCATCACCAGCAATAAGTTCTGTTGGGCTTTTGCACAGCAACGTTATTAGTGCAGCACAAAACCCAAGGACATCCAATTTCATAATCCTTCTCACTGGAAGGCAGCTGAAGCAGCATCTGATTTAGAGACAATTAACTTTCAACCGCGACAGAAATGATATCAGGGAGCAGTCAGAACTAAAACCTAATCTTTCTGATGTGTATGAATTTCAAGAATTTTTCAGCTCGAAGAGCGTCGTCACTGCTATAAACAGGATTACAGGCAGATGTATAAAACTGACACATTTCCCCTATCACAAATATAGTAGCTGCAAATACTGTTCAAGGAAAAACCTTGATCTCCTCACTTTCTAGATAGCTGCTACAACTAGAAATCATCCTTTAAAGGCTTCCTAAGCTCCAACTCAACTTCATTACTGAAAATAGTTTGTCAAATCCTGATGAACAAACTAATCAATGTGCTTCCCCCCACCCCCCTCCCAATCAGCCGTAGTGGATCTTTGCCTTGTTTACATGGGAGTAAATGCCCAGATTTAGTCACAACTGTGATTCATGTTAATATTTGGCCTTTTCAGAGGAACGCATGCTTTCCTCAACAACGATCTGCCCAAATTTTACAATTCTTTCTGAGACAAATGCCAAGAATGGCACGAATGATCAACCTGTGTGGGGACAACAGAGCTGGGCAGGTGGAGGTGGTGGTAGGGCATGGCAGCCCAGTGCTGAGCCATTGGTGCCAGTACCTCCCTGACCCCACTCCTCACAGCCAGCAGGAGCGAGGGACCCTTGGACAAGACAGCACTAGCTCTGCCCTGGCTGATACTAGAAAGTCATTTCTGCTTGTAGACCACTTATTCTTTTCTAAGAGACACAGAAGAGCCCAGCACCTGGCACCTCCATTTACTGCTCTGAGGTAGGCTTCTGTCCAGCTTTTCTAAAAATAAAATTCTTCTGCAAACATATTCTGCATGAATCTAAAGGCAGAGCCATATCTCTGGTAATACTGCAGATGGTCTCAGTCACGCAACGTGGTTGGCAGCTTCAGAGCAATCCCCATCCTTTTCATGGAAGCCAAAATGAAATCAGTTTTCAAAGAGCTTGGCCTCTCAGGCTAGGTATTCAGGGAAGAACTGTGCTTTGTTAGGACACCTCTACTCCGCATCGATCACAGCATGAAGCTGCCGACACAGAAGCTGCAACCAATGGGAGTGCCCAACCAGCACTAAAGTCAGAGAATCTGTACTGGGCCAACAACAGGTTCAAAGTGAATAGCACACCCACCTCTGTGCCCTTGCTATCACTGAGGTGCTGAGCACGGCTTCAGACACCTGCAGAGCCCACCAGAAACCACGGCCACTATGAGCATCAGGAACCCACAGAGCTTCCAAAAGATGTGAACATGGAGAGAGGCTCAGTAGTGGACGCCTGCCACAGGCATCCAAAATGAGCAACACATCACCAGCAAAGGCACCAGAATAAACCACGGGAGACAGCAGAGCAAAACAAGAAGTAGAGATGAGCAGAAAGCAGCTTTGTTTTTGTTAAAAGTGTAATGTGCATAGCCTGGGAGTAGGTTTCAGACACCCCGGCAGTCTCATCTAGGCAGAGGATTTAACACAAGCTAATTAGCAACGAGCGATTTTAACCAAGTCTTTTTAGCAACTGATTGCATTACATCAGCTGGGCTGTGTCAGCACCTGCTCTCTGCTTCCAAAGCTGAGGAGGGCAGAGAGCCCACCAGCTTCAGCACAGTTTTCCACATGCTTGGATGAAGCCATGGGCAAAACTCAAATGTCAACACATGTGAATCCAGCACTGGCTGAGACTTCCTGTAGTATTCAAGATACCCCGCGTGGCGCTTGCAGGAAAGTTCTTAGGAGATCCACAGCTTTTTCAAGTGGGAACTGGAGACCTTTGTGAGGAGAGCTGAGGGAACAGAGCGCTCCAGCTGCCAAGAGAGGCTGTGGGAGATCTGAACATAAGTCTTAAATGTCTGCTGCAACGAGGGCTGTATATAGCATTTCTTACAACTGTAGAACACAGCAAGCTCAAAACTACAAATGTGTTAAACTTGGACCCAACACAAGCCTGTTTGTGATGCAGCCGCAGCTCGACTTTGCAGAATTATTTAACAGAAAACTAGCTGAATTTTCAGTAAGTATATTTGCTCCTGTCATTCACTAATATACCTGCTGGCTAAAAGTGACAAGGGACTTCCAGCGTGGCTAATATGTTCTCTGTTATGGAAGAGTCAAGAATTACTGTATTCACTTCAGAAATCCATTATCTCTCATGGTCGGTGCACAGCTGTCTGTGCTCCTGGCTCACTGGTAATTAATGTCAGTGAGAAGTAACGTTAATCCCACATACTGCCAGAAGCAGGGAACGAGTCTCCTGGAATTTATGTCCTTCTCCCCCCTTAGCAGGGGGAAGTTTCCTCTTTGAATTGATTCAAGGGAGCTGTGATAATAACAGGACCTTGAAGGTGGTTCTCTCACATCTGAATTAAGAAATGAGAAAGAGAAGTCTCAAGAAGACCTGCAGCAGAGATTAAATTTGTCCAGACTCGGTGGAAATAAGGATGGCAATCCAGCACCTAAATATGCCTGTGAGCTTCTTACTGGGTTCAGAGATATGCTCCTCCTAAATAGGTTTGTCTGGCATAAAGAGCAGCTGTTTGTTGTTGTTTTGTTGTTTTTTTTTAAATCAAGATAAGTTTGTCCCTAGGTAAGTAGAGCATTGCCCTGGTGGAAGAGCTGCAGGGCCATCCTCGCAGAGATGACAGCAATGGGCACCAGTAGACTCCACCTTAAAGCACAGGATGGAAAGCGTTGCTAGAAAAAGTCTACCCAAATGAGTAGCACTGAATGGTTTGAGAGCGATGCTTTGAAGACAGGCAAGCAGGAAAGTCAAAGTGACAGACAGGGAACTACAACAATTTCAACCAGAAACACAGCAATTCTGCCTCGGAACTGCTTTATCGGATCCCTCTGCACGCCAGAAGTTGAGAGAAGGCTTTTTAGCTTCTGTAGCCTAGAGCGTTTTCAGTGCATCTGACAACACTGTTTACCAATGATTACTAATTGGTTAGTCTTGGAAACGATAAGCAATTAGAATAATTTTACCCTGAAGCACTTCCAATTCTCAAAATCTCCCAAAGACTCTCAGGTTGCTCAGAGCCCCACAAAGCAGCACTGTTCTACCAGGCCCAGTAAGTCACATCACATTTTCAATCCTCCCTGCAGGCATCAGCCTGAAAACAACTACTGACAAATCCCCTACAGTTGCAGTTCTAGAAGCTTTTGCTCCACGGAGCACCCATCCATTCAGGTGAGAACCCACATACCTAGCATGAGCTCAACAGGAACCTGACCCACCAACACCTCTGGGGCTGCTCAACAAACCAAGTGCCACTGCAGAGATTCCGCATGTGCCTACAACAAATGCAGTCAACTTGTTTCTGTCCATCACATTTACTCAACAGACTGGAAATATGGAAAGACAGAAGACAAATTCCTCGGTCTTAGTATGCTGATACTTCATAGAATCATTTGAGGTGGAAGAGACCCTTAAAGGCCATCTGGTCCAACTCCCTGCACTGAGCAGGGACACCCACAGCTCCATCAGTGCTCAGAGCCCATCCAGCCTGACCTTGTGTGTCTGCAGGGATGGAGCACCACCTCTCTGGGCATGCTTCTTGAGTCCTTCCAACATCAGACACTGAACAACTTTCCATGCTGACTAATGATTCCAGAGGAGAACGTACACTGCAATAAAGCTGTCCCTTCAGGGGCCCTCCAGAGACAAACCTGTGCATTTTGGTGTGTCTGCTCAGGGTACATTGACATATCCACTTTAAAGATAAAGCTAAAGAAAAGATTTGACCTCTCTGCTTATAGGCAGTCAGAAAGCAGATCACCATGGAAATCCAGGCAGCAGAGTACGAAGTGTGTTTGCTGAGGGGATGCAGAGCAGCCAGCAGTGACAAACACATTCTGCTAAGGATGGTGCGATTTGCACACCACAAGTTTCTGTTTATACAGCTGTAGGCGATACTGTAAGAGCTTTTAAAGCCCCATTCCCTGCCATCATCTTTTCATTCCCTGTTATAAATACAACAGCAGGAAATCCTAGAGGATCTCATCTTTAGAAATTAGCCTGGTCTCAAGAAAGCAAAGACTTGGCGCTGAAAATCAAGACAATCACCCAGCTGCATTTAGAGAGGGGGGATTACTAGCCAGAGTATTTGCCATATATAATTACTTTAGATTCAATAGCCAGAAGAGCAATTTACGTTAGACTCCCACTCTGATCCAAGCAATTCATGCACACTGAGGCTGCTCTCCAATGCAGCAAAATCAGCAGTAAAACCACATCCAATTGGATTTGTTTCCTGTTTGCATACGGTGCTTCCTAAGAGGGACAAAAGAAACAGAATTTCTCTGGCTACAGAAATTGAAATCTTGGTATGAGTGACCAAGACAAAGCTTGGAGGAATTTCAGGCCAGTCCCACTGTAGAAAAATGCATCAAAAATAGCGTGGAGCTGCAGAGAAAGCATCACCAGTTGGTGCTTTCTTTTAGCTGTCAGGGATGAAATCAAACACCTCACTGAAGAGAATACAAAGAAGTTGCTACTTTATGCCATGAACTGTTGTCATACTTCAAAAATCCTGACTCGATCAGCACAGAGAGTCTTCCATAAGTTCTCTTCAGCTCTTAATGAAGCTTTCATTATATTCAGAGGGCTCTTCACAGTCTGGGAATAGAAATGGTTTTTTAAAGGATTTCCTTTACAGCAAAGTTAAGCAGTCAGGGGAAGGAGAGCTGAGGACATTTCTCAGAGAATGTTTTTCAGCACTGCTCCAATTCTGAATCACGTTTTCTCATAAAGTTAACATCCAACATCAGAAAAATGAGGGATAATGTAACCCTTAATCCTCAGCCAATGATACCACGATGCGAACAGGATTATTCTTCTACGCACCAAAGAGATTTACATCTTCCTAGATCTCCAAAAGAAAACAAACCAACACATCAGGTCTGCTAGATTTTGTTTCTCAACCCTTAACACAAACCCATCGAGAACACTGAAGGTTAAGTTCATTTCCCACTCAAGAGGTGAATACGGAAGAATTTTTGCATCCCAGATTGGTCTGCAAATGGCAAAGAGGCCCCAAAAGCAGCAGATGTAATTCACAAGTGGAGCAAGATAGTATTATTGTCTCATGGACTCCTTTGAAAATCACAGGAATCAAGTGATATCTTCGTTGTTTGTGTTCTTCCACAAGTTTATATCACTGAATATACTGAAGCTCACTTTCTTCGCAAGCTTTAATATCTTTGTCTCATTAACTAGTTTGTCTCATTAATAGGAAGCATGCATGAGAGGATGGAAAACCAAGTCCTCCTATTTTACATTTCATGCTTTATTTCCATTTCGATAAGGAGTCTGACATCTGCTGTTTTGCCCAACTAATAAAGTTTGTTTCTCCCCTAGGTAGCACACCACCATTCATTCTTCCCTTGACTGTGCTTCCATTTAGAGTATTTGGCACAAAGCAGGATTAGGTTCTCCCATTAAAACCTAACTTTCCTTCTCTCTCAGTTTTATGTAGCACATTGCAGAGAGCAAAATTTGGCAGCCCTAGCACAGCATTCATTTAATTAGTAGAAACAGAGCTCTATCTATTACACACGTGATCCACCCAGGAATTGCCTTGGCGCTGCAGTATCGCTGCTGGAAAAGAAGCCTTCAAAGCTACAAGGCAGCATCCCCCAGCCTGGGTGCATCATTACCAGCTCCTGTCTGCTCAGAGCCTTGCATCCTTTGAAGAGAACTCTGCCATTAATCTGTTTTTACCCGTCACCACAAAAAGTGAACAGTTTTAGCCGAGTAGCAACACCAGCCCAAGCGAATGGGACATGGATTGTACATACAAAAAAGCCTTGCAGTTATTGTCTCTGATCATCAGCAGTGAATACAAGAGCTATTCTCATTTTGAGCCACTTAACCACGAGAAGACGTCAGGCTCTTATTATCAATCACTCAGCAATTGCAATACTTGCAGATAAGGTTTGGATTTGCTTCCATTGTCTCCAAAGACAAAAGTGTGCTTTGGCACAGACCAGAGGAGGCATCTCCGCAGAACAGATTTCCAAATTCAGCTTGCTTGGGTGCCATCACTGGCAGTACAGTGACAGCAGCAGCCACCCCTGGATCTGGGACAAGTTCTGTGCGCTGGCAAAGAACTGCAGCTTTCTGGGATTTTTATGTAGATTTTCAAATAACCTCCAAAATCCTGTAAAGTTTGGAAACCCTGTGCATAAAGGAAAATTAGGATGCTGCACCACAAAAGCAGCATGAGGTGAGGCTCAGCTGCATCATTCACTCCTGTCCTGGCCATTCTACAACACGCCTGCTCTAGATTTGTCCTGTTTTATTCTCTGTTGCAAACAGGAAGCCATGAATGAGCATAAGACAGGCTTGAAATGGCTGAGCACATTCCTGAGCCATAGCCAATCTGAATTCACAGCACTGCAGATCACAGAATGGCTTGGGTCGGGAAGGACCTCAAAGATCACCCAGTTCCAGATTCAGACTCAGGGCCTGGAAAACCAAATCCAAGGGGCAGAAGTCTGAGAATAGAAAACTGGACCTAACAAGCCATAAACATCAAAGAAACCACTCATAATGGGAATAGCTCCTCCAGGAGATGTGCATATAAAGCTGGAAAGGATCTCGTAACAGACCCATAATTTCAGTATCAACTGATTTTATTATTTTTAAGGCATGATAACACTTGTCTCTCCATGATCCAAAAATAAAGTAATTGTCACTTTGCATTATGAGGAGGCGTCAGAGAAAGCCACTCTTCCTTTTGGCTTTGATTCCTCTTAAAACCAGGCGCTCTGTGGAAACTTTCAGGTAAGCTGAACCTCTTTTTGAGAGTAGCACTATATATTAAATGCATTTCACAGCTTGGATCCATTGGTACAAAACAGCTTAAAAAGAGAGTGCTATTTTATTAGGGCTGCCTGGTGGTGAAGTGACCCACAAATCACTGCATTTCAAGTGCTAACTTGCTATGCAAACCCCGCCATCTCTTGCATGATATTGGAATCTTGTACTCAGGGTAGAACGGAAGCTGGAACCCACTCAAAGCAAACACTATAGATCTTGTTTGGCAGTTTTTATAGCAGAAGTTTTATGTGGAGACAAGATGCTTGATGGTGATATGAGTATTATGCTGTACATGCAGTCCCCAAGACCTTCAGATCTTGCAAATGTTTATGCACATACATAAATGGAAGTAATTTCATTAAAAGCAGAGGCACTGTTCTAATGAAAAATGCTACATCTGTCCCAAAACACTTGCAAAATTTGCAAGTCGTAAATCCTGCCGTGGGAAATGGTCTAGATTCTACTTCCAGTTTGCCGGGGGGGGGTTTGTTGCTGTTTTTGTTTTGTTTTCATTAATTGATCCCAATCATCCCAGATATCCTGAAATGGCAACCACGGCACTCACAAACTCCTGCAGCAAGCATCGTTCCTTAGCCCCAGCAGAAGTACAGGCATATAAACATCCTCCCAGGATGACCGTAGTGCAGTGCACAGCATAGGTTAAGTGCCCCTCTGGACCAGTAACAGCACAGTACAGCTTAATCTACATGTTTTATCTTTTTTTTTCTTCCTTGTAAGAGAGCTCATATGTTTTCTATAGTTTCACACCTTGGCTCTGAGCTCCATGATCTTGTGCAGCCTCACAAGTCTCACTGCCAGTACGTGCCCAGGTTTATTTTTCATTACCTTCCCAAACGTATGCTGAAGGCCCATAATGACAGGTGAGCAAAAAGTGTTTCATTTGCGCTACTGTCAGAAATTTCCAGTTGTAGCTGGTAAAATAACTGGTGTGGATAGAAGAATAGGAGTTATAGGGGGAAGAGGCAGAAATAATCTCTGGCACCACGACAGGCCCAAGTTCCTCGTTCTGATTCTTTACTGATAGACAAGTAGAGCCAGCAGAGAGAGAGAAGAACATATAATGAGCCTCAGCCACGTGGAAGAGAGCCGCTCCTGATCCAAAAAACACAATGCTGGAAATAAGCACAGCACTGCAAACATATCTCGATTTACAAAAAGAAATGGGTTGAAGATTAATCTGCAGAAGTTCCCAAATTAGTTGAATTTAGGATGTGATACTTCGAGATACTTACGCTTCACGAGTCCTTAAGAATCAGATCTTTTTTTTGTCTGATTAAGAGGAGTGATGCTATAAAACCTGCAATCACGAGAGCTACAGAGTCCCCATTTTCCAGGGGAAAAAAAACCACTGTTTTTCTGTGAGATTTTGGAACAGGCCTCCAGAATCTGATGACCTTCATGTACTTCAGGAAAAGCAACGGTGCTCTCTAGGGAAGCCCCCCCAGGCTCCAACTTCCAGCTATTAATCAGGAGGAGATTTTAGTGAGCCCTAGAAAACCTCTGCGCTGTTTAATGAAGATGCTGGCTAGCCCTCCTCCAGCTAACGACACCATTAACGTGCATTATTGATAACCTTCTCTTTTAGCTGCTGAAGAGGCTGTAGAGCTCCAAGAAATGAAGCCCAGCTCAGCAGCAGGGGCTCATTACATGGGAAGATCCAACAGGAGCAGAGTCAGCTCTTGCAGAACAGCCTCAGTGCACAGTGTGACAGGTCAGCCACTTGGGCTCTCAGTGGGCAGGTAGTCCAAGAGCTCTGATATCCATCATCAAAAATAAACAAGGGAAAAGGCTGAAAGATCCCATGTCTCTGCTGGCACAGATCACCATCCTGCAGAAATGCTCATCCCTGACAGGAAAAAGAGTTTCTGCCAAGGGTCAGGGCTTTGGAGAGCTACCACGGCAGTCAGATCCAATGGGTCACTCTGTACTAGAATATTTCTCAGGATGACATAGAACCATTAAGGCTGAAAAAGACCACTAGGATCATCAAGTCCAACCCCAACCCACCCCACCATGCCCATCCCCGTGTCCCTCGGTGCCACATTTCCATGGTTCTGGAGAACCTCCATGGACAGTGACCCCACCACACCCTGGGCAGCTGCACCAGTGCAGCACCGCTCTTCTGGAGAAGTTTTCCCCAGTATCCAACTGACCGCCCCCTGGTGCAATGTGAGGCCATTCCCTCTCATCCTATCCCTGTTACCTGGGGGAAGTGCCTACCCCCACACCTCACCACCACCTCCTTTCAGGGAGCTGTAAGGTCTCCCATTGAGCCTCCCCTTCTCCAGGCTGAACAACCCCAGTTCCCTTAGCCACTCTCCATAGCACTTGTGTTCCAGACCCTTCACAGTTCTGTTGCCCTTCTCTGGACGCACTTCAACACCTTGATGTCTTTCTTGTAGGGAGATGCTCAAATATAATCACCACACATATAAAAGCCAAAGATTATGAAGCTGAGGCAGATGGCAGTTATTAGGCACATATCGCTACATTACTACTCACAATTCCATATTGGAGATGCAAATGGCTGGTTTTGAATCCCCCCAAACATATGTTATTTACCAAACAGCAAAATTCTGCTAGCACATACCTAGTGCACATAGAACAGGTTAACCCATCAGTACCTGGACAGAAAGAGACTGGTCTGCTAAAGCACAGGAGAATGCTACAATGCACCACGGCATGGAAAAGGTTTCTCACTTAACCTCCATGTGCAACAAGGCCACAAGAGAAAAAAAAATGTACACAAAGCACCAAGTCAGTGAGATGAGGAGATATCTCATTGCTATGGTAGTAGCAATGGAAATGCTGAACTGCAAGATAGCCTGATTCTACCAGAACCAAGTTCTGATCTTGGCAATAGCTTCTGTACAAGTTACACTCCACTACAGCAACCTCATGGCAAGATTCTACCACAAAGAATGAAAAGTTTTACAAAAATAAACTGAGCAATGGAACTTTTTTCTTAAGTAAGTGGTACATAACATTAGTGCAAGTGAAAAACAAGAGGCATTTGGGCATTTTCTAAAGCTTAATGTTACTACTTGCATTTTATTTTCAAGTGAGTTCTCCCTAGCATGACTGTAGAAGCACATTTAGATCATTCTTATTGTGCAGCCTTTCACATATGGCAATTGTCCAGCATTTTAATCCAATAACACAGCTGTTGCCATAGTTTGCTCATTTACAGAGACCCGAGACCTCTTCCTGTTCAGCAGCCACAGATTTCCCTGTCCCTGCCTCCAGTGCAGCAGAGAGTTTATGGGGTGCGTGACTCACACGAGGCCATTCACATTGAAACCAGTCCCCTTGAAAATAGCAGACTAACAGATACGGTGTGATTAGAGCACTGGAGCCTATCAGAGATGGCATCCAAACAAGTAATCCATTCAAAAACAGTTTACAGGAGGGCAGAAAAGCTTAAATGTAGACAGCAGCAGACAAGAAAAGATTCCTTCCTTCCTATCCTTCAACACGTGGTGAGAAATTAGCCACAAACATTCACAGAGAGTGGAAATACAGCTACTGAATTCCTTGACTATCTTCTACCTCACAAGTAGGTAGGGAGAAGCAATATTTTATTATCCTGCAGTACTGCATTGATTTAATTGTCTTCATGTATCTGCAAACCAAAAAGCACAAGCAAAACAAAATAATTTAATTGCAGGAAAAAAATCTGAATTCAAAGTCTGTAAAGTACATTTTTCTATAGTACAACAAGCTTTTACTTGCAATTAAGAACTCTGCTGTGCTTTAAATAGAGCAGATGGTTTCGTTTATACCTGATAGCATCCAGCAGGTAAAGTGCTTTCTTTCCTCATTGTACAAAGAATATTAATCAGAAATGTACATTATTCTGTCTCAGAAAACATACGTAGAGACTATGAGCAAAAATAAATCCAGCTGTTGGCTGCCCAGTAAGATGGATCTTAGTGCCTCTTTAGGGAATGAGACCTCAGATGTAGCCGTGGCATTCCATAAGCTGACAAAAACCATCACATCGGGTCCTGTTGTTGTTTGTTGTAGAGGAAGAACAACACTTTGGCCTATCAAAGAGCGTTGTGGCATCCATGGAATTTTATTAAGGAGCTAAGAGATGAGCATGCCAATTAACTGAAAGGCATCATTTTAGCACTGGAAATCAGATGTATTACAACCAGAACACTGGAAGCGGTGAGATGGAGGACAGGGAGTGTGGCGTTTTCAAAGCCATTGAAGAATGGGATTGTAAGCAGAGCTAAAGGCATTAAAAGCAAAAGCTCATTTAAACTAGTGGAAATTCCCTGTGTTCTCAGGAGTGTAAAATTTAGGATAACGATTTAAGCAAGCTCTTACTGAGTAAGAAATGAAGAAATGCATTTTGCAGCACCTAAGCTAAAGGCGCTGGCAGACCACGGTTAAAAAGAAATGGTGGAGTCTGATCTCCTGACTGCGAGTTACAGCACCAGAAAGAGTGACATTCGCTCATTACTATTATTTTGATACCTAATTGCAGCATGACCCAGTAAAATAAGGTATTATCTCTTCCAAATATTTTATCCAGGGGGAACAGTAATGCCTTATATATATTTTTTTTAATTGTTAGAAAAACAGCTCTCAGATCTGCATCGTTTTCACGGACCTCAAAGAACTGTGGAGTTTCTCATGCTCAGCCAAGGTTGAGCTATAAAATCTCAGCACTGATTGCTATTATTAATGAGCCTCCAGCCTAGAGGGAAAAGGGGACCATTCCATTTATCTGAAAGATAAAGTAGAACCCTTTTAATACTTCAGTGCTTCTGGGTTCTATTGAAAAATGAATTACAAGTTAAGTAGCCAAGAGCCTATATGGGCATCTTACTTTATTAGAAATATATACGTACGTATTGGAGGCTATCAAAGGTCAGGAGGCAGTCTCCAGGCTGATACAATTTATGTGGCAAGAGTTTCTCCCAGAAATATAGCTAGTCCAATGCTAAAGGCAGGAGAATGGCTGACGGTGAATGCACGGATGATGCTACCTTCCATCTGCCCTCCCTGAGGATTCAGGTGTCACAAGAAAGAAGCCCTCCCTTTGAGTAAATGGAAACAGGCATCTGCTGTGTTCACCGCAGCAAAAATCTCTATCTGCCATTAATATTTCTTAACCACAATGTAGAAAAGTCCAAAGGTTCATCTTTGCTGCTGATGGCCCCTCCTACCTCATGACAAGACCCAATAGCAATGTTGTTTGATACCTGAATTAAAGATGGAATTTCTCATCAGTGCCCTTTTCCCTAAATTATTTAGCAGGCTAGATATCAAGTTAAATGTCACATTTAAATTGTGAAACACACCGCCAGAAACAATCACGTAGCATGCATGCACACAGGCTTATTAGTCTATTTTTCTGCTTTCATGTGCCTCGAGGAAAGCTGCATGCATGCAAGGGATAGAGACTGTTCAGGAGCGTGTATTTAGGTTTGCCTTGTATTTTTGCAAGTCCAATACCACGATTAAACTCCTGCCTTTCCCAATCGATCTTCTGCATAAAGGAGAAGAAAACGCAACACTTAGCAAGCAACTAAGAAACTGTGTTGCTTCTTAATGCCATATTAAAAATGAAGCTAATTAAGACAGACTCTTCGTAAGTGCAAAAAGTCATTGATTTCTTTGGTAAAGTTTTCATGTGGTGAATATAATCCTGGGAAAAAAAAAATGAAATCAATATAAACTCAATGGTGTTTGTGAGTTTCTATTTATGTAATGACATTAAGTACTCTGGAATTTAAAGTGTATTCATTCTGACTGCAGTGACATTTCGAGATGCAAGAAAAAATTGTTCCAAGGTTATGTGAAATGTCTTCAAAATGGAATATCTTCATAACACTTTGATACATACTCTCACAGGTGAAGCATTGCCAAAAAAAAGTGCATTTATATTCATTTATATTTCAGAATATGTTTTTCTATCAGCATGCCAAGGTTTCAGTTTGTGTATGTGTCGGGTATACAGAGATTTCAGCCCTGAGAACCAAAGACCTCCAACTTACCCATGAACACTCACGAGTGCAACATGCACCAAATGATGCTTTTACTTTAAAATGCCATAACCTTATTGCATGCTCATTAGAAAAATAATGCACGTTTCCACGTGGCAAGAGCTATGCTGGGACATAAATACAGCCCATTTATCATCTCCAACAGGATTTTTCAACTGAGCATTTGAGTTGAATCGCCAGTCAACAATGGTGGCAAACCAAGTTAGATGGAAGAACACAGATGTATGTAATCATTCTGGTTGGAAAAGACCTCTCAGATCCCCAAGCCCAAGCCACCCCAGCGTGCCCATAGCCATGTCCCTCAGTGCCACATCTCCACGGTTCTGGAACACCTCCAGGTGAGGCCACCTCCTCCCTAGGCAACCCTTAAAAACACCCAAAGCACAGGTAAGAAACTCTCATGCCTTCCCACCTCTTACTAGACGTTAGTGTGTTCTGAAGGACTATCATGAGTTAAACACACTTTCTGCAGGAGAGCAATGGGTTTTTAAGCATTGAGCATTTGACTTCCCCTGACAACAGAGAGATTGATCCAATACACTGTTGATCCAGGAGGGCTCTGGTGAGTTTGCCAGGCTGAAGTGTGACCTTACATCACACCTGCCTTGAACGCTCACAGTCATTAAAGAGATTTATGGGATTCTAGAACACTGGCTGTTCTTTCAGAAGTGATACTGCATGGTTTCAAGGACCTTCTACAGATATTACTAGCATCCTTCTGATAAAGTCCATTCCAAATACATTTAGAAGTATCCTACACAGATACAGTAAATTGAGATTTGCTTTTCATCTTCCCAAAGCTCAAATCTGTCCATGAAAACCTAGGGCAACTAAGAAATTGCCAGTCAGACTACTAAGGTACATCTGAGACCCTCTCCTTTTCTCCTGCAGCTCCTAAAATCAATCATCACTGCCTTCAGAGTTCTGCAATAACAAAAACATGGGATCAAGCAGCCACATTCTCCTACAAAACCCCTGTTTGGCCCCAGATGAAGTAACTCATTTCTGAGTAGTGAGCAAGATGCTGACCCTGCAAACACAGCACGAGACCACACTGTGCAAGCTGTATCCTAATGCACATGCACAAGGGGGAGGCATTTACTAAATTTTAAGTGCATGAATTAGGAACCTTAGTAATACTCCTTTAACACAACGCCTTGGGTGCAACACACCAGGGGCTTTGCATGCCTCAGGAGCAGTGCCACGTCATTCCTAGTTCCCATTTATACTCAGAACTCAGATGTTCAGAGCAGCTAAGTGGATTACAACAGCAGAATTCGCTGTGGCATGCAAGGAGCCCACAGTTATGGAAGCCTACATGAGCAGCCACAGCTAAGTAACATTCCTTATTCAAATTCTTTATATATATAGTGTGTGTATACGTATATAAAAGTATATGACTTATGTCATAAAAATTCTATCTTTTGCATAAGATGAGTAAGAGAACGTAGAAATTGCTGCAGTAGAGCGATGCTATCGGGTATTTAAAGATCAACAAGTACTCGCTTCCATCTATGTCAGTGGAGCATTTTCACAAATGCTTCATAGAACAGATAATTTGTCATAACTTTTTGGCTCTCACCCCATGGCCTCTCCCCAAGGGTCACGCAGCAAACAAAGAAAACATGGCAACACATTAATGAATGAATATCTGAGCAATATCCTCCTCCACACGTGCAGCTCTACTGACATCAGTGGCTATAAACTATGACGGTGGCACCATTTTTTCAGTATGCCAAAATTCTCATTCCCAGACTGTTTGAAGCCCATATTGCCATCATGGTTTGTATTTTAAAACAGTCATCGTGACAGGAGGAGTCTCAGTATCATAACAGTTTGCAGTTAACTCTTTCTGTTCATCCACTTCAAACTGAAAATAACTGGAATTATGTCTAACCTGCTCTTCTGCACATGTCAGAAAGGGAAAAGTGTCATGGAAAGAGGCAATAAGGAATCTGCAAAAAGAATGAAACTTGAGAGTGCTAATAGCTGTTTTACATTAAAAACCCGCTTGTGCTTATGGTGAGGTAAACAGATGAGAAAAGTAATAAACGTTTCATTTTTCCCCCCTCAGTTCTCCGCTATTGCTCTCTAGGTGGAAAGGAGGCAGAAGCAGAAATTTGGGAGATCTATAGCTAATGTAATTATTTAATTAAACTCCAAGCATTGTAGAATTGTTAAGGTTGGAAATGACCTCTCAGATCCCTAAGTGCAACCCCAACCCAATCCCACCGTGCTTATAACCACATCCCTCAGTGCCACATCCCCACAGTTCTCTAGGGGTGGTGACCCTGCCACTCCCTGAGCAAAAGGAGAGTAACCCCAAACAAGATATTGACACACATTGATAATAATGGCCAAGACTCCAAATTAAGGGTTTACACATTGGAAGAGCACAGCCTGCATCTTTTTACCTTTGGCAAGGGGACGTGAGAACAGCAGAGAACAAGCCCTCCTTTTTTCAGCCTTCAGCCTACCCCAAAGTGAGAGAAAGAGAAGAAGCAGAGCAACTCGATTTTGCACTCCATGGCTTTACCAAAAAGCTGCTAATCTACTGATGTCTACAGAGTCGTGATCAATTCATGCTGCCAAAGCAACGTGCAGTCAGGGACTGAGTGCTGGCGGATGCTCACGTTACGCTGTCCCAACAGGTACCGTTGTGCTGCCGTTAGTCAAAATAATTAGAAAACTCAGATGCTAAGACAATATCTGCTGAATTTAGAACAAAAATAAACTCTCCTACAACAGTTCAGAAGTTCACTCATTTGTGTGCCTATAGGGGAATCCTCTCCCAGCTTTTAGACCGCTTTAGCCAATTTAAATTTAAAAAGTGATAGATCAGCATCTTCTGTATCAAAAAACAGTGAGCTATGGTAAACAGAAGACAAACCAATGCTTTCTGAATGCACCAACCCTTATATGGAGATGAATTTTGCTAGCACCACACATGCTTTCATGACAGATTTGTTGTTCTAACATTTACCAGAGAAATTGATGGTCCTTGGAGGCCACAATACACCACAGAATAACACCACCAAACCATTCGCAGCACTTGTGTCACTTCTCCTATGACACGCCAAAATATTTTCCATTCAAACTCCTCTCTAGAACAGTGGCTGCTTTAATTGCAGAGGTATTTCAGCAGGTTGAGAAAAGAATCCAAATCACAGAGCTGAAAGATCATAGAACTGCCTGTTACTTTTTTTTTCCCCCACTTTGGTTCCTTCCAAAATAATTATCGTTCTATTTATTTGCATTGCGATAGAGGATCTCTGTAATCACAGACAACAGAAGCATTACACACGGAGCACAAAATGTTCAGAAGCAGGAAAACCCAAAAAGCTGTACACGTAGAGACAGTCAGAACAAGAGAACATAGAAAACACAGTGAAATGATGATCCAGTGGGGAAGAGCAAAAACAAACTCTGGAGGTGATAGTTGTGCTCCACTGTGCTTTGGTGAGCCCACAGGTAATGGGATCTGGGCAGAGTGGCCTTCTGAGATATGATTATCATATGCTCTTTGGAGACTTTTCAGAACATATTTCAGCAGACAACAAGAGACGGAAACAAGCTACTGCACTGATCCAGAATCTGGTCTGAGAAATCTGTTTATGATGAAGGACAGCCAAGCAACGTGTGCTAGAACTGTTCGGGTTTCACACTCCTTTGCACTATGTGCTTTGATCTAGAGCAACCAGGAGTACAATTTGGAAACATTACGACAGTAGAATCCCAAGTGAAGGCTTTGCCTTCAGTAAAGCAAAGCACAGAATCTATACACAACATCTGATGACAGACTCAAATAGAACCCACATCGTTGCAACAACTCAGTTTTACACCCCAGTTCTATAACTAACATTACCCTTATCAAATCTTTCCAAACATGCAGAAAATCTCCTGAGCCCTGAGATGAGACCTTAGCATGTATTCCACATCGTAGAAGTTATGATAAAAATACAGGTCAACTATAACAAATACTGGAAAGTTATTTAGTAGGGTGAGCAATTCTTTGGCATCTTCTTTAGGATACGCGCTCTACTTCTGCCTCCTCTGAAATAACACATTCCTCATCCATGCAAAAAGCCCTTTTGCCTATTAAGAGATTTAATCACTTAGCCAAGAAACTTCATTTTGTTTCAATGGCAATAAGGAGCATTATCCTGATCTTATCACAGCTACAGATTGCAAAGCTTAAGCAAAGTTATGCCTTCTGATGTGATTTTATAGCTGCTATCAAACAAACAGAAATAAGCAAAACTGTTATCTCAGCTCCATGGAGCATCTTCAAAGCTCGCATTTTCCTGAGTAGTTCATCTGACAGAGTAGCAAAGCAGCAAGCAGTGCAGCACGAAAAGCACAACTCAACATCCCCCCTCTGAGCTCTGCTCCTCTCCCTGCCATGTGAACAAGTTGCCATCCATTACACCAGCAAATTGTTCCTTAGATCATTAAACGCTTTCACTGTCCTCATGCACTGACTGCTGTCCCAGGCGCCAGGTCAGGCATCCAAACGCACCACTTACTTACAGGAACTAATTTCTTTGACACTTCTCTACACAGGGCCCAGAGAAAAGTGCCTTCATCAGTGCAGAAGCAGCCTGAAAGATACGACGAGGCACAGCAAGAAGGTAGGAATTAGGAATAGTTATGATAAATAAATAAAAACACCAAGCTGTAATCCATGGAAGAAGTCAGTTCATGAGATTCCTTCTCAAACGCTGCTGTTAGTGACAGCTCTCCCGTGCTGCGCGTTTGTATTTTAACCATGTAAATTCCCTGAAGAACTCTGAGGCACATAATAAAATATCTCCCTCGTGGACACTAATTAGGCTGTTTTCCTTCAATTAACCACTTGCTTTCATAAGGGCTGGAGGAATTCCATAAACTTGACATTTGTCAGTCAGATTTGTGCCAACGTCTAACAAAGGGTTAAAAGTTATTGAGAGAAGACAGAGGGACAGACTGACAGCGTGCCTGAATAAGCTTTAGTCGCCTCAGGAAACGAGGCTAGCATAGATGCATGATTTATAACCACTTCTGAAGACAGACGGTCATCCATCATGCAAAGCTCAGGAGTTAATTTTAAAAAGACAGAAAAAAAACAAGGGGAACAGACACCCTTCTGTGCTTGAAATGTCTGGGGACTTTGCGAGGTGAAGGCAGTGCAAATGCCATTCATAGAGTCATTCTGGTAGGAAAAGACCTCCCAGATCCCCAAGTCCCCAACCCAACCCACCATGCCCGTCACCACATCCCTCAGTGCCACATCCCCATCATTCTGGAACACCTCCATGGACAGTGACCCCACCACTCCCTGGGATGGTGTCCTTTCCTACAAAAGAGCAGAGCTGCTGCTGGATGGACCAGCAATACACGGTCTGGAATAGGGAGGGGATGATAGGTCAAGTTCTTTTTAATCCTTGAGAAGGTTTCACTGAAGTTTGATGAAGCGACACAGTGAAAGACATCCTAAGCTCATCTTCACAGCACACAGCTCACTTCAAGTTAAATTTCTATGCTAACCCTGACAGGCAGTAGACAGTCTTTAGAATCTGACAGCAATATTGCACAACGCAAAGTGCTGAGATAATAATAGTGTCTATAGCAACCTACACTGATCAAGAAAAGCCCAAAAAAAGCTCATACGATTTATTTTTCAGATGATAGCAGGATTGACACAGATTTTTATTTTATTTTTAAACTTTTCCCCCCAGCAAAATTAGAACTATGACAGGCAACTAAAGACCTCTTGTGTTCACATGGAGAGGCTGGGGGGAGAAACAGCTCATCTGCCAGCTGGCAGGTCAAGTGAGCGTTGGTAACCTCCCAAATTCATCTTCCTGCTAAATTCTAATTCAAGTATTTCCATGTAACTGCACAGAAGATGCTTCGTTTTGTGGCTTTCATCTGTGTTATGGATCATTTCTCAGAGTATGTTGTGCTATGTGTGGCACAGCGATTATCACACTCAGGACATCACTAAGTCAGGAGGAGAACACGTCCATTGGGCACTGCTCTGCCTGTATGGTTGGGTAACCCACACGAGCCAGGTTATCTATGGAGATCATTTTAAGACATTGCAGGGCAGGTTGGTTTCTTCCTTTTATTTTTTATACACACAAGTTACCAGTAGGTTTGTATTACATATAAAAAAATTATTAATCTTTTAGTTTCATAGAGTTAATAGTGATGCATTTAGAAGCAATATGTATAGAGCTATATCCAAAGCCAGCTAGAGAACGAAGTTGGAGTTGTTTAACATCACTGCCTGCCTCAGCTCAACCAAGCATCCGAGCAGTCCTTGCATGGCAGGGCTTAGGACACTGAGAAACTTCATCACAGAGAGAAGGACTTCTCCAAAGCCCAGGAGAAGTTCACAGCAAGGAAGGGATTTCCTTGCAATCGTCCTGTAAAGTCCCCAGACAGAATTTGCTTATTGTACCTCCTCAGCAAGCCCTTACAAAGCTGGGCTTTGCCCTCTTCCCATCCCAGGCTCATACAAGCTTCCAGCCAGAGTCTTCACATCTATCAAGTGCCTGTGCCCATCACAAGAACTACTTCCCAAATAGCAAGCTAAATATAGACAGCTATTTACCCTTTCAAGAGGCAGCACCAATCTTCACAAACCTCAATATTTGGGGGGCCACTTGCTTCATCAGCATACCACCAGGTAACACAATAGTCTGCGTCCCAGACCAGAAGGCTGCAGTCAGCACAGGTCTCACAGCACAAATGCTGTTGGACACCCTGATTTCACGCAGGCAGTTCTGTCCAACAGAAAAGGAAAGAAGCCTCAGACAAAACACTGTAATTCTAAATAGCTTTAGGTACTGTTGGCTGCAATGACTTCCCTCAAAACACAAACGTGCTGGGCAGTGGATAACAGCAACACGGTCTGAACCATCTTTTGCTTTGGAATTCTCCGTGTATGTCAACTTTCATACATCCAGAATCCCTCAGGGCTTCCTCCACATGTCCTTACTGAACAAGCAACAACTGAACAGCTAACCCCGTGTTCAGACCCAGCAAACAGCCCAACTAGCAGAGCTCTCCATTACCCTCATACACCCCTGCTTCACAGCTGGGTTTCTGCTGGCTTAATCCGTGCAGGAGCACAGCACCATACTTCTTGCTGAGACAGTTCCATTGTCAAAAAGCCCCAATTATGCCTGATTAACCTGCAGTGATAGATTCTCTCTCCTGTACTAATTTGGTGTAGAGCCAATGATTAAATCCTCATTTATAAGGCAGACCATATCTCTCGCATAAAAAGATCACTGCTAGACAGCTATACCACATACCCAGTTAATTATGATTTTTATAATTTGGGCTCCTAATGGTTTCTTAGTCAGAAAGCAGTTATAGGAAAGCTTTAGTACGTAAATACTGCATAAATTATCATATTTTAAGACAAAAAAAATTGGTTGGCATTCTAATGCTGACAAACTGCATGTTACAGTAGTTAGAAAGAGCACAGAGTTTATGTACAACCCATATAGAACTGCGTATTGCTCCTATCCACTTCTTACAAACTGGCAATCACAGATGGTCTCATAAAAGACTTGGAATTGAAAATAGATCTCTGCATTAGGAATGTGCAAGTTCTACATCTACATTAACAGATTTGTAATTCACAGCATGACATTCAATGGAAGACGACACGGTAAGGGTGTTGTACATTTTAACATACTTACATAATGAGCAATTATGTTGAATATACTCAGAAATAGAATTTTCTGTAGGTTGAGAGAAATCTACAAGTAATTGCTTTCCTTTCTAGAAATTCTGATGCCTTGGGTGGCTTACATGAGCTTTTTGGTGCGTTGACACGGAACATTTTTAATAAGCAAAGTTAACTTGACCTCAAAGAGCAAGAGCCATTTTGGAAATGAAATAGAGCAAAATAGCGTCATTCTGGAGCAGTTGGCAGAATCACTGCATCACCATTTCATTTTCTCTAGACACCTCTAAAGTTGTCCCCAACAGCCCAGCCCCTCTGCGCACAGCAGCCGTGCAGAAGAACAAGGAACAATGTGATTTTGTTGATGGAAGTAAATAAAAAAGCTGTTGTCAACTTCTTTGTTCTCTGGCACCTATCCACACCACCAGCCCTACCACGCTGCAACTCAAGGATGGAGAACAGCCCGGTGACTTCGTAATTAATCCAGACAGATGTCACACGGCAGCAAAGTGACCTTATTCCAATCAGTGGGAAAGGCAATACAGAAGTACCTGCGTTTGCAGTCCCTCTGGAAGCTATTTGTGCTATAAATCATTTAGTCAATAACAATTCATAACAAATGGGGCTTGTTTTAGTTTAGTTACTTCCAGGTTGAGTTTGGAAACTCAAACACGCAGAGACAACCCTTACTAAGCACCTTTACATGCTGAAGATGTTGCAGAATGCTTCTCCCCCGTTGAATTCTTTGGGTTTTTGCTACTCCTGCCATACACCTTGTGTGCTCTGTTGTTGACTTTCCCATTCCGTTGACAGTTACAGTCACCACTGTTGTTTTAAACATTTTAAAGTGGCCTTTTTCATTTGTTTGTTTAAGTATTGGTCCTAAGCTGAGAAGCAGAGCTATTGTTGAGCCCTTCCAGGAGCTCGGACCTTCACCAGCACCACAGGGATCCCAGCACTGCCCATCCCCATGCCAGGGCTGCTGTTAGCCATCCCAGGAAGCCAATTGACCACCTGAGCTCAGGCAATATTAGTCTTGGGAACCACGTGCAGCTTCTGGACTGGCAGCAGTGCTACTTCCATGCTGCGGATATGGCAGGTCACACAGTGACCCACCATTTGTCACTTCCTTGGGTCAGAAGACCTGCTTTGGAAATAGTTTAGCCCATGAGTCATGATTTGGCCTTCTGTGCCCTAGAAAAAAAAAAAACAATTATCAGCTCAGCCTGCCTTTCCTACACACCTCCAAATATATGGGAGGAACATGCTCTGGATGCCCTTTCTTCCAGGGTGGGAAAGAGAGAAAGCATTGTTACCCTCCGACATTTTCTTCTCTATAGAGTTCTTCAGTATCAAAACACCAAGAGCAACAAGAGCTTGACTTTCTACAGCAACGGGCAGCAAACCGCATGCATTTATCTGCAAGACCTCTGCAACTCCGACAATCAGTGCAAAAGAGAAACAGTTACACAAAGCCAACATAAACCTCAAATCCCCTGTGCTCAACCCATTCAAACACCATGATGAGACAGCAGAGGTGCTGCACAGTCAGGCTCTCATCTCTCCACCCCAGAAGGGATGCATATGGTGGTCACACACACGAATGTCTTCCAACATCAGCCACCAGCAACATCATTGAGAATTCTTTAGCAGAAGTCTTTGTAGCTAAAATTGCATTGAGAAAATGTATTTTAGGTTTACTAAGTTTAACCAACTAATTCCGTACAGGCAAATTGAATGACTCATTTCACAAGTGCTTCGCATTTATTTCTCAGCAACATTAATCTTGAGGAAGGAAAGCTGCTTCTGTAGTAATATAATTGTACTTAATATTGTGCTTTTTTCCTCTGTCTTGCCTCCTTGGATGGTTCATAGTTTTTCATTGTGATTCACCACTTGTTTTCTTTGGGATGAAGAACTGGTATCAATTTAAGCCTCCACTTGACAGACTACAAAGTCTTCAGCAAAACTTGAAGTGGTTTAAGGACTTCCCCCATGTGCTGTGTTACAGCACAGTGATTCCCCCCATTAGAATCTCCTGGTTAAAGAATATCATGGTTTCTGCAGTGCCACAGCACTGTCAGAGCCTTACACTACTACATAATTACTATACTATAAGGCTTTGTTAAGCAGTGGCACAGCTTTACCTGAGTTAGAACAGACATGTTTTTGAAAAGGCCTTTAGTTTGTTCTACAAGTCTCTCTGTTTTGGGAATAATTATGAGTTGACTGCAAACATGCATCATTAGATGAACATAGTAAAGGATCTTTCAAAAATCAAGGTAATTTTCAGGGGGGAAAAAAAAAAAAAGGAAATTTGTTTTAAGAACAGGGATACGACAGCTTTGATTCAAAGCCACTCATCCACAAAGGCAGCCCCGCTTTGTTCCACACGCTCCCACTTCACCCTTCAGAATATCAAAACACTTTTTGAAGAGCACAATGTGATAATTTGGGCCCTAAATACAGAATGTTTCTGCACCCGGGAAAAAGTTGTACTTCAACCAAAAGTCACCAGAACCAGAGGCTGTTTGAACACCCTCCTCAACTGAACCGAAGCAGAAACGCCGCTGGTTGATTTCTGTTAAATCAGAGATCTCCTTTATAAAAATTAAAAACAATTTTCAGGAATGAAGCCACCTTACACACACGCACACACCCCAACCTTTAATATTTCTCAATTAAGACCTATCAAATTGAATTGCTCTTTTGCTCCACTGGTTCTCCCACAAGCTGAACAGCGAGCCTTCCTCTGCAAAGCCCAAACACTACAAAGACGCTTCTAATGGCCCCTTAAGTTCTTTTACAAAGCTGTCCTACAACAAGCACAAAGCCAGCTTAGGCAAAGCATCCTCTAGGAAGCACTGAAAAATAAAATCATCACTTTTAAGGCAACGTTTAAGAAGATACACACCAGTTTGGCTGGGTCAGGAGTGCAGTGGTGTCAGCAGTGACCAGTTGGCTACTGGCAAGATGAAGCCATTTGTTGGGGTTTCAAGGGAAGTTCATGAAAACAGAATATATTTATTCAGAGACCTTTAGATTTGGAGGAACCTCAAATAATAATAATAAAAAAAGCTAAAAAGCATTTTCTTAAGGATCTCCAAGACAGTGCTTTCCAATGCGCTGATTTGGAAGATCCTTACGATTTTTCAGCACAACTAAAAGAGCTCTGAAAGCAGCCATCATGCAAGCACAGATCCTCACTCCATCAGATGCAAACAGAAACCATTTGCTCAGGTCCTGGCAAGGAACGGCAATGCCATTGTCTGACATTGCCAATGCAGAACAAGGTGATATCACTAAGGAACACGGTCAAGCTTTTAGGGAAAGAGGGCAATGGATGTTATGTTCCTCTTGTGAAAACCAGAAGAGAAGACTCACCTTTCAGTTTCAAGCTAAGTAGAAGCTGGGAAACAGCTTTTAGCAGAAACAGGCTCAGAATATTGCGTTTAATTAAAACTAATCTGAAAGTTGAGGGCTATTATTTAATAAGAAAAGGTTTTATCTTCTGAAGAAATCACAACTGTGCTTTCTTGGCTGACAGCAATTTTGAGTAATGATCACACTAAAAGGGCTGAGGATTTATAGCTCCATAAGAGGAGCAAAGTACGAGGGCGGGGGGCAGGGAGAGAAATCATCTAGTCAGAAAGTGCATCACAGCTACAGCTTTGGGGTGACAATTTTGAGTAACTTGCACAATCCAGGTGCAGAAAAAGCGCTCCCAGAAATGTTACCAGGCAACTGTGCTGCCTGCAGACAGCAGCCCAACCGCAGCTCTGCGGCCCGCATTCCTCCTTTGAGCTCCTTGGATCACGGGAGCAGCACCATGAAGAGAAGATGCCCTTTTCCTCCCCCAGGGAGGAGAGAATTCCGAAGTGGACTTGGAGCTTCACCAAGGAAACTTTTTTTTTTAGTACAAAGAGAAGTACAGTGAAGCCCTGAGCAATGATTGCACTCTCTGGATGAAGGACTGGTTCTGTCTGCCCTTTTTCTTTGCCCATCAGTATCTCTTAAAAGATAGTTCAGGTGTTTAAATCAAGACAGATTTCAATCTGTCCACAGATCAATCCACAGAACTCCAGAAGTTGGAAAGCAGCACCTTGGTACAAAAGCTTCACTATCAAAATAACAGGCCTACAGAATTTACTTCCATTTCTCTCTCTGTTACCAAAGATTTCCAACTCCATCCTCAAATTATTTTGTGTCAATAATTACAGTGTACAAGTAGAACAATAACAAAAGCCTAATAAAAGCTCTGCTTCCCTCTTCACCAAAAACTAGCATGTATTGGTTCAGGTTATCTCAAGGTTCCAACATCACAGACATAAGCTGGCTGCCAACAGGATCTCAGGAATGAGGATGGGCTCCCTGCCCATGGTAGTGCTATTGCATCTCTTCCAGCAGTCTTCAGATCTTCTCTATCTTGCCTTTAATTGCATATCCTCATTTCCCCTCTTTTGTAACAGAAGTTCTTAAATTTGGGCTTTTAAAATCAATTGCATACCAAGCATGGAGCGATAAAAAAAGCTTTGATGCACATTTGTTAAACACATACAGATCATTTTTGCACAAAGGAAATTAATCCAAACGAATCTGCGTAACAAAAGCACTGGTCTAAGAATTAGTTCCATATTACTTTAATATGAAGTTAAATGTAATGTAACTAACGTGATATCTAATAAGTAACATCTTTTCCAGCAATGCGCTCATTGTAGTTAGTTTAATATTTGGTTAAATACAATAAATGTGACGGAAGAGAATTCTTAACTAATTATACAATGGATCATTGGATTTAACGATAGCATTTCTTGCCAGCCCCCCCGATTTGCTTACACAGCAGAGTTAAACAATAGATAATAAACTCAAAAGAGGAAAATCGATTTTTAAAGGGAATTTTTTAGATTCTTAAGGAGACACCACGAAGTCCCTTCTTACTTCCCAAACCTATAACGTTTCTGACAGGTGTTGCCTAGTCTCTTCTTTGAGGTATCTGTCATTCAAAGGCTTCCCATGTTCTTCTTGGGATGATGGAACCAATATAACACATTATTCAAGACAGAGGCACACTAATGGCATAGAGACATTTTCTGTTTTGTTTTCTGTTCCTCTCCTCGCACATTCTAACACCCAGTCTGCTTTCTGGGCACTGCTGGCATATCCAACATTCCCCATAATTCCAAGTTTGCGTTTCACAGCATGAACAGGTAACCCTTCTGCACTGCTAACCAAAACACACGTGGCATGTACGCATATATGTGGGTACCAAGCGTTGTGAAGTCAAATGCAGCACTTGGTTGAATTTGACTTCAGCTTACTGCGGCACTGAAATCAAGATCATTAAAATACATACTTGTTTTCCGTTCGTTATAATTTCAAAGCAAGTGCTGCAATTACAACGCGCTAACAAGCTGTAGTTGTTATAACAACCTGGCAAGGTTAAAGGCTTGGCTAAAGCTGTATGCACCGGAGTTTATGGTCTGTAGCAAGTGGGAATGCCCTGACAATGAACCGTTGCCACCTCACAGTTATTAAGATCAAAGTTCTTCCCTCATGCCCCCTTCTCCCCCCCCAAAAAAAAAACCCTTTTGCTTTCTTCTTCCTATAAACTTCCATATCTAGTCCTGAAGCCTCATTGCATCTCTGCTAGAGAGCTGAGAATAGCTTAGAGTAGAAATGCCATTTTATAGTGCAGGATGCTCCAGAAAAAATAACGTAAAATAAAAACGAAGCATCTTCAATGCACCAGAGAATAGGCTTCGTTAAGCGGACCAATTAGAAAAGAAACTGCCTGAGCCACGATTTTTTTTTTAAATGGAATGTAAAGGTTAACTTCATTACAGTGACACTGCTCTGGACCACAAAATCACATTCCTCCACAGAGCTGCAGAGCACAATGGTTTCACTCCGCCTTGTCCAATAAAACATGCAGTTTGATAGCCTCTCCGAGAACACAGCCTTCCTGCAGAGCAGAATAGGTGTGTTAAGTTAATTACCACTATTACACTTTTCCTTGCATAAGTCAGCACCATAAATACAAGAACAAGCTCTCTCCTACCCCCCGATTCTTTCAATTCGGTTAATTTACTGTAACCAGCTAAACAACAAATACAGCAGCCCACCAAATATCACTAATGCACTCAATGAAAACCCTTTTACAAAGGATATAAAAATATTAGGTACTTTTGATTCCTTTTTTAGCCACATACCAAGCTATTGAGTACACTAGACCTCTACTATCCCCCTGAACTGCCCATAAACAAGGAAGTAACGGCACCCAACCTGCCCACCCAACGTGCACAGCCACACACAGCCTTTTCCCCTAGTCCTCAAGAAACTCAGCAGCTCCTCAGCAAAATGAGACTGCAGTCGCAGAATCTGCTTCCCACGCAGCCTATTTTCCCCCCACGCAAACCCGAATCGTTTACCTCCAGCCCAACAGATTCTGACCCGCATTCTACCACAGCCTCTTTAGCCACACAAGGACTGCAGACAGGTTTCTAGAACCTCCCCTGACCCATCATCCCTCTCTCTCCTCTCCAGCTGCAGCTTTTTTAGGGTACTTTACCTGATAATCACCAGCGAAACCCCCACCCTCATTAGCCTTGCTCGGATCTGACCCTAAACACCTCCTAGGGCAGAAAGCTGTTGCTGAAAGCAACAAGAAAGAGCATTTTTTTTTTTCCTTGATGTGCTTTCCCAACAACACTTCAGAACTATTTAAATTCTCAGTGCAAACGTGAGGGGTGGGTGCGGGGAGCTGCTCTCATTCATTCTGTGCTAATGTGAGAGTAGAGTTGCCAGTCCCTTTTGTCTGCTGTCAACTGCTCTGGTTGAAAAAGTGGGGAAAAAAATGGAACCAGACACGTGTGCTTGAATGGAGCCTTGTCTTTCTGAAGTTCAAGTTCACACATCCTCGATACCAGTTCTCACACATGCGTGTTGCATCTCTCCTCTGCTATTAAACGCTGCGAATAAGGGTGTTGAATGTTGAGCTTACTGCTTTGCTTTTCTTCCCCCTCCTTCTATCAAAATTACATATTTTGATCCCGCAACGCTCAGAATTCGACTGATGAAATTAACTAAAAGAAGATATAATTTAACTAGGACTGTCAGTTCCTGAAATTTAAAACAATCTGGCACCTCGTGTTAACTGGAAGGCATTTAGGGATGCAATTACCAAGGCAGCAAGCTCTCAGCATTGCAGCACGTGATTCCTCTCTGGATCCTATCTGCAAGGATTGATCACACCCCACTAATGTCACACTGTCCCTCCTCCTTCCAGGATGTAAAGAACCACTGCAATCTCCACATTTTCCAGCTATATGAATGTTTACTCATCTTTATTTGGTTTTATTTGTCCATTTGCACCACTGAGGCATCTCTGTGATATTCACCAGGCAAGCAAACAAGAGGGAAAGAATTGGTTTAAGCGTCTGCTTTCCAGGCGATTAATGGCTATTAGCACCTTCTACATACTTTCCAAGAAAAGGCTTTTTTTCCTCTGCTTGAGAGTAGAGATGGCTTATACATCATCTGTCTGTATTTTGCATGGTTGTGTGTTCACTCCTACTTTCTTACCACAAAAAAACCTAGAGAGATTTCTTGAGAGCAGACAATGAAGCTAATTGGAGACCTGCTGGGAAATGTTTTGCCGTGCTGACCCAAGCCTGCATGCAGCTGTATTTCAGCTGGGGCACAAATACGTTTCTGCCATAAGGATTGCCTATGGGACATATAGGGAAATGCACTGCTGGATTCACAGAACTGCTTGGGATGGAAGGGACCTCAAGAATCATGAAGCTCCAACCCCACTGCTGCATGCAGGGCCACCAACCTCCATGTTTAATAGCAGCCCAGGGCCCCATCCAACCTGGCCTTGAACACCTCCAGGGATGGACGGGGCATCCACAGCCTCTCTGGGCAGCTGTTCCAGCACCTCACCACTCTCAGAGTAAAGAACTTCCCCCGATATCCAACCTAAATCTTCCCTCCTTCAACTTAAGACCATTTCCCCTTGTCCCCCTTGGCCAAACCACAGAATGACTCAACATTACAGACACTTACAATAAAGCACAGCTTTTACAGCAATTCACAGTAGAAAGCACTAAGAATGACTGTTAAACACATTCTGATGGGGGGGGGGGGGGGGGGGGGGGGTAATTATTTGGAAGAGTAATGCAAGCATTTATTGAAGGTAGGGAGTTTTTCTTCCCCAAGACAAATACTGTATAAAGCTATAAAACCATATAATATTGGCATTAGGAAGCCACCAGTGGTCTGTATTAGGCAGCACTAGAAATTTTCCAGCTGCTATTCAGAGACGCAGGAATTTCAATGAGAAGCTGTGATTACTATGCAGTAAACCTATAATCAGGAGAACAAAACAAGAAAAGTTGGCAATTCTGCCTCCTCGGGTACTCGTCGTCCTGTGCTGCTTACTCAGAAGTCAAAATAAAAGTTCCCAAAGTTTTCCCAGAGTTAAAAGTTCAGCATTACTATAAGAAAAAAAATAAAAAGCTAAATCACATGAATATTATGAGGTTAATTTCTTTTTTTGCTTACGAGAGGAAGAAACATCTTCAGATGATGGTTATAAATGTGACACTGTCACAGCGATGGCCTATTAAATTAGACAGTCGCTGCAATTGATTGAGAACACTTGGGCAGCACCTGCTCAGAAAGTTCTGATATGAAATATCTGCTCATAGCACAAAGGTCAAGCTTATGAGAGGATGATTTATTCTAAACAGAAACTTAGTGAATTCTTCCACTCCATTGATCAAATGCATTGGAACAACAAACGCAATTACTGTTTCTGATTGATTTATCAGCATGTTTTGGAGACCTCAGTCCAGAAGAAAAATATTATTTTAAACCTTACAGCCCAGGAGGAATCGCAGCTTAGAAATGCAGCGTTGTCAGAGAGGAAGTATTAGACTGAATATGAGAATACCAACACGTTTCTCTTAGCAGAGCATCCTCCAGTGCTATATTCAGTATTCTGAAGCACTGCAGAGCACGCTGAGATGACTTCACGTCACTGCATGCTGTGTTTTAAGCAGTCAGCCCCATGGGACCCTCAGGGCTGCGTATTAGAGAGCCCACCCTTACATCTCCTCCAGCTTCCTCCTACTCAGACACTTCCCATTTCTCACATCTCTCAGATAATTGCATAATAACACAATTAAAAATGAAAAAGCAGGGAGGGAAATGCAAAAGTGTGAATCAATTTCTGTTTCGTAGTACATTTTAAATGAAGGACAGACTACTCTCCTGAGCCCAGGCCTATGCAGTGTGCTTTACCAATGCCAAAGGGAAGTTCTTCAAGCTGGTGAAGCCTGTACAGTACCACAAAGTTGTGAGATTCCTATATCAGCACAGCACCTTTTTTTCCTATTCAAGCAAGTAAAATGATAGACTGAGCACTTCTCCATGCATGACCATTTAAGAAAAGTTTTGACATGAATTTCGCAAACAAAAACTCAAGCAACTTGTTAATGTTCCTTTCTCAATCACCTTGATTTTCAGTACCTGATTGACCTGACTATTGACTATTTGCATTAAAGCATGTCTACTTCTTGACTCTAATCATGAATTTAATAATTCTCTAATATATACCAATACTTTCAATTGTTTTCAATACTTCATGTGAACATTTCCTGCCCAGAAGCAATACGAAATCTCCATCACACTGGATGGCTGCAGACCTGGAAGTACAGTTTCATGATATATGCACAAAAACAAATGGTGAGGTTTGGTGAACTCACTGTTCTGTCATAGTCCATAATTTCACACCTGGAAATTTACCAGGAATTGCATTAAAACTCTGGGGCAAATAATGTGAATTACAAACTCCAAACATCAGAGGATTTCATTTTATGGTAGAGAGAGTGTAAATTTGCTTGGAAGGTGATATATTTCTCATTGATTTACCCATGCCAGTTTAATGTCATCGATATCTTCAGCTGCCAGAAATGGTAAATAAACGTGATAAACAACATGTGCAGTTTAGTCAAATATACTCTCACTGCAGGGAAACAAGAGAAATACTTTATAATATGTCTGTGATCAAGCACAGAACGTAAACCAGTTGCTGTGTTACTGAATTTGACTGTGCACTGTTATTTCACACACTGACACGATTTTATTTGCAACGTGTCATTTCACTGGGAATTTTTGTCATCACAGGTACTTCCTCCTTGCACAAATTACGTTTTATTTTCCTTATGGATGTGATAACTTACTTTGCATTTAAAGATTTCCATTTGCTTTGGATTAGAGCACCCAGTGAACCTGTGCAAAAACAGAGCCAAAGACAGATGCCATCGTTGTCAAACACAGATAACCCACATCTGACAGCTGCTAATCAAAACAGCTCAAGCAAGGAGAAGATATTGACTGCTATTCCTGTTATCTTACAAAAATAAACAGATTCACTGTTCTGCTGAGGACTTTGCTCATTAATTCCCTAGGACAGTTCAACATGATGAATGAATCCATTATTTGTACATTGTTTTCCTATCTTAGGAAATTAAGTGAATTAGCCTAATAAAGAAAGAATTCAGCTCTTCTAATTTGAAAGCAAAAGTCATACTTGACATTTCTGTGGAAAAACCCGATGAAATAAGTAAAAAAAAAATTAATAGTCTACTTATGAAAAGGCAACAGGCACAATATTTTGACCCTCATGCACCCTCTTAAGTCTAACAGTTTCCACAGACTTACACAAAATAGTAGAGATCCTGATTTTGATATACTGAAAGCAAATAAAGGATAAGTGTTTCCTAAAAGGGCTTTCATAACCGGGATCAGATGGAGCTGAGCTCTAAATTAAAACGCCACAGACAGCTGGTGAGAGAATAGCTCCTAACAAAGATAAAATAGGAGAGAGGTGGCGCAGGCTGCCTGGCAGATCTGGCACAGGGGAATTAAGAACAGCCCAGAGGGGTTGGAGCTGTCTCCAGCCCCATGCTCCTGCCCAGAGCTGAGCACGATGCTCAAAGGCAATAAAAACCCTCAGCCATCATCCATCTTATTGTAGTAGCTCTGCTAGGTATAAGTTTGGGATCACTGTTCCCAAAACCTGTGGTGGGAAATGAATTCCAGGGGGTATCAGACTCTCTGCATGGGGACAGAGGACTGAACTACAGCTTCTTCCCTAGCAGAAGAAAGTGTAAGCTGAGAAGGAAGGATGAAAAAACTGAAAACCCCAATCGACCCAGACATCCCTTCAAACTCTGCTGCAGTGCTCGCAGACTGAAAAACAACAGAAGAGAAGCAGAAGTTGCCTGAAGAAGGCTGTCAGCTGGCATTTAAGAAAAGCAAAAGAAAATACAGCAATGCTGAGTGACCCAGAGATGCACGTGAACTGCAGAAGAATTCTAAACTGAAGGAGAATTCATTGTAATGAAGATTCTCAGGACCCACCAAAAATGTTTTCCTAGCAGGAAACCCAAGAAAAATGAACATGCCACATAAAAGTTGTGTAGAAACTGTAAGGAGCTGCAAGCTACACTCTAATCTACTTGGAACAGCAGAAGGGGTCAGGAACATCTCCATGCCATTGACGGTGACCATTGGGCACTGCCCATCCATCCTATACTGCCTCTCAGCCCCACGTGCAGGCAGCAATGACTGGGCTTTGCCATGCTGGATATTAGAAAATTCAGGTTGGATATGAGCAAAACTTTCTTCTCAGAAAGAGTCTTGAGGCACCAGCACAGCTGCACAGGGAGCAGTGGGGTCACCATCCCTGGAGGTTCTCCAGAACTGCGGGGATGTGGCACTGAGGGACATGGTGGTGTGCATGGTGGTGTGGGTTGGGGATCTTAGTGATCTTCTCCAAACTTAATGGTTCTGTGACTCTACGTGCCATACCACAGCCCGGCTCCATGGGACACACTATCAGTGGGTGACACAAGGCTACAAAAAAAAATACGATCATAATTTTCCTCCTCCCGAAAAGCCCACAGTTTTTGAACTGTGTGGCCTGTGACAATACAATTAAAGAAAACAACAACATATTTGGTCTAGACAAGATGGAAAAAATACATGATCCAAGGTTTCTCTGAAGCAGAAATGAATTTTTCTGTAAAACAAACAACCTCACCTTGTTTTTATCAGACAGGGTCTCACTTCTATGGGGTATAAGAAATAACAGCACTACTCTACTGATGTACTCGAAATCAATCTCAGTGATGAGGTTCCCTGCTAAATCAGGCTCCTCTACCCTGTAAGTGTAGCACAGCACTGACTAAACCATCAATAAAATACAAACCAGAGGGTACCCATTACTGAACACATCACAGTGGCCACAACTTTGACTTTATGCTTAGTTGTCTCATGTACATTTGCTTCTTCTCAGGACTGCCAATGGGTTCCCATCAGAATCCTCCATTGCATGAAAATGGCCGTGGTGGATCATATATTATTTGGGATTCATTGGGTTGGAGGACATGGATGATTCAGACCTCAAAGTGCAGTTACTGAAAGCATATAGCAGCATGTAATTTCGTATTTCTTTATCTACACAACACATTCTTTCATCAACTGATGTTCATGAACTAGAGCTGCTCTACTGGTGTGCAGAATGAGTTGCAAGCCTTCTCTCATGTATACCTAGGAGAGCACACTGCTGTCTTCTTAAGGGCAGCCACTCAAACCAAGGGCAGGCATTATTGTTCTGATGCTCCATATAAAGTTGCAGAACCCCCAGGAGGACCAGGAGTCCTAGCATCTCCCTGCATCCAGGACTACCACTAAGCCAACAAGAGAGCACAATTATTTTAGAAGCTAGCCAGCCTATATCCAGCTTTTTATATATAGTTTTAAGAGCTGGCTTTTATCACCCACTTTAGAAGTGCTGGCCGCTCATCAGATTGGTAAGTATGCTTGAGCAGAAGCAGAGACAGATTGTGTGAAACATGTTGTGATTTTCAAGGCTCAGTAAATATAAGCTAAGAAATACAAAAATGTAATCATGAAAAAACACATAGCCCAAAAAGTAATTAAGGAAAGCATGTGTAACAAAACAAGTTAGGTATAAATGCAAATGATGCTGCACTATTCAGGACATTTAGAAGATAAATAGAATTTAGCCAGTCTGTGTAGGATACCAAAAAAAACCCTCACATTTTGTTATTGACAGATGAAGAGGATTTAATTAGCAGCAGGGGAAGAGTGGAAGAAAAGCTATGCCCAGTTAAAGGAGACAAAATTAGTTTTAGTAATAAGGACATTTAAGACTTTGTCAAGTGCAAGTTCTCCTGCTTTGAGCCCTTGTTCATCTTCTCACAGATAGGAGGAGGAAGCAAAGTCCTCTGGGGCAAGCTATTCTTGTACCACTCCACCAACGCGATTCACATTCTCCCTTTAAAAAGCTGATCCTGACTGTGGGTAGAGATGGAGTGCAGACAGAGGGAGACCTTGCTTTTGTCTTGCATGACAACTCCTAAATGAATGATCATGAAGCCTGAAAATCCGTGTGCTTAAAGGTAAGGATCAAAATCCAGCATGAAGCATTAACACACCTTTCTATTGATTCCTATGGACATCACATAGGACCCTAGAGATCTCAGCACAGATGAGAACTGTAAAATATACTCACAATCCTGTCAAAACTTGAAGAGTAATAACCTAACATGAAGTTGCTAAATTGGAGATCCAAAGACATCCATCAAAATTTCATTGAGGGGCACGAACGTTTTGAGTGCCACCAGGGTAAGAAGAGTTGTTAGCATGGTAAAAGGGTGCATTTTCTCTTACTTTCCAAGTCCAGTTAAACGCTGTCATCCTCTACAGAAAAGTTAGAAAACATACAACAAAAATTAAATTAAGGCAGAAAATATTAGGTTCAAGAGAAGCTACCCTTTGCAAACAGCTTAATTTCTAAGGAAAGAAGGCAAGACCACAATATCCAAAAAGGCAGCTTAACATTCAGAGCTTGAGTGAAACTCAAAGATGAACACAGATCTGCTGCCAGGTTTTAAAGGACTTTTTATCGCCAAGAAAGTTTGCATTGACTTGAGGGAAGATGAAACTGGTGAAGAAACACAGCATGAGCATCCGAGGATGCAAGCAATCATCAGGCAAGGCTTCAAGACCCAAGGAGATCAGAATTGTTGCCTATAAATTCTTAAGTAATCACAAATCCACAACACCTCGTTTCTTTTGAAAGCATTGGACATTCCCTATGAGTCAAAATCTTTTTGAAAGATGAGCAGTGAGGTCCAGATTTGGCTGAGCTCCTGCCTGTAACACAGACTAAGCCCTTAGTTTGCACTCTGTGTACAATAACAGTAAAATGTTGTCCTTAGGGGAAAAGGCACAGGGACAAAACTCAGGTAGCGCTCAGAGGGAAAGAAATGTAGGCTTGCGTGCAATGCTGGGATTCAGATAGCAAACCAAGGGTTTGAAGGCATCTCAGCAAGACCTCAAGAACCCACCTTCAGCTGGAATTGAGTCCGCAGCAACAAACCCCTCCTTCCCAGCACAGGGGAAATGAGGTTTTCAGAAACTATTTTGGGCTCTTATGGAGATTAACAGAATATTTTCTTTTCCACCAAAAGGCCCAAAGTGCGAACAGGTGGCAATGCTCCCCTTGCTGAAGCTGGATAAAGTTATTGGGAGGTTTTGCAGACTTGGTTGTCGCAGTTCTCCCACACTTAAACTACTTCACGTATAGCAGATAACAGAAGCTCTAGCTTTTCTGTGAAAAATCACACCAGAGAACATGACTGTGTGTCTCAGTAGTTGCCTCCTGCTTCCAGGACTGCATAAACTAGTAAAGTTTTGGGGCTGGCATAAACACTCTCTGAAAATGTTTTTACCATTTATATGTAGAGCATCAGATTCTCCCATCAATTACAACACCAGACCCTCCGACAAACCTTCTGATAAGATTGGGGTAAATGAGTTTTCATCTGGCTTCCATGCTTGGTTCACTATTCAGGTTTCTCAGTAGGCTCAATCACAGATCTCAAAATGCTCATCCTGATCCAGGCCAGCAATAATCTGTGGGTCTCAGGTGTAAACTGAGGCCAACTCTACTCCATATGGTGTAAAACCAGATCAAGCAAAGGCAGAGTTCAAACCATCAACATCTGCAGTGCAGGTAAGAGAAAAAAAAAAAGAATACACTTACTGCTAAAAAAAAAAAAAAAAAGTAAAGGCTGATAAAGGAAAAAAGGAAACAATTCTCTCCTAAAAAAAATACAAAGCAGAAGCTCTCACCGTATCACTGAGACAGCTGTACCATTTCATAAAAACAGATTTTCTCTACGAAGCACAAAAGCCTGACAACAATTCTGCATTTCAGACAGGAATAACAATCCTTTTGTTCTGGTTGCTCTTCAGCTGATTCCTTTCAAGTAAGGAACAATCCTTTTCAGTTTTCAGAGCTAGAAAAGATTACCTGCATCTCATCTCGTAATCAAAGCTGTTCTTATCTGTAGTATGATCTATATTTGATTGTTCTTCTTCCTTGCCTGCATGAAAATGCTTCATATGGACTTAGCTTATATGTTGCGTATTACCACAAAAAAAAGAAAAAAAGCAAACCAAAACCATATTCTGTTTCCTTGGAAGTAAACGTTGTCTTTTGCTTTGATTTCAGAGATTGGGTCCTGAATGCAGCCAGGAAGAACCAGGAACCAACAGCACGCTCAGTGACTCAACAGGATGCAAGGAGACAACATGTAGGCTTGGAAAGCCATTGAACACTGTGCCAAGCTTACAGGAAGGAAGAGCTCCAGAAATGAATGTTTAAAAAAGAAAAAAAAACACACACCCAAAAAGAACTCCACTCCCAGCCAGCCAAACCTCAGCGTGCCACACCAGTAGGGTCCCATTAGAGAAGAAACGAGCAAACGCTTCCGTCCTGCACTTTACTGAATGGGAGCATGATGCTGTAGAACCTGCTGTGACACTCCTCATGTCCACTTGCAGCAAGTTGTGCAGCTGTAGTAAATCTTTGTCTCATCTGCATTCCCTGATGTCATTATGTAAGTGGTATCACTGATCTACTTTTCAAATCACAACCATTGCAAAAATGGCATCCTTCGCTACACCAAATCCAACTACAGTGCATTTTGTTCAGCTTTCTTGTACGTTACATAGAAGAGAATCTACTTGTCTCTTGACTCACTACAGACATAAGCTTAGAGTTCTGTAAATATACTGTGTACCAACGCTTTCCTATGATCATCCTTAAGGGTTGTCTTGGGATGTAGATAAACTAGGGGAAAAGGAAGCTGCAGCATTGCACACCATGTTTGACAGTCAACATGTTTTTTCCTCCTTATCTACATCAATTCCTGCCACTCAAGTGGAATTACTCATTCAAAGCCAGAAGCACCAACACTGGTTTCAGAACTGGGGCTGAATTCAGGCATTTCGTTCTCTCCTCTTCAAATTTCGCAGATGTCTTTAGCTGAAGATTCATTGGCAAATAAACATACACGTGCTATTCATCAAAGGGATATTTTTTAGTTCACCGCTGTATCTACAGCTCTGCAGATCAAATCTGGGCAATCCTGGCAGCATCCCTGCTACCCTACCAAAGCTTTTATACCACCACCCAGCACCACAGTAATTCCCATCATGAGGAAAGCCATGGTAAGCAGGCAGCTATCAGTGAGCTCTATGAAATGACATGGCAATTTCTACCCAGCTCTTGTGCACCTCATTTACCTTCCGCACAGGCTCATAACCTCACCTCTGCCTGGCTTTCTGCAGTCAGATCAACCATTCCCACTGACAGTTCATATATTTTGCCTTCCTTTCAATTAGGACACCAATACACACAAATAATGAGGTGGACAAAAAGTAGCTAGATTTCAGTTTTAATCATGTCTGCTGTGCATATGGAAAACCACCTCAGGCATAATGAAGTCAAACATACTGCTGGGTGTCCCCAGTATCAAGGGAAGGAATTACTTGATTTGATCACATAAATATTCTACAAACAAAATGCCTTTGACTCACTGTAGAGTGCTCATTGCACAGACCAAGTTTTAGTCTAATTACTTCAACCACTGGGCTTTCCCCACAGTGTAATCTGTATTGTGACACAAGCATTCTGGCACATGAATTAAGTATGCTAAAAAGCTTTTCAAAGGTATGAGCTTACGGAGTCATTCATTGCATTTTCAACATCGTACTACAATGCAAGCTTAAAAGGAGGAGCAGGGTATGTCAAAATAGGAGTAAGCAATCCCTAATTTTAGGCATAGGTAAGAAGCTGAAATACACGCTCAGAATAAGGTTGAAACTTTCTAATGAGTATTTCTTGCTTTGTTCCACGTTCCTGCTTTCCTGCTTTGCAGAGATCCTTTGGTGTTTTCCATCAGTGTGATCCAAGCACTTGGGTGCAAGCTGCACACAGCATTGCATCTGCACTGCTGTCTCCGTGAGTACACATCAGCCTATACATGATATCTTAACAACATGTTAAGAAACAATTTATTTTTGGAAGACATACTTGAAGTTCAAACCTGTAGCACTCTTTGTGAGCCATTATCTCAGCAATTTAGGCACTCTCAAAATAAGCTCTTATACTTTGTAAGAGTGTTCCCAAGACAGATTTCCTGTAATAGCATTTTGCACAACAGCATCGCCTATTTGAGAGAGCAGAACAGACATTTCCAAGCTTCACATGCAAGAGCATCCTGTGTGCCCCCTACCAAGCACAGAGCTCTCCTTTCCTTCCCAAAGACTTGGCTTACTCACAACGGTACCACTCAGTGACCCACTTACAGGTTGTTCCTCACTAAGTTAATACACAGTGCAGAGAACAGTAAAAAAGGGAAGAACTAAGACACCACTTTTTTTTTAATTGGAAATGCTTAAGTGGAAACCTGAGCCACTAACTGGTAAGGAGTTTTAAATCATCCAAATGAAAGCATTCACCCTAGGACCCTCATGCTTTGCTTCCACTGCATCTCCAGGCCCAAATTATCCAGCCTAAAGAGAAATAGCCAATCGTGGAGATATTAAAGGCTTTAATAACAGATTCCTAGTACAACAAATACTATCCACAGAGAACATCAGGAATCCCAGGAGGTAGCAAGTTCTTAGCAACATACAAACATTTCTCAGAAAAGGCAAGTTTTAAGTATATGTTCAAGTGGCTCGGGACGAGCAGCAGAGCTTTCAGGTTGACTTTATGAGTCCTATCAGCAAACTGCAGTCTGCTTCCTTTCCCATTTCCAAGTGGAAATTTTAGTTAATCACTTCCCTGAATCCCATATATATATATATTTTTTTACTTAGGTTTCTGCCCAGCAGCTGCATCCACTCAGTGTCAGACTCACTACTGAAACTAAAAGCTGCCACAAAGACCTTGCCATGATAGTTATTACTCTCCACCCTTGGCCAGAAGCATGACAACAAAGTCATGGTTCAGGATGAGAACACTTTTCACTGAGACAGTCAAGTAGATATATTTGGTGTTTCAACTTCAGGGCTATACGTGCTTTGAAATATTGAAGCCTTGGGGACTTTTGTATCCCAGAAGTTGAATATAATGTGAGAGGGGGCAAGGGACATCACGGCACTGAGAAGCCTGCTTATGAAAGGTAACCACTGCTCATCGAGATCACAACAAATGGCTTCAATCAAAAAAAAGCTTACACACTAAAAATTCTTCCACAATTTTTGCTGAAGTCTATAGTCAGGTACATGTTTAGACTTTCTGAAGTGTTTTTGGTGGATATTTACAAATCCCAGAATATTCAGCTTATCCAGTGGCACTGGCTGCTCTGCCCAGCTTTGCCACATCCTTCAGTAGACTCAATTTCCTGTCCTGACAGAAAATCGCTTTCTTAGAGAAATGAAAATAAACTAAATACAAACATCACACCCTTCCTTACCTCCAAATTAGTCAACATTAAATTAGCCTAATTCTTACTTCTCACTGTCATCAGTATTTCACCACGACCATAGCCTAGCCTCTATCAGTCCATGTGCACGCCAGACACAATTCTCCGTACCAGAATCCCAGAAGGAACATTAACATCCTTGGCACCACTCATCAGAACACAGTGACATCATTTTGTGTGTCCTATGGCACATCGGGACTGCAGGGCAGCAGGCAGGGACATACAGGGAATTGCCCATGTAGCAAAGTGCAGCCCACGTCCAGCCACCTCCAAGACCTGGATCTCAGTTTCTCATTCCAAATGCAGAGCTCATTCTGGGCCAATGCCTTGACCCAGCATGTTGACCCAGCATGTTAAGAGACCTTTTTAAGAGACATCTTAAAGCATCCGTCAACGTAACTGAAAGTGGTACATGTTTACAGGATATGAAGCTATTATTCTAGAGCTAATCCTCTTCCAGGGTGACTTTAAAAGAATAAATTGAAAAATATCACAGGAGTTGATTAATAAGCCAATTATAAGTCATTCAAATGCAATAGGATTATTTCCATAAGGGAATTGGTCTGATTTCCATTTCTAGATGCAGAAGTAATATCTTGTTGTAAACATAGATGAGCCTAATTTTAGAGCATATGGACTCTGCCATGTGGTTGTTTACTTAGAAGGGGTGCTTTAATTTGTCTTGGCACTTTCTAGTGTTTAGGGTGCCTTTCAGGATAAGGAAGAGATGTATGGACACATTGTGGGCTAAGACAGAATATAATTAGACAGAAAAAGCTTTACAAGATCCTTTTTTATTATATCCACAACACTGAACACATTATCAAGCTTTGTACCCTATAATAGAACTCTCAGCATATCCTAAGACAAACCAAGATTAAAATAGCACCATGAACAGTCCTCCATATGTGCTTCCACAAAGAAGTACCATGCAAAGGCAAGTCAGCTACAAGGAAAACAAATGAGTGAATATTTTCTATATATGCATTCTGTCATCTGTTTAGAAAAAGCATTAAACAGAACCCTTAGGACTTTCGAACAGCATCTTGCCCATTAAAAATACTACATACTAGCTATAGCATTGATAAAATTGTTTATTCCCTAAACACTGGTGTGCAGTCTATTTTACTCCCCTAGGAAATGAGTTGAGACTTGGTTGTAGCTGAGACACATCAGTCAAGATGAAAATCTGCAGAAAGCAAATAGCCTATACACATCCTGAGGCTACAATAGCTGTGGGAAAGGCAAACACCTGGAAGAAAATACTCAGGTTTGACACTAGCAGATGCTCTGCTGAAAATTGTTCTTAAAAGTGTTGTTAAGAAAAAAACCCAACCATTGGCTTGCTGTACCAAGACCTATGGGCATACCTATGCATACAAGCACCAAAGGCGGATGCTCTACCTTCTACCCAAGGAAAGGTAAGTTGCAAAGAGACATTTGTGCAATAGCAGCAAGCTGGATGAGCGGGTCCAAAATGAACCAGCAGTATTTTAGTGAATGAAAAGCTAGGTGCCATTAGGAAGAAACACAGTCACACAGATTCAGTAGAACCGCAGTTATAATCAGTGCAAGTTTAACCTGTGTGACATCTTCAGGTACTGTTTGCTGAGGTCACTGCAAGAATTCAGGTTAGGATTCAAACAAGTCTGGAAATCAAATCATGGGTGATATACAACCATGATGCCCAAAGAAATAAAAAGACTCTGAAGGCAGTGCCACAGTTCAAGCTTTGCTCCCTTGGAATACAGAAATCACATACTCTGAGTTTCACAGGAATCCAGGATCATATTAATACAGGTTTTAGCATGTAGAAAATAAGACAAATTCCTGATGTTGCTAGACTTACAGAAACATTGCTCAGATAATCTCTACAGTGTACACAATTATGGTACCATAAAAAACACAAGCACTGGAAGACGTTCCCTCTGTGCCGCGAGGAGTCCAATGGAATCTGTAATCCAGCCTCCTTCCCGAGGAGGAAAGTAATCGTGGTGATGGAAATCAGCACAAAGCGTGTTTGCATATCAAAGATAACTCAGCCCCAGATAAACCTCAACACCGCTTCATCTGCATTCTGACAAATTCCAAGAATTAATCAAGACGTGGTACAAAATTTCCCTAACTTAATTAGCATGAACAAAAGGGAAGTGGAAGTCCCTGCACACCGCTTTGAAGGCTCATTAGTGCTCAACAGCATCCTGATAGCATTGAAGTGAAAGAGGGGGGACCAGAGCAGAACACGTGTGGAAAGACAGAGCCACACAGAACTGAGATACTGCCAAGAGATGCTGCAGAGCAACACAGGGTGAGGTAACAGCTTAATACACTCCACAGAATGGGCGGGTTTTCTCTGATGCTTTTTTCCCCCTCCATAAATATATTCTGGTTTTGTAACCACTGCAACAAAACACTTTACTGCTCTGATTTTTAAACTGACAGCAAGAACTCTCGCTTATTTTCCTGCTTCAAATTGAATCCTAATTATAAGGTGATGCGAGGATGTCCTGTAGCTGTCTGAACTTTGAGACAAGCCTGGGAAGCCCAGGAGCTAAAATACATCTCCCATTAAGCTAAAAGGGCCATTCTGAAACTGTTATCACCCCGTGACAGCTCCAAGGCTTCACTAGGAGATCTCACCATAGCAAACCATGAAGAAACAGCTTTCAAAAGTACCTGACTGAAAATGCACAAAAAGAGCATCCCCATTCAAACACTCTGCTCAGAAAATTGTCCCTCGTGTAAAAGGTGGTAGCGAGCACTGACGCAATAGAAGAATGAAACTTGAGCTATAATTACACTATAGTCAAGCTATGGGATGTTATCAGAAAAAGAAGAACTTGCCCTATTTATTTATACTGGATAAAGGACTTGGGATTTTTTATTATTTATATTAGGATTATGCAACAATTAATTGAAATACTCTGCAAACCATTGAGAATGTTAATTGGCTCAGTCTCCAATTCTACAACCAAATATTCTGTATCTACCCCACTAAATGAGGAAGGAAAAATACCTCTGGGATGAAACAAAAAGTTCGTTAGAGCCTTGTCAATAGGAGAGCCCATACTTCATTGCCTCTGTTCTCACTGCTGCTTTTGCAATCAATGGGAATGAGTATTTCAACACTTTGCTGAGCCTCCCATCCAATATAACCAAAGATTCATGCTACTTACTTACATTTTCATTTTAATAGATAGCAGATGATGTTTGATCATTTAAATCCATGTTATAGTTTAGTAGAGCTGTTTTCTTCCTTTTCTAATTTGCTGTCAGTGATCTCAAGAGCTTCAATTGTTTGGTTTTTTTTTTTGCAGTTCTTTTTCTATGTAACTTGCCCAGCTGTACAATTGCTCGGTTAGAGCATAGCAATGTATCAAATGAATCAATTACATTTTTTAATATTGAAAATATACCACAATATCTGAGAGCGATTTAGAATGCTGGCAGAGGTACTGAATGCAGTCTTTCCTGACCAAGAATGTAATCTACTCTCCCTACAAAACCCCACAGGAATTTAAAGCTATCTATGGCATAATCCAACTTCTGAAACCAACTACAGAACACTACCCATTTGTTCCTTATTTTATTAAGCCTCACTCAAAAGAGAGAGATAAATTCCTGATGTAGCCTTTTGACAAGGCTGACATCCTACAGAAACAATACCGACTCTTAAAAGTTAGCCAAGTGCGATAGTTCCAGCAGGACTTCCATCCCATAAATCTTCCCTTGTTAATAGCCAGCTCTCCAGCCAGCCTGGGGAGCTTCACATTCTAAAGAAGTAAAAGAGGGAAGGGACTAGGTCTGATCTCCCAGTAAAGCATGGTTAACTTTAATGTTTGTTAAAGCTAATCCTATCATACGTGGACTATTGTGAGTTTATTTAACCCAATGACATAGATGCATAAGTACCATCAAATAGAATCATAAAAGTCAGAAAAGACCAAGTAGAAAGATTTCAGAAACAAAACAGATCCTAACATTGAAAAGCAGTCACCTCTGGGGCAAAAATGGTAACCTAAAAACATCAGCAGCACTTAGCAGAAAGTAAAGCAACTGCCACATCAAGGTGAAAATGAAAGCTGGGGAATTACGCAGGCAGCAATCAAATACTTAGAATGGACTTTGTACCAACACTAACAGATGTTATTCATTGGAAAGAGTCACAAGCACATTATTTTTAAAAAAAAATGGCACTTGACATAAATTAACACTTGGTACTGTGACAAAATATTAATAGACCGCAACAAAATCAAAACCTCTCTTCTGTTAACAACCAGGAATTCCTGCCCTTGAGTTAGACAAACAGAAGGCACTTGCTTCTGAGTGTGGGAGAGATAACAGGAGAAACCACGTGCATTCATTCAGTCAGCCCTTAGTGAGTATGCGATTAGAATGGTAAACCCTACTTCACCCAGATTGGGTATCGGGAAGAATTTCATCTCAGAAGGAGATGTGATGCATTGGCACAGGCTGCCCAGGGAGGTGGGGGAGTCACTGTCTCTGGAGGTGTTTAAGAAAAGGGCAAATATAGTACTTAGGAACATGGTTTAGTGGGCAATATTGGTGGTAGGTAGATAGTTGGACTAGACGATTTTAGAGGTCTTTTCCAACCTTAATGATTCTATGAATCACCACAGGTATGACACAGAAGTACGATATGTTGCTCTCTTCAGGGAGTTTCCCAAAAGAAAGCAGTTACTTCTCACTTGTATTAGACTTACATGGCAAGTTCTGGGTTACACTGGGGGTATAGGGAGCATGTTCTGTTAACAGTGAACAAAAACTGCCCTATGGAGGACGCAGCAGTTCCACCCTGCTCCAAACAGACCCACTGCTGTCTCATGCAATGCCTTTGGTAATGAATCATTTGGAAAAAATATGGATTTGAAGGCTGGACTATTTGATGGACAAAGAAAAGTTTGGATGGTCACAGCCAACGGGTTGTCATCAACAGTTACGCCCAGGCAGTCTGGTCACAAGTGGTGCCCCCCAAGGATCAGTCCTAGGACCAGCATTCTTCAATATCTTTATCAACTGCACAGACATTGGGATTGAGTGCACCCTCCGCAAGTCTGCTGATGAAACCAAGCTGAATGGTGCAGCTGATACCATCTGTTGAATAATGTATTGCTTAGCATGCATGCTAAGGTACATCATAAAAGGAGAACATCAGATTGGATGCTCTGTGAGAGAAAGAACAATACAAGTGTATACAATCACATCTGTTGGGCAAATGGGCTTATATGGAGATAGTCATCGGTTAAGGATACTTGTTTATGAACTGGAGGGATTTCCACCCAACATCTGTTCCTGCTACTTGGTTTTACGCACTCAAAAAATAAAAGCCAAATACAAACTCCAATTTAACTCAGCCCTGTCAGACAAACCTTCAGAGCTGAGCTGCAATCGCTACAAAGGGGCACTAGAAATACCTATTACAGCTTGAGAAATTAGTCCTAGCAATCATCCACACTGCAGCAGTGCCAAGGAACTTCACTGAGTGTACCTTTGCTTGACTCAGGAGTGCACTTCTGAACTCTGTTTCCCAACCATCCCTACTTAGAGGGGTTTGATGCACACTGTGGAGTCTCGGAGCCCATGAGCTGCCTCCCTTCCAGCCGATTGTCACCTAGCTGAATGTACCCCACCTGCAACAGGATGGCCACAAGCACTGGGATAACCAGCATACAACAGGAAAGTCAGTATGCTACAGAACACTATGTAAAGGACACCATTGTACAGGCACAGCTTGATGTAGCCACGAACTGGCTTTCCGATAATAATGGCTCCAAGCTATTAGCTGGATTTGCTAAGAAAAGCTACAGGCAAGATAAAGCCCTATGAAATAATTTAGTCTCCTCCTTTATCAAGTTTATCCTTGCAGATTGCAACAAATCCTAATTACTCCAGCTAAGCCAGTTTAATTGAAAGCACAATCCTAGCCTGCTGGGTTAGTGAAAGAGGAAATAAATCATACGTTTGCATGTAGGATTTTCTTTTTAATAGGACAACAGAGAGGATTTGTTGCAGATATTCATTATTTTTCTGCGGTTCATCGATAGTCATTTATGTTAATAGCATGCTCCAAAATTTGAAAAAAAATGGTCAGAAATCCATGAACACACCAGTATAAAAAGAGAAACAAGCAACTTCATCTTGCTGGTGGCAAGGAATGTTACAGCAGAAAGAACAGGGAAAAATGGGTTAAGAATGGAGGAAGGGGAAAGCTACCAGTACCAAATAAAAGTTGTCCATTCAAATACACGTACCAAGGGAACTAAAAGCAAACCAATGAGACATCAATAACCAATACAATTACAAAAAGGAAATTGACAAGAGAAACCTTCTGAGGTCTTGTGTTCAATAAATCCTAGGAACTGAGGAATTTTACAAGTCTGTAAGGACTCCTTGTGTAGTCTCCAGATGTAAAATTGGCAAGATGGATACCCAGAGTGTTACAGCCTAAATAACATGGCATTAATCCCACAGAACAGCTACAGGCTGAAATGCAATTAACAATAGTCAATATGGCTTCCCAGGAAAGTTCTCAAAACTTTTACAGCTTGGAAGATTATTCATCCAGTTGATTGAGGCAGCTGTTTTGACTCACTACATTTTAATTCCTTCCAAGTATTAGGCCATTATACATAAGACAAGCTGGGGAGACAGTTAAAAACAAAGCATACTCACTGCTAAGATATTGTGTGGTACCAAAAGGATATGTAAGATAAATTTCAAAATTGACTTAGCAACAGGTCTTAATTGAGTTCCTACCGAGAAAGCCTCAGTTAATACGGACATCACTGGTGGTTGCTACAGAGATTAGTGCTCACACCAACACTGCTCAGTATGGCAACAAGCTGCTCCAGGCAGTTCAGTAGGGTAATACCTGAACACAGGTCACTGATATAGAAGTGCCCAAACCGCCTATGGAAAGAGTCACAACACAACCAGATTTTATCACAGCCAAGTACCAGGTAACTCGTAAGATGACAGAGCACATCCACTGTCTCAAAAGATACAGAAATTACTCAACAAGGTGAATTTCCTGGTGAGTGACCAAAAAAAAAAAAAAAAAGCCTTGAAAGATATGAAAGGGTTATGTGGCTATTCCACAACAATTTCACAGCAAAGTAAATACAGCGGTGAGGAACTTCTCCATCAGATGAAAATAACAAAATCCAATGGCGTGAAGTTCAAGCTTGAAATTCAGATTTAATTTGCTAGTAAGGAAGGTGAAGAGCAGCATAAATAATGCTCTGGAAGGAACTGTATCTATTCAGATCCTCGAGGCAGTCAAATTGGTTTGAATTCATCCTCACTGATGTGTGTAAATTGAGCAAACTGGTGACTGAGTCAAGGAAACCTGAGCACGGATTGAACATAACAGAAAGCACCAAATGACACAGGAGAGGACGGGCAGTAGATGCGTCACCTCACCACTCATGCTCTTTTGGTAAGGCCTTGCATCTGCTGCTGTTTGTATTTAGGATTTGCCATTGCAGACACTTAGCGAAGAGATTTAGCTTGTTTTGTATTGCTCTAAAAAAAAGGGTAATCACAGCTGAGGGAAATAAGCACGTAACATCTGATTCCAAAATATCTTCAAGCAATTAATTTAACACGCGTGTCAATTGCTGCAGAAATGCTGCCACCCAGCTGTAGAAAAGAATAGGAAGACTTCATTCCAGCGCACCTCAGCTAGGGGGAAACTTCCGCCCTGCTCTCCAGAGCACTTCCTTTCCCCTTCCCAGCACCATCACAGTTCCCAGACGTTGGCTGTTCTCTGCTTTCTCCATCCAGTCCCCCTGAGCAGCACTGGAGCAGTACCCATCATCCAGTCTGCACAAAATGAAGGAGCACGACTATGACATTTCTTCATGAAGCCCACTGCAGGTAGTAAAGCCCATACTCTTTTGTCTTCCCTGGCTAAAAGGCATTCTAATTACCATACAGTGAGTATTATAAAGAATCAAATTCATTTCATAGCTTATTCCACCAAGTGGAAATCATCTGCAATAGGTTTATGTCACCAAGGTACACAGAGGGCTACAAACCTAAGTGGAAATGATTTACTCACTGTGACACAGCATGAATAAAGCTAATAATGCACCTACTTGATTACTACTTTTTGCATGAGAGTTCAGTCATGTGGTTGTACCCACTCCGACAGCATCACAGAAGCATAGAATGGCTGAGCCATATCTGGACCCTTTGCAGAGAGCAGAGTCTGGTTCCATCTTTATTTCCTTCCCCTGCCATCAGGTGTTTATGCCTTAAGATAGGACCCCCGCAAGTCTTCTTTTTCCCAGGTTGAACAGTTTTGAACAGCTCCAACTCTATCAGCCTTTCCCTCTATACCATATGCTTCAGTCTTCACCTTCATGACCCTTTGCTGGGCTCATTCCAGTATGCCCAATGCTTTGCTTGCACAGGGGAGCCCAGTCCTGAACACTGCACTCCAGCTGTGGCTTCACCAGGGCTGAGTGAACAGGAAGGGATCACCTCTCCTGGTCCAGTGGCAGTGTTCTTCCTGATGTAACCCAGGAGGTTCCTAGCTTTCCCTCCCACAAAGACACACTGCTTGCTCACAGTCATACTGACCCCTCCAACAGACCATTGGTAACCAGCCTCCAGCCAGACTTCCTGCTACTCATCACCACTCTTGCAAATCATAAGCTCAGCCTGAATTGCAAACCACATTTCTTTACTCTTTGAAAGGCAAAGCTGTGTTTCCAGCTAGGCAGATGACAAATGTGTTTCACCTCCTCAGAAACCAGCCTCATGGATGCTGACTACACCCATGTCAGTACTACATACAAAGCAGCCCTATACATTACAGTTTTGTTAGTATCTCAATTGCTTCCCAGCAGTTAAGAAGCAACCTGTAAGTATCAGACAGCTTTAAGTTGTTCTTGCATGAGAACCTGCACTACCTATTTCACAAAAACACCAGGTGTTTACAACTAGTGACAGCTTTTGTCCTGTGAACAGTTATCCAGACACAGCAGTTCAGTGCAGAATCAGTGGGATGATAATGACAGGTAATGACACCTGGGCACAGCACAGAAGAGATGGATTAAGCCCTTCAGAATCTGTGCAACTCCTCAACAGCACTCTACAGTGAGAAATCCCACAGCAGCTTCATGTAAATAGGGAATAGGGGGCACATCCAGAGGTGGTGCTGTCCCTGTGGATGTCTGGAATTCCATCAGCTACTGTTACACAATATTTTCATTGACTGGAGGAAAAAAAAAAACCCACACAATTACTGTTCTGAGGAAGACTTTCTCTTACCAGGTAAAAAAAAAAATATCAGGACTTCTTCTGAGTTCAGAGCTCAGAAATACACAGTCACCTCTTCTCATTTCCAGGACTCCGTTTTCTGAACTACAAAATACCTTTAATAAGGTATTTTACTAAATACAAGGATTCTAACAGTGGGATACTGCTCAACCAGATTGCCCACAGGACTTCACAGAGCACCCCAATATGCATCTATAACCTTAAATTTCCATATAGGAGAAGCAGAAAGACGCAGCCATGGAAGATAAGGTATAGCAAAAAGCACAAACTAATACAATAGGGAGAGCATTCCAGAGAACAACTGAAATACTGTTGATTTCTCTACCCAAAGCTGTGTTGCAAACCGATCCATCTTCTGAAGTCGTTTTCATTATAACTGAATTTATTTAGCCAAAGGAAATAAAGGTCAAATGACATATGGTCCCACATGGCACAACCCAGATGAGCTAGAGAGCAAGTCCTTCAGTTTGGTAAACAAATGACATTTTTCATCTCATTTGTTGATCTCATGTCCTTTAACATATGCAATGGTTTTAGCTAATGAAGCTAAGGGAGTAATGAGAGAACTGTGATGTATTCAGGCTTACAGCTGAGAGAGAACCGTTGTTTTTAGGAGTGCTCGAATACAGTATCTTATTTCAGCAGTAACAACCCTGCAGTACACCAGTCATCAAAAAGCACATTATACTGCTAAACAAAAGACGTGCAATAAAAAGATGGAAAAACAACCACCTCCTGCCCAAAAGGGCTCTGGTTACCAGGAGCCATCCGTGATGGAGCACCGTATCACAGCAGGACCTTCTACAGCAAATAACTTGCAATTCACATCTATGCAACCACACCAACCCAGCCATTTGCACAATGGCTTGAAGCTTCCAAAACTGCCTACCTCATGCAAACCCCTTCGAAAAGTTTCCATCACTTACATTTCAGCAGCCAGCTCCTCTATTACACTTAACCTGTCACAACTTCCAGGCTAACAATCACAATTCTTTCTTTGACAGGTTCTTCAGATTTACATTTACGTGAGTGGCAATAAACCAAAAGAACCCATCAATTTCTGCCTACTGTTCTGTTCGCCAGTTCTGCCATTGAGTTGCATAACTTCTATTCCTTATTATTTCACTAATTGTTTCTACCAGATATGTTCAAAGTTACATTGCACAACAGCTGGAGATTGCATTAAGCTCCCACTGATTACTACTAACTGGTTTCTACTATTTGCAGTGAGAAAGCTAAGAGCACAAAAATACAGTGCACCCCTCAAAGACTCATTTCTTCAGCACAAAGTATGAGCGCACTTTTATTAGAAAAATTAGAACCACATATGGAAACAAAGATTGGAGGAAGAAGATGAAAGCTCACCTCCGTGCCACTGTACACAAACCCTGAAACAGCATTTTAAGCGTTCTTAATGCAAGTCACATATCTGCCTGACAGAGGAGTACGCAATCTCAAATCATGTCAGGAGCAAAACAACATTCCTATTGCATGCAGTTCTCGGCTGATGAAGTATCTTGGCTGTATTTGTCTTTTTGACAGAGTAACTGAGCAGTGCGCTGAGCACCAACACCTCCCAGCTGACTTCCACTGAGCTGCCATGGTGCTACGCTGCACACCATGGCTCTCTTCCAATAGTCCTGCCTCCCACCAGCACTGCAGGTGTCCATACAGCTACGGACCTCTGATGTCTTCCATCGCTTCTGACCCCCTTTGATACACAAGGAAATTCAAAGATCTGGGCTGAATAAAGAATCCTTCCTAATCTACTGGAGAATGAGTGACTTCAACAGCAGCAGCCATACCCAGAAGGTGGAACCAACATGCTGTGAAACCAACCAGGCTCACTTCCATCAGTCCCCATTTAATATTGCCATGCACAGATCGACGGCTAGGGAGCATACAAAACCTCTTTTAAGGAAGTGGTTTCCTCATCCTGGCTGAAAAAGTGAGAACTTTCACCTGCCTCTACAGGAAGCAATGTCATGAGAGAGCACAGCTATGTGATCAGAAGCTGCTGGAGCTTGCACCCCTCACACACTGCTCACAGAATGCAATGCTACCCGCAGCCAGCCCACAGCTGCTGGCACTTGGCCATCCCCTCTGCCCCTGTGCACGCTGAACCAGTTTCTAAGCAGCATGTATGATGCCTTTTTCTTCCTTTAGATTCTCAGCCTCCCTCTGTTGCATGCATTAGAGCCAAGTGCTTTTCTTGTGATTACTTTAACATTTACACATCCAATCATAAATTTAGAGGGGGAAGAACAATCTCTCATTCATAAGCCTCCTTTAAGATCACAGCCCCTGAGCAGTCCACGACAGCATGCTTCTCTCCAGGCTGCAGTAAACAGAATTGGCCAAGCCATCCCACTGCCCTTCATCCATAATGACTTACACTGTGTCAGAGAACATGTAAGAGCCCAGGGAGTGAATTAAAACCCACATTTCTTCTGCTAAACTTCAGAAGAGGACTATCAGACAACAAGCCTTATTGGCTCCAGAAGGACCCTTCAGCTGGTTCCAGCTGTGCTTAATGAAGGAGGAAAAACTATTGTTATTCTGCACTGGTGTTTCAAAAAGCACTGGGAATGAGAACAAGATTAGCATCTTCCATGATTGCTGTGGCCAGATGCTGTTGACAATGATGTTTTACTGTCTATCTTACTTTAATTAGTAACAGTAGCATTTTGCAAGGCACTTGAATCTTTGCATTTTTCTCCCAGACCCTAGCCTGAAATTCAACTCTGATTCAAAGGTCAGGAAATGAGAGTTCTTTAGCCTACAGATCCCCAGCAGATACTGGCTGTCGCTGTCATTATGATTGTCACTGTCATTATGATTGTCACTGTCATTAATGATCCTGTGGCTGCAGGATCTCCCAGATCCTGTAAGTCAGCCCCCACTATTGCAGGCACGATATCATACCCTCCTTTTTATGAACTCTACATAACTCCTAAGTGCTATCTAAACTCCATTTCAAAGTCAGGTAAATTTATGAACCCATTGCCTTTATTGGAAGTCTTTTCCAGACTCTCTTGTGCCAGTCTTCACTCTCAGGCTAATTATTAGGGAATAAAGATTTAATCATGCCTTATTTATTTGTACCCATCTGTTCTAGTGCGGTGAGAGGACACTTGCACATTCTCCTCTCTCTGGAACTTAACTCCTTGATGTAACAAAGAAACCAACCAGATTCTACTCCTTTCTTTTTGCTAAGTTTCACAAGCCAAGATTTTTCCACTCTTACAAGGCAAGCAATTTATTCATCTGTCTCCGTACCTGATAAAGTTTGAAGCTGATAGTCCTCAGGCACACTGCAATGGAAATACTTTACCTGATAGTTTGCATGCACCTCCTTACAGAGTCACCTTGCACTAAGTAGAGACATCACTCTTGAGGAATGCACTCACTGTCCCATTCAGCACACCACTTGCAGTATTCCTGTGGTTATAAGGAGCAGTTAAGCAGCCTGTACCTTCAAAACATCTCCCTCAGGCACGCATTACAGTAAATAAGACCAGAGTCTTGCACACAACACATGCAGAGCACATGCTCAGGTGATCTGAAGTATAAGAGCATTAACAAACACGTTCCCGATTTTACAATAGAATCATAGAATCACAATGATTAGAAAAGACCTCTAGGATCACCTAGCCCAACCATCCACCTACCACCAATATTTCCCTGCTAAACCACATCCCTTAGTATAACATCTAAACGTTTCTTGAACACCTCCAGAGACAGTGATGACTCAACCACCTCCCCGGGCAGCCTGTGCCAGCACCTGAACACTCCCTCAGAGAAAAAGATTTCCCAATTAACCTGAAACTCTCCTGGCACAACTTCTGCTTTCAAGCAAGCGAAGGATGTGCCCATGAAGCACTCGCTGAGGGCTCACAACCAACATGATCACTGCTATTAACTCTTAAGCACTGACTTCATGTGCCCACAGCCATGTTTTACTTATAAATGAATACTGACACCAGATGTATCTCAACACAGCCTAACACACACAGTGAATGCCTAATAGGAAGTTGGCCAGCAGCAGCATCCCCTCTGTGCTCCCATGTGTCACAAGATACTGTACTGAACGCGTGGGAGCCCATTTCTGAGACTAACATTGGTGTAAACCAATTTATGGTTGGACTCAAGGATCTTTTCCAACTTTAAAGATCCCATGATTCTATAAACCTGAGTAAAATTTTGTGTCACGTTATTTCTGCATCTCAGTTAAACCATTAAACTGTTGAGTATTTCTCTCACCAAAAATTAATGTAGTCATGCAATCTGACAACAGAACGTGAGGAGGGAGTTAACAGAGGGGTTTACAAATACCCAGGTAGAGCGCAGGGTTCATCGACTGCGCTGTGCCAATTTCTTCACTGACATCAGTGAGGGCAAGGTGCTCTCTTCTACAGTGAACCTGTCCACATTCCTGGGGAAAATACATATATCTATTTTATTGTGAACTGCAGGAAAATATACTACTGAGAGTTCACTGCAAGGAATGAAAAAAATTGTCTTATACTTCAAAATGACAGGAAAGTAACAACATTGATTCAATGGGCACAGAAGAAGGGTCTCAAATCTTCTCAGTCACATAATACTGCGTTGCTCCTGCCTGAAAGTTTGGCTATCCTTCTATTTTTATAAGAGACCTGAAAACCCTTCCAAGCTCCTCTCCTCCCTAGGTTCACATAAAGGCCTTAGGATGGCATCCTAGACCAAGAGTAATAAGTAGTAAAATTCTTATCAACTCTTGTACAAACAAAAGAAGTACTCAGGCCTTTGTTCAGCTCTGTGTTCAGTCACACACACTGAGGTTACCTAAGGACTTAAATAGCAACCTATAAAATAATTAAGCGTAATTGAAAGGAAAAACCACTTGAGCACTACACAGCCAACACAAATTCTGTTACTTGGGAGTGTGATGTTTATAATCCTACTGCTTATCACATTGCTATTCACCATGCTGTTTGGATATCCATATGGACTTCCTAAGTCATTTAAAAGGTACTTAGTGCAGATTGTAGGATTTACATTTTATATTCAGTGATCAATCAAGCAGATTCTTGTTTGGTGATACGAGAACTTTTGAGTTTGACCTAACCACATCACCACATCCCCTGTATATGCTTGGTTGGGCTTTTTGCATCACTTAGGCTTTTGTTGCTGTAAACAATAGCCCCTAAAATACAGCACTACTTCCCCTGAACTATTAAGTTCAAAACGGCAAAGAAAGCCAACGGTGTGAAATCAAGGAGGAGACAGGTAGAGAGAACAATTAGAGTTAATCTGCAAAATGGAGAGATTAAAAACAGAGGAACATGAAAAGGGCACCAACTTGGCCTAGACAAATGCAATAAAGAAGAAATGGCAAAGCTATGTTCAGAGACTTTCCATCAGTACACAGCCAGCTCACTTCTACCACTCTCACAAATGGGGATGTCTCTCCATTACTGACACCTTCACATCCTTCAGGTTCAGCCTCACTCCATACATCAGCTGAGCTGACACATCCACTAGCAGCTGGCCCAATGCATCACTGCATTTTCCCTGGGCCATTTGTATTTTTCTTTTAATATCTCGATCAGGCCCTGTACTTCTTTCTTCTCTTCCTTGTGTGATTTATGCCCTTAGCCTGAAAAATTTAATTGTGAAAGAACTCATCTTTCAGGTTATTGCACAGTACTAAACTCTTCAGAAAGAGAGTTGGACCCCCAAAGGAAGAAGTCCTCCCAGACGTAACTGGAAAAACACTGATCATACCAGATAGATGCTTTATCTTTTGTGAAAGATGTCTTCCATTACAACATATATTAGCCTTACCTACAGCAAGAACATTTGTATGTCTCCCCTGGATGTACCTGGAAGGATGCCCACATGCAGTGTTCTGCAGAATTCCCACTGAAGCCATGCATTCACAGTTGCCCTCACCATTTTTTTTTCCAAGACATCAGCTGACGTGGTTAGAAAGTGCACATTTATGAGCACAGGCTATGAGCACAGAAAGCTGTTATCACCACGTAGAGAGGAAGAGACGCACTAACTTCTCTTTCTCACTTTTCCATCACATGTCTACCAGACCCATCCCTGCTGGGCAGCAGATGATGAAAGGGCACCACTACCCAACTTAAACAACAGCAGAGGAATTTTGAAGTTCAGTGGGGTTTTGGTAGTCTCCTCTGTGTTTGTAAAAAAGGGTATTTATAGCTTGGTTATAGGATGTGCTGCCCTAGATCAGCAGCAGAGAAAGGTACGCGCACCAAACAAAGAAACTGGAAGATCTCTGTCCCAATCAGCTTCTGGTTCTTTTCCAGGACCAAAGTCCTGCTCAAAATTCATCATTTTCTGCAATCCTGTTTGCTTCTTTCCACCCTCTGTGAAGACTGTGAGAGTTTCTTGTCTACAGATGCTTCTTACAAAAATAGGTACCCACTCACGTTCCCTAGGCTGGAAAGCAAGCAGATGCACACAGCAAGAAGCAGCAGCCTCACAGAGAGAAGACCCTCAGGTACCCACTGGTTCTACACAGTTCACAGACAGATGGAGTTGCGAGCCAGAGGCAGGATGCTAAGAGCTGGTGGCTGATATTTTACCTTTTAAGAAACACAAATTGTTAAGTAGTGCAGTAGTGCCTAGAGCCACACAAGTATCCATGTATCATGACATGCATGCCAGATGTCAGTGTCTTATTTGCTGCCCATGCACCTACAGCATTGCTTACAGACAAGCACAGAGCATTGGAAGAACCAGAGCACACACTGTCCACAGGAATTGCTAGCTGGACAGAATACAGCCACTACCCTTGCTTCGACCTCAACCTACAACCACTCTTTGCTCCAGCTTTCTTAGGAAATAAATTTTATACAAATGGAAAAGCTAAAAGTAAACAAGTGTATGAACAGCCATCTCCTCTGCATTCTCCAGAAAGCATCATTCCCCTGTTGCATCTTCTGAGCAGCTTCTTGCTCAAGCTGCTCCCTCAAGAACCCACGTACTCAGCAGAAAACCTCAAGCACAATAAATGCTTGCTTTAAACCCCTCCTTATCCTATCTAGAGAGTAGCAGCCTTTTAGGGCATGTATACCCTCTACCAGCTGTTATAGCCACTCACTGAAGACCATCGCTACATTCTTGGGCTGGCTACTCAAAGTCATGCCATTTGTGCTGCAAGATCTGGTTTAGCAGCTTAGTGGTAGTAATGCTGATAGGAAGATGGTTGGATTAGATGATCTTGCAGGTCCTTTCAGACCTTGTAATCCTATGATTCTATAGCACTCCAGGACTAAACTAAAAACCCACTGCCTTCCAAGATTCCCTAATAAGAAACTTAATTCTACATGCAACTCACCTTGGGATGGTGCAGTCTGTAGTAAAATACAAGAGCTGGCCCAATGCCCAAAGCTGTCCTGCAGCTCAGCACCGAGGAGAATCACCCAGACAGAGATAAACCACATTACTACAGAAACCAGAGCTGAGAAATGTAGGAGCAGTTGCGTAAATTTAATCACTGGGTGTTGGAAGGGCTGAAGGAAAGCCTCTTCATTTGTTACTGGATGTTTCAAGAGGGGAAAGAAAAAAAAGCTTATAAATTACAGCATTTCAAACACCTTGTAACTTGTTCTGTAAATTCAGCACATTCCATCAAATTTTCATTATCATTTCACAACTCAAAGCCACTACCAGCTCAGGTGGGAACAGCCCGGTACCACTTGCTATGATTCCTCTAGGAAAAGCAGTACATTTTTCATTCACACCAGGGTTTTTGAATTAGCACAGTATGGCACAGTACAAACATTCAATAAAATAGAAAGAAGGACAAATAACTAAATGCTCCCAAACCTCCTGCTAATCCTGATAGAAATATCAAAGTAATACATAGGTATACCTTTCTATCCGGTCATCCAGCAGTGCAGTATAAGCATGCAATTTATTCAACAATTTCCTCTAGAGATTCCTGAGATAGCAATATGTTCAGAAGCCCCTGAGACATCCCCACCAGGGGCGTTCAGAAATTGGCTATTTATGATGCTTTACAACTGCTTAATAGAACTGAGGTTAAAATCCCTGCCTGTGCCCTCCCTGCCTTGCAAACAGGGGAAAACTGTATCGATGCTGCCCCCAAAGTGGCTCCCCACTGCAGGCCCAAGAGCAGCTCACACTGCTGCGAAGCTGAGAAACAACACAGGGCTTTGCTGAACAGTTTCAGCAGTTCAAAACACTTTGCAGAAAATGAGGTACATCAAACAGCAGTTTAGCAGCAATGCTTAATACTGATGCATGACGTTAAATAGAAAACTAACTAGATGCTTAAAAAAAAAAAAAAAAAAAGAAGGAAAAAATAAAACACTGGGGAGACCAGGGGATAGACCTGATGAACATGGCAAAACAGTGAGTAGCATCCATGGTGCATCATTGCAGCCTGACAGCAAAACCAAGGAGAGAAGCAAGCAGGGCCTGCGCCTTTCACTGTTTATTACCTTTTTTTCCTGCTGCCTCTTTATGGGCTTTAGCACACTGCAAGTACATTCAGCCTTTATCCTGTCATTACACTAACAGATGGCGTATTTCACCACCATGCTCTGACTGCAGTGCCACACAGCAGCACCGAGTTCAGGGCTCAGCTAGTTCCAGTTTTTATGTCATTAATAACCCACTTACGCCATTCTCCTAGTGACAGGTAGACCACATGCTCCAGGAATTGGGCCCGTGTTATAGGAAACCATATGTATGAGTGGTTTGCCTACCATATCTGCCCCCAAGAAAAAGTACATAGGTAACCTAAGGAGATAAATTCTTACTCTCAACACTGTCATGTCCATCCAGAAGGCAATGCTATTTGGTACATGAGATAACCACTTTCCTAGTGGGTGATGTGGATGATCTTAAGGATCTCTGCTCACTCATATGGAAAGAATTAATCTACCGAGCTCTATTCCTAGGAACATGATGAGCTGATGGTTGGACTAGATGGTTTCAGTAGTGTTTTCCAACTTTAATGATTCTATGAACATGCTTCAAGGACTATGTTAGCTATGGCAACCAGAAAAGGAAGAGAGAAAGCTAACGAGAGAAGTAGAGCCACCATCCAGGCAGCACACAGCTTCCACTTCTGGCCTTGCATCTTCACATTTCCTGGAGACAGTGATGAAAGAGCTTCAACCTTTTGCTTGCAGAAGGGGTTAGCTCCTATGGAGTGTAGATAGAGATATCCGGGGGAAATGCCCTCAAAAACTTTTTATGCATCTTGGAACACTTTGAGCCAAGAGCCAAGCCAGCTGTGAGCGTCACTGCACATGGAGAAGAGCAGGATGCACACTGCTGAGCTGCTCTCCTGCTTTTTGAGGTGTAGTTGGATTGATACTAGCATTACATCCAACAGGCACCATCTCTCTGGCTATCCAAGATTTTGTGCTTACACCACTTTGAAGGGAGTAAAGGAATAACGGAGACTGACATAACAATAACATCAAGAAGCACCACTTTGTTTTCAGGAGCAACCATGCAGCTCTCACTGGAAAGGAGCACAGTACTCTACTGAAAGCACAGCCTGATTGGATAGGAAGAGGTACAGGTCTCACTGCTCCCAAGAGCAAAGAGGCTCAGACTGTTCTTAAGTACTCCTTAAAACCCCATTGGAGAAATTTAACCTTTAGCTATCTAAAGAGACTCAAAGATCAGATCTTTGGTCATTTGCTGGCATAGGTCCCAGGTAGTGCCTGTATCCTGATGGTAACTTTGAGCTGTGGAGTTAATCATCACCATCTGTCCATACAGCAGGACACCTGGCTGCACAAACCACTAGCATCCTTCCCAAAAATCATACCCTGGCACAGCAGTTCCTATACTGACACATTACCAGCAGTAGCTTGCATTCCCAAACAGGTCTTTGCTGCCCTGGACCACTTTCCTAGTGCAGGAAAGAGGTAGCTCTCAGTAAAGACCCCACACTGATCTGGTGGTTAGACACCTGACTCCGGTACAGAAACATTAGCAGTCAAGTTACCAACCCAGTAGCCTCTCCACCAGAAAAAAAATCTGTTCCTAACTCTGGTGTTCTTTCACTAAAGCTGTTCACATTTAATTGTCTTGAGGTGAATTCATTGCCCTAAGTGTTCACAGAAAAGATATTAGAGTTAGTTCTCCGATGTGATGGTTATGCTCTGCAAGTCAGAAGTAGCTGTATCTCACAAAGCTGCTAAGCATGAAACACTCAGAGTACCCAGGAGCACCATGAGTGCAGGAGGCTGGCTGAAGGAGGGTCCATCTGAGGCTACAGCAGGTGCTCACCTCTCTGCTCCAAGTCTGGCTTCTAGACCTGTAGAAAGATCATAATTTGCATTAAAAAAGCTACCAAGTGCCCCTGCAATTACTCATCCATCTGTCTCAAACACCAACATGCAGTCAAACCCGTCAGCCTATCACACACACTCACTGAGTGAAAAAGAACAGCTGACATTGGATTGCTTTTAATGTAAAAGACTCAGTTTCCCCATGGATTACTGTAGCTGAGCTGTGCAAGTACCCTCCTCGGTATATATAATTTCAGGTGGTTTCATCTTATTAATTTTCAGGCAAGTGCAATCAAGTGATAATGCAAGCGATAACACATGCTGAGCCTTGAAGTACAGAACTTTTTGAATTAAAACCTGCACTTCATCATTAAGAGCAAATGTTTTCTCAAAATCAGATGAATCAAATGTATTTTTCAATGCTTTACTGGTACCTAAGGAATGAACTGCTCCATTTCTTCTAGCCCTTTAATCTCTTTAATTTAAGACCACGGCAGCTTTCCAAAATGACATACTCCTTCCCAGTTACCTATGTCTGAAACTTTCTACCCATTCCCATTTTAAAGGGCTTCTATTCAAGCAGCAGACAGGAGTTACAACTTCCTGCCAAACAAGGGCAGGAGTTATTAATCTTATTGTTTAACGACAGACTGAAAAATTAAATACCCAAAGACAAAAGTTTTGTCAAGGCTTCAAATGCTGGTTCCTCCCTTCCTGGCAGTGATTGATGAGCCTGGAATTTATTATTTGTTTATGAATATCCTGTTACTGTAAAAGAATGCATAATAAGTATTTCTGCTTGTTGTTGACACTCGCCGCAAGAAGTGTCATTTATTTCGCCAGGATCTACGCACATTTGTCTTGTGCCATCTGGCAACTTCATTTGCACATTTCACACTGTGTATGAAAGCATCACTGAGTATCTGTTTAAGTTTCCTCAACGTGGTACTTCATTTTTATTATCAGAAACCGTTCTCATTCTGCTCACCAGCAGTAAATCCACGCATTTCCCAGATAGGCGTTATTTCACATCCCATTTAATCTCAGGTGAGCTCCTTCCAACATGCTCAAGCAGATTGAAATTCAGCACATGGATATCATTAATTTTAGGGCCTTCACTTTCAAACAGTTTTATATGCACAAGGGAGAAAGTCAATGGCTTAACAGATTTGAGGTGCGTGGTGCACATCAGGAGCCTCAGAAAACATTTCAAGAGGTACCACGGAAAGATTGAACACATTCACTGCCAACACAGGTTGGCACAAACATCCCTTTGACTTGGAGCAATACCAGTTCTGACCTGTGCTTTTGTACAAAAAAAACCCACACCTTTGTTCTCAGTGATCCCATTTGCACTCCTCATAGGATTTCCTTCAACATCTACAAAATGGGTAGCTGGGCCCTTCTCCAAAGGCAACAGGAAAGGGCAGCTCTTCGGTATTTTGTGACGAGACATGGGTGGAAAATTCACAAAGAGCCAGAATGAACCATCTGGGTTACCAGTCCCCTGCCATTTAGGAAGCTGTTCCAAATGCTTCATCCCTCTGTCACTGAACACAGCTATTCTTTTCTTGAAACAGAAAATCACCTACCATAGCATTCACAACCAGATTGTTATCTCCCAACACTAAGTCACACTAGGTTTAGAGCAAGGCTGTGTTTGTAGGAATATCCCAAGTTTTTGCCATTTTCCTTTGCCTTTCCCACAAACACACAGTCATAAAACGCTCACAGAAAACTTGCCCCTTATGCAATAAAAATAGATTGTTGATTACGAGTGGTTTAATGTCAATAAAAGGCTACAGCGACCTCAGCTTACTGATTGCATGCATGAAGACTACAGCCAGTCAGCAACATCAATTAATATTACAGATCTTTTTGGCAGCAGTGCTGTTAAACAAAAGCTCAACACGTGCTTTAAAATTCCACTGGTTGTACCCTGTTTCCTCACAACATACACCTCTGCAGGATTAACTACACAGCTCCCACCCACTTATCTCAAAAGCACAGGTATAAAACCATAAAGGTTGGAAGAGACCACTATGATCACCTAGTCCAACCACCAACCCACAGTCCAACCATTGACCATCACATCACATCCATTTGTCACGCATTAAAAATATCACCATTTCTATTCACATCACCTATCTGGAGCTTTCTGTTTCTTAAACAGGAAGTGCAATGGAATTATCTAAGCCTCACACAATTCAAAAAAAAAAACAAAAAAAACAAACCATCTTCATAAGCCATTAAAAAAATATTCCACAGAATTAATGGTGATGTTAAATGACTTCCAGTCCATTCATTCTCAGAGAAATTCTAGAGTGAGCAAACAGGAATAGGTTTACTTCTTTCATTTAGGGAAACCGCATTCCAGACTGCCCCAGGGTATCTTCTCTAAGCACAGAGATTTGGCTGAGGATAACCAACAGAAGAATTCTCAGCCATATCGATTTGCCTCATTTGGAGTCCTAATTATTTCAAACTTGGATAAATTAAGTGACCTTTTGAGATACTTTTATGTGAGGTATGCTACAAAGAGTGAATATTCAAAATAAAGAGCATCACCTATCATTCACAGGGCCTTAAATAACTGATTTTTTTTTTTTTTAACTCCTTGAACATGCCAACTTACAGCACCATTACACATAAGAAAACACTCTACAGTCTGGCTCATGGGCCAAGTATGATGTGCAGTTTGTGGTCTCAGGAATTAATAGGGCCATAGTTTCCATACCTTCATCTCTTAGATTAAGTCTCCTACTCTTAGGAAAGTGCCAAAATACCCTCTTTAATTGTTTTACCCTCTGCCAATTGATAGATTATGCTAATTGTCAATTATTAACTACAGTAATTGCTAAATGCTGAAGTTTGCATGTATTTGAAATCTTCTAACTGACCTGCTGAGTAGACTTATGTTGTATATTACTTTTGTGCATTTCTTATCTCTGAGGAAAATAATTCAATAGCATCCAAGAACCACCATAGTCCCTGGCCACCTCAGGAGCTTCTTTTTCTCTGAGATAAAAACCACATCCATGCACAGCATTAACAGAGAGGATCGGGGATGATTGGTTCAGTGGAAGGTAAGCCTTCCACTGAAGGAAACTAATAGGCTAAAGTTGCTCAGATTTTTAATATTTATACCTGGAAGAGGCTAGCCACCACACTAGGATGCTTTTTAATAAGGATTTCAGTTCTGAAGTTCACTCTTCCCCTCAGTTTTCTCAGTCATTTGACTTAATCCAGACAATCACAGCTGATTTATCACAGGACTTAATTTGTTGCTTTTTTCCCCCCCAAGATAGCATTTTGCAAGTAAACATAATATTCAATGCTCAGCATCCTGATGTTACCCTTAACACCAACGTCCCAGTTCCATGTTAGGCATTTCTTTATCAGCTATATCAACATCAAAGAATTTGATCTTCAGACTGGGGGGATTAGAACAAAGGAAGGAAAGAATAAATCACATCAACATGCAGAACCCGAGTGCCCAGACTGATTCTACAGCTGTGGCTAAATTAATGGATGACTGCATTCCTCAGCCATGAGGCAGCAGCTTACCTCTTCATGCTAAGTTGGCCACATTCATCAGCACCAGATGTGCCTCTGTACATCTGGATTTAGACTGCTCAAAACTATTCTAAACCAGCTCATCTGTTACTACCACACTAAAAGGCAGGAAGGTCCACCAAATACAAGACAAACCTAAAAACTCGCTGCTTCTCCACACTGGCCCCACTAGTTACCCTCTCACCACCTCTACCATCAGGAAAGAGGAGACAAAGAGGAGACAAAGGGACAGGTTTTACTTGTGGGTGTTACATATTTAGAATAACAAGCACTGCATTTTATTTAGCTCCAAAGCAAAATAAGTTACCCTACTGCACAACCATCCATCATCTCTAGCACGAAGCTTTCACACTCTGATGTCCCCTGAGCACAAGCCAACAGGCAATACTACAGCAAGAAGCAGGATTCCACCTGGTTGATAGCAGGCACTGGGAGAACTCAAATATAGGACTTCCTCACTCTAAATACAGAGACTGCCCAATCACAGTAAGTAGCTTGCTCTTTAAGGGATATCATTTAGGATTAAATAGACTATAGTTTTTGAATAAACACGGAATTTTCTGCTGTATTAAACTGTTGTTATTAGGTCACATGGGAATATCCCCTACTGAATAACATTTCAGGATCCCAGCATGATGCAATAAGGTAATCAATACATACATGAATAAGACATATAGCTTTCATTAACGTAGCATAACCAAACTATTTGGTGAATTCTGGCTCACTTCTGCTTCTTGGGCATAAAAACTGTATTAATAAATAATTTCAGGCAGCATTATGAGCTACTTGATGGGTATTGCAAGTGTCAAACACAGTAAGAAAAATCCTACATAAGCAGCCTGCCAAGACTCCTCCCCTATGCAGCAATATAAGAAGTTCACATACTGTAACACTATAATGTGATGGAAAGCACAGCAATAAAAGCAGAGGGGCAAAGTCCCAGGCTGCAGCAAGCAAGGATAAGTCCAAGTGCATCAGCCATAGACACAGAAACCAAAGGAAAAAGCTGCTTACCCTTGGAAGGCCTCAGGCATGCAGGATCTCCAGCAAGATACCCTTGCCTCTACTGCCAGCCTTTAAATGAGGGGTGGATCCTTCATTGCATGCACCTGAGCTCCCCTGCCTTCTCATCAGGTGCTCAGTCACTGCTTCAAGCTGTGACTTGGCCTTTCTACTGCACATACACACTGGAACACCATTTTAACAGCAGGATATTTCAATACAAGCCATTTCGCACCTTAGATTTCAAAAGGGCTTGGTCCTTACGTGGCAGGAACCTATCAAATATATATACAATGGGATTGCTATCACTACAGCAAGATACACCAGGTTTTCTGAGTAGAGTTTCAGAAAGACACACATCCATCTACATTCCTTTTCAAAATTATATCTACATGGGAAAAACAGACAGGTTTGGGTCTTTTTAAGCATTCAAACTTAGTACAGGAAAGAGAAAGATGCTATTCCTGTGCACTGAAGCTTAGTATAGCTTTGTAGTTGTCAAAGCATTTAGAGCTGTCTCTTGAACTTAGCCGCTCTTGGGACTCCTCTTTGGTAGTTCAGGCACAACACTTTCAGCAGGAATAGGGTCTTATCTACCTTCTATCCATCAAGGCAAAGAACTGAGCACAACAAGCATGAAATAAGGACAAATAAGATCAGTGTCTCAAATCACCAGCTTATTGGAAAGCCACCTGTGGTCACCCAAGAATGGATTTGCCAGTGGACTGCAAACACTTCTTACAGCAACTCATACAAGTCCAATACTCTTCTCTCTGCTTCTTTAATACAGCCTTTACTGGTTTTCTTACTGCTTTTTCTACTAGTAAGATAACAATATAAATCGAGTTCTTCTAAAGCTACTTGTACCCTTACTGCTTGCATGAGTTACTAGGCAGGTCTCCAGCCATTCATTGCTCTGCTTACCTTGCTCATTTAATCTGCTGAATCTGCAGCTCTTTATGGCTAGCCATAATCCAACCAAAGAACCCCAATGCTTTCTTCCAAGAATCCTGTCATTCTTATTGCACACTGCCGTGCACAGCTAATATCTATGTCATTTATCCCTTCTAAGCATGCTTTCCCCTCCAGCTTCCAGACAACACAGCCATTTACACCAATTAAAATCAAGGTTAAGACTTACATCCTCCATAACAAGGCTCTGAGGCTCCATAATCAGAGTAGCTTTTCCCACCAGCAGCCAGAACACAACGGTACTGCTTCCCAAAGGAATGCTTCTTGCAGTCTGAGTAACGAGATGCTGATCGCTTCCACTTACTCCTCTGGCCTTTCATTCCTATTGAATTGATTGCTCCTGAGCCAGATACCACTCTCTTCTCCTGTTCCTCCTTCTCTGCCATTATATACTTGAACTTCCACTTTTACAGCAAAAAAAAATTCTCAGTAACACTTGTGAAACTTGTGAATCTTGGTTACACTGACTAAAAATTAGCCTAGGTTAGTCTCCCTTTCTCACCCGCTGCTGTTCCTGAAAAGGCAGCTGTAATGCAATGGAAAACACAACAGTGACAGCAGAGCAGTAAGGTCCCAAGCTGCAACAAGTAAGGATTTGCTCAAACACAACAGCCCCAAGCACAGAAATAAAGGAAAGAAAGCTCACCTTCAGAAGGCTTCAGGCACACAGGAATCTCCAACGAGATCCCCCTGCCTCCACTGCCAGCCCTTAAATAAGGGCTGGGAAGGGGTGGATCCTGGCTTCACCCCTTCCATCACTCAGGTACATTGCTTGCACCTGAGCTCCCCTGAGCTGGCCCTGCCTTCCACCAGGTGCTCCATCACTGCTTCAAGCCCTGACTTGTATTTCCACTACAGCAGCACAGCTTGATAATTTGAGCAGGACTGATGTAATAACATGCTTGTAATTAGAAAAAGATTTCTTCAACAGCTGAAGAGCTGATTGCTATTAATGTCACTAGAATACAGTTTTGAGTAACTTGCAGAAATACATTTCTGGTAGCAGTGAACTGCTGAAGCAGTATTCTCAATGAAATATAGCTAGGATTTCAGGGAGTATAAAATTAGACACCTGAAGTAGTTCATATACTGCAAAGTGACCATTAGAACAATGCAAGTTAGCACAAGTATTTGCGTTACAACGGAACTGAATACCAATAAGCATAAATCAGAGCTCATAGTTAACACTAGTTAAGTGATTCATTTCCTCATCGGTATAAAACGATTCCAGAAGTTCATTCTGTTGTCAGATTTCTATCTTTAAACAAGAACTGATGGTCACAAAAGTAAACACATAGGGAGAACACAGCAAATACCGCCTGTAACTTCGCTGTAGTGGGAAGCATACAGCCATCTCTGCTGTCCACAGGGCTGGTCAAGTCTACATCTACTCCTCAGTATGCACAAGTCTCCAGTAGGACTGTAACACCACAACACTTCTGTCAGCTTTCCACTTCTTTTTTCCCCCCTCAAACTATTGATTACCAGCAGCATTCAGGAGCAGAACTATCAGTGCCACAAACAACAGGCTGGCTCCAGCAGCCTCCATATGCAGTTCCCCGATTGATTCATAAGAGTTTACATTGAGCTCTCTGCTTAATTTTCAGCTACTCTTGCATCCCTACGTCAAGCTTATTCTATTCATGGTCACTCTGATCATTCTCCTACGCGCTCCTCTTTCCTCACCGCTTCTTTTGTTTGTCAAACAATCCTGTTTTGTTTCCTTCCAGCCTAGCCTGTGCATTCGAGGACTGCCTCCAACACACGCAGCACTTGCTTGGCTTTGCATAGTTCTGCAGAACCCAGAAACAAAGCCTGACAGTGAGTAAACAGCTAGAGTGCCAAGACAAATGTCCTTCATGCTGAGCTATGCATATTCTCAGCTCCTCATAACCATCTGCCTGTAGCCATAAGACAGATAAGTACAAGTACCTGAGGGTAGGACTGCTATCCTATAGGTGTATAGCATCCACTGCAATGAGGTATAATCTGAGACATCAGCTTCAAGTATAGTGGCAGCTATGATATTAGAAAGTGATATTTTGCATCTCAACATTCATTGCAGCCACTGAAGTTCCTCTCAGGACTTCCCCCAAGGCTTTTTCCAAGCATGCTTCCTTACATCCTAGTGCTGGAGATCAGGACTTTAGCCAACAGAACCCCACACCTCAGCATCACCCTGCAGTGACTGGGAAAGAAGAGAACCTACTTCTTGAACTTCATAAATCCTAAGAGACCAGTGCACCTCTAGGGCACAGACCAGCTCATTTCTGACAGACAACATCATCCCTTCTGAGCAACCAGGCACTTCCTCAGAAAGAAGGTAAGTTCCATGAATGGATGTTACATCTCTGTGTAAGTATTTTACCTAGCAAGCACTTTGCTGGCATGCAAAAGCGCACATCTTTTAAACATAGAAGACAAGACTTACAAGTCTATTTTTATTTCTTAATACAAATTACATTCTCTTCTTGACACAGGATTAAACACTTTATTTAGCAGCAATTGTAATTTGACAAAAGGCATAGAAATGAATTAAGATTTTATCAGTCTACATTATGAAGGAAAGCAATTGGCATGTCTTAACTGCACAAGCTAGTTAGCTTGCATGGGCTTTGCATTTGACTGAGATATAAGCAAGCCAGAAGAAAAAGGACCAGACAAAGCAACAACCATCATCTGTGATCAGAACGACGGCTCCAGCTGCTTGGAAATCACAGAAGTTCTTCAGATCCACATCTGGTCCATGGTAAGATATCAATTAGCACTAGCAAAAGAAATTACAACCAGTTAGGCAAATGACCACCTAATTGACAGCTAGCCAGTACACAACCAAAAGCTTGCGATATTTCAGGGAGCTGAAAGAAAACCTTGAAGGGATTTGCAAGTAGTACATAAATTACTTTTAATCCTCCAATCTTTTGGAGCAGTTAAGCAAAAATAAAGTCTGTGGATAATGAAGTTCATTACAGGTAGATGTTTAGGTCATACTCCCATGTATTTTACCAATCTGAACCCAGTGGACAGTCTTAGAGCAAGGATGTTGCATCCATGATTAATATTTATCTAGTCTTTGTACCATCTAGAACTGTGGTGTTCTTACTGATTCAGAGGCAGAACTAAAGAACATAGCATTCTTTTTATTTCAGCATCATTTCCAATCATGGGTTACAATTCATCTGCAAGAAGCAGCTAAGAGTAAGCCTCCTCCAACAGGTGGCCTATATGTACATAAGTTCAAGATGCATTACCAGCCATACGAGGTGTTCATATATACCCACAGCATGTGTTCTTTACTCAGCAAAAAGAGCATTTGGATACTCTAAATGTTCACACCCCCTCATTCCCTCCCAGCACTCCATAGCGAAACACCAGCTTTGGGGAGCATATACCTGTGCAGTCCATAATATCTACCCCTAATTTGCCAGAACAGATCATTTGCAGCAGGTCCCTCAGGCAGCTGAAGCTTTTCACATGTTTAAGCTCTGCCTTTCAGAATGGCCCCTCCAGTTCATTGCCAGAAGGTTAACAACAGAAACCGAGCTGTTTTCTGCTTTGCTTTCTTCTACGCTTTCCAGCAGCAACTCCTCAACAGAACTGCTCAGCCGCATTATTCAGTCTCTCCTTGTTGCCACTCACTCCATATCTAAAACCAGCACCTCTTACAGTTTGAGGGAAGCCTCACAGGAGAGAAAAACAAGAGCAGAAGTTACATTTAATCTCTCCCACTTTTAATGGAGGAAAAAAAAAAAAAACCCTCCCCCTCCCCAAACCAAGGTGTGAACTCAAGAAAGCTTTCTGCTGCTGCACAAACGCTCCCTACAGCCCAAGCTGGCTGTTTTTCCCCCCTATGAGCCATAAACATTTTGATAACGATCACTAATAATAAGAAACCACAGATAAAGCCCCAGAGATGTTGGTTGCATCACAACTCAGAGGGAAAAAAAGAAAAAGAAAAAAAAATTAAGTACAGACAACCAAGTAGAAGCCCTCTACAGCTTCCTATGGCAATTAAAGACTAAGGAAGAGATCCGACATAGTAGCTACCAAAATAAAGCAATTATAGACTCAAAGGAAGCATCTCTAACAAACGGACAGAGTGAAAAGAATGGGGAGAACTGAAGTTTTGGGGGCTATTTTTTTTTTTTTTTTGTTAGAACAATTTAGGCACATCAAGCATTGGCCTCAGCAAAGATATTTATTACTGAAAAAGACCTGGAATAAGCGTGACAGAAAAAGGTCATAAATAATTGCTGTAATAAATAAAAGAATTAAGAAGACTATTGATGATCTACCTTCAAAGGAAAAGCTAATTAACCTACATGGAACTTTTGTATAGCACAACTATACCCCCCCCAACCACTACTTAAAAAGGCCCAAGCACCACCTCCCACCACATCACTCCCCACTCTTTACCAGGGACCTTTTATACAGACCTACCCCAACACAGTGCTCCGGAGGCTGGTCATATAAATTTGGCAATGGCAGACAGCTGCTGCTTGTATACACTGGGGAGGTTGGGACAAGGAGCTGCTTCTGTCTGGTGAGTGTGCTAGTTTTAAGGGCTTCTCTTTCCAATAGTTAAGGTGGTTGCTTATAATGTTTTTAACATGTAAGCTGTAGTTAAGCTATACGTATGGTAAAAGTTACTTTTGAAGAAGCACGTCTTATAAAAGAGCTGCCTTCCTCAGTAGGAAGCATTCTAATATCTTTGAGAAGCTCTCTAATAACAAAAGCCTGTAGTTACACTGGGAAATGCTATAGACCTGCAAGTGTTATAGGAGGGCAAAGAGCTTATAGTATATCCTGACTCTCAAAAGTGCTGTCTGCCCTCTAACTAACTATCTGAGAATAAGGAAGTGGTAGTGAATTAAATGCCTTTGTTCTCTTTCTCTGAATTTATAGAGGAGAGGAGACAGTGTCCTGTGTATGGTGATATTCTTAGAGCATAGGCAACTTGAACTGTTATTTATGTTAGTGCTTAAATACAAAGCAAAAGCTTCTAAGTGCTTGGGAGCTGTATCTTAACGGGTATTTGTTGTTGAAGGCTTTTTGTGAGCTTCTTAAGTTAGTTTCTGACTAAAACACTGATTCAGAGTCTTACTCTATCCAGAGTGCTGTTACATCTTTAGTGATCCTATAACAAAATGCATGGCTTAACAGTAAAATTAGTGAGTCATAATGGTTTCATGGGAAGCTTCTGAGACAATGGGGAAGGACAGATAGCGTAAGTAACAAGCATTTTGTTCTATGGGGTGCCTCAACATTGTGATCTTGCATCAAATTCTATATCCTGAAAGGGGGGGGGGGGGCGGGGATAACAAAACCTGCCATTCTACTGTAACCAAGACCCTAAACAGAAGATGGAGGTGTGCCAGCAGCAAGCACACTGCTGTAAGGGTTTCTCTCCAGTGTAACAGTAATGATATGTCTTAAAAGTTTAGTAAACAATGGAAACAAAAGGCTATGTACACACAGTACTATAGAGGAGCAATTGAAATGGTAGCTATGAGGGGTTTATTCTTACTGACAAGGGAAATGCAATATTTTTTTCTGGGGAAAAATCATAAATATCGACTAGGAAATAACATGAATCGCTGCTACTGCTTTAGGATGTGCTTCAGTGTAGAGAAGAGGGGCTGGTTCTGCAGTCTCTGTGCTGCCTCTTTCAGCATGTTGTGCCTATAGTAGAACTTCCAGTAAAGCAGCTACCCATGCAGAGGAAGGGAATTAACTACTAACATGGCTTTGCTATAATGAAACTAATTGGTTTTCTCTGTAGACAATTGAGAGGGAAAGAAAAAAAAAAAAAAGGCTGAAGATTCAAAAAGATTCGAAGTTACACACGGGTATATTCTGAGTATCATTTTTTTTTTCATGTCTTCGATGTAGCACTTAAGATTTGGCTTCTGTTTATAATCGTGTGGCTTCAGTGAATTATGCAATGAGGCAAATAGGAAATGGGAAATGATAAACATCTTCAAATCCTAAACTAGTCCAAGTCCCCAATGTAAAAGCTGCAGTTTTTCTGAGTATTTATATACTGTATATACTGAGCTGAGTATTTCAGCTCAGTGTGTGGATCTTAGAGCAGATTTCTGACAGCAATATCAGAATCTGGTAGCTAAGCTTTTCTTTTTTAATGGAAGCAAGACTTCCTTGTTTGAATCCTCTTGCTTGTATCTGCTTCCACCATGGAGGAGTCTTGCGTTATCGTGACTTTAGATACGCCGTGATACTATTCCCTAAAAGTCATTTCCTGTTTATCAGCATCCAGCCTGAGGTTTGCCATTGTGTGCAGCATGAACTCTTAGTATTTGCTTGCACTTCATCCTCAGAGCTCCTATCATTAATCTCAATTACTGCCCCGAATGATTAGCACTTCCGAAAAACCAGCTCCGTGATGCTTTTCATGTGCTTTGGGAACGAAAACCGTAAGGACCACCCGTGAAAGCTTTGCTCAAGCGGTTTGCCTCATATGATATGAACTTAGTGGTGGGGGCTGAAATAAATGCAGTTCTGCAGAGAGGTTTTTCCTCATGCTTACCAATACCCTCTGGTGGGGCTGTACCTTATTTGTTGCATTCAGTTTTTCAGTGGGCTCCTCGCTGCAAGGAAGACTTGGAGGTGTCAGTGTCCAGAGTAGGGCAATGAAGGTGGGAAGGGTCTGGAGCATCAGTCTTATGGGGAGTAGCTGAGGGGGCTGGGAGGGTTTGGACTGGAGGAGGGTCAGAGGGAACCTTATGGTGCTCTCCATCTCCCCGCAAGGAGGTTGTGGTGAGGTGGGGGTCGGCCTCTCCTCCTAGGTATAGGTGATAGGATCAGAAGTGATGGCCTCAAGTTGCACCGGGGGAGGTTCAGGTTGGATATTAGGGGAAGCTGCTCTGAAAGAGCAGTGCTGCAGTGGCTCAGCTGCCCAGGGAGCGGTGGGGTCATCATCTTTGGAGCTGCTCCAGAACTGTGGGCATGCGGCACTGAGGGATGCAATGATGGGCATGGTGAGGTGGGTTGGGCTTGGGGATCTTAGTAGTCTGTTCTAACCCGATTGATTATATGGAGGGGGGGAAAAAAAAAGACAGCCCTGGCAATTGAGACTGGTGCCATGATCCGTACTGACGCCTCACAGGTGAGGGAGAATGAAGCAACCCGTGCGAGAGGTGACCGACGAGGCGCAGTCAGCGGCGGGGCAGCGCAGGCCGAGCGCGCCCCCTGGCGGCACGGAGCGGGCAGGCCCGGCGCAGGTGCCAGTACCCAACATGGCTTCCGCCCCTTACCGGCGCTATGAGACGCCGCTGCCCTCACGCCATATGGCCGCCTCCATGGGGCAGCGGCAGGGTTAAAAATGGCCACTGCCTCACAAATCGGGGGCCTGCATGGAAGGAGCGGGCCTGCTGCCGCTCCCTTAGAGCCCACAGGATCGGGCAAGGGCTGCACGGCCAGGCCAGGAGCCGGCAAAGGGGCGGCCGAGCCATAGGGAGACCATAGAGTGCTGGGCGGCCTAGTCACAGACTGGCAGGTGCGAGACAGCGCCCCCTAATGGGCGGAGACCTACGCTGCTCGGGGCGCGCGCTGCTGTGGGTCTCAGTTCCCCTTTTCCGCAGTGACCTTAGCCCCTGCTCGTGCTCAGGATTTTCCTGCTTACCTGTGTTGTTTCTCGGTTTCAATGGTCCTCTGTCCCTCCCTGCTGCCCGCAGTCATCCATTTGTAACCTGCGACCCTGACCCTAATGTCAGATATCTGCTCCTTTGCTCCGCTCCTGGTCACAGCAGTACTATCTGCCTGCTCCTATGGGAGTGGAGCAATTAAGAATATTGCACTGCTGCCATGCTTTGATCCACCCGCTCATAAGGCCTTGCAGATGTACTCAATCAGCACATTTTGCAGAGCCATTTACTGGTTAGTTGCCAAAGCTATAAATGATGGTGCAGAACAGCTGTGAGCAGTGGAATGTCAGTCAGGTCTGGCAGATGCCACACTGCTGCTGGAAGCTGTCACCGTGCTTTGGTCAGCCCTCAGCTCAGTGCAAGCTGCAGACCATGATGGGAAAAGGTGGCACTGCTCATCCTTCAGCTGTGTTGAGAACTACAGATGAGGACACAGCTGTGGGACATGACATCAGGTTGATGTCTGGGAACCTCCTTTACCAAATTGTGGATGCATTACCTTCAGCCTAAGACAAGAAACCACTTTTACTCTGTGCTTTTCCCTTCACAGCATTCCCTAATGCCTGCTGTGTGAGGGCCAGCCCTGGGTTGTGTCTGCCCAAGGCCCCCTCTGCAGGGAAGGGAGAAGCCCTCCCGGGCTCAGAGCAGCCCCTTACTGGGAGACCCAGCAGTGCCTCCATCCTCCCTCCTGCAGCCTTAATCCTCCCTGTGCGTGGGCTGCCTGCAAACTCCCCCGTGCTCCCCCCCAGGGCCCCTTCCTCGCTTCCCGAGCAGCCACAAAGCCTCGGGCACAAAAGGCTCTCCCGTCGCCCTTCATGACCCCCCCCCCTCCGACAGCCGCCCGCCCTCGTCGGCCTGTGCGGGCCTGCAGGCGGCACCGACAGCCCCGCCGGGCCACGAACACACCCAGCAGGGTGTGAGCGGGCGGCACGGAGCCGAGCTGCACACCGGCATCCGCCTGGGAGCTCAGCCCAGCTCTCACCTGGCTGCTCGGTGCCCGCTGCCGGAGCCCGACGGGGAGCAGGTATTTCCCCGCGGGAAGCACCGAGGGGGCGGCCGCGTGGCTGGCAGGGAGGCAAAAAGGGGGTATTGCCCTGATGGAGGATGGGGAGGGGCAGTGGCTGTGCTGCTCCTCCTGGTTGTGCGGATGGAGAGCGCAGGGGGATGCAGAGTGCGAAGCTGGGAGTGGGGTCTGCGGAGCTCTGGAGATGCCCTGGGGGGCTCTGTTCACCTGCCCATGGGGACAGCGGGGTTGGGGCTCTGGGCTCAGGCAGGGTGGCACGGTGAGCGTGTGGATGGCACCCTGCTTGTGCCCACATGGTTGTCCTATGCCAGCGCTCCAGAGGTGCAGACCACCCCCCCCCCCTCCGGGGCTGTGGGCATGTACACTGCTGTTCCAGCAACTGTAGCGGTGTTACGTCATGCCATCAAGCCCTCTGTACCAGGGCTGGCAGTACACTGTGGGGTTGCCCGCTGAGAGCTGAAGGAGGGCTTCTTGAAGTCGTCCCAGCGGTCCCCCAGGTACCCTCCAATGAAGCTGTAGCCTAAGCTGTGCAGCATCTGCTGGCTGTGCAGTGTATGCTGCCTGTCCAGCCCTCCTCTACTGGGGACCTGTGCCTTGTGCAAGGGTGTTGCGTGGTTACTTCTGGTGCTGCTGCTTGCAATCCAGCTTCCAGCCGGGGGGAGCAGGGTGGCATTTTCCCTCTGAAAGTGCTTTGAGCACCCTGCAGACCACGCCAGCAGTGTGGGCAAGTGGTCAGCCCTGTGCTGCTGCTGGGCTTGGGTCCCTGGCCAGCCCTGTGCTGTTTGTGCACAGTAGGCTCAGCTGTGCAGGGCTGAAGTTCAGCTGCAGCCACTCCCACTGTACTTCATAACCTGCGTGGGATCCAGCCTGTGTGTGTCAGGGTTTCCCTGGGCAAGGCTGGCACCAGAGCTCAGATGCATCGGCAGCAGGAGGGGGACAGGAGCAAGTCCCAGGGGATGCTGGCTGAGTTCAGTGCTCCCTGGTGGAAGTGACCTCTGCCTGTGAGCTCCAGGGCTTTGGCATTAGGGAGAGAAACTGCCTGGTCCCTGGGGTCCAGCTTTCCTCATTGGGGATCATGGTGATGGCTGTGTCATCTCCCGGTTTGTGTAGCACCAGTCAGTTCTCATGGGGTGGGGAGTGTCCCAGGAACATCCTCCTAAACAAGTAGAGATCTTGCACTGTGTGGGGGTCATGCCTGGGACTTGCCAGGTCAGAATGGGACTGGGCCGTGCTGGACTGCCTACCCCCCCAAGCTTGGAGAGGATGTGGCATTGTGGTGAGGGCTGGGAGCATGCCATCTCCTGGCTTCCACACTTGGTTCTAGGGTCCTATGGGGTTGCAGTGAAATGGGAATCTAGCTCTGCAAGTGTGATGATGATGCTGGTTGGAGTGAGTTGCAGGCTGCCCAGCTCATTAAAGAGGTTGGGATGAGGGGAGGGGAGCGGTTCTGCAGCAGGGCAAGCAGTAGTGAAGATGGGGTTTCAGGGTGTGCCTAAAGGCAGACCCTGCTTTGAGGTCTCTGCTTCATCCAGCCAAGAACCAGGAGCATGGGGACCACAGCAAAGCTTCCCAGCCCTTCTCCCATTCCTGGGCCACTAGCAGCCCTGCGCTCAGCTGTGGTCCTGCAGCTGTGGGGTGCCAGCACTGCCAGAGCCTGGATCCTGCACTATGTCCTTGCTCTCAGGCAGAGCCCCAAACCCTAGGCTGGAGCTGGCCCTGCTCCCTGCCAGCTCTGGGCTTGCTGTAGCTCGTTGTGCGTAAGGTGCTGGGACAGCCTGCTGAACTAGTTGGGCTGCATTGCCTGCCCTGCTCCGCTGCCCTGGCACAGTGCCTCACCTGAGGACATGGCCAGCAGCCCCGCTATGTCCCAGGGCTCTGGGGCAGTGGCTGCTACTTGGAGCCAGGATGCTGCAGTGCCCCGTCCCTGTGGGGCTGGGAGTTGGTGTGTGGGGAGGTCTGTGCCCACACGCTATGTGCATCCCATGCAGGACTCTGACCCGCTGTGACAGCCCTGCACCATGGCAGACCCTCCTGGCTGCTGCCGCCCGTGTGCCACCTGCCTGCTGTGCCTCTACAGCTGCCAGTGGATCACTGCCAAGAAGGAGAAGAGGAGGGGTCTGAGAACCACCAAGGTGATACTGTGGGTGATGCTGAGCTGGGGCTGGTTCTGAGCCCCAGGAGAGCTTGGCATGCCCTGGGACCCTCTCTGTCCAGGGGCTGCCATGGGAGTGGTGAGAGGGGATGCATGAAGGTGTCAGGGTGAGGATGAGCCCTCTTCCTGCTAGGTGACAACAAGGGCAGTGCTGCAGCATGAAGCTGAGCCCATCCCCTGCCCCATTGGGCACGCGTTTGTGGCTGGCTTTGCACGTGTCTGGGGCTGAGCACGGTGTGGGCATGTCCTGGGATGCAGGGTGCCCAACGAGGCACGTGGGAGGCACAGTGCCTGGGCAGGGTGCGGCCCCCCTCAGGGGTGTTGGCAGGGGGTGTCCCCAGTGATTTGTAACCCAGCACAGGGGTGAGGCCCTGGGATTCTCTGAGGTCTCCCACTCCCATGGGAGTGGCTGTGCCATGGCTTGTCCCATCTTGCCAAGTATGTGAGAGTTGGTCCAGGCTGCTGGCTGTTCTGCTTGGCACCTGGCACATCCCTGCACATGTGGGGCTGGGGATGGAGAGCCTGGAGCTGGACCTGGCTTTGCCTGGGTGGGCAGGAGCAGCCTGGGCGCTCTTACAGATGCCCAGCCCTTCTAGTTAGACTAGTCCATGCTCAGCCCAGCAAACTGGGGATGGCACCTCGCTCCTTGCCCTTTCCCATGCCCATAGACCCAGGCTGCTCCTGAGGTGCAGGTGGACAGGAGGCCATATCAGGCTTAGGGCTGCTCTCCAGCCTGGCATCAACTGCTTCTGAGTTTGTAGTGGGAGATGTTTGTTCCCTAAAGTGCTCTCCTGGGCAGCTCAGTGCTTGGATCCTTGCTCCCTGCTCCAGGCTGAGCCCTGGGCCTCAGCACCTTGCTGTGGTCTGGGTGCCATGCAGATGTGTGCATTCTTGTCCTCTCTCTGGCTTTCAGTGTGACTGCAGCTGGTTTTTCTTCCTCTTCTGTGTCTTCCTCTTCACGCTGGTGTGGCTTTATATTGCCATCATCATCCTCAATGATTTCCACAACTTTAATGAGTGAGTAGGATCCCACATCCAACCTGTCCTCCTCAACACCCCCCCCCCCCCCCCCCGCCCCAGCTCATGCCACCCATCCTTCTGACCATTTCTTTTACTTGCAGGTTCATCTTCAAGCAGCAGAAGCTGTGGCTGGACTGGTCCCTGGTCCTGCTAATAGCAACAGCTGTGCTCATCACTTACTCAGCTGTGCTGCTGGTGAGCCCTGCTGATCCCCTCTGGGCTGGCAGGGGTATGGATCAGTGCTGGGCATGAGCCAGCTGGAGCCTGAAGACCCTGTATGCGTTGGGGGAGGGGGTCAGGGCTCCATTGGGAAGGCTGTGCCTTTTGAGAGCTGACATATAGAACACAGATGAGCTCTGACATCTCCTCCTTCTTTCAGGTCCTTGCTTTGTGTTTACAGCTCTGTGGCCAGCCCTTGAAGCTGCACTGGCTGCACAAGGTGAGGCTGCTGGTGCAGGAAGGTGATGCATGCCTTGGCTGTCTGCATGCTGGGCACATAATCTGCCTGGTCCTCCCCTCTGCTTTCTGACCTTTGGCAGCCACCTGGGCTCCTGGTCCTTGCACTTGAGGAAACTGAGGCCGGTCTGCTAGGGCTTTGTGTGGGCAGCAGCTCTTGGTCCCAGAGCCCCAGGTCTCTGGGATGGGACTATTCTCCTTGCTCTCAAGTTCAGCTGTGAATCAAGATTGGGGGGAAGGATGTCTAAAGAACGGTGGGGGGCTTGGGAGGGAGGGCCTGCTGGTCTAGAAGACGTTGATGTGTACAGCCCTAACTGCCCTCTGCTGCTCACCACAGATCCTGCTGATCATAACTGCCCTCGTAGTGGCTGCAGCCTTCACAGGGCTGGGAATAAAGTGGGCAGAGGAGTGGAGAAGTGCACGCATCTCCCTGCAGGTGAGTTGGCTTGTCACGAGGGAATCCCCTACTGTCCTGTTGTGGAGGCTTGTGAGGATGAGATGCAGGATGGTACCTGGGCTTCACAACGTAGCCGTGTGCCATAAGGGCTAAGCCCTGTCCCGGCTTGCTTTGTGCAGCCCTGCCTGGAGCAGCTGCAGTCAGGGTGGGGGGACTGGAAGGGGAGCTTGTCCTTTTCTCCCTGGCATTGTGGGTGTTCCGGTGGTGCTGGCTGTAGTGGTGGGTCCCTGCTATTGGATTTTGAGGAGAGGGGCTGGACTTGTGATGTCTGACACCCTGCCTTTGTCTTCCCAGGCAACAGGTCCCTTCCTGCACATTGGAATTGTGGGAGGAATGACGCTTCTTGCCTGGCCATTGGCCAGCGTCATCTACCGCACCCACAACACAGGTAACCCCCCCCCCCCCCCAGGGTCTCCACCTCTCCCTGCAGCTGGGTGCTCTGTTTCCTGCACCCCACTGAGGCACAGGCAGTAGAGCGGTGCACAGGGAGCAGTGTTGCAGTGGAAAGGACCGAGTTCTGGTATTGATGTATCACCCCTGCTCCTATTTGCTGCTTTTTATACCTGGGTGCAGCTCCAGCCCACGCTGCTTTGCAAATGGAGGAGAGGTGCAGATGGTAGACTGGGCCCTGCAGAAGTCCTCTGTTGTGGTGCAAGGGCATGTGGTGGGCCAAGAAGAAACCTGCAGCGTTCTTGAGGCCAGAGATGCAATGCCTGACCTAGGGCAGCTATAAGTGAAAGCTGAAAGAAGCAGCATCAGCTTGTTCCCAACAGCCTGCAAAATGCTTCCTATGCACCTCTCACCCCTGCACCTCCCGTGTCTTTCTCCAGGCCTCAAGGTGTTCCTGCTGCTTGCATACTCTGCAGTGATGATTGCCCTGTACCTGGCTCCCCTGGGGATCACCTCACCCTGCATCATGGAGGAGAACGAGCTGCCACCCAAGCCAGCCCTGGTCGGCCACCGAGGAGCCCCTATGGTGAGCAACAGCACCTTCACAGCACTCAAGGTGACATGGAGCTGTGGGGCACCGGACCACGGCTGGTGCATGGCCAAGAGAAGTGCCTGGAAGCAGCACAGGGCTGGAGGATGTGGGTCAGGAGGGTGCTGTCTGCCCCTTCCTGAGCTGACACTTGTGTTCCCTTTCCAGCTGGCCCCTGAAAACACCCTCATGTCTCTGCGCAAGGCAGTGGACTGCGATGTGCAAGTCTTTGAGACAGACGTCATGGTGAGGTAAAGGGGCAGCAGGGCTCAGAGGGAGGAAGGGGCCTGTGCGACTGGCACAGTCTTCATTTGGAGTCCATCCTGTTTAAGGGCTCTGCCAATATCACCACCCCAGCATGGCCCTGGCTCTAGCTGGGTGTCCCAACAAGCTTGGGGAGGTGCTGGGTTTCTCCTGTTCACCCAGGCTGCCTTCCGGACCATTAGGAGTGAGGCACCATTGGGGAGGAGGGCACTACTTGGAGAGCTGTGCCTCATCTCATGCAGTCCTCCTGTGGGGAGAACTGTTGGAGGGAGCAAGAAACTATGTGATTCCTAGCTTGGTTTCTTGGTACTCTCTGCTTCCCAGAGGCTGACCTCTCAGTGCAAAGACTCAGAAGTAGGCTTAGGGTGGAGGTTACCCTTAGAAAGCCCCTGGGAGAGGGTAGAAATGGCAGGGCAGTGTTGGGAGGCAAACAGCTTGTGACACAACTTTCCTCTCTGCCCTTTTGCCAGTGCTGATGGGGTTCCATTCCTCATGCACGATGAGAAGCTCACCAGGACCACCAACGTGCAGACCGTGTTCCCTGAGAGAGCCGCACTGAACAGCACTGCCTTCAACTGGACAGACCTCCAGCAGCTCAATGCTGGCAGCTGGTTCCTGGAGGTCAGGATGCAGGGATGGGTGTTTTGGGGGGGGAGGGAAACAAGAGCCCTACCCTGTGTTGTGCTCCCTCTGCAGTCACTTGAGCAGTGTGCAGAAGCATTTTCATGCTTGCATGGATCCCTGGGGTGCAGTTACACCCTGTGCTGGCTGCTGCACCTGGGGTTTGCTCTGAGTCACAGGGAGGTTGGGTTGTGGGGAGATGTCTCATGCCCTGCCGGTGCTCGTGCTGAGCTGCACAGCCTGCCTGGGCATGGATGCAGCTGGGGTAACGTTGTTCAGGTGACTAATGACCTGCTGAATGCCCACAGGTGCTGGGGCTGCTGGAAGAGTGCTATTAGTACACAGTAGGGGAGAGGTGCCCTGTGCCCATCCCATGGTGGGGAGGATGGAGCAGCGCTGGTGGGAGGTGAAGGCTTGCAGGCTCTGCCCATGGTGGCTGACTCTCTTTTCCTCCTAGCGGAGACCATTTCCCAGTGTGCAAAGCCTTTCACACGGCGATCGCATGCAGGCGACTCGGCAGAAGATCCCATCCCTGGAACAGGTGCTGGATGCAGCCAAGGAGAGCAATATCTCCATCATGTTTGACCTCCGGCCAGAGAACCACAGCGACTACCAGAGCTTCGTCAATGCCACCCTGGAAGTCATCCTACAGTCTGGCATCCCACTGCAGCAGGTGAGCTGCCCACCAAGTGCTGGACCCTGCTGTCAAACTGAGCATCTCTGTCTCCCCACACACCCCATTGCCATCTATGCATCCTGCTGGGCCAGCCTGTTGTACAACAACCCCATGAGCAGCTGATGGTCAGTCCCTGGCATGGTAGCGTAGTCCTGAAAGAGATCCCAGGCAGGGTTCTCTAGCTGGAAGAACTTGCCAAGAGTTGGGGGTAGTGCATAAAGCTGCAGTTTGTGCAGATACTTGTTTCCCAGAACTGGCCACTCTGGTGTGTAAACAGTGACTCAGACAAGGGAGGGGAGCACAGGTACAAGTGCATGAAATCGATGCTCCCTGTGCTGCACCACACCTCTCCCTGCAGTTCCTTGACTTGCTGCAGTCACCTCAGTTTCCTTTGCACTTCATTGGCCTCAGCAGTGTGAGTCACGTGCTACCCTGCAGGTCTGAAGGAGCACCCAAACTGCTTTCTCTGTGGGAACTTAGGGCACAGTACTGTAATGCTGGCCTGGGATGCATTTTTTGCTGCAGAGTTGTGGCCAAAAGTGTGCTCTGCTCAATCCTTCAAGAACCTGGAATGATGTCAGTGCCCTGCAGTGGCTTTCTTAGGCTGGAGTTACTTTCTCCTTTCAGTGGGATTTGTGCTCACTTCTTGGCTGGGATGAGTTCTTAGGAGACTGCCCTGGCTGAGATCCTCTGGGAAGATCACAGAGCCATAGAATCACTTGAGTTGGAAGAGGGACCCTTAAAGGTCATCTAATCCAACTCGTCTGCACTGAACGGGGACACTTACAGCTCAAACAGGTTGCTCAGAGCCTGGTCCAGTTTGACATCCAATGTGTCCAGGAGTGGGGCAGTGTCTGCAGAGCCCTGGAGTGTCTCTTCCTTACACATATTCCCTGGCTCTTGCCCAGGTCCTGTGGCTGCCGGATGGGTTCAGGGAGCAGGTCAAACAGCAGGTCCCAGGTGTTCAGCAGATTTATGGCCGGAAGAGACTCCAGGATGAGAAGGAGCCACTGCTGCATGTCAACCTGCCCTACCAAGACATGAGCTCTGAGGAGATCAAGTGAGGGCCTTGGCGGGGAGTGGGTTATGAGTCTGAGGTCCAGAAGAAGAGAGGCCCCAACAGGGCTGAGAGCTGGGCAGAGGCTGCAGCCTGGCATGCCCCAGGGCTGCTGCGGGGGATGGAGCTGGCTGCAGCTCTTTGCCTGGCCAGCAAGTCTGCCCTGGGTCTGGCTCTCCAGACAGTTGCTCTATATGGCTGCAATTGCTGGATCACATCCCAGACATGCAGGCCTCTCTGCCATGAGCTGAATGTGCCGGCACCTCTCTGTCTGCCATGCTGACCACGGCTCTCCCTGCACAGGCAGTACCGCCAGGACAACATCTCAGTCAACCTGTATGTGGTGAACCAGCCCTGGCTCTTCTCCGTGCTGTGGTGCTCAGGGGTGAGCTCTGTCACCACCAATGCCTGCCAGGTGCTGAAGGAGATGAAACGCCCCATCTGGTTGCTGGTAAGCAAAACCTCTGTCCTGGTGCCGAGATTCCTGGTGCGAGTGGTGGGTCTGGTCCTGCAGCTGCATGCAAGGTGGGCTTTGCTCTGTGCTGTGCTGGTGTGGCAGCATGACCTTGCAGACCTTGCTGGTACAGTGGGCAGGACTGTGCCAGCGGTGGTGCTCAACGCTTGGCTTGTCACCTTGCAGCCCAGCAGCACGTACCTCATGATCTGGATTGTTGTAGACTGTGTCTCCTTCCTGATGATCCTCTGGGCCTTCCTCTTGATGAAGTAAGTTGGACCCCTGGGGTAGGTGTAGGGAAAGCTGCAGGGTACCCTGGGTGGTGAATGCCCATGCCTGTGCCATCTGCTGCCACCCACCTTGGGTGGGTGGGTCCTGAGCTCCCCTGGTTGGGAGAAACACCGCACGAAGGCAGCTCTTAGCACCACACTGCTGCTAAAAGCATGGCCTGGCCCTTCCCAAAGCAGCTGCACTCACCAGCTTGCTGTGCACCCCGGGGGTGAGGTTGGGGGACCTCACTCTGCCCCAGCACCACACGCTGAGAGCAAACTGTTGTGTGCTGTGGGGCCCTGCAGCCTGTAGCTGGGAGCTTGTGGGAGGGAAGGAGGAGGGGGTGCCCAGACTGACGTGCTAACATCGATCCTGCTCCATCTCCTAGGAAATGTTCCCAGCGAAGGCGGACGGCTGGTGAGTGCACAGACGCCGGCTCCTCTGTCCCTGGAGGCTCCCTGCAGGCAGACAGCCTGCCCCAATGGAGCGTGACTGAGCCCAGCAGACTTTGAGATGGCTGAGGGAGGGAAGGGAATCCCAACGCAGGGAGTTCCTGCCCTGCCCTGCCCTTAGCAAACAGCCCTGTGGGATGGTGCTGGGGATGCCCACGCTCCCCAGCTCTCTTCCAACCAGCTTTTTGGGCAGGTCTGCCTGCCGCTGCGGGGTGGTGGCTGCAGTCAATGACTGTTTGCTTTCTCTTCTCTCCAGAGTCTGAGACGGATGTGCTGCTCACAAAGATCAACAGCCTGATGCAAGACTGACCCCTCCAGCCTGCAGCAGCCGTGGGGAGGGGCAGCTGGAGAGGTTCACAGCTCAGGCAGGGAGTGCTACCCTGGCTGGCTCCAAGGCTCCTTTCCTTTACAGTTTTTCTGAGCTTGCAGCCTTCCTGGCTCCTGATGTGGTGCAGAACTACTCTCATCCACAAAGACCTGGAACTGGTTCCCTTGCTCCTGCAGGCAGTGAGGGAACAGAGCTGGGGCCAGGGGGCTGCTGGTGCTGCCTTGTGCCCTGAGAGCTGAACTTCTCTCCAGGACCAAGACCTCAACCCTGGGGTGCTCGGTTGGAGGCTGGTGGGGGTCTGAGTCACTGTTTGGTGCAGGGGTATGGCAGCCTGCTGTCAGCAGCAGCACTGGTGATGGGGAAGCCTTGTTTAAAGTGCTGCTGCCCCGTGGTGGGAGTTAAATAAGAAGGGGAGTGTGGGGTGGCACACGATGGAGTGGGAGCAGAGCCTTTTGCTCTCACGTGCTGAGGATGGCAGCCTCGCCCCCTGCTGCTGCTGGCTTTGTGCTTGCTGGCCGGGCTGCCCGCTCCCTCTCCCCCCAGCCCCAGTCCAGTCCTGCGGTGCTAGGGACGGGGAGCGGGGGCTGGGGGTGGAGGGAGCCTGGGCCACGGTGCCCCTACGGGGCTGCACAGCGGCAGGGGTTGCGCCAGGGCCGGGAGCAGCGTCACTCAGCATCGGGCACTTTGGACTTGGAGAGGGGAGTCCGTTTTACTTGCTCCTTCCTATTTATGTCAATAAATCAGCTGAGAGGTAGACAGTCCCTACAGCGGTGAGTTGGGCATAACTCCCGTTTTCAATTCCTCCCGACCCGGGGTAAAGCAGCGATACGCGGTGTATCCGTGCCACCTAGTGCCGGCGTGGGGAAGCGCCGTCGGGGAGGGGGGAGCGGAGGCATCTCCGGACCGGGGCCCTCCACCGCGGGGAGCGGACAGGCTGCGGGGCTCCGAACCGGGCCTAAGGCTGCCGGTGGCCGGGGTGGGGGAAGACTCGCAGCGAAACGCCCCGGTGCTGGAAGGGTTGCGGGGCGCTCCGGGGGGCGGAGCGGGGGCGGGGGTTGGGGGCGGCTCCTCGCTCGGTTCCCGCTGGGCGGGGCAGGCGGCGGCTCGGCCGCTCGTGGGCTGGCACCGAGCGGAGCGGCCGCCGGCCACGGCGGAGCGATGATCCGCAGGGAAGGTAAGGAGAGCCGAGCCCTGCCCCGCCCCGCCCTGCCCGCAGCTCCGGGAACCGCGGCCCGCAGAGCTCAACAAGTGTCCGCCCCGCCGCACCGTGAGCGAGCTGTGCCGGGACAGCGCCCGCGGCTCCCTCGGCATGGAGAGCTGCGCAGGGGGTGCCCGGCTGCGTGCCCTCCCCAGGACGTGGGATGCGTCCTTGTAGCAGCGTGGCTGTTGGATGCTGCGCATCCTCTGCGGGTAGGGAGGCCCGAGGGTGTGTGGGTCAGGTGAAGAGGGACACTCTGTAAGTAGGGTGTGCTCCTACAGGTGCTGTGATGATGCTCAGGCTGTCCTCTGGGTTTGGTATGCAGGGCCAACGCTCCCTGCTCCTGTGTTACCCGCGGTGAGGGCCAGCACGATGCGTGCTGTTCTTCCTGCACAGCTCAGGCTGGGTGGGATGGTCACACCGTGTTCAGTCTGTGTCCCAGTGTGGTGGCCGCAGTTCTCCACCTGCTTCTTTAGGCTCTGCTGATGAGGTCAGGGATGAGCGATGAAGATGACTCACAGCATGCTGGGCAGTGGCTGGAGCCGTTGTCTGATGTTGCAGAGAAAAAAGTCCTCAGTGCTGATATGGGGCTGGGATGCTTGTAAAACCCGATGAAGGTGGAGCCCTGGAAAGTCCCTGCTCTTCCCAAAGCCGCTGCAGAGCCCAGCTCTGAGCAGGAGCGATTCACACTTCCCCTGGCTCCTTTCTCTTCTGCTCCAGGGATGAGTCAGTGTGGCCTGGTGACACAGGCAGGACCCCAGCAGGGTGAGCTGAGACAGCAGGTGGCACGAGGCACGAGGCAGACACAGACCCCCTTGTTTGGTGACCTGAATTCCCTGCCGAGAGCCCCCGGGACAAGCAGGACCATCCTTTCTGCATGAGTTCCTGGGTCAAACGATGAGCCTCAGACAGCAGCGGGACGCCTCCCCCGCCGCCTCGCACAGACTCCCTTTGTCTGTGGGCTGCTGGGGTGACAAAGGGAAATATTCAGCAGCAGGGCCGGGACGGGTTCAAGGTCTGTGGGAGCTCCCCACCCATCTGTATGGGTCACATCTGGGGTTGGTGCTGGATTTTGCCCAGCTATAGAACTGAGTTGGCCAGAAAAGCATAGAGCTATCCTGGCACAGGGAGCTCGCAGCCCTGTTGTTTTTGGGCCAAGGTTGTCCCACAGCTATGGGGAGCTTGGTCACAGCAGCCTCCTGGCCAGCATCCCTCCTTCCCGGCTGTATTTCCCACTGCATGGAGCGATTCTCACCCTTCACCTTGTAGGACTGCAAGTTTTTCTGCCTGTGGAGCTGAGCTATTTGCGATGTCTTTGCAGCTGCCCCACTTGCACAGCCCACTGTGCTCATCTCTGCTGTGACCGTCCAGCCTTGCATTGGAGCGCATGTGTTCCTGGGGGTCACACGGCCCTGTGCAACGGAGATGCATCCAGCTCCCAAAAACTCCTCTGTCTGGGAGGTAGCAGTGGTGCTTGGGCTGCCTGCAGGGACACCTGCATGGGAAAGCTGCTTTAGTGGCTGTCCAGCTCTTAAAAGTCCAGAGCTAGAAGGCAGTGGAGGTATTGCATGGATGAGCTCTTCGCACTCAAGGGTGCACTCAAGCTTTCCTAGAGGATTTCTGTCCATCTCCCAGCATTAATGCTGTGTTATTCCTTTGTCCTCTCTGCAGACACCGAACGGGCAGTGGAAATCCTGACGAGATACCAAAGCACCCTGTGCTCCCCAGAGGAACAGGAGCTGAAAGCCTCCATTGGAAAGATCTCACACATCTTCCAAAGTGAACTCTTCCAGGCTCTGCTGGGTAAGCCCATTCCTGCTGTTCTCTGGGGCATTGCAGTCAATGGGTGCACTTGGCCAGAGCAGCCCCAATCCTGGCTGCGTGGTTTCTCTTAGGACGTACATTTTGGAGCTACATCAGAGATGATCCCAGTGCAACCCAGGATGCTGTGAAGGCACAAAGCAGAGGATTTGTGTATTAGAGCGCAGAAGTGATGTGGGGGGAATAAAGCTGGAAGGGTTGGGTCCATGCTCGGTGTCACATGGGGAGGGAGACCTGCACAGCAGTCCCGCTCTCCTGTCAACACCAACACCAGGGAGTGCCGCTTGGTTGCCGGTGACCTTTTCAACTGGTTGAGCAGGATATTAGTTCCCGGGACAGAGCCAGCTTTCACTTGATGTGTTTACCTAACGAGGAATTTGCATTAATTGCTTCCTCCCCCGTCCCTTGAGTGCGTGTTTGCGAATTCCTCCGTCCTTGCGCAGCCCTGCGTGATGCTGCTGCTCACTGTGCTCACACGTGGACTACTCGGTGTCCTCAGCCCGGTCCCCATGGGCACACAGGGACGAGTGACGCTGACACACGGAGGGTGGAGTGCTCCCATTCCATCTGCTTTTCACCCATCCTCCTCCCAGTGGGCTGCTGTACCTCAGGAGTTTGCTTGGAGCCACAGGGCTGGGTCGGGGTGTTTGCAGGGTGTGCTGCGCCTACGCCTGCACCTGTGCTCCCCATCCCACGGCACAGGGTGCTGCTGTCTCTATCCTTTCTTGTGCTTTCAGCAGCACCTGCCTGGTTAGTTTTTTCTGGGGGGGGGGGGGGAGGCACAGTTAGGCAAATGCATGAGGCTGATACACAGTCATCCTCAACTTGTGCTCTTGCAGGTAATGCTCTCCTAAGACATATGTTGAGTTTGAGCACCAAAGTGCGTTTCTTGGTAGCAGAGCTACTGGAAGCACCAAATGTTGCGGTGTTTCACATGTTGTTCCACATGAAATATGCAAGGGGTGGGGCCTCCCGGGCACTTCTTTAGAAATAAGCTGCTTTGTGAACTCAGGCTCTGCTCCTGGGCTATTGGGATGCAGTGTGTACGGGGCCAGGCGCTGTGCCTGTGCTCTGCTGGATGCCGTTCCCCCAGGCTTCCCCTGCAGCCTCTTGCATCCTAACAAAAGGTTCGCCTGTTTGATACACTGAGCCCAGGAGGAAAGTGTTAGGCCATGCCTGATGTTGTTCCTTGTCAGTCTGGAGTGCTTTTCCTTACTGGATTCAGAGGGGATTTACGCTGCCACCAAACGGGCACCTGGCTGTATACAGAACATGGGGCTCCCCAGGACCCCATCCCCAAGGCTCCCCACTGCCTACAGTGACATTCCCGCCCCAGACAGGGACACCAGCAGCGGTGTTCCCCTGCGACGGAGCCATCCAAATCCTGTGTTCATTTTTGGGAACTCTTGTGCATTCCAAGCATAATCCATGCAGCCAGGAGCCCGTGGTATCCTGTTACGCAACGACTATTTTCATAAGCAGAGGGAGAGATGTTTTTGCACAAAAACAAAGTCTGTCTGTCCGGCTGTGGGCTGAGCACTGGCCATGACCTCAGGGCTGATAAGTGAAGGCTTCAGGGGCAGCTTTTGCCACCAGAGATACACCTGGGGACTGGCATCTGTCCATCCCTTCCTTCTCTTTCCGTGGCTGCTGGGTTTCCTGCAGGACACCCTTTGCCAAGCACCAGGTTCTGGAAACTCTGTTAAAGATGTGGTGTGACAAACCCCCCTCAAACCTTTGCTTCCCTTTGGGGGCTGCTGCAGAATCACAGTATCACTAAGGTTGGGAAAGACCACTTAGCCCACCTACTCCAACTCATCCCCACCATGCCCAGTAAACTGGGGCTCCTCAGGCTCCTCTGCAGTGAGCTCAGAAAATGAATTTGTTTTCCCTGCTGTGGTTTTCCTCCTTCTGAGTGCTTCTTTCCGCCCAGCCCCTTTCTGGCCCCGCAGCCCTGACTGCCTCCAGTCTCCCATGTGCTGTCAGGATTTATGACTTTGCCATGCTGCGTGCAAGGCGTTCACCGAACCCCCTCAGCTGACCTCTTGGAGTGGTAGGTTTAACCTGGCAGCATTTACCATCCTTTCTGGTTTTCTCATTTGGACACAATTTCAGCTATTTAGGGGCATGTCTTCTCCCTTTTAAAGCCCATTTTCCTGCAGTGTTTTTCTCCTTTTTGCCGTGTAACATCCGTCAGCCAATGCTGCACGTGTACTCTGATGTCACGGTGCGGAGCCTCTAAATAGGCTTTGCTGCTTCCCACCTTCTTTGTCACCCCTTCCAGTTTCTTTCTGAAGAGCTTCTCACTTTTTCTGTAGCTCCCCTTCTGAAATTAAACACTTAAACGTGGTGATGTGAGATTCGTTGCTCCTGCAGCACTGGGCTGGGGCTGCTGCGTGTTTCCATTAGGAAGTGCAGCAGCCCCATTTCTTCCTGCAGTGCCCCACGGGTGGGATGGAGAGGGGAAAATGCTCCTGGCAGGGGCTGGGAGGAGGCACCTGCAGGCCCTGCACCCAATGCAGGATGTTGGCACTACACTCCCTGCCCACTCCTGATGATGTTTCTCGTGCTGTTTTGCAGATATCCACGAATTCTATGACTTCACTCTGCGCTCAGCTTCCCTGCAGCCTCCTGGCCCAGCAGTGCATCGTGGCACAGCCCGGCACCTCAGCCCCAGAGAGCCCCACAGCCCCCCTGAGGTAAGAGCCACTCCATTCCCTCCAGAGGGGACAGGTTGGCATCAGCTCCCATGCCAGCAGTCTGTTTCCACACCTCCTCTGTCAGAGCTTGCCTCAATAATTAGGCAGTGTCTCTCATTCATGAGCGTTAATTGAATTATTCCTAATGCAAATGACTTCAGCTCTGCTTCTTGCTCTGCTTTCTGCTGTGGATGTACTGGGACTCTGATCAAGCCACCTCATAAGCTGCTTTTGATAAGTAGAGTTGGGCCTTTCAAGTATCCTTTTTCAGGATTTTTTCCAGCTCTCTGATAACTTCCACGTCTCTTATTTGCATTCTCTTTAATTTCCAACAGTCTTTTAAGGGATACAGCACCAGACAGAGAAGCAGTAGGCTCCGAGTTATCTCATAAGCACAAAAGCAAATTGAATTGCCTTGATGGAGCGGGGGCAGTTTTGCCTTTCCAGGCCTGCTCCCATCCTTACCTTGCAGCTCCGGATCTGGTCTATGGCAATGGATCCGTTTTCAAAGGGCTTACAACTTATTTCTGGAGCAACAGGCACTGGGATCCTATTTAGTTTCGTGGGGCTGCAAGAGACCCATTCTCAGCAGTGGGGTCTGCCTGCCCAAGCACATGGACACCATCACACCCCTCCTTCTTTCTCCAAAGGGATGCGTGGAGACATCTCACATTGCTGGAACATAGAATGGAGCGGGTTGAGTTGGAAGGGATCTAAAAGATCATCCGCTCCCAGGCCAGCAGTGGGATCCTCCTGCCCTGAATGCACCCCAGGGGCTCGCAGCTCTCCCTACCCACCTCTGTGTCCTGGGTCTCGTTGCAGCCACCAGCCCAGGACGGTGAGCAAAGGCTGCTCGCGGTGACCCCCGCGACGCCCCCAAGACTGGTGAGGGTGACAGCACGCCGGACGGAGGCACCAACCAGCATCTGCAGCCTGGTGCTGGGCTCCCGCAGTGCCCTGCCGCAGGTGAGCCCCCGCACCGCGTCCCACCCAGCCACCGGCTGCCACCGCGTGGACAGCACCGGGGCTGCGTGCCCATAGCACTGTGGGATGGTGCTGGGGAGGTGCCTGGGGCTGGTGTTTCCTTAGGCTCTTCCCGTTGGGGACGGTGATGCTCAGGCTGGGAAACGTGGCAATAGCACCAACAGCATCCCGTGTGCGTTAGCGCTCGTGTGGTCCAGTGTCAGCGTTGGGAGGGCAGATGGATGTGGCGCAGGATGGAAATCCTCCCAGCCCCATCCCCATCTCTCCATCTCACTCCCACCTCGCAGATTTCCACCTTTTTCTCCAAGCTCCTCAATGGCAGGTCCATTCCTCAGCATACCAGGAGCTTTTCTCTGCTGTTTGCCATCTATCTGGATGCGGGTCGTAAATCTCAGCTCCCTCCTGGTGTGAGCGCATCGCGTGGGCTCCGTACCCGATGTTGGTTGTAGGGACGAGTGAAGGGCAAAACACACTCTGAGCCTTTAGGGAGGGATGGAGTAGCTGTGATGGATGGAGCTCGCCAGACGTAAAATAACATGAAGGCTTTGTTTTCCTTGGCACAGCTTTAATCAGTCCTCATTTGCTAGGTTGGATTTTTCTTCCAAAATATTTTAAATGTGAAGATCACACTGCTGCTTTTCTCCCCGTTTTAAATGTTTCCCTTCTCGCTTTAGACTCCAATAAAATGGGTGATACCCCATTTTTTTTCCTTACTGTTGAATTTCTCCTTTTCCTCTCCCTGCTCTCTGCGTCTTCAAACACTCACCGAATCCTTACCAGTGCTGGAATAGGGGGGACTGTGGTTAAATGGAGACAAGAGGTGCAGTCTGCAATCAGCCAACCCCTGGTGGTGGTCTCAGTGGTGAAAACTTTGCACGTGCCGGGAATCCACCTGCTTTTGTTACTTCATCCTCCGGGATTTCGGATGGAGCCTTTCCCCCTTGTGTTCCACCCTAGCATCCCTGGGCTGCACCCCTGGATGTGGGGCTCCCAGGGGCAAGAACCTACAAGCACAGCGTTCAGTCCCACACACCTGGCTGAGATGCAGACACCTCCCCTCAATTTTGAGATTTCACACGGTGGGGAAATCCGCTCTGTGATAGTCCAGCTCTCCTGATGGTCATTTATCCTTTCCATTAAAAGCGTGCACTTCACTGCTAGCCTGGATTCCTCTCGCTTTAGCTCCCAGCCCCAGGAGGTTTTGCTGCCTTTGTTTGCCAGGATAAAGGGCCGCAGCAATCAGAACTGTTCCCAACATGTCGGTATTTATAGATGCGTCTGAGTTCCCTCTTAACTTTCCCTTAGATAAACTAAACAGATTGGCTTCCTCTCTCGCTCGGTGTTGTTCCAGCCCCGAAATCGTTCCTGTCATTCTTTCCTGAAGTGTTCCTTTTCTTTTCAGCCTTCTCCTTGTATGGGGTCAGGTCAGGGTGATGGGCACCTTTCAGCCAGAGCACTCACACCCACAGCTCCTCCCTCCCAGTCCGGATGGGTGCAGAGCAGGGGCCTGGAGGGAAGACCTTTGGGATGGTGATGGGCCATGCTCAGGGCTCTTCTGTCCATGGGGCAGCTCTCCTGGACACCAAGAACAAGCAGTGCTGGAAGCTGCAGGCTTGGAGCAGCTCCTCTCCAAGCTGGGATGTGGCGGGTTGGCCATGGAGGTGAGCCTTCCTCAGCTGTCCTCATATGAGCATCATCATCATCGTTGCTGAAGATCTGCTTTGTCCTGCACCCCCATGTGCAGGATGTCATGGGGCTGGATGACCCTCCACGCCCAACTCCTGCTCAGCTCCTTGGTGGCTTCTTGTTCCCGGCTTTTGGTGCTGTATTTCTAAAGCACTTGAGTTGCAAATGGCACTCAGAAGAACTGAGGAAGCTTTTATAATAGATTATAGTCAATGATAATAGGGCACTTGGGCACCAAGGGAGGGCAGAGCAGCTGCATCTCATGTGCTATCAGCCCGCAAGCAAGGGTTCCAGCGGATACCTCACTGCTGAGAAGAGGCACGGAGACAAGCTGGCGTGTCTTGCCTGCTTCTCTTATTGCATCCATCATTGTAAATAAGTTTTCTGTTGTCCTGGCTCCGGCCTCTCCCCTGCCTGCAGCGGTAATGGCAGAGTGAAAGTCACCGTAGCCTGCCTTAACCAGGAAGGTGCACGGGAAACGAATGGCCTGTCTGCACAAATGCTTCCAGGAACAGGAAATGTTCTGTCTGCTGGCACAGCTCCGTGCACTCCGAGTGGCCCCGCGCCGTGCAAATGGCTGCGGCTCAGGAAGCAGGACCGGCACGCAGAACGTCGGTGTGCTTCGGGGGCTGAAGGCATCCCTGCATGGGAAAGCGATGTTCAGCCCACAAAGGGGTGCAGATAGCTGCAACACCCCGTGGAAGCACAATCCTGCACGCTCTGTGGGGGTTTTATCAGCCAAATCCTCCATGTCAGCCTCTCTCTGCTTTAGTTTTTGGGGCTTCTGTGTGGGAAACCCGAGGCTGCTCCTGCAGCGCTGCCCGCCTGTGCCCAGGGGGTGGCAGGAAGGCTTCGTCTCTCTGAAAGCACCATCCTCGCACACCCCTCCCTCCCGGCTCGGGGAGCGGAGAGCAGCCAGCTGGAGCGATGAATGCAGGAGGAACAATACCGTTGATGAGCAGAAACGCTGCGCCTGCGAGGGAGCGCTGCTCGGCCCCCCACGGAGCCGCTCTGACTTCATCTCTGTCACCGTGCCACCGCAGCCTGCCCTGCGCGTCGCTCCCCGCACCGCGATGCCGATCCCAACAGCCGACGCTGAGTGCCAGCAGCTCTCAGAGTGATGGAGGGGCTGCTTCAGCAAGCAGTTGTGCCTCGCGTGCTTCTGCGTTGCCGGTGGATGGGAATCCTTGCCGGCAGAGGTGCTGCCTCTCACCCAGCCGTGGGTGCATGGGAGCGTGCCCCCATGTGCCAGGTGGAGACTGTTTTGGCAAAGGCCAGAAATGTCCCCTTCCCTTCCTACCATTGCAGGGAGGACGTGGCCCAGCCCTGCAGGCTCTCAGAAGCCCTCCCTGCTGCTGTCAGTGCTGAAGAAGATGCACGTGTTTGCCCTGACCCCCAGCTCGGGGGTTGCCCCGTCGGCACCACCACGCCTGTCTGCTTCCCCTCAAACGCCAAAGCACTGAGGCCAAGCTTCAGTCCGTCTGTCTGTCCGTCTGTCTGCTGTAACTCATTCCAGCTCAGCCACACGCATCAGCCCTTGCAGCACAGACACCCAGCCGGGCAGCTGCTGCCCGTGTCTCGAGGATGCTGCTGTGCAAAGGGGATTTCAGCATGGGCTGTGTCAGGGAGAGCTGTCACTTCGGTGGACGTTTTGGGGTTGAATGGCCTCAGCTTTACTAGAGGCTCTTGCTATTCTTGCTGCAGAGATGAGCAAGGAGATGCTTAGACTTCAGTTCTCCCAGCTCGATGTACAGCTTTAGCAAAGGATGAATTTGATGGAGCCACCAGCCTGTCAAACGCAGATCACGTGCAGCCATCTGTTCCTGCTCTATTCAGGGACTTTCTGCCTAAAACCAGTGGCAAAAGAAGATCCACAGCGGGCCGCAAGGTTTTTCTGGCTCTGTAGCACAGGAGGGCTCTGCTGGAGATGGGGCTGTTGGTCTGCCCATTCATTCAGGTCATCGTTGTTGTTTGGGAGTTCTTTTGTTTGGTAATAGTGCAAGCACATGCAGTGCTGGGGCTGTCCCATAGACAGCCATGCTTTCATCACTCAGCTGCACTCTGAGTCCATCTTTCCAGATCCGTGCTTCATTGGCCTCCTCCTGCTGTCCCCAGCAGAGCAGGGTTGCCAGCATTACCCGTGCATTGAAATTCAGGCTTTCCCAGGGCTTAGCTCTGAAAGCAGGATCTGAGACCACGCGAGCAGGATGGGGACTGAAAGCACCTTTGGTGCTGGTCTCTGGAGGCTGATTGTAAATCTCCCGGGTGTGTTTTTGCAAAGCAAATGGGCTCCCCTCTCCATTTTGTTAAAGGAACAAACAGAGCTGGAAAGCAGAGCCTGGCAGGCCAGCTGCTTCCTAGCTGGAGCCGGGAAAACTTCGCTGCATCTTAATGGTGTCGGGAAGGATGGAATCAGAATGGTGGTGAACGAGGCATCACCAACGCTGTTATAAATAGAGCAGCCGTGATAACTGCTCAGGAAGGTTTTTAGTCTTTGGGATTTGGAGGATAAGCACTGAGCTGTGCTGAGAGGTCCATTATCCGTGGCTTTTGTAGGAGTTAAGGGAATCTGCAGGGGAACGAGGGCAGTGGATGAGTGCAGGTTTGGGAATGGTCCTTCTCGTGAATCCGAGTGTGACCCCGTTTTAAGGCTTTCTGCTACGTGCTGCTGCCTCTTGCACCGCTCTGCCTGCTCCGAGGTGGTTGCACCACGCGTGGCTGCAGTGATGGTTTCAGGCCAACCCAGAGCCCTGCTGCAGGAATGCACAGATTCGCTCCAGCACCCGCTGTAACCACGCAGCATCGTGCAAGAACTTTGCTGGCATTACACCTAAGAAATGATTCCAAGCATTGAGATTCAGGCAAAGGACCCCTGTGCTCTGTGGCCTAGATAGCTCTCAGGGCTGGCACAGCTCAGGCATTCTGGTGCCCGCAGTCCTGGCATACGGAGCATCGTGCCCAGCCTCACCACCAGGCACCCACCTGTGTGTGCCCAGAGCTGGGCTCGGCTCTGCCAGCATCACAGCCGTGTCCTGCCACGTGTCTCTTACCCTTTCAGGGTCATTTTCAGACTGGGTCACTTCACAGCCAGGTTCCTGCAGACCACATGCAGGAGAGTTTGCAAAGAGCAACCAAGTGGGAAACGCACCGCAGTGCTGGGGAGGCACAGCCTGCTCCCGGGTCGGTGTCATCTCTGATGCCATCAGGTCCCTGCACGCCATGTTGCTGTGTCCCACACATGCAGGGACATGTTTTGTAAGCTGAATCTTACATGGTGTTTTTGCAGGGAGGTTTTGTGCCTTTCTGCTGCTGCAGGAGTGTGTTCGTGGGGCTGCTTTGGTGTAGGAGTGTGGCAATAGAACCTCTGTCCCAGTTCTCTGCTGTCAGCCATCCACGAGCCCCCTACAACAGCCAGACCCTGGGACCTGAGCAGCCGTGTCCCAGCCTGCAGGTGGGGAGAGTCACCTGTCACCCCGGGCTGATGCCAGGTGGGTCAGTGCTGACACGCAGCTGTCTGTAAGTGCATCCGTGCCTCTGTCAGCCTGAGCTGCATGTTCTGCCTACCCTACGCGTGGGAGCACGTTTCAAGGTCACCTCAGGGCTTCTGAAACAGTCCTGCTCTCGGCGTGCGGACGGCGGAGGGGAAGAGTTTAAAAGCGCCACTGCGCCTTTAAGAGAGGCCCGTGAGCCGGCTGCGGCCCTGCGGCACGGTCGCTGATTGGCTGAGCGGCGGGCAGGCGGGCGGGGGGCGGGGACAGCCATTCAGAAACTCTGAGCTTCGCTCTCTCCCTTAAAGGGGACGCGACGGTGCAGAAAAGTAGGGCCGAGCCGGGGCGGGCAGCCACCTCCTGTTCATCACGGCTGGCTCTGGTTTCCACCGGGTCCTGGCGTACCACCAGCGCGCTGCTGCCCTGGATGGGTAGCCGCCCTGATCCTCTGGTTGCAGGGACAATGCAAGTGGGCACCCCGAGCCCACGGGACATGCCAGTGCTTTATTGCTATGCCTGTGCAGAACTGAGTCATGTTAATGTTTAATTCGAGGTAAGGGCCTTTTCCCTGTTTTTATGGGCTTCCAGCTGTGCCTTTGATGCTTAAATCTGCAGTTCAGCTCTGAAATGCACGATGTGATCCCCCTGTGGCTATGCATTGCGAGCCCCCCCCCCCCCCCCCAGAAACCCTCTGTCCTGTGAGCAGGAGTGTGAGCTTCAGGGCAGGAGCTGGGCAGAGTGGCTGTGTCCATGCACGATGCCCACTGCTATTGCTTTCTGCTAAATAGAGCCTGGGGACCTACCGTTGGTCCCCAACGTGAAGCTGTGGTTCTCACCCCATCAGCACACCAGGGAATATTTCATAGTTCGTGTGCTGCAATTGCAACTGCAGAAGGCGGCTCCTGGTGCTGATCAAAGAGCCTGGGGCAGTTGCTGCCACAAGCGGGGAGATGGAACTGTGGCACTGGGCGATGTATCAATGCTCATTAATAAAATGACAACGGTCTTGCCCTGGAGGAGAATTAATTTGTTTGGCAACTGCGCCGAGAGCGCTGAGAGCTCAGGATCCCATCGTCCCCGGGGTTACAAGGGCGATACCCTCCATCAGCCCCTATGCTCTGGCTAGCACGTGGCTTTGGGGCAGCGGCTGTCACGCTGGGGGCTCTGCCCACTACGAGCATCCTCCATTCCTAGGAAGGCTGCAGGCGCACCAAACCCTGGTTGAGCTGGCTCCAATCCCTTCCTTCACACTGACCTTGCGGTGGTCGGTGCCCATCCCTCACACCTGCCTTCCTCTTCCCGCAGGACTTCGTGTGAGAGGAAGGAAGTGACGGCAGGGGCTGAGATGCCGGCAGCGCCCGCTAAAGCCGCGCCGCCTTCGTGCCGTGTAAATAGCACCACCTCTGGGATTTCTTGATGCTTTGCTGAAATTAGCACCTGAAAAAAAAAACAAGAGCAGCTGCCAAAGCCACTTTTAAATAAGACGGGCAGGCTTTGGGAGGAAGAGGAGAGTGGATCAGAGTGCTTGGGTTCCTTGAAGTGCATCTGGCCCCACACCGACCTCCTCCTGAGTCTGGTAACGCATCCTGAGCCCTGCACGGTGCTTTAGGGAGCAGTGCAGGCAGCAACAAGGGTTATATTCCTCTCGGTTGGGGCTGGCAGGTGACACGTGTGGCTCACTGTAAATAGGAGGAATGAAACAACCCTCGCACCAAAGACAAAGCAGAGCTAAAGCAGGATATGCAGGCAGGGAGCTGCAAGATGGGGAGAACCCCGTGAGGCTCAAGGGAAGTATGGGGCCTCCTGTATGTGGCAATGGGATACCCATAGATAAGTGAGCCGGGGGAGGAAGCAGGAGGTGCAGGCACAGACTTGCCAGGGGAAAAACAGAGCCAATGCTTCTCTTAATTGTTTGTTCCATTTCTTATTAAAGCGTTTTTCCTTACCAGGTCTCGTCCTTTGCTTTCACACTCCCTCCTCTAAGTGAAAGCCCGTGTCCTTACCTGTCCTCACTGCAGGACTGAGTGAACAGAGCCACATCAGGAGCAGGGCAGCGTGCACATTCTGGGCACATCTCTGATGCTGGAGTGACCCAGATCTCAGAGGTGCTGGGTAGCCAAGATGGACTTTGTCCCTCAATGCTCAGGCAGGAGTTGCTGACCACCTGCCCATTCCTACAAGGCTTGTTGTGGTCTGTGTGCATCTTAGAGCCGGGGGGATTTCAGCATGAACATGTCACAGCTCCATGTCATCAAGAGCAGCACATGGCTGTAGCATCCACACTGTAACAAGCAACCTGGGCAGTCGAGAGGCAATGAATTGCAGCCGGTGCTGGGGAGGACAGACTGCACTGCACAGTGGGGATTGTGGTGCTCAGGGCTTCTGGGACAACACAGATCTTATTACAGCTGTTAATAATTAGAAGGCCAGGCTCAGCTTTTCCTTAACGAGTCAGATAAGGTTTTCTGCAATGGTCTTCCTTTCTACCCTTCAAGTTGTGAGTGTGAGACTCTTCCAATCTTTTGTGCCAGAGGTGCAGAACCACTGAGCTGCCCTTCTGCACAAGCAGGGATTTTGGCAGCCCCAAACACTCTGCTCTTACCATCCCCTGACAGCAGTGGTTGGAAGGCTCAGCGAAGGCCTTAGGTGTTTCTACACCCCAAAAAGGGCTCACGGGCAGCAACCTTCAGGGTGTGGTGCCAGAGTGCGCAGTCATAGAGCAAAGCAGGGTGAGAGCTGATGTGGGGATGCACCCGTGTGTGCGGATGGGGACGGAGCGAAGACAGCTGCAAGCGAGACAGGGAACTGTTGAGCAAAGGGTTTCTGGACTCCCACAAGCACGAGGCGCTGGGGAGCAGCAGAGCGCGAAGCGGGACTGAGCAGGCCGTGGGGCTGCAAGGCACGGCGTTTTGCGGGCGGGTTTTGGCCCCGCTGCCGGGGGAGAAATTGCCCTTTGGTTGCGGGAACCCCCGGCCGCGCTGCCCCTCATCCCCCGCCTTTCCCCAGCGGCACTCCGGGGGCGGCGGTGCGGGGCGGTGCGCGGAGGCTCCGCGGCGCAGATTGGCGGGGAGCGGCCGGGAGAGGCGGAGGATGCTCCGCGCCGCCGCCGCAGGTGCCGCGCTCCGCGCTCCCGAGCCGCGCCGCGCCGGACCGGGCTGAACCGCCCCATGCAGCCGAGCGGAGCGGAGCCCCGCGCTGGGACTGAGCCACCCCGGGAGTGAGCGGCGCGACCCCGCGGAGCTCCCTGCGCCGTAACCCCTCCTGCTTCCCGGGGCCGGGGGCGCGCCTGGAGCGGGGCGGGGGCCGCTGCCGCCCCCCAAGCATCCCTCCCTCCCTGTCTCCCTGCGCGCATCCCTCCGCGCCGCCTCCCGCTCCCTCCCTCCCTCCCACCCTGCCGGCTCTATGGTGTGAGGGCAGCGATGCACAAGCACCACCACTGCTGCAAGTGCCCCGAGTGCTACGAGGTGACGCGGATGGCGGCCCTGCGGCGCATGGAGCCTCCCTCCTACGGCGAGTGGCAGCACGAGCAGTACGGCTACGGTGGCTACGGTTCGCAGACCCTGCCGGCACCGGGGGGGGCCGCTCCTGCTGCCCGCGGTAAGGCCAAGCTGGGGCCCCCTTCCCGCGATGCCGCTGCATTGAAGCCTCCTCCGCCGCCACCGGGGAAGAGCGCGCCCAAGGTGAACGGGAGTGGCCCGGGCTGGTGGCCCGAGTGCACGTGTTCGAGCCGCGACTGGTACGAGCAGGTACGGGCCGGCACCACGTTGCGGTTCCCTGGCACCTTGGGATGGGATGGGGCGGATGGCTGCTGGGGGGGGTCCTGTAAAGAGCAGCGGGGCTGTGATGGGCGATGCCGGCATGTTGGATTGTCGCGGGTGGACACCATCGTTGTTGCAGTTGGTGGCCATCATCATCATCACTTGGGTTGGCCGTCGTCATCATCACTTGGGTCGGCTATTTCCATCACTCAGGCCGAGTGCTGCAATCCCACCTAACGCAGGTGTTGTGTGCTGGAGAGCATCCCTGGGGCACAGCTGGGACAGGGCATGGATGGGTCTTGCCTGGCACAGGGCAGGTGGCAAGTATAATGGATTTGGGGCACCCACCTGCCATCCTTGCTGCTTACAGTGCCATTGCCTGGAGCCTTGGTACCATCGAGGGTGTCCCGTGGTGTTGCGTTCTGCAGGTGTGGGGCACGCTGCCACCAAGCAGCCTCGTGGGCTCACGGACCGGCACCCTCTTGCTGTTGAGTTGTGGTTTCCTCGCTCTGCTGCTACATCCCCGCTCCCAAAGATTATTACGTAACCCTTCTCTGGTCGCCAGCATGCTGTGTGCTTTCTGCCCCATTTCACTGCCTCCATTTCTTCCCACACGCGTTCATTTTATTAGTGTTCTCCTCCAGGACCCGTTCCCAGGCTGTGTTTCTCCTCTAAATGGAGAGACCAGTCTTGTTTTGAACCCACAAGCAAGCTTAGAAAATGGTTGGAGCTGTTTGCAAAGCATTAAAATGGAGGCTAGACCCTGCCTGAAAAACAATTTACTCTGCTTTAGAGAAAGGCATTTCAGTTTGCTTCTTCTGCTCCTTTCATTCATTATCTTCAAACCTCACATGGCTTCTTATTGATCCTTCTAATTATTATTTCAAGACGCTGAGGCAGGCAGGCACACAGGAATCAATGGGAATTCTCTCTTCCTTTCCCCTTGGAAAGCACAACCTCCTGCTTCCCTTCCCATGTTTTTCTTCGTTACTGTCTCAGTCTGTAGGTCTGGTCGAAATAATCTGATTCCAGGCTGATATGCTCAGAAGACATTTATGGAGAGCCCCCAAACCCCAGTACCTTCCTATCAGCCCTCTCCTGCTGCTCTCTGCTTCTCTGCCACTCTTTGCATCAAAATCAGCCTCGTCTCTCTCTCGCCTGCTGATTCCTGGCCAACGCTTTTCAGCTTCCCTTTTGCTATCTCTTTGCTTTGCCCTGTCCATTGCAGAGCATCCAGAGCAGAGCATCCACCCGTGGGCAGGAGCAGGGAACAGGAGCCGGGTGCTCCCCTCCTGCTTGCAGGAAAGGTCTGGCCCAGGGATGATTGCAGGGGAGGCGGTGGCAGCTGCAGCGCTGCGTGGCGCTGGGCAGGGGAGCTGTCGTGTGCTGCAATGGTGGAAGGGAAAGCATTGTCTCTTTGTGGTGCTGCCATCGAGCCCTGGGTCCACACTGGGGACCTCTACTCAGCCTTAGCATTGAGATGAAGGAATCTGTGCCTCCTCACTGCATTGCCAGTGAAAGAGGATGCCAGCGTGTGAGGCTGTGTGAGCGTAGTGGGGTCTGCGTGTGTACCATGTCGTGTGTGCTGTGTGCACTGCGTGTGTCAGAGCAGACAGCTGGTGTGTAGCAAATGTATGCATTAAGCAAAGCTGGGCCATGCCCCGAGAGCACTGGGGAGAGGCAACCTGCCACCTCCAGAGCTGCCCCTTTAAGTGGTGTCCCTGTCCCTGGAAGCTCTTCTAGCAGCAGAGGTGGGAGGCAGAGCCAGGAGGCTTCCCCAACAACCAGGACCTGCTCTCCTCCCTGGGAGCTTCCCTACTCCCAGTCCTTTTTCTCCCCTTCCTTGCACCCAGTGCATGTGCCGGCACGGCCGCATGTGCAGATGCTCTGACACAGGGAACGTGCTCACGGCTGCGTATGGTGCTGCATGCTCACTGACATCACACATCCTCACGGAGCCCGTGTGCAGCCCCACAGCGTGTAGCCGTGCCCACACGTGCTGCCCAGCACCCAGCACAGCTCCAGCATCGACCTGTGCCTCCTGCTGCTGCCTTTCCCCTTCTCCAGGATGCAAATTAGCTTGCTCAGGCAATACCAGTAATTGAGAACCCCTAATCCTGACTACAGGGAGAAAGGAAATCTCCCAGCTCTGGGTTTCTCATTTCTTTCTGCTTTGCTTTCCTTCCCCCTTCCTTTCTCCCTTTGGAGATCTCTTCCATTTCTCCTCCCTTATCTCATCGTTTATTACTCCCCGTCTCCTGCGCTTGCTGCCATCACCGCTCCCCATTGTTCCCTTCTCCACCTCTTAATACATCCATCCCCGCACCCACTTCATCCCCCTCACTTGCTGCTTGGGGACACGAGCCCCCCCCTCCCTGCCATGCTGGGGTGAGAGGAGGACTCCCGGCTTTGGGGGAGGAATGGCAGCGCGGTCGGTGCCGATGCGCAGCAGCGAGAGGAGCCAAGTGCTCCAAGCCCCTCCTCTCCCCGCAAAGTGCCGCCCACGGATGCTTGGGAGCGCTGTGCCAGGATGCTCGGCCACACTGGAACCCCTTGTCCAGGGCTGGTCCCTAAGGGAAGGGCCATCCCTGCAGCTTGGCTCAGCCCATGTCCCCAGTGCAAAGCTAGCGGCCAGAGCAGAGTCCCCCATGGGGCTTCAGAAGGGCTCGCTGGCATTTCGGTGCGTATTTAGGATGGCTCTGGGCATGAGCACCTCCTTTCCAGGAAGGGTACGGCTGTATACGGTGGGAAGTTGCTGGTATGCATTCTGCAACCATAGGAGCAGCCCCAGATCTGCCAGCCCTGCATGGCTAGAGTTGCCCTTCCTGCAGCCAGGTTGCATCCTGCAATCTCCCTTCTCCCCTCTCCTGGGATCGGGGTCACGCAGGGTGGTTGGAGCAGCTCTGGAACATGCTGGGCTTTTGTGGACCTCCTGGACAGAGACGTTTTGTGGATGAGCAATGGAAAGTAGGGAAAAGGACCTCACTGCCTGTCCAGGGCTGCAAACATGTCACCAAAGGCGGTGTTTTTCCATGCACAAAAACTGTTGTTACAGCTCCTCCCATGCACCAGGGAATCACCTGGAGGAGGTGGACACTGTCTTGGTGTAAGCAGCAGTACTTGATGGTCATAGCAAAGCTCTGGGGCTCTTGGGTTATGGGAGGTGGGGGAGAAAATGACTTGGGAAGGAGGCGGCCTTCACCCGGTGGCTGGGCCGGGTTTATGAGCAATGGGGTGGGAAAGGGCTGAAGCCCCAGATGTTCCCTGGGGAGGTGCGAGGGAGGGTGAGAGGAACGGGGTGCTGGGGACACGGAGGCAGTGGAGGTGGTGAGGTTGGCAGGGTGATGTTGCTATGGCTACTCGTGTGCTATTCATAGAAGAAATTAGCTAAATCTTTGCACTCGAAGGTGGAGGAGGAAAGAGAAGGAAGGCGTTCTCGGTGTTTGGAGGGAAGCAAGGCGGGGAGCCAAAACAGGAAAGGGGGTCCGTTTCCCTCCTATGCTCTGAGCCCATTCCATACAGGAGTGACTGTGGAAAGAACTGCCCAGGGTGCAGGAGGATGCACGTAAGGATGAGCTGCCCATGGGACGGCCCCCGCGGTGCCGTGCAGAGCCCCGTGAGCAGGGCGAGCTCTGCGTCACGCCGGGCGGCAGGAGACATCCTTTTAATTAAAGACATCCAATCTGCGGGGAGGTATTTTTGGCAGCCTAAATGTAGATACAACTCTAGCGAAATCTGCCATTTGCAGCTGGCTCCCCATGCTCAGCAGGACTTCTTGGACGCTGGCTGTCCCCCGGTCACCCCCAGCATCTGTCCCCACGTGTCCCCTCACCAGCCGGAGTCCCGTAGGGTCTTCCCTCACCACACCGTCATCGCACCCCACTCTTCCCTCATCACACCCCGCTCCCTCGTGAGAGTTTCACTCCCATCCCACGGACCCGTTTGTCACCTCCTCACTCACGATGTGTAAATCTGCGTGTCTGTTCCTAATATATCTCCTTCCATCTGATTTCACCTCTCAGCTTGTTTCTCGGGCATCTCCGCCTGGTGATCCTGCCGTCACTGAGCTGGGTGGCTGGAACCAGGTGCTGAGCTGCTCTCCTTCCCCCAGACCCTGCCTCTCCGTCGCCCCAAGCCCTCACCCCATAGACCTGTGAGGCAGCTGCTATTTCTGTCATTCTGAGCCTTCCTTCTTTGCCACCCAGCCATTATCACGATCACAATGACACCTTCTCTAGATGTTCCCGGGGTCTCCTTGTTCCTTCTGTGTCTCCTGCTCAGCCAATTCCCCTCACCCACCCTGCAGCATCTCCTGTCCTGCTCCCACCTGTCCCTCCATCCTGCCAGGAGCAAGCTGAAGGTCTCAGATGCCCTCGATGCACCTTCCAAAAATGCTCATTTGGGAGTGGATGGCCAAGGACATCTGTCTCCTTAGTTTCCTTATTCACCTGAAAGTCTTTTCCAGTTTCCGTCAGGTGTGTGAATCCTTGTGCTTGTGCTGACCCTACCAAAACATCGTATTAGCTATATTATTGCTTGTAGCAAAGTGGAGGAGGTGGCTCCTCGCAAGGAACATGCCGGGGGCAGGAAGACTTCAGCCAGAGGGATGCTTCCCATACACTGTTGTCTCAGCAGAGCTCTCCTCTTGGCTTTGACATCACCAATTTGGTGGGACCTGCCCCAGCCCATTCCTGACCAGTGCTGAAGACATAGTGGGGCTCTGCTGGCTTCTCCCAGGGTGTGCTCAAGACAGAAGACCCCACAGAAGTCTTTCATGAGAGGCTAACCATGGGTCGATCATCCATCCATCTCACCCTCCATTTCTCCGTCCATCCATCCATCTCATCCTCCATCCATCCATTTCTTCCACCAACTATCCCTCCATCTTTCCCTCCATCCTTCCCTCCATCTCTTTTCCCATTCTATCTCTACATCCCTCCATCCATCCATCCATCCATCTATCCATTCATCCATCCCTCCTTCCCCCCATCCATCCCTCCATTCCTTCATCTCTCCATCTCTGCAACCATCCATCTTTCCCTCCATTCCTCCCTCCAACCACCCACCCAGGTGCCCTGGATGTAGGGGTGGAAGCGCAGCAGAAGCCCTGGCCATCCCCAGAGAGCTGCCTTGCTCTGCTGAGGCTGTGGGCACGCATCGTGCCTCGATCAGAGGAGAGGAGCTTCCTCTCCTTCCTTCACTGCGGATGCTCATTTAGAGAGAGGAAGTGATTAAGACTAATCAGGCCGCAATCAGCCGTGGCTGCGTTCCGGGCGCTGCGGCGCTCAGCCCCATGCAGGATGCCCTCCCAATTCCCAGAGGAAAGCAGATCAGGCACCACTTTGGGATGGAGGAGCTGAGTGGTGTGGGAATCCGCTTAACCCTCGCTCTGCTGTAGTGCTGCTGTAAGGTGACATGGGTTGTGTGAGTGCTCGTAGCTGGTTTGAACACATGCTAACATGGGATGATGCGGAGATCCCTTAAGGGCACTTGAGAATCCAGCAAGATGTCACGGACTTGTATCTGTAACATGGAGAGAAAAAAACGAACACAGCATTAAACAAGCTCAGAATACATGAATTTGAAATGCAGTTCAGTTTAGTCTGCAGAAGCTGATCCAATGGGGGGGGGAGGGGACTGATGAAGGACTTATTCAGGGGTTGTAACTATTTCTGGTGACGTGTGGCACTTCAGAGCAGCCTGGGACCCAAATTCTCCCTTATGTCCTTCCTATCTGCTGTAAAATAGAGACATCTCTTGAAGTGTTGTACCTAGGGGTGCGCTGGACCTTAGAGAAGAAAGCAGGCTGTTTCCAACCCAAAGAAATCCGTAATACTGTCCTTATTTGCTCTTCCTTCCCTTGTATGTATGTATTGGTTTGAAAACCACACAGATCTTTCTGATGATAATATCTCTGCCTGCAAAAATAAAAATAAAAAAGGGAGTTGAGTCGATTCTATTTGGCAGCTCCAGGTCAGAAGGAAGCTGTTGCAGCCCAGCACTTCTGTAAATTGGGTCGCTTATTTTAGCGACCAGAGCCTGGAACAGGATGTCTAACTTCCAGGCATGAACACACCGGCCTTAATGGCTTCTAAATAGAAACTGAAACTCCACAGAGCTTCTGTCTGGGGAAGCTTTCTTCTCTCCCCTCTGAGTGAAGGCTTTTTCCAGTTCCTATTTAAGCATACTCTTAAAAAAAAAAAGCACCAAAACAAAGATTAAACCCTTAGTAGCTGCTTGTGTTCACATTGAGCTCTGGGCAGTTCCGTGGCTTTGCCAGCCATCCTTGTGACCGTGGAGCTTTCAAGTCCTGGAATGGCTGCGGTGCTTTGAGCCTGTGTCCATTCCTGGGGGCTGCACACGCCACTGGGGTGACAGAGCTGTGGTGTCCCCAGCACAGCCTGGAGTGGATGATGCTGGCTGGGAACCCAGTGTGGGTGGGTGTGGAGCAGCTGGTGCCCGGGTGCTGGGGGACAACAGGGGGTCTGGGCACCCCTAAGCTCCATAATCAGCCCTTGTATTGTTTCTGCGGTGGTTGCAGCATGTTGTGAGCCATGCAGAGGGAGGGCGTGGTGTCTGTATGCAGTCCTCTTTGGGGTTTTAATGGGAGGGGCTCAGCCCAAACAGTGCCAATGGGCAATAAAAGTGCAAAAAGAGTTATTTTGTCTGTTCTGGTGAAAGGAAAGGGAGGCTCATCCCTGGCTGTGGCATTTTCCAGCCTCCAGAAGCTTTCAGGCTGTTTTCCTTTGCTCGCTTCCTCGTCCCACCCCTTGTTCCACCAATTATGTGACCACAGAGTGTAGGGAGAGGGGGACAAGCCTCTGGCAGCCGTGTGTTACCTCTGCCCTTGAGCAGTGGAGTGACAGGAAGACCAAAGCACAGATGTGTAATTGAGATGTAAGCATAAAGCACTTGGCCAGCCCACCTCAGGTGCTTCGGGAGATGCTGTTAAGGTTCAAGCCCTCTGTTGGTGCTGGGAGGAGCAGTGTCTGTGCGCAGGGCATGGAACAGATGAATATGTCAGTGCTGATCAGGGTGAGCTGTGGTGCACGCAGGCTGTGCCGCACTGCCAGGACCTGGGCTTGCCCCACTGATGTTCCTTCATTAGCACATTGTGACCCCACTCCTATCACATCTCACACCAAAGATGCTCCCCAGTATCCACTCGCGCCAGGAGCTGTGTGCTCACAGCAGGGCCCTGACAAGGGTCAGCTGTTCCTGCTGCACACGCAGGGCTCTCCCTGAGGTTTTACACCCTTGGCAAAGAAGCAAAGCAGATGTCCATCTGTCCACCTTGCTTAGATGCTTCTCTTGGGCATCTCCCCACTTGGCCTCTGCCCACAAGCTGTTAAATAGGTGTAGAGACTGAATCCTACTTATCTCCAGAGCCATTTCCTTCTAAGAGTATTGATTACACACGAGATGAGATGATTTAAAGCAAACCATACTGAAAGGCAGATCAACTTTTCACTCTGATCCATTCTGGGAAAGTTATAAAAATCAAGCAGATATAAGTTAGTGCCTGGCTTCTTGTGCACAGGCCCAATGTCACACCGCACTCTGTACGTGGCACCTGGGGCGCACAGCCTTCCTGCAGATTGGGATTTGTCAGCTCTGAAAGCTCCTGCTTCAGCTCCATCACTGGCTGAGATGGAGATGGGTTTGTGTGTGGGCACAGTCCAGTTGCTGCAGGTCTCAGTGGTCTGCAGCACATGTATTGTGTCTGGATGAGGTGCATAATCCCCAAGCCTGTGCTGGATCTGTGGGGGATGTGAACCAGATGCAAATCTCGGGGCTGTCAGCACGGAGGGAACAGCTTGGGCTGCCAGTTCAGAACCAACCCAGTCCTCGTGGGAACACTGCAGGATGAGGCTCCCTCCCTCTGTAGCACGCTAACGAACCTCCTCCATTTGCATGTAATTGCAGCTTTTCTTTCTGTTGGAAGTTTTGGAAAATGGTCACGTTTTGCAAATCCTATCTTCGCCCCAGCAAATGATACCAATGAAGGAGAAGGGGTGATGCACTAACAGCACTGCCCACAGGAGACTGGTGTAGTGCCCTTGGGCTGCCACCCTCTGCCTTCCTCCATCAGGCAGACACATTGACTGAGCCCTCTGCCAGCAGGGCAGGAAAGAGATTGTCTTCTTTTTTTTTTTGCTGGGCAGCAGGAATGTGCTGGTGAATTAACCATGCCCTCAATTCTACAGGGAATGGTAAGTAATTTATGCCCTAAGGAACAGGGGGTTGCTGCTTGCAGGGAGGAGAGGAAACAGGGCTGTGCATTCAGGTCACATTCAATGAGGGCTGTCAGATCTCTTCCATCTAAAATGCTTCATCACACTGTTATTATTTACTGAGCCCTGCTGGTGCTTGGAGATTTACAAATGTAAAGAGGTCCGAGCCCCTCACCACTCGAGCATGAGCACCAAAATGCAGCAGAGCTCGAGGTGCCCCAGACCCCCTCCAGAAGGCTGCACAAATCCTCTGTGTTGGAAGGCTGCAGGGCAGGTGGGACTCGAGGAGGACCTTGAGGAGTGAGGGGGTCACTGCACATATGCAGAAAGATTGATCTAGGCACAAAGCCAGCGAGGCAGAGGACAGCTGTTGGGAAAATCTGGGCAAAAATGGGAGCTGAAAGGAATAGCAGTGGAGGGGAACGAGGCTTGAAGGTCAGGATTCAAGAACTCTCTGGTCTCTGGAGGCTCAGAGAAGTGGACCCTTTACCACCAGTGTAGTGGAAATGCTAAATCATGGCCTGTACCTGTGATTGAGCACCTGGTAGGAAGGCAGGGCCAACCCACGGGAGCTCGGCTGCAAGCAATGCACCTGAGTGACTGGAAGGGGTGGAGTCTAATCCACCCCTTCCCAGACCTCATGTAAGGGTTGGCAGTGGAGGCATCTCTTGCAGGTGATCCCTGCCTACCTGAGGCTTCCAAGGGTAAGCAGCTCTTTTCCTTCATTTCTTCATCTGTGGCTGCTGCATTTGGACACGTTCTCATTTGCTGCAGCCAGAGACTTTGCCACCCCGTTGTTATCGTGCTACTTTCTATCCCATTATAACATTGCACACCAGGAAAAGTGCAAATCTTGGAATATTTGTGAGTGGAAATCAGGGCTAAAATCCAAACACCTTTCTCGTGGTATCTGAAATAGTTGGCCACAGGAGGCAAATGGGTATTTCCCGGCCTGAATTCCTTCTGACCACATGTGAGTTTGTTTTAAGCAGCCACTTGCATTCAACATCTCCTGAGTCCCATCTGGAGCCTGAGTGGGAAATTGTGCTCCTAGCAGTATTTTGAGATGTTAAAGTCACTAGTGTGGAATGGCTGCGAAGGATGCTCAGTGCACAACGAGCAGGCTAGACAAAATATGTCCTTAGGGCTCACCACTGTGTGAGCAAGGCAATGTGATGTGTGATTTGTGGGCTATTAGTAATTCAACAAAGAGACTGCAGTGGGGCTCGTTGAAGGACTCGGGCTAGATCTGCAAAAGCCTCTGTGGCATTATCACACAGAGCACTTCTCCCCATCATTTGCAGAGTTGAATTAATGTCATAAATCACGGGGCACGTGATAGACTGCATTTAGTTAGGCTGCCTCTTCTATATCCTTCCTGGAAACTCATCTAATAAGAGCTGTCCTCTGGCACACCAAGGTTCAAACATCCACAGTTTGTTAATTGCTGGCAGTAGAAGTACTGCTTTTCTTTCTTTCTCTCTTTCTTTTTAATGCCTTGAAATGTGGAATCCCTTCCTAGAATTGCACTGGGGACTAATAAAAACCAGTGCCAGGTTTAATATATGCTATCTCACAAATTATCTGGATTAAATGCAAGGACTGTGCGCTACCAGAGAGGGGATATTCCTAGCTTAACACCACTTCTGGGCCATGGAGATCCCAAGACACTGGACCTGCAAATTATGATTCTCTTATGTGTGTGGGAGTGGTTTGGCAGGAGAGCTTGGAAGTGGTCATATTTCCCTGAGCTGGAGAATTAATTGCCATAAAAACTATGGTTTTGTAACCAATAGTTACAGCTGCTGGAAAGATCAGAAGGTATCCGAATAAATCAAATTAACCACCTCCTGTTCCATCCTTATGAGAGCTGAACTTTTCTGGGTAAGATCAGAAGCACGGTTCAGCTGACCCCTAACTCTCCCACCTACAAAACCGTGAGGGTGAAACATTCAGGAGCACAGTCAGCTAAAATAGAAGAAGATGGAGACTGCCTTTCTGGGTGATGTGAGGAGGTGGTTCTGTGTCAGGGAAGCATGCTAGAGGAGAGCAGTGAGGCTGTAGCCTGCCCCAAGAAAGTCTCAGATTCACTGAGGCCACTGGGCTGTGCAATGTGACCGCCCACATTACCGGACTGGACAGCCAGTGGTTCCTGTTAACTGCAACACAAGCTCCACTGTGACTTACTTGCTCATCACCCAGACTTTGAAGCTTCTGATGTCCCAAGGCAGAGGGCTCGCCTCCCCTCATAGCTCATGTTTACCAGCATTTCCCTGTGTAGTTCTGGCCATTGTTCTACACATGAATCTTGGAATGGTGCTGCATTCCCAGCGCATGCCGGATTTTGCGCTGTTTGCTGTCATGTGCTGGTGATAAATGTCAGCCTTGCGATTAGTCTGAATGTACTCTTTTGTCACTTCTCGTTCAGAGGACAAAGACCTCCCCGAGCTGGGGATGCTTCTTGGGAAGGGGCTGCGGGTACGACGGGCACTGAGCCTTCAGGAGGTTGCGATGCTGGACAGCTCCGGCTCAGCCCGGCACTGCGGGACCCCCGCGCTGCACCTCGGCGGGCTCCGCCACCCAGGGCCGATGCTGAAGTTCTCCCCATGGACCCTCCCTATGTCCAGGGCTTCGGTCCCTCTTTCTGCCTTCTGCTCACGCATTCCCTGGCACGCGTGTGCCTCCTGTCTCAACCCCTAGCTGTTACCTCCTCACCTCCCGTGGTTTCCACCCAGCTGTGATGAGCAGAGGGCTTACCCCGGGGTAATGAGCGTGAAGGGACTGCATGCTGTCACCTCCCCAGGTCACAGTGGTAGCTCCTGTGCTGGGAGGTAGCTGAAGGCCTCAGAGATGGTCTGCTAGCAATATGTCCTTCTCACAGGATCTCCTTCCCAAACCCTCCTGTTTCCTAACCCCTTAGCAAAGTGGATTTCATGTTCTAGTGTTAATATGAATCGGACCTGAAGCTGGAACAGTTTCCAGTCTTGCCCATCTCCCTTGTTGCAGCTGAGACCACATGTCTGGGGATACGCTGGGCCTGAGGAGGCAACCCATGCCTGAGCAATGCTGTGTCCCCCATACCCAGCCCAGGCTGCTGGGCACATGGAGGAAGGGCAAGAACAGAGCCCTTCCCAACCCACCCTCTTCTGCCTGGCCTGGAAGAGCTGTGGTGGCATGGCCAGGATGAGGCCGTGCATTGCAGCGGGCTGTGTTCGGTGACATCCCGCTTTTGTCTCCCCACAGGCCAACCCTGCTCCCATTATCGTGAACACAGACTCGCTGGAACAAGGGCTCTCTGTAAGTCTCTTCGTTTTGTTTCTTTTCAACAAACGCTGCATTTTCTTGGCTCAAAGGTGCCCGAAAGGCCTCAGCAAGGTGGCGGCAGAATAGCCTGCTATCTGTGCCACAACCCCACAGCACATCCCAGCCCCAAACTCTGCTGGGGCCATGCTGAGCGGAGCCATGGCTGCCAGCAGCTGAGCAGTGCTTGGTGACGGGGAGTGTTTGCAGCCACTGTGCATTTGGTATTCTTGGCTTGCTGTAGAGCTAATCCTCAGCTTGTTGCAGAGGGAGTCTGCAAGCTGCTGTAGCCCTTACCAGAACATTTGCAAATCATTCATGCAGGGAGCATGGAAGGAGCAGGGTGGCCAGTGTGGATATTTGCTGCACCACTCCCAAAAGGGAGCTTGGTTGTCAGTTTGCCACGGCTTGGTTGGTCTTTGGACTTAGAGTGGATAGATTGCTCCTGTTGGTTGAACCTTCCTCATAACAAGTTACAGGTGTCAGATGCTGAGCCAAAGCCTCCTGGCACGTAGGAGAGAATCCAGGCTTTCTGCCTCAGCATAACGGCCCTGGGTCCAGCAGCCTTACACAAGTTGTGGCAGAAGAGAGTTGTTGTCTACAAAGGTTTCCTGTCCAAGCCCATGGCATGGCAAAGTGTGTGGCTGCAGGGAGTGCTGAAAAGGATCTCCCTTTTTGCAGCCCCTTAGATGGCTATGTCTGGGTTTTGGGGGCTGCAAACTCCAGCCTGGAAACCCTCTTTCCTTCTAATTCTTGTCGCAGCAGTGCAGAAAGCAGCCAACTCAATGCCAAAAAATAGCTTGTGAAGAACCCATGTCCCACATAACTGTGGCCCTGCTTTGGAGCCAAGGTGAACCCTGCTCCACCCTGCCATCCACTTCACTCAATCATAAGGCTGGAAGTACCACTAAGGCCATGTAGTCCAACCGTCAACCCATCACCACCATACCAGTAAACTGTGTTCCTCAGTGCAGCATCTACCCTGTTCTTGAACTGCTACAGGGATGATGATTCCACCACCTCCCTGGGCAGCCTGTGCCAGTATCTCACCATTCTTTCTGAGAAGAAATTTTTCCTAATATCCAACCTCATAGAGATCTGGGCTCCAGGGAAAACAAACCTTAATATCTCCCATCAGTCATTCCAGAGGTCAGCAAAGGAGCCACAGTGGGGGCTTTCTGCAGAAGAGCACTCTGAAATGGGAAGTCTGGCAGCATGTTCTCTTAGAAGAACAAAAGCTGAAGCCTGTTGGTACAGTAAATGGAAGGGTTAATGTGACATCTTCCAGTCTTTAATTACTTAACTATTCAATGCTTTCCTTAATGATAAACAGATGGATGTGGTCTAGTTCCTTCCTGTTCTAGCTCCATTGATAACATTGGACTAGCTGCTGGGCTGAATTTGGCCCTGGGTGTTTATTAAGAAGTCTGCTCCACGTTTCGGTCCCAAGATGTGGGCTCAGAAAGCAGGAGTTTGACCCTTCCTTCAGGTTATTCTCCTTGCAGCCTTTTGGGCTGTTTGGGTTGGCTTGAGGAACTCCATCTTAGCCTTCTAAATTTGGCCCTGAATTGCTAGCAAATTGCAAACTGTGTTCCACGTGCAACGGTGCAGTGTTGGCCGGCTGAGCCTGCAGACAGCTTGCAGTAGCACTGGAAGGTGTGCACATTTCTGTTTATTCAGGGAGTGTTAACTCTGCAGCCTTCTGTTGATGATTTAAATGTCATCATTTCTAACTATTTCCCTGCCGCTCAAACACGGAAGAGAAGCGAAAGCTGGAGAGAAGGCCTCTCCTTGAGACTTCAGATGGGCTTCCTGCATAGGATGGGCTTAGAACAAACACTATGGCTCTACTCTGAAACCAGAGCAGAGGTTGGGTTCGTGGTGGAGCTGTGTTGGGAACAGCCCATGAGCCCCACACTCCTGTGAGCTAAGCAAGCAGTACCCAGGGAAATGCAAGCAGAGTCGGGTGGGCTCACCCTGCCCCACAATGACCAAGGGACATGGTTCAGTACACCCATGTGAAAGCCTGGAGCTGGGCATCACCCAAACAAGCCCCACACAGGAGCCACACGTACCAGCTCTGCACTGCTTTTAGCAGGGAGGCAGCTCTGCACTGGGGGGGAGCTTGGCAGAGAGTTGGAGGGGCAATCGGGGCTCTCTGGTGGGTGCCACAGACGGGTTTTGCTGTCAATGAGTAACTGGTATTCAGTTTTCCTATGCTGGAACGCTTGCTTTGTTGGCTTGTTCCCTTGGTTACATGGTATATATTAAGGGCTCCGTTTGGTTTCTTTCTGCAATTAACTGCCGTTCTATTGTGCGGATTTTGGAGATGTAATCAGAGCAGGAACTTCACGTCCAGGCTTGGCTGACCTGGCACATGCGGTGCTGGGCAGGCGCCAGCATTTCCCATTTCATGACACAAAATGCCTCTCAACATTGGCAACCCCAAGGCTTTGTGAAGGGTTAGCAGTGGGGCCATGTCCTGGGGTGTCCCTGTGTCCTGTGCTATGGGTCCCTGCCCTGGTGCTTCCCGGTGCGGGCGGCTGCCACTCTCTGGGCTGGCTTTGCTGGCTCTCCCCGCGGCTCACAGATTGTCAAAGTTTTCTGCACATCCCCATCCTGTAGGTATGTATGTGCTGTTCCTCTGCGGCCGTGGGTGTGCATATGGCTGTCTGTGTGGCAATAGCGTTGAATGCCAAAGCGGAGAGGACAACGTGTGTAGTAGCGGCGTGTGCCAGGAATCTGAGTTGCTGGAAAGCTGGGGGGAGGCAGAGCCACGCACAGAGCCACCAACTGCCCGAGGGCTCAAGAGAGGGAGGTGGTGAGGGGTGGTCGGCATGAATCAGTGTGGTGGGGTGAGGAGGAAGAATGGTGGTGAGGGGTCTTGCAGCCCCCACCCAAGGAGGTCTCATCCTATCCTTACCTGCATTACACTGGTGCCAGCCAAAGGGATGCAGCATCTGTGCCCCTGGGATGTTTCCACAGCTGTCAATCTTTGAATTGTTTGAGTTGAAGGGGACCCTTAAAGGTCATCTGGTCCAACTCAATACCTTAACAGCACATCCCGAAGCTTTCTTTTCTCCCTTATGCCCCATCTGAATCTTTCTTGTTTCAAGTTCCCAACTCCTTCTGTCGCTCTCAGTGGACACAGTGGTCCTGCAAGGCTCTGGGGCTGACAGTGCTGAGCCCCCACCAGCCTGACACGTCCCAGCAGGTTCCTCTGCAACCACTGCTTGCCTCTGCCTCTTGAATCTGAATTTTCCTTCTGTCATTTCTTTGAGGGCAAACCCACCTCAATGCCTTTAACCTCCCCTCCTGGCCCACGTTCCCAAGCCGTGATGCCATCTCCCTTCTCCAGGCTCTCTCCATCCTCATCCCTCTTGAAGCGTGGTACCCGCAGTGGGGTGTGCGTTCCTTCAGCGTCCCCAGTGCTCACTACAAACCCATGGCATTGCTCTGAGGGCTGAGCCCCATTCCTGCTGCCTTGCAACCCCACAGCCTGCTCCCTCATCTCCCAAAAGGACTTCAAGTGTGGGGTTTGAGTCAACCTCTTCCAATTTTTAATACACAATTGTTTTTCAGCATTTTTTTTCCTGTATCGAGGTCTCCATAGCTGTTCAGGACCTACTCTGATGACCTGGGGCACTCAGAGGACGAGAATGTCCAGCTGATATCTTTGAATCTGCCACCTTCTTTTTCTATGTGTTGGTAGTGATGTGGAAAATGGAAGGTTTTGGCCTGCACACTTTGTTATTTCAGAGCCTACAGCTGCAGCTCTTTTGCTTTTATTGCGGTGCCCATTTCTCAGTCCCTGCCCTCACCACCGCATTCCATCACCTTCACCACGATGGCTGTGGGAGTTCCTTCAGGGCAGGGAGCAGCACGGCACGCAGCATCTACATGGCCATCCCATGTTTTATTGTATATTGGGGCACCTTCTGTATATAGCACTCAGCTCCCTTTGTGTCCAACTGATTCAACAGAAGACATGGTTCCAAGTTCCGTGTTAACAAAGCCATGCCACTCGAAGATGTAGGAGTTCGAAGCTACCAGAGCTGTATGTTGTGTTATTACATACGGGCCATGCATTGCGCATTGTGTTACTGCACACAGACTGTCCGTAAGCCCCTTCCTTTGCTTTCTGCAGCAGTGAATTCCCGGGGTTAATTACACGCTGGGTAACGAAGGCGTCGTTGCTTTGTGCGGAGCTCCTTTTCACGCCTCGCACATCGAGCTGCTGGAATAAAAGGGCTGAGCTGAAGTGCATTAAAGTCAGCGGGTTTGGGATCGTGCCCAGAGAGAGAAGCAGCGAGTGGTTTGATTCCAGGGCAGGGTTGTGTGACTGCGTTGCCGACAGCGCAGGTTCTGGGGTGGATTCTCAAATATTCCGTGTTCTGGGGTGGACTCTCAGTACTGCAGCACCCTGGGATGTGCGCGGCCATAACGCGCTCTCTCCTTCTCCGCAGGTGAACGGCAGCGATGGGATGTTCAAATACGAGGAGATCGTCCTGGAAAGGGTGAGTCCTCCCCATGGGCATCTCCCCCCACGCACACAGCGGATGGGCTGGGGGGGCCTTGAGGGGTCCGGCTCTCCTTCCCCCGCAGCACAGGGGTGGGCTCACCACTCCGTTCTCCCCGCACACCCCTCCAGAAGGGAGGAGGAGGGTTTCTCTTTCACACCCTCGCCCCCGCACAGCCGCCAGCGCAGAGCTGGGAGGGGGGGGGGGCTCTTTGTCACCATCTTTGCTGGAAAATGGAGGCAGGAGGAGCTGCGCTGGCGCACAAAGGGGGCGGGGGGGGGGGGTCTGTCTCTCGCCTCCGTGCCCTGGTGCCCCCCCTGCCCCAGCGGATGGCTCTGCCTCACCGCAGGCACGGAGTGCTGTGATGCTGAGCAATGAGGACAGGTTTTCTGGCAGCCCGGATTGCGATGGGGTGGGGGGAGCTCCTGGTTGTGCCTTCTGCCGTGTCGGCGGGATCCCGGCCACGCAGCGCTGACGTTGAAATAACGGGGGTTCTGTGGGGATGGGGCTGTGGATGTGAGCAGAGGGTCAAGCAGGGGCTGTGAGCAGGGTGGGAAAAGATGGAGCAAACTTTGCTCCAACGCATCAGCCCCATGGGGTAAGCGCAGAGCTGCGTGCTCCGTCCCTGCACTACTGCGTGCCCCATCCCACCCCATACCCAGGAGCTCCAGCACTGTGCAGGGCCTCCTCCTCGTGCTTGGCTGGCAGCGCAGGGGAAGACGCATCACTCGTCCTCCTGTTCCTTTAGTCATCCCCCTCCTCCCCCCGGCTCTGCATCATGGAGGTGGGTGGACGGAAGGTTATCCGGGGCTGCAGCCTCACCCACCGCTTCCCCATTGTGCCTGACAAAGCGTGCCCAGGGGATGCTTCCTTTCTGGGCTGAGTGCTGCTGCACGTTCCAGGCTGCTGGAGGGGCAAAAGCATTGTGTTCGAGGGATGAGAACACTCAGCCAGAGCAGTGGGCTTGTCCTTGCTGTAAAGACAAGGGCAACCATGGCAGCATCTGGGGAGCTGTCTGCAAAGAAACGTGGCAGTGGGTCAATGGGCAGCACACGTATCTGCTGCAGGTGCTGTCCCCACATCTCTAGCAGCCCCAGTGCCAGCAAAGAAATCTCTTGAACTTGATTTCTTCCAGATTATCGGAATAGTAACAAATGCCTCCTGAATGATGGCCAGAGCTGGGCACATTGTTGTCAGGAGTCCTCCTTTGGAGCCTCTGCTTGGGTGCAGCCATCCCAGCCATGGGTCTATGCGGGGCCCCCAGAGCTTCCCACCCTCTGTGGGTGAGCAGCACCCCCAGGCAGCCGGGACAGAACTTGGCCCGAGCATGGCTGTGTATGAGAGGCAGGCATGGTAGGATGTGACTAAGTGTCAGCTCTTCCGCATGAGAAAACAAGGCAACAAGCCATCTGATTTCCAAGGCAGGGCAGAAAAAAATAAACAGTAATTGTCTGCTTGCATCAAGCACGGCACTGGGAGCAGCGCCCATAAGTGTGCGTGACGGAGCAGGGTCCTGTGAGCAAGGACCGGGCAGCAGAAGTACCCTGGTGTTGGGACTCTGCTGGGACACAGCAAGCACTGGGACTCCTTCCTCACAGCAAGGCTTCATCTCTATCCTTACACCTCCCTAGAGCAGATTTGGTTACCAGCACTGCTGTGGTCAACCTTGGGCCATGAGTACATGTAACACCTGGGGGCTCACTGGACGTTAAGACCCAGCATGGTCTTGCAGGAGCCACTGGGCTGCCAGCACCAGACCCAAGCCCCTCTTCTCAGCATGGGCCATGAGAGTGGTGTCTCCTCCTGGGGAGCTGCCAGCAAAGGGAGGTTTCTCCGCCAAGGACCACCCCCTCGTCCCTCAGCTCAGTCTCTCACAGAGACGTGGTGGTGAGGGAGGTCCTGGCAGCTCCCACGCTCCTGCTCCATCTGTTGGGTGCTCGGCACTGAGCGCTGGGCTGACGAGCACCCATCTTCCTTGGCCACGCAGCCACTGCCTGCACAGAGCAGCACAGCCCAGGGGCTCGCTGGGTTTTGGGGACAGCGTGGGACAGATGCCCCATGTGCTTTCCCGCAGGGTAACTCTGGCCTCGGCTTCAGCATAGCAGGCGGGATTGACAACCCCCACATTCCAGATGATCCCGGCATCTTCATCACCAAAATCATCCCCGGGGGAGCGGCAGCCATGGATGGACGTTTGGGGTGAGTGTGTGGGGCTGGGGATGTCACCGCGCCTCTCAGTCCCACTGCACAGCTCCCAGCCCTGCTCTCTCCCAGCCCTTTCCCCTTGGGCAGGTCCCCTCTCCAGGCATCCTCCTGCTATCAGCTTCCCATCTCCTCTCTGGCTCTTAACCAGTGCCGGATCCATCCTTCCCCCTCTCCCCTCTCCAGAATGGGCACTGCCTCCCCTGCCTCCCCCATAGCCTCTACCCCTGAGGAAGAACCTTGCTGTCACCCTACATTTTGGCTCCGGCACATCCCAACGCACAGGATCCATCCAACTCAAACAGCTCCCCTTGTGCAAGGGTCTGGGTGGCGGAGGTGACCATGGTGGCACAGGGCTGGCAGTGCTGGGGAGTTCAGGATCACACCGTGCCTGTAGGGTAAATGACTGCGTGCTGCGGGTCAACGACGTGGACGTCTCCGAGGTGGTGCACAGCAAAGCAGTGGAGGCCCTGAAGGAAGCGGGCCCGGTGGTGCGGCTCGTGGTGCGACGCCGGCAGCCCCCGCCGGAGACCATCATGGAGGTCAACCTAATGAAGGGACCCAAAGGTGAGCAGCAGAATCTGTGGTAGGGGGTCCCCTTAGTGTGGGGGGTGTTGTGGGGTGGGATGCTGTGGGATAGCATGCTACAAGGGGGGGATGCTGTGGGTGCAGGGTGTGGGGTAGCCCCGCATCAAAGCTCACAGTGAGAAGGTGTCCCATTGCCCAGGGTTGGCAGCAGGGATGGGTGCAGCCAACCATCCCTCCTCTCTCTCCTCCCCTCCTGCTCATCCCCAGGACTGGGCTTCAGCATCGCAGGGGGCATTGGGAACCAACACATCCCCGGGGACAACAGCATCTACATCACCAAGATCATTGAGGGAGGCGCTGCCCAGAAGGATGGGCGCCTGCAGATCGGAGACCGGCTGCTGGCGGTGAGCCCCAACCCGCACCTCCACACTTCTCCCCTGTCCCCTTGCCCAGGATCCCAACCAGGATGGGTCTGACGGCATCTTACTGTCCCTTTGCCCTGTGGCAGGTGAATAACACCAACCTGCAGGACGTGCGGCACGAGGAGGCGGTGGCTGCGCTGAAGAACACCTCCGACATGGTGTACCTGAAAGTGGCCAAGCCTGGCAGCCTGCACCTCAACGACATGTACGCGCCCCCCGACTATGCCAGCAGTACGTAGGCAGCAGCCCTGCACTGCAGGAACAGGGGGGTCCATAGCGGGCTTGGGGATGGCACATGCTGGAGCCGGGCTGAGCTCCACATCTACACTGAGGCCAGTTCCCGCTCCTGATGCCCATCTCCTCTCTTTGCAGCCTTTTCAGCCTTGGCTGACAACCACATAAGCCATAACTCCAGTCTGGGCTACTTGGGTGGCGTGGAGAGCAAGCCTGCATACCCCGTCCCCCCACAAGTGACCCCCTCCAGGTATTCGCCCATCCCTCGGCACATGATCGGGGATGAAGACTTCACCAGGTGAGAACTGCAAATGGGCATCTCCATCCCTGCCCCTTCTCCTCCTTCCCTTTCTTTCTCTGATGTCCCTGCATCCTGTCATGTGCTGAGCTTCTGCTGGGGCTGAATGCTTCCGTTTATGGGCTCCATGCAGGGAGGGGAAGGGCTGGGGGGGGGGGGGGAGTCACAACTCTTGGTAGTGCCGTAGCTCCTCTTGCTGTGTTCACCAATGCCAGAACAGCTGTACCCACGCACCATGAGCCCCAGGGCCAGTGCTGAGTCCACTTTAGTACCAATGGAACCAGGGCTGGATGCTATGTGCTCAGGACTGACGCTCAGGTCAGGAGCAGGGCTGGCTCTGCAGTTATGAGCAAGGCTGCCACACGACGTTGGAATTGCTGCAGCCTCATCAGAGCTGGGATGGCTCCATTCTGCGGTGCTTTTGGATCCCAGAGCAGGAGGTAGGCAGGTCATCTCAGGCAGCCCCAGCCGTCACATTCACCTCATTGATTTCTCACCTCCTGGTGCTCAGCTGGACCCTGCTGCATGCTGTGACCTCTCTGGATGCAGCCATTTATGTGCTGCCGGGGCACCACGGGTGGATGCAGTGCTTCAGGAGCTCCGCTTTCTCCATGTGCATTGCACTGCCAAAGGAACTGATTCCCAGTGCCACCACTCCATCGGTCCCTCCTCGAGGACCCCTGATCCCATCGGATCCCAGGTGCACTGATGCCCTTCTTTATGAGCCAGAAAGGGACCAGAGCATCCTGACACCTGGAGCGTGGTGGGCACAGTGCAGCAGGAGATGGCGGCCGCTAGAGGATGGTGCTGCCCTGCCAGGACCCCACTGCTGCTGAGCTGCTGCCAGCTGCTGCCTCCTTCCCTGCTGTGGGCACAGTGCTGCTGTGAGCATGGACTGCTTGGAACAGAATCCCAGCATATCCTGAGTTGGAAGGAACCCACAGGAATCATCAGTCCAACTCCAGGCTACACAAAGGACCCCCAGATTTCAAACCCCGTGTGCACCGCTCAGGTCAAGGTGTCAGTGCCACAGTGTCCAGGATCCATCTGCAGGGACGTCATCCTGCCCAGCATGTCTGGAGCACATACCGTGACCAGGAGCTGAGATGAGAGATTCTCCGGGGCTGTTTCCTCCCCTTGGTTCCTGCAGCATCTCTACCTTCACCGCTGGGCTCCAGCAGCAGGCACTCCTCATGCCGAGCCGGCTCCCAGGCAGACACCAAAGCAGCAGCAAAGCAAGGACGCTGGGCTCAGCAGTGGGGCTGAGTGCTGGTGGCAGCCCTGGGATGTGGCTGAGCCTCCGTGGAACCCAGTGACCCCAGTGGGGTTTCCCCATTCCTCTCCAGCCCCCGCGCACTCCAGCCTCAGCCTTGAGCTCTGCTGAGCTCAGTATCTTCTGAAGGTCACAGGGGTCGGCCCCTGCCCCATCAGCGATGCACAGCTGTGGGGCTGAATGCTGCCGGAAGGAGAGGTGGCCCTGGTGCAGTGGGGGGCAGGAAGGGGTTAAGCCCACAGGGTCTTAACAGGCGCCAGAGTGTCCGTCCTCCGTGCTTCCATAAAAATCCCGGGGGTGGGCACGGCACAGGGAAGCTGAGTGCCCCACGGCCACACCGGGTGGGAGCAGAGGACACAGCACGGGGTGAGAGCTTGGGGGGCTCCTGCCCTGTGCCGCTATGTTCACCGTCAACGTCTCCTCCTCCATGTCCTACCGGGGACAGCCGTCCCCTTCCAGGCAGCGACAGGGCCACGGGAGCAAGTGCGAGCCGAGGTATGGCATGGGGACACGGCACGGGGCAAGGAGCTGAGAGGAGAGCTGGGAGGGTCCAACAGGGCTGGGCGTCCGTCTGTCCGAACGTCTGTCTTCTGCTTTTCATGTTCCTTATAAGGTGACAGCCTGAGCTGTCCAAGCGACGCTAAGCCCATCGGGACACCCGGCCCGGTGCGTCCGCCCCACACCAACAGCCCCAGTGCCGTGCCGGCTGCCGGTCCGATGGAGCAGGGAGCTGCTGCGTGTCGTTCTGATGGCACCGATGATTATTTTTTTTTCCTTAGCTGAAAATCGTTGCCGGATGGCTGCGGGGCCGGGCGGCCTTTCTGCCAGCCCCTGCCTATTGTTTGAGCTGCGCCAGAATTAAGTCACCGCCAAAACATTCGGGGCTGCCACGCAGGGCTGCGCTGTGTCCGTCCTGTGTGCAGCCAGGGGTGCGCTCGCCCCATGCTGGCATCGTCCCCAGTGCCTCCACGTGCTCTGACACTGCCGTGTGCCGCGTCCACGGCCCACTGTCCCCGTCTGTGCTCCATCTCGTGTCACCCCGAGCCCTCCTGTGTCCCCGTCATCACAAGTGGCCCCGCCGTGATGTCCCCTTGTCTGTCCCTGCAGAGAACCCCGGAAAATCATCCTGCACAAAGGCTCCACCGGTCTGGGCTTCAACATCGTCGGGGGAGAGGACGGAGAGGGCATCTTCGTGTCCTTCATCCTGGCCGGAGGCCCCGCCGACCTCAGCGGGGAGTTGCGGAGGGGAGACCGCATCCTGTCGGTGAGCTGAGGGAAGGACGGGGGCAGAGCCGTCCCGGTCGGTACGGCGGGGCTGGGCGGGGTGCGGGGCCGCGGGCGCTGAGCCCACGCACGGCGCTGTCCCCGCAGGTGAACGGTGTGAACCTCCGTAACGCCACCCACGAGCAGGCGGCGGCGGCGCTGAAGCGGGCGGGGCAGACGGTGACCATCATCGCGCAGTACCGGCCCGAAGGTACCCGGGGGGCGGAGCCTAGTATGCAAATGAAGCGTCGCGGGGCGTGGTCTGTGTAAATAAGGGGGTGGGGCGCCGTATGCAAAGAGGCGGGGCTCTGCGCTTGGACGAGGGGGGCGGGGCGGTGACTGGCGCGCCGGAGAGAGCGGGCGAAGGGGGCGGCCCGGCGAGGCGCTGATTGGCGCGGAGAGGGGCCGGGAGGCGGTGCCCGGCGGGAATCGCGGGCGGTGATTGGGCGGTGCGGCGGGGGGCGGAGCGACGGCGTCCCGCCGGCTGTGCCTGCGCGGCTTTGTGTGCGGGCCGGGCGGCTCGGGGGCTGCTGCCGGGGGCGCCGCCGCCTCCCACCGCGCCGACCTGCAGGTGAGCGGGGCTGCGCGGCCCCCGCCCGTAGTCCGGTTCTCGCCCCCTCCCGGCACGTGCTGGGGGTCTCTTGGCCGGGAGCGGGGCCGGCGGGGAGGCTGGGCCCCGCCGGGAGGGGGTCGGCTCCGGCGGGGTTGCCGGAGCGGCGGCGGTTGGGACCTCTCCAGTTCTCGGCCCTGCGGCCTGAATGAGAGAGCGGGGCCGCCTCCCGTGTGCCGCTCCCCCGGTGCGTGGTGCGGGCCGGGCCTCGGGGGGCTCTCGGCGCGGCTGCGAGCATCCCCGGGCCGCGCTCCAAGCAGGGTGCGGGCGGCACCCCGGCATTACCCTGACAACAGCGCTTCATTAGCGCCGGCCTCTAATTCACCCGGCGGAGGCGTCGCTGCTGCCGGGAGCCGCCCGCCCCGGGCGCGGAACGGGTGGGGAGGACCCCCGTGGGGCGCGGAGCCGCTCTGTGCCCGCGGCGGACAAAGGACTGCGCCCGGTTGGTCCCGCAGCGCGCACCGCGCTGAGCCCCGGAGCCGCGTGTCGCTGCGCTTTGTGCCCCGCGCGTCCCGTCCCGTTGGAGCGGGGCCCTCCGGAGCCGTTAGTGCCACGCAGGGGTGTGCTGTGGGTGTGGTCTTGTTTGTTTTGTTTTCTTTCTTTTCGTGTTGTGTTTTTTGTTTTCCTCTCCCTCTTTCCAGGAAGCCCTTCACGTTCTCGTCTTTCTGGCCCCGTTCGCCGCTTGAGATTTGGCGAAGACGCGAACGAGAGCGGTTTCCAAATGTCAGATGGGACGAATTGTTTTGAAACCCCTCCGGAGTCGGGCTGAGCTGTCGGTGCTTTGGAGCTGTTGCCTTCCGGGGCAGTGTTGTGCCGTGGCTGTGATGTGCAGCAGCGCCCGGCGTGTGGGTGCTCCTGCAGTGATGTGGGGCTGCAGAACCCCCTTGGCTGCTGCGTGGCTCGTGCAGGTTCAACGTAGTGTGCTCCAGCCGTGGTCTGGTTTAGTCCCACTTCCGTGCAGCTGTGAGGCTGCTCCCATCGATTTTGGGTGTGAGGGCCCTCCCAGTTGGGCTCTGTGAGCACAGGGGAGGTGGCGAAGGAGCACAGAGCTGGGGAGGGACGGCACTGGGAGCTGCAGCCTCTGTGCCTGGCGCTGACTCAGGGCTGCAGTGAGACTGCTCTGTTCCACGCTGCTCTGGGCTGCCTGTAAGGTCCTTTCCCTCTGAGTGTGTCTCCCTGTGGATTTTGCTGTTAGCGCTATTGCTTGGGTTTGGCAGTTCCACCTCCCGAAGCCCCGTGGAGTAAAGCTGTGATATCCTTCGCTGAACTCGGTGTGGTCATGTAGTGCGCTGCTGGAAGGGGCCTGCAGAGACCTCACCGTGACTTCCAGGGGTTGCAGTGCTCGCTTTGTCTCCATGCTTTGACTCAGCTCAGCTCAGAGCATGCTCACTGTGTGCTCACAGTGAAAGGCAAGCCATGGAGCTCACCGTGGGGTCTGCATGGGCTGCAGCTGGAAGGTCTCCGGGATGCGCTCATGGCTGCGTCCAGCCTGGCCTATGCGGGTGGTTCCTGCACCTAAAGCAGCACGTGTGCACCAGGCAGGCTTCGTGTGTGCTTAGATTGCTCTCTGCTGCTCTCTAACAGCTCTTTCTCCCCTTGCACTCTTTGCGGGGCAGCCACACAGGGATCAGGGCCAGAGCCCTGCGTGGGGTGGGGGGCAGCGGCCCCACTGCGCTTCAGCTCCGCTGCTGCACACCGACTCCATTTGCTGGGTTTGTTTGCCATAGAAACAGCAGCTCTGTAGGGAAATGAGCTCGGGGATGGCAGCGAGCATTGGCCTGGGTGGAAGCGAAGCCAGCGCTATTGAAAACAGGATGTGTTTTCCTCTGTGAGGGCAGAGAGGCAGAGAGAGCAGCGGACAATGGCCCTGTGGATGTCTAATCCCAGAGCTTTGCAACCTGGGCAGCCCAAATCCCTTTGGGCTTTCTCATGGAAGAATGCAGAGGCCGAAGGGTTCCTCTGGGGTGAGATGGGGGCTGCTCTGTGCCCTGTGGGCTCAGGGCCCTCCCCGGGAACACCTGCATGGGGCAGCCCTGGATTGGGGGGGGGGGGGGGGGATGTAAGAGTGCTGTGTCACTTTGTCAGCTTGCAAGGTGGTGAGAACAAAGTGCTGCTCCTGCTGGCGTCAGGTCCTCTTGCAACAAGGGGAGTGAGTTCACCTGTTGCATATTTTCGGGGTTGATAAGGGTGTCCTGAACACATCCAGTGCCCGGGTGCCGTGGGAGTGCCAGAGGTGGGGATTAGCAAAGAGCTGCTGATGTTCTCCTCCCTGCTGTACAGCAGGCGTGCTTCTCAGGTGAGGTTCTGCCACGCAGCAGCTCTGCTTCCAGGATGCAGAGGCAAAGTGGATGGGAGCCAGTGGGCAGAGATAGAAGCGCTGCTTGCTGGAGGTTATCTGCTGATAATTGTTGGGGAGGCTGTTCCAACATGCTGATAAGGGGGGCCCGTTTGCAGCTGAGTGCTCACTCCCAGGGTAACCTTGCAGGAAGGCTCCAGCTGTGCTTTCAAAACTCGATGTTGGCAGTGCCTGCTGGCACGGGGGGGGTTCCTGCATCCCGTTAGACCTCAGCCTGTGCTACTCGGGGTGCTCAGCATTGCAGCTTGCTTTCTTTCTCCTGAGGGGAAGCCTTTGAGCAGCACTCAGCGTGTCAGGGAAGGTGGCAGCCCCATCTGTGACACCGTGCAGGACACGGCTCAGTTCAGGAGCCCCAGCAGTGAGCTGCACCTCCCCCTGCCTGCACGGGAACGTTCTTCACAGCAGCTTCTTTATAAGAGCCAGGCAATTGCACCCTGTGTATGAACTTTCACGTCATGGAGCGTTGCCCATGAAATTTTAACATGCCTCTGAGCATCTGTACTACAGTGCTGACTTACATTACGCGAACCCATCTGCTTCCTTTCTCTCCCCCTGCCCTGGGCTGGCTGCCTCTTACAGTGTGAGCGTTATGGGGAGAAGCAGCAGCACGGGTGGATGTAATGCTTCCTATGGGGCGCAGCAAATTCAGCAGATAGATGGACCAGGAGAGCATGGGTGCCCCTGAGCCACGCAGAGGGGCTGTGAGAGTAGTGATTGCAGGGTGAGCTGCTGTCTGAGAGCTGCAAAGAGGAGGAAACCTGGCTTGCTTAACCCTTCTGGTTGAACACCCTGCAAGGCGAGCACAGCAGCAGGCAGCCTGCAGATGGCTCGTCAAGCTGTCCCACACGCAGGTTCGCATTGCACTGCATATGCTGGCGTCTGGGGTTTGAAGCAAACCAGCAGAGCAGACTTCAGAGGCTGGGGCTGCAGCACAGCTCCTCTGTGCGGCTGTGGAGTTTTTGTGTGCAGATTAGGGTTTGTGGTATGTCTTTTTTTTTTTTTTTTTTTCTATAGTAAAAATGCAGCGATTCTGCACAGAAGGGAAATCCTTAACTGGCTCTGGCTGCACAGTTTAGGGCTCGATAGCCGGGAAATGCTGACCCGTAGTTGTATAACCCCAGCCCCACGTGTGTCTGCACTGAAGGAACAGTCCCTGCGCATGGTTAGGGGCTTTCAAACGCAGCCTGCTGTGCACCAGGATGTGGGATGTAACTACAGACTGTGTACACAGGACAGAATTGGTGAGCCCAGGTGCTTGATATGAGTCATGGTGCTACTGGGGGCTTTCATAACCAAAAGTTTTCCAAATATCTCCAAGCCTGGGAAGTCTTGGCAGCACTTCTCCTGTCTACCTTGGGTGAGCGGGGCCGCTGCCTCCGCCCTGTGCGCTGGGGCCGACCTTTACACCCAGCTGAAGGTCGCAGCAGCACAGAGGGAGGAGCTGGGGGTGGTGGCAGCTCCCGTCCTGCTGCTGCCGGAGGTGCTGGTGGCTTCTGAAGGGTCTTGCGCTGCTTGGGATGTAGGTGAGGCCACGTGAATTCTTCCTCTGCCTTCCTAAGGACATGCTCTGTCCCCCATCCCAAGCCACGGGCAGGCTGGGGGCTGCCACCGAGCTGTGGGCTATGTTGCACGGCCATGCTGTGTTGGCCTGCAGCTGATGGTCCCCTGTGAGGTCTCACTCTTTCTGCATTTTTTATTTAAACACTCTGCACGGTGACCTCAGCCCTGGGACAGGAGTGTGCAGGGCAGCTGCCAGCCCTCCTTGTTTGTGTATGAGGAAGGATGGGCTCATGGGCAAGACGCTCTGTGGGCAGGCTGTGGCTGCCTCTCTCGGTGCTTCCTGGATTCATCTGGTTGTGGGCTGGTGGCAGAGACCTGGGGGCAACCCCTGCCTGCACTGACCCTTTGTCTCCCCACAGAGTACAGCCGCTTCGAGTCCAAGATCCACGACTTAAGAGAGCAGATGATGAACAGCAGCATGAGCTCTGGCTCTGGTTCGCTTCGGACAAGCGAGAAGAGGTCCCTCTATGTCCGGTAAGACCCGTCCCATCTCTCTGTCAGTGCCATCTCCAGATTTGAGGCCACTTGCTGCCTGCAGAGATTGAGGAGGAGGAGGTCACCCTTCCTCCCGAGGGAGGGTTTCCTGGGTGCATGCAACCATGAGGGACCCACTCCTGTTTTGCCACAGTTCTGGCCAGGAGATCCATTCCTGAGTGTACATGCAAGGGCTGTGCAGTGCCTGGCTGTAGGAGGCGGGTGCTCACAGGGTGCACCTTCCAGGAGGTGCTTGTGCTTCCTCTGGGTGTGCCTGGCACTTGGGAACGAGGAAGGAGAATGTGTCAGTGCAGCCTTGCAGATGAGCGACTCATCCCTGGGCCGGTGCACCCACAGCACCTAGGATTGCATCCTTGCACCTGTGGGTGGGCATTGCACCTTTCTGAGGACGTGCTGCCCCGCTGCTACAAGGCGAGGGCGGCGAGCTTTTTAAATAAGGCATGAAGCTCAGAGAGTGCAGCAGTGGGTTTTGCACTCTTTCTTTAGGGCTGAGTGCTCTGCACTTAAATACCTTTTAAACAGGCGGCTGTGCAGAGACCTGGGCTGTGCTGCAGCCAGGCAGCTGCGTCCCAGAGTGAGCTGCTGGGGATGGAGAGGTCCAAGGGAGGATGCAGGCAGCGCTCTCCTCTACCCGCTCTGCACTAACTGGCTTCTCTATTGCCGCTCATGCAGCAAGATCTGGCTGGAGGGGAGATGAGCTCTTAGGAGGATTATGGCTTTGATCCCGAGTTGCGCTTTTGGTTCAGAGCCAGGCACGGAGCAGGCAGGGGTTAAGCAGCCGCATGGTGCTGGCTCCATGACTGCTGCGTGCCCCATGCCCTGCTGGCTGCTGCCCCTGCCATCTCCTGGCTGACTGCAGTGCCTTCTTTTGCAGTGAGAAGCAACGTGGTGGCAGCTAATGAGCGATGGTAATTTGCTTATTAAAATAAACCCGCAACTCCTCACCTTGGGTTGTGGGTGGGGGTTGGCAAAAGCAAGGGGTGCTTCTCTTTCCCTGCCGGGAGGAAGGTGGGAGCTGAGGCTGCGTGTCCTGCAGCAGGGCCGTGCTGTGCAGGAGGGTTTGGGGGTTCAGGGTCCCCATGCCCAGACTGACACAGGGCAGAGCCGTGTTACGTTCCTGCAGCTCACAGTTTTACAAGGCTCTGCTGGATTTGCCATCTGCTGCCCCGCTGACACCCTCACCCGTGAGCATGTGAGAGCTGCCCCAGCCCTTCTGGGCGGGGTGGTTTCGAGCACAGGTTGCCTGAAACCGGCTGAGCTGCTGCCTTGTGGACAGGACATCAATTACGGGACGTGCTACCAAACTGCTCAAGTCAGCACCGCCAGGCTGCGGGGCATACAGGGCCCAGTGCTCACAGCCCACCTGGGCCGGGCAGGCTCCCAGCACTCCTGCAGGGCAAAGTCCACCAGCAGCTGGACCGGGAAGGGGCTGGGACGGCTTAGCGCTGGCTCTGGGAGCAGGCCTGGCGCTGTTTCACTGCCCTGCAGCCAGCCCGCTGCTGCTCCTGCAGGGGATGGGGCTGTGTGGAGGAGGGCTGGGCCTTGCAGGGCTGCTGTTTGACTCCAGCAGGCCGGCTTCTCATCCACCAGCGCTGAGTTCCCCGCGCAGGCACTGAGGGGAGCGGGGCCAGGCCTGGCCAGCGGGCACCCTGCAGCTGGGAGCCGACAGGCCCGGCTGTGGGGCTGAGGGTTCTGCTGGCTCTGGAACCTGCCCTGCCGGTTCTCTGCTCTTTCCTTCCTCCTAATTGCACTCTCCTCATTCCTAATGGCGCTGGTCTGGCTGGGGCGTGCCAGCCACGCACGCAGCCTTATCTTTTGGCAGGGAGCAGAGGTACCTGGCAGGGCTGCTTGCCTCCAGCTGAAGGGCCCCGCGGTGCTGCACTGCTGGCTGCCACGTGCTGTGCTCGGGGCCATGCGTGTTTCTGTTCTCCTGTGGGGCCAAGCACAGGAGCCTCCCAGCAATGGCCCCAAGCAAGCTGGAGAAAGCAGAGTGAGCTGGTGGCTGGGTGAACCTCAGGGCTGCATCAGCTCTTCGGTCCTCAGCACAGAGGGCTCCCCGTTCTTCTGGTCCAGGAGCTGTTTGGGACACCGTGTTCAAAGAAGGATGTGACCCAAGAAGAGCACATCCAGCTCTCTGCTTCGTGCTCTATCACTCATCCATGTCCCGGTTGAAGCCAGTACAGGGCTGCTGCAGGAGCTGGCTCTGTGCCTGAGCCTGGCCAGGCCCTTCATTTCAGCCCCGTGGATGAGATCTGGCACCTGAGCTCACCGTCCTGGTGCAGGCAGGTGCTGGTGCCTGGGAGGCAGAAGGCTTGTGGTGATGCTGAGTCCTAGGATGCTCACAGGGGACAGTTCCTGTGATCTGACAGTTCTCTCTGGTCTGGAAGATGAGCTGGTGTTTTGCAGCTTGCACACTGATACTGCTGCCAGAACTAAGGACCTGCAGGTAGATCTTGGCTGCTTAGTCAGAAGTGGATCACTCTATAGCTGTTCCTGCAGCAGCTCTGCATGGGGTTATAATTTAGCCAGTCGGGATGAGTAGGAAAAACTGGGAGGAACTGGGAACAGTGGCAGCTTTCACAACAGTGCAAGAACTGGTGCTGCTCTTCTGCTTCCTAGGAGAGAGGGGCCCCAGCTCACCTGGAGCCACTGCAGGGAGGGAACCTATGCTGACCCTCAGCTGCCGTGCTGGCTGGGGAGAAGGTTCTTATTAAAAGTAGCAGAGAAGCAATTTTTGAGAGAGTCAGCTAGGCAGCTCACTCTGCAGGAGGGTGGCGCGCAGCGTGCCTGTTGCTTTTACTATTTATGGAGCCACAGTTAAAAGGATTCAGCTCGACGATCAGTGTGACTTGTGCTGTGTTGCTTCAGACCCCCTCGGGGTTCCTCGTAGTGGAAGGAGGTGATGAGCAGGGCAGAGGGTGGCGTTATGGCTTTCCCCCTTCTTTTCTGCCTGGATGAGGCCGGCAGCTGGCTGAGAAGCGCTCGCCGTGCCCCACAAGCTGCCTGGGGGAAGAGTGGGGCTGACCTCGTGGGAGTGAAAAAGGGGCTCCCAGTTGCGCTGCCAGCGACAGCGCTCCGAATGGCTGCTCAGCTGTTTTCATTTGTTGCCGAATGGATGTGTCTGGAGAAAACAGGTCTGGTTTGAGATCTGACATTGGTAGGATGAGGCTCCTGAAAGCAGCTTGTGGCAAAGGGCTGCAGTGCAGGCCGGCGATAAGGCTCCAGTTGCTTGCACAGGAAGAGCATTAGTGCTCCTCTTCCTTAGTTTAAAAAATAATCATCTTTTCTGCAGCTGGGTAATTTAATATTGGAGATGAAACTCTTGTACTGTAACTAAATAAACTGTTCTTAGGGGAAGCATTTAAAAACCTGAAATAGTTGTAGAATCAAGTAAACACTGAGTTGCACTCATAACTCTCAGTCCTCTGGAATAAAATACCTCTACGCATAAATAAAAGTGAAGGCTGTGCGTGCCCTGCAGCCCATTGGCATGACTTCCTGCAGCAGCAGGGCACAGTCACCTGCTGGCCATCTCACACCCTTGTTGGTCATGGCATGGGGCAGGCTCTCCATTCCCTGCTGCGGGGCGGTCTGCTGGCCCACAGCTTTGCTCCTGATGAAGGGTGCTGGGTCTCACCCCCCTGAACAGATCAGCTGGGTTTTCCCTCATGTGCTGCTTTCCTGATTGCCAGCAGGGAGGGAAACCTTGGGGTACCATTTATGACCTGTTGTATTTTTGAGGCTGCTGAACTTTGAATCTTTGACTGCTTTCTGACCACAGCCTTCTTGAGTGTCTGTGTGGTTTGTGTGCTTCTTGCAGTTCATGTCAAGAGCTAGTTTGTTGGTCCAGGGCTGTCAGTTCTGTGGGGGGTTCATGGCAAGCACTTCATCTGGGGCCTTATGAGGTCTGCAGTGCTGCTGCTTGCTTGGTAGGGGAGGGCTTCACTCCTCTCTGTGCTCCTTTGCAGAGCTCTGTTTGACTATGACCGGACCCGGGACAGCTGCTTACCCAGCCAGGGGCTCAGCTTCTCCTATGGGGACATCCTGCATGTCATCAATGCCTCTGATGATGAGTGGTGGCAAGCCAGGCTTGTGACACCTCACGGTGAGAGCGAGCAGATCGGAGTCATCCCCAGCAAGAAGAGGTGAGTGCCCATCAGCGGGAGCTGGTTCACGTGGTGCTTTGGTCCCGCGAGCCTCAGGACCCAGCTTCTGGATCTGCACTGTGTGGCAGATCTGGTGGTATCAGCGTGAGGAATACGTGCAGCATTATGGGCATCCCAGGGACTAGCAGCATCTCTCTGCCTTTTAACTTCCTATCAGGGTGGAGAAGAAGGAGAGAGCGCGGTTGAAAACGGTGAAGTTCCACGCCAGGACTGGCATGATAGAGTCCAACCGGGTGAGTGCTGAGCAGGTGCAACGAGACGGTGTGCTGTAGTGGGGCAGGGTGAGTCTGGGCAGCTCTGTGCTCCCACTGAGGGCAGCCAGAACAGTCCCAGAGCAAGGAGCGGTGCAATGGACTGTCTGAGGCACGGCTCTCCTTGGCTGTGTGCAGGGTGGGAGCGGAGGAGCTGGGGCAGCTGTGAAGGTGCTGATGAAGGACAGTGGTTTGGTAGTGGGGTGTCCTCACAGTGGCAAGGGAGCAGAGCACAGCCCCGGGCAGAGCACTGGTGGCTGGGAGCTGACTGCAGGTGCCTGGTGCTGGCAGAGCTTCCCCTGCACGGAGTGAACGGATGAGGCAGGGAGAACAGCCACGCTCCTCCTGCAGAGGCTCATCAGCTTCCCAACATCCCTAAAACACATTTTTCTCCGCGCTTAATTTTTTTTTTTCCTGCATTACAGTTTTCACGTAATCTCCATGATTTCATTTCAGGGTCACCGCCCTGACACAGCTCCTCATTGTCTCTTCATTTTAATTTTCCTCGCATGCGTTAAACGCCATTGTTTTTTCTGTCCTCCCTTCCATCTCCATCTTCTTCACAGTCGATCAAAACGAAACGTAAAAAGAGTTTCCGCCTCTCTCGAAAGTTTCCATTTTACAAGAGCAAAGAGAACCTGGCCCAGGAGAGCAGCGGACAGGAACGTAAGTAGCAGCTGGCCGGAGAGGGCAACGTGCAACCCCCCAAGCCCCCACCTCCTGCCTTGGTGAGGGGAGATGTGCCACGTTCCCATAGCCAGCAAGCCCAGTGCCTGCCTGCGTTGACCAAACTGTGCTGCTCCTGCCGGGCAGGCTGAGGCCATGCACGTGCCCTGCTGCACTTGCCTGGCTGCCCTCCCAGCCACCGTTAGGCACGGATGTGGCCCGGGGCTCGATCAGGTTCTATGCCCGTCAGCCCTGCCGGCAGCTAGGGAGCAGCCTGAGCCTGAAATCAAAGCGGCAGCTCCTGTAGCACTTGAGGTGGAAGCCAACCGAGTGAGGGACCTCCTGGCTGCACCTGCTGAAGTCCCAGGCACGAGTGCCCTGCACAGGCAAGCTCGCCCAGCTGCCTCTGGCCATGTCTCTGCATGGGCTGGCTCTCTCTTTCTCATGTTTGATGTCTTCATCCTTTCATAACTTTATACTTGCCTAAACTTCTGCTCTGCCTCCTCCTGCTCTCTCCCATGTGCTGTGGGCTCTGCTCCCTCCCTGTGCCTGCCTAGGGCTGCTCCCCTCCCAGAGCAAGGGGCGGCTGAGCAGTGCAGGAGCTTGTCCCTTGCCCTCGGTTGGGCTGAGGGGGGCATCCTGGCTGTGCTTGCTGTCTCCCATAGAAGTGACTCTGCTACCTATTCCTGAGTCTCCAAGCCTTTCCTGTAGGTGAAACCCCATGGCCATGAGGGAGGTGTGCGCTCGCTGGCAGAAGCACTGCCCACACTCAGCAGCTGAGGCACATCCTTGGCTTCTTGGCTGCAGATTTTGGGGAATACCCGGCTCTCAGCCAGGGCTCCCAGTGAGGGCAGGCTGTGCCGCAGCTCCCCTTTCCCTGGAAGGCAGGGCTGTGCACAGACACATCCTGTGTGTAGAACAGGATGGGAGAAGGGGGTGAGGGTGTAACTTCAAGACACCTCCAGGCTTGAGAGCTGTGCTGAGTGTTCAGCTCCTTGCTCCAAATCCTGACATGAGGAATGCTGGAGCCTGCAGTAAGCACCCGGGGAAAACTGAGAGGCAGCTGCACAGCTCCTCTGGAGCAAACTCATTTCTTGAAAGTGCTCTCCCAGTGCAAGGATGGAACAGCCTGCCCTTGCTGGGTTAGGTGAGCAGCTGTGCTCAGCCTCTCTTCTTTCCAGGTGCTAAATTGCATCCACTCCTCCAGTGAGTATTCACAGAGAATGCTGCAGGCCTTGTGTTTTTGGAAAGAGGAGAGCAAATGGGCAAGGCAGAGCTGCGTCCCTGCCCAGGTGCAAGCACATTGAGTGCTCCCCTCCAGCACTCTCCTGGGCTTGGCAGAGGGCAGCTGGAACCAGGCTGCCGTGGGGCAGTGTCCACTTCCTTCAGCCAGGCTGCACGGAGGTCTCAGTGACAGCAGTCAGCATGATGGCTGTGATGGTGTGTGAAGTCTGTGTGTGCCCAGGTTCCCCTGGGCTCGCAGCAACTGCTGCCTGTGGCGTGCTGGAAAGCCTCTGATGGAACAGATCTTGGCCATAGGAAGCTTTTCCAGTCCTGGCTACCCTTGTTTTGTTGTAGGGTGTGGGCACCCTGCTCTGCGTGCAGGGCACGGCCATGGCTGGTGGCTGCGGGAAGCAGTGAGGATGTGACCTGTGCTGGAGGTGGTGTAGCAGCAGGGAATGGGAGGGCATAGGGGTGCTGATGGAGCACAGACCAGCTCAGTGCCTGCAGCTGAAGGTCACTGAGGCACTGCTCTTGGCCAGCCCTGCAGTACAGGACATATGGCACAGGCACGGGGTAGGCTGTGCTCTTTGCCAGCAGCATCAGAGCAGCCTGCAGGCAGCTCCCTTGCTACGCTCTGCTGTGTTGCCCATCCTGGTGCACTGCTTGCAGCAGGGCGATGTGGGTAGCGCGTGCACACAGGTGGGGAGAAGCGTCCCCCAGCCATCCTGTTAGAGGTGTGGCAGTGCTCTTTTCCCCTCCAGGGGGGCCTAGGGGAGAGCAGAGCTGCACGCTGCAAAAGACCAAGTGAGGCTGTATGGAGCCTCACCTTGGGGCTGGGGCAGAACTTCAGGGGACCCACAGTGTGCAACCAGAGGGGTGTGAGGGACTGCTGGGGGGTCAGCAGCTCTTGGTGAGATGTCGGTGCTCAGCCGCCGGTGTCACCGCCGAGAAACATTTCTTAACATCACTTGCAGTTACAGCTCTGGGCCGTTCCACACTCCTGTCACTAATGCTCATCTGGCTCTGTCTTCTTCTCCCCTCCTCTCTGACCGCCCCTCTCCTGCGCTCTTTTCTCTCCCCTCTCCCCCTTCTCGCTGTCTGTGAAATCAGGACTTCCCTGGGTTAAGTGACGATTATTATGGAGCAAAGAACCTGAGTAAGTGGAATTGCAACGCGCATCGTTCACTTTCCATCACCAGCACGCGCGGGGGTGCCTGGTGGCTGTGCTTCTCTGGGTGCAGGGCACGAGGAACCCCGCGGGTTTGATTGCCTCTCCCAGCAGAGGGCTCTGAAGGTGCTGCACTGGGGAGGGGATGGGTAGTTTGCTTGGGGGAGTTGGCTGTGCCCTAAGCACACACAAGGGCCTGCCCGCGGCACCCTCAGGAGCAGGTGAAGGCATCATGTCGCCTTCCTTTGATGGTACATGATTGCCCGCGTGCCCAGAGCTGCTTGGCTGCGAACCCCAAACCCTGCAGAGCTGTGCCGAGTGGGGCAGGCAGCAGGGCAGCAGCCAGCCTCTGTGAGGAGGTCACAGCACTTGGATCAGCCAAAGCAAAGCCCCGAACTCTGTCCCATCCTGTCGCTGTCTCGTCTCTGTGAGTCCCAGCCCGTCCCTGCAGGTAGTTCCCCACCCCTGCCCTCCGTGTGCATGCTGCACCCTGCCAGCCCTGCCCGCAGCCCCGCCTCCCAGCACCTCCCCCCATCTCTCAGCATAGCCGAGCAGAAGAGGTTCCCCCGCACATCCCCTATTCCCCCTAAGCGCGACAAAGGGCAAGAGATGCTGTCCTGCCCCAGCACCCTGCTCCCAATCCTCCCCATGGGTGCCAGGGTGCCTTTCTGGTGGTGCCACCTGGCTGCCCTGCTCTCAGTTGCCAGCACCGGGTGCCAGCTCGTGTGCCCTTGGCAAGCACTGGCTCTGAAGATGGTCTCTCTGGTTGCTTTGCAGAGGGCGTGACATCAAACACCAGTGACAGCGAGAGCAGTTCCAGTAAGTGTGCGTCTCTCCTGCTGTCTCACCTCCGTGTGTGTGTGTGTGTGCATTCCCATCTCGTCCTGTCCCGGTGGTGTTTCTGTTCGGAGGCTGTTCCTTCCTGCTGGTGGCACCGAGATGCTGGGCCAGCTGCCATCTCGGGTTATGTATGGGGTGCAAGATAACTCGGGTCTGGCTGCAGCCAGTGCTCCCGTTACCCCCAGTGCTCCTCTAAATGCCTGCAGTGCGCCCACAGCTGTGCCCACTCACATCCAGGCCTGCAGTGGAGGAAAGAGGAGGAGGAGGCTGATACTGGATGGGTGTGAGAGCCTGTCCTCAGTGCGAGGGGTGGCTGGGGCTGGGAGGCTGCTGCCAGTGCTCACCCGCCTCTCCTCGGCTCTGTTTCAGAAGGACAAGAGGACACTATCCTGTCATACGAGCCAGTGACACGGCAAGAAAGTAAGTCCTTGTGCTGGGTTGTGGATGTGAAACCCTTTCCCCCAGTCACAGCTGTGCTGCGCATGGCTGGCTGGGGTGATCTCCAGCTCAGCAGAGCTGAGTTTGGCCCAGGATGAGGATGGGGTCAGGTGGGGGTTTGGAAAAGGTTCTGCACTAGAGGGCAGTGGGACTGGAACGGGCTGCCCAGGATGGTGTAACAGCCCTGAGTGCTGGAGTTCAGGGGGTGTTCAGATAATGCTTTCAGACATAAGGCTTGGGGTTGGAGTGTGGAGGCAGGGGCTGGACCGGTAAGCACTGTGAGTCCCTTCCAACATGGGATATCCAGGGATTCTGTTCTGAGCAGTACCCCCTCAGCAGTCCGTCCTTGCCAGCATCTGGATCAGTCTCTTAGGGCCCACAGCCTGCATGTCCACATGTCCTGGTTGTCAGCTCTGTGCCTCGAGCAGCAGAGCAGCTTTGCTGATCTTTGACCTGTGAGACTGTGGCACCTTCCCTGGAGCAGCTCCTGCACCTGGCCCAGCTGCACGCAGCCAGAGGGGATGGAGATGCTGTGTTTCAGCTGCCTGTACACATCGCCTGGGTTGGATGTGGATGATATTGAACGCAACCTGGAGATGAACTTCCACGGAGCTTCCCAGAGCATGGGTTGGTCTGAGCTGTGGCTTTTGTTTGCAGTTCACTACGCCAGGCCTGTGATCATCCTGGGACCCACAAAGGACCGAATTAACGACGACCTCATCTCTGAATTTCCACACAAGTTTGGTTCCTGCGTGCCACGTGAGTCCCCGCAGAGGGCAGAGCCATGTGGGTTCAGGTGGGTCGCACCAGGTCCGCTCCTGATGCCTTTTCTCTTCCAGACACCACCAGGCCTCGGCGTGACAATGAGGTGGATGGACAGGATTACCACTTTGTCGTCTCCCGAGAACAGATGGAGAAGGATATTCAGGACAACAAGTTCATAGAGGCCGGACAGTTCAACGACAATCTCTACGGGACCAGCATTCAGTCGGTGCGGGCGGTCGCAGAGAGGGTGAGTGTCAGTGGCACCCCCAGGGATGTGCTTGCAGTGTCCTTTCTCTCCCCGTGCCCCCAGTGAAGGGCACCGACCGCATCCCTATGCAGCCCATGTGGCTGCTTTGCTCCACTTCAGTGCTTTGTCACCTTCAGCCCACCTCCACCCGAACACCGGCACCGGGGCACCAGCTCTGTGTTCAGGAGTCCGTGGGTCAAAGGGGGCTGGCTGCTCTTGGTGTAGCAGTAGTGTTTCATGCATAGGGGAGCACTGATGGTTTGGGAATAACTTTGTAAGGGTCCAGGGAAAAGCAGAGTCCGTTCACGTTGCTGCGGTCCTGCCATAAGCAGACAGGAATGTAAGGGCTGTGGGAGTTGCCTGGTGTCTCAGGAGCAGAGTTTCACCTCTGTGGCTCCTCTCTTTTGTAAGCATGTCCCTGTGAGCAAGCTGTTCTCTGCCCAGAGCAGACTGTGTGGGTAGATCTGATTCCAATCATCTCCTTTCCAGGGAAAACACTGCATCCTGGATGTATCTGGCAATGCTATCAAGAGGTTGCAACAAGCACAACTTTATCCCATTGCCATTTTCATCAAACCAAAATCCATCGAAGCGCTCATGTAAGTGCAGCAACGTGTTCTGGGGTGGGTGGTGCTGGCCAGCTGGGGCTTTGTACTTCTGCTGCCTCTGTGCTTCAGAAAGCAGCAGACATTGCTGGTGATGCTGAACGTTCCCTGTTTGCTAGAGCTGGGCCCATTACTGTGTATTTGGTCTCATAGTGAGTCTAATGTTGTGGGTGCATCCCGTCTCTATGGATTGTTCTGGTTTAAAAGCCCTTTATTTGCACCAAAGAGGATTTCCTGTGGCAGTAGAGTAATGCTCCCAGATATGTCTGATGGACCCTGCTCTGCTGGGCCCCGAGGCAGCCGGGAAAGCTTCTGAGAGCCCACAGTGCCGGAATGGCTGGAGATGTTTCCTGCAGCCCATCCTGCTGCTCATGGCCCTGGGGAGGACCTGAGTGGGCACATCTTCCAAGTATCAACAGTATTATATGTGGGGAAGTTCTGTAGTTAGAGCTGGACTTCAAGGTCAGAAAAGACACTGCTGGCACCAAGGGGACTGGAAAAACCCTTTCTCAGACCAGCAGCCCTAGAACTGCTCATTTTGGCTTCGTATGAACGTGAGGGAGCCCAGACAAGGAGAGTGGTGACAGGATGTGGGAAAGCGGGGGGATTTCCACAGTGGTCCTGCAAACTCACAGGGCTGCCTGGACTTTTCCATGTTATCGTGCAACAGAGGGATGGTGGCATGGGCTATTTTTCGCTTTTGTTCATTGCTAAGTTTCTCTTTCTTGCGCGTGGCAGGGAGATGAACCGGAGACAGACATACGAGCAGGCCAACAAGGTCTTTGACAAAGCCATGAAACTCGAGCAAGAATTCGGAGAGTATTTTACAGGTGAGTGTCCCGAGTACATCTGTGTCTGATGGATTATCTTTTTGCAGTTGGCAGCTGTGACCTCTACCAGCACTGCCTCACTTGTAGGGTCATGAGAAAACGTCCAGCTCCATCAAAACAAAAAGAAATGGCGCTCTGCCAGCACGGCCGTACAAAGGGCCCGTTCAGAGATCACTGGATAAGAGTAAACCAGGTCTAGAAGGAGGGCAGAAGTTGTCAGGCAGGATTTTCCATGGTTGTGAAAGCCTATCACTGACTTCAATAATAGTAATAAAAATTAAAAACACAGCAGGTAGGGGAAGCACAACATAGATTCATAGATAATCCTCTGAGAATGAGAAGAGAGTCGTATTTAAAGAGGAAAGATTAGAATGAGGGACCCAAATGATGGAGGCTGCCCTGAGTTATTAGAAAACATCTTCCAGAAAGGACTGGAAGCTTGGCTGGCTTCCTGAGTCCGTGTTGAAGAGCAGTCGAGGGCTGCCCTGCAATCTGTGCTCCCAGGGATGGGCTCATGACAGAGGCATCCTTGTGCGTTTAAGGAACTAACATTCACGGTGTGATTAATGCTGGAAAATCTTGAGCAGGCAAAGAGGCAGAGCAACTGGTCTTCCATTTTTGCCCCCTTTGTGGTAATTGTGTCCTCCAAAGCCGAGGAATGGTAATCCTGCTAAATACTGCATTACTCACCTAACAGCTACTGTAAAAAAAAAAAAATCCCAGGCAGAACATTTTCCAAATACAGATCACAGCTGAGAAGATGTGTCAGTACAAACAGTGTGAGAGCCTTCCCCAGAACTCTGCCTTGAGCAGCACTTCCAGAGCTGCAGGCTGCTCCTCCAGGAAGAGCAAACACAAAGGAAATATGCCTCAGTCCTGCCAAACCCTCAGCACGCCATCGTTGCAGCCTCACGTGGCCAGCAGGCTCGAGGCTGACCTGGGGAAGGAATGCTTTTGGCTGAAACCCAGCCCGGTTGAAAGGAGTCTGTAATGGGCAGTGAGGTAGATGCTGTAGGAAATGCCGTGCCAGGAGCTTACAGTGAGGCACTGGAGCATGGTGCTGGCTCGGCTACAGGCTGAGGGACAGGAGAGCTGTGGTCCATCTCCTGATGTAGGAGACATGCAGAAGCCTTTTGTGTCACATCCGTGCTAAGCAGCAAGGTGCTGGGAAAGCACTGCTGCAGGAGCAGCAGCCAGGAGTTGGCTTTTTCCAGCATGGCGGTGCTGTCATGAAGCATGGAAGTAACAACCAGGAGAGCACAGCAGGGGAGCAGATCTGTGTGGGCGAATCCAGCACGTCGGGGTATGCGCTTGGCTAATCCTCGCAGTGCTCCATGCATCGCAGCAGAGTGGTGGGGAGGGGGGAGGCAGTGACCACGGAGCAGAGCTGGAAGTTCGCGCCCTGCCCTGGGCCCACTGCCCGGAGCTCAGCAGCACTGGGACACGGCTCACAAAGCTGATTAGCACCGTTGTGCAGAGCCTGGTTGGCACTTCACACGCGCCAGCAGCTCCGCCGGCGTGGGATCAGCGCAGTGCTCGCTAATCCCCTCGGACACACTGCATTAACCCTCTGTGTCACCACGTGTCTGTTCCGGCTCCTCCAATACGAGCTCCGCATTCACTGTTGGCTGCGTGTTGCCGGCCCCTTTGCTGCAGAGAAAGCCTTTCCGCGTTTGTGGCTTTGCTCAAAGTGTTGCTTGTTCTCTCCTCTTTCAGCCATCGTACAAGGAGATTCTCTCGAAGAGATTTACAGCAAAATCAAACAGATCATCGAGGACCAATCCGGGCACTACATCTGGGTCCCGTCCCCAGAGAAGCTCTGAAGCTGTCCCCCACCCGCGGGGACCATCTCCGATGTCCCACCCCACCTGTGTCCTCTGCCCCAAGGGGGGGAGGGGATGTGCAAACGATTCCTGCCCCCTTTTTTTAGATCGTCGCAAAATTGAGTTTTCTAGTCCTGTTTCTTTTGTTGGGATGAACTGATCTCATTCATCACGTGACTGTTCCCACCATCCCTGCATGGACCTTCCCACTGCTCCATTAGAGACAGATGAGAACCCATTCAAGAGTCGTTTTTTATTATTATTATTATTATTAACTAAACCAAGAATCCAGAAGGGAGGAGGCGGCTGAGGACTGACATATGAAACAAGTGAAACAATGGACTCTGATAACACGAGCAGTGTCGGAGCTCCGGGGCATTTTTTCCAGGTGTGACTGCCTAGCAGCTCTGAGCAGCGCGACAGAATGGCAGCAGAAGGCATTTTATTTATCTGTATATGTAATTTATATATAATATAGAGAAAGATATTATATATATATTATATATATATATCCGTGTGGACTAGGAAACCTGAGGGACCTCTTCAAAGGTACTGTGTTATTGCAAGGATCTTTCAGTTTCTTTGTCCCACCTCTGGGCATAGGGAGTCCGCTGGGGCAGAAGTGATCCCGGCGGTACCGCGAGCATCTCCTGCTGCCCTGCCAGCAGCCCCAGGTTGGGGAGCAGCACGGAGCCCCCCCAGAAGGGCCCGGAGCTCTGGGCTGACCCAGGAGCCACAGACTGAGCAGGAGGCTGCGGAGGGAGAAGAATGGATGATGCTACATATTAAATTGCACATTGTTTTACACGCCACCGTATGTGTTTGCATGAGAGGTTTCCTTTTGGTTCTATTTTTTTAAGCTGATGTTAAACCAAATCCATATTGTGTTGCTGTGTTGGCTTTTTTTTTTTTTTTTCATTATTCCATTTATTTTTTTTTTCCTCTTGTTAATAATGAACTGAACGGGTATAAAATCCAGTTTTTTAACTTATTTTTTAAGCTGGCTTGTATTGTAAATAGAATCCAGATCCGAGGTGTTTAGTTAGGAAATACTTTACCAGCTTCATGAAACGATGTACTCGCTGTCCTGTGTTGCTGTGGAAAACCTGGGATGTCAGGCTGGCCCTGGACCCATGCTCAAAGGTGAACGATCCCTTCTGGTGTTGGCTGCTGCCACAAAGAGCCTCAGCTGTGCTCTGGGTGGTCGCTCGTAGGCTTTCAGATGGGTAGGAATGGGGCAGCAGCTGAAAGCCTTCCTCTTTCCCCCTTCCTTCCCTGGTGTCACACTTGGTGCTCCGCTCCCTGCATGCATGGTGGTGGCCGTGGGTGGGAGCTCCATCCTCGAGCAGTGGGGAAGTGAGCACTCGCCTCCTGGTTCTGCCCTCTCTCTGATGTTGGGCTCTTATGCCCTCTCTGATTTACCTCCAGGAACTGCTTTGGGTACCTCCTGCTTGTTGTTTGGGGGGGATGGAGTTGTGCACTGCAGCACCCTGTGGTTTCCCAAATGAGGCAGCTGTTGGTGCTGGGAGCTGGCCTTGTGCAGAGGAACATCCCTTCTGGAGGAACCTTTGGCACTGGAGCAGGGCTCCGTCGTGGGAATGGGGTTGTGTGAAGCTGTGGGGCAGCTCAGGCTTTGGGCTGCATTTTCAGGTGCTGACAGCCAAGGTGGGAGAGCCTTCTCCTTACAGACTGCAGTGTTCTCAGACACAGAGGCAGGCACCAGCAGGTAAGTCTGGGCCATCTTCCCTCCCCTTTCTGTATGGGGGTAAGCGAGTGCAGCAGTGCCAGTGCCCTTCCCTGGAGGTAATGGCTGTGGGGGCACAGGGCACAGTGTGCTGCATGAGCACAAGCTGCTGCACAGGTGCTCTGCTGAGACACTGCGCTTATCCTGCACCATGCAGAGCCTGCAGGGACTGAGCAGCCTGCTGGGCCAGAAAGCAGTGCTGCAAGCAGACAGGGAGGATTCTGCAGCCAACAGGACCTGCCGTAAAGGAGCGAACTTTGGATGCTGCCGCGCTGGGCCTGCTGTGGGTCCGTGGAGCAGCACAGCGAGTGACACACAATGCTTGTCACACGGTTCTTGTCTCAGCTGTTTTTCTAATAGCCTGTCTCTCCTCAAGCCCCATGGAGAAAAAGCTGATGTACTCCATGGCATAGCTGACAGTATCGAATCGATCACAGCGCTCGCTGGTTACCGGTGTTTCTTCCAAGGAGACGTATATTTTTAATAAACAGAGAGTTGCAAAGAACTGCCTTTGAGCCCTTCTTGTGGAGTCTTTCCTTGCGTGCCAGCTCCGCTTTCTGAGCTCACCTTAGCAATTAGTGACAGCAGGTGGAAGCGCTGTAATGCGGTCACTGAGAGCAGCCTGGAAGAGAAAAGAAGAAAGGAAGCAGCCTTCCTCAGGTGCAGCCCTAATGAGGTCACGGGAAAGCTCTCGTCTTGTTGCCACACAGGTTGATGTGGGTTGGATGACACCATCAATGTCTTTTGGGTCACGGGTTGAGTTGTATGGGGCTGGTTCTACAACTAGGGTTTATGTGCTGCTGTGTGGATGGCTTCTGTGCTGGATTGTAAAGGCAGCAAAGGATGCACGTCTGTCTATATATATGTGTGTATATATATGCAGTCCCACTAACACAGAGCATCCTTTTTCAGCCTAACATGTAATTTATACATCAGATGACAAAAAGTTGTAAAGACAACCAGTTTCTTCTTGTATTTTTTAAATACAGGGAGCAGGAGTGTTTGCTGGCAGACAAGTGCGATTAATGGGTATGTCGTTAGCATTCCTGCCTGAATCTGCTGTGTCACCAAGCTCAGCTATTTCAAAGGTGAGAGGGTTTTTGGTTTTTTGAATCTTGAAGGGTCTTTTTTCTGTTCAAAGTGCACGCTTCTGTCTCTGCAGCTGCGGTTCATTAACCCTCCGGTCCTCTCTTAAGCACAGGAGTGCAGTAACTGTGATGCGATGGGGGATAATTTAATAATAGCTTTCTCCAAAGTTTTTTTCCCCATTGATGCCTGATGTGCAGGCAGCTGAATAGCTGCATGCTTTACAGATGCCTCTTCATGCTCCCAGTGCTTGGCAGGATCAAGGATTTCTCCTCTCTGCCTTCCTCAGCAGGACTCAGGCATCTGCTGTAAAAGAGGTAAAGTCATTGCCATATTAAAGAAGTCTCACTCCATGAGGAATCCTTAGGTACTCCCTGGTCTTCAGTGCCTCTTCGTATCCCTTGCCTCCCAAATGAAGGGCACAGTGTTTGACTTGGATTTTTTAACACTAATTAGAACTGTTGAGCTGTTTGGGGCGGTCAGTGCAGCCACTGCTAATGGTGGAAGCATGCAGGGGACGATGACGGGGTGACTCACAATATGGGGTTGGGACCACGCTGGGCTGACTGTGATACTTCCTCCCTATTCTTAGTTCCAGTGCATTACTTGACAAAAGCTTCTGCCCGATCCTCTAATGAGCTTCAGTCCTCTTCCAATTAACTTGATTTCTGTTTACTGTAATCACTTCAACTCTCCTGGGCTTGACCTGAGCACTGGTGGCCAACCCAGCCTCTCTTCTGCCTCTCCAGAACACTGCAGCCTTTGCACTGGCAAATACTCAAACCCTATGGTGGGAGGTACTCGCAGCACAGCCCCTGCAGGATGTTTCAAGACTGCATTTCCCATGCTGCTCCAGGCTGCTGCTGCTGCTGCTCCCCAAACAGTTAAGAAGTTATCAGATTAGTAAGAAAAAAAGAGGGCATAAGTACTGGCTTGAGGCAGAAGGATTTGTGAACTGCTGCCCTGGAAGATCCATCTGCGTGCTCAGAAGCTGGGAGGAACGCTGCACTTACGGAGCACACCCTGTAGTTACCACAGCCATGTGCAAAGCAGAACCCACCGCCACAATGCCACCTTCTGGAGCGATCTGCTCAGGGCACCCGGCTCCGCCAAGCAGAAACCAAGCTGTGGCACAAAGCTGATCGGTAAAAGACGTGAGGAGCAAACAGCACTGAGTTTATTTTTCCTTATGTCCCACAGTCATTCTAGAAGGACTAATGGGACTACAATGCAACACTCAGCCTAGTAAAATAACCACTGTGCAGACCAGCCTGCATCTACACCAGCAAACTCAGCCTGCAAAGAAGGGTGCTTGCACACAAACTACCTATTGGGAATGGTCGCTGGGAATCCAGCTCATTAAGGTCTGATTCAACCCGGAGAAGAACTCTTGCCCTATTTAAAAACTATGGTAATATTAAGCCTGGAATAAAATGCACAATGCAAAACATGAGCAGCGAAGAGGTAAGAAGTACTGTTAGTAGGAAGTCCACTCTGCTAAAGTCTGTAGCATGAGAGAAAACAAACTCAGCTGTTAAAAAAATCAAACAATTCTGGCTGTAGGCAAAAACACATTTAATGCTTGCTCTCTTCCACTGGCTGTATGTAATTATCTGCCATACTTACTGGGCAGACATGACCTCTTCACCTGTCTGTGCAAGTCAGAACTGAGGGCCATCATTAGAGGCGGCCTGGCAGACGCTGTGGAGATGCAGCAGCAAGGAGCACCTTAACTGTGTGGCATCCCTGGTGCCCATGTTAACGGGATGCAGCATGTGTCTCCAGCACTGTGACTCCAGGAGAACTCAGTGCGACTGTTCAGACCTGGCTTTTTAGGGGTTCAGAGGTCTTTCTGTGACAGACAGTACATTGTTCATTAAAGAGCTGAAAACAGCTGCCGGCAGAGATCTAAATCTCAAGCAGCAAAACACTTCTAGCTCTCTAGTAAGCAAACACGAGGGCCCAAAATGACAGTAGGTGCAGTGTCCCTCAGATCTTCAATTTCCTCTTACAGAAACAGCAGAAGAATCCACGTACAGCACACATGGCCAGTTACAGATCACACAAATGTATATTTGGCCTATCACATGAAAGACAGAACCTTCCACAGTTACTTGGTTGCGCCCTATGCCTTCTTACTTCCCAAACTGAAAAGCAATCAGTGTGCATGTCTAAGCTACAACAGCTAACCCACCTCACTTTCTAAATAGGCACTGATACCCTGAACCTGTGGTTTTCATTCAAGCACCCTACCAGCTTTTTTGGTGGCTTTGTTTTTTGTTTTTGTTTAACTTCTATAATAAATACATTTAGCTGCTGCTAGAACCCACAGAGCTTAGCACTCCAAAGCCTTCAATGGAGCACACTGCCCCTTTCTCCCATCCCAGTCAGTGTTATTTTGTTCTGAAGGACTGGGCACATCAGAAGATGCACACACTCTGACCTTGTGCTCATATGCACTCACAGTGCAGCCAAGATTTATGCCCTGCAGGGGGACACCAAGATACAGCATGGATTGCAGTACAGAAGGTAACACTCAGACCATTTATTTTCCGACTTCTGAAGCTGCCAATTAAACAGCAGTGGTTGCACAGGACTAAGATCTCTCAACCTCACTCCATCATCCCCATCCACACTGAATTTCAGATAGGAAATATCTCTTAGGGTGATCCAGCTGTAGTTAGATCCATCCCTTTACCAGCCTGTGTTTTTATGTGGATCTGGGGGCACTTCATGCTGAGCTCTGACTGTTGCAGCTAGCAGTCCATGAAAAAAGCAGCACACAGTAAAAGCTGTGCCTTTTTTTTTTCTGTGAGCTGGATAGCACCTGCTCTGCTCTATTCTGAACTGTGATCCTGGCAAACAGCTCTGGATTCTTGTCCCTACTGAGATGGACTGAAAACTAAACCATCTGATAAATATTTATGCAGCAAGGCAGCTATGGCATCCCAAGGAGACGCCTGGTCTTGGAATACTTTTATCATTCACGGTGCCACTTACTACTAAAAGCAGGTATTTCAATTAACCTGTGACACAACAGCAGAACCATCTCAAGAGAAACGTATGTATTTATTTCTGCTACATAGCTCTACAGAATGAAATTCTTCTAGAGGGAAACAGTAATATTCAATAAACACATCCGGAAAAGTACATAACTTAATTGCCAACAAGAGGGAGATCCTGCTTGCTTTTCCGCTGTGCCCTCGTGCCCTTGCAGAACTAACAGCCTCTTTCCTTCAGCAGGATGTTTCCAACTGCTGTCCTCCTCTCCTGCAGTTGTGGCTATTATTATTCTTCGTTTGGAAGAAACTCTTTTACTCTGTCCAATTTGTCCAGAACCTCACTATAAAGACCAATCATCTGGAGAACAGAAGTGCAACGGTTGTCTCAGTCAACAAGGATGTAGAAAGGAGTATCATTCAATAGGCAATACAGAGTAGTGGCAGAGGAGTAGGGAAGTAAGTGGGAGACTAAAGCCAGCTTCTAAATCTAGAATCTTGGATTGATGCAAAGATTTTGGCATAGATTGAAATACAGAGCTTTAGCTTAATCAGTGGCACCTCACAAAGGTGGATTTATTTATACTGACATAAAGCACAGCACAGCTTATGGCTGAGTTTGATATCAATTAATAAACCTGTTCTTACTGTATGAACTGATGTGCTTAAAATAACACAAAGGTTGCAACCAACTCCTGATTGATTGTCTTGTACGTAAGAGAATAAACCATGACTACATACAGCAGCCAGGCTGTACTGTGCTGCAATCAAGACAGGAGCACCAGCCAAAACACTGCAGAGAGAAGCTTACTTGGGACAGAGTAAGAAGCAGCATTGCTGCTATCTGCAGTGGCTCTAGCTGTGAAATTTCTCCCTCACAGACTAATGAAAAAGTTCAAAAATATTCATGCAACAAGTGATTTAAGGAAACTGGTACAGCATCCTGCCCTTAGTGAAATCAGGCAAGGCACAAGGAATTCCCCATGGTCACAAATAGCCTCACATCTAGTTCCACTCAGCCAGCTGTGCAGTCCTGTCAGTAAAAAGACTCTGCATTACTCTTCCTACTGTGCATCAAATCTATTCTGGCCTGACTTGGAAAAAATCAATTTTGGTTCCCTTAAAATATGCAAGGCCAGGTTGGATGGGGCCCTGGGCAACCTGGTTTAGTATTAGATACAGAGGGTGGTGGCCCTGCATGCAGCAGGGGGGTTGGAGCTTCATGATCCCTGAGGTCCCTTCCAACCCAAGCCATTCTATGATTCTATGCAGGTGCAACGCTGCTCCTGAAAACCTTTAAACCACAGGTAATGGTTTCTTCACTCAGATCCATACCTTCACAACAAAATTTCACTTCCTCCCCTCCACAACTGACTTCTACCACATTCAGCCCAGAGATCCACTCCCACTCCTGTTTCCATTTGCTTACACTTACATGGCCCTCATAGCTTTTCTTCAGGGATCCTAAATGATTGAGGAAACGCATTCCTAATCCACACCACTGCTCTGCTTCCTGATATTTACCAACGGTATACTGAAATATTCCTGTGTTCCAGGCTCTTGTCATCAACCAAAGGATCTCCATCTCTGGGTAACTATCCTGGAGTAGCAAACAGAATGGGAGAACAGTGATGCTTTTTTTTAACCCCTACACAAGGGACAATTCTTTCAGTTATCACACACTTCACTGAAATTTGGCTTTAAATATCTCTAAAGAAGCCCTTACAAAATGAAGAAAAAATCATAGTACAGTTATAAATATCCACAAACTATTTCTATAGAGGTAACTTCAGCGCATCTTTTACTGAAGAAGCCTTAGCCACTTCATATCTAACGCTGTATAATGTTTTACCTACTAATTATTCTCAATTTGATGGAAAAAACGTTTTAGATGTGCTCAGAATCATTTCCCAACCCCTTGTTTTCCTGTTCAACTTACTGCGCTGCTGACTACACTCAGAGCATCTTCAAAGTAGCCCCACGCCTCCTGCAGCACACAGGCATCCAAGTCTGTCACTCCAGTTGGCAAAGAAAGATTAATCAAACTATGTAAGCATTTGCTGGGAATCAAAACAGAGTAAAAGAGGAAATATTAAATACCACAAGCACAGAGCAAACCGCTACATTTTAGTACCAGCGGCACATCAACTTGTGCCTCTCTGATTGCCATCCTGATACCTCCACCTCCATGCTTACTGCATTTGTATCTGTACAGCAGAGCATGCGTGTTCCTAACGTCAGAGCTCACTCATACAAGCTGTGCAAAAAGAGACCCAAGACCAGCAGTACTTCTGTATTTTAATTGCTGGGCTTGTAGCATTTTCATGGGATGCTGTGCATGACAGCAAGGAAAAAGAGAAGACCTTTTCTCATTTCGCCAGCAAGAGCTAAGTGCTCAGTGTCCTCAGAAAAACAGTAACAAATACACAGCTTCTGAAAACAGGTCTTTTTTTCCCAGTGTGAAAAGAGAAAGAGAGAAGCAATGGCTGCCTCTGCCCACTGGCTGCAGTACAGAACTTAGTAAGAAAGAAAAAAACATCCATTATGAGATAGAACCGAGAGAGAAGGATGCACCAGGTTGTTCTTCAGATTCCACAAGCTACAGCTGTTACAGAGCTGGTTACCCAGCAGAATAAATTGTGTATGTGCTACAGCATCTTACTGCTATCTTACATCTCATGGCTTCCTTCTTAGCCTTTAATTTGCCTTAATTTTCTAGTTCACTACTTCACTGCTGCAGAGAAGCATTTGGAACAAACACTTCTATAACAAGAAACAGACAGAAACACTTTCTAGACCATTTTCCTCCCTCAGTAGATTCATTTATTGTAAATATGACTTGCAGAAAACATGCCTAGCAAACAGGTTGCAGTTAACACACCTGATAGACAGTCACACTTCAATGGTAGACTGGTTGGCCAGCAATTAGAGGAAGCTTAAACATAAGCTAAAACCCACTTTTTCCAGTTGAAGGCTTTATTCCCTATCACTTTTCAAACCACGGGCTCATGGCAAACTTATGTGGTAACACTAACCTAAATTTCACAGCATCAGTGGTAGTTTGCTTTCTGTAAAGGTTTAGTGCACTCTTCAGAGCTTTCTTACACAGTACAGGATACCGAGCTGGAGGTTCCATTGCTAATGCTATAAAATGAAATAAATTTTAAAAATTAAATAAATGGAGAAGAAGAAAGAAATGACTGGAGCTAGACTTTTATTTCATGGTCACCATTTGCTTAGTGCCTGGGCTGGTCACAAGCTAGTGCTTCTCTACTATCTTCTTAGTTGTAGACTCCTCAGTGAGGACTACAAGCAGAAGCAGAGCAGATTATCCACTGCTGCTTACTTTCAGTGCGGTGACCCCGAAATAGCAACGGGCTCTACAGAAACAAGTATTGTTTTGATTGTCTCCTAGGGCATGAAAATCTAGATTGAAAAATTAGGCAGGAGTGGGATTTGAGCACAGTTTTTCCCCTACATGCATCTCCTTAAGACAACAGAGATAAGCAGGTGCTTACACAACTGTAGAGAATCCCTTCCAAAGTTTTGCCATGGCAGATCAACATTTTACACATCTTTTTTTGTTCTTATGCTATATTCTCAAGAAAGAATGACTAGAACTTTGTAATGAAGGCGTGGTATAACATAGAGAACGATTATTTACAAACTAACTACTGAAAACTAACTGCTGAAAAAGCAAAGTCCACATCCTAAAACATCTGTGCTGGAACATGGAGCACCTAGGGCTGTTCTCTTGCCTTTGCCAGTATGGAACCTGTAAAAGTTTATCTGAACAGCGTTTTCCAGACTCAAGACCTATACAAATGTCTCAGGTTCTAGGAATTAAAGGACATCACAGATTACTGGTTCATCATCCATGTAATGCAATGACATTTCAAAGTACAGATCTCCTAACATGGCTGAGATCCTAAGCATCTTTGTTTCAGGACACAATATTAAGCTCATTTTCTGCGTGCTGTACCATACACAATAATCCTGGTCACCTCAAATGTACAGGAAAGAGGACATAAGCCTCTTATGACTTGAAGAACTATGCAAGTCCTTACATGCAATGATTTCTAGCGTCTTGATCTCGTGTGGTTGCTCCCATACTGACTCCATGAAGTTATTGAGTGTAGGATCATTAAGCTTGGATCTTGCTTCAAATTCATAGAGCAGCAACAAAGTGTCTGTTGGGTCTTTAGAAAAATCTCCTATAGGAAAGATAGATTTGCCTGTACGTAAAGATTCATTTTCTTATAGCTAAATTGTGTATAAGGTAAATATTTTACTTCCAACAGGCAGGAAAACCATTAACATCCCCAGATTTAACAGCAGAGAAAATGGAACTCAGAAGTAGTTGTGGACAGAATCCTCAGATACTAAATGCACAACCCTACCAACCCCACACTTCAAACCTCCTCCCCAAAATCTGGGTTGTCTGTAATTGGCTAAATGCATGCAACCTGGACAAAAGTAATAGCTACTAGGAAAGCCAATGCCATGGACAGGTAAAACAGGTAACAGAATATCACTGCCTCAAAAGCTTATGAAAGAAGTTACCATCAACTTTCAATTCTTCTAGAGGACTCGTCCCCTTTCTGGTAGGAAAACCCACAGGAAAGAGAGTGGGAGAACAGCAGAACCACTAAGGCATAAACTCAAATAAATGCCAGGCCAGTCCTTACCATCACAAAGACCTTGACTTTTACATCTAAAAGACATTCTCAGCTTCATCCAGAGCAACACATTTGTCCACACACTGGCTAAAGTCTAGAGAATTAGAGAAGGAAGAGCCAGGCTACCATTCCACAAACCTCTACAATAAAAACTCCCATCTAGTGAAATGTCCACGTCCAGAGATAATCAACCCAGTGGGATTTTAAGGATGGAAATAAAAAGAACTCCAAATCCAGTCTATATAATGAAACTTCAGTTCAGAAACGATAAAATCTAGGGAGAAGGGGGAGCAACAAGTAATTTTTTTTGACAAAACTTAAATACTAATGCATCTTACAGTTGAAACTCAGCAATTTCTGAAGCCAATCACTGAAAAGAAACCAGACCACAGGTCAGACAAGGAATGCCTAATAGCGTTTTTCTACTGATGTATTACCAAAAAGAGAAAGCATGTAGCCTCTGAGCTAACAGTCACACAGCATGCCAGCTATCACCAGCTGAAAGCCCTCCAGTCTCCTGTAATCAGTCTGACCTACACTGCCATGGAATTGTCAAGGAACAATGATGGGTTCTGACACTTGAGAATATGGCAGTAGGTCTTTCTGTATTCTCTAATGCCTTTCAAGGGAAGAGTCAGTAAAACTATTAAAGCCATGTCTTACTGCAGACTCTAGTGCAAGAGTGGAGCCAAGAAAATCGTGCAAATCTGGTACCAGTCTAATCTAGAGCAAAAAGCTTCAAGTTTCCTAACAGTGAAGATAGAAAAGTCAACTCAGTTCACTCTAAAAAATCATTCCCCACTTCACAGCACATGTGCAACAAAAAGCCAGCAATGACATACAAAAAAAGTCATAGTTGGCACTGTAAATTCTCATGTTATATTGCCACATATGTTTCAGCGCACCTCAGCAGTGACAGCAATTCCACATGCCCTGTGTTTTCAATGAATACAGTGACTAAGTGTGCAGTGCAGACACGTTTTCCAGCTTACCCATTAATTTCAGGACTTTCCATATCTCTTTGCATGCCTGGAGATGTTGGAGAGCCTGATTCCAAAACTCCACCTAATTTACAGAAAGTTAAAAAGATATTTTTGTTATGGTTTTACGGGAAAAAGGAATATACAATTTGCAACTGACAAAAGGAGAGACTTCTCCGTGTCTAATTACTTAATAAATGCAGAACCTGCCTAACTAGCACATCATCCTCACCAGCTCCTGGGGGGCTTTGTTTTCCCTCTCTTCTGTAATTACCTTTACCACTTAGGCAAAGCCTCTTCACACTGAAGGTTCTGTTACTTCAAAAAGGACCACATGTGTCCCTAAGGGACATCATCTACTTTCTCTCTTGAACATGCAATAATCTTATTGAGACTAACAAACCATTGAATCCCACAAAACAAATTCCTTCGCATCACAGTAAGGAACACACCCTCAGAAGGGACATACGGGGGAAAAAAAATTAAACAGGTGAATTTTCTCATATCCATATAACCATATTGGTAACCACTTTCAGCAATGGCATAATCCTAAAGACGCAGTAACTGTTCAGCAGCAGACTCCTCACATAACAAACAAGGCAAATTGAAGGTCCTTTAACAAAAGGCACCGTCTCGACCCTTTGCTGATACAAACCTGTTCAAATCTATTGAGGTCAAATAGAATTACTTTACAGAAATCCAGTATTTTCAATTCACTGGATGTACTGATTCGACTTAATTATGGAAGGTTCCCATGCTTACACTTTTAATATCCAGTTCTGTGTAAAACAACTAAGGCTTCAAAGTCAAAAGCAAAAAAAAAATAGTGAATGTTCACATCATGGATATATATTGAATGATATACATGATAATATATTAAATGAGGCAACAGAACAACAGCCTACCTGCTCAGAAGGTGTTACTTCTTGTCTCCCCAACTCCAGATCAATGGCAGCTGCCATTAACAAGCATGTCTTCTGAGCAATTAGAACAGCTTTGTCAGAAGGACAAAACTGGGACAACTGAAACCAAAAATAGGAACAGGTAATGGGAATTGCGCCTATAAAAGGCCATTTGCATACTGAACAGAGGATAGTCAAGTGTCTTCTGTGACTTTTTCAGTACAAAGGGTACAGCAGTGTTGGAGTTAAAAAGAAAAATATACACAAAAAGCACAATTTTGGTAGAAGTTCTGCACGGAGATTTGGACTCCAATACCTCTCTGCGTAAAACGTTTCTATTCATGATCCAGTTCCCATACATGAGAACAAAGGTACTTCAGGGAGATCTTACTGAAGTCTACATTTCATACCATATTTGCAAAGAACAGATTGTAAAGTATAACAATGTTTAAATTTTATATTACAAGGCCATTTTCTCCTGACAGAAGTGCTCCATTCTCAGAGCACATAAGGGCTTCTCCAAGGAGATACCTGGTACATGGATGTAACTTCTAACAGAACTAGACTGATGACAGCACTAGCAAGAGTACATACCTTGAAAGATAGTACAAAAAAATCCCTCATCTTTTCAGGGCAGTCCTTGAACTGTACAGCTAAGTTCCAAGCTAAAAAGACATAAAAACTGAAGACTAGAACAAAAATCTTAGACATGTTACTGGTTATGCCCATCCAATCTCCAATAATAGGCAGAACATATTGTGCAATTCGATTTCTTAATCAAAACATGATCAACAGGTCATTTAATGGCAAGAGATACCTATACTAGTGATTTGTGAACATATCTTATTCCTGCTTTCAAATCTTGTTTTAATAATTTTATCACAGCCAAGTGTCCATCCTAACACATAATCTCCCCACAAGAGTATGAACTGCAAGAAGTGTTTTCTTCTTAGTAAAAAAGATCAGACTCTGAATAAGAATATTGACCAGTATTCCCAAGACAAGTAATTAAACAGAACCACAATCACACCATTCACCACTGATAGCAGCACACTCATCTTTCTAATGCTCGCTTAATCTGCATAACAACATGCATACTCAGTATTTGTTGCTATTTTTTTTATTGCCCTTAGCAGTATTTTTTTTTTCAGACACTAAAGAAAATCATTCATAGTTTCTATTTGCATGATCTTGGATTTGATTTCAGTAACATAACCTTGGTAGCAAAGGGATAAGCAGGAGAAAACGCATGAGCCCTGCATAGTCGTATCATGGGCACATACAGCTCCTGTGGTAAAGAGCAGTGTTAACTACCCCATCAGTCACATAGACCTCATGCAAATATTTGTCTGAGTTAAAAATATGAGCTACACCAGGCAGCTTCAGAAGACAAAAAATGCAAGAGATCGTTTAAAGCAGAGACTGCCAAAGGTGACTCCTTTCATAATACTGCATCTTCAAACACTTCCTCCTTCCTTAAGATCAAGCTAAGTGGAGGTGGAGGTGATGCAGTTTAGGTCTTAAGAGTGCAGCTTACCAACTTTTCTAAACCAGTGGGCTTCTGAAGTCCTTACATCTCTCGTCAAATTCTCTTCTGTGAAAGGCTCAGCAAGTCTCTGGTGAGCTGCAGAAAACGTGTTGTTTAGGTGACAGGTTACATTTTCTAAGCAGCATACAAACATTTCCAAGTCTAATAACTACATAACAAATACCATTTTTCCAAAGCTCCCATGTAATCCCTGATGGAGGGTTATTCTCATAACTTAAACCTAACATGATTGACCCCAAAAGCTTAGAAAAAAAACATCAGAAGGTGTCTCAAACAGCATTTAGGATAAGATATAAGGCTTCCAATAGGTACTGTCTCTTCAAAGTTTATTGGCACTGAAGCCTAATGCAAAGGAGTTTAACTGAATTTGCTCAAAAAGTTGGGTGGGGATTAAATTTAATAACAGTTGTTTAAGAGTTTTCTTCAAGGAACCTTTATTTCTTCTACTTCTGCTGTTCTTTCTATAAGTCACAGTCAAGAATGGCTAGTATAGGAAAAGTTATGTATCTCATTAACTTTCTTTTCCAAGATAGGAGGAAAGCAGTAGAAAAGATTAATGAAACAAGAATTTATGTTGATGGGAAAGTCTTCTTTAAAACTCCTGTATGTATTCCAAAGCAAATGAGACAATTCTTTTTTGATGAATGGCACAGCTTAAAAGTAGCATCCAATTTTGACAAGTCTGTCCTCTTCTTTCAGCAATTTGCTAACACTGCTTGAAGTTTTCTAAGCCTTCCAAGGCAAAAAAAAACAAAACCCAACCTTAAATACCTTCCAAAACAGCTAAAACAGTAAACATCATCACCGGCATTTAACTAACGCCAACAGAAAGCTGTGCTGCTAATTGACAGTACGAAACCAAACTTCTTCCTTTTGTGGTAGCTCTACTACTGAAGACACCAACTTTGATCCTGTCAGTGCAGTCAGAGTAGGGACAGACACCTGATCCCACTCAGGCTGTGACTTTTACCCAAACATCTGTTGCTTGCATGCGCGGCCTTATGAAGAACTGATCTCTATTTTCCTCAGCACAACTGCTTAGAAGAGTCTCTGGTCTGAGAGAGGCTGCCAAGCACAGGCTCTGCTAGGAATAGCACTCTACAAGCCTCACATAGCAAAAACCTTTAGGATTGAGATCCAACTGCCCAGCACTGCTGAATCGCCAGTTTTAACTTGGGAAGCTGAGAACCTGGACTGAAATAAGGAGTCAGTATGGACCTAATCATATCATAAAACATATGGAGGAACTACAGAAAACGTAAACACAACAAAAACATACCCAAGGTCAAATAAGTCAGCATTGACTTGATGTCTTCATCTCTAAAATGGAGGAAAAATCAAGTTTTAGATAACATTTGATTAATTTTCTTACTATAGAACACATTATTGGTGCAGGAAGACAACAGCTCCTTAATAACTGATATGATCATTGTTCTGACAAATATCAAGCATTAGAAACCTCTAGCATTTGAAGATGCAACAGGATCACAGAGGGCCTGCAAAAGGTTTTAGTGACCTACAGCAGTGAAGGTCATTGTAGACATGTAGGAGATTTTCTCAGTCACCAGGCTGCAGTTAGGGGCTACAGGTTAATCTTCTAATCTCACTGACATCCCGTTTTCTTGCCAGCCAAAATCCAGCAGTACAGTTCTCCTTCCATGCTATCACACTATTTGCAAAGTGGCCAGCCTTCTGCAAGGGAGGTCTCACTCTCAAGTTCTCACTCAGAACTTCTATAAGATATCTCCACCTTGTGTCAAGGTTAAAAAGACTGCTTAGCTCATATTCCCATTAAACGATAACTGGACATCTTAGTGATAAAACTGGAATGCAAAAAGCAAGTATTTAAAGGAAAAGTTATACAAGCAGATGCTTCTGTGTGACATCGTTAGTTCACGGTGGGAAGTCATCTGGGTGGACTTTTAACTAGCAAAAAATTCATCTCTTGATTACTCCATAAGAAAAAAAGTATATATTACACTATTTGTATAATTTATCTACCATAAGAATACGTTTTCACAGATGTACTCACCTTTTCTCTTCTTTTTCTACTTTTGACAACGTAAGACGAACCAAACATCTGAATATGAGAAAAAACAACTGTGAAGAAACAAGATATTTTTTTCCAACAGCGTCCTTTGCCCTCAGGTTTCAGAAGGGATCCCACTTTCTTCTTTATGCCATCAGTCCACGTAGCTCACAAAAGAACGTGGTGTCAAGCAGAGAAGAACATTTTAATACTTCCCATCCCATTGCCTTATTTTATACACCATTTTGTTAAATCGGGTAATCGGGTAAATAAATGTACTTTGAAAAAAGTTTCAAACAAAAATGGAAAGAATAGGTTTTTCTTGTAGTATTTGTAAAAGTGATAGCATACATCAACAAGAAGACATCACCTCATCACAGGATACAAATGAACTGGTATTTTCACCAAACGCAATGCTGCAATCCCATTAGAGTTGCTGTCGGTCATTCGTTCAAATCACAATGAAGTCATAAAACTCAGAGCTTGCCTGGAAAAGACTTGAAACCTATACAAACACCAGGAGCCTGGGCCTGAGGTACATGCGCAGCACCAAAAGCACTGCTAACTAATCTTTCATCTGCTTTCCGCCTCCCTCAACAAAATCATTCCTGTTGGAAAGAGAAACCAGAGTTCTCTTTCCTCGTAAATATCTCAGACCCTCACTTTAAAGCTGCAAATACTTGTCGGCAGTCTTGTGAATGTTCAGACAGGTGCTCCAAAGCTCTGATGGCCACAACTTGCTGATCATTCTGAAAAGAAAAAACCAATTAAAGCACAATTTGTATAAAAGTGTACACACTCAGTTTCTGCAAAAGAAAATAATGGATTAAAAAAAAAAAAAAAGAGCAAAAGAACTGCACAGAGTTTCTCTCAGAGCTGAAAGAAAACCATAAGGAGAGATACAATTCCACATGCGAAGAGGCTAATGCAATACAGGACCAGTATAATTTGGCAAGGACTTCATGCCTTAGAATGCTATACAGCCCTACAAAGCACCCAAAAGCCTCTTCTGCTAATGCTACCGTCATCAGCCAGTTCAGGCATTGTCACTGATCAGCGATTTCTTTATTGAGGCAAACAGAGGGACAAATGTTTTTTCAGTCCTTCCATCATTGCCTTATGTAATTTTGCACAAAGGTTCCACTAGCATTGCAAAGAGAAACTCCCAGGGGTAGGAAGAAATGTAACATTTTGCTGAAGAGAATTTTACAAAAATATGCCATGGCATTTCTAGATACTAACATTTCCAATTCAGAATCACTTATTTTCCAGAAAAGTAAGTATATGTTAAAATAACAGTTTATTCATATATGAAGTCAATTTCCACTTTGCTTCACACAACACATCTCAGAACATATAGCGAGACTTTGGTCACACGAGCATCCATGAAATAGAAACACTAAAAGTAGGCCAGGTTGCAGAGGTTACAGCTGTCCTACTTATAGAATAAGGCAAAATAAAGACAGCGTTATCTGTTGTACCTCTAAAGCAATGTGGGCAGCCAAACTCAGGAGGTTCGTGCTCGTACTTTCATCCACTATCAGCTTGTCTTCGTGTTGAGGTGGCTTTTCTGCTAGCTTCCCCATTTCAATAATTGCTTCCACAGCTGAAATATACATAGAGAAAAATCAGTTGTTGGGGACTTTTTTGTTTGGTTGGGTTTTTTCTTTTAGTGGAAGCAACGGGAAGGTGTAAAGTTCCACTGTTTTAATAAGGCTTTAGATACAACTTATGAAAGGCTGTAATTGTATTGTTTTATAAGAAAAATCAAGACAAGAAAACCTGACCATACCAGCAGCTCTCCACAACTATGCATTTCCTCCCAGAGGGGCCAAAAAGGCATTCTAAGCTCCTAATCTAAGGAAACAAGGATGCCACACAAATGAAATTGCATCTCACATATTCTTAATTTTGCTCTTCTAAATATCTTTTTGTCGCAGAAGACTTTCTTTAATACACTGTCTGGGCATGCTTCCAAGATCCCACATCTTGGTTCATGTTAAGGCTGCTGCTGCTTTTATGCTCCTACTGTGCTGTGGTTCCCACTCTGTATTATACGAGCAAATTAGGCTGTCATTTAAAAGACATATAGAGAATAATTAATCCGCACAGAACCCATTGAAGAATAAGCTCTGCGTGTTACTCTGTATTCTAATTAAGTACACAGACTGTATTTCTCAATTCTAATTATTTGAGCTAGGATTCTCATTAAAATATGAAATGGCAGAAGAAGGAGTCTACAGACGTATGTCATTCTGTAAGTCATCTCAGTCAGCTCATGTATTTTCTACTAACTTCAGGCTCTGCTTGACCAGAGAAATCAAGAGTGGTGATAATGGTTCAGCTGAAGTTCATCTACCTCTGCAGCATTTTTCCAGCTGTACGTACTTATAAAAGAACATTAGAAATAGCAAGTCTACAATGATTCTCATCCTGGGATGCTGCTCTAGTTTTGCCCACAAGATTAGAGAATTCCTAGCCAAAGACTTCACCTAGACAATATTCCAGGCGTGAGAACAGTATCCACACATATTACATGCTATGTATAAAAAAAGATCCCCCTCTGACAGCTCAAAATCTACAGCCTGATGGTTTCAGAGATTTTATAAACCCTTCTCCCATCTTCTCCCTATTATGTCTTTCCCAGAATTAACAGTCCATATCTGCTGAGTATTATCTACAACTCTCAACACTTCTGATCGTGGTAGTGGACCCTTTTGTCTTTCAAGTTCTACCTTTATCAGTATCATTCTCCATCACTGCAATCTTATAGACACTGAATTGAGTAAAGATGCTGTTTGGATCACACCTTTCTGCTTCTTTAACTGCCTCTTTAGCCTACACACAGGAAAGATAGGAATTCAGTGCAATGTTGCAATAGAAGAGAGCTAAAAATTGTAATGGTTTCATTATAGATGTTTATACAATTACTGTACAAGTTTGGTTTGGCAACAACATCCCCCCAGAAAGAAAAGGGATCAGAGCAGAACATAACACCAAGGGCAGACAATGACTAAAGAAAGCAATTCCTCAATTAGAGCCACAGAATTAGAAAGCAGGAGAAGCCCTGAGAATGCTGAAAGGTTAAACTTGTAAGTTATGTCCAAATGATAAAGCTACAAACATGAAAACAATGTAATTAAATAAATATACCTTGTCAACTTGTTTCAGATGAAGATAGCAAGAAGCCATATTTCTCTGCAACTTAGCCAGATTCTGATCTATCTGCCCAGGTGTATAGAAGCTGACAGAATAGTTGTACCAGTTAAGAGCTTCAGAATAGCTTTTTGCCTAGGAAATTAAAAAATAAAAGGAGGAGGCATGATTAATTGGCCTGTTTGCATAATTTAAACAAAACCATCATAGGAAATGAAAGATTCAGATAGTCGAGTATATTCTAGTGTAGTCTTTTTCCCAGAAGAGTGGTCACTGATCCCACAGCACAGGCAAATTAGTTAGGAGAACAGATATTTTACCTATTCCTGCTCTTCCACTACGGATGTCTGAGTGTAAGACATTTTAAGGTTTTTGCACTCTTCGCAGGGCACAACCAGAATGGTGGGCTGCACAGGTTCTGTGGCTGATCCGTTCTGGTATTAACTGTTCCCATTTACAAACCTGGAGAGGAACCTACCTGAAGCCTGATGTTCTAATGGAAAAGACCACCTATCGGGATGAAAATAAAACTAGTTCCAAATGGAACAGGGATTTTAGGAACAGCCTACCCTCTATACAAAGCCAGACATATCAAAGAAGCCAGAGAAATAAGATCTTCATTTTCACTCATACAAACAACACCACCACACGGTTCCAAACCTCATAATGTTTGGCAGCTGTGTCCCACAAGATGATGTGCAGTCGGTTCAAGGTTTCAGGCAACAGCTGTTTCCCAGTATAGTGACCTGAAAAGATACTTCAAATCATCACTTTACAAGAACTTTAAGAACCACAGTGAGAGAACTACCTACGAGCTATCTATGTTTAAAGCAACTGTCCCGTTGCCTAAAACAAGAAACAAAAACACAGCAATAGCCTCATCCAGGACCCAGTGCTCCATATCCTGCCTCTGGAAAGAAAAAGCAGCAAGCAAGAGAATAACTATTGTCATGCTTTAATAATGACAGTGTAGCTTTTGCACACAGCTAAATGCTACATAAAGCACAGTCTGATTTCAAGCGGATATCACAGTCAAAAAGCACTACTGTGCTACAGGTGCAAAGGACCTGAAACAGAACCTGTAGTTCAGCTGCTCAAACAAGGACATGCAATCTGTTTTAATACTGACATACAAAAATACATTGCGCTGGATGGGCAAAGCATTAACATCACACAGAATTTGTAGCAAATGTTTACGTTCCCACATACATCAATCTCACACAGCCTACACTAAGAAGGAGGAACTGTTTTAGCAAGAGAATTTAGCCCTAAGCTTTATCATGACTGTCATTCAATATGGAAGTTGAGAGTTGCCATGCAGAAGAGACAGAAGGGAAGGTAGACGCAAACAAGAAGAAAGATGAGAATATATTCAAAAAAATAAAATCAGAATTCAAGGCTAGTCAACTAAATGTAGCTTTCAGTAAGTGGCAGCAAAACAGGGATACAGACCTATAATAATTTCTTCAACCTTTTGCTTAGCGAGCAGCTCCCTCTTATTCTGCAACAAGAACTCGATGTAGAGCAGGGTGACTTTTCCAAAGTCAGGTGAAGCTTCAAATCGTTCAGCAACAGATTTCAGAAAATCAAAGCCAACTGATTCCCTGTTCACATTGACAGATTTTTAAGAGGCTGCACACAAAAAGCTGTTAATTCTCCATTCTAGAGAGTAGCATTCACACCATTCAGTATGTTTCTCATTGGTATTACTGGCACACAACCATGCTGACAGAGTGAATCAAGGTATGAATGCACAGCAGTTCATCTATTCTGTAGTTACTTCCCATTAGCACATGCTTGTTCTACAGTATTCACAAGACAACTTACATCTCACAATCACAGAAATTACTACAAGATAGAAGTGCATATGTAGGTAATCATGACGGAGCAGTCAACACTGCAATTTCATGCCTCTGCCCTGCAGTCTGTTCATCCTCATACTGTTTTTCACTGGGATTCCAAAATCTTCAATCCTCAGTGCTGGTTAGTTTACAGGGAAGAAAAGTATAATTTCAGACCTATGGCAAATACTAAAACTACATGGAGATGATCCTGATTATTCCAAAGTAAGGCTACAGTATTGCAAATTGCCACTAGACATTGTTTCTCACCCTGCTCTGCTGTTGTGCTAATATGTATCACCTTGCCAGTGCACAGATAAGCTGCCTCTCAAAATGGTTCCCTGCCTCGGCCAGTTTCTATTTAAAATAAAGTGTCACTATATAATAGATGATCTTTGCTCATAGAAGAGCAGCTACAAAGCCCAAATATTGCGTTCACTGCACTTAGTGGTGCTTTCATACCTTCCATGCTCCAGCAGCAGTTTGGCAGTATTCAAACAAAAGTCTAAAGACATCTCATGGTGCTGGAATTCTGTAACAGCTAGACAGAACACAAAGCTGTTGAGATTATTCAACCAGCTTAAGACACATGACTGCTCAATGCATGGTCTTACAAATTCTTTGGGGGTGGGGGGAAGAAAGAATACAGTAGTTCTAAAACCAAGGAAGAATAAGATGTAAACTGCGTTCACTTTCCTTTCTCTGTCTCACCATTGATGTAACACTACAGAAATGTGACAGACTGACAGCCCTGGTATTCTAGCCCTGCAGTTCCTCTGCTAACACTGGCTGTTATGGCCAAAATGCCAAATCAGAATTGTGACATTCAGCATATGCAAATTCCTCTAGAACACACAAGAAGTGGATGATGGTTTTTTTTTCTTTTCAATCCATTTACTCGGGCTGTCCAGTATGGAATGGTATCGCCTTCCCATGGCACCTATACAGAACTGCAATACCTGAGCTGATGTCTTCATCTGATGCTCCACTTTTAAGAAGAATTTTAACTTTCAGAAAAAACCCTGCTGGATGCAAATTCTCCTGCATAGGGAGAAACAATCCATGACTTGGATATTCTACCGTTTGTAGAAATTTAGAGCAGAGCAACAACAGGAACAAATAGAAAACACTGCATATATCAAACTTTAGAATAAAAATTTTCTTCTAGTTTTCCATACATTACCAAAACATATACTATCAAAATACTCTCCCATTTCAGAAAGTTTTCTGAAGGTAAATACAGAACACAAACTGCTTCGGTGTAGCAGTAATGTATCATAGGAGCGGCTTGAATGCACTGCCACTTACCCTGACCTCACCAGCATCCTCCTCATCCCTGTCTGAAAGCTTTACCACTACACTGAAAACTGAATGTGAGCTTTCACTTCAAATAGGATTTTATACTTACAATTTCTTTTGTATGAATCAAATAACAGAAGTTTAAGAATGGTCAACCAAAACCAAACTGAATGGTTTTGAATTTAAGTTTTTGCAGTAAACTGAAGACACATAAGAATAAAATTAATCCAGCTCTTTACATGGCAAATGGTATTTCTATAAGAGCATAAGAGCTCAGTGCAGTAGCTGCTCAGAGATATATAAACTTCCTTCAGCTACCATTCTTTTTTCAGGTTCCAGAAGAAAAAAAGTCAAGCTAGTAAGGTGAAACCGTTAAAATAATTGCTTAAAATAAGGCTGCTGTTTGCATGGAACTCTCTTTGCTACTTGCTTGAACATTTGTAAAGGTAATGAGATGGGGACTCAAAACGTAGTATGGGGATACCCACTGTAACCCAAAGTCAGACACAGCTTTAATGCCATTTAGTCACATCATTATCAGAGGATCTCACTGTTAATAGCATCACGGGGCAGCAACGCTGCTCTGCACCTACATACTGAGCTGCATTTCTCTAGAAAGGTACAAATATCAAAATATATTTAGGAGCATGAAAAGCAAAGCAAAAACACCTCAGTCCTTAAGTCAGCTGATTTCAAGGAAAACACCGGTGGTCTATACCATGTTAGTATAGATGTTAATAATGCTTGAGTTTCAGTTATTGCACACCATAAATATAAGAGCACACCACTACCTCATTTGCCAAGTTTATAGCTTTCAGTGCCTTGTCAAGATACAGACTGCAATCCCACTCGAAATAGGCTGTAGCTAACAATCGCAGCGCTTTCGCCTGGAAAATAAGATAAAAGTTTAAATCCAATCTATACAGCGGGAAGAACACACGAACACACATACAGACACAAAAGACTTCAATTTTAAGGCCATGAGAAATAAAGCTCTCTCAGTCAAAAGAATCTTTGTCTGAGAGCAGACAGATGAAGTGACTGCTCAGCTCCGAAGCCTAAGCAGCAGTGCTGCATGTAGTCCTGACAGGACACGAATCAACCAGAGAGCTCAGAGAGCAGAAGAGTAATGAGGAAATTCAGAGACGTGGGGAAAAAAAAAAAAGAATGAAAGAAGAAAATAAACGAACAAGAGCTACAAACTTAAAAGAAAAAAAGACATACAAGAGAACGGCCTTCAAACATACCTCAGAAATGACAGAGATGTATGTAATGATGATTTGTAAGAACGGGGAGGAAGGAAGAAACGATGGCCTCTCAGAGCCTATCTGAGTCTTATTTTCTACAGTTAAATCTTTGTGAAATAGTAGATTCAAATGTGATTAAGGGCACTTAATAGTGACTCAGCTCTCAGACCAATGATCATAGCAAAGGGATTTGCAGCTTTGCCAAACTTCGTGGCAGACAGGACTACAAAAGAGGCCAGAGAATCACTGGTCAGATTTGGCACAGTAGAAATAGCTGTACTGCAGTTATGTTAACAAAACCCTCCTACTTGCAAACAGCAATTTCTCTATTTCTTACCTGCATTTCTTTCCCAATAGAATACTTCATATCCATCTTCCCAATGTCATAACACTGGCTAACAACAACAAGGGAAAGTTAGAATTACATGTGATGACAGGGATAAATTCAGCCAGTCTTCTGATACGTGCAACGTTCCAATCCTTCCCCACCTCTGAAGCACTCAGAAACCTCGTAAATCACACAAACTAGTCTCAGTGCTCCACCTCACAAGAGAACGGATTCTTTTTTTCTGAATCTTCATTTTAAAAACTGTACTCAATCACTTCCTTTAACCTATTGCACCACATTCTCTAATATCTTCCATTTCAGTGGACACTATCACTTTTAGCTAAGGGTGTTTTGAGGAGATAACTGCTCTCACTCTCACCTGACAGATATTACAGTCATACACAGAAGGTATGTATGACCCAGTCTCAAGATCACAGCAAATCAGCAGCACAAAAACAGGACCTGGAGGTCATAATTTCTCACTCATTTCCTGAAAGTTGAATGACAGCACAAAGGACCACCCAGGGAAAACACACTGATAATTCCACGAGAGATTCAAGGTCGAATGGTGCAAATTAAGCACTGTTAGAAACAGAGCAGACATCTGATCTCTAATCTAACACACTATCTTGTCCCACTAGATGGAGCTAAATCTCTACAACCAGATAAATATCTGCTCTTGGTAAAGCCTTATTTCCTCCCCAAATTTTGTCATTAGGACTCAGTATTTAATTTTCCACTGGAACAAAATAAAATATAAAATAATCTCTGAAGCACCAGCTGTAATTAGCTCCAAGCATTTCTAAAAGTACTCTTCGATTGCATATGTGACCATGGTTATCTCAAATTAGATGTGTTGGCATTTGTTTCCCTCCTGCGTATATAAAACAAAAAGAACAAGAAGAAATAAAACCAATTCTCCTGACCTTGATATGAGTATACTTCTCCTGACAGCCTAAAGTTTCCTTCCTTAGCAATAACACAGTACTTACTGGATGCTGCCCAAACCATCTCTAACTACTCATCTCTCACCTTAACGTTTGTGTCTTACATCAGTCCAGGCTTTGTTGTCAGTGAAGCAATTTTCCTTTCTGAGAAATTCGAACATTCCTTAAAAATAAATCTATCTGAAACAGAAAAACTCTCCTACATTTTTCTAAAGTTTTCAAATTCTATCACTATTGTGTATAAGTGGCCTCTTCATAAAGAAGGAAGCTTTTTTCCTTTTGGAAGGAGCTTTAAGGAGAACCGTGGGTACAACTTCCACATGGAAAGAAGGCTTTCATTTTAATGACATGAAAATCAATGTGGAAAACAGACATAAAGGCAAAAGAGTACAACAGGTGCTAAGTATTTGCTCAGCCAGTACGGTTCAGTTAAAATCCTGTGTTCTCTTATTTCCAACCATCCTGCTTTCCCTTGCTCCCTCCTCTCCTCCACGTAGATTTTCACATGATAAAAGCAGAATGTTACTTTGGTTGCCTTTTCACTTTACCTGAGCCAAAAGGAGCTCTGTTCATACTTCTTACAGTCATAGGTTTCCACTCCAAAGTTATAACAGAGGATTGCCAGGTAACGGGTCTGCAACAAAAGGCTGCTGCTTCTATGATGCTCTCATACAAACATCACCAGATCTATGGCACTCAATCTCACGTTCTTTAAAGCACTTCTTACTTTAAAAACATATCTGCTACGATCACTTCTGAGCTCGTTTGATAGGGTAGTATTGAACACGACTAAAATCACATTGTTCTGTAGGAAAGCCAAGTGATGTTAGCCAGTTTAGGATATGCAAATCAGAATTCTTCAAACGCACGAAGCTGAATGGTTCCACAAGAAGCCAAGCTGAAAGCTCTAGAACTGTGCAAAGCATACAAAATAAAACCTGAGAGGAAAGAATGGAATGTTACAACTTCCTTTTCAAAAATGACTAACGAGCTTTAATTTTGCATCGTTCAATGAATAGAACTCCACCTCCTGCACGATAGCCTTTTTTCCAGCATGCACCTTTGCATTATAAAAGGATGATCCACACCACCAGCTGGAGGATAAAAATGTGTGTGAATGCTTGGTTATTCAGAGTACCGTTGCTTTTTGCTTTATCAGTCAGCCTTGACAGTATCTGTTCATAACAACTCGTCTTCCAGCTGAAATGATTTGCAACTGTCATGTTTGCAGCTGTCCAAAGAGGAGACAGAAAAGCATTTTCAATGCTAACAGACTGCTAATATTTGCATCCATTTCGCCTCCGTGGTAACTGTCTTTTCAAAGTACAAAACGTGCTCCTTGCAAGGAAATTCAAACCCTCAGCCAAGAATGAGAGCTGCAGAACAGCATCTTGCTTTAAACTGATTTATTTCTGACCTCATTGCAACCCGGAGACAAAAGCACAGATTCAGTGCGGGTGAACAAAAAAACGATCTCTCTTATAACAAAAATACAGTGAATGACTGCATTTCAGGCATCGTGCGTAACACAAAGCACTCCTATAAACCTGGCAGCTCTCTGAGCAGTCAGCCTTCTCATAGCTTCGCAGATTCATTAACATGAAGATCAGTACTGAGGGTAGGCTTGCATATCAAAAGCCTAGCGGCTCAGCTCCTCTCGGCCCACCTGTTTCCAGACAAAGGTTCACCGATAAAAGCAGAGAAGCAACACACAAGATCAAGAGGCACAGCTGTTTTAGCATCATATTCTATTCAGAAATCCTTTTGCCCGACTTGGTTATTTGTCTTCACGCATTCTTTAGGAAGGGTTTATCATGCTATTTCAAATGATAATCTATGAGCAAATGGAAAAACTGAAAACTTTGAAGGGAAAAAAACCCCCGTCGCTTTTACACAAAACTTGCAGTTAAGAAAATCTCAAAGAAGCAAAAAAAAATAAATAAATAAAAAGATAGAGAAGACATAAACAGTTCTCAAAATATTTCTCAAAATTTAATGTAGCATATGCCATTCTTTCATATATGGGGAGGAAAACAGACTTTCAAACTTTGGCATGATACAGAAGGTATGATTTCACTAACCTCTCTTGGCAACCTCACCAACATGTCCTTGCAGCGCTGCACGCATTGCCTTGCTTTCTGAAAATCCCCCTGAGCAACTGCCTAGGAAAGCAGAGCATGCCAACAATCTGTAAGTTCACTACTTGCCTCCAAAATCTGTTACAAGACTGGGTCTCTAAAAAAAGACTTGGATCGTAGGCTTTTTTTGCATTCAGTATAGCCAAGTTTGAGATCAGATATCTGTCCTTATGGTGCTGCAATAACTCAGTACTTTTACACGCTGAAAGACATCCAGGAGTGCCCTGCAGCCCACAGGTAGTGTGAAAGGGTCAGATCCATGGCTCTGATTCATACAGATGTCAGATAACAGCAAATCTTGGACAGCTTAACAAATCTTGCAACACCTCTCCAGTAATGTAAGGTCCTCTTTTGTCTCCACTATCAACTACAAGTTAAATGAAAAATTTTGGCCACTGATTTGGTCTGTTTGGGGAAGCTCTTCATCATTTTGAAGACAGGACTCCCCTTCTGGATTCTGAGATCAGTGCTGTTATCAGCAAACGGGAGCAGCTGAATTATCTCACATTTACACCCATACGTCCATAATACTCTGTAGTATTGACAAAGTACTCAGAAACTTCAGTCAGGCAGCAAAAGTCAGGACAATGCCCTCTCAAAACACAGAATTTCTGAATGATGTACTTTGAATTAATTTAATCTGCCCTGCTGATCCCCTAGAAAACACTCAGCACATTTTCAAGCTTCTCTCATGTTCAGCTCGGCTTCTTTCTTTAAATTATCAATCACAATTCCTACCTCGTTGTACAACGACAGAGGTCAAGACTTTCAGGAAAATTTCAAATGTCATGGAACTCATTATTTCCAAATACTGCCATTTTATACCCTTTCTCCCACTGTCTCAAAGCCTTTATATGTGAAAAGCAGAATGTATTGGGGTCATGGAAGAGGGTATCCATGTACAGGAAGGTTTCTATTCAACAACATTGAACAGTAATACCTTTGATTATACTGCTCATAAGAGTCAAGAAACTTGTAAGGTAGAGAAAACTCTGGGCACGTGGCTCACAACATCTGCTTGTCAGACATGAACCTTGGCTACCACCAGCACCTTCATATGCTTTTCAACCAATCTAGTTGCAAATCCCAGCACAGGCTGATGAGTGCTTTGAAATGACCAATCGTGCTGTGTACATGCTACACAAATGCAGTTTTAGGGACCCAGGCTCTAAGGCAGTTCTATCCCCTTCCTTGGCCAGGCACAGGTCACCTTTGGAACTGACACATGAATCAGAAAGGCAGCTGTTGTATAAACACCCAAATTACAGAGAAACAAATCTGAACAAGAAGATAAACAAGGCAGCAGAAATGACTGTGATAAATTAGGCAAATTAAAACCCATTACATTATTGCAACACCAAATTCAAACATCACATCTGCTACCTTAAATCTAAGCAAAGGAAACATATCCTTCAGCAAGCCCGCAGTGCCAGGCATTCATACACCTAATTAAGGGGTCAGAGTTTCCCTCCATACCCCCTAGGAGGTAAAGAGAGCTGGGAGGAACACGTACTGATTCAGCCTGATAAGAGAGCACTTTGAAGAGGTCCTTCTCCACATCAGCTTTGCACACATGAATATCTGCTTCACCATCGCCCTCCTTACGTAATTTTGCATACAGTTTTTCTATGCTCTGGAAAACAAAGCTTAAGCATCACCCATGGAAGTCACAAATAGGTGTGTTTATAAGGAACTAGAACCAGAAAAGAACTTACATTCATAGCGATCTCTAGGAATCCATCAGCAAGATCAGCTTTGCCAATATCAATCCATCCTTTGCCAGTTTTCATCGACATCTGAAGGAGAAAATGATTGGTGCTTTGTGAAAATCCAGTCACTTCCAGGACAGGCAGTGTTGGATCCCTTCTTACTGATATACATATTGTGTAGGAGAGAGATATTCCAGCTCTTCAATTTGTCACAAGTGTCTCCCACATCTGAATGAACTCTACTTGCAGCACGAGGCTTATGGTGCCCCACTATACAGCACTGTAAGATACTGAAATAAATGAATGTGCTGCTCTTACAGTAATTTAACACACGACAAAGATGTGGTGCTAACTGCATTGACTCAGCAAGGCATCCCTTTGATAACATGGGCCCACCTTCAGCACGTATCATCTCTAGAATTACACGGCATCTCTCACTTTCCAAAGTAACTGCAATAGGCTTCTAAGGTTTCCCACAGCCATCAGCTGAACTTCACTGCTCACCTGCCATCAGCCTTACCAAAATCTGCCTCCGAATGGTTCCCTCTGGAGGATCACTGCCTTCACAAAGGTACACCAGCCTACAAGCAACAAATCTCACTGCAAGAAAGTAACACATATATTTCTCAGTTCCTTTTTGTTACTGTTGTTGAGAAAGTCGGGCCCTGCCATATCCTAAAGATGGTTTACAGTTATGAGAGAGAAACTTTTGGAAGCTTCAGAATTAAAATTCTAGTCAAGCTGCTTAAAATTGCTTTTCAGGCATCAAAAAGGAAAAAAAATCCATCCCAAGATACCAAGATATTCTCCTCAAAACGTCTATTAAACACTTTAGAGAGAGTTTAAGTCAAAGACACGGCATTCAAAGACTTAATTACATTGCAGGTGCTCACAGTAACATGTCTTGAGCACCTCAAAACAGCCTTCAGCAAAATAGGGAAATCAAGTTTAATAATCTTTACGTTTTCAAAGTAAAAAGCACAAGTATCTTCTGGCCTTTTTTATACACTGGGGATGGAAAATACACCACTTAATGTATTTAAAATAGCCTCTCCCTGGCCCTTCAGCTGTGATATAAGATCTGAGAACATTATGTTCTACAACAATTATCACTTATTTTGTGTAAACTTACCCTTTTCCCTTCACTTGACATCACTTACATGATGCAGATTATACTTAATTTTAACTGCTATCCCTTAAGACAAAAATGTAGGCCAGATACTGCAGTCCAGCAGCACCACATACAGAACTGGTTGACAGCACAGACCAAAAGCTCACTTTGCTTTTCCTCAGCTCTAAGCAAACCCGCCAGCTGCATATAGAAGGCTGTACATGGGAAGCTATAGATGCTAAGGTAGGGCAGTGAAAAAAAAAGGATTTAGATTTTTTTTCTGTACATGAATACAGGTAAAATAGTTACATTAAAAAGAAAACACCTCATGTTTTAGAAACTGACAGTCAAAGATTTACATCAGTGTTACGTCCACACATTCACAGATTAAAAAAAAATAGCATTACAAGGCAATGCAGAGTTTCCTTTGGAAACATCACCTCTTCATCGATGCTCTGGCACAGAAAGAGGGGATGATGAGAATATCTACACCAATTCTGTGTCACAAAGAACATCACTGTTACACCACGGTGATCCTTCCCAAGCTGTTTGTGTAAGTCTAGCCGCCTAGTTTTCTGTGTCTATACCCTATCTGCAAACATCCAAACCAACGCACAGCACTACATATATACCTGCCAGCACACTACGGCACACAAACACACTGAGAAAGGAAAAGAATGCATACATACATTTAGCTCTTTGCTCATCGCTGATGACAGAACCCGTGTGTTTGGTTACAGCCCAGTTCCACAGGCTTATTGCACCCTCTTCAACCTGAGAAAGAGAATTCCATTCCATTTATTTCTGTCCTACATTTGGATTAAGTTGAAATTTACTCCTGAAAAAGCTACCATCGTACATGTTTGCCACAGCTAAAAGTTTAGACTATTCTTTTTTACAGGTTGGGTACTCCAAGAGACTGGGAAGCAGCTGGCAGGGATCACACACACTTTTCACAAGCATATTTCACAACATACTCTCAGTCTCCTAAAAGACTATTTCCCATCTTCTGAAAATGTGAGTGTCTCTGAGATGACAAAGGTAGGAAAGAACACGGCTGCAAATCAAAGGCTGACATGACCTGAAACTAAAAAGAGCTAATGAATCATAAGATCAATAGCAGCAAGCACATATACGCCATGTCATCCATCAGTGCCTTCAGCTCCAATTTGAAGTTACACAAAACAGCAAATTCTGTTTGAGAAGTGGTGGACTTCAGAAACATTCAAATATGTTCCTAAACAAATCCCATTAATCTGTCGTATTGCTGAAATAGCCTAACATATGTTTCTGTCAAGTCCTTTTCCAAGCCTAGCAAAACATGACCTGATTTACCCTATCCATCTGGGATGAAGTTTTCTCACAAGCATTCATACATACAAAATTTGTGCAACAGCACATCACCACATCCAAAACACAACTGATTCACTGGCAGCTTTCAGAATGCATTATGTACGTTTTAAGCAGATGTTGCAAAATTAGAAAGGTCTGGAAAAGAGCTGTGAGAATGGTATCAGATTTGAAAACACATCTATAGTAAGACTTTAGCTCTTTTGCCTGTATTCATTGAATCGTAGAATCGTTGGAGGTGGAAGGGACCCTTAAAGGCCATCTGATTCAACTCCCTGCACTGAGCAGGGAAACCCACAGCTCCATCAGTGCTCAGAGCCCATCCAGCCTGACCTTGGCTGTCTGCAGGGATGGGGCACCCAACAGATCTCTGGGCAACCTGTGCCACTGCCTCACCACCCCTATTGTAAAAAACATCTCCCCTATCTCCAATCTAAATCTCCCTTCTTTTAGTTTGAAACCTTTTCCCCTAGTCCTATCACAACAGGCCCTGCTACAGAGTCTGTCCCCTTCCTTCTTACAGCCTCTGTAGATACCTACAGGCCACTCTCAGCCCTCCCAAGCCTTCCCTTCTCCAGGCTGCACAGCCCCAGCTCTCAGCCCATCCTCACAGGGAGGTGTTCCAACCCCAGGATCATTTTTGTGGCCCTCTTCTGGACACACTCCAACAAGCCAACAATATTAAAGTAGTTTAATTATTTTAACTACCTACACAGAAACTTCTGTTATCAGATAAAGAACAAAAACTACTGACTAGAAACTCTTGTTAAAAGATGATGCAGCCTTGCATAAAGGTAATAAACTCTATTAACCCAACCCAAAGGGCTGTGGATTTTCCATCAGTCATAGCTTCCAGAAGAGATGCCTACAAGCAGAAATACTCTGCACTGTGACACATGGCAACCCATCCTGCTCTGTGACACAGCTTTACACACAGCACTTAGCCGGAAATCAACACGCTGAGTTATCTTATTAAACACAACACTTTGTACTTCATTCTGACCGCTCACGCTGCTGGGTTAAAAGATGAAAGCACCGAACTGCTTTGCCGACAAGCCGTGGGGGCTGAGCCCCCTAGGCACGGGGAAGGAGAGGCGGTGCGCAGCGCTGTACCTCCGCCGCGCTGCCGTCCGCCTCGCTGAGGGCCCCCGCCGCCTGGAACAGCTCCTCGGTGAGGGCCGCGATGCGGGGCGGGGCCTCCTCCCTCAGCAGCTCATGGAGCAGCGCTGGAAGACAAGCCAGGAAGGAAGTGTCAGGGTGAGCGTCAGAAAGCGGCTACGCAGCCGCAGACCCCAAGTGCACGGGAAAACTAACGCTACCTGCCACCCCAGCTAGACGCCCGCCCACCATGACCGAGACCGCCCCTCAGCACCGCCCGCCCTGAGGAGAGCAATAGGACCGCAGGCCCTGAGAGCGCCGGGACTGCAGAGCGCATGCGCCTCTCCCGCCGCGAGACGCTGCGCTGCGTGCCGGGAGCGGAGTAGCGCGCGGTGATTGGCTGCTTGGCTCGATCGCCCCGCCTTTCCGCCCCGTGTGGCCAATCAGGCGGTGCGGCGGTTGGCCTGCCCGCTAGTCTGCTGTCCTGTGGGCACCGCGCCGGTTCTGGAAGGATCCCGGGAGCAGGGCCCTGCTGGGCGCGGGCGAGATGTCGGGGCTGCTTCATACCACGCTAAGCGGGCTCAACAGCGACTCCTACTGCGAGATCAGCCGTTACCGAGACCAGCACTTCCGGGTGCGCGGGGGCAGCGGGGCCTGAGGCGGCGGGGCCTGTCCGGGCAGGGGGCTGATGACGGGGCGGGGCCGTGAGGGCACCGCTGGGGGCCGGGCTGTGGGGATGTGACCCTGCCGGGGTGTGACCCCACTCTGTGCTCTGCTTTGCCCTCAGGGGAGCAAAAAGCTGCAGGAGAAGTTCCTGAAGATCTCCTCCACGCTGTACGTGGGCAACCTGTCCTTCTACACCACCGAAGAGCAGATCCAGGAGCTCTTCTCCAAGTGCGGTGATGTCAAGAGGATCGTCATGGGGCTGGACAAGATCAAGAAAACACCTTGCGGCTTCTGCTTCGTGGAGTATCCTTTCTGATCCCTACTCGCAGTAAGCTCAGCTGTCAGAAATCCTGAAAGGAGTGAAACACAGGGCTTCCTTCCAGGCACATTGCTGCCTGCATTCCCACCACCACCCAGACCATACTGTGTTGCTATGGGTGAAAGTCGTGCATGGATCTTGAGCCCTTGTATGGCCCAAGCTAAGGGCACGTGTTCACGTTCTCACCTTGGCTTCACACCTGCAGAACCAGCAGAGCGATCCGTGGCGCTGTTCCCAAGCACAGGGAATGCGCTTATACACGTTGTGCTGTAAGCTGTCTCTGCAGAGCTCTCCTGTGAGGCTGGTGCCTCCTGTTCAAATTGAGTTGAGTTTAATATGGTATAAAAAAGCATCAGATTTCTTGCCCTTAGCAAGGCTTTAACAGTTTGTTTTATCTAGTTGTGGAATAAGTGATCCAAAGCTATTTCTTGTCTGTACAGGTACTAACATTACAGTCAGACCCTGAGGAAGGAGTGGGAGCTATTTTCAGCTTGGATTTGTATGAGTACAGCTTTTTGATCCCATAGAAAAGAGCGGGAAAAGTAGAAAAGGCTGGACGGCAGGAAAGGCTTTTCTGCTTCTTAACTACAATGGTTTGTTATTGTTTTTTTACCCTGCAGGCAGCAAAGTAGCACATTTAGTTTTCCTTATAGTATGTTTCAGATATTACACGAGAGCAGATGCTGAGCACGCAATGCGATTTATCAATGGCACGCGGCTCGATGACCGCATTGTTCGGACAGACTGGGATGCAGGATTCAAGGAGGGACGGCAGTATGGAAGAGGAAAGACTGGTGGACAGGTAAAGGCAATACCAGCTTAGACCTTGAATGCAGTCCCCCTAGGGCAGTGCTGTTTTGCTCGATTTGGTCTCATGCAGACCCAGCAATGAATTTTAGGTGATTTTGGTAACTAGTGCTACCTTGATATAAAGAGCTGGAAGCGTAACTATGGCTACAGCTGGACAGGACTCCACGATTCCTGACAGTACAAGCAGAATTTTCCCTGTTCCAGGCTAGCACTCTTTAAATGTTGTAGAATTTGAATGGAGAGGGAGCACAACTTCTAAATCAATCTCATGATCCATCAGTTTGCCCTGTGAGAAGCTAAATTTCCCTTGCAGATTTCTGGAGGGCTGGGGAAGGGAGAAATGCTCTGGAGGCCAAGTCTAGCAATTCAGAGAGTTGGAAGCTGGATGACAAAGCTGAGTCAAAATATTTTGGGATCTTTTCTTCCCCTCTAAAAAGACCTCAGACAGCAGATGTATCTTCATTTGTCACTTGCATCATCTGTTTGGGGGACTGTTTGAAGAGATTTCAAATTGAGTCAAAGTACTTCTCACCTGAACTTCATTTCTCAACCTACTGAGCAAGAAAGTGGTGATGATTCTGAAGCCTAGCATGATGCTAATACCTGTGTTACTGCCTTGCTCCAGGTACGAGATGAATACCGGACAGACTACGATGTGGGAAGAGGAGGTTTTGGCAAGATTATACAGATGCAGAAGGCAAATCAACAGCCTGCAGTCTATTAATTGCCTCATGGGTTCTAGCTCATAGAGGGCTGTGTTCTTCTTGAGCTAGCCGTGTTCTCATGTTTTGGATTGGGGTAGGGAGTGAGATCCAAGTTCCAGCAAAAGGTGACCCTCCTTAGACTGTGGATATACATGTGTTCATTCCCCCTTTCTTCTGGATTAGAGAGGATGTTCTGTGCTGATACAGGGCAACAAGGGAAACAAATGGACAACTCTGCAGGATTCTGGTAAGAAGAAATGCAGCATGTCACACGCACCTCGTGCTAGGATGTACTCTTATTACAGCTAGGCGGTTGGCTTCTTCCAAGCCATGATTGCAGCTGTGGTTGCTCTCAGATAGAACTTTGTGAACTGTGCCACTGTTGGAGCCCTCTAGGTGCCGGGCACCTTGTTGGGATGCACAGAAGTTTCAAAGTTCTAATTTACAAGCTCATCTGCTTACAAAGCAGTTTCACTGTTTGGATGAGAGAAGCTGAGCAAGGTCTTGCTGTCCACTTGGAGGCGCTTGCCTGTACATCTAGCCCTTGGGTTGGTCAGGGCCTGCAGAGCCTTTCTCTTTATGATGCCCCAGTGCTGCCTGCTTTTTCAGATCCTCACTGTAAAGCATGGTTTTGTTAAAAGTTTCTTTCAATTTTTTAAATAAACAGTGAGTCCTGTACCTGTTGCAATCTGTGGCTCTGTGACAAGAGCTGGAGGGAACATTTCCTGATGGTATTTTAAAGTTGCTGTCACTTGCAAACACAAAATGGAGGGCATTCTAAAGGAGGGTACAAGTCTTGCTGTGTTTCTGTTGGCTTCCCTCTTACTACTGGCTTTTCCTCTTCTGCTTTGCAATAGCTGATGGCTGATATCAGAGGGAAACTGCTTATAAAGTGTACAGCTGCTCTAAATAAGAAGTCCTTACTTTTCATACCAACAGATTCCAGGAAAACTTGTGATCTTGTCAATAGTTCCACAGTGTGAGACATATGTGAAGCAATACAAAAGTGTAATGTGCATTTAAGAGAAGAAGGAACCAGAAACTCCCTTCCCTGTGTTCATGGTAGACTTTCTTCCTCATTTAAGAGAAGCATGGCTGATACTCATAAATTTTTCCTAGGGTCCAAACAAGGGATGAGAGAAGACTAAACCCCCCACTGATCTGTCCCTCAAAACCTCCCAGCCAGGGTTAGTGATTTCATTGGACAAATTACATTCTGACTAATTTGGTTTACTATGATGTAAATAATAGTAGCTGCTCTTTGTCCAGTAGTGTATAATCATGATTTTTCATGCACTGTCTCATCCAAGATAATACGTGCTGTTCTATTGCACACCCATGGGTAGACCAGGCATGTAATTTAAATTACTTTAACTCTCACATTACAACTGAGGAGGATGGGATGGTAGCATTAATGTCTTGAAATGTCTCCCCTACTTGCTTGTTTTGCAAGTCAGGTTGCTGCATTCTGACAGCTGTCACAAGTCTTGAAGGAACTACATGTTTAGACCTCACCTGACTGAAGAAATGACAAAGTTGACAAGCCTGTGATACGAGCTGCCCCTGCGATGCAGTGAAAAGGAGCAGGATGTTGAATTTAAAGGGAAAAATCTAAGCAGTTGTCTGCCCAGCCTGGCAAAGCAGCATCACATGAGGTCCTTTGGGGGGGATATGGATTACATAGAAAAATTGCTTGGGCAAACAGCTAGCAGGAGGGAAAATGTGAGAAAGACAGGGAAATCTGCTGTGAAACTCTTCTATTAGCAACCGGATCTCATGTATATGAGGTAGGGAAACAAGGCAAGCTCTCAGTTTGCTCCTGATATGGCCTGCTGGTCATGTCATTCCTACGTGTGTGACAGAACATGTAGAAATCTGTTCAGTCGAGCACCCACCTGGGCTGTTTCATGACTGTGGCAGGCATGTCTGTCCCTGCTCCTCAAGATACTGCAATTTCTTCTCTGCACAGGTCTTCATGTCCTGCTCATTTCAGCCTGGAGGGAGGTACCCTCCCTCCTTCAGCAGGTCCCAGACCAGTGTTGGCAAGCTGTGCACCATTCCCCTTCAGGCATAACATTTGCGAGGAGATTTGTGCTGACATTTATTCAAATACACGTATTTGCTTAAAAGAATCCATCTCAAATACTACAGCTGCAGTAAATGCCTTCCTTCTAAAGCCACCCATCCCACAGAGAATTAAAGAGAGATGAGAAGGTTTACAAGTAAGTAGGCGATCCCAGCTCTTAGCCTGTGCTGCAGCATGTATGTACCTACATGGCACCACACTGCAGCAGTCAGAAGAGCTGCCCTTGCCAATGGGGTGTGATCAAAGATCACAGCTGCCAGCATGCTGGAGCAGCCCCTCCTGCCCTGGCTGCACTCCTTGCTGGAGCACTGTGCCCAAAAACCTCAGGCTCCAGAGTTGCTTGTCAGGCATCTTTCATCAGGCACACAAAGGCACCATTAGAAGAAAAAGTCCTTTGTCCTCACAGAACTGGGGCAGTGCCGAGCTGGCAGCACAGCCAACAAACCAAGACACCTGAAGTGACCCAGGGGAAAAAGTGCAGCTGGGCAGCAAGCCTGTGGCTGCCTCTCAGAGCTGCTAGCAGTTAACCTGCTGCAGGCAGCAGCCACCAGACCCAGTGGCTCTTTTAGCAAAGAACTCTGATGCTGAGTTCACCAAAGGAGCTTACACGCTCTTCAGGCTTAGCTGAGTCTCTCCACTGGATCCCATGTGCTTTGCAGAGACCCTGTTACTCCAGGACAGAATGAAGTTTAGCAGTGGAGCAGTTCTGGCAGGCAGTGCTCCTCCTCACACTCCTCAGCCTCACGTTCACTCACAAACACCACACTCAGAGCCGTCTGCACCAGGGAGGGGAGGAGGAAGGCTCCAATTCTCATTCATTCTGGCAGCTTTTATGGTCCCCTTTGATCCAATAACAAATCTGAGCAAATTTGGGAGCAGTCAGGCGAACAGCAACGTTATAGTCGTGCTGCTCCCCCCCAACTTCCAGCCACTGATGCCCAGAGAAGATGCCGATCACCTTCCTCTCCCACTTGTGCCGCGTGGGATCCCACACCTTGCCATACACCCCAGAGCCAGATGCGCCAGGCCTGGCATCACAGTGCTGGTAGATGAGGTGTGCCGTCTCATCCTCCACCCCACAGAAGCGGTATACCAGCTCTCCTGGCCGGTCACTGTCAAACCCTGAGAAATGAATCCTCTTCCCAGCCATCTCCTCCGCTGCCGGAGCCACTGTCAGCTCCATGTGTGGGCGCCGGTGTGGTCTGCGCAGCTCCAAAAGGGCGTAATCATAGTCCATGCTGACCGAGTTGAGGCTCTGGATCCAACCCTTGGGGACCTGTGTGCGCCGCACACGAGCCCAGCGCATCACCGGCCTCCCTGTGCCATTGGCTGGCGTCAGGAAGCCCACCTTGATCTTCTTGGCACCCTTCACATAGTCTTGGCCATCGTGGACACAGTGGGCAGCCGTGAGGACGTGCTGCTCGGACACCAGCACCCCTGTGCACCCCGTGGAGATCTTAACTGTGGTGGAGAAGGGGTAGTCCATCAGGAAGTGGTTCCCGCTGATGGAAAACCGCCCATCCGTGCCGTAAATCTGTCGCTTGCGCCGCGTGCGCCTCCTCGGCCACCTCCTCTCTGTGCTGCCCTCACCGGGGCTCAGCTCCACTGTGGTGAGGGTGCGGGTGCCGTTGGCGTACAGCGTCTCATAAAAGAGGTACTCCTGGAAGTCCTGGGGGAGCAGGGCGGCTTCCCGCCGGACACACGCCTGGTCACAGCGCGTAGCCAACTCCAGCACAGGCCGTGCTGAGAACCGCGCTCTGCCCAGCTGCAGCGTGGAGCGGGGAACGAGGGTGGGAAGCGAACCCCCAGCTGCAGTGCTGGGAAGGAAGGAAAGCAGGAGGATGGCAACCACCTGGCAGAGAGTCATCTTTCCAGACCTGCAAAGGCAAAGCAAGGAGACCATTAAGCCTGCCCGATTAGAGCCAGCCACCTGCTGCGGCTCACGGCTCGGGGATTATCGCATGCACGTGGCCCCTCACCAGCTGCTGGGTCGTGCATGCTTAAGTTGCTGCCTGGAGCTGTGTGACTAACTAGAAATGATAGAAATCTACCCCAGCCTTTGATCTCCTGCAGCTCTTTTGGATGGCAATGCCCGGCGGTGCTGCAGGAGTACTGCAGGAATACCACCAGTGGATGAGTTTCTTCTGTCACGCCAGAAGTCCTGCTGCTCGGATGTGGATCCCCTGGATTCCAGGGCTCAGCCCCGCCAACAGGGCATGTCCCATGCAGTAGCTGCAGCACCCGGTGACCTGCAGGGAGAATGAGGAGGTGTGACAGTACCTGCTGCCTGCAGAGGGAGACGACAGCTCTGTCCCACTGTTCCTACAGGGGAGAGGAAGGTGCACGAGCTCCAGGGCTACACCTGAGTTGAAGTATTTGGTGTCACAGTGCGGCGAGGACAAGGCAGCCTGTGTTAACTCCAAAGTGGATTGCTGCACCCCATCTAAAACTCAATCTGCCATCGCTTCTCCACATGCCAGGGCCACCCTGTGCCGATGGGGCAGGTTCTACAGCCCCAGCTCCCTCCACCTCTCAGCTCTCTGCTCCCATCCTGCCCTCAGCGTACCGAGATGGACACATCAGCCAGAATGCAGGACGAGCCCTGCGTCCCCCAAGGCAGCTGGGGTCTGCGTGGACACGTGGCAGCACGCTGGGTTATGAAAGTCACAGGGGAGTAGGGGTGGAGCCATGCAGGGAGGCTGAGAGCCACAAGCTCTGCTCTCCACACCCTGACCCCTTGTGCTGCAGCTGGGCCTCATCCTGGACTTCCCCATCCACTGCCCCTCCAGGGCTCATCCAGCAGTGCCATGCTCCAGGGAAGCCCCACGGGTGCCACTGGCATTAAGGAGCCAAGCTCCATCCGTTCACCCCCCAAGGAGCGTCTCCCCAGCTGCCCTCCATGTGATGGAGCACCACGTCCCTATAGAAGGATCTCATCCAGCGAGGCAGTGGTTAAAGCAGTGGGAGCGGCACATACATTTCCCTGGGGCCTTCAGCTTGCTCAGGCTCCAGGGCCTCATCACCGCCTCCCCAGCGATCCCTCCCCAGTGATCCGCTGGCTGAATAAAGCGGCAGAAGGCTGCTTCATGCTGCCCTGGGGCTGGAGCAGCATTGCCCATGTGGGCGAGTGTGGGCACTGCCACGCTCATGGGCCTACACAGGGACGCAGGTGCAGTGGGGTGGCAGCCCCTCTCCTCCCCGCAGAGCCCTGGGGCTGAGCCATGAGGCCCTCCCTGCTGGCCGAGCGCTGACCCCGCTCAGCTGCCAGGAAACGAGGAGACGTGAAACCCACGTAAGATCCATCTGCCCTAAATTAGTTTATTTATTTCACAAACTAATCTGTCAGGGCTGATTGAGACCAGGCCGGAATCTGGGAAATCGTCTTCTCCCAGGGATGCGGCCCAGTTCCTGGCTGTGCCTCCCCCACAGGCCCAGCAGGAGCCCCGGGGGCTATTTCTGAGGTCTTTACAGCAGCACTGGGACATGATGACACACTGCCATGTGGCACACGGCCCAGCCCGCTGCTGTCCCATACCCCGGTACCAGAAGCATGGGGCTGGGTGGCCCACAGCACTGCTCCCTATCAGCGTGTGCCCATTATGACACAAGGACGGCCTGTCCCTGGCCCCCAGCTCAGTCTGCAGGACACAGGCATTGAAGTGAGATGCAGCTGGACCAACAGAGCCAAGCAGTTAAAAAAAAAAGAACAACCAAACCATTTAGACTTCAATAAGTATAAAAATCAACACTGAAACTCCAATTGTACCAAGGTATACAAGGTTGGACACTCATGTCTACACTGCAGACATCATCACAAGTAGCTGAGTGTGATGCTCACACCAAGCGAATGGGTCCAGCAGCACAGGGCTCAGCACGGGCATGGGATTGTATAGGGTCTGTGGGTGCTGAGCCCTGTGCTGCTGCAGGGCACTGGGCAGTACCAGGATGAGGCGCTTCCAACCTCAGTCACGACTGCATTGACACAAATACAGTGGGGTACCATCACACGGAGTGTCTCGTGGGCAGGAGAAGCAGGATGTGACAGCAGCTTTCACACTGGGAGGGCCGTATCGGTGTCATTGCCCCTCGGTGGGGTGGGAATGGAGGGAGCAGCCCCCGGGCCACCAGCATTCCCCCAGCCCGGGGTCTCCTCTCCACGACTGCTGCTCAGCGAGGGGAAAGGGCAGCGCACGGCAGACTCTGGGCTCAGGCTCCACGGGATGGCTGTGCTGAGGAGCGGTCTGTGGTCCCATACCAGCACTGCAATACTGACAGTCCTCCGAGTACTGATGTTGATCACAACCACCGCCTCTCTCAGATTGCAGCAGCCCCAGGGCTGAGCTCCATCCCGGGGTGGTGTAGAGGGTTTTCAGTCGTGGAACCTTGAAGCTCTTTTGAATTTTTCCCTTCCACGCTGTTCCGAATGCCATAGCCAAAGTATATCATAAAACCTGCAGAAGTTCCTGCGATGAGACACACGGCAACAAACGGCCTCCCCGGGCCACCAACAGACAGAAGCTGGAGAAATGAGATACCCACAGGGCTCGGGGTACCACACTCCCCCCTGGGACACCTACCCACAGCCATCCAGATAGCAAAGCGCACCCAGGTGCCGGTACTCAGCTGCACCATCAGCAGGATGTTAACAAAGATGCTGCAGAGTGGAAGGAGTGGGAGGAAAGGTACCTGCGAGGGACAAGAGGTGCCACCTTAGCCATGCCCAAGGGACCTGGCTAGCCTAGAGAATGCTCTGCCACTTGAGTGCTGCCATTCCAGGGGCAGTAGTGCCTTACAGCCGTGTCTCTGGGCTCTGGACATTACTGGATGGTGGAAGCCCAGCAGCCGTCCCACCAGATCCTGCACCAGCCTTGGGTACAGAGAGGTGCAGAGCTCTTGGAGGCTTCACTCACCTTGAAGTTCAACCGCGCGTTGCTCTGTGGCTGCCTCCAAACGATGATGGTGGGGATGAGCAGAGCCACGAGGAGCAGCGCCAGGACCAAGATCCAGGCCACGTTGGCCTCCTTCAGCGCCTTCACCTTGAGGGTCAGCACCACGCAGATGACCGTTACCAGCACAGCTGCAAGAGAAGAGCCCATCACCATGATGCACAGCATGTGGCTGCACAGACCTCCCTGCCACCCCGTGGGCTGCTGAGCTGGGCTGTCCCCTCCTCTTGGTCACATACAGGTCGTCCAACACCCACCCCAAGGCCTCGGGGAAGCACTTTGCCAGGAGGAACTCACCAGCCTGGCAAGCAGAGGGAAGCCTGCACTCAGCTGCGCTCAAACCCAGTTCTGGCACTTCCCCAGACCTTACTGGGCTGCCCTGCTCTGCCTGCACAATGAAACCATTGATGCATCCATCAAAGCTCCCCAGGTCTGCAGGGACCAACACGCCCCAGCCCCTGGCACAGCAACGAGCCAGCGATGTGGCAGGACATGCAGGAGCCGCTGCCTCCCACTCGCTCACCCATGACTGAGACACAGACGTAGACGATGCGCCCTGAGAGTGCCGTGGGAGTGTCTGCAGATGGACTGAAGAGTGCTGTAAGGGACAGCGTCTCCTTCTGTTTGGTGCCCGTGGCAGCGATGTTTGGGTTCATGACAACTCTCTCCTCCTCATTCCCATTCAGCTCCAGCATCTCCATGGCCTTTGGGGAGTTCAGCTGCCCAGACTGGTACCTGCACAAAGCAGACCTGCTCAGTGCTGCACGAACTGCAGCACAGTACGAGGAACTTCCAATCCCGGGGATACAATAGCACCCATCGTCCCCCTCCTGCTCCTCCAGCCCCATGCCGGGAAGCAGCAGTCTCATGGATGGCACAGCTGCCCAGGGAGCGGTGGGGTCACCATCCCTGGAGGTGTTCCAGAACTATGGAAATGTGGCACTGAAAGATGTGGTGATGGGCCTGGTGGGGTAGGTTGGGGTTGGACTTGGGGATCTTAACGTTCTTTCCCAACCTCAATGATTCTGTGGTGTGCCTGGAGGCCCCAAGCAGCCTTCATTTCGTGGCTTGAGCCGTGGCCATAGGCCCCACGCTGTCTACAAGGTGCAACCACCCAAGGGAACATGGTGAAAGGACACTTTGCATAAGAGGTGGCACCCACCGGAGGATGAGCACACACACAGCGACCAGGGAGTACGCCAGCAGTGTGCCGATCGACATGAGGTCCACCAGGTCTTTCAGGTCAAGCAGGAAGGCCAACACCGCTGCAACAAGGATGGAAAGCATGAGCACAGCCCAGGGCTGCAGGGTGACTGAGTGCAAGATGGCCGCCAGGAGTGTTACCCGCGAGCAGCCCTGAGGTGATGGTGGCTGAGAGAGGAGTCTTTGTGCGACTGTTGATTCTGGAGAGGAACTTGAAGAGCAGCCCATCCTCCGCCATGGCGTAGATCACGCGTGGCATGGGAAACATGGAGCCCAGCAAGCTGCCGTGGGGAGAAGCAGCTCAGGGCTGGCAAGAGGGCCAGCAGCCAGGGAGGGAAGGGACGGGCTTGTGCCAGGGGACAGATGGAAGTCACACAGGGCAAAGCCTGGGACAGGTATCCCCAGCCCTGTGCTGGGCCGGGCGACACCACAAACAGGGTTCGGTCCTACCTGGTGGAGAGTGCACAGAGCGAGCCAATGGCAACGGCATAGCGGGCGGGCTCCCAGCCCACTGCCTTGAAGGCCTCGGGCAGCGGGCTCTTCTTGTTCAGCAGGAAGTAGGGCACCATCAGCGTGAGGGCCGCGGAGACCCCGAAATAGGCCACGAAGCAGATGAGGAGGGACACGATGATTCCAATGGGGATGGAGCGCTGCGGGTTCCTGGCTTCTTCCCCTGTGTGGAGGAAAGAGGCAGAGTCAGTCCCCATCTATACTTGCGGCTGTGCCCAGCCCCACATCCCAGCCTGCAGCTCCAGCTCCTGGTAAATCCAGCTCTCTGCATAGGCACTGGTGTAGCGATGCAGCAATGCACCCACGGTGCCCTCTGCCCTGAGCTTTTGCTCCTCGCAGCACCGTGCTCCCCACCAGAGGCTCTGCAGCCAGCAAAGGAGGCTGCAGGGAGGCACAGAGGCCGTGCAGAACAGCCTGTACCAGCAACCTGCTGAGCAGAGTCCTGGGGGAAGGAGAGGAAATGAAGAGGGCTCCCCACGCGCCAGAGCAACTAAGTTCATGCAGAACCGACATTTTAAGAAAAAATCTAATATTGCTGGAGGCCAGGAAATAAGCAGAAACAGCAGCAATTCCCAGCACTCGGCTCTGCAGCTGGAAGGCTCCCTGCAGCCCTGTTCTCACCACACCTCGCAGGGAGCCTTTGATATGGGCAGCCGAGGCCCTTTGTGCAGCGCAGCTGGGGACGGGCTGTTCCCACAGCAGCAGGGAGCACTGAGCTCCTCCCAGAGCAGCTCCAGCAGCTGCCCCACTCCGGGCATTCTCTACCTGTGGTGGCGATGCAGTCGAAACCCACGAAGGCGTAGAAACACGTGGCAGCACCCATCAGGACCCCTTCCAGCTTAAAGGGGACAAACCCACCGGAGCCGAAGGCTTTTATTCTGGAAGAATGGAGGACAGCAGCTGGGGCATCAACACACAACACAGTACCAGCCCTGTGCCACGTACCGCTAGCCAGACTCCATCGTGGCACACTCGTCGTCCTCACCTGACTTCCTCTGGCTCGTGTGACTGCGTGAGGTTGATGTAATCCTCCACCGTGAGCTGCCAGTTCTTGATGTCTCCCTTGATGCAGCCGGCGATGAAGACGAAGGCCAACACCAGCAGGTTCACCGCCGTGAAGATTTTGTTCACCAGGGCGGACTCACTGACACCGAAGGTCAGCAGTGCTGGGGACCGAGGGGTGAACAGGCTGCACCCCACACTGCATCACCGCGGTGCCGCCGAGCCGCTCCGACACACTCACCAGTGAGCAACGCGATCAGGATCAACGCAAAGAAGTCCGGGCGCTCGGCCAGCACCCCCGGCAGGTGCAGCGCGGTCTTGTTCATGAAGAAGGTGGAGATTTGGTTGCCGATGATGTTGTCGAATGCTGCGCTCCACGCTCGGGCCACGCTGGCTGTGCCTGGCCAACGGCAAAGCTGCTTATTGGTCCGAGCCCTGCACGTGGCAGCGCTGAGACAAGCCAGGGCAGAGCAGCACAAAGCCCACCACACAGCCATACGGATCCCCAAAGCACCCAGCCCGCACACTGCTCCCATGCCCTGCTTTGGTGCTGCTCACTGGGACACATGCCATCCCCACACTTCCCAGCCCCATCCGGCAGAGCCACGTACCTATCACGTAGGACAGGATGAGGTTCCAGCCGGTGGTGAAAGCCCAGATCTCACCAACCGTGACATAGCTGTAGAGGTAGGCAGAGCCGGTCTTGGGGACACGGGCTCCAAACTCCGCATAGCAGAGCCCGGCCAGTATCGATGACAGCGCGGCCACCAGGAAGCAGAGGACGATGGACGGACCGGCCGTATCCTTGGCCACTTCCCCGGTCAGCACGTACACGCCGGCACCCAGCGTGCTGCCCACCCCCAGGGCGATGAGGTCCAGCGTGGAGAGGCAGCGAGCAAAGCGCGTCTCCTCGGAGCTCAGATCCACCACGCGCCGGCGGATCAGCTTCTTCCCAAGGCTGCTCATTTTTCCCCCGAACATTTTGTCCCCTCGCTGCTCAGAAGCCCTGCAAGAGAAGTTGTTGTAGCAGCGTGAAACTCAGCGTCCCTCGTGGAGCTGAAGCCATGCAGCAGTGCCACTGCCAACCCGCGGGAGCAGCAGTCCCTTGGCTGACCCGTCGGCATAGAGCTCCAGGCACATCACTGGGATGGAGACCAGCAGTGCAGGGCTGCACACCCACCTGCACAGCCCCTGTACCAGGAAAGCGAGCTGGAGACAAACCCTGTGAGTCCACGGCACGAAATGGGCTCCTTAAGCAAACACTGTGTGGTCCAAGCCCCGAGGGCCCGGGCGCATCCCAGAGCTTGCCCTGCTGTCTTTGAGCAGCTCCCCACGTCTGGCACACAGAGATCCCTCGGCCCAAACTTGACTGCTTGGCACAACCCTCCCAGTGAGGCGTGTGGGTGTGCGCAGAAGCAGTGGCAGGGAGACAAAGCGAGCTGGGCTGAGTCACACGGACACGTTCCGTCCTCCCAACATCAGCACTGGGGATGCATGGCCAGACACGCAGTGAGCGCAGCACGAGGCTCCCAGCACGCATCCCCTGCACACAGACAGCCCGTGCCCCAGGGCTGTGCATGGGCTCAATGTGTCACACCCCACACCTTCAGCCCCACGCTCAGCTATCCCTAGAAACGCTCTGGATTGTGAGCGCCCCACGGAGCTGCCCACGGGGAATGGGCACAGAGGGAGAGATGCGGCTCCGGACAGCCCGGTCTGGTGGCTGGCAGCCCCGCACACAGCAGGGGGGTTGAAACCAGGTGATCATCGTGGTGGTTTTCAACCCAGGCCATTCTATGATTCTACGATTCCATTCTACGCCCACCAGCACGCGGACAGAATCACAGGGGTTGGAGGGGACCTCTGGGGGTCGTGGAGTCCCAGCCCTAACGCGGGTTCCTACAGCACGTTATACAGGCGGGTCCTGAGTACGCCCAGGTAAGGAGCCCCCCGCGCCCTGGGCAGCCCGTCCCGCCGCTCCGCTGCCCGCACGCTGCCGGAGCTCCCGGCGCCGTCGGTGCGGAACTTCCCCGCTCCATTTCCCCGCGCGGAACGGCGCAGAAAGCGCGGGAAGGAGCGAAGCGGGCAGCGCGGAAGCAGCGCCGTTCGGACGGGCGCGCCGCAACCCGCACCGCCACCGGCAGCAGCCCCTCCTCCTGCCCGCCGCGTGGCTGACGGAAGCGGCACCGGTTGCTCTCGGAAGCGCCCGGCCCGCCGCGACTCACCGGCACGCTTCGGTTCGAGTCCCGCCGCACTCCTCCCCTGCTCTGCTGCCTACACGGCTGGGGGGGGGGGCAGAGCGGTTCCTCCCGTTGAGAGCGGAACTCGCCGAGCCGAGCAGCAGCCCTCCCGTCCCGGCACCGCCCTCGTGCGGAGGAACTGCCGGGCGCGGAGGTGAAGCCCACCCCATCCGTCCCTCCCTCCGTCCGTCCGTCCCTCCCTTCGTCCGCCCGTCCATCCATGCCGGCCCTGACCGGGGATTGCCGGGGGCCCAACGCCACGGACCGTCCGTCCTGCCTGCACCAATCCGCCCAGAATCGCAGATTTAGAGAAGGAAAAAAAAAAAACAAACAAACACAAACAGAAGACGGGACCGGAATCCCTGCGATGCCCCGGCCCGCCCCGAGCCCGAAGCAAACGGGGAACGCGGAGCGGCAGCAGCGCGGTGCTACCCCACGGGCGGCCACGCCGGGGGGCGGCTGAGGTCTCCCAGAGCCCACATGCGGCGCGGCAGGGCTCGGGGCCGCTCGGGGCTGTAGGGGTACGCCGTGGGGCACAGCTCGGCTCAGCGGGCGCGGTGGGGCCACGTGCCGTGCGGGCAATGGGTCCCCGGCTGCGCGCACGCCGCTCCTTTGCCGGCACAGAGAAGAAACTGACAGCAACAGGCGGTGCGGGGACGGGGAAGAGCCATCTCCGGACAACCGCTGGGAGCTACGCCGGTTTTTCCCTACAGCAGCAGCGAAGCACCCGGCAGTCCTCCCCCCACCCCCACCCCGGAAAGCTCTCCTGATGCAATCGGGCACTGCTGTGTCGTTCGCTCAGCAGCAGAGCCAGGAGGCGGCCAGCCCCCCACGCAGGGCGCTGAGCTCCTGGGGGGGGCCCGCAGCAGGGCAGGGTGCTGCGGGTCCCGGCAGGTGCCCACCCGCCTCGCCTCGTCCCGGAGGTTGGGAAGACAAAAGGTTGCGCGAGGAAAAGCCGTGAGCTCAACGCAATGGAACGGCGGGGCGGCATTTTGGATGTGACGCAGGCGTGGGTCTCGCTCTTCCCGCGCAGATGAATGAATGAGCTGTGCCCTCCACCCCCCACCCAGGCTGTTCCCGTAAGAAAAGAAACGAACTCACGGTGTAGATACAGTCGCCCCGTGCAGCCTCACTGCCGGCACCCGCCGTGCTTCCTGCCTCCCGCCCCAGGCTGCCACCGCCACGTGGCACGGCCACGCTGAAGCCGCGCTCCCTGCGGTGCGCGGGCAGCGGCTCCGCGGGGGCTGCAATGGGGCGGCGGCGGGGTATCCCCGGCACGGCGCCGTGGGGAAATGTCCGGCCCCTGAAATACCCAGAGTGTCAACACTGGGCTGACGCCACTGGGATTCGCCCGTTCCCAGAAGTCATTTACGACAGCGGCCCTCCGGGTGATGCTTTGGGGCACGGAGCAGGACAGACCCACCCGCTTGCTTCCACACCTCCCATACAGCTCCCGTTCACCCTCGCGGTGCCCCATCTTCATCTCAAACAACGCAAGGCCCTGATCCGGCCCGGGGATGCAGAGCGAGCCCAGCGCACGTCCCAACAGGAGCTGCAGGAAGGCAGGCGGCAGCAGCGCTTGCTTAGCCAGCACGATGCGGGAGCGCAGGCAGCTGCAGCCCAGAAAGGGAGGCAAAAGCCCTGCAGAAGCAGCCCTAAATCAGCCCTTGGAGCCGCATCACCTCCCATGAGCAGAGCAGAGGTGGGAGGCAGAGAACGGAGCATCCCCAGCAGCTGTCCCGTGAGCAAAGGGACACACAGCCACCCCAAGAAGGGAAGGGGCTGCCTGTGACACTCGGGGGAGGCCAAAAACAGCAGCCTGAGACAAGAGGGGAGCAGGAGCACACCAACCTGCCCGGCCCAGCCCCGGGGTGCTGCCAGCACAATGCAGCAGGGCTCTGCAGGGCCTCACTCAGATGCCGTGCAGTCAGATGAGGCACCCAAGCCAACCTACCACAGGTAGAAAGCAGCGTGGCAGGGCTTGCAGGCAGTGCTTCCTGCACCCGCGGGCAGGAATGGGGAAGAGCTGAGCCCCATGTGCTACTGCCATGCCCTGCACACAAACCACCAGCTCAGCTGGTGAGAGGCAGCTAACAGCTGCAGAAGCCAAATGTGCCATCAGAAAGAACTGGCTCTTCTCGCATCCAGCATGAACAAGCTTAAGGCAGAAACCTCCCCACACAGCTGCCTCCCACTGCCATGGCATCACCAGCACATGTCCAAGCATCCTTCTCAGACGTACCCAGACTTGTCCAGAAAGGCCTGCATGCAGCCAGGCCATGCTTCAGTCCACAATCACCAACCACCTCCTCCTCGCATGCAGCAGACCCGAATCTGGCCTGGCAGAAACCTGAGAAAGAGGTGTCCTTTCTGCCCAGCCCCTTGGGGAAGAGTGGGCAGCACAGAGCACTGGCCCTCTGAGAGCAGACAGCAAGCACACTGCAAGAAAAGACATGTTTATTTTAAATACAAGGAGTTACAAAAATCCATTTGTGCAAGTGCTCCGTAAATATCACTGGCCCAGCAGCTCAGGTGCCTGGACAAGTCGCTGCCATCTGTCCCGTGTGCTGGCACAAGCTGTCAGTCTCTGCCCCAGATGCTGTTCTTATCCTCTGCAGCATCTTCTGGACAGATTCCTGGGGAACGAGAGCAGCATTCCCAGCACTCGGGCCACAAGCTTTGTCCCTTCCACACAGCAGCCCTTGGTGACCCCAGCAGGGGATCACGGGAGCATCCCTGCAACCTGCACGGAGGCGAGGGCTCACTCCAGCAAGGGGACATACCTGCTGCTCTGAGCTGAGCCTGCAAGGAGGAGATTGTCTGACAGTAGGCTTCACACTGGGCAGTCTTAACAGCTGGGGGCAGAAAGCAAGTCACTGCGTTCGGCCTGAACACCTCAACACCTCGCCTTCAGGCCTCTCGGGGCAGTAGCGGGGCTCCCATTCCACCCCCAGAGCAGCCAGCCCCATGTACCAAGCTCCCCTTTCACTCGCTCCAGCTCTTTCTTCACGTGCTCCAGCTCCTGGGACAGCTGGCAACCTGCAGGCTGGCAAGGGCAGGGTGTCAAGGGATGCAGTGACCCACGCAGCAGCCCAGCCCCAGCACAGGTTCTCCTGACCGCATACTGGGACACCTCCAAAATGTCAGGATGTATAGAAGTGACTGTGATACAAGCCATATGGGTGTGAATGTTTCAAAAGTCCCTTGGAAATTAACTGAGCAGAAGCCTGCAGTGCCCTGAGCACCAGAGAGGATGTAAAGCGTGCAGCAAAATGCACGAGGCCTTGTGTAAACAGCAGGGAAAGGCTCAGGTGCCAGCTCAGAAACTGGCAGCCCTGGGCGCTCCGCTGCCTGCCACCTCTGCAGCCCAGGCCCCAGGGTGCACCGTGTTCAGGGGGCAGCACACAGCTGGCTCTTACCTGCGCAGCACAGGCTGCATCCCCACAGACTGAAACAGGGCCAGGGTGCAGTTCACAGGGAGAAGGGGACCCCACACACACCCACGTCTGGTCAGCTTTATCTGTAAAAAGAGTTTTCACTAGAAATGTAACTGCCGCAGCCATCAGCCTCTCTTCAGTCAGGACACAAAGCTGCTCCAGACAAGCTGCACAGGACAACCAAAGGCCTTTGAGCCCCTCCAGCCTTATAGCTGCTGCTGGTCTGGCCTGTTCAGGTGCTGCCCATGGTAGGGAGAAGTGGCTCCCATATGGGTGCAAGGTGCCAGCCAGCACAGGGGGGCACAGAGCTACAGCAAGAGTGGCAGTCCCCAGCAGGAGGCTGCCAGCTGCCCTGAATGGCTGCCCCTCTCCTTACACCCCAGGAAAAAGGCATAACTCCAACAGAACCCAATACATAAGTGCAGATTCTTCCCATTATGGCTTGAGTGCAGACAGCTGGTTTTCAGCTGCCCTTTAGCAGCTAGGAAATGTAGTTGAACAGTTTGGGTTGGAAGGAACCTTAAACATCACCCAGCTCCACCCTCCTCCATGGACAGGTTTGTCATCCGCCAGGTCAGGCTGCCCAGGATCCCATCTAACCTGGCCAGGAAAGCTACAGAGACAGGCTGAGCCCAGCAGGCTGCAGGCAAAGGGCTGCATTCCTGCGTGGGATCGAGCCTCTGTCCTGCTCACCCACTCCTATGGCAATCCATGCTGAAAACATCCATTCGTTGTTCTCACCATTTTCCATCAGCTCTCGGGTCCTATTGCACACCGGTTCCTGAGGAGTTGATTCTGAAGTACGACACGGGAAACAAAACTGAAGAACATCAGGCACTGCTCAGAGATGCTCAGGCAGCTGTCCTGAGTGACCTAGAGCAGCAGATTTATTCAGGCTGGCTCTTGGTGCCTCTCCAGGGAAAGGAACTCCATGCAGCCTCGCTGTTCTGTGTTTCAGCGCCCTTCGTCTGAGCCTAAGCACACACTGCCCCCTCCTGTCCTCAGTCAGGATCAGCCTTGGACTCTGAAGCCGAGACCTGAATAATCTCCCCAAACGGAGCTCCCCTCCTCCCTGCCACAACGCTGGAACCTCGAAGGCTTCTGCCCAGCCCACTAACCCTTACCTAGGTAAGCACACTTGGAGGAAGCCACTTTTCCCACTGGCTGCAATCGGGAGCGAGAAGCCACGGTAGGAATTGCGGTGGGAAACTTCTGAGGGGGCTGTCTGTGGCCCCCAGCCTTGCCAGCAGCTATGGTGGAAGAACATCAGGCACAGGGACTGCAGGGACTGCAGGGACAGCCGCAAGGCAGCCACACCGCGCACCCTCCTCAGGCAGCTCAGGGCTCTGCCTGGCCCAGCAGCACCAGCACCTGCCACCCACGGGCCCACAAGAGAAACTGAGCCAAAGGACCACCAGACCGTGCTGGCAGGAGGCCGAGCAGTGCCAGCACAGCCACATTCCCTGGGCTCCTACTTGTGCTGCTGCCACGGACTCCCCACTCCCCACACTCGGTCCCTTCTCCGTGCCGCAGCCCAGGCCTTCCCCCTTCTCGCCGCAGCATCGGCCCCCTGAGATCCCCCATCACTGCACAATTACTTTCCGTCGCTTTGTCCTTGGGCCAGGCGGACGGCTGTGCCAGCTGTGAGGCCTTGCTGGGATGCTGCATCCTGGACTTGGCAGCCGGCATCGCCTTCAGCTTGGCACCTGGGGGGGAGGGGAGAAGAGAGGCCGCGCCGCAGCCTTAGCGGGCAAAGCGGGCACCGCCCCCGGGGCTCAGCTCACCTGGGGGCACGGGCAGCTTGGTAGCCGGGGCACCGGACCCTCCGCCAGCCCCCTGCGGCTCGGGCCTTCCACCAGCGCGGCCCGGGGAGCGGGCTAAGGGCCGGCCGGGGAGGAGCTGCCCGGCCCTGCGGGGCTGCGGGCGGGCCAGGCGGGAGCATCCCCGGGCACGAGGCAAAGCGAGGCGCCACGGTACCCCGCGAGGGCGGCCGAGGGGGGCGGCTCCGGGCGGGCTGCCCGCGACGGGGCGCGGCGAGGACTCGAGGGGCGTGGAGGTGACGAGGCCGGAGGAGGGCGGCCACGGCGCGCCGCTCTCCGCCGGGCCGGGAGAAGGACTGGGAGCGGCGGCGGAGCCCGTGAGCAGGCGGGCGGCGATGGTGCGGCACTCATCCTCGAAGAAGCTGCGGTAGAACGGGGAGAGCGGCGAGCCGCCCCCGTCGCGCAGCAGGTCGGGGCAGCTCAGGGAGTCGCGCCGCAGGGCCGGCCGCTCCGCCCGCGACATCGCGCCTCCCCGCCGCTTCCGCCACACGAGCGCCCCCTGCCGGCGGAGAGGCCGCCTGCTCCCCGCCGCTCAGCGCCCCCTGCCGCGCGGGAGGCCCTCCCGCTGCCCCCCACCCGCCCCGCTGCCCGCAGGACGAGGCGGAGACTTGGCTTCACAGTGGTTTAATGCGAACGGAACCGGGAGGGTACACTGGACAGAGTGGGACAGCCGGCTGGAGGCTGCCCCGCAGCGGGACGCGCAGGACGAGGGGACCCTCCCTCCAAGCAGGGGCCGATGGGGACAAAGGACTTCCAGCAGCCACACGGTCCCCGAGCAGCTCCACCCTGGCTTCAGCCCCTTCTCATCTCTCAGCCCCACCCCTCACCCTCAGCAGAACACCCAGGAGACACTATGGAGGCTGTAGGGGCGTGCGTGGCAGAGAGCCTGGCAGGGTCAGGGGGCAGCCACCATGGGTCTGGGCTCCGAGAGAGGCTCTACCGCATGCCACAACCTGAAGGAGCACCCGCAAAGCTGCCAGCATTGACCCGAGGAGTCCCTGGGCCTCGCCCGATGCAGCCATGACAGCCAGAGGGGTCTCCAAAGGTCAGCTGTGGTGCAGCGAGTTGCTCACAAGCCCTGGACGGTTCCCTGATCAACCTCATGCCTTCCACACTGTCACTGTCCAGCTCATTGCAAAACAGAGAAAAGACAAAACTCAACCAGTCCTCATCCTGCTCCATTCCAACCGATTAACCCAGAACTGACCCAGCAGCTCCCGCTGTCCCTTACTGGAGAGATGGTGCCACCCACACGGCGGGCTCCTCCTGCAGCAGCCAGCTGCTGTCACCTGTCACCACCGCTGCACCACTACGGCCACGGCCGCCTCCTCCTCCTCAGCCAGACCCACCTCCCCCCTTCCACAACCGGGACACAGGAGGAGGTTTTTAGAAACATCGATGCATTTTTAAAGCTCGATCCCACAGTGCAATAGGCCAGGCTTGCCCAGCTTCCACACAGCAACCTGCTCACACACAGCACCAGGAGAGCACACGTCGTGGGAACCCCCCAGAGCTGCCTGCAGCAAGCGAGAGAGGAGCGGGGCCGACACTAACACACCACGCGGGTCTGTAATGCAGGAGGCTGAGCGCAGGGTTAGAGTAAGTCTTGGGCCTCAGCACTTCCAGACAGTGAAGAATGGGGGTTTCATGCAGGGCGAATGGGGTGGACGAGGGACCAACACACCCAGGCACCTACTCACTGTTTCGGATAAGCCTTACTAAAACTCTAATACCTGATGCAATCACTGACCAACATGACAACTGCTATTCTTCAGAGTCTCCTGCACAGAAGCTTGGGGCTGCATGGACAGGGGAGTGAAGGTCATCTCATACCTTTCTGTACAGGGAGAGAGGCAGCTCCTACACCATAATGCTACAAGCAAGTTCCTGCTCCACACCTATTCACGCCTGCCGCTAGGTGTGGGACAACACATTCACTTGCATAAATCTTCATACCTTTAGGCCAAGACCACAGCCCAGAAGAACAAGCTGCTGCCAGTTACAAAAGAGGAAAATACTGAACAAACTGGGAGGTTCAAGAGAGGAAAAGCTGGTTCAGAGAAGACAGATTTAGTGTAAAAATAAATGTCATTTTTGCAGGAGGGAGGGTGGAATGGAGGAAGACAGTGCCAGGTGCTCCTACTGGCGCACTTTCCCTGGGACGTAATTCCTATCAATAGTCTCCTCTTGCAGGAACATATGTAAGCAGCGCTCGTTCTGTGCCAGCGGGTGCCCAGCAATTCTAGAAGAAAATCAGAGGTGGAGGTTAGCACAGGAAGCACCGAGACCCCCCCATGCACACATTTTCTGCAGGAGGTGAGCGAGGCAGAGCTCTCCACTCATGGGCAGCCAGCAGCTCCCAGCACACCCACGCTGGCCTCAGTCCAAGGCCACCGGGTCAGTGTGCAACAGGGCCAGAAAGATGCCCGAGCAGAGAGTTCCCCACCACTGCAGGAGGTCAGGAGCATCCGGAGCCAACAATGCCCAGGCAGCAGATCTCTGTAACATAACTGTTCTTCTAAGATTTGCTTCACTCTCAAAACAGCACCAAACACAACCTACACAGCGGTTTAGATTTGCTTCAGAACTGTGGTTTCATTACCTGGAAGCAGACAGCATCCTTCAACGTAACACTAGCATATCTAGATTCCTTTCTGGTCAACCCACGACCCCCTGTTCTACCAGCAGCAGCTGGGAGAACAAGCAGGCAGCAAGCCCAGGGCATCAAGCTTACTTGTTAATAAACTGTTCTAGTCCCTGTCTCCGCTCCTCAATGAAGGACTCCTCAAAGATGCCTTCGTCTCCTCGGAACGGAAGCTGTCGTTTCAAAGCTTTTCCAGGCAGTGGTGGCACTACAATCTGAAAGCAAAGAATCATTCCTGTCAGCAGAACTGCCACCTGAGAGAAGGCATCCTTCATCATTTGACACTCATCACAGGGCCAGAAATCAAGTCCCAGTGGCTGCCCGCCACAGCCTCTCCTCTGCTCAAAATCATAGCTACAGCTGCTCTCATACAGCTCATTTGCAGGAACAGGCATGTCTGAGCCAGACCTCACCTTACTGTCTCGTTCCAGCTCATTCTTCAGCCATTCAAAGTCACTGTATCGTCTCCTCACACACGACTCCTTCAATTTGAAGATTGGGAGATTTGTCTGTAATAAAGAGAAGCAGTTAATTTTGAAGCAGGGCACTTCAAAAGCCAGATAGTATTTCAACATGCAATTGAAACCCAAAGCTGCATTCAGAAAACCAGGCCCCTCCAAGAGGGACGTGTCACAAGAACGCCCAGCTTCGTTATTCAGGACAGAACATAAGCACCAAAGCCCTTCAGAATCAAGCAAGCACTTGCTGGGCTACTTCCCTCCCCCTCAAGTTACTATTTCAGGAACACCCTCCGCACCCAGGGGCACACACAGTGCTCACAGTACAGACAAGGCTGATTGTTTTTTTCCTCCTGAGTTTGTTCCATTTTGAGATCTACAAGACAGCTTTGCAGCCTCCTGCAGAGCAAAAGATCCTATCAACAGCAGTGTTTTCATGGAAGAAATAAGGGAGGAAATTTTGTCCCTGCAACTGCCCAGAGCCAGACCTTGTGGTACAGACCTCTGAAAAGACTGCCTGCCCCAGCGGACGAGCAGCTTTCTCCTATCTGCCCTGTGCCACTGGAGGAACTTGCGGCAGCTCCCCTTCCTTCTCCCTCACTCCAAGAGTCTGAAGACTGACAGCTCCTCAAACTTCACCTTTGCACTATCAATACATTCTGAATCACCGTGGGAGCTGAGGCAGCACAACCTCCTGACACGCAGCACCCAGACACACACAGGTACTGCTGCAACACAGCTAACTGCATACGGACCAGGCTCTGAGCAACCTCGTCAAGCTGTAGATTTTCCTGTCCACTGCAGAGGAGTTAGACTAGACAACCCTTAAAGGTCCCTTCCAACTCAAACGATTCTACGATATCCCGATCAGGTCTGTAGAATAAAACTGCTTTCAATGCATCTGTGCAGGATCTAGTTTCAGTGAGACAAGGATCTGCTCGCTGCCACCCCTCCAGCAGGAAAACCAGGAATTAAGACAAAATAAATAAATACTCAATTCTTCTGAAAGGCGCTCAGCAGTTGAATCACGCTGTGACAGAAGGCAACGCCAACACCACAGCAGCCCAGAGGGAGCGTGCTTCAGGGGAAGCTCAATCCTACGAGCTCCAGCTCCCAGCTGCAGAGCCCACAGCAGCTCAGCCCGGCCACCAGCACGCTTTTAAAGGAGGCTCCACCTGCCACACGCTCTCCAGAACCACCACACCTCTGCACGTCGGCCAAGTTTACCCCAAAGGGCCGGCCTGGCTGTGCCAGGGGCAGCTCCCAGGGCACGGCTGTAGGGCGAAGGGCCTTCGTAGGGCCGCAACCTCCGGCCCAGGCCCCTCAGGCCGCGCTCACGCCCTGCCAGGCCGCCCCCCGCCCGCCCCGGTCCCCGCGAGGGCCGCACCCTCATGCGGAGCTCGTAGCTGGTGTATCTGGCGCGGCCCATGCCCACGGTCTGTGGGTTGAAGATGTCGATCTCCAGGAAGTTGCTGGGCGGCCCGTACGCGTCCGTCAGGTCCTGCGGCTTGGCGTTCAGGCGCCGGGTGTCCGCCACCGCCGCCTCCGACATGGTGGTGCCGCCGCCGCCCCGCCCGGCTCGGCCCGGCCGCTGCCGCAGCCCGCGTTGCCCCGCCCGAGCATAGCGCCCCTCTGCCCGCCCGCCGCCTGCATAACGCAGGGATTAATCCAGAGTTCCGGGCTGCCAAGGCCACCCCGCTCACGCGTCCTGCGCCACCACTCGCACAGCCCCTGCATAAAGCGAGTGCGTATTCATAGCGCAGGGCAAAGACAATCATAGCCCCAGAACCTGCATGCTCGCCGGGGCCCCGGAACCTGATTAACACAACGAACGGGCTGGGGCCCATGGCGCTCCGCGCGCCGCTCGGGTCCCGGCGCCGCACTCCCACCCCCAGCGGGGCGGCGTCCGAGCGAACCGGTTCCCTCACAAGACACGCAAGGCCCTCGAAAGATGCACAAGACGAATGAGGGCTCGGTTATGTAAGCACAGCCGCCGCGGCGCCCGCTGGGAGCTGTAGGCACGCGGCCGCACCGCCTGCCACGCTCGCTCGTGGGAGCTACGCCCCCATCTCCCCGCCCCTCCGGCGCGGTGCTCGCCGGGAGTTATAGTCCGCCGCTTGCGCTCGACCACGCGCCTTTGCCTCGCCAGGACTACATCTCCCAGCGTGCTCCTCGCGCGCATGCGCACAGCGCGGTGCTGCTCCCTGGTAAACAGAGCGGCGCGGCGACGGCGGCGGAGGGCTTGGGGCTGACAAAGGGGCCGCGGGTCGAGCCCATGCGCCGCCGCGGAGCGCCTCAGGCCCGGCGGGGCGTGGTGCGGCGGCGGCGGCGCTGAGCGGGGCTCATGGCGGAGGCGGGCGGAGCGGCGGCGACACCGCCGGACATCGACCCGGACTTCGAGCCGCAGAGCCGGCCGCGCTCCTGTACGTGGCCCTTACCGCGGCCCGAGCTGCCCGCGGGCGCGGCCGAAGCGGGCGGAGCGAGCGCGGCGGCGGAGGAGGGCGCGGGCGGAGCGGCGGCGGCGGCGGCCGGGCCCGGGCGGGCCGAGGGGGCGCGGGCCGGAGGCGGCGGCGGAGCGGCGGCGGCGGCGCGGAAGGGCGGCTCCCGGCGGAACGCGTGGGGCAACCAGTCGTACGCCGAGCTGATCAGCCAGGCCATCGAGAGCGCGCCCGAGAAGCGGCTGACGCTGGCGCAGATCTACGAATGGATGGTCCGCTCCGTGCCCTACTTCAAGGACAAGGGGGACAGCAACAGCTCCGCCGGATGGAAGGTGCGCGGGGCCCGGGGCTGTGGGGTTGGCACGGGGCGGTCCTTCTTTTCGCTCTCCCCGCGGTGCGGTTCTCCAGCCGCGCTCACCTGTTGCTCCTTGTCCCGCTCTGGGCCTCGCTGTCCGTGCCGGTATCGCGGCCTGGCGCTGTGCAGCTCCGCGCTGTGCGGTCCCGGTGGGCCGCCCCGACGCAGCGCTGTGTCCGGGAGTGGAGGGGAGCCACCCGCGACTGTGCCGCTCCGAAACGTCTGTGCCTTGTGTTTGCTCCTCGTGTCCTCAGAGCTGCGCTGGAAGGAGCGAAGCTGCTGAAGAGGCCATCGCGGAGCTGCTGAGGCATCAGCTGAAGGGTTTTTTAACTCGAGGCCGCAGTTCTTTGTCGCCCCAGTGCGCGGGGCTCCATGTAAATAAGTTTCATAGCAGGCGTTCTTGGCGTTAAGGGCCTCCTTTAAAAGCGTGCTCTGTCCGAGAGTCACTCTGCAGGGACTGAAGACCTCTGCTGGAGTTCGGTAAAGGGAGAGCGTGCCTCAAAGCTCCAAACCTCTTCCCATCTGCCCTCTCCTGCTGCTCTCCACGTGTGCGGGTGCTGCGTTCTGTTAAAGAACCGGCTCCGTTTCCATCCTTTGCAGGTGGTCAGGTGGACTCCAGCAAAGAGAAAGGGCAGTGTGAGAGCTGGGCTGTGAAATGGCCACGTGGGCCGCACTCATACGTACCTCACAGCAGGTGCCCCAGGAGCGGGGTCTGAAGGGCAGCACTACAGTGATGCTATCTATGCTCCTGTTTGCAGCCTGTGCTGCAGTGTGAGCCGGTGGGTTTGGGGCTTCCACGACTCCAGCTCTTCATTCCTCTCCTGCGTGACTGAGCACCCAGTCAGCACAGAGAGTTTGTGTTGCTTCTAGCAGTGTGTTGGCGGGTCTGACTGCAGCTGGCCCAGCTCTGAAGGGGCTCGCTGAGCAGCTGTGGGAGTCCTGTTGGTTGGAGAGAGGGCAGGAGTCGTGGGAGAGGTGCAGCGGACTCAGCCCAGGTTGGCACGGGTTGACACAGAACTTATTCCTGCTGCATTTCTCAAGCTTTCTGACAGCTCTCACAAAGCGTGTGTAGTTTAGTTTAAATTGAGTATCCGTCCTTATTTCTTTATGTTAATCTCTCCTTTGTGCAGGTTGAACCATCATTAAGCTTCAGTTTGAGGCAGGGCGCAGTTGTTCTTTTCAGTAGGTTTGGGGGGCTCATGGCAGAGAGCTCTCCCACCTCAGGCTGTTCAGGCCATGCTGCTCCCACTGTTGCACAGGCTCGTGTTCTTCTGGCAAACAGTTCCTGGAATGGTGTCTGTTCTCTTTAGGAATGTGTCTGCATCTGTTTGGCAACAGAGCTTGAGCCTGGAGTTGCGTCTTATTAAATGTATCCCAAGATGTTATTGGGAAGCTGAAGCATCATGCCCAGCTGGGTGGTGCAGTAGGTGGGTGTAGAGCTTGGGAAAGCATGGCTGTCCTCTTAGATGAGTGTGCAAGGGGTCTGTCAGCCTTGGGTTTACTCGTGAGTTTTCATTGTGGATCATGTTTAGTTAAATCTGACTACATTTCCTATCAGAAAGATGGAAATGGGGATCTGTGCGCAGGGGAAAGCAGTCCATGCTCTGTTGCTGTTCTGCAATGACTTTTTCCTTGCGATGAAGTTCCTTTGTAGCCCTGCAGCCTGAGGGCTGCTTCATCTCATCCACGCTGATACATGGATGTGATGGAGATGTGTGGGGAGCTCCACACATCTCAAGTGAAGGACTCTTCTGGGTGCAGCTTTTTCAGTGTTGAACTGAATGAGTTTGGAGAAGGGAACCAAAGGTGGAGCTGCTGCCCAGTGCTGCTGGGATGCTCAGATGCCTTCAGCCCCCCGAGCTGTGATGTTCCTGTTGTACTGGCAGGGACACACTGATAACGTATCGCGTTGTGCAGTTCTAATAGAGGATTTTAGATCGGAAGTTAAAGAAGTGAACACGTTCAGAGCATTATACACATCTGCTCCAGTTAATATAAAGCCTGTAAACTCATTGTTGCTTCAGAATGGCTTTGCAGCTGCTTTACCCCGGCACACAGTGGAGGGAAATACAGCTGTTACGGTCTGTGAGGGTGTGACCTCTGAATTCCGGAAGACTCAGTTCTCGAGGAAGGTGCTGAGTGCTGTGTGAGGGGGCAGACCTGCTGGGTGTGCAGTCTGTCTGTTCCCTAATGTAATTCAGATGGAGTTAGGAATTAGCCGGGCTGGGGGGGGAGAAGTGTTGGTGCAGGGGTGTGCCTGCAGCCGCTGTAATCCCCCTCGTGGGCTCTGCAAGCTGCTCCAGGATAAGAGGATCATTCCTTCCGGCTTTCTGCCTGCGGGATGGGGAGCATGGGGGCTTTGGGCAGAGCTGTGCCTTGCTCAGCAGGAGGACACAAACCCTTCTGCAGCAGTCCCCGTGTGCTCTTGTTGCACTTTGTGTGTCCCTGAGTATAAGCAGATTCAGCACGGTGATGGGCTCACAGAAAACATGGTCCCATCCAGTGCAGGGCCATGTTCCATAGCCAGGCTTGTAATGTTTTCCCAAACCCACTGACTTCTCTTCTGTAGGAACAGAAGGAACTTGAAGCTGGCCTCTTCCACATCGCTTCAGCATAGGGAAAACCAGCCTTCTCCTATGCCTATGTGTGCAGTGGAAAGGAAAGAACAAATGGTTCTGCAGCGTAGCACTGGTTGCAGGAGGCTGAAGTGCTGCTCTGTGTTCTGGCACTTTGTGTTCGCTTTGATTCAGATGCGTGTGTGTGTTGCAACAATTCCAGTGGCTGCACTGCAGATTACAATGAGGAGGGGCTTCCCTGGCTGCCACTGCTGTGACAGCAGCTCTGAAAGTCCACCATAGAAGAGCAGCAGCCAGAAAGCAAAAGCAGCTCTGGCTGGGAGGTTCTGCAGGTTATCCTCACACCTTGCAAATGAGTTCCAATTCAGTTCCAATTGAGCACGTGCTTGTTTAGCTGGAGGTGAGCTGTTCATCATTCATTGGCTCGCTGACTGCTGCCTGGCCAGTTTCACTTTTTCTGTAGGCAGATGTACAGAAAGCAGTCGTAGAATCACTAACGGGTTGTGAAGCCTTTCGGAGTGTTTCCCTGTTGTTGCCTGCTGAGGCATAACTGGCTGCACGCCCGAAAGCCATAAAGCAAAAGGAAATGTAAAACTGAAGTTCAGCATCTTAGCTCTGAGCAAGGTGCTGTGCTGCAGGAGCTTCAGTCCAGTGCACATCTGTACATGGGGGGGGGCGCTCAGCCTGGAGCCTGGCTGCCCACGGCTGCTGGCTGTGCAGGGAGGGAGGCTGAGATGGTGTTACTTTGCCACAGATGTTCTGGCACTGAAAATGAAGAGGTGTGCACTCCGCATCGCTTTGATTGCTGATGTTGTTGCTGCCATTGACACCTAATGAAATTTAACAGAAACCAGGACAGCAGTAACCAGCAGAGGTACGACAGAGCCGTGCTGCTTTGGATTTGTGGGGGTTCTTTTTAAATTCCGTGGGTGATTCTTGTTTTTCCTTCGCAGGGTGCAGTCCTTCTGCTCCGAGGAGGGGAGAGCTCTCCTTTTGGCAGCATTCCCTCCGCCCCGTGCAGTGCGCTCCAACCCCTGGGAGCTTTTGCTGCTCCCTGTCCGTTTGTTTGGCAAAGCTGCATTACTGAAAGATGAATTTTGCAGCACAGCTTCGTGTATCAGGCAGCCCTGAAAGGCAGCAGCTCCTGGGATGCTGGCATGGCTTGTTCCGACAAGTTCCTCCTGCTCTATCTAATCCCAAATAGCTTTTGCTGCGTCTGCCTGCCTGTCATGTTCAACATTTAAATTGTCACGGTTTCCTCTCTTTTAGAGAGCTAGGATTTCCTTCTCCTGAGCTCAGATTGAAAGATTACAGAGAGGGGAAAACGTCCCTCCTACGAAGCAGCTTTCTGTCTGAGAGGCTGAGGTTTGCACCTATGCTGGAGGGCGGCTGCAGGGACGCTGCTCAGCTCCGGAGCAGTTGTTTACTTGTTGGAGCACAGCTTTGCAAAATCTCTGCCATGAAGCCTTTTCCTGAAGCCTTGGGAGCCAAGTGGCGGGGTGAGTGCTGAGACAGGCACTGACAAATGTGGGAGGCGGGGCGTCCTCCCTCATGCAGCCTCTGAAGAATGCCGTGGCAAATTATAATTCAGTGCAATTACAGGCCTGGCTTTGGAACGTGGCCCTGTGCTGGATGTGACCGTGTTCTTTGTGTGCCCGCGAGGCAGTGAGAACGCAGTGCAGGGAGCTGCAGGGATTGCACGTCTCGTTGTTCTTTTTGTTCTGTCCCCGATTCTTCAGAGAGGCTTTTTTTTTCTTTTTTTTTTTTTTTTTTTGCTAAGGTTTCCTCTGGGATTTGTGGTAGGAACTTTTGAGACTTCCTCGGAGAATGGCTGCAGTGCTCAGGAGTGCTGATGGAGCATCCCTGAAAACCCAGGCAAACGTGGGCGGTGGGATGGGCAGCAACCCCAGCCTACCCTTGAAGCCATGCAGTGCCTTGGAAGGGCCATCACTGGCTTTTGTGGGAAGCAGCGGTGTGCTGTGGGTGGGATGTGCTGTCTGGAAGGCTGCAGGGGAGAGCTGCTGGCTTTATGCACCACCAGGTGGGCGATGCCTTGCCTGCAGAACAAATGGGGTTCTGCACTGTGCTGCTGGAGGGCTGTGTGGCAGCATGGGCTGCTCCTTTCCTTTACGTAGAGCCAGGAGATGTTATCAAATGAGAAGACTCAGTGCAGTGATAACTGCTGGGGAATGAGGAGACGGTTCGGGTGATGTTAAGCACAAAGCTGTGGCTGTTGGTGTATCCTGCCCTGGACATGGAGTGGTTGGGGCCTGGGAGATCACTGATTAAGTAAATGTTTCTGACCAAGCTTTAATCCTTGTAAAAACTGTCATTGATTTCCTACTAGTCTTGTCTGAAGGTGGTTAAAAGGGATCAGAGACCCCAATGGGGGCATTTTTCACTGCAACACGCTCTGTACTCCATAAGAACCACTATGAGATGCAGTCACCCATTCCCCAGCTCGTTGCCAAAAAGGTTCCCATAGCTTTGGCACCAACCCGTCCCCATCCCCAGACTCAGGCTGTGCTTTGCCTGGAGGCACCGCAGACCCACAGCCCATGCGGGCACCCGGTGTCAGCGTTGCAGGGTGGCCAGGCTGCTCTGCAGCGTCTCTGAAGTTAATTGCAGCTCTGCTTTTGGTTCGAGTTGCTTAACGTCGAGAAAGGAAATACGTCAGGGTTGCCTAGGGAACTGAATTCTGTCATTTCCTCTCCTGCCAGGTTTCACTTGGAGTTCTGTGGTTATTTATGGTGAATTTTCCACTTGCTTTCTCAGTGAGATTTTGAGGGTGCCCTCTGTGTGTCAGAAGTGCATCACACTGACAGCTGCATCCTCATGCTGGGGAGCACACAGCATGGAAGCTGCCAGGGCAGGGGCTTCTCTCCTCGTCCCCATGGCTCAGTTTGTTGCCTGCATGACACACAGCCAGCCCAGCACACCCCCAGCCGTGCGTCTGTTCTCTTCTGTACTTTTGCTAGCATGGAGACAGTCCAAAATCAAAGCAGAGCTGAAAGAGGAGCCTGAGAGCCGTGGTGCTGTGTGGTGGGAGATGGAGCACTGCAGCCACCATCCGTGTCTGTGGCCATTGACCATTGTGGCTGCTTAGCAGGGATGTTTGTGAACGCTTTGCTGCCTTTTGTGCAAGGTTGTCAGGCTTCCCAAGATGGTTCTTAGTTCAAGATGTCTTGTTGCAAGCTGCTGTTCAGCCAGAGAATTTGGTACTAAAACTTAGGATGTGGAAAGTGATGTTACTTTTCTTCCGGTCTCGTTGTTGATGGAACTCTTGTAGCAATGCAGGAACAGTTACACCAATGCAGCCTGCAGGACTGGGCATCTTCAGCAGCTCACAAGTTAATGTCAGGAGATTGACTGAAGATCTGGGGGCATCCTGGTGGAGGTTGTTGCTGTAGGAGCATGCAAAGGCAAGTGTGGTCACCTGGGGAGCGGGGCAGCGCTTTGGAAATGAGGGCAGCAGCTTTCCAGGAGATGGTGGCACTCTGACTGCTGTTCTGGACACTTGGAGAAGAGTAAAAGTGAGAGTAAGAGCTTGTGTGTCCTTTGGGAAAATGTTTTTCTCCAAATCCTCAACAGCCAATGGTCAAAATGAAAGCTGATGCGGAACCATTTGCACATCTCCTTCCATCTGCACAAAACTTTCCGCTGTGCTCTTGGTGTTTGTTTATCTGCAGCTGCTCTGCTTTAGGACAGCACGTTTGGGGTGGACAGAATGAGCGTGGTAAGGACTCATCTGAGAGGAAAGGGTGGGGAGAGGGAGAGCAGCAGGCAGGAAGAGCTGCGCTTAGAAACAGTGGAAAAGGATGATAAAAGCACAACTGGTTCAGAGCAGTGACATTGTGCGTGAAAGCTGAAGGCTGCTCTGAGCTTTTTAGCTTGTATGACATAAATGTTGCCCTGGACCACTGTTGTGCCACTGGTAAAGCACCTTTTAATTATGTGCAGTTTGCCTATCCAAACTAATTAAGTGCACGGCACAGGCTTCAGGGAGGGTCTGCCCAAACAGCTTGCTGATTCTAAAGCGCAGGGAGGTTTATCAGCACAGTTGCAGGATGAAAATTCGCTTTGACATTGGTGTGCAGCCATTTTAGCTGGCAGCTTCTAGCAAAGCTCAACCACGTGAAGGGTGTTGGGAGGGACAAGGAATGTGTGCCTTGCCAAATGGGAAGATGGGAGAGGCTAAAACTGGCATGTACCGTGTGGGAGTGCATTATCAGCTTGAACATCTTACCCCATTAGAAGCACACACAGTGTACTGCATCCTTGCAGAGTGAGGCTGGCAGCCTCCAGGCTTAGCAGGACTCTTGCTCCACAGATTCTCTCGTTTGTTTTGGGGATGAAAAGGTGACGGATATATGGGACTGGGGGTGTTGTGTCAGTATGGTGGTTGCTTCACCCCTGGTGCTGCAGTGAGGCACTGCATTTCTTGCTGGCACTGTCAAGCGTGTTCAAGCAGAAATAGCAGCAAAGTAGCTCTTTGCTATACCTTTCTTCTCTGGGTGCTGTCAGAATACACTGTGAGATTTCTAATTGAGAGGTGTGGTGTAAACAGTCCTCACATCTTGTATTTTTTTGTTTGTTTTCTTTTTAGAACTCTATTAGGCATAACCTGTCCCTGCACAGCAAGTTCATTAAAGTTCATAATGAAGCCACAGGGAAGAGTTCCTGGTGGATGCTCAATCCTGAAGGTGGTAAAAGTGGAAAAGCACCAAGGAGAAGAGCTGCATCTATGGACAACAGCAGCAAACTCGCTAAAGTCAGAAGTAAAGCATCCAAAAAGAAGCCCCCGCTCCAGTCTGCTCCAGAAGCCACTGCTGACAGCCCTGGCTCCCAGTTCCCAAAGTGGCCTGGGAGCCCATCCTCGAGAAGCAATGAGGACTCTGATGTGTGGAACACCTTCAGGCCTCGAACCAGTTCCAACGCAAGCACCATCAGCGCCAGGCTTTCTCCGATCCTGACCGAGCAGGATGACCTCCACGACGAAGAGCTTCTCCCGTCTATGGTGTACTCCAGTGCATCCAGCAATGTTCCACCAACTGTGACTGAGGAGCTTGAGCTCATCGATGGGTTAAATTTGATGTCTCCCAGCTCATCCGTGCTGTCTACCCAGCAGTCCGCCTCCAGTGGTCAGATCCAGAGAGATTCCAGCTTTTCCTTGCGGAGCCCGAGTGCAGCTGGTCAGACCACTACGTTTGGCAATTCCCTGTTTAACCCTGTTGAAATGTCTCTGCAGAGTTCTGTCAGCCATTTCTCCGGCCCGCAGACCTTGGAAGCTCTTCTGACACCTGGCTCTCCGCCTCCAAGGGATGTGCTGATGACTCAGGTGGATCCAGTTCTCCCGCAGACTGGTGGCAGGATGAGCAGCCGAACTCTTCTGCTTCTAGGTGGACAAGCCACCCAGAGTAAGATGAGCTCAGGCAATCCGCGAGGGAAGCCTGCAGAGCAGCAGGCAGAACCAGTTGGTGCCAGTGTTTTGCCATCAGCGCTTCCCATAGTAGCATCTCCTCAAAACACTGCCAGCATTAACAGTTTGAAGGCTCCAGTTTCTGCAACAACTGCCCAGTCGGTCCAGCTGGGCAGTCCTCCACTGCTTTCTTCTGCTGGCCCTGCTCCTCTGGGGTTAAACCAGGACAGGCTGCCCATTGACCTGGACATTGACATGTACATGGAAAACCTTGAATGTGATATGGATTACATAATCAACAGTGAACTTATGGATGGAGAAGGATTGGACTTTAATTTCGAACCTGTTCCGTCTACTCCCAGCTATCCCAGCAGCTCGCAGGCTTCCAGCCACACCTGGGTACCAAGTTAACTTCAGGAGCACAAAAAGGTAAGCGGTGCCATGCAGAGTACCATGGCTCTGTTGTAACAGCATCAGCCCTGTCTGGGAAGTTTCCTGTGCCCCACTGTCAGTAGTGGAAGAGAACTCTTTGGAAGAGAGAGTTCCCTTTCAGGACAAAGCTCTGGGAGAGCTGCATTCCCTGTTAGAAGGGGAAAGGCTGTGTAAAGGAGGGTGGATTTCACTTGACCAGGTAGTAAGCTTCTTAATGAAGTAGAGCAGCAAGCTGAATGAAATTCTTGCTGTCTCTCATTACTGAAGATGACTATTCTACAGGAGCTTGGTCTCTTCCATATGATGCTTTTAGCTCTGAATTTGACGTGAGAACTTATTCTGCTTACATGAAAATGGTATATTCAGAGCTGTTGAACTGAGAAGGCACATGGTCTGTTTCTATCCAGGTTGTAATTATGTTTGTAATGTTTTCTAGTACGTGTAGTTGCAAAGCCTATCTGTTTCATGATCGTCTGCTTTGCCTGCATGTAGCAGGACACAGTCACTCTCAGTTATCAGCCCTTCTGCCCTTCCCTTATCTGGGAATGGTGTGTGTAAAGTCTGGTTTGCCTGTTTGTCAGCATGAACCACCAGATTGCCTATGCAGCCATTAGAATGGAAGAGGAAGAGAAAATGGGAGCGTCTGGTGTGAACGGGGATGGAAGGAGGAAGGATGTGTCAGTGCTGTCACACTGGAGGTGGAGGCATGTTTCACACTTGGAGCTCACCTAACTAATGGAAAAGGGGCAGTTTCTTCTATGGGCTGAGGCACAGGCTGGGTACTGGTTGAGAGGTGATGTGTTGCCAGGAGTACCTCCTGCTGAGGAGGCAGGTGTGGGATTTGTTGGTGTTGCAAGCTCAATTAATAATGCTGGGCGGATGGAAGGGCGGACTGCAGATACTGCTTGAGTTGTGGGAAGCCCTCGAGCTTCAGAATGATGGAGGATGAGCGAAATTATCATGTGCTTGACCTTAATACTCATTCCAAGGCAAGTGCGTAACCTGGAGACAGTCTTGCTTGGAGCGAGGGGTTTGGATGGGGTGACCTCTGGAGGTCCCTTCAGCCTAAGTTCTCTGCTGATTGCTGCTGCTGCTGCTGTTTGTGCTGCAGGTCAGATATTAGGCTGAACGCTTTTCTGCTCTGCACCAGTACAGCCTTCCAGGCAAGTATTAGGGACTAGATGCAGTGAAATGCTGTCCTTTGGGCCTGTGATGCTTAAACATTGATACATCATTATATATTGACTTTTTAAACACAGTTGAATGCCTTTTTATTCCAAATCCCATCGCACTGCTTAGGATTTCATTTGCTGGTAGTATTCTTCTGTCCATACTTACAAGATGTCTTTGCTGTAGAGAGAGGGAGGATCAATCTAGATTTCCCTTGTTTTCTTACAGGGCTTTGTACAGTCTTGTGCACTCAGTAAGTGTGCTCTGTTGAATTGCAGTGTGTTTGCCTTAAATTGGGCATCTTCACTTCAGGTGGAACATGGAAGCTTGGTTTGATTTCAAAGCTCTTCAGCTATGTGAGGACGGTTTGCAGGCTGGTGGCAGAGGTTGGGGCATCCTCAGCACTGCTTCCATGGGTCTTGTCCTGAGCTCTTGTGGTTCTGTACGCTATGCATTGCATCTGGAGAGAGCATCCACTTTATGGAGGGAAATGTCCACGGGAGTGTTTATGAAACATGGATGCTGCAGGTGTCCTGCAGTCCTGGCTGCCTTCGTTACCTGGGCTGGATAGTCAACAGAATGCCTACAGAATAACACACACAGCTTTACTTTCTGTAGGGATATAAAATAGGGAAGGCTGACTAAATGTTTATCAAAGGGTAGGGTCTAGTGCTGGTGAAGGTATGGCTGCAAAGAAAGGCAGAGGGAGAAGATGAGGCTCCCAGCAGCAGGTCTGCTCTTGTTCAATACAGATATTCAGTATGTGTGTTGTTAAATCAAAACAGAGTAACCTTGTTCTGGTGTGCCAGGCTTTCATATTGCCGTGTGAAGTTCACACCAGTGAAAACTACCACGGATGACTGCTAACCTCACAGCCATCCCAAGCAGTGTCTGCAGGCTGGTCTGTGTCCCCCCTGGGTCAGGTATGGCTGTAATGCTGAGCAAAAGCTGCTCGTTAGTGAGCGCCGGTGGTTATGCACTGTGATTTGGAACAGTCATTGCTGTTCCACATGGTGCACAGTGCAGATATGACTTTATCCCCTTCTGCTGTGTTAAGCACTGAAGAGTGTGTCCACAGCTCCCCAGCACTCTGCTTGGGCCGCTTTACATGGAGATAAGAGATCCAACACTGAACCCTTGCCTCTGCCCAGTGGTTTTGCAGAGCCCACGGAGTACCTCTTGGCCTGCAAGGAAGAGTGGCAGTGTGCCAGCACTTTCCTTGACTAGGAAATGTAGAAATCCTGCTGGTTCTGCTGCTCAACGCATGCATGGTGTGTGGTTAAGGTGCTCGATGTGAAGAGTGCTTTGCAGGCTCAAGGCTGTGCAGGAAGCATGACCACATCTGGAAGTAGTGGTTGACCTGCAAGGTGCTCCTCCAGTGCTTCGTGCTGGTGTCCCCTGTTGGTGGGTTTGTGCTTGCTCACCCTTGTGCCTTTCTGTACCATTTTGGTGTGAGGTCCATCTGCTCTTCTGGTAAAGCTTAGTTAACAATCTTCATGTGTTCAGTTGGGATTAGCTTTGTAGCCTGGAGAGCCCTTTATCCCTCGCCCAGCTTGGGCCAGACTCTGTTTCCATGCTGTTCTTTAATTCCTTTCAGTCCCAACTCTGTGTTTCGTTCTACCAGAAATGTAATAACTGATTGACCCCCCATGTTGTCTCACAGTTTCCCTGGAGCCTATTGCTCGGACTGCTTTTCTTCTCATTGGGGCTGATCCCCTCCTGCTGCTTCTTCACCTTCCTACAAGTTTCATTTTATGTTCACCAGTGCTATTGCTGAATGCGATAGACTCGGTGCCCTGCATTTACCTTCTCATTCTGCCTCAGGTTGTCTTAAATCTGCTGAGACCTCTCCCAAGCCTTGCTTGCTGCTCTGAGTCCAGCCAGAATGAGGCGGAGGGTGGCTGCTTTTTTGTGGCTTGTGGATTTGTGGCTGCTTTTCCTTGCTACTTTCCCACAGTGCTTGTGGTGGCAGCCCAGTCCTTAACACCTGCTTATCTTACCAAGCTTTGGTGCCATCAGCTTGCAGGAGGAGTGCTTACTTCTGACCTTTGTGCTTTTGTTTTGTCTTTCTGTCTCAATGGTACTCTGAGTTTGGGGCTGAGCAGTTGTGTCCTCCACTCGACTCCTCCATCAAGGTCTCTGTGTTTGTTCCCTAGTGGAAGGTGGGCATCCTTTGAGCAGCACAGGGCTGACTGGTCTCCTTATCTGTGCATCCAGGATTGTCACTGAAGCTGAGATTTAACTGTTCACTCTTTTTCTTCTCCCTAGTGTCCTTCAGGTTTTGAACATTGGGTTCTGACTTCGCTTCCCACCCCTGGCAGAGAAAAGAACGGAGCATGTTGGATTTGGTTTCCCTGCACACCACACCTTGGGCAGAAGGAGCTGCCCACTTGGGAAGAAGGGGCGAACTGCATCTGGCTGCAACAGGAAGAGGTTAAAAATAAGAATCCTGTTATGTGCCACGTCTCTTCCTACAAACCTGACCCTGCCATGGACCTTCTGGGGAAACCCTGGGCTGTGTGTGTCCGGAGAGGAGCCCTGGTAGAAACCTCGGCCAGTAGCCTCTGTGCCGGGCAGTAGAGTTTTCCCATGTGAAGAGTTGGGTTTGCTGGAGGAATGTCTCCATGGCTGTCCTCTTTCTGCTATGGCAGAAAGTGTCCCAGTGCCTCGGGCTGGCGGAGGGCTGCTCGCTTCCCTCTTGCCTTGAAGTAGCTGGACGTTTTCATTAAAGCCACCAGATGTGCACTTGGAATCCCACGGACTGGCCGAGGAATGGGAAGCAGCGTGCTGGTGGAAGCCTGGTGGGAAGAGGGGTGCTGTTATGGGCTTGGGGTTGGTGGTTCCATCGTGCCCTTCTCACCGGAGCAGCCATCGTCGTTGTGCAGTGAAGGGCTGTGGTTGTGGCATTAGGGGCTTCCTCTCATTCGTCTGAGAGGACCAGTGTTGGGTTTTTCTCTGTGCCAACCGTGCCCCGTTGAATCCTAAGCATGTTTAGAGAAGTCCCTATGCTGTTTTCAGCACATTCCCAATACACCAGGCTGATGTAAAATAGGCACGGGTGCCAGTAGCTGTTTCTGGGACGTGAAGACATCATTTGGGGTTTGTTTCTCATCTGTCATGCTACAGAGAGAAGGGGAAAGCCTGGGTGTGGCCTTAACAGAGCCCTGGTTGCTTTTCAGAAGGGCATTTTCTATAGATGAAATATTTTTTTACTAATCTGGGAACTTTCTACAGTGAATATAAAGCCAATGTTAAGTGTGTCCCCATTAGGTGTATCAGGAGCCTCTGAGGAGGTGCCAGTGACAGACTTCTTTTTCAGAGCTGTATTAGGAACAAACGTATTTGATGTTGGATAATGTATATGATTGAGGGGGGAGAGTTGGCAGATCCCCACAGTTTCCAACTGCCGTGGGGAAGGGTTGTACATTATTGTAATCTATATGTAAAAGTAGCTGCAAATTACATAGAAGCTTTTTCTAAACCTTTTTAAATATATATTATATATTTTAATTGAAAATGAGATTATTGGATTAAAAAAAAAAACACTTGCTGCATCTGTCCCCTTGATAGCAGATAACACTACAGAGTGGGAGGGGACAGGCCTAAGGCATTTTGGGCCAAGAAGCTGAAAATGTCATTAGTATAAGTGGGAAGGGCACTGCAGTGTGACTTGGGGAATAACTGCCTCCCCTAAAGCAGGTGGAAGGCACCGGCATGGCGTTCAGCCACAGCTCCTCCTGCGCTCCCCTGGATCCAGCATTCCCACTGTGCTGGGGAATGCCAGTCATTAACAGCACTCCTTGTCCCTTCGGTAGCTGGGCTGCATTGCAGGGATTCCCATTTGTGGGATGCTGTGGGCTTGGCCATGCTCCATCTGCTGGCGTTCCGGGCAGACCGATGGAGGGCACTAGCTGGTGTTTTGGTAGCTGTCATCTTGGGTTCTGTGATTTTATTTGTTGCTGGAGTTTCTTTTGCTGCTGGGGAACACCACCCTGGGGCTGTGTCAGAGCTTGGCCCATCTCTTGGTTCTTGCAGGACAGAAGCTGGGAAAGAGGAGACCAGTTCACTTGGCACGTTCCCGCTACCATTTGGTGCTGGCAGTGGCAGGACCTGGTGAGGCATGGTGGTGCATTTAAGCTGGGTCTGGCAGAACCCCTTTGGGCTCCTTGCTGAAGGAGGAGGTGGCTTCTGCTCAGGTTTCCATCATGCAGTGCCGTGAGCCACGTTGTCTCACCACTTTGTCTGCTCTGTTGTCGTGGGCCTGATTTCGTTTTCATCTGAGTGGAGATTGGAACACTGGGAGTGGTTTGTCTGCCTGCCTGCCCCAATGAGTCTTCAACAGCTTTATCCTCAGCATGCTCGACCATCAGAGCCCTTATGTAGTCTGATAACCTCTGCTTTGAAGGCAGTCTTTGTGGCAGACCTCATGGCGGTCCGCTTAAAAATTACCCACCATCTGCATGTCTGGCCACACCTCGCTGCAGCAAAACCAAAAACACTGAGGAGGGAGACTGTAAGCTGGGATACCAGGTCTTGAGCCACGGGTGCATATTCTCACTGCAATTAGTTCATTACTCAAATCGACAGATAGCCTTTCCACAAACACCTCATACTACATATGGCATGTATTGCACATAATGATTGGCCATTATGCTGATTCACTTAATAGATGTGGGATTTGGGTTTTCTGGTGGATAATACGCCACTTTGTTTGCTTGGACCCCGAGGGCGAACGAGTCCCATGATGTGCAGAATGAGCTGATGGCTGCTGTGCTTAGGGGTGGTTTTGCTGCTTCACAGCTGTGTATCAAGGACAGGATAGCAGCATGCCCAGTGCTGCTCAGTGTGACTCTCTAATGCCTTTATCATGAAAACAGAGCCCAAAGCAATAGGAAGGGAGATGTTAGCAACAGGTGCTCTCCGTCCCCTCAACACAAGAGCAGCTGGCAGGGGCTGAAGGAGCTGGAGAGCATGTGCTGGTGCTGAGGATGGTGCTCAGAAGGAATGCTCGGTAAGCAATGAATGCAGCGTTATGGGCTCGGGCAGATTCTCTGCTTGCTGGTATGTGTGGCAGAATGGTTTGGATCCTGGTCACGGAGGTCAGGGATGTGGAGAATTTGGGAGTTCTCCAACCCCTTCTCAAATAGCTTCCCTTTCATAAAGCTTTACTAGCGTGGGATGTTTCCTCGTAGGACATAAAGGACTTTAAAGTTCTTAAACCACTGCTTGCTGAAGGCTGGGAGGGGAGGTCTCACTCCGCACTTCCCTGGGATGTGTGTTCTTTCCCAGAGTGTTTGCTTCCGACAGATGCTGAGTGCAGCACAGCGTCTGGATGGGTCGTTCTGAGTCAGCAGCGGTGACCAGCAGGGGCTTATGGGGGCTGTTCCTGTAAGGAGGGGTTGGGTTGGGGTTTGGGAGCAGCTCTGAGCCTAGTGGGGAGGGCAAGGGATGCTGCTGTGGGGACTGCTGCTCCCCGACAAGTGCCTGGGGGGCTCCTGGCATGAAGCCCTCCGCCATGCTGTGCACATCTTCCCTGTCCTCACTGTACCAAGTTCCAATCGCCTCCAGAGGATCAAATGCTGTCTTCCTCAGCGTGAGGCTACCACGCTCTGAGCCCTGAAGGGTTCTGCCCGTGGAGCCTGCTGGGAGGCACGCTTATTGCTTTCATTTACACCTGAGTTTAGCTAATTGCTTGAGGCTTCTTTATAACTTGAGCATATTTTACTACTACCAGCTCCCTGTCAGAATTTGGGCTTTTGAAAGCTTCTTAGAGCCCTTAATTTCTATAGCTGGTGTGTCTAAAACAGTGACATCGCCCTGCCCTGGGCTGCTTCACAAACAGCAGTGCCATCATTCTGCTAAGTGAGAGGGATGAATGCAGCGGGAGCGTTCCGGAGCCCGGCTGTGCTCATAACTGAGGCTCATGCTAGAAGCAAGTAGCACTAATCAGCTTTTCCAAAGGAAATGCCTAGAAAGCTTTTATATAGATCATGATTTGTTCATTTTCTTACTTAGGTGCTTATTTATAGCCACGCTCAAATGCTCCAGGGCTAGCCTTGCTCCAGGAAGGAGAAACCTGCGTCTGGTGCTGCGGGTGGGGGTGTCTGGGGAGAGCGGGGTCACCAAAATGATGTGCAAGTTTGGACCGTTATCCAAAAAAATACATGTATATCAGTTTTGGGATGTGAACCTGAACAGGGATGATGTAGGGTTTGCCTCAGCTGCACGCCTGGTGAAACGTTTGTTCTGATTCACACGGGGAAAAGCAAGCAGGAGGTGACTCCGGGTGCCTGAAAGCTCGGTGGCGTGGGTAACTCATCACTACAGCTCGTAACCCTTAGAGAAAGGGACCCTTGCGGTGCCGAGCAGGAGGGCATGGCCACAGCTGGTGCTCCCAAAGCATCTGGAGAGGTCTGGCCCTGCAGGGTAGGGCACTCCTGCTGGAAGGAGCCTTCTTCAGAGGGCTGGGGCTGGTTTGGCGCTGCACACAGGACGGGCACCACGAGCGGATGCCTTTTCCACCCCATCCCCTCTGCACACTTTCACCATTTCTCATGAGAATTATTATTATTATTATTTTTTTAACGTAATAAATCCCTGCTTTTGTTTGCTCTCTGTAGCAGTGTAACTTCTGAACCATTACCGGCTCTTTGTTACCATCTGTGCTAGCAAGACTGTAGAATGTGCTAGACTAGGGGGGAATGTTTGACAAATAAAAAACCTGTAATCCTCTGCTCTGTGTCTCATGCAGTTTGTTGTGGTGCACTGGTGGGGACCTACTTTTATTGTGTTTATCTTTTATTTATTTATTTCCTTGCCTTCAGCTTCTTTCCTTCTCCTCCCCGTCCTGTTAGGGCAGCCCAGTGCTGGGGTCACTGTGTGCCTGCCCTATGAAAGCTGCAGTGTGCTCCCAAGTGTGCAGATCTTTTTGGTGCAAGTGGTGCTGCCAGGCCCTAAAGCTGACCCTGGGCAGCTGTCACTTCTGCAGGACTGTTCTGGAGTCGTGCTGACCTGCTCATGGCTTGTCCTGCTGGACCTGGGTACAGATGGCTCTGTTCGCTTCACATGGAGATAGATGTCCAGCATTCACTTGTATCCCAGCAGTTGTGCTGGCTGTCTCTAGGAGCACAGAGGTGGAGTTGCTGTTCCATCCCAAGGCACATGCTGTCCATTAGGATGTCAGTGAGCTTCTATCCTTGTATACTCCAATTCCACTGCCACAAGATGTTTATGGTCAGATACTTGTATTAAAAGGTGGGGGTAGCTTGGTATTCAGTAAGGTCCGAGGGAAGAATACCATTGAAAAAGTGTGACATTGGTGGTTGCTAGTAACTCTTTAAAAGGACCTTAAGCTTCCTGCTTCAAGTCTTAAGGTGATTTCCAAATACTGGGTTTTAGGAGGAGATCCTCAGGGGAACTGACTCCCACACCTGCTCCTGGGATGCTTCTTGGGGCTTCCTGTAAGCATGCAGTGGTTGGTGCAGTTGGGGAAAGAAAACGCACAGGGTGGATTTTGTGGTTGTTGATTGGCTCGGGGAGGATGAATTCCAAATTTGACATAGAACAGGGGAACATTTGTTCCCTCCCAGTGGTTGTTAATAGGTTTTATGCTGATCTGAGCATTGCCAAGGAGAGCAGAGCTAGTTGCACAGCCCTGCTGTGTTCCATCCTAATGGGTGCTTGAGTTCTGCATGCCTTTCTGGTAGATGATGTCACCATTTCTCCAGTGGTGCAGTCCCTAGTGCTGGAGTTCCCCACTGCAGAGCTTAGCTGGGATGTTACAGCATCTTTGGGCAGCACACCCAGCCCTGCCCAGCACAGCCATCCAGATACCAGCACCGTCCCACTACAACCTGCCCCAGCCAGAAAGAATCCATGACATCCATGTCAAACATAATATATTTATAGCAAAAATAGGCTTTTTCTTTAGCTTCCATACACAAGGTTTTCTCCCCGTACATTTACGCAGTAAACAGGTCGACTGAAGCAGCGTGCACTGGGCTGACCTTACAGCTGCCCTCACTTCAGACTCCTGCTGATGATGGGGGGCCCTGTACCCCTCCTGCAGTTGCTCTCCTGTGCCCAGGGGGAACCAGGTTCCCTCACCCCCAGCTCTGGGCTGTTTACATGCATGGAGCAGCCCTGGGCCAGGGAGCTCCTGGCAGGCTAGGCTTGTGCTGCTCACCCGGGGCAGCCCCAGGAGTCCCCAGCCTGTGGCTAGGGCTTCCCTTAGCTCAGCTGGGCCGTTAAGAGCAAATGGCTGGGCAAAGGACCCCAGCCCTTGTTGCTGTGAGAGGAAGATACCAGCTCTGTGTTAACTCAGGAAGCCTCCCTCATTTCTCTTGAACCTCCACCAAAGGGAAATGGCAGGGGGTTTGGGACTAACAAACCTGTGGACAGCCACAAGTCCTCTGTGTAACCCTCCACAGCCTGAAGGCTGTCAGAGGCCCTCTCACCCTGCTCAAGGAGTGCCAAGGGCACCCACCTGCAAGAGCTTCGTGGTTTGGAGTTGGCTTGTCTGACCCACAAGGTTTTGTTTGGCACATGGACATGGATGACAGGACATGGGCACAGCAGCAAGTGCATCCCCTCCCTGTGCTGGGCCCCAGCACACGCACCATGGGACTCCACAGTGCACCCACCTGGCTCCTAAGCAAGATGTTGCCTCCATTGAGGCTGTCAACAGTGGTGGGAGGGGGGGGGAAAAGCAGAGCTCCTGCAGCACCAGAGTGAGGAGCTGCTGCTAATCCTAACCCTCCAACACAGCCTCATCCCCTCCTGACCCCCCACCCGTGTCTTTGGCGGTCCTCCATGGACAGGTTCAAGTCTTCAGCATCACACCAACATCTCAGCAGCACGGACTTGCCTCACAGTTTGGTAATTGCACGTAACAGGGCCACTCAGCGTGCCCCACAAGGGAAAAAAAAAAAAAAAAAAAAAAAAAGAAGGAACAAGACAGTCAAGTAAACTAAATGGAGTCATCCCTCGCCGTCTGTCCCAGCACGACGGGTTGCACACAAGTCCAGGGAGAGAGGATGCTGCCCGGCCCTGCCGCAGCGCAGCTCCTTACCGCCTACGAGACCATGTACTGGGTGATGGCCTGCAGTGCGTACAGCAGCTCTGCCTGCATCCTGGCCTCCAGAATGAGCAGGTTCACATGGACCTGGGGGAGAAGCAGGAGAGGCTCATGCATCAAGCCCCCACCCAGATTAAAGAGTCATTTGGCAAAGGACAAAACACTAACAGGTTTTCCAGCACAGGCAGATGCCCTTTTCCCCTCCTGTTCTGCAGCCTGTGGCTGTTGCCGGAGCTGTGTGCTGGGCAGCTCCCAGTGTACTGGGCATCAGCACATCATTGCTACGGGTTACAGCCAGACCAAGGGCTTGCCCACCAAGGGATGACCACCTCTCAGCTCCCCATGCTGCTGGTGGCCCTGTGCCACACATTACACCCAGCTCCTTACAGCCTGTTTCCATTTTCCTCTTGCTCTCGTTTGGTGGCTTAAAAGTTTCTGCTCCACGAGCATCCCAACCCTCAGCCCTTGCTCACCCCCTCTCAGAGGCACAGCGGCTGCCCTACCTTTTCACTGTGCTTGAACTGCTTCCAGAACCTGTCAAACATTTCTGGGTTTGTCTTCTCTGGGTAGCAGGTTACCGTTTTAATGTAAACTTTGAGCATTCGCTCCAGTAGATGATTCACTTCTGCGTAGTCGTAGTCATCGTACCTACGGGGAGCACAGGGCAGTCACAGCCAGCACCTGGCCCCAACCACACATCTCTCCTGTGGTCCACCAAGGACATGTCACAGCCATGGGGCAAGGACACAACACTGGGCACTGGGCACTGAATCCCCATCTGTGCAACACCCTGCAGCAGCCATGCAGAGTCATAGAGCAGTTGGGTTGGAAGGAACCTTAAAGCCCGCCTAGTCCCACCGTACCAGGGGCTGGGTGCCTCCCACCAGCTCAGGCTGCCCAGGGCCCCGTCCAGCCCAGCCACAGGCACCTCCAGGGATGGGGCACCACAGCTCCCTGGGCAGCCTGTGCATCTGCATCATTCTCTCTTTTCCAAGCCCACGTACAAGAACACCTCCACACAGCTGGGCACGCAGCAGGAGCAGCCCACTCTCTTTCCACCTGGATTGACTTGGTTTTCTCCCCTGGACCACGAGGTTGCTGTCGTTACCTGATGCCAAACATGCAGTGGATGTAGTTCCAGATGCCCCGCTTGAAGACCGAGGGTTCACAGCCCTGCCGCTTGGCCATGGCGCTGCTCTGCAGACCATCCACCATGCGAAACTTCTCGTCCAGGAGATGCCCGATGTCAGAGTAGAGCCGGTTCACCAGCGAAAAGCCATGGTCTTCCCAGGAGTAATCCTGTTGAGCACAGCAAGAGGCTTTTGCCACTGCAGAAAAGAGTTCCAGGCCTGTTCCTCTGGAGAAGGGCTGCCAAAGACCCCGGGATGCGGCAGAATTCACAGGGTTTGCTCTGCCGCAAGTCACAGTGTCCCTCAAGAAGCAGCTTGGGAATGATTTTGACCACCACCTCAGTGCCAACCCACACCCAGCCCAGAGGGGACGTGTGGTGGTCCTCGAGGGCACAAGTCAGCGGTCACCATCCCCCCCAGCCCCCTGATGCGGCCCGTGGTGGTGCAGAGCCCTGCTTGGGCATTTTGGAACCATGCAGGCAGCCCACAAGCACCCACCCGCTCCTTGGATGAGAGGAGAGCACAGGAACCTCACCTGGACTCTGAATACCTGCGTCTGCTCCTCGTCGCGCCGCGCAAAGTCCTGGTACCCAAAGTCAGGGTCCTGCAGGTAGCACGCGAGGTTGGCGGCACCGGTGACCTCCCCGTCAGTATCTGAGTGGGGAGAGCCCGCAGACTCAGTTGGCGCTGCCCCATTCTCAGGCACTGCTGGCAGCGATGCTCCCATCCCGATGCTCCCATCCCACACCCCCTCACCTTCCTCACGGTCCGGCGGCAGCGGCCTCGTCTCCTCCCTGCCCTCCGTCTCCACGTGGATCCGCTGAACGCGCTCCCGCAGCGAGTCCAGCTCCATGCAGGAATCCAGGGACTGCACAGGAGCACGGCACGCTGTGAGGATGGGACGCTCCCCACGCCATCCCCGTCCCCGCAGTCCCACCCTTGGGTGCTCACCCTTTTGCGGTTGATGCGCAGAAGCTCCTGCCCGCAGCCGTTCCCCATGGCGGCCTCGCAGAAGCACTGGTTCCCAGGTGGAGAGGCCTTCAGCGAGCCCCGGCCCCCCGGCCCCTCCTCCTGCTCACAACCGCAGCCGAAAACGAAGCTGGCGAGCGCGTGGCAGTGCGCCAGGAGGACGACGGCGTGCACCAGCTCTGCCAGCGACCAGCTCCACTCACTGATCTTCAGCAGCTTCTGCAGGACGGACAGGACAGCAGTGCACGGCGGGCAGGCAGAGTGCGGGCACCCCATCCGCACCCCACCCAACCCCACGCATCCCCTCTACCTCGATGTGCTCCTTGGTGATGAGCCAGGGCCTGTGCGCCAGGATCTTGTTGATCTCGTTGAGGTTGCGCAGTTTGGGGGGGATGAAATCGAGACCGCGCAGCCACTGGGGATCACCCCCCGCCCGCAGGAACTGCAGCATGTGGAGGTTCACCAGGTACCGGCAGTGGTGCCGCGCGGCCGCCTGCAAGAACCAAACGTCAGCCCCACAGGGAGCAGCCGCCTCGCCCCCCACCAGTTGGCTTCTGTGGAGCAATCCAAGGGCCGCCAGGATGGGCTCACCATGATGGCGATGTAGTGGCGGCAGTCGAAGGGCAGCGGGCCGTCCATGTGCAGCAGGTAGTGCTGAGTCTTCAGGAAGCTGTCGAGGTAGCGCGGGTGGTAGCCCATCTGCTGGGTCACTGCCTCCAGCCGGCCCCGGCTCGCCAGAGCCTTCACAAAGAGGAACTGAGGGCGCTCGGGCTCGCCGCCGCCGCCGGACATCTTCACCACCTGTGGGAGCACAGGAGGGGATCAGGGGGTCCCCATGCAGCCGCAGAGGGGATGCTCTCAGAGCCCAGCTCGGGTGCCCATCACTGCCACGTCAGGCCTGTTTAGCTGCAGCCCATCACACCCATGGAGGAGCAGCGCGGGATGCGGCCGGGGCTTTTTGTGCCATTGCTGGTGACAAATGCAGTCGCTCAGGTGTCAGCGCTTTGTTCGTGTGCCATTTGGAGCTTTGCTTTTGGTTTGGGGCAAAGGAGGGCAAAAAAAGGAAAACCAAAAGGGGATGAGGAGCGCCAGCTCCTGTGTCCCAAGGGCAAAGGCTGGAAGCGAGCTGCCCTGGCTGTGCATGGAGCTCCCCAGCTTGGTGCCAGGGCCACAAGGCGTGATGGTTTCTCCTCTTCGGGTGCAGAAGGACCAAGAGCAGCCCCATACCCACGTGTGGGCCATGGGAACGGGGCTGCCATACAGTCCCACCACCCTGACAGTTTCTCCCACCCACACCCCCCCCAGCACTGGGGCTGTCCCAGCATCCCCACGGCCTCACAGCTCACAACCGAGTGCCGCCACACCTCGCCCTCCCCGGCCCTCCCCGATCCCCCTCCTGGCATCCCAGCGCCCGGTTCCGGCCGCTGCCCCTCGACGGCAGCCGTCGGGGCCGGGACCCGCCTCCTCCCCCACTCCAAGTGCACTGGACCCCGCCGGAGGGCTCCCCCCGACCCCTCCCCGAGGCGGCTTCCGGCTCCCTGCGGCCCCGCTGCTGACGCCGGCCCTCCCGCAGCCCCCGTCCCGCCATCTCGGGCTCGAGGGCAATGCCGGTGCCCGGTGCGGGCTGCCGGTAACCGGGGCCCCATTGTGCGAGCAGCGGCGGCGGCAGCGCCCCCGGTGCGCAGCGCGGGCAGTGCAGGCGGAGAGAGAAAAACAACTTTGATTGGCAGTGATGGAGGCACGGCGCCTCCCGCATCCCGCACAAAGGGGACGGCGCCGCCGCACCGATACCGGCACCGGCACCGGGCCCCGCTGCGGGACAGCGCCGGCCCCGAGCCCCGGCGGCGGGCGGCGAGCAGGGCCCGGACCGGGGGGAGGGGGCGGCGGCCGAGCTGCGGGCAGAGCCGGTGCTGCGGGCAGGACCGGGGCACAGCCGAGCGCGGGGTCCGGTGGGGGCTCCGGTAGCGGCGGGGCGGGTCCTACCTGCCCCGGCAGCCGCTGGCACCGGCTTCCTCGGGGGTGCTCCACGCTCTGGGGACACACGATCATGGTGAGCCCACGCCGAGCGCCGCCGTGCCGATGCTCGCTGCCCGCTGCCGGCACTGCCCCGCCCGCTCCGCTGCGACCCGTCCCGTCCAGCCCCGCCCGCCCCGTCCAGTCCCGGCCGCCGGCACTGCCGAGCCGGGCACCGCTGCAGCCCGGACCGGGAGGAGGCGTGGCCTCCGCTCCGCCTCTTCCAATCGCCTTTCCCGGGGGGCGGGTCATGTTGGAGCCACGCCCCCCGAGCTCACGCTCGGGGCGGAGCCAGAGGGGGCGGAAGCGCGGTAGCGCCATGTGGGCAGGGGTGGAAAGTTACCCGTCCGTCCTGCGCCGAGGCCACGCCCCCAGGGCGGGGGGTGGGGGGGCTTGGGCTGCCCCACCGCTAGGGGGCGTCTCGGGGCCGGGGTTCGGACCCGGAGCCACGTGGCGCGAGCACGGCTTGAGTGCGGAGGGCGGCTTTATTGGGCCTCAGCGCGGCCGCGGCGGCTGCCGCCCCCCCGGGGCCATTGTGGTCTTGCGGGGGGAGCCGTGCTGCTCCTCCCGGGGTCGGAATGCGCTTCTCCCTGCTGCCTTGCCCTGCGCAGGGGACAGCGTGGGGTGAGGGGCATGAGGATGGGAACAGCGGGACGCTGGGGTGTGGGCAGTAGTGGGGAGGAGGCAGGGGGATGTGGCTGTGGGAATGGGGACGATGGGACGGGAGGATGTGGGAGTGTGGAAGGGGATGGGGGCAGTGGGGCACAAGGATGTGGGCATAGGATGGCAGGGAATGGGGACGAGGGGCGTGAGGACATGGCCGTGGGAATGGGGGCAGCGGGTCACGAGGATATGGGCACAGAATGGCAGGGGATGGGGACCGTGGGGATGGGGCTGTCAGAGGATGAGGGCCGTGGGCAGGAGATGGGGACAGTGGGACATAAGGATGTGGCCACGGAGTTGGCCAGGGATGGTGCTCCAAATACGCAGATGGAGTGGGATGGGGATGGCGGCGTGGAGACGAGCACTGGTGGAGAACCAGGGTGGGGTTTGAGGGTGATGTGGCATGGGGACAGCAGGTGTGAGGATGGAGCAGCTCCTTCAGTCCAGGGTGCTGGAGGTGGAAAGGGCCCCTGGTCACATTGGACCCATGGCCGGTGGTGTCCCTGTACCCAGGGGTGGTCCCCAGTGCCATGCGATCCCACTGACCGCCCCGTACCGCTCTCTGAGTGCGGGCAGCAGAGGGCAGCGTCTCGGTGCTTGGTCCCTTCCTGACCTCCGGCGTCTTTGGGGAGCGGAGCGGCTTCTGATGCGGGTGCTTCCCGTGCAGCCGCAACGCCTCTGCACCAGAAATAGGACTGGGGGCTCAGCAGCAGCCCCAGGCTGGGACCCCCACCCCATGCATTTCCATCCCTGCACCCACCGGTCAGTGCCACGCTGGGGTTCTTCAGGAGGGGCACAAAGGACTGTGCTGTCTGCTCCTGTGCAGTGCCTGCAGGGATGCACCATTATGCCGCCTATCCCCACTGCGGTGCCCACGGGGACCATGGGACCCTGCACATACCGGGTGCACCAAACTCAACCCTACAGACATAGTAGGTGCCGCGTGCCGGGAGGAAGTCGCTGGCCCTGTCCTGAAAAGTCTTCACCTGGAAGAGCATCTTGGGGCTGCCCAGCTTGTCACACAGGTCGATGGCCTCTGCAAAAGCCACAGTTCGTGGGCACAGCATCCCACCCCAGTGTGCCCACCCGCTGCCCCCTGTGCTCACCATTGGGGGGGACCCCCACTTTGCTGTGCAGGTGAGACAGCAGCAGCAGCACGGGGCAGTCGGTGTTGGCCAGAAAGCTCTGGTTGTCTACAGGAAAACAGTGGTGGCCAAGGGGACCCTGAGCACCAATGGGGTGGCACGGGCTGAGCCTGTGGCTGTAGGGGACTCACCACCGTGGGTGATGTAGATGAACATGATGCTACTGTGGGGATGGGAACGTGGGGCCTGGTGCTGCCCCACAGCGTTTGTGAGGTGGGAGGGGGGTTCTGGGGGCTGGCGTTCTGGAGTTCCTCCCAGTCTTCCCAAAATCATAGAATCACAGAATCATTCAGGTTGAAAAAGACCTCTAGGATCCTTCAGCCCATTCCCAACATGCCCACCAACCATGTCCTTCAGTACCACCTCCCGATAACTCTGGAGCACTCCCAGGGACACCACCATGACTACATCTTTATGTCCCACTGTCCCCATCCCATTTCACTGCCTGATTGCTCTTTCAGAGAACAGTGTTTTCCTAATATCCAACCCAAAATGAGACCAGTCAAGACCAAAGCGCAGCAAAGCTTTATTGCAGCTGGAAGCTGCAAGTTGGAAACTCACAGTGCAAGCAAGCAAGTGGCCAGGCTTGTGCATGCCCAGGCTTATGCATGCCCAGGCTTGTGCATGCCCATTGTACAACTGCAGCTGGGGTGACACTGTGGCTTGTCCCCTCGGGGTGGCTCTCGGTGCTGTGCATGTCTATTGGTGCTCTGTACCTCTGGCTGGTGGCTCTTGCCTGCTCCACCACTGCCTGCTGCCCTTCCTGCCCATTGCCACTGGGCTGTGAGCACAGCCATGGTGAGGAGCAAGGCTGGGGTCCCCTGGGCACTTGGCACGGTGGGAGCAGGAAGAAGCATGTTTTGGGGGAGCGGTGCCAGCATCATGCTCCCACGTAGCTGTTCTTGTAGGGGCCACGCTCCTGGGGGCCAGGCATCCCTGGTGGGCGGGTGCTATTGTCTTGAAGGGGCTCGTAGCCCCCCTTGGAGGGCAGCTCGCTCACGTGGCAGATGCTCTCACTGTAGTTGGGCTTGAAACTCTCCACCACATCTTTAGGGACTCCGACCCATTCCTCGAGGAACAGAGCGGGGTGAGAGGGGTCGGGAGCTGCCACCAGCTGGGTGGTGTAGTGGGCCAGGGTAGTCGCCTTACCTGGAAGTCGCCGTTGTGGGTGATGAAGAGATCGTCGAAGTTCTTGCTGGGGTTGGGGATTCGGGGCATGATGATGACCCACACCCTGCATGGGAGCAGAGAGGTGTCAGAGGGGCTGCCTCACACCGCCCCACACCGTCCAGCCATGCACACACCTTTCCATGCGCACCAGCAGCACCACCAGGACCAGCAGCAGCAGGCAGGAGGCGACGGGGATCAGTACTGTGTGGATCCAGAACCACTGCAGCTGCTCCTCCACCACACCTGCAGTGAGCCAGGGGGACACTGTGAGGACACTGCGGGGATGCCGTGGGGACCCTGGGGGCTCAGGACCGCTCCTACCCTTGCTGGTGGAGTTGCTGCCCCAGAATACAGGCACACTCCACTCGCTCCACAGCTGGGTGCTGCCACAATAATTGTTGATCTTGCTGCGCACATAGAAGGTGTAGTATTTCTCATAGTCCACGCTGGGGAAGGAGAAGATGTCTCCTTTCACCTCCTGCTTCTGCAGAGAGAGGAGGGGTGGGTGGTGAGAGCCGGCGCTGCGTGGCCGGGGGCAGGCACGGTGCGGGGGCTGTCACCGTCCAGCTGGTGTCCTTGTTGCTCTTGTACTTGACGACGTGCTCCAAGCAGTGTGCCTTGGGGTAGGGCGAGCTCCAGGTGAGCTGCAGCTGGTTGCTGCTCATGTTGCGGATGGTCAGGTTGACGGGCGCGTCTGGTTTCACTGCAAAGCACAGGAGGTGCCCGGTGAGCGTTGTTCTCAAGGCCCAGTGGCCCCGCTGTCCTGAGGACCATGGGTGTCCCCACGCCACCACGTACCGAGGTTCTGCAGCTCCATGCGATCGCTGGGGATCTCCAGGGTCTGTCCGTCAAGGCTGGTGTTGACGCGGACATGGAAGGGCTGGAATTGGATGATCTCACTCTGCTTGAAGCGGCAGCCGATGCGCACACCGCTCTCCCACAGGTACTGCTGGCACTCCACCACGGGCGACCTGTTCTCATACCTGCACACGGCAGTCACGGGGCTGCTTGAACCCTGTGCACTCCTCCCAGATCCCCTCCCAGTGCTTCCCATCCCCACGGGGCTGCAGGTGGAGCCTCCAGCCCCAGGCACCCACCAGTAATAGAGGGAGTAGTTGGCTGTCAGCGTCTGCCCGCTGCCCCATGTGCAGTTCATGTACTCCTCATTGAACAGGATGCACTCCACCCCTGGAATCATTCAGGTTGGAAAAGACCTCTCAGATCCCCAAGTCCAACCCCAGCCCACCCCAACATGACCACCACCACGTCTTTCAGTGCCACGTCCCCACAGTTCTGGAGAACCTTGGTGATCCCAACACTCCCTGGGCAGCCCAGCTCAGCTCCCAGAGCCCATCCCGAGGAGCCCACAGCTCGGCGCTGTGGTTATGGCAGGATGCTGCGCTCAGCTGCTTTGCCAGAGGAAATGCGTGTTTACCATTTTGTAACGCACAGCAAATGGTGGAGCTGAGCAAACGAGCGCCGCTTTGGGATGGAAACTGGGTACGTGACCAACAGTCAAGAAGTGACTTCTTCCAAGAAGTGACTTCTTGGAAGTCCAGAAGTGACTGCTATTCCAGCAGATAGCAGCGGGCACAGAGGAGCCATCCACCCCCGTCCCCTGCCTACGTGCGCACCGCTGACACCGCAGTAATGCAAATGGAGGCCAGCGCAGATCTGCTGACCACAGCTCAGCCTGGCTGACACACAGGGCTGATCCAACCTTTGCCCGGCCCTCCTGCAGCCCCCCGGCATCCGAAGGGCTCTCCTCCTGCATTGCCTGGGGCGCTCACAGCCGGATGCTCAGCCACGAGGCTGCCCCAATGGCCAGGCCCACAGCTGCAGGGCTGAGAGCCCCGGGGCTGTACCCACGGGGCCCAACCATACCCACATAAAGGGCGAGCACCCTCAGAGCCAGCGACAGCAGCAGTGCCGCAGCACCGAGCCAGGGGCACAGACACGCACCACTGAGGTCACACAGGCCCACATGGCCCCACATGCCATCCTCAGCCACCATCACTGCGCAGCAATTTCCCCCATCCCCACCACCCATAGGGCACTGCAGTCATCCCCCCCTTACCTGTGGGGCTGGTGGCTGTGGCCAGGCAGGTGCCCAGCCCCAAAAGAAGGATGGGCACGAGCAAAGCCCTGGGCACCGCCATGGCGCGATGCTCGGTGTGTGGCCCGCCTTGTGTGGCTCACAGCTTCCGCACCACCACCACTTCCTGACCCACAGCAACACCCACCCCAACAGGGCCGCGCCACCCTTCCTGCTGAGCTCCACGGCTCCAAGCCCCACGACTTGCCCCACGGCTTGCCCCACGGGGGTCCTGCAGTTCTTCCTGCCCTTCGCCCCAATGGGGCTGTCCCACAGGAGCAGGTCCCCTGCCCACAGCCCAACCCTGGGGGCTGTCCCAGGGGGCAGACGTGGGGACACAGCCACGGAGGGGCCGCTTGGGCTGCCCCGTGGCCATACGGGCAGCGATGGGGCTGAGGAGGTTTAGACGTTGTGCTGAGGGACGTGGTTTAGTGAGAACTATTGGCGGTAGGTGGGCGGTTGGGCTGGATGATCTTGTAGGTCTTCTCCAACCTTGGTGATTCCATGATTCTATGGCCGGGGGGCAGCTGAGGGCACTGAAGGGAGGGCAGCGAGGGGACACTGCTGGGGGAGCCGCGGTGCGACTGGGGGCATTCGGAGCACCGGGGGCACAGCGCGGCAACCACCAACTGCCCCGTGGAGAGAAACGGGGCAGGAGTGCGGTCACGTGATCCCGGCATTTCCGCCAGGGGGCGCCGGGCGCATCTCGACTATCTTCGGCCTTTTCCGCCCTCCGTTCGGCGCAGGCTCGGGTTCTCCCCTTCGGCATTCTTCGCCTTTCCTCGTCTCGGCTTCGGGACTCTCCGGCGCCGCTCGTTTCTCTCCGCTAGCCGTCGGGCGACGCAGGCGCAGCGGCGGGCGGCCCGGCGCTCCTTGTTGCGGCCCGGCCGGCCCTGCCCGCCCGGGATGGCGGCCTTCGGCGTCCTCAGCTACGAGCACCGCCCGCTCAAGCGCCCGCGCCTCGGCCCGCCCGACGTGTACCCGCAGGACCCCAAGCAGAAGGAGGTGCGGGGTGGGGGGGAGGCCGCGGGGCGGGGCAGCCCCTCGGGGCCGGAGCGGGGGTCGGGGCCGGGCCCTGTCAGCCCCTGGGGCCGGGCGCTGACCGCTCTTCCTTCCCCCGCAGGATGAGCTGACGGCCCTGAACGTGAAGCAGGGCTTCAACAACCAGCCCGCCGTCTCCGGGGACGAGCACGGCAGCGCCAAGAACGTCAATTTCAACCCGGCCAAGGTGAGAGCGAGCCCCGGGGCTGCCCTGGGCGCTGGAGCGGGGCTCCGACCTGCCCTGTGTGCCAGCGCGTGTCTGCATGCACTGCCCCTGGAGCACAGGGCTGCGGGATCAGCGGCAAGAAAGTTCATCAGCGTGGGTTTGGTGGCGTCATTGCTATGGGAGAGGAGATGTGAGGGTTCCTGAGACATCTGGGGATGGAAATGTGGGGTTACATAACGGCCTTCTGCTTCATGCTCTCGAAATCGAGGCGTTAACTGCCCTGCCTGCCTTACAGGGGTTGGTGGGGAGCTGCTCCTTCTGCTGAGCTGCTGCCCTGGCCTCCTGCTTTGGGGCAGCAGCTGTGGCAGTGTGAAGTGTCGCTCACCCATCTTGGTTCTGAGAGCATTGGCATCCAGCGTTTCTTATAGTGACTGTCTGCTAACAAGTGGGGAAAAAAGACTTGGTAGCTCTTACCTGCCTTTCTGTGACCTTTCTCTGCCTCTGTCAGCTAGCAAGCCTAGGTGCTAGGAAAAGTTCCTTCTCCAAGAGAGCAATGATGCATTGGCGCAGCTGCCCAGGGTGCGGTGGCGTCACCGTCCCTAGAAGTGCTCCACTGCCATGGGGACGTGGCACTGAGGGATGTGGTGATGGGCATGGTGGGGTGGGTTGGGTTTGGGGATCTGAGAGATCTTTTCCAGCCTTGATTCTATGAAGCGTTCTTCTCTTTATAACAAAGGAAATTATTCATGGCTTTTTGTGTTTCAGAAGTTCATAACCATTGAGACTTCTGGTTGGAAGCTCAGATGGAATTTTAAGCACGCTGAGAAGATGACTGGGCTACGAAATGCAATTTATCCTTTTTTTTTTTTTTTTTCCTCTTCTTGCTCCAGATCAGTTCAAACTTCAGCAGTATTATTGCAGAAAAGCTGCGGTGCAATACACTGCCAGACACAGGAAGAAGGAAACCCCAGGTGAATCAGAAGGACAACTTCTGGCTGGTGACAGCGCGTTCACAGAGTGCCATAAACAACTGGTTCACGGATCTGGCTGGAACAAAGCCCCTCACTCACCTCGCCAAGAAGGTACGTTACAGGAGGGGTTGCTTGTCAGGGCAGAGCACTGGCTCTGTGCTTGGTGTTGAAGTATTTGATTGCTATTTGGAAGAGTTTTTCGAAATGTTCTGCTTAAAGAGCATCTCCAGGGTGTGTATTGCACTGCTTGTGGTCTCCTCACTAAAATAATGGTCCTTTGTTATTTGGAGGTCAGGTTCATCTTTGTCTCTTGTCCTGTGTGGTGTGACCGATTCACCTTAAAGCTCTGATCTATTTCGGAAGAGCTGCTGCTGCTCTTGCCTTTGGTCTGTTGTTTAGATGAGGAGGGATTTACAAGTTCTCAAAAATCATAGTGAGTATTATTGGAAATGATCAGCTGAGTGACTTCCCAGATTTCTGTTGCAGCGATGTGTGTTTCTGTTTTTAAGCTGTGGGGAGTACGTGTGTTAGCCTGGCTGAGACCAGACCACAAAGCATTCCTGGTCTGTGGGACCTAGGGCCAGATATTGCCCTGGCTGCCCTGAATTCTGTAAAATAGAGAGGTAAGGTCCTGCTCTGCTGTTTCCTAGGGCCTGATAACAAGGAGAGCTGACTGTCTTTCAGGGTAAGCCTGTAAACAGGAGCTTAGGAATCTACTTTGTGTTGTGGAAAAACATAATTTGCAGTTGCAAAATAGTGGCAGGGAGCATAGTGTAGCAGCTGGAGCCTGCCTGACCCTTGGAATTCTGCATCAGTCCTGGGAAAATAAAATCACTGGGTTTCCCCACAATCTGTTTCTTAATAGACTTAGTCCCTTTATCTTTCTTTGTATGTTGGCTGTCGATGTCCTGAGGTCATTGTGAAAATGTAAGGCTTTGGAGGTCTCTCCCAGTTTCCTGCATTGGGCTCCTTTGGTTTTCATGGACGTAGGCACAAAAACAGCTGCAGCTGGTAGCCAAGCAGTCTGTGTCATTGAGGCAGCAGAGAATAATTGGGAAGAATGTAAGAAACACAGCGAGTTAGTAATTCAACAGTTGGTAGTTTAGGGAACTTGAAATACCTACCCAGTGTGTCCGTGCTCTCTGATTGTGTCTCAGACCTCTGTGAACACATGCATGCTTCTGCCCTCCATAGCATCCCACAGAAGTGAACTCCACTGCTGGACTTCTTTCTGTGATGTGTTATCAATTCCTGTTCTACAAGTCCGCAGTTTGACGATTTCATTGATGTTCTCCAAAGTCTTGAATTTTCAGTCTTGAATTATTGAATTCCTTCCTGCTGTGGTATTCGATTCCCTGTTTCTCACGGTCTTCTGTTGGCCGCTTGTGATATTACAAGCCTTTCGTAACCATTCAGTTCTGTTTACAAAACGAAGAGTCCTCTCTTCAATCTGTCCTCATACAGCAAATGCTTGTGCTTCTGACTCAGTCCCTACCTTGTACCTTTTGTAGTTGTTTACGTCATCTCTGGAGGACATCCTCAAAGCTGTTTGCAGGATTCACAGTGAGGATTTACGGTGATGTAATTATGTTTTCTGGCTTCTTTCGTTTTGCTTTGTCTTTGTTTATACTGAAATGCTGCTCTGGTGCTGTCGCTTTCTGACCAAAGGTGAATTCCCACAAGATGCAGAGCAGCACAGTGTGTTTTTCCCCTGCACAGGTGGCAATCCCTGCAGTGTGTGGGGTTGAACTGGAATGGTTCCTGTCCACATTAGTGGTTGTGATTTCCCCCCCGCCTCCATTGTTACAGGTACCCATCTTTAGCAAAAAGGAAGAGGTCTTTGGCTATTTGGCAAAATACACCGTTCCAGTCATGAGAGCAGCCTGGCTCATCAAAATGACCTGTGCCTATTATGCTGCCATCACAGAAACCAAGGTGAAAAAGCGGCACGTCATCGATCCCTTCATCGGTAAGCACTTTGTGTGGAGCTCTGGGTTTGTCCATTCCAGGTGTTTCCTGCACTTGAACAGTAGGAGGTAACCTGGAAATCAACATAAATTTGTTTCCTGCTGATAAATCCTGGTGTTTTAATATGCAAAACTGTCTAAAACTACAGAGCCCGCTTGGGAGAGTGCTCTGTTGGAAAAATAAGTTTTAGCAGCAAGAAATGCTTCCTTAAAGCCTACTTCTTTCTCTCCCTTTCCTTCTCTAAACTCCCTGTTAAGTTCTGCTGTGCTCCTTTGCTGCGTAACCTCTTTTCTTACCCTACAAAGACTGCAGATGTTATCACTTAACTGTAATTGATTATCTTCTTCTCGAGTGGGTGAGTATGTTGCCCAGAAAATGACAGTATGTTATTCCTTGTTTGCGTGTCCAGTTTCATTAAGCCTTGCTGGATCCCGCACCTGACGTCCTTTGCATTCTGGCCCATTCCAGATTGCTGCAGTGTAGGAGGGTTTCTGTTTTCTGGTTCTTATGGCTGTCACCACTGGACCTGCCCAAACTCCCCTGAAAAGCAGCATTAGCAACTGGATTATCCTTTTCTTTCTTGCTTATCTCTGGTATATGCTTGAATGCTGGTGGCTTTGTTGGATATATTGATTCCATTCATTGTCCTGTTTGTTTGTCCAGCTGCTGACCCTTTAAGTCTTCTTTGTTTCAAGCTGTTGTATATTTTGTCATGTTTGTTTTTATCATCTGCGTTGTCGTGGAGGATTCTAATCACACTGTCATTTCGTGCACTGAGTTTCTCTCTTATATAGTTAAATTTTCATAAAAAATAATTAATATTAAAGGAAAAAAAAAAAAAGGTGATCATAGGTTTGCACTTGTAGCTGAAATAGATTGAAAATGAGTCAGAGCTGAAGTGTTTCTGCTGTCTGGCAGGCGATTGAGGATGCTCAAACAGGCCGGCCTAATGCTGCTCTGTACTGGAAAGCATCTCTTGTCTGCTTGCTGGTTCTCAATAACAAATGTTGAGAAATGGATCTTCGCATCTTTTCTTGTACAAAGTGAATTCCTACCCCGCCTCCCAAGCTCAGATCTTTTTTCTTGCATTCCTTATTCTGTGGTTGCCCCTTTCTCACTGTTGCTCCCTGTCCAAAAGCAATGATAGTATGTGACACTTTTCTTTCTTTGTCTTTCACTGTTTTCATATGAGAGGAACCCCTCTGGATTCCCACCTGGACATCGGCCTGTTCCTTGATTCTTTTCCTTCTGTTTGCTGCTGCACTCGTTGCTAACCTGTTTCATTTCTCCAGAATGGACGCAGATCATCACCAAGTACCTGTCCGAGCAGCTGCAGAAAATCGCGGAGTTTTACAGGCAGCTCCCAGGGCAAAGCTGTGGGTCCCCAGCTGGGCCAATGCCCCAGGAGGTGGAACAAGCTTTGAAGCAGTGGGACTACAATGAGAAACTTGCGATGTTCATGTTCCAGGTGAGGGGCTGTGGAGGGGGCTGTGTGTGTGAGCAGAAAGGACTAGGGAGCGTATGCAGAGTGACTTATTTTTTCACAAGGTTCTCTTTCTATGAATAGACTCCTATGGGTTAATGTAGCTCAGAGCTCAGTAGTAGAACAAGAACAATACAGAACTGTGCAAATCTCTCGAGTTATTTGTGGTATCAGTAGGCAAGCAGTTGCTGCCGCTCCGTGATACCTTGGTTGAGAGTAGCTTCATCTTTTGTGCGTTCGCTCTGTCTTTGTGCAGGACGGCATGCTGGACCGGCACGAATTCCTGACGTGGGTGCTTGAGTGCTTTGAGAAGATACGGTCAGGAGAGGATGAATTTCTGAAAATGCTCCTACCCCTGCTGCTGCGGGTGAGAAGCACACACTGCTCCAGGAGGGCACTGATTTGTCTGTTGTCAGTACGCTCCTGACTAAGGGGTGGTGAGCTGTTTTTTACTGTACATACTAGGGAGTGTCCTTCTGCTGGAGCATCGTTCTTAGCTAATGCAAGGACTTCTTTTTAATCCTGCTTTTTCTTTTTTCTGTTTTTTCTTTCTCCTGCACTCTGTTTCCCTTCATTAAACCTGGTAATCCCTGCCCATGTCATACCTGTGATAGTCGGACTCCTGGCACCACTACAAAGCAGTACTGCACCATGTACAGTTTTGGGAGGGTCAAGGATTTCTCCTGTGTTGCTTGTAATGAGGACTTTCTTACCTCGCTGTTTCCTACAGTACTCTGGAGAGTTTGTGCAGTCTGCCTACCTGTCCAGACGTCTGGCCTACTTCTGCACCCGCAGGCTTGCTATGCAGCTGGATGGTGCTGGTGGGCACCCACCCCACATCCTGTCTACGCAGACGGGGAATGCTCTTCCTTCAACTCCCACCCCTCAGCCTGCTACAGGGAATCCTCCTCCCAGCCCTTTTAGCGACTTACTGCTGTGCCCCCAGCACCGACCAGTGGTGTATGGGCTCAGCTGCATCCTCCAGGTAGGTCTGAGTAGTAGCTGATGACAGCAGGGTCAGCAGGAACAATTCATATTGTATGCCATCCCAGGAAGAAATCATTACAGCCAGAGACAGTAAATTCCTGAGTGCGGAAGCTTCAAACTGTGAGTTGTCAAAGGGCAAGTATTTGCTGATGTGTTACAGAGTGTTAGTTCCAGACTTCAGTGCAGCAGCGATGCCCTTGACTGACTTGTGTAAGAAGAGCAGAGCCTTTTGCTCTGTTTACATGTGCCTCACGTGGCTGGGAATGCTTTGCAAGAAATGAGAGTAAGAGAGAAAAGGACGTTTTTCCTACTGTTGTGTGTGTGTGTCATTAACAAGTTGTCAGCTAGGAAATGAAGTTGTGCCAGAAATGAAGAGCAGCACTTGGCAATTTTATTTTAAACCACCAAAACAAAAAATGTCAACCAAAACAAACAAACAAAACCCCACGAAAGACCAACTCTCCCACCTTTTTACATGAAGAAGCTTTAACTGTTGAACCAGACCACACTCTCAGAAGTGACAGCTGAGTAGAAAAAGGCATGGCTCTGAACTCCTGTCTTTATGCTTGGAATTAAGCCTTGCCTCACAGTGAAAGAGCAAGGCTGCTGAAGTCTCAATGATAGTTATGTTTGAAGGGCAGTTACTATTGTGTAATGCTGTACTTTGTGTCAGAGGGAGATAGGTGAGATCTGTTCAGTGTAGTTGTTCATGTTTGTGTTTTTCTCCTTCGAGGGGAGTTGCATGGTCAGGTGGATCCCTATGCAAGCACTGGAGATTGTCCCCTTCCAAGGGAGCAAAGGAGCATGTTAAAGCAGAGAAGCTTCCAGAGAGTGCAGGATGGAGCAGGAGGTGGAAAGGAAGAGAGCACAGAGCTCGAGAACCTGCAGCTCAACAGAAAAACTGAGCTCAGGGAGCCCTGACAGGATCAAGAAGCAACCAGCCAGCTCACAAAGAGGATAGAAAGAAAATTCCTAGCTGACTAGAAGTAAGATTCCTTCTGTAAGAGTTTAGAGAGCAAGGCGTGGGTTATAAATAACCCCTTTGTATTTCTGCTAAGCCTTTCTTAGTCACTTTCATTTTAAAATGTTACTGTTCTAGTTTCTGTATGGTAAAACACTGCTTTTTGAATATGGAAGTCCTGTGTTTGGAAGCTCACTGTAGGGAAAACGTGAGTATGTATACACCTCCAAGGTTTGGCTGGTTTAAAGCCTGTACACAACCTGCTTCAAAAGTTCAATTTCCAATTAGTTAATTAGGGTTGGGTTATATTTATTAGATATCAGAAGAGCTTATCTGAGAAACCATCTACGGATTTTCTGATATGCAGATAGTAAATGAGGCTAAGGCAGAATAAAATCAAATAGCTGGAAGCTGGAGCTGGGTGAAGTCAAGCTGGAAACATGCATTTCTAAGAGTGTATGATCTTACCTTCTGTTCAGATGTCTCAGAGAGTTGATGGATTCTTTGCTTTGAGTGTTTGTAGCAGCCTTTGTTGTTCATCTGAATGCCTGGCTTCTCGTGAGCCAGAAGTTTTAGTGTATCCTAAAAATCATTCATTGAAGTTTCGTCTGTGTGGGTGTCTGTGCAAGATCATACAAGAATGAAAACATGTACAAGAGTATTGTTATTATAATTATTAAATAATACAGTGTAATGAATTTAGGTCTGTTGACTCAGTTTTCTTCTCACAGTTGGTGCTTGATGGGGATTGTAAGTCAGTGATGTAAATGCTGCTCTTGGGCCAGGAGAGTTGGCCTTTGTGTTGACAGTGTGAATTGTAAGAAAATGATCTGTTCGGGAGCAGCAGGGAGATCTGCAGTGAAGTGTTGATGCTTGTGGATAACCTGGAACTCCACTCCGGAGTCTTTTCCTTTTAGTTCTCAGTCTTTAGCTTGAAGGGTTTTTCATTCAAAGCTGCAAATAACAACCACCACCAAAAAAAAAACAACCTAGCAAAAACTGAAAAAGAGTAAATGCAACGTGATGAATCCCTGGGAAGTAGGAGAAGGATGTGATTCTGGAGAGAGTAATTTAACTTTGAGTGTTTTGCCCTTGATTTGCTCGATGATACTAAATTGTCTGTTTGTTGCAGAGTATAATTTTGTGTTGCCCAAGTGCCCTCGTGTGGCATTACTCGCTGACTGACAGCAGGATAAAGACTGGCTCTCCGTTGGACCACCTGCCTATAGCCCCATCCAACTTGCCCATGCCAGGAGGGAATTCTGCCTTTACGCAGCAGGTGAGCAGTTTTCAGAAAAGGGAGATCTGGTGGTCCAGGATAATAGCTGTGTTGTAGCTCTTTCAGGGTTTTCTTTTTGTGTTGTGTGATGAGCACAAGCAGAGGTGCTGTCGCACTCCCAGGGAATTAACTGCTCCCATTCTAGTAAGCAAGGTGTTGTCCTTGGAAGATGGGCAAAATCTAACCTTAAGTAGAACTACAGTTGCCTTCTTTGTTTTATGATCGCTTTTTACACAGGACTTCTAAGATGTCCTCTTGAATGTTTACACAAGTCTGGTGCTTCTAGGTTCGTGCAAAGCTCCGTGAAATTGAGCAGCAGATAAAAGAACGTGGCCAAGCTGTGGAGGTTCGTTGGTCCTTTGACAAGTGCCAGGAAACCACAGCAGGTAACTTGCTGTAGGTTAAAGTTTTTCTCCCCTGTTCTATGGGTTATCCTTATAAGCTTTCTGTCTGATTATTTTCTTTATTTTTCCCATGCGCTGGCATTGGTATTCACTGTCAGCCATGAAAAGAACCAAATAGGTCTTCTTTTAGTACAGAATCTTGAGTGAGTCAGTTTCCCTGAGCATAGCAGGAGTATCTGTTACTGGAAGCTGGAAATTTATACCGGAGGACTGTAGTTTGTTATGCTTGCCACGTTCTGATGCTTTCCCTTAACATCTGCTGCTGGCCTCTGAGAGACATGATACTAACCTAGATGGATCCTTTCCTGACTGGTACAGCTTTTTTTAGGCAATCTTCTGAGCAGTGAGCTCTCAGAAACTGTTTTACTGAAGAGTCTCTTGCAGCAGTTGGGAAACATGAACTTCTTTTCTCTTCCAGGTTTCACTATTGGCCGTGTCTTGCACACTTTAGAAGTTCTGGACAGTCACAGCTTTGAAAGATCTGACTTCAGCAACTCCTTGGATTCCTTATATAACAGGATATTTGGGCTGGGTCCAACCAAGGATAGTCATGAGGTACCACCTTGGAACTTTGCTGCTGGGCCCTGTCTTGGAATTGGCTGTGTTCTTGTTATTATATTTCATAGATACTGTCTTGTATCTGTCAAGAGCTGGCTGGGTGATGGCCTATGGCCAAGAGATCCAGATCCTGTTGAAAACAATTTTGTGCAGCCTTAAGTTGGGGAGGTCCTAAAGTGACAGTGAGGGATCGTGCGTTAGTCTCAGTGTATGCTAACAAATGCGCATGAGTTTGAGACAGTCCACACAGCTAATTGAAGAGAGTGACCTATTTATGTTATTCACTGCATTGGTTCTTGGAAGTGAGCTGCAAGGCTGGTAGTTTGCATATTTGGTATAATGCTCTTGAAAAACTGTTTCACTGTATGCCTAAGATTCACGCTTTGTAGATGTGCTGCTGAAAGAGCTGATTTTCTTAAGCAAAGCCAGCATCTGCAGTATTGCCAAAGGATGTGGCTTACCCCATGCTGCAAAGCGGAATCAAACAGAGACAAAGCAGGAAGGCTCTACCTTGGCATCTGCGCCTCATGCTAGGAAGACAGGGATGTACAAACTTCAAGCTGTGCTCTACCAAAAGTGGGCTCTCTGTGACATCCGGCCTAAGGCCTTTCAGCTACCCACCTTTCCTTTTTGACTCACATTCTCACAGTAGTTCTTCCATCTCACCAGATCTCCCCGGATGACGATGCGGTGGTGGCCTTGCTGTGTGAATGGGCTGTCAGCTATAAACGCTCTGGGCGCCACAGGGCTATGGTTGTGGCCAAACTCCTGGAGAAGCGTCAAGCAGAAATAGAGGCTGAGGTAAATCCTTCTTCCTAGAAGGCTAGCAGCAGTAAAGCAGAGCAGAGGTTACCTACCTTCAGTGTGTTGCAACTATGAAAAGCGAAGGCTGATCAACCTCTTAATGCTTGCACTGTTAATTGTGGCATTTGCTCTATCTAACCCAAAGCTGGTTGTAAGTTTTGTTTTCTGTGTTCCATTTTTTGGATGCATCTGAAGACAGTCAGGTGCTTGTGGTGCAGAAGTAGCTGCATGCTTGGCGACTACAGTGTAGCTTACAGAAACCTGTGTGATAGCTTTCCCATAAGTGCAAGCTAGGAATAATCTCTTGCAGGCTTCTTTTTTTTGAGTTTATGAGCATTGAGTTTCTCTTCAGGGACAGTGATTGGTACTTCTGTCTGTTTCTGCAGAGATGTGGGGACTCGGAAGTTGTGGATGAGAAAGGCTCCATCTCGTCAGGCTCTCTCTCAGCAGCCAGTGCTCCTGTCTTTCAGGATGTTCTTATGCAGTTCCTTGACACTCAAGCTCCTATGCTAAGTATGTAATGAGAATTTTTAGTCTCATCATTTCTAGCTTTCCCTCTTTTGCAAATTCTGAACTAGCATACTGTTTTTCTGTATGTAAGTCCTGTACCCATATTATCTCTCTGGCTTCCTTGCAATCCAGAGCATGCTTTGGAGAAGAAGATAATGCAGAAGCCCCTCTGTTAACAGAATGTTCACCAAGAATAAATGAGCGTGGGCTAATTAGGAGTTAATTTGGGCTGAGAACTAGATGGAAGTTTCTAACTCGTAAGTGACAAAGCTCTGAAGTAACCTCTCAGTGTAGTTATTGCAAGCAGATTAATTAAGGGGGGCAGGATACAATTCTGAATGATGTGGGGGACTGTATGTTTGTATACGCTGGGATGGTACTGTCAGTCTGAAGTCCTATACCTCTAAATAAAGAGGTTTTCACTTCTTTATTTGCCACCTGTTGAAGGTGGGCTTTCTGGTTCTGACTTCTGCTGCAGTCTCAGAACTGTGTATCAGTCACTTAGCATGTTGAGATCTTTAGAAACACTTTCTCTGTGGACATAGGTGTGGTGGCTGCTGCTGCTCTTAGCATTACGGAAGAACTCTGATAGCGCTGTCTGCCTTTGCTCTCCTTTCAGCTGATCCTGGGAAGGAGAATGAGAAGGTGGAGTTTTTTAACCTGGTGCTGCTGTTCTGTGAGCTAATCCGACATGATGTCTTCTCTCACAACATCTACATGTGCACACTCATCTCCCGGGGTGATCTTGCCATGGATTCTCATGGACCTCGTCCTCCCTCACCCTTTGATGACCCTGCTGAGGAGCACGACAGGAAGGAGACAGAAGGAAACAGTGGGATCAAGCTAGAGGTGAGAACACAAGATCCGCAGCTCTGCTGTGTGCGTCCTCTTGTTCTGCTTCTCCCCTCTTACCAGCTTTGCAGACTCCTTGCTATTACTTGCTGGAAGATGTACCAGTGACTCATGTTTTTCATTTCCCCAAGCTATTTCCTTAGCACTTCACTTGCAAAAGTAGAGGCTTATGTTTTAAGTGGGTGGAAAGGTCTTGCAGAATGTAATGGGGTAGATAGGAAAATCTTACTCTGAGCAGCATATCAAGTGCTATGCGAGGCCTGTCTGTGTTGTCAGGTGTTTGTAGCATATGTGAGGTTTGAGTTTTGTTTGCCAGGCACCATCCTTGTTGGCAAACTGCTGCCACTGTCCAACATGGAAGTGGGGTGCTGCAGTAAATGAGTCCAGTCTTGTTTCCTGGTGTATTATTGAGATGTAAAGCCGCTCTGTCTTCTCAGGACACAGGTCTTTCTGAGCCCATGGACATTGACCACAATTCCAGCACGATCTTTGATGACATGGAGAAGACGGATTTTTCGGTACGTGCTTGCTTTTTCTGCGTGCTACTCATAAGCAGATGAGTACGTTGTGCTGGCACCAGGGATGGTGTGTGCCTCACTTTTGTGTGGGTTCTCCCTCTCTACTGTAGAGCCAGTATGCTAGGAGTGCCTAACTTGTAAGGTAGCAGACACTGTGAAGAGTTCTTCTTAGCTTCTTTCAGCTGTCTTAATTATGGCATGACCATGTTCCCTAACTGCTTTGTTGTTCTTGCACCTTCTTAGATGTTTTCTCCTCCAATGCATTGTGAATCTAAAGCCAGCCCTTCCCCTGAGAAACCAGATCCTGAAAAGGATGCAAAGCCTCTGCTGAAGGACAAGTCTGCAGAAGGAATGCTAGCATCTCTGTATGACCAGCCTCGGCACATCCAGTATGCAACACACTTTCCTATTCCTCAGGTATGAGACCTGCTCGTAACCCTTTTCCTGCTGCTGCCTTGTGCTCTGATAACCAGGCTGCTGTGTTTCCCTGCAGCACTACTGTAAGCGTGAACCTGACTGAACAGAGTTGAACCTGAGATCTTTCTGTTCCATTACTGGGTGGGTGAGGAGTGCAGTCGTGTTTTTCTGCATTGCTGCAGGAGAGTGATCTACTTAAGGCATCTCTTCACTTACTCCCAGAGCAACTTCTGAGATGAAGCTTTCTTTTTGCTTTTATGAGTTCCAGATGTGAAACAAGATTAAAGCATTCAGCTTGATAGTTGCTAATGCAGTTCTTTCTCTTGGTTCCCCAGGAGGAATCATGCAGTCATGAATGTAACCAACGGTTGGTAGTTCTTTTTGGGGTTGGAAAACAACGGGACGATGCTCGGCATACAATCAAGAAAATAACCAAAGACATCCTAAAAGTTCTGAACAGAAAGAGTACTGCAGAGACAGGTCAGTATTGCTTGAGCCACTCCTTTCTGAGAAAGGAGCGTCTTTCCAGTTGACTGCCTCCTTTGTCTGGAGTCTCACAATGAAAGGATTTCATATGATCTGCAGTGCCTGGTTGGCTGTATCAGTCACTGACTGTCTGGGATGGTGCTCTGTTCTCAAATAATAATGAGCAGCGAATAAGGTTTGTTTCCTCCTGCCTAGATGTGTTTCATTGAATTTACCTTCTTCAGTAGGTGCTTAAGTCATGTCAGTTTCAGAGTGAGACCCTGGCCAAAAACATGGCATTTTCAAACTTTATTTTCTTAAGCTCTACCATTTAAATCTTTGCACAAAAGCAACGAGAACTTTGCCTGTAAATGTTAGGCAAATACCCCAATTCAGTGTAGTGTGCTGTTATGCTAAACATGCTGGTTAGGGTGGCAGGTTTGGATAGCTGTGTCAATACCAATAGGAAGCCTCTCACTTCTATCAGTTGAGAATCTGGCTTCATTTTTCTTTTTCTTTTTGTTAGTCTGATTCTTGAAAGACAACTTGAAACATGGTGTGATTCTTCAAAGGTGGAATGCTCTAACAAGCTTTCAGGCTGAGCCATCTCCGGTCCAGAACAACTGTTCTCACCAGGGAGTCAGTGTTTCTTCTGAATGGGGGGGAATATATTTTCCCCCTTCACTCGGGCTAAACTAGATGTTAGCCCTGCTGTCATTCTCAGGCTAGAAATTCCTCCCTTGACAGTTTATTGTTGTGAATTCAGAATGGTCCTTATCAGCTTTGCGATGGAGGATCAGGTTCTTTGGCTGTGCTGCTTGGCAGTGGCTGGTGTTGCTGAGGGACTGGCATGTGCTGATGACTGATGTCTATTCCCCTTCTGATGAGGAAGGTAGCCCAATGCTGTTTTCTGGTCCTCTCAACTTTTGTAGGTGGAGAGGAAGGCCAGAAGAGGAAAAAGAGCAAGCCAGAAGCATTCCCAACAGCTGAAGATATCTTTGCAAAGTTCCAGCACCTTTCTCACTTTGATCAGCACCAAGTCACATCTCAGGTATGAAAACTTCAAGGCTGCTGTCCTCTTTGGGCCCTGAGTGTGTGTGTCCCTTTGTGTTACTGAGGACAGCTGAGGACAGATGGGGCTGCTGAGGGGCTTCTGCAAGGGGAGATAGTACAGCGTGTCACCTTACACTTGCAGGTATCCCGCAATGTCTTGGAACAGATCACCAGCTTTGCCTTGGGCATGTCCTACCACCTGCCTCTGGTACAGCATGTGCAGTTCATCTTTGACTTGATGGAATATTCACTCAATATCAGTGGTCTTATCGACTTTGCTATCCAGGTAAGCACAGTGCTGAAGTGTTCCATGGGGAATCGGTTCATCAGCCTGAAAGGAAGGAGATATGTGCTGTGATAGCTGGGGTTCTGTTCTGTTGGGGTTCTCTGACCTGTGTCGTGGAGTTGGTCAGAACTGATGGTCATTGCAGTTCTCCTGGGCTGCAGCTGTTAGGAATAGGTTGTTTGCAGCAGGTAGTCTTACGTGTCCTGTTGCAAGGATTATTCTTCCAAAGGTTTCAGGGTTGTTCTCAAAGGATTTACATTGAACCTCTTCAGCAAGGCCTTGTTCTGAGTGAGGAGGGGAATGTCTCTCTCTGGCTAGTTTCCTGCCTTGCTCTCCTGGAAGGATACTTGGTGTGTGACAGCACAGGCTGCCTTCCGGTTCCTGCTAAAATTCTGTTGCTGTTTTATAAGCCTTTGACACTTATCTTCTGAAGCCTTGCTAGGACTGCCAATGGAATTGAGATTAAAAGCCTTAAAAAGGTGGGATCTCCATCTACAGTGAGGCCTGTGCAGGGTGGAAGTACCAGAAAAGCCGTCTGCTACCGTCTATGGCCGTATCTGTCTGACACCCAGGCACTGGCCTGCTCTCTTACTGCCTGAGACACTGTGCCTGAATGCTGAGCACTAGCTGTTCCAGGGTCACATCTCTAGGCAGAAAGCGCATGCCAGTCCCTTTTCCTGGCAGGCCCTATAGAATATGGGTGTGGTGTGCCTGCTCCATCTCTGACCATTCCTTACCCCTGTGGCTGTTGAAGGGTTTTTCTGTCATTGGGTGCAGTTGCTGAATGAACTGAGCGTGGTGGAGGCAGAACTGCTGTTGAAATCCTCCGACCTTGTTGGCAGCTACACCACCAGCTTGTGCCTGTGCATCGTGGCTGTGCTGCGGCACTACCATTCCTGCCTTATACTGAACCAGGACCAGATGGCTCAGGTCTTTGAAGGGTAAGGGAACCTTCCCATCATCACGTGGAAGGGACTTATAAAGGGCAGGGATGTATCTTTGTTCTAAGAAGTAGCAGCTTTATGCTTGAGGGTTCAGCTCACAGAATTTGAGGGGAAAGGGATTTGTTGCCCAGTTAGCACTGCTGCTCTGAACTCTGTGTAACAAGTCTGTATTCCTTCAGATTTTCTTTTTATATTGCTGCAGCTTTTTTTGTCTCTATACAGTCTGTGTGGGGTGGTGAAACATGGCATGAACCGCTCGGATGGCTCCTCAGCAGAGCGCTGTATCCTGGCCTATCTCTACGACCTGTATACCTCCTGCAGTCACCTGAAAAGTAAATTTGGGGAGCTTTTTAGGTGAGTCTGAGGCAGGTGGAGTGCTGTGGATGCCTGCCACCTGGTGTTAAGCTTTGTGTGTGATCTTGTTTGGTGGAACGGTCTGAGGGATGCTCTCAGTGAGGACCAGAAGTTTTGGGATGAGTGCCTATTTGTCTTCTCCCTCAGCCCTTGCTCTCTATTAGTGTTTCAGTGCAGGTGTTTGGCAGGGATATCTAAGCTCAGGTGTTACCCCTGTTGAGGGGCTGTAAGAGTTGCTTGTGCCTTGGTGTGGGCTGGCTGGGCTCCTGGCTGCTGAGTGCCTTTTAAAGTCTTTTTTTGACAGAATTGAAAGCAGGAGGAAGTGCATTGGAGTTCTGCACAGCAGCCATCACACAGATGGAAATGAGAAACATGATATCGGCGTAACTGTATTCCCAAAAGCTATTCGGCAAGCCTTTAATGTAAACAGCTACAGATAAAAGGGAATGTCCTCTTGCAGGCAAACAATGGATTGGATGTTGAGGCAAGGAGTAGGAAGAAGTTTCATTTTTGAGGGTGATCCTTCTCTGAAGAAGCCCCACAGGACTCTGTTAGTGCTTGTGTTCTTCAGCATATCAAAGGTTGTCTGAATGCTGATATCAAAGTTTTTGATACAACTGTTATCAATCACATGAAATTCTAAGTGCCTGCAAGTCAGTAGAGCCCAATAATGACGACTGGATGATAAACTGGCAGGTGAAATGTACTGTCATTAGACAAAATAATGCACGTAGGATCATCCTCATTGCCTCCCTAGCCCTACAGAGCAATGGATATATATTACCACTCAGGTAAATGATCTTGTGATTGTGGTAAATACATCAGTGAAAATGTCTTCTCAGTGTTAGGAGCAGTCAAAAAGCAAATGAAATGTTAGTTACTGTTTGAGAAGAAATGGGAGAACAGAATGGAGGGCATCGTTGGGCTCATATAAATCATATAAATCATGGTGCAATTGTTTCTTTTGTTTTTTGGGAACCTGATTCCAAAAAACACATGGTAAGGTTGGGTGTGAGGGGTGGTGTGTGGATGGATGAGAGGTGGTTTGAAATGTGGTTTGAACATGCCTGTCTTGCTCTTAAGCTCTTGTGGGCGTCGACTGTGTGGACACCAAATTATTCCAAGTACTCTCACAATAAAGAGGCACCTCATCTGTGCGAGTCTTTGTGGTACAAACTGATCTCTACGCAGTCTTGCCCAAGGCTGTGTTTATCTTACATGGGATTGCTTTTATCAGAGTTCAATGGAAACAGGGTTGGGTTTTTTCTGTGCTCCTAATCTTCTTTCTTGTCCTGTTTAGTGACTTCTGCTCCAAGGTGAAGAACACAATCTACTGCAACGTTGAGCCGTCTGATTCCAACATGCTATGGGAACCAGAGTTCATGATTGACACTATTGAAAATCCATCTGCACATAACTTCACATACACCAACCTGGGCAAGAGCCTAAATGAAAACCCAGCAAACCGCTACAGTTTTGTCTGTAATGCACTTATGCATGTGTGTGTGGGGCACCATGATCCAGACAGGTAAGAAGCAGAGCTTTCGTGGTCCTCTTGAGACATACGAATCTTTAGGTGGGGATAAGGAAGACAGTAACCTTTGTTTGGCTGTCTTGGGGAGAAAGGAAGAAGGAGCCAAAGCTGACGTGCCTTAGAGAATCGCTCTCCAGCTGTGTGCGTGAGTAGCAGTGTTGACCTTCTGCTTTTTTGTTATTTATTTACTTAACAGGGTGAATGACATCGCCATCCTGTGTGCTGAACTGACTGGTTACTGCAAGTCTCTAAGCGCCGAGTGGCTGGGTGTGCTTAAAGCTTTGTGCTGTTCCTCCAATAATGGGACCTGTGGTTTCAATGATCTCCTCTGCAATGTTGATGCAAGTGCAAACATTTGAAAGGGGGAAAGGAATTGAATCGGGAGTGAAGGGATCCATCGGGAGGAGGTGGAAATGAACAAGGGATGGAAGCTTTGCCTTCTGAGGACGGGGAAAAGGCTTTTAATGCCAGAGCTACCGTTTGGTGCTTATTGCAGCCTGGGCTGATCCTGAGGTTGTGGGTGCTTCCTCTGCTAGCTCCTAGTTAGGCTCAGGAATTTCTGACAGAGGGGATGAGGCAGAGTCTGTTGTGATCACGGGCTGATCTCTCTTCCAGGTCAGTGACTTATCTTTCCATGACTCCTTGGCCACCTTTGTTGCCATTCTCATTGCCCGGCAGTGCTTGCTGCTGGAGGACCTCATTCGCTGTGCTGCTATCCCTTCACTCCTCAATGCTGGTAAGTGCATCCCTACAGAAAGCTGGTGTTGCTCCCAGTGCTGGCACAAGAGGCTGTGCTTAGTGAACCCCATAGTTATGAAACTTGCCTCCAATTCTTATAGTATAGTAGTTGAAAATTGAATATTTTGCTTTGGAGAGTTTCTGGCCTTCTGTTTCCCTTCAAAAACTGTTAACACTAAGGTTTTTCAAGATCTCGCTATGTGGAGTTTGTGCAAAAGCTGAACTCGGTGTGGGCTGATGTGTTCAGCTACACTGCCTGACCAGTGCACTCAGCCCTGAATTCCAGCAGAGCAGTTCCTGCTGCTGTGGTGAGATTCAAGTTAGCATTTTGGCTACAGCAGCCAGCTGACCACTTGAGCCCCATGGTGCCAAAGCCACTCTGCCTCATTCTGACACCAGCCTTCCCGGTTTGCTCTGGGGATTGCAGCATCCAAGATCTGACAGGGTGAAGCAGGAAAGATGGAGCAAAGAGAATACAGTGCGTGTCACTGGGGATAATACTGATGTGTTTGCTCACTTGCATGTTAATTGCTGCACATGCTCCCTATCTGCAAATACAGTAAAGCTGCTGCAGCCTCTCAACTGGCTGCTCCAGGGCAGTGCACTATGAATAGCTTTTGGATTCAGAGTCAGCTGTCCCAGCACTTAAGAAATCTCAGTTGACTGTTTTCTTTACATAGCCTGCAGTGAACAGGACTCTGAACCAGGAGCACGTTTGACCTGCCGGATTTTACTCCATCTGTTTAAGACTCCGCAGCTGAACCCATGCCAGCAAGATGGCAGTAAGTGAATGAAAGTGAAGTCTTCATTTATCGTGAAAGTACGGAGGCTCTCACACCCCAAGAAAAGAGATGCTGGACCCTATGATTAGAGATCATGACCTGCCTGCTTAGAATGAAGCAGGCAAAGCCTCATACACTGCTTTCTGCAGAGGACAAAGAACAATATCCTTCCATTTATGTCACTCCGTGGTAGCCTGGCATGGTGGGGGTGGAGGCTCTGGAGGCCAGTAACCCACCAGTAGAGGTGGCTTTGCTGTCACTGAGCCATTAGAGTAATGATCACTTTTTTCCTTTTTCTTGTCTAGAGCATTGTAGACCCTCTTAGCTTGGTGCCAGAAGCTGTTATTTTACATCGCTCCCTTTTTGTCTGATGATGGAACCAGTCCAGGAAGCTGTTTTTGGCTCCTCATCAGTATCTTTATAGCTCAGATCTCTAAATCCAACCCATGTTCTAGGTTAGGGTACTGTTGGAGTTCATGTCACAAGCACTGCTCCCCATTTGGATTTCGTGGTTCAGTTGTCACGGCATGATTGGCACTATGCTGCGTGAAGCTTAATTAAATTGACCCCATGTTACAGCTGAAAAAAGGACTAGCCTCAGGATTCTCTGCGTTTGATTCTGTGGTACTGGCTTGTGCACAATACAAGCAGCTCTGGAGTCTGTGCCTTTCTTTCTTCCCAAGTATTGCCCTTCCCTATTGTCCTCTTTGCAGACAAACCCACGGTGGGAATCCGTTCTTCTTGTGACCGTCACTTACTGGCAGCTTCCCAGAATCGTATTGTGGATGGAGCAGTCTTTGCAGTTCTGAAGGCTGTCTTTGTTCTGGGTGTGTACCTGAATGTTTTGGGGAGGCTGTGGGAGATGGTGCTTTTCGACACAGGGGTAGATGTGCTGGCTGTAAAGAAGACCAGAGGGGATCTGCTTTCTTGTGTGTACAGAGAGATCGCTGGTTTCAGGAAGTTTTCAAAAGCTCAGGGTGTTTTGGGGGTCAGGCTTTGGGTTTGGCGTTGATGGTTAAGTAATGCTTGCCTTTTCCTTGCAGGAGATGCAGAACTGAAAGGCTCTGGCTTTTCCCACCCTGGAGGTGTCGATGATCTGATGGATGATGAGCTGGGTACCAGGAAGGCTGGTGGTCGGGTAGTAACTGTAGAAACAGCTAGCCTGGATATTTATGCCAAGTATGTACTGAGGAGCATCTGTCAACAGGTGAGTCTGTCCCATCTCTGAGCTTGTCCTTATCCCTGCTGCAGACAGATGCACCCTATCTGGCTTTTTGCAGTTTGGGCTTCGCAGGTATTTCTGTGAAGCATCAGTAAAGAACTAGATGTGGTTCTGCCAGGTGATGGCGCTAAGGATTGCTCACCAGTACCAAGGGGAGCAGGGAGGAAAAAAAAAAGAAGAGGAAACAGCTCTGAAGAATTAGGTGCTGCAGTATGCAGGGACTGCATATCCCTTTTTAGTCTGGCAGCAGCACAAGGCTCTTGTCCAAGGAGGGGAGTGCTGGGAGCGGTTTGCTGAGATGTGTGCTGGAGGCAAAGAAGATAAGCGTAAGAAAGACAGCTTGTTCAAGTGATAAATTGTGCCTCTCAGAATGCAGCTTAAGTGTTGCTTGCAGCAAGGCTGTTAACGTGTCCCTGGGCTTTGCAGTGCCCTGTTCAGTTAATTAAAGAAACAAAACCAAAAATCTTTTGCTCATCCTTATTCTGACAACATCAGAAATTCTGTTCCTTTGAGGAAAAAAAAATTGATATTTGAAGAACTGAAACTTGGCTGGTGAGATACTTGGTTGCTGACTGGAAAGTCTTTTTACCTCTGCCTAATGAAAATAGGTGCTGAAGGGTATCTTTGGCTGTGGTTAGAGATTTATTATATCAGCAGCAAAGATGCAGTGCTGCAATTTGAAACGCACGTCCGCTTAGTGTGGGGCTGTGCTCATGCTCTGTGATGCAGCTGTTTATTAAATGGCTCATTATGCAGCAATGTTACCGGCTTCCAAGGAAGGATTGGGGCTGCGTGTTTAAGAGCTTAAATACAACATAGTTGGTGCTGCTGAAATCTGACTATAACATTAACAGAAATAGATCATCTCTTGCTGGTTCGAGCCTATGTATGAAGGACTCCCAGCAGGTAGAATGTGTGTGTATGGGAGGGAATAGCAGCGTGCCAGTTACCTACCAATTGCTGGCAGAACTGGTTATGTAAGAATAAGTATTTGAGCGGACACCAGTGAATACCACCAGACTGTGCCAGAGCTCCTGCTATAGAGCTGTGGAGGGTAAGTGAAACGATATGCCCATCACTAGCACCTCCAGTGCAAGCAGGAGATGCTGCAGAACTCGAAGTATCGATTCTGGAGTGGCTGTCAAATGCCTTAAGCCGTAGATGGTGATGTCTCAAACTCAGAAACTGTTGCATCTCATATTCAGTCGTGTATTTTATTAGTCATGAGGGTGGGGTAGAGAAGTAGATTATTAAACCTTATTTCTGCAGGTGCTAATGATTTGTTGTGACCTAACTGCTGGTCTGCCCTTTAGCCTGTTCAGATTAGTAAGCGTAATAGTGATTGACCCTTTGAAAAGATTGATTGTTAGAGCTGTGATAAGCCACGTTGTTGAGAGTATGAACCAAGAGGGAGGTTGAGTCAGTGCTGCTAACTTGAGTCTAATGGTTGGGGTAGTAGAGTTGCCCATAACGCTTGAAAAAGGTTTCACAGTGTGCTCCTGTGAAGAGAGGTGAAGGGCTCTGGTTCAGTAATACAGAGCCTGTGGAGGTGACTGTCTTATAAAGAAATGTTGGAGAGAAAGAGACTGGTGGTCTTTTGAGGACGGAGGTGGTAGTTGACTTTGTACCGGCTTGTGAGATTATCCCAAGAAAATGGATTAGAGATGAGCCCCACTGAATTCCTGTAGAAAGCTGAGCAAGAGGCAAAATGGGTCTTCCCAATGATGTATGTATTATATGCACAAAGAAGGGAGGTTTCAAGAAGAATGGCATAGAGACAGTGGAGGGAAGAAGTGTGATAGGCACTGGAGGGATCAGCAAATCCATACGTATTGGCAAAGCGGAAACTGTCTGTGATGAGGTCCTTCAACTCTTAAGCTGTGCTTGCACAAGGTTTTCAAGTCAGAGACTTTCCCGGTCTTCACGCTTTACTTAGTGCTTAGGCTCTCCTTTCCTCTTCACTTCTCAGTGGAAGAATTCTCTGATTTAGGCTTACTGTGCCGCTGCAGGAGTGTTTAATGTAGTAGTTCTCTGTAGATTTTATTTTCATTAATGAGACTAATTGATTTTCAATATGAAAAAAATCATGCGGTAATGAACACTTCAGGCTAACTGTGAATTATGTAAAGAAGCATCTACCTCTTTTGTTTTGGAAACTGCTACCTGATAATGCATTTAGAGGCAACCAGCTGAAATTGAGAGGCTGACAATAATAGTTTTCTGTCCACCTTCTCATAATTTGTGACTTTATAAACACCTTGCGTTCAGTTAGTTATTTCCCTTCCCAGACAGCAAGAAGCAAGGTGAATGTTCTTCACTAAGGACAGCGATGTGTTTTCTACTACCATTTGAGAGTTAAGAGGTTTGCTTTTCCCTAAGACACCTTCTAGTTTCACCTTAGCTGCAGCCCTGCTGCTGAATTACTTCATTCGGTACAGTTCTAGGACTTGGCTATGCAAGAAATAGATCAAATGAATTTAAGTGATTTCTTCTGACCTTTGGGACCAAGTGGCAGTGTTGATGCAGTCTGGGCATGGCAGTGAGTGTGCAGTGTCAAATCACACTCGTGCTTTATCAAAAGAAACAGCAGCTACCGTGTTCCTCCACTGCTGACTTGTCAAGAGTTGATGTTTCTTTGTTACGATTGCTGTGCTGTGTCCGATGCCGGCTGAGTCAGGATAGTGCGGTTCATGAAGAGAGATAATTACCAGACATTATTGCGTACTGATAAGGTTCTTTTGAGTTTGATGTTTTCCCTGCATCTATCTGATATTGAAAGCAGAAGCATCAGTTTGGTGTGAGACGTGAGTTTGGCTCTTCTAATGCTGCCCTCATCCTGCAGGAGTGGGTAGGTGAGCGATGTCTGAAGTCTCTCTGCGAAGACAGTAATGACTTGCAGGATCCTGTCTTGAGCAGCACACAGGCCCAGAGGCTGATGCAGCTCATCTGTTATCCACACCGACTGCTGGACAATGAGGAAGGAGAAAATCCTCAGCGGCAGAGGATTAAGCGCATCCTACAGGTATGGGCTCCTGACAGAGTCCAGGAATGTCCTAGTAATTGCCTACTCTAGCACTGGAGTAGTGGAGTCCACCCCTCTGAGGGGTAAAGCCCTCTCTGAGGGGTTCTGACAGTTGTTACCGTGGGAGCTGAGGGCACGGCTTGGGGATGTAGCTTGAACTGTGGTAAATATTCATATGAAGTGTGTGTGTGTTGCAGAATCTGGATCAGTGGACCATGAGGCAGTCCTCGCTGGAGCTGCAGCTCATGATTAAGCAGACTGCAAATAATGTGAGTTTTTGCACAGTGGGACTGTGTAGGGCTGTGCATGTGTTGCCGGTGTTGAAGTAGTTGCTTGTGAGGTGGTGGGTTAGTGACCCGACAGAAGCAAGAATAGGGAGAAAATGAAGAGCAGTGCATTCATGAGTCTGGCTTGTGAAAGCCAAGCCTGAGAAGGATGTGAGGAGTCTGAGACCCAAAGAAGAGCATTCATGGGCAAGCTTGCAATCTGGATTTGTACCGATGACTTAGCAGGACTTAACTCTCTTTTCTTTCCTATCTCCAGGAGATGAACTCTTTGTTAGAAAATATAGCCAAGGCCACTATTGAGGTATTCCAGCAGTCAGCAGAGACCAGCTCTGCTAGTTCTGCTGGCAATGGAGTCAACAATATTGGTAGCTCAGCGAGTGCTACCCCAGCCAGCAACAAATCCAAACCCATCCTCAGGTAGGTGTAGTCCCTGTGTGAAGCTGCCTTGTAGACAAGTTTGAACAGAGGTTGGTTCTCAAGCTGGTTTCCTCGTTTTTGTTATCACAGTTCTCTGGAGAGATCAGGAGTGTGGCTGGTGGCCCCTCTGATTGCCAAGCTCCCAACATCAGTGCAAGGCCATGTGCTGAAAGCTGCTGGAGAAGAACTGGAGAAAGGACAACATTTGGGGTCGTCATCCCGCAAAGAACGGGACCGCCAGAAGCAGAAGAGGTGAGTCCTGGGGAGAGGGCAGGCAGTGCTTGCTGTGCTGATCCCACAGCCTGACAGCATAGCTACCTCGCTGTTCTCTCTGCAGCATGTCCCTGCTGAGCCAGCAGCCATTTCTGTCACTGGTGCTGACTTGCTTGAAGGGGCAGGATGAGCAGCGGGAGGGTCTCCTCACCTCTCTGTACAGTCAGGTCCAGCAGGTAAGTGTCTTACTTCTCCTCTCGCTTTCCTCAAGGACACACTCCTTATCAGACAGGCTGCTGTCCTTGGGAACATTGTCTGTCTTTCTTTGCACCCAAAAAGGCAAGTCTTACCCTGGTTGGTGCAGGGTGCATGAGCTGACCATCTTCTCTGAGTCACTGGTCAGCAGAAAGCACCAGCTGCCTTCTGTAAACGTACAGCACGTGAGGTCTGTCCTCTCTTCTAAATCTCCTAGATTGTTACGAATTGGCGAGAAGATCAGTACCAAGATGACTGCAAAGCCAAGCAGCTGATGCATGAGGCCCTGAAGTTACGACTGAATTTGGTAAGCAGTTGCAGAGAAGTTGCATATGGAGTAAAGAATTTTCTCTTTTTCCTTCCTTTTTGGTGTTTTTTTTTTTTTTTTTGAGCACACAAACACTGGAGGGGCTATAATGGTCTTGAAGCAAGGGGTCACCCCTACCACCACAGGGTCTTGAGCCTGGAGTGGCATAGGAATTGTGGGAAAACTTCCTTGTTCCATTGGGCCACAATGAAATCTGCAACCTTGGGCTCCGTTTCAGAGATGTGCCATGCAGATTAGTCACACTATTACTTGTTGTAATGCTTTGGTGCTCCTCCGCAGCATGACAACTTGTGTCTGAGGTTTGTCCTGCTGATTGCAGTCTCCTTGAGCTCTCAGGAGGAGTCATGTAGCACCTGAGTTGCTCTGATTTAGGCGCTTTTCTCGTTTTTTAGTCTTAGTGCTTCTTCTTGGTGTGTGTTTTGTTTTTTTTTTTAATAAACTACTTTTCTCTACCAGGTGGGAGGGATGTTTGACACAGTTCAGCGCAGTACACAGCAGACAACTGAATGGGCTGTGCTTCTCCTGGACATCATCAGCAGTGGCACGGTGGACATGCAGTCAAACAAGTAACTTTCTGACTGACTTCTGCTCCATGTGGTTCCTAAGGGGAGGCAGTCATTAGCGTGACCCCTTTTCTTGTGTAAGCTAGCTGTCTTTGTAGGTGCTGTTGGGAAGCACTATGACTGCTGAAAGAGACTTTGGAGTAATAACAGGCTATGACTTAGGTCCAGGAGTCCAGCTGTACTCTTCTGACATGTTCAGAGCAAACTCTGCTTTCCAGATGCAGAGAGATAAGCAGGGGAGAGCCGAGTCTGGACTTGCACTTTGGATAAGCTGACTGGGTGGGCAGGAGGCCAGTCTTAATCTGCAATATCTCCCTCGACTGGAGTGTGGACACCCTGTGATGTGTAACCAAAGGGAGGATTAGCGTGGGAGACTAGTCTGAAGAGCACTCAGTGCTTCTGGCTTTATGCAGTGCTCTTAGCAGCCTAGTTGTGTCTGGTGCTACTGTGATGGCAGAGACTTTGATTCTTTTGTGACTTTGACCTTTCTGCTCTCACCAACAGTGAGCTCTTCACCACTGTGTTGGACATGCTGAGTGTTCTCATCAACGGCACCCTGGCTGCTGATATGTCCAGCATTTCTCAGGGCAGCATGGAGGAGAACAAGCGGGCGTACATGAATCTTGTCAAGAAACTCAGGGTGAGGGGCACCACGTCCTGTACAGGGAGCTGGATGCTGTGCTGCGACCATCCCGCTCTGCAGATATCTGTCTCTCACATAGTACTGGTCCCGTTGCTGTTTAGAAAAGCAGTGGGGGTTGCCCTGGTAGCTCTGTGGGCCTCGGGCTGAATGGTACAAAGATGACAGGTAACGCAGAGGTAGAGGCTGACACCAACAGAAGCACGGGTGGGATTTGGATGTTGGTTTTGCTTTTTTTTATTCTTCTGAGTTGTTGTTGAAGAGTTCTCTACTCCATTTGTGCAGAAGGAGCTGGGGGACCGGCAGTCTGACAGCCTGGAGAAGGTGCGACAGCTGCTGCCGCTGCCCAAGCAGACCCGGGATGTCATCACCTGCGAACCTCAGGGATCCCTCATTGACACCAAAGGCAATAAAATAGCTGGTTTTGACTCCATCTTCAAGAAGGAGGTGTGTGGAGCTTTGCTGCCTGCATCATGGCTCCTTAGGGAAGGTGCTGCCTTGTCCTCTGTTGCCTTGAGTCTTCGCTGCTTGGGAGGCATCAGTATGCAGCTCGTTGTTGCCTGCCAAGCCTGAAATGGCTGGCTGCACGCAGGCAAGCTGGCGCATAACTATGTCTGAAAAGGGCAAAGCTGGGTGTTAATGCTCAGCAATGCAGGCTACTACGGTCTGAGAAGTTATTTAAACTTTTATTTTGCAATCATGGCTGTATGAAGGAAAAAAAGCCATAATCCCTGACACGCGACTTAACGGGTGGTGCCCGTGTGCGGCAGGAGATTGGCAGAGGTGGGATGAAGGAGAATGCCAGTTGTTGATGGAGGGCTTTAGAAATGACTGTACTGCCACATGGAAGAGCAGCTCTGTCTGTCTTGGTGGTTGTTGTGTTTTGTTGGTTTTTGGTTCTTGGGATATGTGGAGTGGAGAATGATGGAAGTGTCCTTTCCTGTAGTAGGAGAAAGATCAGGGTCTCAGAGGTTCTTATTTCTTTTGTTTTAAAGGGTTTGCAAGTCTCTACGAAGCAAAAGATTTCCCCTTGGGATCTGTTTGAGGGCTTAAAGCACTCAGCCCCCCTCTCCTGGGGATGGTTTGGGACAGTCCGGGTGGACCGCAGGGTGTCTAGATTCGAGGAGCAGCAGAGGCTTCTTCTGTACCACACACACTTAAAACCCAAGCCCCGCAGTTACTACCTGGAGCCATTGCCTCTGCCCCCTGAAGAGGAAGAGCCTCCTACACCTGTGGCTTTAGAGCCAGAGAAGAAGGCTGTGGAACCAAGCAAGGCTGATAAAACAAGCTCCAATCCTGCCACTTCTACTGAGGAACGCAAGAAGAAACAGAGCAAAACCAAGAAACGCAACCAGTCTGCCAGCAAAAGTGAGGTAACTGACTGTCCAGCACATACGGATTTCCTGTGTCCAGCCCTGATGTTTTAGCCCTGAGCACTCCCTTCTGAGGGAGCTGGAGAGCAGTAGTGGTGAAGATGAAACGTGATTTTTGTCTGGGAGTTCTGGAGCTTTAACGCTGTTCCTGGTAGCCTGGGGTAGTGGCAAACATTTCTTTAACTTCTGATGGGTGGGAGGGAGGCTACCAGCTCAAGCAATCCAGGCTTCCTCCTGTGAACTATTCCTACTCTCGATCCATTCATGAATTCTCAGTGCACGCTGATCTTTCTTACTCCCTTCTTTTCCTTGCAGGATTTCGTGTTGGGTCCCAGCCGAGGGGTTTCATATGGAGTTGGCATGCCTACAGATCTCTTGCATCACCAAGCAGGAAGCACTATGTCTAGGCTGGCATATGGGCAGTCACCAGTGGGTCTCTATGCCCAGAATCAGCCTCTTCCAGCAGGTAAGTGTGCAGGAAAGGGCTGTGTGTTGCACCTCTATGGGAACCTCGTGTAAGAACTCTTTGTCTGAGATGGTCCTACACACGTTTGCCCCTCCTGCCTGCTGTATTTCCAGACGTATTGATGAACAGTCATTCTGAAGCTCCAAGGCTCAACAACAGCACGTGACTATTCAGTCTGTTCCCATTCCTCTTACAGGTGGCCCTCGCCTGGATACATCCTACAGACCTGTGCGCATGCCGCTGGGGAAACTTGTTCAGAGTCGTCCTCCCTACAGTGGGGTTCTGCCTTCAGGGATGGGGAGCATGATGGGCATTGACCCCTCCTACAAGCCAGCAGTGTACAGACAACAGCCTCCAGTGTCCCAGGGACAGATATTGAGGCAGCAGCTTCAAGCAAAGTTGGTACGTCAGAGCTGTGCTCTTGGCAGCCCCCATAGCACGGCAAGCCCTAGCTGTTTGCTAAGGGTGTCCAGTCTAGTCATAGCTCTCCAATCCTGTCTCCCATTTTGCCCTGGAGAAGGGTCCCTCATGTCTTTTTCTCTGGGCAACTCTGTATTTGTCACTGGCTTTGCTGGATCTGTGTCACCAACGGTGTGTGAGTGAGGTACACTGGGGACATCTGCAGCTGTTGGGCAGTGAGAGGAGCGTATCCTGGTGGTGGAGTGATAGGATGATAGTGGCTTATTTACCCCAAGTTGAGGTGAAGCGAAAGTTATTAGCATCTGTGTGCTGTGGAGCAGCCTAATGGGTTATTGAGTGAAGCCACTTGTCGGATTTGGTGGGAGCTTCTGAGAAGGGAGAAGCAGTGTCCCTGGCCTTTGGAGATGTTGAAAAAGTGTTCTTCTGTTGCCTTCCAGCAGGGCCAAGGCATAATGGGACAGCAGCCAGTACGCCAGATGGCTCCAACCCCATCCTATGGGGCACTACAGCCCTCCCAGGTGAGTTTCAGTGACCGCAGGTACGACTGGAATCTGGCTTCAGAGCAGGGCAGTGTCTTCATTCCTGCTGTTAAATCTTGAAATCTCTTAATGCTTTTCGCTCGTTTTCTGGCCATCTGAATTCTAGAGATGAACGGTCTTTGTGATAGCGTTTACAGGAGGATGATCTCCTTTGCTCCAAATTATTGTACCCTACTCCGTGACTGACAGAGGGTTTGTTTTTGTTTTATTCCAGGGTTACACACCTTACGTCTCCCACATAGGGCTTCAGCAACACCCTTCCCAGTCAGGCACGATGGTGCCTCCTACGTATTCTGGCCAGCCCTATCAGAATTCCCACCCCAGCTCTAATCCTGCCCTGGTGGATCCTGTCAGACAGATGCAGCAGAGACCAAGTGGCTACGTGCACCAGCAGGCCCCAGGCTATGGGCACACCTTGGGCAACACACAGAGGTACTTCCCACACTACTGGATGTTAATAAGCTGTATTTCATCAAGGGCTTCCCCGCTCTGTTCAGACAGCCCTAACAGCAATCTGTGAAAAGCCTGTTCTCCATGCTGTGTTACACAGCATCTGAGTCCTTTACACCCTCAGGGAGCATGTTTATTCAGCTTCCAGTCCTGAGAAGAAACAGAGCCAGGATGAAATTTGGAGATGCTGGCTGCCAGCAGGAGATGATGTTACTAGCCAGAGAAAGATGAATTTGGGAAGTATGAAACAAATGACTTGAGAAAGTCATAGTTGTGAATTTAAATCTAGCTAGTAGATTAACATCTAAAAGTGCAGTCTGGTGCTTCTGTTGCTCATGGGCAGACATAAATCCATCAGGGAGGCTGCAGACCAGTGGACTGACTCCATTACGTAAGGCTACTGGAAAAGCAGGTTGTTTGAAGCCCTTGAAGGTGCCTGGTGTCCCTCACGTGTCTGCAGAGAAGCAGCACAGGTTGCAAGCAGCAGTTTGGGCTGTGTGTCCCGGTGATGGGAGCAGATGAGTTTGGAATTAAGAAGCTAGCAAATTGTGAATTGTTTCCTCCATGGGCTCATCCTTTTCCCTTGCAGATTCCCTCACCAGTCAATACAGCAGGCTCCCATGATGACTGGGATGAACCATTTGGGTCCCCAAGGAGTCCCCTCAGGAATTCGACCCAGCCAGATACTGCCTGACCAGCAGCAGCAGCAGTACCTGCGGCAGCAGCAGCAACAGCAGCAGCAGATGCTGAGGGTGAGTGGTTGCTGACGGGAGAAGGGCTGCCGGAGGTGGCTTACCAAACACTGCTTACCTGTCAACAGCGCTGTGCTCTGCCCCTCTGTGCCCAGAGGGATGTCAGCTCAGTTGGGAACTGTCTGTAATAATTTGCTAGGCCATTCTTCCTTCCTTAGAGGTGGCCACTCCTGATAGAGTGACCTGCTGTGCTGTCTTTTGCTGGCCACCCAGCATGAGCTTAAAGGAAAGTTAAGAGCAGGAAAGGCCTGTTTAGTCTTCTGTGGCCTGCATCCTACTTGTTCCTGCTCCGGCTGAGCCCCTAGGATCGTGCAGAAAGCTTGCTTTCATAGAAGTTCAGTGCTGCAGGAGCTAGACACAAAATGAAAATCCCCATGTCCACACCAGGGTAGGTAGAATTGTTTCTTATAAGATCATTTTCAGGGGCATGTCTGTATTTTCACAAGATCAAAGTTTGAATCACAGTTTCAAGGGGCAGGAAATACGGATTGATTCATGATTCATGCCAGATTCTCCACATCTAACAGTAGATGATAAAAAAAACAAACCTGATTCAGTGAGCTGTTAGGTCCAGAACTAGGTTTGGAGAAGTTCACACGCATGTGCCAGCAGATGGAAGTACTCCATAGATTTGCATTATGGCCTTATGAATAACGAATACCCATATGGTGTACAGTTTAGAGTTACAGAAATGCATTGAATTGAAAGAGAAACACAAAATAGGAAATTGGAGGGTACGTGGTGAACTCTGTACCTTACAAGGCCTAGCAAGCCTGTAGAACATGGGCAACCTTTAAATGGCACAGAGCAATGATGCTTACTTTTCTTAGAGTACGTGCCACTGTCAGCAGTATCTGAGAATTGCTGCCTTGCACTGAACAGGAGATTCCTGTAGTGTGGTCAGCAGCTTTGAGTTCTTTTGATGAGTAGCACCTCCTGACTATTCAGTGGGTTTCTTTTGGCATTCCTCATTGTATTTAGAAAAAGAACATGCCTCAGACAAGCTGCTAGCTCAGTAACTTCATGTATACCTTCAGCTTTTAGCTGACATCACTTGGTTGCTCAAAAAAAGATGTGGAGTGCCCAAGATGTCTGCAGTTACAGCGACTCTTCCTGTGTTATCAGGGGCATACCAGATGCACAGCAGACTCCTGGTGCTTTAGTTGACTGTCATCATGCAGCGTCTTGTAGAAAAGACATATGGCCTTTTGGTTTGTTTCCCATGGGTGGTAGTCAGCTGGAGGTAGGATGTGAAATCAGGAGGGATCTCCTGGCTCATTTCGTCGCTTACCTGCTTTCTTGTTACCTGCTTATCCAGGTCAGAGCATGCATTTCATGAACCTAAGTGACCAAACTGGTTTAAGATGGAAGCTGGGAGGCTGGTCTAGAAACACACTCCCTTTGATGGGTAGAATCCTTGATCCAAGCTTCGGTGTGTTTCTGGTATCCAGTTATTACTGTCTGCCATGTCCTGTTGTTTACTGGCTCCTCTTTCTTTCTGCTGCTTGCCCAGTGTATTCCTAGGGAGCACTTGCATCTTTCACAGGTCAGGTTTTTCTAACCTCTCTCTCGTAAGATATTGTCCTTTCTCCTGATCATGTTTCTGTTTGTTTTCCGAGTCTGTTCGAGGTTTGAACTGTTCCCTTCTGTGCCAGCGATCAGAACTGTGCCTACCATCACCATGCTTTTTTTTAATGATAGCTGTAGTAGTTTTCTGTTTTTGCTAGAAGCTCTTCTGTTGATCCAGAGAGTTTAAAGCTACCTCAACAGGTGTGAGAAATATCTGAAGATTAGGAAGCTGTTTGGGTAGAAATGAAGATCCTTGAGATGCGTGAATATTTCTTTGTGTATTCCTCTCCCTGTAACCAGTTCTGCCAGCGTTTAGGTTGGAGCATTGCACTCGGTTTCATCTACATCCTTTCACCGAAATGCAGCCCCGTCGTGAGTGGCAGAGAAGGGCAGTGAGGTGGGTCAGAGAGCTGGGGGATGTATGAGAGGAGACAAGGCTGAAATAGCTGAGTTTTCATTAGAGAAGGGGAAATGAGCAGAATTTCTCAACTTTGGACTTTTTTTTTTTTTTAAAACAAACGCACACAAAAACAACCTTCATCTACCTTGGCTGTAGGACAAGAAATGACCTTAAACAGTGACCTGAAACGGGTTGTGCACAGAGGCTGTAGGAGCTCTGTTGATGTGTTTGGAAATATTTTTAGAACAGGTCAGGCAAAGACTCAGTGAAGCAGGTATTGCTGGTCTTCCTGGGAGGCAGGAGCTGAAGTAGCCAACCTCGGGAGACTGCTCTTAGTGGTTTTCTATTCTTGTGTTTGTGTGTGCTCCCAGTTATTCCCCAGCTGACCTGTAGACTTGTAGTTCTCTTTCCTGCCTTGTGCTGAAGCCCCATCTTGCAGAAGAATTTTGTTACCCTTCCTTTGTTTCATGCGGTTTCTCGGCCTGGGGTGGGAAGGTCCTGGTGAAATTTGTGTAATTTAGGTTCTTGTAAGGAAAGTGGTGTAAGAGTATGTTACTGTGATGGAGTGCTCTCCCCCTTCAGCCCTTCTTGTGCAGTGCTCTGATAACCCTTCTTTTCTGTCTACGCAGCAGCAACAGCAGCAGCAGCAGCAACAACAGCAGCAGCAACAGCAACAACAGCAACAGCAGCAGCAGCAGCAACCACCACCACCGCAGCCACAGCCCCAGCAGCAGCCCCAGGTCTCCACAGTGCCTCAGCCGCAGGCGCAGGGCCAGCCCCCAGGGCTGGGGATGCAGGCTCTTCCCCCCCAGCAGCCCATTGTGAGTGTTCCCCTGGAGACAGAACGTGATAGTCCAGCACAAACCCAACTGTGCTCCACCTGCATCCTCTCCTTCTTCCCCTGCTTTTGCCAGGGCTTGTGTGAGCGCTGGGGCTGCCAGCCAGGTGTTGTGGCTGTAACTCACTTTCTGTCTTTGCAGTTCCAGCGCCAGGGCCTTCAGCAGACGCAGCAGCAGCAGCAAACAGCTGCTCTGGTTCGACAGCTTCAACAGCAGCTTTCCAGTAAGCCTTGGTGTTCTTGATCCTGTCTGTAGTCAGTCTCTTTCCTTGTCATTCTCCATTGCAGCTACCCTGGTGCAGGAAAGCAAGGCCAAACCACACCGTCTGAGGTCATAAGCAATACTGGCAGGACAGTGGCATCAGGGTGTGGAGCCCCTGGCTCTAGGGGGCACAGCAGCAAGGCAGGCAGTGCTGCCAGCACGGGAGCAACCTTCCAGACCTGCCTTGTGCAGAGCGATGAGGGAGCCAAGCCTTTGTAGAGGCTGTCATGCAGCATTAAAGCATTCAGAGGTGCTTCCTCTGCTGTGAATGACCTCTGAGAGGCTCAGGGAGTCCTGGGGTGTTCATTGGTGGGTGACCCAGAGACGCCGTGGTCAGGGTCAGGCTTCTTGGGAGGCAGGGAATGCAGTCTGAAGCACCGCTTTGTGCTCCCCGTGTTCTCTGGGTTTCTATGGCTGCTGTCACAGGTAGGGTAATGGTATGGATGGTGTTTGTGGTCTGCCACTGTGCAAGTGCTTTTATAATCAGCACTGAAGTGCTGGCTTGGGAGATAGAAGCAGAACGCAGTGCCTGTACTGCTCCCTCTGCACCACCTGCTGCTTTACTGTAACCTTCCTGGCTTTTGTGCCATAAAAAATGGCAGTGATGCTATGAAAATGCCCACGGATAAACTGCACAGCTTTTGTGCGAGCTTTACTGTGTGAGCTGTAATGGTGTGGTGGGGGCTGGGAAAGGGCTAGGAGCTGACAGCACTCCTTTTTTTCGTGCTGGGCCACCATTTCTACGGCAGCCAAGGCTGTGAATGCTCATAGCTCAACGTCAGCTGGAAATACAGTTGGCAGCTTTTGATCTATCTGCTTGGTTAATTCAGTTGCTTAAATTGGTGATGTCTCAGAGCAGGCTTGTGCTTGGGAAGTGCTTGTTACAATCGAGGAGGAGGTGTTTCTTTCCCATAGGGTTCGCACATGACAAATGTCTGCAACAGCTAATGGCCGAGTGATGGGACCTACACTTTACTCCCTGACAGAAAGTTCTCAGTCCTTGTGACAAAAAAGAGAAAACAGAAGTTCTGATGTGCTAAGTTTGCTACTAGCCTGATTCACAAACCACGAGTCTCTGCGAGGATCCCAGCCAGGACACTCGAGTCTAAGAAGATCTCATTTAAGCATCTGAGTATAACAGAATAGCCATATTTCTGTATCCTGTCTGCATAGCGAGCGGAGCGGGGTTTTATATGGAACGGATGCGTGGGTCCAATGCGGCTGTGTGTCAGCATGCAGCTTCCATGCTGCCTCGGTGGGTTTGCATCGGTTCCACCATGAGCCATCTGGAGCTCTTATTTGTAGTGTCTGAGGTGCAGTGGAAAGCAGGACATCACCAAGAACATCTCGTAGGAGGGGAACAGGAGCACCTTGGGCTCAGGGCGTGCTGTGTTGGGAGGCTTCAGGTTGATCCTGTCTGTGCTTCTGTCCAGCGGGGTTGGGGAGCGGAGCGAGCTGGCCTGGTCGCACTGGGCTGTATGCAGTCTGCAGCGTCAGGCATGCTGATTGGGATTCACAGAAACCTCACGGGATTTTATTCGTCACGCGGCACCCAGCTGCTCTGTTTTGTGATACCCGGTGCTCGCATCAGCTTTGGAATTGACGAGGTTCATTAGGATAACCTCGCTGTGTTTCCTGCCCCTTTTGTGCCACCTGTTAGTCCTTTGGGCATGTCTTTCATTTGCACCTGGACGCCGTTACAGAGTCGGAATGTGAAACGTTGACCTCGTCTGGTTTCTGGGTGCACCCGGCACGAGCTGTCTGAACGGTTTGTTTGGCTGCAGGTGCTGTGCAGGTCTCTCTCCCTCAAAGAAAGTGGGGTCCTGACTGCGCTCTGAGCTTAAAGCCTCAGGCGCAGGAGCAGCACGGGGATATCCTGCGTTTGTGACGCTGCCTCAGAGCCTCGCTGCTGGCGTGGGGAGGGAAAATCCTCTTGCTGGAACAAAACGTTGTGACTGTGTAACTCTTGCTCTCCACAGATACACAACCGCAGCAGAACAACAACCCCTTTGGGCGCTACTGACCTGCAGTGCTTCAGCCTGGACCCGGGATGCGGACATCACTGTGGGCTGGATGCAGCTCTTCAGCCAGACCCGGGATCTGGGGCCGCTGCCAGCCCTGCTGTCACGCCGTGCCCTGTGCTGTGCTGCCCGTCTCGCAGGGAGATGCCAGGAGGATGGTTTTATTGTACAGAGGAAATGTTTTTACTATCCGATTTCTACAAACGTTTCTGGAGATCCCTTGTGGCTGATAGTCTCCCTTCCCACTTTGGTTTCAGTTTTTACTCGGTTTTTAGTATTTTTGTTAAAATAATGATGAAGACATTGTAAAATTTTGTACTTTATTTATACCAGATGAAGCCTGTACTACAGACATTCTCGGATGAATACAGAGAGCTTACTTTGCAAAAGGAGTGTGTATTCAGAGCCTGCTTTTCCTCCCAGCCCTCCCCAGTGCAGCCCGGCACCACCTCTGCACGCGGTCTTTATCTGCTCCTCAGTAGAACTGATGTCTGCATTTCCTGCTTGATGTGAATGGGTGTGTTGCTGAGGCAGAGCAATTTGGGCTTTGAAAGCGAGCCTTTCTTCCCTATTTGTTTCATAAGCCGAAGTTGCCGTGCTTGCTGGGGTTTGTGCAAACTCCACGGGGTTCATATGTTGATGGAGAGCTTTGCTTGCAGTCCGTGGCATGTGCCACTGGACGGAGGCTTCAGAGCAGAGAGGGAGGTAAACCAGAGTGCTGCTGAGCGCTACCAAGCCTGGCTTCCCAGGCACAGCAGTAACCAGAGCTGGTGTTCTGCAAGACTGGGAGGAGCTGCAGCCCAAATGTACTCGGAACGTTCCATCTCTCAGCGCAGCTTTGCTTATAAGCCCCAGGGCTCCAATGTTCGCTCCTTCCCGAGTGCTTTTTCTGCATGGCTCACGTGCTGGATTCTCAACTTCTGACCCAGCTAAAAGGCAGCCTGCTGCTGTGGAGTCTCATCTGTCAGTGTGCGCCAGGCTGCTTGGGCTTTGCTTAGTTGGAGCAGTAGCGCTCTGCCCTACCGCTGTCTTCTGAACCTGAAAACCACCCCCACCAGCAGCCTCCTCTCCTCGGTTGTTGTGCAGCAAAGCTGCAGTTCCTCTGGTCTGTTTTCTTGACCGTTATTTTTCCTCTGCTCTGGGTGGGTGGAATCTGGTGAGTCTTGCAACAGCGTGTGAAAGAGCTCCGTTGGACCTCAAATGTAAGGAGAAATAGGCCGATGAGGTTTATTTGCAGTACGTAGGGTGGGCCACAGCAGGGTGAAGACGAGCAGGTGCCGGGCTGTGTGAGCTGGAGGGAAGGAAGGGACGGTGGGGCTGAGCCTTCAGCTGTGCTCAGTGAATGCCCCAGGGAGCGGCTACAGGGGCAGAGCCTCCCCAGGCTGAGCACCTGGGTTGTGCCCACTGCTGGAGGTGCTCCTTGCTGAGAGCACGGGCTGCCAGGCCGGCTCCGTGGCATGCACCCCGCTTACCCCCTTGCACCTCTGCGTGGGGATGGAAGGTGTCGCTGGCTGGGGCTGATGGAGACGGACTCCCTCGCTAATGAGAACGGACGGTTGTGTGCAGGGTGACTTCCTCTGTGCATCGCCGCTTGTCCCCTTCGATGAGGATCAGTCTCGGGGTGCACGCTCAGCTGCCTGCTGGGGCTCTGTTTACCCACAGTGTGACCGCAGTGCCACCGAGGACAGCACGAGGGCCCCACGGCTGGGGCAGGCGGGATTGTTCCCTGTGCTCCATCCTTGCCGGGGCAGTGAGAGAAGCAGCGTGGGCGAGCTGGGCGCTGCCCGCGGGCTGCCTGCGTGCCCCTCCTCTCCTTGCTGCCCGCGGCCCCCTCCTCTGCCGGCCCTGGGAGGCGGCTGAGCCTGCGCCAAGCGGCGTCTTGGCTGCTGCCTCCTGCACCGCTGCATGCCGGCAGTGGGAGCGGGGCGGCTCTGCGGCAGCCCGAGCGCGGCGGTGGTGGCAGAACCCTGGGTGGCCCCGGGCCGCGGCCAGTCCCTGCCTGCCTCGAGGCTGCAGGAGATGCAGGGTCACGGCACGGCCGCTGTGCCCAGCTTGGTGGGTGCCCCGCGGGCCCCCTGGCTGTGCTGCACGCTAACGCTGAGCAGAGGTGGTTGTAAGCAACTCTGACAGCTTCCAGCCCTTCTGCTCCTTCCTCGAGTTGTGGCTAAATGCTGCTTAAGACACAGCCAGAGGGGTTGTGGGGGTGATGCTGAGCCTGCAGGAGGCTGCGGCTCAGTGGGCTCAGGGTGATGCTGCACAGCTGTGCCCAGGCCCCGGGGCTGCAGTGACTCTGCATTAAATGGCAGCAGGTGGGCAGCAACAGGTCCTGCCCCATTCACTACCACCCGCTCTCTCCCCCCCCACCCCCCCGCAACCAGTGGTCCCTGTGGGCCGTGCAGCTTGTGGGCACTGTGAGAAACGGTGTTGTGCAAGAAAATCGACAGCCGCCTGCTGGAGCTGAGCAGCTCTCATGCACTCCCTGTGCTGTGCAATGCAGGTGGTGGGGTGCAGCCCCTTGGGCTGGATTTGCTGGGCAGCGAGATGCAGGGAGCAGCCTTGAAGCTGCTGCTGAGGCTGATGGCGCACACAGGAGTGTGGGTACCACCGTCCTGTTGGGCGCTGGGCTGAAGCATGGGGTGACAGAGGGCAGCTCTGTGTGTGGTGGGCTGACAACGGAATGGTTGAGCCGCAGTCCATCTGTAAGCAGTGTTGGGGAGCAGGACCACCTCGGCTGCTCCTACCTGCACTGTGCACGTGGCAGTGGCGTGCAGGAGAGCTGCCATAAAGGCCTGCCCTGAGCACAAGCATCCAGAATGGGGCACGGCAGCCGCTCTGCAGAGCCCGTGCCAGGTCTGGGCTGCAGCTCTGGCAGCCCCCAAACACGCAGAGGTGTCTGCTGGCAATGGCACATCCTTCCCTGTGAGCAGACACCGTGGCTGACGCTGCCCTGGCGATGGCAGAGCTGCAGAGAAGGCAGACGCATCCAGAGAGACCCAAATCCGTGCCCTGCTTCCAATGATTGCTGTAATCCCATCAGGCAGAATGAAGCAGCAAGGTGCCCCGCCGTGGGCTGGGGGAAAGGTGGCTGCTGCTGGAGGCTGCGCGTGGCACGGAGCATCCCTGTGCTGCAGGGGCACAGCAGAGAAATGGGGGCAGCTGGGGGGACTGTGTCACGGTGCACAGCCCTCTGTGGGCTGTGTCTGCTGAGCCCGGAGCTCTGTGCGTGCCACGGGGTGGGGGAAGGGGGTGGGGGGCTGTGCCCGGCCCCAGGGCTGAGGCTGGAAGTGGGGATTCCAAAAGGGAGCTGATGGACCCCCCCCCCCCCCCGGGAGGTGGGAGGGGCGGGGGCTGCTCCCGTGGCTATGGGTCTGCACGCCCAGGGGGAGCCCCGATGGGTGAGGGCTGTGCGGGCACCGCAGGGCTGCGGCCGGGGTGGGTGTGGGGGACACTGGGGGGGGGCACCGAGGCGCTGCGGGGCCGCCCATGGCCTCGCACACACCCCGGGGCGGCGCGGGGATGCTCAAGGACGTGCGGTGCGGCGGTGCCGGTGGGGCCGTACCGGGGGTACCGGTGCCGCCGGGCTCGGTCCCGATGCCCGCAGCGCTCGGGGACGGTGCGGCTACCGGGGCAGTTCGGTACCGCCGGCGGCAGCGAAGGGGTGCAGCGACGGCGGCCCCTCCCCCGCCCGCCCCCGCCGTGCTCGCGCCGCGCGCTCCCGGTGCGGGGTCGGGCCGGGCTGAGCGCAGCGCGGGGCGCGGAGCAGCCGCCGCCGCCCCCGGGATGGCCCAACCGCGCCGCCGCCCCCGACGGTGAGTGCGGCCCGACGGCCCCTCGGTGTCCGCACCGGGAAGGGGGGGAGAGAGGGCGGGGGGGGGGGGAACCCGCGGGGGGCGGCGATGGGGATCCCGCGGGGGACGGCGGGGGCGGCGGCTCCCGGTGCCGCTGTGCGCGGTGCGGGGCGGCGCGGCGGGGGCGGGCGGGCGGCGCGGCGGTAACGGCGGCGGTAACGGCGGGGGTTAACGGGGCCGGATGAGCGGCCGCGGCGAGCCGGCGGGTTGCCATGGCGACGGGCTGAAAGGGGGATTGTGCGCCCGCCCAGCTGCGCGGCCCCCCCGGCCCGACCCACCCGCTGCGGTGCGGTGCGGTGAGGTTCGGCGGGGCTCGTCCCCATCCCGGCCCCGCACCGCCCGCAGCGCTGCGCCGGGGGGACCCCAAACCCGCGCGGGGCCGCGCCCGTCGGTCCCCGAGCGCGTGGTGCGGGGCGGTGCGGGGCGGTGCGGCCGCCGCGTGTGTGCGGGTGCGGAGCTGCGCGGGGTCCCTCCGCGCTCAGCGCTGCCGGCGGCGAAAGGAGCGCTGTGCGGGCACCGGGCGGTGCGGTACCGCTGTGGCGCGGCGTCCCCATCCCGAGACCGTCCCGGCAAAGCCCCCTCGCCGCTGCGATTCTCCTCCCACCCTTTGAAGGCAGAAGTGCCCCGCACGGCGCAGGGGTGCGCGGGAGCCACCGGGGAGCGCCGTGCCGCCCTCGGCCCCCGAGCATCCCACCCGCGGGGCGCTCCCTCGGAGCGCGGATCCGCAGCCACCGGAGCCGACGTCTGCCCGCCGGTGAAGCGCTGACATTTAGAGGTCACGCTTTTAGCACTGTGCGTGTCTTTGCTTCATTTGCATTTGCAGTTAGCCCAGATCTTGGCTTTGCCGCTCGCATGTGCGGTTGCCATGGTTACCTGTACATGGTTCCATGCGGAGTTGGGTTGGACACCTGCGGGCGCGCAGCTCCGCGCCTCCCCGGCACGGGGCAGAGCCGGGAGGCAACGGATGGAGCATCGGGAACAGCCAATGCAGCGCTGTGCCATTTCGGCACCGTCCGCCTGCATACAGCCCTTCTTTCCCACAAATCACGCGTGTGGGGCAGCGCTGCTGGAGGGGAGGCTGAGCGCCCCGCACCTCGCAGCCGGGTCTGCCTCTTTGCAGACCCTCCGTGTGATACGGGCAGGGATGCAGCCCAGGGGAGTTCCCACCGGGGTGAGCCCTTGAGAGAGGGCACAGGGGTGGGGGCTGCCCGGTCCCTGGTGGTATTGTTGTGTCCCGGTGGGAACGCGGAAGAATGCTGCTGGGAACCGGCGTGGGTGGGTGTGTGGAGCACAACTTGCTTGCTTTCCACGGAGGAAACTGAGAAATTCACAGCAAGGCACGGGAGGTCTGAGCGTGCCATGCTGGGGATGTGCAGGGTGCAGCAGTTGGTGCCTGAGAGCACAGGGCAGGGACAGCCAGGCTCTGCTCTGAGGGCTTCCAGTGCAGTGGTGATTTGAACCCAAATTGCTCAGCCCCCACAGGGAAGCTGAGATGGAGCAGGAGCCGTGGAAGGCAGCAGAGCTCGTGGCTGCAGCTGCCAGGACCCACCTGGAAGCGTTCCCCGGTGAGCTGCTGGTTTAGGCACTGTCTGGGCTCAGCAGAGAGGTGGTGGTGCAGTGCACTGTGCTTCGCCCTGCAGCACGTGGGAGCTCTGCCCTTGCTCTGTGTTGTGTTTGCTGTGTTGGCTGCGCTGCAGGGAGCTGGCATGGGGGGACGTGTGAGAGCAAAGCTTTGTGTCAGGGAGCGGTGTTTGGGCTGGGGCTGCTTGGTGGGGAGCTCTGGGAGTGCTGGTGAAAAAGCCTCGCTCCTGACACTGCAAAATGCAGAGCAGCATAGAAACATCTGCTGCCTCCAAACCGCATCTCAGCGTGAGCACAGCCCGTAAGGTGCCTGGCATGTGGGGCAACAAAGTGTGGGGCAGCTGGGCAATGGGGAGGTCGCAGGGCTCATGGGGAGGGGGCTCCTGAGAGTGTCCTTCCATGTCAGGGTCCCTACTGTGCAGAGCACCGCAGGGGCTTTGCCCAAGGTAACATTTTGCAGAGAGCAGGAGAAGCATTCTGGAGCCTGCAGTGCGACCTGTGGGTCGGTCACCATGGGGTTGGCCGGGACCCAGTGCTGGGAGCTGTTCTGTTTGTGACTGTCTGTCTGTCTTCACCCTGCCCTGGGCCCTTTGGCAGTGCCCATGAGCTGCAGCTTTGGGGCCCATTGGGCTGATAAGGAATCCGATAGAGGCAGGGTTTCCTTCAGGTCTCTGTATCCAAAGGCTTGGGGGGCTTGTTGGAGTGTTCGGGTGCCAGGATCGTGGTGCAGCTGCAGCTGCATCTAAGAGCCATCTAAGGGCTGACAGCATCTGTGCAGACTGAGCAAGGCAGGGTTCTTCAGGCTGGAAAAGAAACAACAGAAGATGGATATGATACATGTACAGGAATCACAGGAGGCAAGCAGAGCGGGGATGGAGGTTAACTGCTCCCTGTTTCTTTCCATGCAAGTACAAGGTCACATCAAATGCTGCTGGCAGGAGGTGCAAACCAGGAGGAGGGGTATTGCTTCTCGCCAGCGTGCTGCCGGGGCACAGGAGTCCTCAGAACAAGGTGTTGTGAACAGTGAAACCTTTTGTTGGCTCCAGAAGAAATGGGACAAGTTCAAGAAGGACAAGAGGTTCCCCGAGGACTGATAAATACACAGAGATGCACTCGGCCAGCCGCTGAGCTGCAAATTGCCCGTGCTTCAGACGAACAGCAAGAAAGCACACAGGGCAAGGTGGGCCCTTGGTTTGATCCGTTATCCCCATGATGGGGAGCCAGCAGGGAGCACTGGGAGAGGGGCAGCCCTTATCCCACCCCACTTGGAGCTGTTCCCCTGGCACAGGGTGTTCCACAGAGCACGGGGTGCTCTACCTCGTGCAAGCTGCATTCTCACCCCACTGCTTCCCCAGAGCTCATTCTACACAGTGGGCACTCGAGACCCCATTTTCACCTCTCCCCATCTTCTCTATGCTAGCCCTGCACTGCCTGCTCTGAGGGCAGGATGCGTGCCCTCCCCTTCCCTGTCCCTGCTGCCCCTGCGGCCCACCATGTGTCCTGCTCCATCCTCAGCTCCCAGGGTATCCACAGGCTGCCTGATTTGCTCCGGTTCAGCTTATTTCTTAACACTAGGCAGCCTTTACAGTAAAACACATTAAAGGATTTTTGCCAGAGGTTTTAGGCTTTCCGCTTTTCATGCTTGAAGATAGAAAACAGGGGAGGAGAAAGCTACAAGGGAAAAATATAACATACATTTTGGATTAAATTTAAACAGCCTTCTTTCCTCGCTGCTGGTTTGCCCAACCTCGAGTCCTCACGAGCGTGAGGGGTTTTCAGAGCCGCCTCGCTGCCTTGCCGACCCTCCATCCCTCGTGTTCTTTGTGGTCTTCTGCTCCATCATTCCAGCTGTGGTGGGGTTTTGCCCCCAGCTTTGCCCCCAGAGTCATCCTCGGAGGAAGAGGACAGATGCGGAGGGGCAGGGCGGATCCTGCAGCACCTGTGCCTGATTCGGGGGCACACAGTGTGAAATTCAATTTGTAGATAAGCTGTAGCAGGCCCCGGCGTCTGCGGGAGCCAGGCAGTGTCTGGAGCAGCCCAGGCTGCATGCATGGCGTGTCCTGCCTGCCAGCGCCCGGCCGGGCTGACGTCACCTCGTGCTGCTGCAGGATGTGGCTGCTCGGAGCTGTGCTGTGTTCTCCCAGGGTCTGCAGCCCCGCAGGAGCCCCAGCAGAGTGATGCTGACCCAGACTCATCCCCGGTCCCTGCACGAGTGCAGGATGCAGCTGGCAGAGGGATGCAGATGCTCCGTCACCAGCAGCAGTAGCAGCAGGCGAGCAGGGTGGCTTGCAAGGGTAGACGCTGAGCGGGGCTGGTGGGTGATAATTTCCCACCTCCCCACCTCCATCTTCTCATCTTCCCTTCCTGATGTTTCGAGCGAGCCCTGCTTGCTGGAGGATGCAGAAGGAGCAGGCACTGCACTCTCGGTTTGCACTGTCCCTCCATTCTTCCCATGCGTTGCCCTGCTGGGTGCAGCTCCCTTCCTCCTGCCCCACTCCAGAGCTTGTTTGGGTCTCCCACCCCCGAGGGGCACCGAGCAGCGCCCTGCAGTGGCTGTGACCAGTGGCCGCATCCCAGGGAGAGCCACAGTGCTGCCAAGTGGTGGGTCACAGCTGGTGCCACCAGGTCTGAATGGGCTCCTGTGGAGTGACATTGGGATGATCCCAGTATTCCCTTGCCACTCGTGGCTTTCTAGCATGCCTGGCCCCTCCTGCTGTGATTCCGGAGGGGTGGATCCATCCGGGTGGTGTGTGCACCCTTTGCACAGGGATTTGCTGTCCCCGTGGAGCCGCTGTGCTCCGTGGCCTTGCTGCCTTGCAGGCTGACCTGGCATCCCATGCTGCAAGGCAGGGTGGTGCAGGAAGGTGATGCTTGTGCACTACCAGATAGCTTGTAAGCTTATCTCTGCACAGGGAAACTGAGTCACCGCGGAGTGATTTGGCTTCCGTGGAAAAGCCAGTTCCTGCATCTCTCCAACTATTTTCCTCATATTTATTCTTTGGCCTGGTATTGATTGCCTTCAGTCTGGATCACCTCCGTGACCTGGCTCACAATTCCACCCACAAAACTTTGCCGAGCTGACAAATTGCAGTGGGCAGTGATACGAGGCAGAAATAGGTGATTGGGACAGGTGACAGTACAGGAAACAATCTTTTATCAGCTCTGCTGCTGGGACCAGAGGTTCTTACAGCCACATCCCTGATTATAACCGGTGATTAAGTGGTTTTGGCTTGCTGCTTTGAGTCAGTAAAAGTGAGACACTGACGGCGTATTTTGGGTGTAGCTGTTCCCGTTCAAAGCGCTCTTGGATTTTCTTGTCCACCCTCTCCAGTCGCATTTGCAGGAAGTCTTTGTATTTTAAGCTGCAGTCGGTTCCTCTCTGCCCAGCCCACCTCCTTACATTTATAGAGCCTCCTCCAGACCACGCTATTCCATGGGAAGCATTGGCTGTGCACGCACACTGCTCGCTGGTGCTCTCAGCTTTCCTTGGAGCGTGTGGGAGACGTCCTACCTGTTGTTAGTGTGGGTGGTGGTCCGGGAGGGCAAAGCCTGGGGCAAGCTGCCCTTGATCCAGCTGGTTACGGGCCTTGGTGCCCAGAATGGAGCTTGATGGACCGGTGTACAGGAAGCTTTGTGGAAGGCCATGCCCTCAGCAGCTGGGTTTCACTCTTAGTGTTTTATTTGGGACGTTTCAAAGGCTTCATTGTATGAAGCCAGCCTATCTGTGGCACTAATGTCTCCTTTCTTTATTAAATATCAGTCCTGCTGTTGGTAACTTAAGAAAGATGAACATGTTTGGACTCAGAGTTTTGGAAGCTTATTCCTCTGAAAAAGAGTCTTGCGTTTGTGTGATTGCTTCCTAACGAAGCTCAGTCATAATGATTGGTGTTAACCTCAAAAAAAATGGGGTGGTTGGTTGGGAGAGGATGTGGAAACTGCTACTCCAGCAGATGTGAGGGGGATGGCAACGAGCAGCTGGGATAATGTCAGTGTGAAGCTGGGGAAGGAGCTGGGGAAGGAGCTGGGGAAGGAGTGCTGCTTGTGCCGACAACGTACGCTTTGCTGGGTGAGATTTGCACTCCAGTCGCTATCTGCCGAGTGTTGATCTCAGATCTGCGAGCGAGCTTATATTGCTTTAAAGTAGGTGCCCGGTGCTTGTTTGTGATGTGTTGGAGAGTGAGCGTGTTGTCTTGGCGTGAACCCTGTGCTGATGCCAAGGGCTCGCTGAAAGCAGATTGTCAGTTTGCTCCCGAGCAGACGTCTGGAAATTCTGGGGTTCTGTGGATGCTTGCACTTGTCGGTTAACCTGCTTGCACAGAACGAGTGTTGGAGGAACTCTGCCATTTCCAACGCGCTGCTTCGCTTCTCCGGGCAGCGCCGTCCATGCGGGCGGTGGTGCGGGGCTCTCGGCTCCCGGTGCTGAACGGACAGCTCCGGGCCGCCCGGGCTGCGGCTGCGGGGCGGGGGGAGGCTCTTCCCAGAGGGCGGTGGGCGTGGGATGGGCCCACCGGGGCAGCGGTGATGGCACCGAGATGATAGAGCTCAAGGAGCGTCTGGACAACGCTTTACAACAGAAGGTTTGGGTTTTGGGTGGTCCTGCATGGGGTTGAGTTCAGTGGTCCTTGTGGGTCTCTTCCAGTTTGGGTTCTTCCGTGGTTCGAGGATTCCAGGAGTGGCTTGAGGACACTGGGTGTTGTCAGGCTTGGAGAATGGGAGGGTGAGAGGTGGCTTCCTTACTCTCTACAGCTTCCTGAACAGGGGGCGTAGGGAAGGAGGTGCTCATCTCTTCTGGTTTCTAGTGACTGAATGCATGGGAATGGCTCAAACTGAGCCAGGGAGGTTCAGACCAGACACTAGGAAAAGGTCCTTCAGGAAAAGGCTATTTGGCAAGAGAGCAGGCGGTAGAGAGACGGTTGATGCCCCGTACTTGTCCATATGCGAGGCTTTTGAGTAACGCTCTCAGTGATGTGCTTTAACCTTGAATTGGCCCTGAAGTAGTCTGACACTTGGACTCGGTGATTTTTGTAGCTCCCTTCCAACTGGCACTACTCTGCTCTCCTCTGTTCTATCTGTCCTGCCAGCCCATTTAGGTCGCCCTACAGCAACGCCCCATCTGGCTATTGCAAAGGGCGCATGAAGCAGCATGTGCAGCATCCCTATTGCAGAGGCTTCTCCTCAGGGCTCTGGGATCTGCCAGCCTGGGTCAGGCGCTCCTCCTTGGCTGCCAGTTGTTCTGGCTGGGGAGCAAGTGCGTGTGTGTCTGTGCCAAGGCCATGGCACTGTGTTTGCTGTTTAGACAGTGGTTCTCGTTAGCCTCTGCCCCTGCAGAGAAGCATTTGTGAACTGAATCTGTGCAAGCAGCAAGGTGAGGGAGAGAAAAGCCGCCGCCGTTTCTTTGTGCTGAGACCAGGGATGCCGCAACGTGAGATAATCCAGATTATTCCTACCCAGAACGTGGCACTGAACGGCCTACTTCCAGCAGCTGTCTGTGAGCAGCACAGGAGCCTGGCAGCCCACCAAGAGGCTGCTGCTGCCCTCTTCTCAGCCAGAATCTGTCCCGTGGAGCCTCTTGGTAACACGGAGCAGATGCTGGCTGTGCACGTGGCCCCAGCTTTCCGCACGCTCCTGGGACGCAGTGAGTGGGAAGGTCAGTCGCAATCGAGCCCAGCTCAAGGTGAACGGACTCAAGCTCAAACTGCCCAGGCTTTCAAGCACAGTTGTCCTTGGGACCTCTATGGAGGCTGCCAGCTGCTTGCACTGGCAGTGTGGGTGCTGACTGCCCACTGTCCCCACTGCCTGTCCTTCAGCAGTACTGCCATTCTGCCTAGTGATGCTGAGAAACTTCCTGCATTTTTGGAACTTCTGGTGCTAAACCAGAGCTGGAAAGGAGCCAGGCTATGCCACCCACTGGGTTGTGTGCCTTCTGGAGCAGACAGGAGCAGGGAATCAAACGATGTGCTGGATTTGACACTGAAAATATCCCGAAAGGCTGCAGTGTGGGCGAGGAGAGGGCTGCTTTGCTCCTGGTGTCCTTCCTGAGGCAGCAGGCTCTGCTCCTTCGCGAAGGACCTGCTAATGGGTGTGGAGGGAACAGGGACGGGCTGTCACAGCAGGAGACCATTGGCACCGCAGCAGAAGTGGCACTGAAATCCTCTGTTTCTGAAGATTTGGGGTAATGCTTTTCTATTTGGAATGGGAGCTCTCGAGGATTTTGGCACCTGTCTGGGAGTTGTCAGAGAGCTTCTGTCCCATGTATGTTCCTGCAGTGTTGAGGAACTGAACTGACACTCCTCGTGAGGTCTCTTATCTTCTCCCCGGGGCAATGGATGTGCAGCGAAGTGTCTCGTAGGCTTCTGGTGCTCAGCTTTGTGTAGGCACTGCGATGCTGTGGGTAGAAGTTAGCGAGGGCAAGTCACAGGGAATTACCTGGTGTTTAGAAGCAAATGAGGGTGAAGTTTGTGGCTGCTTTCCTTCTGAACCACCTGAAGGAAGCGTGACTTTGGTGCTGAGCTATAGGAGGTTGTGCAGATGATGCTGGGCTCTGGGGAAGACCTGTAGAGCACAGAGGACAGCTGTGGTGGGCTCCGCTCTGTTGGGAGGCTCTCAAAATGTTCTGCCCTATCAGAGCCTCCAAAATGCTGCAGGTTTCATGGCCAAGGTGGCTGTTGTTTGCCTGAATGGCATCAAACAGAAGGCAGGGACAGAACTGCCAGTCAGGGCAAGGCAAAGTGTGTGGGACCATGAAGGAGGGGACTCAGAGGCATCCAGCTCTTCAAGTTGGATGTTAGGAAGAATTTCTTCTTTGAAAGAACAGTGATGCATTGGCACAGGCTGCCCAGGGAGTGGTGGGGTGACTGTCTGTGGAGGTGTCCCAGAACCATGGAGATGTAATACAGAGGGACGTGGTTATGGGCATGGCGGGGTGGGTTGGGCTTGGCAGTCTTAGTCATCTCTTCCATCCTGAATGAATCTATGATCCTAAGGTGTCACTTGGTCCTTCCACCTGCCCTGCAGTGCCCTTTGCTGAAAATTGTGCCTTTGCCTTTTTCTACTGCACACTTGTCTTTCCTTTCTTAGTGTGAAATTTTTTCCTGCCCAGCACCAGGTTCAGCATCAGACTGTTCTGGGTGGTTTTTTGTGTGGGTTTTTTTTTGTGCAGCAGCAGCAGCCTTTACATGTTATAAAGCTGCATCTGCTGGCATGTCTTGTCTGCACCAGCACTGATGTTCCAGGCTTTTGTTCAAGGCCATGCTCCCTGGGCTTTCTTATGGCCTTGCTGGTCTTCTGTGGCCCATCTCAGCTGGCCCAAATCTTTTGGGGGTGTGCAGTGGTTCTTTAGAGGAGAACATCATAATTGCTTGATGTATCTTGATGAGGTGGTGGAAAGCAGAATAATTAAAGGCACTTCATATGTCTCTGTAAGCTGTCCTTTCCCTCATCTTTCTGTACTTGCCTGACAGTGACGTGCTGGCTCATGCTCCATCTGTGCAGCCCTGTGACCCTTCTGGCAGCAGTGCTGTTGCCTTTTCTCCCCCAGTTCACATTCACACCGTTGGTTTCTCCCACCAGCGATCCCCGGCCGTGCCCATCCCCTCTGAGCCCTTGTTCCAGCCTGTCTGTTGAGTTCCAGCCCCGACCTCCAAAGCACTGGGTGACAAGTGCAGATTTTAAAACGTACTCTGTCCTGTCATTTACACCATGCAGGGAAAAGCTGGGCGGTGGCAGCAGCAGGGCAGACCTGCCTGAAACCCCGTGCATCTCCTCTTGGTTTAAGTGAGAACCGTCGCTAACCACCTATTAGTGTGCACGAGCTCTGGGGCACGGGGACACATCAGCTCAGGGGTGCTGCAGCTTCTGTGCTCTGCGGGGTTTCTGTAGCATCGCTGACCAGGCACTGGGAGAGACTGGCAAAGGTGTGGATCCAGCTCATCTGGCTGGCGCGGGGACGCCCGGCTGTGCATCTGCAACCGCAGCTTGGCGGGATCCGCCTGCTCAGGTTTCCATGGAGAGCGTCTTGTTGTTGGGGAGGGAGCAGCCTGGCAGACAGTACAGTCATGGAAATACCGATACGGCGTTTGTTTTCCAAGATGCATGAATAAAATCATTAACAGTTAGCAGCCTCACTTCCTCCGCTCACACCGCCCGCCCTCGGCGGTCTGGCAGGACGACCCAGGATGCCCGCGGTGTCTTTATTCTCCAGGCTCTTCGCTCACACACTCATCTTGGTACCCCCAGCTCGGCTGTATCTGCCCAGGCAAGCCGGGTCTCACTTCCAGTTGGCAGCCTCCGTTTCCTACTGGCAGCCTCGACCACTCACGGGAGCAGCAGGAGAAGCCTTGGGCGGCTCACCCCGGGGATGCTTAGATCCCACATCCCATGGGATGCCATGGAGCCTTCTCCAGACGGAACGTCTCAGCTCAGATCTCCGTTATTGCACGTGCTTGGGAAGGCTGGGGAAGTTCCACTGAGCAGAGTGGAGGCGGCCATGTGGGGCTCCCGCGTCCAACGGCACTGCTGCTGGCTGAGCCCTCGGTGGAAAGGGCTGAACGCTGGCGTTCATGGCAGTCTGTCAATATTAAATTAAGGCTAAATTCCCATCCTAAATGTTATGTTAACACGAAGTTACAGCGGAGAGCGCAGAGCGCAGAACAGCAATATGAGGGTAAGATGTGTTCCGGGGGTATTGTAATCATCCCAAATGAGGCATTTGAAACCCAGGGAGTTCCAGATTTAGGGTTTGCATCGTTTTTGTTTTTGTAATTGAAAAAACAATCCAAACATAGGAAGGCTTGGGAGCGTGTTGCTGAGATTGTTTGGGTGCCTTTATTCTGTGCTGCGGGGACATGGGCAGATGGAGGGAAAAAAAAGTCTTTAAAAAATGATGGAAGCAAATCTGGAATTACAAATGTTAAAATAGCGTGATCTGGGTTTTATTGCTGGCGCGTTGTGGCTCTCCAAGGTAACATTGGGGTTGTTGGGTCTTGACTGCACATCTCTATCTGGACGTGTTTGGCTATTGCTAATGCAACTCACCTCTAATGCTTCACAAAGCTCATAATTTGAGACAATTGCAAATCCTGGAGCATAATTTTATTTGTGTTATGGATGTGTACTTGGAACTTTAATTCTATCATAACAGACTTTTTTTCCCTGTTTTTTTAAGAGCTGTCAAAGGAGCCACGGGTGAGGATTAGAATATCGTAGTAGCTGAACTCCAAAGCGCTGCAGGAAGAGGCTTGTTTGGGTTCAGGGCTCTTTGTCGTGGTGACCCATGGACCCACAAGGATGGGCGGTGGGTGGTGAATTCAGCCCTGATTCTGTGATACCTGGTGCTGTGAGAACCCTCAGCTGAGGCTGTGCTGGAGAAGCGCCGCCCAAGGCAATGCATGGCCATGGCTCTGGCAGAGCCTGGAGCCAGGGAAACCCCATGGCTGTGGTGTGTGTGCTTCTGCAGAGCGAGAGCGATGGCTGGGCAGTCAAATGGCTCTGCTGGGAGTCACGGTCGCTATCGAAGCTGCCTGTAGCTTCCAGGCGGTGCCAATGAGATATGACAGTCATTAATAATTTGGCTTCATCCTAACATGTGTCATCCAAAGGAACCTGGGCAGATGATGTGGGCTGGGTAGCTTGCCTTCCAGCAGCGCCGCACACAGCAGTGGGGTCTGAAGCAGCTCCAGAGCCCACGCAAGAACGCAGTGACTGTAATGTGCTGTGGGGGCCCAGTCTCACTGCACCCTGCGATGCTGCAAGGCAGAGTTCAGTGTTGTGCTGAAGCATTGCAGAGAATGTTGGATGAATGATGGCTTTTTTCTGGAGCTGGGGCAGTGACAGCAGCGCTGGCAGTGGTTCAGTAACAGCAGTGCTCGGGGTGTCGGAACACCTCGCCTGCCCCCCTGTATGCTTCTTTTGCTCCTGTGTTGTGTTTCATAGGCTTCAGCACCTGTTTTGCTGATAGAACACCAGTGTAGATCTTCTGCCTGAGTCTTCGGTGTTGCAGTGGGTGCAGCCACTCCTTGCTGCTGAACCTCCCCACCCCACCCCCCCATCTGGAACTGCTGCTGTCTGCAGGCTCTGGAGCACGTCTGCTTTCCCAGCCTTGCTGCTCAGGCGGAGTGGATGCAGCAACATGATTTTCTGGGCTGAGTGTTTCTTATTATGCCTGTCAGACACTGATTTCTGAGCCTGTTGTGTTCCCTGGGCATACCAGGAGGGCAGGCACAGCACGGGCCCATTTCCTTAATGACCGGCAGTGAATTGCCTGCACATGTGCAGTGCAGATTTGAGACGCCCTCCGTGTATTTTTTTTTTCTCTGCGGATTTTCCCTGTTGGATGAGGTGTTCTCCATTTGTGGAGTCCCTGCCCAGCTGAGCCTTTAACAGAGCATCTTCCTTCCATCTGCACACAGCCCTTATTTTGTGCTCCAATTATTCCAAGGCAGCTCCGCTCCCCTCCGAGCTTCGGAGAGATGTACCAGGTGGGCACCTGAGGATGCTCTGGGGCAAAATGGAAGTGCCCTGTCGCTGCTGCCATCCCTGTCAGGGTAAGGAGATGTGGCTGAGATAAGGCCAGCAGCCTCTGCTCCCCTCCCCAGGCAGTGCCCTCAGCAGTATACAGGCACCCGTTGAGGCCAGGATGTGGCCTCTCACCGATGCTGGGAGCTCGTGGGCGAATGTGGCCTCGGTGTGCACGACGCAGGGAGCTGGGGGGAGGCGGGGAGGCCCTTACATAAGCCCTGCATGCAGCAGGAGGAGCAGGGAGGGGAAGGGCAGTGTGCTGAGAATCCAGGCAGCCTCCAGTGAGGGCTCCCCAGGAGCAGCTCTGCACTGACACACGGCCGTGGGTCCCTGGACTTGGCCATCCACCCATCATCTGTGTCCCCCACCACCCTGCCTGAGGTGACATGGAGGGGCTGCAGGACTGAAGCACTGGCATCAAGGGGATGTGGCCCAGGGGCACTCTGGCTGTCACTGTCCTGCCCACCCTGCACTTCGCACTGCGGTGCTGGGAATCTCTTGGTGGCATGGATGGGTGCTGTCTGTGTGTCTGCACGTGCTTGGGGCATGTTGGCAGCTCTGTCTCCCAGAGCAGCCTTGGATGTTCCCCTGCATCTCAGCCATGGTTCTCACCCAGGGAGGTAAGTGCTGGTTCCTTCCCAAAAGCAGGACAGGGGCTTCTGAGCAGGGGATTACTTTGTGTCCAGGTAGGATTGGGTGCTCACAGCTCTGTCACCCGTTCCAAGATGTCTGCTGTTAATTCCCTCTATCTCTCCACAGCATCACCAATCCCTGCCAAGCCAGGCCATTTGAAGGGGGACTGCAGTGGGCAGCTTGCAGGCTCTGAGAAGCAGTGACAAGTCTCTCCGGGTCACCGTCCCCGAGTCGCTGGGTTCTCCTGCCCCACACATTTGGCTGTTCCTTCTGGACAAACCAGAGGCTTGCTGTCATGGGGATGCACTGAACCCTCACCCAGGAGCTTCAGGCCTGGATGTTGGTGCTGCTCCTCCCGGACGATGTGGCTGATACTCTGGAGAAGTCCTCTCTTGCCCCCTGTTCTCCAAGTGCCTGAGCTGGTGGCCGGCTGGGACCTGCGTCTCGCCTTCTGGGTCCTGAGCTTCGCCTCAGCAGTTGTGCGCATGGAGGGCCAGGTCTACTCTCCCACTGTCAACACTCACTATGGGAAGCTACGGGGGGTGCGTGTGCCACTGCCCAGTGAGATTTTGGGACCCGTGGATCAGTACCTGGGGGTGCCTTACGCCGCCCCCCCAGTTGGGGAGAAGCGGTTCATGCCTCCAGAGCCACCTCCCTCCTGGTCAGGCATCAGGAACGCCACCCACTTCTCGCCGGTCTGCCCCCAGAACATCCACAACGCCGTCCCTGAGATCATGCTGCCCATCTGGTTTACCTCCAACTTGGATATCGTGGCAACCTACATCCAGGACCCCAACGAGGACTGTCTGTACCTCAACATCTACATCCCCACGGAGGATGGTGAGTCCCCAGCGGGGCACCTGCAGGAGCGAGCGCTCTGGGAGGGTAAGGGGGGCTGCCCTGCCCCTACCCCTGCCCAGCAGCGGTTGGTCTCACTTGGGTGTTGTGTTTGAAGCATGTGGTTGTGGACCCTGCAGCATGCTGTCTGTTCGTGGAAAGCTTCCTCTGGCCACTCAGCTTGCCCTCAGCTGCCATCTTTGTCTCGCGTACTCCTGCCTCTCCACGCCTCTCGGTTTCCCCCTCTTTCTTCCTTCACCTCCATGGCATCGTCACGGGCTCCTTTCTTGTGTTGCTAAATCTGAATCAGACTCTCTGACCGCAGATCCACAGAGCGACAAGCTGGTTTGTGCTCCCCAGGTGCCGAGTGCCAGGTTCTGTCTTGAGTTGGTTCGGGTTTGTCCTTCCTCCCTTTTCCCACCCCCAGGTCCATGTGCTAGCCGTGGGCACGGGCTGCGGCCGCTGCTGGGAGGAACACTCTGCCTCGTGTGGGGCTGGGCTGCTCATGCCAGGAAGGGAACACAGAGCCCTTTTGGGGGACACAGAACCCCTTTCTGGGGGGTTCTGGTGAAGGCAGGAGGCTGGGGGACATTGCAAAGTAGCTGCGGCCTAGTGTGTCACGGCTAGGCCTTGTGCAATGTGCTGCAGCCCAGCACAGTGTGCTGCAACCTCGAGCAGTGTGCTGAGGCCTACTGCAGTGTGCTGAGGCCTAGTGCAGTGCGCTGAGGCCTAGTGCAGTGTGCTGAGGCCTAGTGCAGTGTGCTGAGGCCTAGTGCAGTGTGCTGAGGCCTAGTGCAGTGCGCTGAGGCCTAGTGCAGTGTGCTGAGGCCTAGTGCAGTGTGCTGAGGCCTAGTGCAGTGCGCTGAGGCCTAGTGCAGTGTGCTGAGGCCTAGTGCAGTGTGCTGAGGCCTAGTGCAATGTGCCAAGTCCTAGTGCAGTGTGCTGCGGCCTAGCGCAGTGTGCTGTGGCCTAACACAGGGTGCCACAGCCTAGAGCAGGCCCAGTCCCGTGGTGGTGAGGCCGAGCAGCACTGGCTGCCTCCTGTTTAACCTTTTCCTTCACAGGACATCCCACGTGAACCGTAAGTAGAAGGCAGAGGAGGCAACACTCGGCCCGTGCGCCTGCCACAGCCTCACCACCGCGGGAGCCCCAGGGTGCGCAGGGCAGGACGCACAGTGCAGGCCCTGCCTCACCGGCTCCACTCCTCCATCCCGGGGGGGTCTCAGCTGCGCCTTCCCAGCATGGCAGGCCCAGAGTTTTCCTCCTACAGCGCCGCTCCCCACCCACCTCTTGCGGTCCCTGGGGCGGCGGGCGGGTGGCAGCGTGGTTGTGATTGCATGCCCACTCCCAGCCGGTGGAGCCTCCTGTTATTTTGTAGTCTTTTATTCATTTTACAGTAAAACGGATTTCCAAGGAATGCACCCGAAAGCCCAACAAGAAAATATGTAGGAAAGGAGGTATGTAGCAAGCCGACCGGCAGAGAGGCACAGAGAGGAAAGAGAGAGAGAGTGAGAGAGTGCGAGGGTGCCTGTCGGTTCTCTCTGGCCCCGCGGCGTGCTCCTCTCTGTGCTGCAACTGCCCACGGGCCCTGAGCGGCCCTGCCCGCTGCCGCCCGCTTCCCACTTGCCTCCGCCCTGGGCTGCAGTTGGCTCAGGGTCAGGGCAGAGCAGGATGCTCCTGTTGCTCCAGGCCTTTCAGAACAGCTGAGCCCATGCTCCCCAGGCTTCTGGGCATGAAGAGCTCCTAAAGAAACCTCTCCCCTTAGGGCTGGAGGGGCTGTGCCTCTCACCTCTCTGCCCACAGGAGGCAAAGGCCTTCCTCCCATCCCAAGATTCTGACCCACTCAGAGGAGCACCTGGGTGTAGAAGGAGATCAAGCTCTTCCCCTTCTGCTCTTAGAGCATCACTCCTCACCCGACTGGGTAATGACTGCCGTGTTCTGCCCCAGCCTCTTCTTTGCCCTTGGCTGTGCTGATGGGGCTGCATACATACATACATACATACGTACATACACACACACACACATGCACATTCTTGCAGACAGGGCTGTGCAAGCTCAGGATCTGCTCTCCACCCCCTCACACTGCACTCTTCCTGAGCTGCAGCCTTCCGGAGGCGGCAGAGCATCTCCAGAGCAGACACAGTTCTGCTTTGTCTCGTCGCTGTCTCCAGGGCCATGCAGGGCTCCTCCTGCTGCACTGCAGCTTGGGTCCCTGGAATGATCCAGATCCATCCCCAGTGCCATGGGCCAGGGAGCAGAGACCCGCAAACCAGATCCTCCAGTCTGTCTCAGTCCGTGATCAAACAGGATGCTCCCTTGGTCCCACTGCCCATCCTGCACAAGCAGGCAGAGCCCAGGGTGCTCCCTGCATCGCTCCATCCTCACTGCTGCCCCAAGATGCCCATGGCCAAGCCAACCAGCTCTTCTGAAAGGTGCAGGAGGGGGTGTCCTGTGGGGCTGGAGCTGCCCTCCCTACCTCCCCACTGCCACCCTGGGTGTTCTACACAGCGGGTTCTCCGCTCCCACTGCTTTTCTCTTCATGCCCCTGTGTTTGGTGGGTCTGGCACAGCTGGGCTCGGAGGTTTGGGGATCTCTTTCCTTCCAGAGACTCTTTTTTTTTTTCCTTCCCCCCCTGAGTTCTGTCGTTTGGTTTCTTTGCTTTGCTTTTCCTGTTGCTGTCCTGGCTATTCACACGCCATCTCTCTGAGTGCCAAGGCTGCCTCTGAAAGGGCTGGCGCATTAAGGAGTCTCTGCACGCCGCCTCCGGCGCAGGCTGTGCCAGCGACACCGAGCCACTTCAAAGTGCTTCCTTCCCTGGCCCCTCTGGGGCTGGAGTCCCCATGGGAGCTCCTGAGGACCTGGGTTAAGGCAGGAGAAGCGGTGGCACAAGACACGATGAAGGCACCATCTCCTCCTCGTTTTGCCCTGCAGCAGCACTGCTCTCCGGCACTTCCTTTGCAGCCTCTCTGCGGATGCATTTGGTGGCCCAACTGCAGGTCCCCACGCAGCAGAGGCTTTCGGGGAGCTGGTGGGGATGTGCCTCCTGCCCCGCTGACTCATGGATGGGCAGAGCCAGCGATTTGGGCATCCAGGCGTGACACACAGAGGATTAAAGCACCCAGACGCTGCTGCTGCCCTTCAGCTCCGGCCACTGCACTGGTGTCTGTTGACTCGAATTAATTGAATAACTTGTGAAGAGGCACTGAGGCTCCCCCCCCCCCCCCCCCCCCCCCCGCTTCTACTTAGCTTTGAATGTCCTGGGTATGTAGTGCTTAGGGCGAGGATAACACACCCGCAGTGCTCGTTTGTTCAGACTTGGTGCCATTTGGACATCGACTTGTTCAGGAATACTCCTGATTATTATTTCTAAGACCATTTTGTGTGTGACCGGTCGATAAGCTCTCCTCTGACAGAGCAGGAGGCCGTGTGGTATGTCGGTGGTTTGAAATGCCTCAGCTCCCACCTTGCTATTGCTGTCATTTCATAGCAGCCAAAGGGCTGAGAATTTGTTAGCATTTATCCCTGCCTCCACAGGACAAAAAATGTCCCTGTCTCCCATTCCGGTGCATGTTGGTCCCTCTCTTGGGCAGGGAAGCAGTGCCTTGGGAATAACTAGCTGTGTGCTGTGCAGAGGATCTGCGGGCACCTAGCTCAGCTGCTGCTCATGTTTTGCTGTGAAAATGAAGCTCTGCCCACCCGAGGAGCGCATACGTGCACACAGCGTAGGGTCTATGGATGCCTCTCCGGTGTGGCTGGGGACTCACTACCACCTCTGTGCCCTGCTACTTCAGAGTGTGATGCTCAGAAGTGAGACTCGCCATTCGTGCCAGCCCTGGTGCTTTTGTGGAGCTCCTGGAGGATGGAAATGGCTCCTCCACATTGCTCAGGGGCAGGCAGGGATGGGGCAGCACTGAGGAAAGGCTCCTGCTTGGCCACTGGATGCAGCTCCTGCTCCTCTCTTATCCGCACTGTGCTGAGCACGAAGGCTGCAAGGAGCTGAGATCCCTGCCCTCTTTATCGCTGTTTGCACTGGCGTCAGTGCTATTGCAACAGTTTGCTTAAGATAGTATAAATCTGGTGCAGATGCTCCTGTTTAAGGAAAACTGATTTTCTTTCTTTCTTTCTTTCTTTCTTTCTTTTTTTTTAACTAAACTTGAGCTTAAATCTTCCTAGGGACTTCAGATAAGAGCATACATCCTTCCTATCTGCCTGAACAATGTCACTCCGCAGTCAGCTTTCAGTTAAACAGCGTAACAGGCACTCACACGAGGTGAGCAGAATGAATTTTTGATGGGCAAGGAGAGCAGGAACCACAAGAGCTTTGTTTTTTTCCAGCACCAAGAAGCTCAAACTGAGGCAGCCCCGTGGGAGCGGCCAGGAGGGCAGCACTTGGCTGGGGGCTGCAGCCCACGGCAATGCAGAGAACATCTCACAGCAGTGGCCTTGAGTGTTGCAACAGCAGACGCAGGGAGGTGACAGAGCAAAGTGCAAAAAAGGCGTGGGAGCACTTAATCTGTAATTCCTCTTATGAGCTGTGGGGCAATGGTGGGTAGTCGTAGAGGTGAGTGACAGAGCCGGACTTGTTACGGCTGCATTATCAGGTGCTGGCACAGCATGGCTGCCAAGCAGAAAGGCTGCTTGGCTGCAGAATTCACCGCTGGCAGGAGCAGGACCCCAAAAACACGGCCACCCTGGCACCTTGCTGCCAGTGGGGATGGTTCTGGGTTTGCGCTCGCCATGCAGAGATCCCATCTCTTCTCACTATCCCCAAGTGCATCACTCTCGCCCCATTTCCCATTGTTGCTTTCCATTGTTCTCTGAAGTTGCCTCCTCCTCACAAGGCTCAGGTTCTTTCAGCCTTATTATCCCTGCCTTCACTGATCCCCAGGCTGCCAGTGTGGCTGCCCTCATCCAGATCCAGATCCATCCCCATGCAGTACTCCCATCAGAGGGTGCCCACTGCCCTCCCACAGCTTGGAAGCACAGGGTGGATGAAGGATTGCTGCCTGCAGCGTTCATTAGAGAAAATCCCTCTCAGTGTGCATTACCAGGGAGGCAGGAGCAATGCTGTACAGGTTCATTGTTTAAGTGCTTTCTGGGCTCACAGCTCTCCAACAAAGATGCACTCGGTTAAGCCTGCAGCCTCCACTCCAGCTCCTGCCTGCAGTCAGGCTGGGGGCTGTGTGTGTGTGGGGAGGGATGCATCAGGATGGGCACTGAGGTTGTGTGGGCTGAGGCTGGAGGAGGCAGGAGTGCTATGTTGGAAGAACTTGAAGAACATCAGGTGCCTCTGGAGACATCCCTGCCCTGGGGCAGGCTGCTCTCCCTGACCTGTGCCCAGCATTTGTCACACCTCTCCTTAACCTCCTCCCCAAACCATCGTTCACTGTTTTTCTGCCCTTTCTGCCAGAAAACTTTTCTTGACTGGCTTATGCCTGCCTTGTGTGGCTCTGCCAGCCACTGCCCAGTGGAGTAGGAGTCTCTCTCTGTGTCACTGCTGAGGCCTGCCCTACCTGAGGAGGCTGCAAGCACAGCTCCCTGCTCTCAGCGTTTGGATGGCCTTGTCTTCCTCAAACTTTGCTCGCCTGATGGATTTCCCAAACTTCCGGTCCTTGCTCCTCTGTCCAGAAGGACATGGCACGGAGCGCTGTGCTCCCCTCTTGCACCCCAAGTCTGTGCTCTGAGCAGGATAAGGCTGCTCTCCCCAGCCAGGCTTTTGGGTTCTCTCTACAACAAAAGGCATTTGCACTTGCCCCGATGGAGCTGCCCCATGGGCAAGTCAGGCAGAGCTGGGCAGATAGAATCAGGGCTCTGGGGTCATGCTGGTGCCCGGTGCAGCCCACAAAGCCATTCAGGACGTTACAGAAACCGAAGATTTTTGCGGCACGGGGAAGCCCCCATCACAAGCTGGCAGTTTTCAGCACAGAGCAATGGGCAGGGCTGTGGGGTGACCTGACACTTCAGCTGTGCTGGTGGCAGATGAGGACACTGCTTTGGGATGCTCCCGGCCCCTGCACCCCGGGGGGGAGCTGGGAAGGGCCCGGGGAGCAGCAGCACAGCACCGTGGCACCGGGGCAGCCTTGCCCCCTCCGTGCCGTGGCTCTGGGAGAGGTGCAGTGTGAGTAGCCAGCAGTGCTGTGGGGCGCAGGCCTGGCCCCACCGTCTCTGCTATCATGCTATTTTTGAATTCTCTTTTGTGTTTTTTTTTTCTTTTGTTGTTTTTTTGTTTGTTTGTTTGTTTGTTTTTCTCCTTTTTTTTTTTTTCCTTTTCTTTTCTTTTTTTTTTTTTTCTTTTCTTTTCTGTCTCCTCGTGTTTGGTCCCTAGGAGCCAGCGCTAAGAAACAGGGAGAGGACTTAGCGGATAATGACGGGGATGAAGACGAAGGTATTTCTGTGCTCGAGGCTGCCACTGCATGACACGCAAAGCAACTCCGTATGCCCGCCATCCGCTGCCATCCCCAGGGAGCCCCGTGTGTGTCTGTCTCGGCACTGGGCAGCTGCGCGGGGCGGGGGGCAGGGGGGCCGGCTGTGCAGGGCTCAGCCCCATCCTCTCCTCCTGGGGAAGCTTGTGGGGTCGTGCTGCAGGAGAAGTTTGCTGGCTGCCCCGCTCCGCTCGAGCGAGGGCCGGGAGGAAGCATGGCAGCTTGGGAGCAGAGGAGCCCTCGGGCACCTGGGCCCATTTCACCCCGAGCCCGGTCATATTTCACCTCCAGCCTCATCCCTCCAGACTTAGCGATGCACGACGGGAGCCTGCACTCTCCCCTCCCACTTGCTCCCAGTATGGGACAGAAGCATGGACACCCGTGCCACCGATCTGTGCCGGTCCCAGCTGGGTGTGCTGCACCCATTTTCTTCCCAATGCAAGGTGTTGCTTGAGCCACTGCGTCTGTGCCAGATGAGGCACTGAGTGCAATGTCAAATGGGTGTGTTTCATTGCCACCAGGTTAAGAAAGCTGCAGAACAGGAGGTTTTTGGTAACACGGAGCTGCTTGGCCACAGGGTCTGGACTCTGTCTGCTTTGTCACAGGGATGTAAGGAGGAGATCAGCCAGGACGCAGCTGTAACACAGTGAGGGCAGTGCGACCTCGTGGGCTGCGGAGTGCTGGGGCAGCCCAGAGCCTGTTCTGGCAGATGGCATTTGGGTTCTGGGAAGCAGATGAAAAGCCAGTTCATTGGCAGCAGCAAAACCTGTTGTTTTCTCCCAGTAACCTGTGCCCCAGGATCTCTTGTACCAGGGCGTAAACTGGCATCCATCCTAAGTGATTCGACTGCAGAAAATTCCTGCATGCTGAATTGTGCCACAAAGATTAGGAGCTGTTTTTTCCCTGCTCTGCCGCTGCGTTTTAATGCTGATCTGATACAGGGACGGCCCTTCGCGTTTTGATGGTGACATTATAGCAGTGGGGAGAGGACAGAGCTGCAAGAATGAGTGTTGGAGCTCCTGGGGTTTCACCCAGGAGGAGGTTTTCATGGCAGAGCACTGCAGGTTGGCCACCACGGTGGGGTGCGCGGGGAGGTGGGGATGGAGCTGTGATCGGGGCAGCTGAGGAGGGTAAGAGCTGTGCCTGGTGCCAGCCGGTGCCCACCAGCGCACAGCACTGGATGCAGGTGAGCACAAAGGAGAGCAAAGTCCATCAGTGCTGGAAAGGGCTGGGCATGCAGGAGCTGGCACCGCCGCTGCGATCCGTGCAGCTGCTTCTGTGCAATGTGGGTGAGATGTGCCAGGGGCTCAGCATGGGTAGGGATGTCCCCAGGACAAGCATAGCGAGGAGAGAGAGCGCACGGCTGCTCCTCGCCTTAGGCTCCTCCAGTGCTCTCTCCCTGGTCCTCAGGTCCCATTCCCCATCCTCACTCCATGCCTCATGACCTGTCCTCGCCCGGCCTCGGCGCTCACCTCCCCGACACGCACACGTGCACGCACTGTCTGCTCATCGCCATGTCTGTGTCCGGGCACTGGGGTGCCATGGGTTCGCACCCAGGCAGCCCGGCAGGTTTCTGCCTCCCTGGGCAATTGGGAAGGTGGGGAGGCGGGTGAGTGAGAGGTGGGAGCACCCACCAGTGCCCCCCCGCCCTCCAGGTCCTGCACACCCCATCCCTGCCCCTCTTCAATGCCAGCTGCCAGCACGCCCGGAGCTGAGGGCTTGGGGCCACGGGGGCACAGGGAGTTGGTGCCCCACAGCCACTGCCATCGTGGAGGTGCCAGCTCCTGCCTGTGGCCAGAGCCCAGCTCCAGGGAAGAGCAGCTGGGTCCAGCAGGTGCCTCTCCTGCATGCACTGAGACTCTGGGCAGCTCCTGCCCAGGGTACAGCAGTGCTGGGATGGTGACAGTGGCTGCCACTACCACGGAGGGGGGCTGGGGGGTGGCAGGGTTAGGGGGGTTGGCAGAACTGTGCCATGGCTTTGGGCTCTGGGTTTGGCTGCTGCAGCCCCCTCCCCGGTCCTGGCAGCTGGCATTGCCCTCCTCTCTCTGTGGTCTGCCTCTTGGCAGGGTGCTGCGGTCGCCAGCGGGGTGGTCCCGTGTTTAACCTCCTCTCCTTCCAGACATCCGGGACAGCGGGGCCAAGCCGGTGATGGTGTACATCCATGGCGGCTCGTACATGGAGGGCACAGGGAACATGATCGACGGCAGCGTCCTGGCCAGCTACGGGAACGTGATTGTCATCACACTCAACTACCGCGTCGGAGTGCTCGGTATGGGCTGTGCTACGGGACAGGGGATGGGGAGAGGTGGCCAAGTTCCATGCCACGTGGCGGTGTCCACAGCAGTGTGGTCAAGTTCCTGGCACCGGCCACCCAGGCTTTTTTACACAACCTGGCTCAGCTGAAAGCAAATATTGGTCTGTGGCTAAATAAATAAAAAATGTGTTTACGCAGCATCACCTCCTGAGAGTGCTCACAGCTCCGAGCTGCCAGAGGGTGGCTGCCTCACCTCCCTGTGGATGCCATCAGAGCCAACAGCAGTGCCTGTGCTCCAGCAGCCTGTGCTCAGGGCTAGGGCAGGTCCAGGAGCTCCTCTTGCCCTATATGGGCAGTGAACGAGCCCAGATGCATTCTCTGGGGAAGGAAACAGGAGGGCTGTAAGGCTGATTTTGCTCTCTCTGTGATTTCCTGGGAGATGCACAGAACCGTGCAACTCAGCCCTCCAAGGGCTTTGCTGGGGAAGAGTCCATCCAAGCCACCCTGCAGGCTCTGCTGCTCACGCTCAGCTGGGTCAGGGGCTCAGTGCCCCACACCTGGGCACCACAGCCCCTGTGCCCAACCTCCTCTTGGGGATGACGGTCACAGCTCAGCAGCCTTGCTTGGATTTACCTGATAGAAAATAAGCTTTTCTGTAGAAACAAACATACTTGAGACCATTCGATATTAAAACTCAGGCCTTTCAGACTGATAGCGCAAATTTAAGAGGTCTGAAATACGATCTGAAATCTGATTTAAAAGGTGCCATTGGCGTCTCCACTGAGGTGCCGCAGTGTGCAGGCAGGCGCACCCCGGTGCCGGAGCAGCACCACTCCCTGCTGCCAGTTTACCCTCAGCGCCATGGCTTTGGCTTCCTGCTTTGAGTCAAGGCAAACAAAACACTGATAGCTTATCTTGGGTGTTACCTTTACTATTGAAAGCATTTCTCAGCATCTTCCTCATTGAAAGTTTTTGCGTTTTAAGCTGCAGTCGGTTCCTCTCTGCCCAGCCCACCTCCTTACATTTATAGAGCCTCCTCCAGACCACGCTATTCCATGGGAAGCATTGGCTGTGCATGCGCACTGCTTCCTGGTGCTCTCAGCTTTCCTTGGAGCGTGTGGGAGATGTCCTGGCCTGTTGTTAGTGTGGGTGGTGGTCGGGGTAGGGCAAAACTCATGCCCATAGCCCTATCTCTGCCTGGAGTGGCTCCATCTCACCCCCCAGCCCCTCACCCACATGTGAGCAGCACTATAATATCCCCACTCCAACCACAGCACCAACAGGACTCTACTGGTCATGGTGGGATGGGATCCCATAGGCTCTCCCTCAGGCTCAGTGAAGGGTGGGAGGTCGGCCTGCTTCCCCCATCACTAACAGGGCTCTGCTTCACTCTCAGGGTTCCTGAGCACAGGGGACCAAGCTGCTAAGGGCAACTATGGGCTGCTGGACCAGATCCAGGCACTGCGTTGGGTCAGCGAGAACATAGCCTTCTTCGGCGGCGATCCTTTGCGCATCACCGTCTTTGGTTCCGGCATCGGCGCCTCCTGCGTCAGCCTGCTCACCCTCTCCCACCACTCAGAAGGTAGGTGCCAGGGGTGCCAAGGAATTCATGCTGGAGTAGGGGCAAAGGTGGATGTGAGCCTGCAGAGGGAATGAGGCCCCATGGTACCGGAGCGGAGGTCTGGGAGTGCTGAAATTTGCACAACGCAGATGGAGGTGATGAGGTTGATATCGCATTGTAAATACAGTGGAGTGTTTGCTCTAGATAAAAAAAGGAATTGTTTATGCTGCAAGATTGTGCTGGTGTAAGAGCAAATGCATATAGAACACCCGTGAATAAATTTACATTGAAAACTGGAAAAAAGATTTTCAGCCAACTGAGAAGAGTTGCTCTGCCTTTAACTTCCTAAAGAAAATGGCAAGAGGAAAACCTGAACTGAGTGTGGTCCGCAGGGCACCAGACTACCAGGGAGCAGTTCCATGGGGCACATGCAGTAGATAGTCATGCAGTACCACATCCCTGTGTGTGAGCACAGGATACAAAGGGGCAGTGGGCACAGCTGCCCCTCAGAAATGCAGGCAGGCACAACAAAATGACACCTCACACTGAAGAGCTGCAGCCCTGCTAGAGAGACTGGGAACAGTGCACAAAGAAAGGAAACTTTCAGAAAGTCAGCATGCGGCAGAGGAGCTGCTCAGCCTTACGTCCAGGCCTTGGGAGGATGAAGGATGGACTGAGGACCCCAATCTTTAAAGCAGAAGTGATCTCAGCCCAGACTGCTACAAAGATGTCTGCACCAGAGCCAGCAGCACCCTCTGTTTCGTAGCATTTGGTTTGAAGGGTGCATCTTGGAGGTGCCACGTCCAGCACGAGGCTGGTGCTGGCTGCTGGGAGATGTGGCAGATGCTGAGCACGTGTTAATGGTGGGAGCAAAGTGCTTCATACTGTCTTGTCCGGCTGGGCCATTTTGGTAAAAGATCCAAGGAATTTGAAGTCAGTCTGCCCCTAAGCCTGCACTGCTCTGCTGTCACCATCACCTGCACCCTGCCAGCTTGGAGTAAAGCATGGCAAAGATGGGCTTGCAAAGAGGTGAAAAGTTTGGAAATGAGAAGAAAGGTGAAGCTGCAGTAGCCCAGCACAGGTCTGCTCTGGGTAAACTGCTTTCCCTGCTGCCTCAGGATCTCAGGACATTTGTGATCAGTCCGTGCTCCTCCATGAGTGCCCAGTGCCCGAAGTCAGTGCCTCTGCTCTGCACAGTCCTCCATCCTCCTGCTGACACTGAGCAGGATGCTGCTGGGGATGTCATCCCATCTTCTTCGGGTCATTTGTACAAGCATGACTGGGTATTAGGAGGAGACGCTTTCTATGGTAAAACCAGGAAATGCTGTGCATGTGTGGGCTGCTCAGTTCTCTGACCGAACTGAGTTGGAGATGCAGCTGGCAGCATGGAGAGAGGCTGGGTGGACTGGGGAACCCAGCAATTACTTCCCCAGAACAACTGCAGCTGCTCGCTGGCTTTCCCTCCATGGTTGAAGAGCCCAGCACAGCACTTTCTGGGTGACACCGGGCTTTCTGCCACTAAACCTTGTGTCTGCATGCTGCGTCCTTTGCATCACGTTGGTGCCGGGTACCCAGCTCCCTCACCGCCTTGGCTATGAACGCAGCGAGGAGGGAGGGGAGACTGCTGATGCTGCAGCCAGCACTGCATCAGAACAAACGGACACAGAACGCCCTCATCCAACCCCGCTCCAGGGCACCCATCTCCCCAGGGCCATCTCTGCAGCACAGCAGGGAAGCCACACTGAGACACAGCCTGGAGACCAGGCGGGTTTGTTTTTATCGGATTGAAATAAAACACGTAGTGATCAAGAGCTATTAATGAAGCAACTAATTTGTGCCTGCTCTGCCAGGCGCGGCGAGAGACAGACATGGGAGGCTGGTGCTGTGCACGCTGCGTCTGGCTGCCAGGAAGACCCGCAGCTCCCCTGCCAGCCCTGTTGCTTGCTAGCAGGTGGATTCCTTGCCAAGAAGCAAAGTGCTGCTTCTCTCCCCAACAAAAATATGGGGAGGGTCTGTCACCTTGATGGGAAATGGCCAGTGCCCAGTGGGCAGCACACTGATGGCAGGGTCAATAGCTGCTGCTGTAGGGAGTGTCTATAAGGAGGATCCTCGCCTTGGAAGCAACCAGTGTGCCTCAGGAAAGCCCCAGATCAGCTGCTCGATGGTAGGCGATGGTGCAGAGCATGCAAGCCCACAGCCAGACTTGGGCTTGTAGGCTGGACACTGCTTTCTAGGGCACTGGGAGGTGACAAACAGAGCTTGTGACTTCTCTTTGTCCCGGCACATGGGACTGTACGTCAGGTACTTGGCAGAGCAGGGACTGTGCGTGCAGACAGCTATGGGCACTGTGGCTGGTAGCCAGGATCCTCCCAGCACTGCTGCTGCAGGAAGGGACGTGCTCCCTGCAAAGCTGCACAGGTTCAGGTGTGCAGCTGGGTCTCCTGCAGCACTGTGAGCTCAGCCATGCCCCGTGCCGTGACGCTGCACTGTGCACCACACATGAAATGGAATCTGGCATCCATCGAGTGCCAGGGTCCAGCGAGGCACAGGGGTGCAAGAGAGGGCTGGCCAGAGAGCAGAGACCGTAGGGTGCACCCCGAGCTCTGCCGCCTTGCACCGCCCCGGAGGCTCCGCTTCCTCGCAGTCCTTTGTATTCTGAGCACAAGCGCCATTGACATGGGGCTGGAGCCCAGCCACACATTCCTCTGCCTGGGCCAGGGCCTTTGTGGCCCCGCTTTCCAGGGCGAAAGTCCACTCCCTCTGTGTTCCCAGTGGCAGAAAGGCCCTCTTTGTGCATCTGGCAGCGTGCTCCCGCGGGGCCGGATTGGCACCAAGCAGCCCCAGCTGGGCAGGAAGTGGCAGGGAGGGGGGTGAGGGGGACCCTGACAAAGCAGCGGGTGGGACACGCAGGGTTAAGTGTCCCCAAGCAGGGATTAACCCTCCCGCTGCTGCTGCGTGGTCCCACCCCAGGCTGAAGGACGGCAGCAGCGCGTGATGGTGGGGATGGAGCGTGATGCTCAGAAAGCCCTGGCTGTGACACAGCCATGAATGTCCCCATGAGATGCTGGGACATCCCCATGAGATGCCTGCCGTGGGAGCACAGCACTCCATTGCAGCCTCAGGGTGTTGGAGCGTCTCTGAGCTCCTTGCTTCTCTTGCAGGTCTCTTCCAGAGAGCCATCATCCAGAGCGGCTCCGCGCTCTCCAGCTGGGCAGTGAACTACCAGCCCGTCAAGTACACCAGCATGCTGGCAGACAAGGTGGGCTGCAACGTGCTGGACACAGTGGACATGGTGGACTGCCTGCGGCAGAAGAGTGCCAAGGAGTTGGTGGAACAAGACATCCAGCCAGCCCGCTACCACGTGGCCTTTGGGCCGGTCATCGATGGGGATGTGATCCCAGATGACCCAGAGATCCTGATGGAGCAGGGCGAGTTCCTGAATTACGACATCATGCTGGGTGTCAACCAAGGCGAGGGGCTGAAGTTCGTGGAGGGCGTGGTGGACCCCGAGGATGGCGTTTCGGGTAGCGACTTTGACTACTCGGTCTCCAACTTTGTAGACAATCTGTATGGCTACCCCGAGGGCAAGGACACCCTGCGAGAAACCATCAAGTTCATGTACACAGACTGGGCTGACAGGGACAACCCCGAGACGCGCCGCAAGACCCTGGTGGCCCTCTTCACGGACCACCAGTGGGTGGAGCCATCGGTGGTGACAGCTGACCTGCACGCCCGCTACGGCTCCCCAACCTACTTCTACGCCTTCTACCACCACTGCCAGAGCCTGATGAAGCCCGCGTGGTCCGACGCGGCCCACGGGGATGAGGTGCCTTACGTGTTCGGGATCCCCATGATCGGCCCCACAGACCTCTTTCCCTGCAACTTCTCCAAGAACGATGTCATGCTCAGTGCTGTGGTGATGACCTACTGGACCAACTTTGCCAAGACAGGGTGAGCGGGGCAGGGTGGGGAGTGGTCTGCATTTGTGCGAGGGGTGGCAGGGTGGCACTGAGTCCCCCGTACCTGGAGATCCACGGGCCTGGCTCCTCGTGCTCCTGCCTTGGGCAGGGTGATCGTGACCTGGCATGGCTGTTGTAGCCAGCATCAGCCCAGGATGGGGCTCCAGCCACAGCTGAGGGCAGGGGTGTGGGAGCGATTTGGTCATGGTTATCATGGGTGAGGCTTGACTCGGGGTTTGGGATGCTGCCCATCTGTGCCTCCCTATGTTTATCTACTGGCTCTTTCACCTCACCTCTCCAGCTCTGCCTGGTGCTAGCTCCGTTTTGTCTGTGTCTCGCAGGGACCCCAACAAGCCCGTCCCCCAGGACACCAAGTTCATCCACACCAAGGCCAACAGGTTTGAGGAGGTGGCCTGGTCCAAGTACAACCCCCGCGACCAGCTGTACCTGCACATCGGGCTGAAGCCGCGGGTGCGCGACCACTACCGAGCCACCAAGGTGGCTTTCTGGAAGCACCTGGTCCCCCACCTGTACAACCTGCACGACATGTTCCACTACACCTCCACCACCACCAAAGTGCCACCGCCCGACACCACGCAGAACTCCCACATCACCCGCCGGCCCAACGGCAAGATCTGGACCACCAAGCGCCCCGCCATCTCACCCGCCTACAACAGCGAGAACGGGAAGGAGAAATGGAGCCCGGAGCAGGAGGCGGGCACCCTGCTCGAGAGCCCCCGCGACTACTCCACCGAGCTGAGCGTCACCATCGCCGTGGGCGCCTCGCTCCTCTTCCTCAACGTGTTGGCCTTCGCCGCCCTCTACTACCGCAAGGACAAGCGGCGGCAGGACACGCACCGGCAGCCCAGCCCGCAGCGCGGCGCCGCCAACGACATCGCCCACGCGCCCGACGAGGAGATGCCGTCCCTGCAGGCCGGCCAGGCGCACCACGAGTGCGAGGCCGTGCCGCCCCACGACACTCTGCGCCTCGCCGCCCTGCCTGACTACACGCTGACGCTGCGCCGCTCCCCGGATGACATCCCTCTCATGACGCCCAACACCATCACCATGATCCCCAACTCGCTGGTGGGGCTGCAGACCCTGCACCCGTACAACACCTTCGCCGCCGGTTTCAACAGCACGGGGCTCCCGCACTCACACTCCACCACCAGGGTATAGCTGCCCACGGCCGGCGCACACCCACGCACGCACGCACACGCACTCGGCAGACACTGGCAGAGGGACCGGCGGGAGCCCCCGGATGGACGGACAGACGGATGGGTGGCGCACACGGACGGTGTGACACCAAGCCCAAACCTGTGGGCACTGTGCACCGCCGGCCGCCCCGCTTCCCTCGGCGCTTTCTTTCATTCCTTTCTAACTTTGAGAAGTGCTTCAACTCTCCGGCTCCCGGCAGGAGGGCCCCACTGGTGCACTGGGGCTGTGCCCCCCAATGGGGACACGGCATCCCCCGCGCCCACCGAGCACCCCGAGACGGGCGAGCAGCGGTGCCGGGCATCCCTTTTGGAGGAGGTTTGGCATCCAGAGCGCCGTGGATAAGGCTCCGTCACTGTGCCATGGTGCTAAGGGCAGAGGCAGCGGGCGGGGGCCCGGCCTCGCGCTGGGTGCGGGCGCTGGGAGCCGGGGAGCCGCCCCGCGATGGGGACGTGGCACCTCTGCCCCCTCTTTGCGCTGCAGAGAATCTCTTTTGTGTCAGTCGTTTCTCTTTGCAGAGACGTTTTTTAAAGCAGATCTTTAGTTCTTTACACACTAACGGAGTCGCCGCGTTTTGTCCTTTGTAAAGATTTTAAACCAAGTGTTCTTGATATAAAATAAAAGCCAGTTAGAAGAACCCCAGCGTGTGTGCGCGGTGCCGGCCCTGACGCGGCCCCACGGCCCCACTACCCGCGCACGGGGCCGGCGGGCACCAGGCACCAGGCAGGGCCCTGCCTCCCACGCTGCGAGGCCGCGCTCTTTTGTATTTTTGATATTCTCCCTCCTCTGTCACCCGTGCCCACGGATCTCAGCCAAAAAGCCACTCCAGAGCCCGGCCATGGGTGCCCCACAGCCCCTCAGCCCCATCCCAGCCCCCCAGTCCAGTGCCACCCTCAGCCCTCTGCGAGGTCACCCGATGGGGTTGGATGCGCTGCCAAAGCGCAGCCACCCACATCCTCCCTGCCCTGCTCCCCACCTCGCCACCACCCCATGCCAGGGTGTGCCACTGGGGACAGGGCACCTGCCCCAGGGCTGGGGCACCTGCAGAGCCAGTGATGGCTGCAGGTAGTGGGGAGCTCAGGGTTGGACGTGGGGAAGGAGCTACCCGGGAGCAGTGAGGGCAGGGGTTGGCTTCGCTCCCAGCGTGGTCACCTTGGGCACAGGAGGAGGGGGCAGGTCCTGTGTCCCCACAGGGATGCCACCCTCAGCCCCGGACCGGCTGGCAGACGCTGCCCGCACTGGCAGCCGTGACGCGCCGGTGCCGGCCAGCCCCACACAGCCCCATACGGCCCCACACAGCCCTGGTTTGGGGTGAGGGTGCTGGTTGGAGAATGTATTTATACCCTGTCACCCGCTCAGAGTAACAAATTCCAAATAAAACAGAAGTGATATTTTTAATAGCGGTGTGTCTTGCCTCTCCTTGGAACGTGCAGGGGATGGAGCACAGGGATGCCCCAACCTGGGGGTCCCCGTCGTCCCGGCACCCACCTGGGCAGGGCTGCCACCTGTCCCCAGCACTGCTGACACTGGGGGCACGGTGGGGTCCCCGCATGTCCCAGCCCTTCTGGGTCCCTATGGCATTGAGGCCCTGTGCAGGACCTCGTCCACCCCACAGGTGCCCCACGGTGCCCCCTCCCACCCTGCCCAGCCCCGCTCCCCTCCCCCTGCTTGCCGATCAGAAATCTGCTGGTTTCATTGCTTTTTAATGTAATTTCCTCTGGAGTTGCCATGGCAACCAGGCATGGGGGCCTGAATCGCCTCCAGGCAGCGCAGCAGCAGAGCCCGGCCAAGGGCTGGGGCTGGCGGGGGCCAGGGGGAGGCAGGCGGTGCTGCATTGGTGCTACTTTGGGGGGGTCCTCGCCCTGCAGCCAGCACGAGGTGGGGGGCACCCAGCCGACCCTTTGCAATGGGGTTGATGGAGGGATTCCCAGCTGGTATCCTTCCCTCCCCCCCAAATCCTGACCCTTCAGCCCCACTCAGCACTGTCCGGAGCTCAGTGCCCTCTGCTCAGACCCACCCAGTGCTCCCATCGGATGCCGCCTTCAGAGCCAGCTGCAGAACTGGGATGGATGGAAACCCTGGAAACCCACATTGGTCCACGGGGGACGGGTTGCCATGGTGATGCCATCGCTCCGCAGAGTGACTCCGGCACAGCCCACTCACTGCAGTGCAGGCAGTTGGGGGGCCAGCACTGCCCAGGGGATGGCAGCCCACCCCAAAGAGCCCGGGGACACCGCCAGCTGCCCACCCTGCAGTCCTTTCCACGGGGTGGGGAGGTGGCTTCCTGCCCCACAACGGGAGCTCCCCCTGTGCCCCATTCCTTGACATCCCCACACACCAGCACAGCCACCCCAGCAGGACCCCGGGTGCAAGCTGGTGACAGGCGACACGCTGCCATTAAGATCCTGCTTCCGCCATCCTCCCCAGGCTGCTGCCCATCTGCTCTGAGTGTCCCCACCGTCAGCAGAGAGCTGACACCACATCCCTGGGAGCACACGTGGTCAACATCTGCGTGAGGACACGGGATATCCCCGGCTCCGGGGATGTGGTTGGAGCTGCGGGCAAGGAGAAGCAGAAGGGAACTGAACTGTGTGAGCGGCCACTGTGTGTCCGTGATGCTCCGGGAGCCACCACCAGTGGGAGCGCAGCAGCACTGCCGCGTCCTGGTCCTGGTCCGGGTCCTGGTCTGTGTCCTGGTCCTGGTCCGGGTCCCCGCCCCCCCGGCTCAGGGCCCAGCCACACAGCACAGCCATTGCTCCACGAGCGCTGTGCTCCCCTGACCTCGCTCTGCAGCACAAAGCATTTCTGTGCTGTCTGCGCCCTTCCCGGCAGAGCGGACTCCAACGAGGGGGATCTGCCTCTTTGGGGACGCCCGTGATGCAGTCACTTCAGGCAAAGGCAGCTCTGACAGCACTGCCCGGCACCGCTGTGCGTCGGTGATGGTTGGACATCGATTCCCTCCGTGACTCTCTGACCCCACGGCCGCAGCACTGCGTCAACCCGGTCCTGCAGCCGGATGCCGTCCCGGCACAACGCCTCTACGGTCCCCATAGCCTCGCACATCGCCACCGTGCTGCCAGCCTACAGACTGGCGTCACCACCCGTGAGCCCACGTCTGCTCCTGGCGGCCAAGGGCCGGTCCTGCCCTCGGAGTACAGCCTGTCCCTGCACGAGGGCTCTGCACAGTGTTTTTGCTGCTGTACAAAGGGCAGCAGCTGCTGATGGCAGCGACACACCCCCACTTGACGCACTCCGTCCTGGGGTCGCTGCTCGCAGTTCTCCGCCCCCACCCCAACCCTCACCTCCATCCCCATTCCCATCTTCATCTTCATCTTCAACCCCATCCCATCCCCATTCCTATCCTAAACCTCATTTCATCCCCATTCCCATCCTCATTCCCATCCTCATTCCCATTCTCATTTCCATTCCCATTCCCATTCTCATTCCTATGCCCATTCCCATCCCCAATACTATTTTAATCCTCACCTCATTCCTTTCCACTCCCCATTCCCATACCCACTCCCATCCCCATCCATTTCCATCCCCATCACTATTCTCATCCTCATCCTCATTCCCATTCCTGTTTCCACTCCATCCCATCCCCATCCCCATCCCCATCCATCCCCATCCCCATCCCGACCGATCCCGGCCCCGCAGCGCCCTCTGCCGCCGCAGTTCCGCCTCCCAGCGCGGTGCGGTGCGGGGGGCAGCGCTGACTCAGCCCCTTATCGGGGACGGCCGCCCCTCCCCGCCCTCAGCCCCATCCCGGGCCCCGCGGCCCCGCGCTGCCCCCACCCCAGTGCCCCTCCGGCCCCACTGCCGCGTCCCATCTCCTCGACGGGACCTTGGAGCGGCCGCAGCGCGGTTAATGGTTGACAGAGGCTGTTTGTTTTTCCCCTCTGCACTTTTTCCCATTAAATTTGGGTGTCGGGAACCACCAGCGACGCCCGGAGCTGCTCCGTGGGGGTGTGCGGGGCCGCGTGTCCCCTGCCCGGCAGCGCACGGCCCGCGGAGGGAACGATAGGACGGGACGGGGCCATGGGGCGGTGCGGTGACCCCGGGCACGGCGAGGGGTGTGGGGACACACCTGCGGCGCTGGGAAGGAGCAGCGGGGAGGTTTGGGAGGGGTGAGCGGCGACCGGGGCGGTATAAAGTCCAGGGTGCAGCACCGGAGGCTGCGTCGGGAGGTGTGCGGGACTGAGAGCTTCGGCCGGCCCCCCGGCGAGGTGGGTACCGCGGGGTGCGGGGGGGGGGTGGACCCGCGGTCGGGCGCAGGGAGGGCGACGCGCAGCGCGGTTCTCAGCGCCTGATCCGAGCGCTCGCCTCGGGGCTGCGGCGTTGGCACACGGAGGGCATCGCCGCGCTGTCCCCGCCTTCGTCCCCACCGTGCCACGTCCGTGCCAGGCCCTGAGCTGGAGCCGTGCCGCGCGTGCTGCTCCGTGCCCGGGGCTGGCGGCAGGACGCGGGGACCCCTCTTCTCTGAGCACGGGAAGGCACGGGTGGCACCATCCCCGGCCCCGCGGTGCCATCGCTGCCGCACGGAGACGCGGCTCAACTCGGCCGCGTGTCCCCCGCACGTGGCTGCGCTCGGTGCTGGCTGCCCGGGGAGGTGACCCGTCCGCACTGCCACGTCCCGCCCGCCGGACCCAGGTGGCTGCCGACCCGGAGCCCCCCCGGTGGCGGCGGAGGGTCCACATCCGTGCTGGGCGCGGGGCGAGGTGGGAGAGGGGACGCAGCACACAGGGACTTTGTTTGGCCAGGGTGGGCGGAAGTCGGGGCGTTGGATCTGAATGCTAAAGCGTGTTGTTCAGGAGCCCATAAAGGCCCCATTGTATGCAAATAGTTTATAAAGCAGCATATGACTTCCAGTGCAGGGCAGTGGTGGACAGAGACGAGGGCAGGCGGAGCAGAGCTCTCCTGCGGGAGACATGAGACCTTAGAGGGGGCCTTTGGGGGCAGCTCAGCAGGACTCTTCCTCAGCACCAGGTACAAACTGGGGGCATCTCCCAGCTCCCAGCCCCGTGCCTGGGTGCAGAGCACTGGGGGCGCGTAGGGCCCTGCAGGGCAGGGATGGGGCTGGAGGAGGGTGGTACTGCAGGGCTGCACTCCCCGGGCTGGGGATCCCTAGATCTACTCTGGGGGTGTTTGTGGGGCCGCACAGGGAGTGGGCAGAGCTCAGTGCTGGGTGCGGGTGGGGGTCTGGGAGCGTCACCCCCACCCACCTGCGGGTGGGGAGGAGGGCAGGAGGATGGCACTGAGCCACCCTGGGACAGAAGGGTCAGCTCTGCTCCCACATGGGGGGAGGCAGAGAGGCCCTGCAGCAGCTCCCGGCCGCACGCTGGCAGCCCTTTGACCCTCTGCTCTGGGGCTGGGCTGGGGGCAGGGGAACAGCAGAGCCACGGGGCAGAGTGCTGCCCTGAGCTGTGTCAGCAGCTCCTGTCCTGCTGTCTGTTCTGCCGTCACGCTGTCTGTCCATCCATCCATCCTGCTATCTATCTGTCCTGCCCACCACCTGCAGTGCTGCAGTGGCCGATTGCTCCCATGCCCCCCACCACCGTGGCAGTCTCTCAGCTGGGGACCGTCCCCCTTCTAACGCCGCTTCTCGTTGCTCCCTGCCAGGCGTGAGGAGCCATGAACTGGGCCGGCCTCTACGCGGTGCTGAGCGGGGTGAACCGCCACTCCACCGCCATCGGGCGCATCTGGCTCTCCGTCATCTTCATCTTCAGGATCATGGTGCTGGTGGTGGCGGCCGAGAGCGTCTGGGGGGACGAGAAGTCCGCCTTCACCTGCAACACGCAGCAGCCGGGCTGCAACAGCGTTTGCTACGACCACTTCTTCCCCATCTCGCACATCCGCCTGTGGGCCCTGCAGCTCATCCTGGTCACCACGCCGGCCCTGCTCGTGGCCATGCACGTGGCCTACCAGCAGCACCAGGAGAAGAAGCTGCTGATGATGACGGGCCACGGGGACGCCAAGCACCTGGAGGAGGTGAAGAAGCACAAGATGCGCATTTCTGGGTCGCTGTGGTGGACGTACGTCTGCAGCGTGGTCTTCAGGCTGCTCTTCGAAGCCGTCTTCATGTACCTCTTCTACATGATCTACCCCGGCTACCAGATGGTGCGGCTGGTCAAGTGCGAGGCCTACCCCTGCCCCAACACCGTCGATTGCTTCGTCTCGCGGCCCACCGAGAAGACCATCTTCACCGTCTTCATGCTGGTCACCTCCAGCGTCTGCATCGTGCTCAACATGGCCGAGTTGGTCTACCTGGTGGTGCGGGCCTGCGCGCGCCGCGGTCGCCACAACTCCAACCCTTCCTCGGGGAAAAGCTCCTTCTACGGGCACAAGATCTCCTCTGAGTACAAGCAGAACGAGATCAACCAGCTGCTGACCGAGCAGGACGGATCCCTCAAGGACATGCTGCGCCGCAACCCCAGCCTGCAGGAGAAGGGCGACCGCTGCTCCGCCTGTTGAGCCCCACACCGCCCCGCAGCCCTGGGGAGGGCGCACGCTGCCCTCATTCCGCGTGTTGCACGCCCGGTGTCGGCCCTCCTGGACAGCAGGGATGGGGAGGGCAGGGCTGCCGCTGCACGCTCGGGCCATTAAATGTCCATTCTCAGGTGCTGCCTCCCTGCTTTGTGCTCCGGGTGGGGATGCGGCGCCAGCGTGGGGTGCCTATCCCTGAGCAGAGAGGAGCAGCTCCGGGTGCACCCAGGCTACCACTGCCCCACGTGCAGGGCTGCCCAGCCCCATACCTGGGGGTTCGGAGGGCTGCCCAGCCCCATACCCAGAGGTTTGGAGGTTGTCCCTGGGTGCGGTTGCAGTCGCAGTCATGGTGCCCCAGCAGCACGCGTGCAGGAGCGGTGACCCTCTGGTGGCATTGAGCACCAGCCCCTGCAGCCCCACAGTATATTTAGAAAAGTTCCTGAACCAAAAATAGAGGGGAAAAATTTCCCCCAGTGGCTGCTTCATCTGCCAGTCACAAAAAAAAGCCAATGGAGCCCACAGCTGCATCACAACACGCTAACCATCTGCCCACCATCGGGTGGACAGACGGACGGACGGAGCTGGGTAGACCTGTCCACACTGTGATCGCTGGGGAAGCTCTGCTGACAGCGTGGGAGCACCCACACACCCACGACGGTGAGGGGTCCCCGTGCAGGCGGTGTCCCCACAGCCCTCCCCACCGCTGGGGCTGCTCCTGCTGGAAGCTCCCCACACCAGGTTAGGGGGTTTGGGGTACATGAGGTGTGGGCAGCCCCAGTGCAGGTCCCCGCATGTCCACCCCGGGGATGGGGCAGTGGTTGGGCACGTGTCCGTGTGTCTGGAACGTGGCTGTCTTGCAGCGCCATGGGGGACTGGAGCCTGCTGGGGCGGCTGCTGGAGAACGCCCAGGAGCACTCCACGGTGGTGGGGAAGGTTTGGCTCACCGTCCTCTTCGTCTTCCGCATCCTGGTGCTGGGGGCGGCCGCAGAACGGGTGTGGGGTGACGAGCTGGCCGGCTTCTCCTGCGACACGCAGCAGCCCGGCTGCCAGAACGCCTGCTACGACAGCACCTTCCCCATCTCCCACCTGCGCTTCTGGGTCCTGCAGATCATCTTCGTCTCCACCCCCAGCCTGGTGTACCTGGGCCACATCCTGCACCTGGTGCACCTGGAGGACAAGGTGCGGCAGCAGGCGGCAGCGCGGGGCAGCGGCAGGGCCCGGCGGGAGCAGGGACAGTCCCAGATCCCAGCACGGGACACTTGGGGCCGGGTCCACATGCGTGGGGCCATCCTGAGGACGTACGTCTGCAGCGTCGTCTTCAAGGCTCTCTTCGAGACGGGCTTCATCGCGGGGCAGTACGCCTTGTATGGGTTTGAGCTGAAGCCCCTCTACACCTGCAGCCGCTGGCCCTGCCCCAACACCGTCAACTGCTACATCTCCCGGCCCACCGAGAAGACCATCTTCATCCTCTTCATGCTGGGGGTGGCCTGCGTGTCTCTGCTGCTCAACCTGGTGGAGATCTACCACCTGGGCCTCACCAAGTGCCGGCAGCGGCCAGGTCCCAGATCCCGCATCCTGCCAGGCCCTGATGGCCTTGCGGGGTCCCACAGTGCCCGCTTCACCTTGCCTGGTGGTGGCAGCCCCATGGATGCCAGCAGACCGCACCTGGCGCCCCTGAGGAAGGCTGGTGCATGGCTGGGGGTGGCCAGTGGGTCCCGTGGGAAGGCGCGAGCGGGGGACCTGGCAGTGTGAACGCAGCTGGTGCCTGGCAGGATGCTTGGGGATGGGCGACGCGTGGGCTGCTGTGCTGTGCCGTGGTGGCCACAGTTGTGTTTCCCATATCCAGGACCTGCCAGGCCCGTGGCGCAGACCCCACGGCCAGCATGAGAGCTGAGCATGGCCTGGGAGCAGCAGGACCAAGCCGGGGCAGAGGCAAACCCCACTATCCCAACCATCAGCCCCTAGGAGCAAATAAACACCCGCTGCACTTCACTTGACTCCTGCTCTGCCCGTGGGCACCGTGGCATCGCTATCTGAACACCCATCTCAAGCGTGACCCTAAAGGCTGGGGAAGGGCCACCGCCATGCTGGGCTGCAGTCCTGCGGGTGGGGAGTGGGCAGGATGAAAGGCAGGCAGCCCAGCAAGGGAGGGATGGAGAGATGTGTGGTGGCAGCTCCTCCCACTCTCCTCCCCCAGGGCCATGCACTGTCTGCAGGGCCATGCTGAGCTGGGATCACCCACTGCTAAGGGGACAAGGGTCCTTGTGCCCAACAGAGCCATGCGGCACCCCTGGGAGCGGCTGAGCCCCAGGAAGGAGGGTCCCAGCCCCACAGGCAAGCTCCCCACTGAGGGAGCTGAGCAAGGGGCTGCATGCCAGCACCCACCCCCTGCTTGGGGAAAGCAGGGGCAGCCAGCAACTTTCTGCAACTTTATTTGAAATGAATGGTTTCCAGAGACACAGGGTTAGTCCTAACACCCTGTTATCACTACAACAAGACTGGTGAGTGGCTCACTCTCCACATGGACACAGAACAGAGGGCCCCAGGCCAAGGCCCAGAACAATATATACAGGCTCAACAAACAGTGCTGAGACCCGTGTACAGCTCAGGAAAACCAACCAGAACACAAGGAAGGGCAGGAGGCAGCAGGGAACAGCACAGCAGGAGCCCAGCCCGCTCTGGGCCCTGCAACTTTGGGAGGGAGGAGAAGCCAAGCAGATCCCCTCGCTTCTGCCAGCGGCTGCCTGAGCCTGGAGCAGGAGCAGAGGGACCCGCCACTGCCACCAGCACCCCAGCCAGCTTGCAGTGCTGGTGGCACCTCGCCCTGCGGAGGGGGCTACACCAGGAATGGGGACAGCGGGGAGGGAAGGGCAGCGCTGGCACAGACCCGTGTCAGTCAGTTTTCTGCCAACTCAGAAAACATTGACAAAATTGAGGGAGACAGCCCAGCTGGGTCTCTGACCCCACATTCCAGCACCAACCTATCTGCACCCAACAGCCAGCCCTGGCCAACCCCCACCCCTGGAAACAACTCTTCCCCTACCCAACAGCTCACACTCTGCCTGCGGTCCTTCCCTGCTGCCCTGAAAACACTGTCCCACTGCAGCAGAGCTACCGTTCCTGCCGTGCCACGTGCAGCTTCTGTGAGCTGATGCCGAGGGAAGGGGGAATTTAAAAGCCTCAGAGCCTGCTGGTCCCAGGCAGCGCTCTGCCATATTGTGCGGTTCCTGCCTCGGGGCAGAGGGAGAAGGGCTTAGTGTCAGAGTTGGGGGTAGGGGCTGCAGCCCTGGGGAGCGGGAGGACAGGGCGGAAAAGGGGCCACCACCCTGGTGGCTTTGCCACCTCTGTGCTGCAGGGGCTGGCCCCAGGGAAGATGGCCCACCTGGCGCTGGGACAGGGCTGAGCGCAGGCGCCACGTAGGTAGGAAAGGCCTGTTACGAGCAGGATGAGATGTCTTTAACAATGTAGGGACAGCACTGCTGCAGTCCATGCCCCACGCTGTGCTGCACGGCCCCCAAAACAGGAGTCATGGAGATGAGGTGTCCAAGGCTGGAACAGAACGAGCCCAGCAGCACCTTGTGCTTAGTCCATATCATCCTCCAGGCTGCTGGGCCGGTTGTGCTCCTCGTAGATCTCCCTCACCACCAGGATGCGGTTCAGCATGCTTTCCAGCATGCTCCTGTCCATGGGGATGACTGAATACCAAAGTGGAGACTCGGCAATGCACGACCTCTCAGGCTGCAGGTAGAAGATGTCGTTGCGGTTCCGCATACTCTCAGGACTGTAAGAAGAAAGGAAAGTGAGACCTAGGACATCAATAGCAGGGGCTCAGAAAGCCTGGCTTGCCCTCTCAATTATCAAGGAGGGCTCAAGTCTCTCATTTTCTGGACAAGACAAGGCCATGCACTGTAGTCCTCACTCCAGAGTAAACTCCCTAACCAACAAAGCAGACATGCCACGCACCCCTCCACGTCTTTCAATAAGGAATGAAAGCGGACAGAGAGAAGTGTTCTCTCAACCGCAGTCTGCAAGCAGTGCAGACCCTGATCAAGGCTTAACGCTCATGGAAGAGCATGCAGAGAGCAGCAGCTACTCCACTGGGCCTCCCCGAAACTGAGAAGTGGCCCCAGAACGACACAAGCCTCTGATCCAGAAAAGCCTCACCATTTAGAGAGATAAAACTCATAGAACTTGACGGGGCATCGAAGCGGGTTCATCTTGTTCTCCCGCTGCTCCAACATTGGCATCTCCTCCTCACGCTTCCTCTTTCCAGTGCTACCATCTGCAAAGGGGGGACAGAGTAGGATCACAGCTGGGACATGACGGAGAAGGCAGGGAGAGGGGCAAAGAGATGTTCTGTCAGACCCTACCTCGGCCTTTCTTCTGCTTGGCAGGAGCACAGTAGCGGATGCTCACCATCTTCGTGACCCCACGGGCTGTGGTGCACTTGCGGGACTGCCGTACTACGTTGGTGAAGGAGAGCTGCATGTGCTCCTCTGCTGTCTGCAGCCCAAAGAACTTAGTGTTGAAGAACATAAGGGTGTTAAGGAGCACAAAGGGTGAGTAAACACCCAGCTGCTTGCACTCCCAGAGATGCTCCTCCTCGACACGTGAGAAGACTGTGTCTGCAATACAGAGGAAGAACCAGGTCAACACCCACAGTGGCCTCGTGTTCTTTCAGGAGGGAACTAGAACAATGTGCCTGCCAGCAGTGGCTGGGAGCCAGCCCCACACATCTGAAGAACGTGGGCCTGGAGCAATCCCTTCTCCTCCAAGTTCAACTCAGTGCTGACGCTTCACAATGCCCGCTTTCCCACGAGATTCCTCCTCCATAGCCATCAGCGGACCCTAACCCTGCCCATTCCACAGCACAGGCAAATCTCAGCCCAGAATCCCAATAAATCCTAACAGATCGTATCTATAAATGGCCATGAAGTGGAGTCCAGGTCAGTGCTCCACCTCACCACATGAGATAATAGAAAAGCCACCTCCTCTCTGGACACACAGGTCTGGAGCCAAAGGCTTCTGCCTGAAACAGCCATCATGCAGAGGAGAGGCTACAGCAACTACAAGACACTGCATGGAAGGAAGCAGGAAGCCCAGATTGTGGCATCACGCAAAGCCTCTGCAAAGCTTCAAAGACTGCCTGGCAGTCTGTTCACAAGGTAGCATGACAGCAACCATGCCCAATATTCAGAACAGTGTGCAGGGCTTTCCCACAGACTGGGAAGGGAAAGACACAGGCCACTACACCTGTTGGTTTGGTATCCTCCTTACCAAAGTGCTCAGACACCACTGAAATTCACTATTGTAAAGATTAGAACTGCTCCAAGAAACAAAGCAGCCACACTCTGCTCCCAGCAAGCCTGACTCTGGGAAACAAAGTTGCTGAGGCATAAACCAGACTGGCTCTGCTGTCAGTATGGGTCAGGATGACCCTGTAACACAGTGGAACAGCACTGCCTGTGCCAAGAAAGACTGAGGCTGGAGGAATGCAAACAGACTGGAGGATCCAAGGCAAGAAGCATAAATGGGTTATGTGTGTGTGGTAAGTCAAGGTAATATGGAGACACGTACTGTTTGGTAAGACTGTGGGTTGCCAGCCACTCAGGGACTTGTTCAACTCCTGCACGAAGGTCAGGTAGTAAAGGTCTGTAAATATATTCACCATACGATTGTTCTCAAGCAGGTACTAGAAAGAACAGAACACACAGTCAAGAGAGACAGCAGTACCTGGAGTGCAAACCCTTCCCATAAAGCCCAGGACACACACACTGAGCCCAGTCTTGCACAGGCAGAGTTGCAGAGCAGATGCTCAGCCAAAAGCATCCGTTCCTGAAAGCTGTGAGGAATTGCAGGATATCACAAAGCAGAGCTGATGAATGAGAAGGGACTGAGACTGAATTTGGAGAGTTCACTCGGCCTTCCTCTAGGATGTGCTCCTTGGGTGCAAGGACAGGGAATGCCTGTCACCTCCCACTGGGCTCAGGAACAAAGACTAAACCAGGTAGGTTGCTGTCATAGGTCTCCAGAAGGCAAAATAAAGGGTAAGAACTCCCCCTCACCAGATGTGACCCCCAGGTCTGGCTGGGAAGGAAGTGAGGACAACAAGCCTTCCCTCACCTGCTGGATGCCAAGGCAAAGGTAATAGATGCTGTCTGGTTCATAGCGCTCTCCATTGGGCCGCGTTATTTCCTTGACAAACTGAGCCAGGCCGTAGTTGAGTTCAGCTGCCGTGCAGGCCAGGATGTCTTCTTTGATCCTTATGGGCTTGGCTGTGGAAACAAACACTGCAGCCTCAGACAATATCCTGCAAGGTGAGAAGCACCTCGATGGGCTGGGATCCAGCTGCTGGGAGGTGTCTGCCACTCCACCCCACACAGACAGGACACTCACGGCCAAAGCGCAGCTCCTCTCCCTTGCTGGTCTCTCCCCCTGCATACTTGGCTTGCACCCAGGACTTCCAGGCATTCACACCATATGAGTAGTTCAGTGCTGTGCAGCTGGGCTGACTGCTCATTGAGTCCCGGGAACAGCTTTCAGAGAGCACCAGACGCTTCTGCCCCTGCAGAGAGGTGCACTGTGAGATTAGGCACGTACCTGGGGCAGATGCAAGATTCCCAGCTGCTCCTCAGACCTGCTGGCAGCTAGATCCCTCCCAGTGTGCCTGTGCCAATGCCAGCAGGCATCCTTCTGCTGACAGCCAAGCTAACAAGACCCATTAGTTATGAGAACCACAGGCAGGGAAGAGGCCAGCTCTCGCATGGCATGTTGCATTCAGGGCTGCTCCATAGTAACAGGCACATATTTCCATTCAGAGAGTGGCCCATAGGCCAGATATACCCTGAAGGGAGGGAGTACAACCTCCTCAGCACACCTCATCTCAGACTGCATCCCAGATGGCAGCTCCCACTCCAAATCCACAAGGCTTTGAGCAGGCAGTACCCACTAAGAGCTCACCTTTCGGACAGCACGAGGCAGCTCTTGCTCTGTGGATACATCTTCTGGGCCCACCAGCCCACAGTCAAAGAGGAAATCCACACTGGGGTTGATGTATAGAGGGTCTGAAAGGAAACACACAAATAAGAGACCAGCTAAGACACCTCATCCTGTCCCCAACAGAGAAAACAGGCAGGCATCTAAGACAAGTTGCCATTCTGGTCTGGTTCTTACAGCCGTCTGTAGAGGAAACATGCAGCCCCAAACCTCGTACCCTCCACTTCTGCCTGGCACAAACATTTATCCACAGCCCGACAAAGGAAACACTGTCACCTGCCAGAGTTGCAAAATTTCTCAGACTAACCAGAACCCCAAATGTTTTTAAAACACCTGGAACATCTCTCATCGCTTCATTCCAGGCCAGCAGTAGTGACAGCCTGGCACAAGTGCCCCAATCCTCTGTCCTCTGCTGCTACTACACTGCCTCAGCACTGCTGTGCATGTCTGTCCCTTCTTCCCAACCTTCTGCACTCTGACAGACACACACAGCAATTCTGCCATTTCCCAAAATGTCATGCACTGTCCAGGCCTCCCTTGGGCTTCGCTGGATCCTCTGGAATCATTATCTGTAAGCACACTATCACCTTTGCCCTACACTTTGTGCTGTTAAAATCAGCTTCTCATTCTCCCTTTCCTGCAGACCTATGGCCTCGGGAGGCCAGTTAGCCAAAAAACACAGACTTGTTCAAAAGTGGTGGTCTCACCCCTGCTGCGAGCAGTCATCTGCATGACCCTCAGCTCCTGGCCTCAAGCAGGGTCAGTCAGAGGGCATGGGGAGGTAAGTTCACACAAGTCTCAATGCAGCTGGCAAAGGTGGGCAGCAGGAGGACCCTGCAGCAGCATGAACAACCCCATGTGCCTGCTTCACCTAGCTCTTACTCTTAGGGAAGTCAGCCTCCAGGTCCTGGCCTGGCTCATCGAGGACGTTTGCCATCTTGACAGCCATAGCCAACACATCGTCCCTCGCTGGTCCAAACAGATCACAGTCCTCCAGGAGACCCTCTGCACTCTGGTTACTCACCAGATCTGCAATGCAAAAGCAGATCAAAAACATAACTTTCAAAAAACTGCTTTGTCTCTTTTCCTCATGACAGGTGGAAAATGAAGTCAGGCTCCCTAGGGCACAGTCCTGTGCTCAGATCAGCCCCACAACAAGTGCACTGCCCAGCTCTCCTTGCACAGCAAGAAACTAGACCTTCGTCCTCACCCTGACACAGCCCCAGTCACGGGGGACTAAGGAACACAGCCCCCAGCTAAAAAGATCTGCGAGGTCAGGGCTGCTAGTATTCTGGCTGGGGAGCTACTTTAGGTAAGAGCCTGAACAGCCATGTGAATAAATTAGTGGATGTGTGCCAAGACCAGCACTCCCAAAGCAGACAGTGGCAGACTCTGCTCCTTGCTGCAGCTCTCCCCTCCTGCTACTTCCTCAGCAGCAGCTGAGGGCTTGCTCTACTCTGCTCCTTCTCAAAGGCTTTGGAGGAGCTGCAATCTGGGCAGACGTTCTGGTTTCAGGAGCAGGTAAACCACTGAGCCAGCATGAGCCACGGCAGAACCTACCGCACAGGTCCGAGGAGGCTTTGTCCAGTTCCTCAGCCTCTGCAATCATTTCTGCCATGGCCAGGATGTCAGCCTCTAGAGGATTGGAGGGAATCTTCACCTTCAGCTCCTCAATTGTCTCCACAATCTTATCCGCGCTCTCCAGAGTGGTGGGTAGAAACATTGGCACAGGCACCTGTTGACAGCAGCACACCAGGCAGAGATCAGATGTGCTGCGCCCACACAGGGTTCTGGTTCAGCCAACTGCTGTAAAAGCAGAGGCAGGAGAAGAGGACAGAGAAGCAGGAAGACTACAGCGAGGCAGGACTGAGACAGAGAACACAAGCAGGTGAAGTGTGTCGCTTACCGGCACAGGCATGGAGAAAGGCACAGGTACTTTCTGGCAGTACATATGCATAGGCACAGGCACGAAGATCGGGACTGGGATTGGCAACACAATCACCTGGGGCTTCCAGTCAGCCTCTGACAAGAGCAAAAGTACATCAGTGAGCTTGCTCCCAGCAGCTCTTCCACCCAGCCTAGCTGTGCACAGCCATGCCCACACAGCCAACCAGCACCACCGCCTTTCCAGGCATCAGCATCTGACTTACAGGCAGAGCTGAAGCAGCAGCAAGCCGGACAGCCCTGCAGCAGGAGAGGCTTGCCTTAGCAAGAGGTGCAAGCACTGCTCTTAAGTGGCCCTACTGAGAGATCTAGTTACTTTGTATATGTTAGAGACCACATACACGCACCCAATGGCAGCTTCACAGCAGATCCTGCTGGACAGACAGCCCCTCAGGCAAGATGAAGATCTCCAGAGGAAAAGGAGCTGCCTCACGCATTGCCTCATGTAAGAGAGGTGGAATCATGCTGCAGTGCTCCTTTTGTCGCTGATGGAAATGCACTCTCTACCTCCATCCAAGGCTGTGCATGCCTCGCACATCCCTGACACTCCCTCAGCATGATGCCAAACACTCAGCAGTTCTATAGAGTATTTCAAGCTGGATTCACATCCAGTCTGGAGCAAAGACATGCTATCTTCCTTTCCAAAATGCCCCTTTAATCCTGCAGTTAGCTGTGCCTTACTGTCCTACCTGTCTGACATCCTTTGGACTTCATTTCTACTTTGCAGGAAACACCCCGGTTCTGCATCAGTGGTTTGCACATGGCAGCTTTGTTCTTCCGAGGGGTGGCTGGAACTGGAGGGGGCGGGGGAGGCGGCGCGGCTGGAGACATGTGGGCTGAGGAGGTCTTTGATGGCAACTGAGGAAATGCAGAAAGCAGGAGGTTGGTGTCCACTGAAAGCAGCACTATCTCTTTTCAACCACCGGTACAGCCTCCTGGAGCCTGGCAGCCCACAGCACACAAATATGGGCTCCTACAGTTACATCTGGCCAACAGGCTGCCAAGCTGCCGGTGGCAGGGAACAAACCTGCATGGGATCTCTACAGTCAGCAGGGAGTTTGGCGCTGGTGAGCAGCAGGGAGTGCAGTGGGACTGTGACTGTGCCCAGGCACAGACAAGCACCGTGCAAAGAGGAGCCAGCAGTACAGCGACAGACTGCTCTGGTGTCCATGCTTCATTCCTGGGCAACAGTTACCCATCCCCCCCTCAGGAGATGTGCTGATGTTGCCCTGCCCAGAAGCTCATATCAGCTCCCGCTGCCCAGGCCACTACCATTAAAATGCATTGGTTACAGGAGAATTAGATCTCCACAGTCAATTGCAGATCTGAGTGAGGACAGCCCCCTCGTGCTATCTAGCAAACTCCTATCTCCAGCAGACCTTACCATGTTAGTCTCTGCCTTCTGATGGGAAGAAGTGAGTGGTTTTGTTTCTGAAGATTGACCTGTAAGAGAAAGCGATGCCTTTTAGTTCAAGAGCTCCTCAGCTAACAGGTCCCACTGCTGGGACTGGAAGTGGCAGCAGCCACAGGCACGAGGGCAGTGACAGGCTCCCCAGAAACTGCTCCTGGCCACTCCAGGAACAGTGAGTCATTCCAAAAATCTCTAGCCCTAGCACCTTTGAAAACACTACAGCTCCACAATCAAGTGATTGCCATGTCAATCTGTGTTCCCTTGTAATCCACCCCATCCCCATCACAGCAGGTCAGGAGAAATCCCAGCCCCTTGTAGAGAGAGGACGCCAGGGCTCTATTCCCAGCTCTGCCTACTGGCTTGCTGTACCGAGCCATGGCCCCTCCCTGTGCCTCCATCTCCCTGCTATAATATCTTGGCAAAGTGCTTCGAGATCCCTGAGAAGAAGGTGACAGAGCTAACAGCAGCATTACAAGGTATCCCAGAAAGTACAGAGACAGCTTTGCCCAGCATTAGAGATGCAAAAGAGAAGGGATCGTGGCAGATCAGAGGCGTGCGTGGCAGACACTACTCTCAGATGGTGACAGTACCGTCCTTGCGGGGATGATAATTCCAGCTCACCTGCTTCTCAGAGCACCTGCACCCATCCCAAAGGCTGCTGAGCTAAAAGAGCACCTTCATCCAAGCCTCCTGGGAACCCTGGTTACCCGTGTGGCTGAGAAAAAGAACTGCCTTCTACAGCACTGACCCACCATGGGCCATGTGTGAAGGAGACACCTGCAAGGAAAGCAGCAGGTCAGAGCACCCACACGGAGCAGCAGGTCCACTTGCACCTCCTACAGATAGGTCCCCAGGAATGACCCAGACTCCCAAGGACCAACACACGGGCACTTGCACTGCGCAGCTCCCTGTGTCCCAAGGAAATCCCAGGGACTTTGCTCTTCAGTAAACAGAGGAGCAGCAAAGCCTGTTTGGTGACTGCCACAGAGGGGACAGCTAAGTTCTCATTCGAGGAAGCTCTCCAGCCTACAGCTGGGCATGCGGCCACAGGATGTGCAACCATCTCAGTGGGTCCAAGAGTTCCCCATGACCCACCCAAAGTGGATGGGCAGCAAGTTTAGGCCGGAGACGTGGATGGCTTGGATGGAGAAAGACAAGCTGCAGAGTACAGTAAAAGCAGAGTCTTTGCTACAGCACAATCAAAGCAAAGGTCCCACAGGCCAAAGATTTAGGTCCGTGGGAAACAAGAAAATCCTCCCACCACAAAGCTTCACACGCTGCATGTCCAGGCTCTCAAGAAAGCTGTGGCTTGGTCTTTACTCTCAGAACACCAGCAAGGAGCTGCCAAGGCATAAACAGCACCAAGCACAACTTCTAGCCCTCTCTCCTCTGCAGCTGGATGGCCCTATACAGAACCAGTTCCCTTTGGAAGCCTCTGGGCACAGTTCTGTGGCAGGAGCTCCTCAATCACTTGTTACACACACACTGTTCTGAGCAAAGGAGAGGCCCCTCTTATTGTTAGCAAGCTCCCTGAGGATCACCAGGCAGACAGAAGCTGCTGGAATTAATGGTTTTAGGCAACCACTGGCTGCAAAGAAAGCAAGCGGTCAGCAGCAATGCCCAAGATGGGCCTAAATACCAAGCAGTCCCTTGCAAGCTTGCGACACTGCTGCCAGGTGCACAGAAGACCCTGGCTGGACCAGGCAGAAGCTGTTCCTCACCAGCACTGACAAGCTGCTCCTCCTCAAACACCCTGCACAGCCCGCTGGGCTGGAAAGCTGTGTAAGCACATAGCAGCTCTGGCTCCAGCACCCTTCCAGTGCAAACTGACCAGTACACCACAGTCCCCGGACAAAGCTGTCCACACCTTTCCCACAGCTGGCAGAGGACAGGCGTACCAGAACACAGAAGACTTGGTGCCACCAGCGGCACTTGCACTTTGCCTTTTACCAAGCCTGGAGATTGTGCTCAGCCAAGCACTCACCACTACCAAAGGGCATTTCCTTGCTTGCCCTCAGAGTCCTCTGCCTCACAAGCACACAGAAAGGCAGTACTGGGAAGGGCAATGCACCAAGTGCCGAACAGCAAAGTTCTTGGGGGCCTCCAGAGATATGATGGAGGGTGGTGGTCAGGTCCAGGCAGTTGGTAGTGATGGAGAGAGTACTTAAGAGTCTTGTGGTCCACATCTCCAAGAAGCAAGGGCCAAATGGCGTGAAACAGATGCTTCCCTTGGCAGGCAGCGGCTTGCTTGCTGTGCCTGTGTCCCCACAGCAGTGTTACTGATGCCTCACAGGTAAGATGGCTTGAAAGCAGGGGACAAATCAAACAACAAGGCTAAGGCTGTAAAATCACGCGGTGAGCTACAAGAGATGGCAAGCTCAATGCCTCTTCCTCCACCGGGGCAGCAGGACAGTGCCCCATCAAGCAGTCTCTCTCTGGACACCCCAGTGCCAGGTGAAACCAACAGTTTTTTGTCCAGGTCACCTCAGTGTGTTGCCACTTGAGCTGTCACCTCACACGGTGCTTTACAGAGCATGGCTCTTGGAAGACAGGTTGGGACTCCCCTGGCTGGAAGGACTGTCTGCTTCTGGCAGAGCAGCTCTGCTTTGCTCTCGAAGCAGTTCTGACATCCAGGGTTTCCCTCATCTTGCGATTTGCCCACTGCTGTCAGAAGAGAGGCCTCAAGAAGAGCCTGAAGATGGAGAACGAGGTCTCTCAAAGGAAGATCCTCCTCTTGGTTTCCCCTCCTCAGTGCACGCTAGTCAGGGTTCTACACCTCTTGAAATCCCAGGGGGCTGCAAAGCCCTTAGCCTGCAATACTGGTATCAGTCGAAGCCTGATGAACTGAAGGAAGTCACGTCACAAACTGCAGGCATTTCGTTAACTAGATCAAACAGATTACCTAGAAGATTGTGGCCTCTGAAAGACCAAGCAGAATGAAACTACACGAGTGTCCAAGGGCCATGCGATGTCTTGTCACTGTCACTATGAGCACCTTCCATCCTGAGGGACCCCAAAGCACTTTGCAATCTTCCGTAAGCAACTGGCTCAAGTTAACGATAGGAAATGAGGCAACAGGCAGTGAAAATCTCCTCTCCAGCTGGAATTCCATGGATGCAGAATGGGGTTATCCGGAACACAGGGCTGGCAACTCCCCAAAGCTGCAGCAACCTTTTGGTAGGACTCCAATCTAACTTCACAGGACAGAGTGCCTCCAGCGGCTCTGTGCTCCCTCAAGATCGGTCTAGGTTCAGCTCTGGCTGAGGAGAGCCCACCTACAGCATCACCAGCACCACTTCCTGCAGCACCCTGTGTTTTCCTTGAATGCTTCCCATCCAAGCACTGACCTGGCCCAATCCCGAATAGCTTATGAGATCTGAGAAGGTCACAGCTCGGAGGTGGTGTGGGGCTGCAGGTGGATTATCATGCCAAGCCACGCTGTCCCCTAACCCTGCAAATCGAGCTCTCCGCTGGCAACATGAGGATGGAATCGCCCATTAAATCCCTGAGTATCCTCGCTAAGAGTGTGAGCTACAGGCAGCACGCTGGCACCGGCTCCTCCCGTCTGGGCCCTGTGTGTCATAGAACCATAGACGTTAGAGATGGAGAAGCCCCATTAGGTCCCACTCCGTCCTTTCCCCCCCAAGGGCCAGTGCAGGATTGTTCCCTAGCGTCTCATCCAGTCCCAGGCAGGAAGCTTCCACCCCTCGCTGTTCAGTCTTCCCTGTGTCTCTCAGACTGAGCTATGCAGGTCCCCTCCCTCCCTCCTACTCACTGTTCAGCAGGCTCTCGGGCCCCTTCTGCGTGTCCAGGTTGGGCTGGTTCTGTTGATTGTAAAATCGCAGCAGACACTGCTGGTTGCAGAAGTGTTTGATTTGCCCTCGCCAGTGGATGGTTTCCAGCAGCTTCCCCTGACGCTTGCAGGCATGGCACCGAGCTGCCTAAAGCCCGCATCAGCAGGAGAGAAACAACGAGTAACTAACCACACCCCCTCCGAGTGCAACACAACTCTCCAGTGAAAGGTGCACATGGCAAGGTGCTGTGAGCTTCCCCACAGCAGTGCCCTGCCAGTGCCAGCCGGGGTCTCCAGCGGTGCGAACTTCTCACTGCAGCACTAGCCGCGGATCCAGCACTGTGAGCTTCCTCAGTGCAGTGCTCTGGCAGGATCAGCTGGGGACTCCAGCTACGTGAGCTTCCCCGTAGCAGTGTCCCGTCATTGCCAGGCAGGACTCCAGCAGTGCCAGGTTCTCCGCAGCAGTGCCAGCCAGACTCCAGCAGTGCGAGCTTCCTCAGTGCAATGCCCACTTATCTGGGTGCCGTGCCCACCACAGCACTTAGCACAAGCTGCCAGTGCCAATACTGACCTTGAAGTACCAGAGCAAGTATTTGCTTTTGCAGTCTTCACTACAGAAGTCCCAGGTGCTGCCCTCCAGCTGCTCGGTGACCGCCCGCTGGCAGGTCTGAGAACAGTAGGTGCAGGTGATGCAGCACAGGCCCAGGTTCTTGGTGAAATCCTGTTTGTAAAGAAGCACACACCCTGCGGAGAAACAATAGGAGTGAAACCTTCCCAGGATGAACTGGGGGCCTCCCTGACCCAAACATGACCAGAATCCAGGTCTGCGGAGACAACAGAGCACACGCAACACACTGTAGGGAACAATCCAGCACTGGCCCCTGGGGCTGGGATAAGATGGGACCTCACGGGGACTTGCCATCTCTCACCTCCATGCTTCTAGGAAGAGTCTGACTCCAACCTCCTGTGTGCAGGAACCCAGCAGGCAGGGCAAGGCCAGGTCAGGCCAGCCCAGACGCAAGAGCGTAGAAGTGCATGATGACAGGAGGAGCGGAGCTGCCACCTGCTGTCTCCCCAGCCCCCAGAGAGAGAAAAGCTGTGAGAAAGCCCTCCCCAAGGACACAATGAATGGTAAAGATCTTGCCCTAGGGCCTGGCTGGACAGCAAGCCATCCCCACTGACAGTCCTCCCTTCACTGCACTGGTGAGGCTCTCGCCCCAGGGCCTGGCTAGACAGTCTCCCCTCTGCTCCACTCCATGCTCTCTTCTCCTCCCCCAGCAAGGGCTGGCATGGGGGCTCTGCCTCTCCCGTGCCTTCCCCAAGTACCTTCGCTGCAGAAGTTCTTCTCCACCCCTGAGAAGCGGATCTTCTCATGCAGCAGCTTCTCCTGCTTGCAGTGCTCACATTGAGACACTACCCCGCGTAGCCGCTTGAAGTCCTCACAGCAATCCTTGCAGCAGAACTGATACATCTTGTCCTGCCAAAAAGACCGCCACCAGGTCAGGCAGGCTACCAGGAGGTCCCCATGCTTCCCGAGGAAGCAAGACTATGGGCCTGAGACAAGTCCCCAGCTCCCCTGGCAGGGTTTGGTAGAGGAGGTCTCCTCCCACCCTTCTGACATGCTGCTGAACATCAGCAGAGCAGCACTCAGGCACATCTCCAGGCACGTCTCTGCAGCCAAGGCATTTACAGCAATGGCTCAGAAAGGACTCTCCTTTGAGCAGGGAGAGGAAGAGCTCTGTGGGCCTCGTGGGGGTTGACCTCAGCCTCCACATCGCCCTGGGGAAAGTCCTCACCTGCCAGTCTAGGATCTCTGGCTTCCCGGTGAAAAGATTGTGGCAGTAATGGCAGTTCAGGTGGATCCCACCTTCCGGGCTGGTGTGCTGTAGAAGACAAAGACAGCTCATGGAGAGAGGGGCACACATAGGGCAGCAAGCACCCGTTCTGCTCTGCCACCAGTCGTCCTGCCTGCTCCACTGACCACAGCACTCCATCCGCCCCAGCTCAGACCTGCGCTGGCTGCCGCTGTCAGTGACTCACAGTCAGCCCATCAGATCACATCTCAAGCTCCCGGAGAGCAGATTCTTGAGTAGTTCCACTTTGCTTCCAATGTACTGGGTCCAGTTCCTCTCCAGAAGGCATTTTCAGGCTCCCACCCCTCTGCACTTGAGCACATTCAGAGATGGTGGCTCCACTGCCTCTTCTGAGACTTTCTCTAAAAGATCTCGAAGCCTGGTTTCCATTTTCAGGGTAACGTAACTTCAGAATTCAAGCAGCCATTCTCATCCCACATTCCTCTGCTAGATTAAAGAGCCATTTAATACTTGGTGTCTTGTCCACAGGGATATCTTCATTAACAAAGCAATCTTCCAGGTTTTCATTCTGATAATGGCAGATCAGGTGCTCTGTCAGTGCCATTTTTTTTGAGGCTCAGTGCAATTTCATGGCTTTTCTTCAGCATACTTCCTATTTTTCTTCACCATTAATAAGAACTTGGGCATTGGATGAACATCCTTCCGACCTGTGCAGTATTCTAGGCAGATCTTTTGCTTCCTAGCCCCCTAACTTCTCCCTTCCTGCTCTTCTGCTTGTTTTTACAATAACTTAATGCTTCTTCTCATAGCTGTAAACTGAGGCACTCATGCTTAATGGCCTACCTGCTGCAATCAAGAGGCTTTTTTCTAAACCCTTACTTTCCGGGACTCACATCCCCACATTACCTGAGTAAGGCTGATCTTGCACTGAACTGTAAGTACACATTAGGAGGAACCAACCTTGTCAAGGAATCCAATTGCTTTGCTGCGTATGACTGCCCTGACCTCAGCATCAGTTAACACTCCACCAGTTTTTGTTTCATCTGCAAAATTTTAGTACGCTTACTTTGACTTTATTTCCAGATGACTGATGAAGACGTTCGACTCTTTGGGCTTAATACTGATCCCTGAGAAGCCATCTTGAAGCGCTCCTTTCAGTGGTTTTTCTTTATCGAGTGTGTGCTGAGCTCTGTCAGTAAGATGGATCCTAATCCAGGTTACGCATGGCTTTAATGTCATGTTACAATGCTGATTTTACATGGCAATAACTCCAACGTTTTATGAAGTCTACAACTGTAAAGACACGTCAGCTACCCCTTATCCACACAACACGTGATCTTAGCCAACTATCACACCATGATAAAAAAAAAAGAATAGAGAAAGAAAACGATAACAGACAAACAGACACCGCAACTGCCAGAAAATAACTTTCCTTCCCTAGATTCTCTAAGTTTTCTCAGCTGCCCAAGGCATATCCTGGCCTAAGTTTCCCAGGTCTTCTCCTTTCACTTTGCTCTTTGGCAACTGTATAGAACGAATATCCTTCTAGTTGCCTTTGAACGCTATGAACACGTAATGTATGCTCAAACTCAACACCAGAAAACTCAACATCATCAGTCAAGCCTTTGAGGACTACTAGACATGAAGCATCCAAGTCTGCTGGTTGGAAATTTTTAGACAACATGACCTAGAAGACTTCTGTTTCTTGGTGATCTCTGGCTCAGAGAGCAGCTCTGCCTCTTTCCATGCTAGCAGGTGCCCATGGTGCTTTGCTAGCTTACTTGCAGCACCCTTGTAAGGCCACTGTGTTCCAAACCACTCATGCAACGCAGCTCTGTGCTGTACTCCTATTTGGCATAACCTGATAGACTGGAGAGAATTACAGCCAGTCTTACTCCAAATGAAGTGAGGGGAAGGTAGGGCCAAGACCAAGGAATTAAGCAACTGCAGTCATTAGAATGCCTGTGCTCCAGTAGAGGTTTCCTTATGGACGCTCCCTGAGGAGCCTGAAGAAGCTGCAGCCTCTGCTAAGTGTGAAAAGAGGCAGGAGCTCTGCGGCCCAGCCCAGCATGAAGGATTTTTCAGTACCTGGAATTTGGTCCAGCAGCTGGGGCTGCAGAATTGGTAGACAACCCGGTCTGTCTTGTTGTAATAGCAGGGTTCAGATAAACTCTTTCTGCAGAAGCTGCAGGGTCTAGGGGGACCTGATGAAACAGATAGGAATTGGTGAGGGCAGCAGCACAGGACATGGGTCTAGATTCTGAGGATGGCATGCAATCTACTCACTCATCCTCAGTCAAGCTGTTACCAAAAAATGAAGGGACAAGAACACCAGGAAACAAAGAGCACCAGATTCTGCTAGGACAGAAATGTTAAACATGGATGGAAAGCAGACTGGTTCAAAGACGTGATCCTGGCTATATGGAAATTTGGACAAAACAGCTTGCAATACTTGCATCAGTCATCAGAGACCATACCCACCACTGAACACAGTGGTAATCTATGTAGTGGGAAGGACAATGCCAGCACAGTACGGTACTACAACTGCCTCCTGCATTCTTAAGAACAGCAACAGACACTACCCCTCAGCACTACCCTGCAACGGGTACCTCCGTCTCCAAATCTCTTCCACTTATCTCCCTGGACTCCTCCCCAGACACCTTCCCACCTTCTTTCCAGTCTCATTCACAAGCAATAAAAAGTACGAAGAAAGGAGTTGAGTAGAAAGGTGACTAAATCACTGTATGAGGGTCCTTACCAACCAAGCCCGACTGCTTCACTTTGTGGGAGGTAGTGCAGCAAATGGAGCAGAACAGTCCCATCTTGCCACTGCGATCCACATTGGGCAGCATGTCAAAGTTTTTGCACAGCGTCTTGCACCACATGCAAGGGTAGACTCGGGTGTTCTTCTGCAAACACAGAGCAGAACAGAGCTGTCAGGGAGCCCAACACAGCCCGTGAGGTCCTATCTTCATACTCTACTCCACTACTGCAGCCACCACAGGGCAGCTCTCCTGCAGGAAAGACCTGATGTGAGAGCCAGGTTCGCAGTCTGTAGGCTCAGGTCGTAGTCAAAAAACCTGCCTTTGGCACCCCTGCTTCTCACTTCAGGGGTACTCTGGAAGGAATACAAGACTTGGAAGTCCCATCAGGACAGTTAAGTGAAATCTACTCAGGCTACAGATACAACCAAGACTTGGGGAGGCATCCAAAAGAAGCCATCTCATGCTAACTGCATTTACCTGTGGAACTGCCCTGTCCAGCTGCGTCCAAGTGTTTGACCTGTGCTTGGGTCCAAGATGGGCCCCAACCAGTAGAACTAAGTTCTGTTTCAAAGCTTCTTCACAGCAATCTCTTAAGATATTTTGTCAGCAATAGAAGGCCAAGGAGGTTCAAGCTGCCTGCTACTGCATAAAGCGTCCTGTGCTAAACTGAAGAAAGGAGATGAGTGCCCAAAGAGGAGCCCCCTTTCCTGCAACCCCCAGCAGCTGACTCCACACACCTTCTTGTAACTGTTGAGACAGTTAGAGTTGCAGAAGCGCTTTTGCTGGCCTTCATGGAAGAGGTACTCCACGGGCATGCCCTTGTTGTATATGTAAAGTCCACAATAGTCACAACAGTTGGTTTTCAGCCCCTTGGTGGCTCGGAACTTGGTGAAGCAGGCGTCGCTGCAAATGCGGTGAACTACATTCCCATTGCTGACCTCATGCTGGACCTGCAGGGGCAAAATTGCTGTCACTCTCACAGAACACCGTGGGCCTCTCTCCCACACATGCACCCTGCTACCACGACCCCTGGGAGAACGGGCTGTTACACTAAAACTCTGACAAGTGCCATACTGGGAGCAGCTGGGGACTCAGGCTGGCCTCTGGCCAAAAGCCAGCAGAACAAGTGGGAGAGTGGACTGACAGAAAGCAACAGTCTGTAGGGTGGGGAGAAACAGAAGCCTTATATCTGGGAATAAGAGCTGCCTCACAGTAAGAAGGAAAAATGTGGGAGTGAGTCCAAGGCAGCTCTGGAGCAAAGGCTTCACACCATGGGAGAACCCAGCAAATGCCCGGTGATGGTCCCAGGCAGGGCCAAGGGATGGAGGTCACAACAACCGGATCCAGGACAAGATAAAGACAAGAGATGTGCTTACCTCACCAGGTTTATGGCAGACACTGCAACGGATGGTGTCTGAGGGGTCTGCAAACTGAGGTGCTGGTCTCTGTTGCTGGGCCTCATAGAGGGAGAGGCAGACGGAGGTGCAGAACTCGTGGAAAGAGCCACCTGAACCAATCTGGGCAACCACAGAGTCCCTGGTATTCCAGATCTCCCTGGGGATCAAAAGGAGACACGTTAGCACAGGAACACGCCAGTCCTGCCACTAAGCAAGCTGCAGTGAAGGAACTTTCTGCTATCCCAAGGAAGTGACGGGAACTGTCCCACATCAGCTTCTGCCCCAGCCCAGAGGGGTGGTGCCGGAAGATGAAACACGCAAGAGTTTGTTCTGAGAGCAGACAGGGATAAAGGGAATTAAGCCAGGCAGGGAGGGACAACAAGTAACGTGAAGGGAGCGGAGGAAGGACGGGATGCATGAAGAAGACATGGGGTGACAGCCGGCAGAGGATATGGGTGACAAAGGAAGCACGGGGGTCACAGGGTTGTGGGGAAAATGCACTGGGTCACAAGCACAGGATCACTGAGGAGAGGGGAACGATGACACACTTTTTACAGAAGGTGCATATCTTCTTGCCATGCGGTCTTTTTGAGAAGGTGGTGAGACAGGAGCTGGAGCAAAAGAGCTGAGGGAGTCCTTTCCTTTGGTAGGCAGTCTGGCCCTTCTGCAGCGGGGTCCGGCAGTTGGCACACGTCATCTTAGCAACAGAACGGGCAGCTCGCTGAGCTACCTGAGTGCGTAACGACATGCGAGTCGAGCGGCGGGTACGGAAAGGAACAAAGTCCTCATCATTGGGATCATCCACCATTGCATCAGAGTCTTCGTCAGAGACCGGAACTGCAGAACAGCAAAGAGAAGACGTTCTCCATTAGGAACTAAGATAAAGTTGTGCCATCGGAGGCATGTTGGGGCTGTCTGGGGTCATCTCTCTGCAGTTTGTTTAAACGCTTTGTATCTTTCTGAGCAGAATGGTAAAGAGACCCTGAAAAGATACTCTGCTGGAATTGGAGATGAGCTGGGAGGTCCTTAAGCAAATTGGTCTTAAGTAAAGTTCTCCTCTAAGAAAAGTCAGAAGGTGGAGCCGATGCCTGAAGTGTAAACATTACAAGAGAAAATGCTCCAAGAACCAGTGAACATTAAAGGGAGCAAGCTGGATCACCGGCCACCTCACCAGCACAGACAGACAATGACTGACCAACAGTAAAATGTAAGAAAATGTCAGTGCAACACTTGACATAACGGAGGACAGAGATTTCCTGCATTTCTACAGGTAAGTCCCCAAAATGCAACCTTCCTTCAGACAGCCTGATGGCATAGAGGCAAAGGAAGAAAGGTTCTGGCTGAGCAAATGGAAGATGGGTTTCCTGGGAACATCCCTGGAGCGTCATCCTATTACTAGTTGGTGCTTATTGTCTACAAACCACTGTAAAAATACTGCAACTCTCTACTCACTTACCCTGAGAAAGTAAGGCAAGTATCCTGAAATGGAAATTCTAGGGGTGATGAAACTCTAGGGTCCTACATAACAGGAACATCTAAATGAAAGCTCCATGGTCCTTACTCCCTATTCACAACGCAAACTGCCTGCCTGCATGGGGCCCAGGACTTGTTCTAGGGCTGAACTCAGGTGATGGCCAATGCTGATTACTCACTGCTCTCAGCAGAGTTCACAGTTTCAGTCCTGGCAGTTTCTGATCTTCTGGCTCGTTCACTTCTTTTCTCCTAGAAGAGATTCAGAAAATTTGTAGACTAACCATTTGCTAGGACAACGATGGATAAATATTCCAGATCATTGTGCAGTTTCAATTTCTGAGCTTTAAATTCCCACTAACGGGGCTGAAAAAGGATAAAACTCCACAGATATCCGACAAGAGTTGGCCACGTGCGGGGGGAGAGGGGAAAGCAGCCTTATGGGAATGATGTTCCATCTGGGGGTGGTAGGGACAGATACACTGAAGCCACATGCATAGCACAGTGGCATTACACAGGGATCACTCCATGACTGCAGACATGCAAACTCCTTCCCAGAGGGCTGATGAGACAGCCAGTGTCTCTCACTGAGTCTGGCAACAGTCAGCTGCCCTCAGTGTTCCCGTAGCATACGTACTTGACTGTATTCTCCTCACCTTCTCAGTTTGGGGCACACTTCCCTTCCAAGACAGGCCTTCTGCAACAGAAGCACAGAAGAAACTTAAAATCTGACATCTTGCTTTTCTTCAACAGAAGAGCACTGATGTTGTTCAAACGCAGCCGCCCTTTGGGCCAGTCTGCATATATATGCATATAAAGCCTCAGACAGAGCCAGCTATTCTGGTGGTGTTCAGACACAGGAAAGCTCCTAAACTGACCACTTGTAGGTATAGATAAATACATGTGGTCTGGGAAAAGTCCTGTACAGGAGAGACCTTCCTGCGTGCAGGGAGGAAGGCTGGGCAGCTGCTTCCAGCTGCATGACTGTGGGGACTGAGCATCTCCTGAGGATGGCCAGCTTGGACAGTGGGACTTTGCCTGTTGGAAATCCTCATCTCCAACAAAGACTCCAAGAATGAGGAGAAAGATGTTCAGCAGCAGCTTTATCAGGGAAGCTTCTAGCTTCCTGACACAAGCATTAAAAATCAAAGTTAAAGCTACGAAAACCAGAGTGAGAGCTTGTGCACACCGAAGAAACAGCTTCCAGAATGTTAATCCAGATAAGCGAGGCACTTTTCCCATATTTAGTCCATCAGCAACATCACTGATTTCCAAGGTGAAGGAAGACAGGAAAAGCTGGAGCTCAGAACAATCTCCAACTTCACAGGAGTGCAGCCAAGCAGCCCTCTGAGCAAGGGGAAGCCAAGTCCTGAAGAAACAACAACCTACCTGCCGGTAATGCAGCTTCCTCTGCCTTCAGTCCAGTGCTTTCTCTCAGTAAGTTGTTTCCATCATCACTCCATTCCTCTGCTTTCTTTTCCTGGGCGGGCTCAGAAGGCAGAGCTGCCATACTGCTGTCTGGGCTCAGCTCCAGCTCCGCGTCCCCCGGCAGTCCTTCCCTCTGCACAGGTGAGCTTTTCCTTGGTGCCTTCAACCTCGTCTTTTTTGACTGTTTAAGGCTGAGTTGTGGAGGGGCTACTGGTGGACTCGAGGGTTGTGCTGTGCTTTCTTCTGTGGCTGGGGCATTGCTGAGGTCTCCAGAGTCAGGAGCAGGCTGTGGCGGTGATTCAGGGCCGCTGTCATCAGACAGTGCAGGAATAGCAGCAGCACCATCTTCCTTTAGGTCCCCAGAATTAGTTTCTGGTGCATCTTCCCCTTCTTTCTGTGTTTCTGGAACAAGGGCTTCTTTAGAGACGGCACAGGAGTCCCCCATCCCACCCTCCCCATCCTGGGAAGGCTGTGCCTTACACAGCTCGTCCAGATCCTCTGATTTATTTAGCTCCACCGAAACAGCAGTTCCATCCAAGTCATCTAAGACACCAGGTTTCTCCGGGACATCCAAGACAGTACTGGGTTTATCTAGATTGAGGTCATTTGGTTTGTTTTGTTCAGACAGGCTGTCTCCTTTCTCCTGAAGGCCTAAGTCCCCATCTGCAGTTATTTGCTTGGACTGATCCCAGTCTGGGGGCCGAAGAACTGAAGCTTCCTGGGTAGAAGCCGTTTGGGAGCCCAGGAGATCCTCCCCAAACTCCATGTCAGCAGGAAGATCACCAATAAGTGGTTTGTCAGGCAGAGACAGGGGGTCCAGAGATCCCGAAATTTCACTAGAATCCATTTAGATGATGACAACTGGGAACGAGAGAGAGATTTGCCAGTTAATGAAAACCAATCCAATGGTGCACGAATTGCCTCCTCTTCTGAACATTGCTGGAGTGAACCAAGGCCTGGCAGGATTGCTAGGCCAGGACACCAGCAAATCAATCACAGCTCTTGTGAGGTTACAAAACTCTGAAGCCAAAAAGCAGCAGCAAGACACAGCAGTTCAACAAAGCCCATCCTTCAGAACTCTCTCTGCCATCCGCACCCCTCACCACGGCGTGGCAAACAGACATGCTTATGATAAAGGACACAGCGGGATGTCAGAAATTACTTGGAGCACCAGCTCAGGAGGCTTCTCACAGCCCTTCTGCCATGCATAACAACCTGTTCTCTGCCTTCTGCTGTGTTTCACCAGACTCAAATGATGTGGCCTCTCCTTTCTCCCGACCTGTTATCACATAGCTACCCTATCTTCTAAAATATCTTTTCTCTTGACACAGAGGCAGAAATAACTTCTTTATATCTCTGTAGTCTGAGTCTTGAACAAGATAGAGCGTGACAAGACACGGGAATTTTGTCGGAGGACAGATATAAACGATGTCATAACTTAACTACAGCTATAATGCCAGAGCTGGGGGAAATTCTGGAGGGTGGCAGAAAGGAAAGTGGAAAAGCCCGTGATGTTAAAAGCAGCCATAAGAGGAAGAACAGAGCAAAATAGGCAGGAGCATGCAATGCGGTGAGGAAGAAAGAGCAGCGAGGCTGTGCGTGGCACTCGCATAGGGGGGTGCAATGCTTGCTGCTACCAGCAGACGGCCAAAGCCACAGCCCAGCTCTGCAGCCAGCAGCACCGCCAGGCAGAGAGGCCAAGATCAGGTGAGGCAAGAAAGCATTTACATTCGTATCAGCTAATAATGCACTATGTCTCCACAGAAAGATAAAAGCTGAGGAGGGAAAGGGAGCTGGATTCTGCAAGTGGCCACGCAGAGGAAGAGCTGATAGAGCATCATGTCCCCAAAGCAGGCTGAACTCCACACCATGGGGAAGGAAGGCAATGTAATCAATACATATGGCAACAGCCTATCCCCCTACCAGGATCATTCTAATCCTAAATTTGGCACTGTTTTGAGCTCTGAAGCAGAAAATTCAGTATTGCTGCTTGTTTGGGCTTACTGTGAGCACGGCTCATCTGTACCATTAAAAAAGGAAGGATGAAATAATGTCAGTGGTGATGGCTGAGCAATTCTTCATGTCCTTCCCGCTGAAAGGATCACCAAGGCTCACTCACGGATGGTTCACTCAGAACTAAATAGGAAACATTGGGATCGAGAACGTGCCCGGCTTCTGAATCTCATTTAAGCAGGGTTTGGGGAACTGTGCTCTACAGGTCGTTATCTCTTTGTTTGACCCACAAAACATCGCAACGTTCTCCGCTTCAGCGACAGATAAGCACAAAAGTTGCCATCTCCAGCATCTCAGCAAATTTCACCGCTAAGGACTGATTATTCCATTTGTTTCCTTCAGCTACGCAGGAGACAAAGCCTCCAGAATGAGCCAATCCCACGGCAATGCAGAACGTAACGCCTGCTTTAAGGAGAATGACAGGGAAGAAGAACAAAGCAAAACAGAAGCAGAGACATTTGAAAGGGAAGCCGTGAGGATTTGAAGCAGGTGAGAATCCTCTCCAGATCAACGTGTTTTCTGCTGCTCCGGACACAAACAGTGCTTACTTCTGGAAGCCGTCCCCTGCCCACATCTCCAGGCAGACAGCAGATCTCACAGCAATACAGCAGGAAGGTCGAGACACTCAAATGAACAAAGAAAGTCGATTCACACCCTTTGCACAAGTCTGCAATGAACCACTGACGTGATATTCCTACTGTACGGAGAGACCCTGGGAAAAATTCTGGAGCATAAGAAATCCGTTTTGGCCTTCCTGCCCAGAGGACAGCACGAGCAACAGCCTATGAAAACCTACCAGCTGGCTGTGCTGCCCACGTGCTCTTCAAACAGACTGACAGCACGTGGCTTCAACAGCGCACGCCTCAGCACTGCCTTCAGGCTCCGGGCCTACTCAAATACCTCGTTTCTATTCCCACCAAGAATGGATACCTGGGGAGAGAGCATAGGAAACACAACAGGACCATCAGCTGCTGAAGAACTGCTTGGATTGAGCTGCACTGAGAACACTGCTGGACAAATCCTCTACGGGTTGGCCTTGAAGCAGTTTATACTCTGGGCCTCCAAAAGTTCCCGCTGCAATTTGTTTTGCAATCTACCACTCTGTTCTAAAAAGAAGTTTCTGTGCTGCAGCAGAAATCCGTGACAAGGAGATAGGGAGGCAGAGAGGTGCTGACTTCTGACATATTCATAGTAACTGGGAAAAGCTGAGGGAGTCAGCGTGATGATGGACCCAAGATGATGCTGCGGTAGTTTGGGTGGGAAAGGAGGAATGTCTCTGCCCACCACTGAAATCCTGCCTCCCTGACAGCAGTCCTCACGGTGACTTTCAGCTGCCAGCTGCGCAGGATCAAGAAGGCAGCCCATAGGACAGGAGAGAAGGATGCTCTCCAGCCCTGTCGGCTGCTCTGAAGCTGAACTCTACCTGAGAAAATGAGAGCTGCTGAGCTGCAGCAAGGTAAGAAACGCTGCTTTCGTTTGCCCCAGGCCTTCCAATTCATCCAGACTTTCTGCTGAGCTTCACAGCGAGCTATGCTGCCAACCGAATGTGAACTTCACCTCCTGGTAAGGTCTCTTCTCACTACCTCCAGCAGACGAATAATAGCTTATTGTTTCTGGCAGATGCTGAAATGATCCACCACATTTCCACCTCTTTTTTCATTCCGTCTGCCTGAAAGCCTCCTGCTTTCCAGCAGGAAACAAGGGAAGCACACCGGAGCATGACTCTGCTAGAAAGAAGAGACTGCTGAAATCCTGCTCATCCACAGAGGGTGCAACTGCCCTGCTGAACATTTGGGATTCCCTCACTTGGGACTTGGCACCGTCCTCTCCAAAATATTCCCCAAGTGGTACTCCTGGGAAGAGCAAGCTGACAGTGAAGCCCTCTGCGCAACGGCACAGTGCTGCTCAGGCAGCACCCAGAGCTTCCAAAGAGGCCACGGGACCCCACCAACACATGGGACTGGCACAGCATGTAGCTCTGACCATCAAACCCAACATGTGAGAAAGAGGAGACCTGCCCTACCTTTCCACCAAAGAGAGGGTGCAAGGGCCTTCTCTTGGACCAGGAAGCTCTATGGGGACACCCAGGAACACCTGGTGACTAGCTTATTAAAAACATGATGAGAGACATCACCGGTGCTGTAACAGCACAGATCTTCCACATCTGAGTGTCTTTATTCAGCTGACTGTTAGCAGGGGAATACGTGGCCTACCCAGAAAAAAATGAGGAGCCACCATCAAACGTTTAATTAAAATCAGAGAGTGAGAAAAGATAAAAAATAGTGTTGTTATTCCCCCACGGAGCAGTGAACGCCTCCAAACCTCCACTGCACGCAGAAGGGCACAGCTGCCCTGCGACCGCCTTTCTCCAGCACAGGGGCAGTGACCACAGGGTGCACATCCCACACTGCTGTCACCAACCACACGTTGACCAGCACGGTCCTGGGCAGCACATCTTCATTAGCTATTGCACCTTGAATGACAGATATGGTAAAAGCTCACTTCATCGCTGCCATTTATCTCAGTTTATCCAGGCAGTTTATAGCCCTCCAGACTGAAGCGCTGCAAACATTTATTACAGATTGGCTAACTCGTTTTAAAGCAAATTAATTTATAAAGAATCACCAGGGAACCACGTGTGCTGCTACAGACAGGCTTCAGTCCAGTGCAAACTCTCCACACAGGAACAGAATGTCATTATTCAAAGCACACACTGCCATTGGTGCCATCCAGACCTGCTGCCACGCAGCACTACGTTAAGCCATCACCATCTCCTTGAAGACAGATGCATGAAGAGTTGGGATGTTAACACCTTCCAGTGGTAAACCTACCTCATTATGGAAAGAAATGGGGAGACGTGACACATCTCCAAATGATAATTAAAGAAAAAAACAGGTCCTCAGCAAAGGACTCTTCAGAGCAACAGACAAATGCACAAGAAGACCCCGAGGACTGGAAGTCAAAGCTGGACAACCCCCGCAGCCTCAAGACACCAATAATGGCTCCAACAGCCATGGGTCCAACAGCCCATACTGGGGGGCAAAGACCAAAGACAGACTTCTCTCCATCAGGAGCACCATCTTAGGGGGCAGGCCTTGGGCTTATAGGGCTGGAGCACCTCTCCTACAAAGAAAGGTTGAGGGAACTGGGCTTGTTTAGCTTGGAGAAGAGAAGGCTCCGGGGAGACCTCATTGTGGCCTTCCAGTACTTGAAGGGAGCGTATAAAAAGGAGGGGGAACAGCTGTTTGCAAGGGTGGACAGTGATAGGACAAGGTGGAATGGTTTTAAACTGAGACAGGGGAGGTTTAGGTTGGATGTTAGGAGGAAGTTTTTCACACAGAGGGTGGTGACGCACTGGAACAGGTTGCCCAAGGAGGCTGTGGATGCCCCATCCCTGCAGGCATTCAAGGCCAGGCTGGATGTGGCTCTGGGCAGCCTGGTCTGGTGCTTGGCAATCCTGCACACAGCAGGGGGTTGGAACTGGATGATCGTTGTGGTCCTTTGCAACCCAGGCCATTCTATGGTTCTGTGACAGCAGTCATCCACAGCAGCAAGAGGGCCCAAACCTTCCAACACAGAGCAGGGGACGCTGTAAAGCACCAAGGATTCCCTGCCAATTCCTCAAAGGCAGGACCAGCCAGATTAGATTTTGACTTCGTGTTCCACAAATGTCGTCTTAGCTTCAAGCAAGAGAAAGGATAAGTTCCCAAATTCTTGCAGAATTGTCTGGAATTACATTGACCAGAGGACTTCTTACAACACCTCAAAGATACTCGTCTACGTTCCACAGACATCATCATCACTTGCTATTAATCCAACACTTCTGTAACAGCTCTAAGCCCTAAGACAACAAAAACAAGCACACTTATCCATCATGGATGCCATCCTGGCAGCAGTTTGAAGCTGCCTGGATGCTCTCAGATCTTTTCCTGAGACCATCATCCCCCAGGCTGTGTGTGTCAAGGCCCTGCAGCAGAGAAATGAGCAACAGGTCTGTGTGCGCTCCAACACAACTTTCTTTGTTTAGCCGTGTTAAGACAGAGGCCTTAGCAGTTAACACCCGGCGTCTGGAGAGCAATTCAGCTTCAAGAACCAACTCCACTCAGAGATCAGGTCAGAGAGCAAAACTCCTGCTACTTGTACTGCTCTGTGTCTGCAGAATGAACAAGCAGCATTGTTTCCAAGACTCACCGCCTGCCACGTGACAGCATCTGCCAAATCCCTGTAATACACAAGGGGGTTAAAAACCTGCGTGAGCACCACCTGATGCCCAACAAAAAAAAGCAAGGAGGTGCACAGCATACTTGAGCAGCACCTGAGGAAGCTGCCTTAATGCTGTTAAGGCGCTGATTAAAAGACAGAAATGGACACCGGTCCAAGAAAAATGCCCGTTTCCCTTCCTGTTGCTAAATGCTGCTGGAGTGCACCACAGCACCCAAAGCAGCCTTGGACTTCCCCACAGAAGCCACAGCAACATGGAGAGGGGAGTTCCATGCACAGCAAGTGGTTGGGAACCCTAATGAACATGAGGGCAGGAACAGCTCAGCCCCGGAGTTCCTCAGAACTCAACAAGACAAAACCCTCAGCAGCCTCATCTAAAGGCAGCTCCGCTGTGAGCAGGCAGCCAGCTGGGACAGAGACCTGAAGCCCATTCCATCCTCCTGCTGTTCTCTGACTGAAACTTACTATGGTGGGAGGAGAGAGGAGACAACAGGAGACAATTCTCAGGGAGAACGTACCTGTGAGGGCAAAACAAAGTTTTCCTGGAGAAGCCTTAGAGATCCGAAACGACCTGAAGTGCAAGGTGAGATGCAGTCAGCCCTGCCTGCAGTCCCAGGCTCCTCTGCAAGGTCCCCAAGGCCGGGTCCCCTAAAAGCAGTGTCAGCCTTGGGATGCTTCACCCCCATGGAGCTGTAAAACTGACCACAGTGATGCTGCACTGCACAGACCAATGGCTGAGTCCAAAGAGGGCCGGGAAGGACGGTCTCAAGCACTGCCCTTTCCTAACCTACTCTGCCAGCAGGGGAAGAAGTTTGCACTTTGAACACGCTACCAAGATTAAAACGGTGATATCCTAATGCAACCTCCGTTCAGATACTAATTGTCATAGCTACAGCCAACCACATTTCTTCCCTCATTTTGCTTTCACCATTTTCTGCACAACAGGCTTCTGGCAGCACACACGTCCATCAGGGCCACGCGTCCCCAAACCACTGGCCACCAAATATCCTCACAAGCCACACGGGGCTCTGCACCCCAAGGCAGGCTGTGGGCTCAGCCTCAGCCCCTCACTCTGTGTCACGGCTGCCAGGGACAAGTGTGCCTCGCTAACATGGTGTGTCAATGGGTGTGCCAAGCTGCATCCCCCAAATGAAGGGTAAGCGCAGGCAGAGGATGTGTGTGCAGTAAGCAGAGCCACCAGCTGCTGGCTGAGAGGTGGCAGCCCTGGGGGCGGGGGCAGAGCTGTCTTCTTATCTCAGGTTTGCTCCTGGGATCAGAGGGCAATCAGAGAGAAGACAGATCTGAAGTCTTCTTGGGGAATGCAGTGGCAGTGAGAGATAAATACATCACAGCCTTGAATGAGAGCTAGGGCTGAAACGCTGAGGGAAGAAGGGAAGAGCACGAATGGAGCAGCTCATCACAACAGCAGACCCCAGAGACCATTTCCGAGCATGAGGCTGAGCCTCCCGTCCCCACCAGCACTCGACGCCGACCCCATCGCGCCATCTCAGAGCAGAGCCCGTCCCCGCGCGGCCACACGCAGCTCCCAGCCCTGTCAATGCCCTCCTCAGCCCTGCGAGCCAGCCGGAGGCAGGGCCGTGGCACCAGCACTACGAGCGGGGCAACGCACGGGGCTCAGGGGCCTCCTGCACCCTTCTCGCGGGCAGACAGACGCCGTGCCCAAGGAACCACACGCACCGGCCGAGCCGGGCCGCACCCCCATTAGCAGAAGGCGGGCCGCGTGCGGGCACACCAGGCCTCGGCGCAGCGGGGCCCAACCCCCGTGGTGACCGCGAGGGGGCGCCGTCGCATCGGATCTGCCCCCGCCCCATCCCGTCCTAGGGCGCCCCCCAGCGGTCACCACCGGCAGGGGCGCTTAGAGGCTACCCCGCCCCCTCGCCCAGCGGCACCCCCGCCTCCTCCAGCGGGGCGAGCGCCCCGCCCCCCATCCTGCGGGGGGACCCCGCCCCCCACCCGGACCCCGCTCCGCACGCGCCCGCCCCGCCCCCCACGGGCGAGCAACGGCTCCCACGACAGGGCGCCTCGATGCGATCGCCGCAGCCCATGCCTTTAAGTCCTCGGTCCCGCGCTGCCCGCATGGAGGTGCCCGCGGGCGGCGCCGTTCGTACCTGGGGCTGCACAGCGCTGCGCCGCCCGTTTTGCCCAGAGCCCGGATTCGGGTCGCGGCCCCTTTAAATGGAGGCGCCGCTCGGAGCCCTCAGCGCGCTGCAGCCCGGGGTGGGGGGGGGAACAGCTCCCCATTGGCTGCGCCAAGCGAGGGACGGATCCCCATTGGCTGCGGCGGGGCCGGGGCTCGCGAGACTGGCCGGTGAGCGGCGGCCTCGAAAACACGGAACGGAACGCGAGGCAGGGAGCGGTGCAGCAGCCCCACACTCCGCCGGGCGGATGGAAAACCCGGAGCGGAGATTGCAGGAGAAGCGGGACCGCGCGAAGCGACAGCGCGGAGCCGAGCGCGGGCAGCGGCCGCACCCCGGCGGGGGCAACAGTGCGGCGCTGGGGACTCAGCGCGGGCCGGAACGGGGCGCCTGGATCCTCGCAGGGCTGCGTGCACGGCCCAGAGCGTATCGCCGTCCCGCTCCCCCCCCCGTTAACCCTCAAGCCGCGCGGCCCTGGGTCCGCCACCGCCCTCAGGGACCCTCCCCGGCCGCTCCGCTCCCGCCTCTACCTCCGCGCGGGAGGAGCCCCCCGGCCCGGTCCGGCCGTCGTCGCCACCGCCGCCTCCCCCGGAGCTGGAGCGTCTCCCCGGGGCGGTGAGTGACAGCGCGGCCGGGCGGGGCTTCCGCGGGGGCCCGGGACACGGCACCGCCCCCGGGAGGGGCAGCCCCCGGCCCGCGCCCGCCGCCCGCGCCCCGCCCCCACCGCGACACCCCCACCCCGGGCTCCCTTCCCCCCACAGCGCCCCCCCCCCCCCCCCCCATTACCACCGGGGACACCCCCGGGCTCCTCTCCCTGCCCCGCCTCGGGGCGCTACCCGCAGCCACCTGCCGTGCCCGGAGCTGCCCGCTCGCATTTTGTCTCCCGGGAGCGGGGCTGAGCCGGGCAGCGGCGAAGAGAACCCCCGTGAGGGCTGCGAGCCGCCCGAGCGCTGCGTGTCACGGGGCGCTGAGGGAAGCAGCGGGTTTTATTGAAAGGCTGCGGAACGGACGCGAGCACCTGCGGCCGCCCCGCGGAGCTCCGTGGCCGACGGACGGTCCCCCGAGGCCCCACGGTTCCGAGAGGAGACCCCAAGTTCCACCCGGGCTTCGGGTACTTACGGGCCGCCCCGCACCCCTCACGGCGTTCCCGCCGCCCGCCCGGGCACGCGCACGCGGTTGCGAGGAGAGTGGGGGGGCGGGCAACGCGCGCGCACGACGCCGCACGCGCTCGTAGGCGCCGCGGTCCCTTTAAAGCCTTCGGTCCTTACTGCGCCTGCGCGGCCGTTCGCCTCACAACGCCTGCGCGGCGTCCGCCGGCCGCTCGCTCGTCTCCTTTGTCTCTCTGCTCGCCTCTCAACCCAGCGTGATGCCCGCCGCGGTGATTGGCAGCGCGCGCTGCGGGCCGCCGCCGAAACGCAGCCAATCGGCTCCTCGCAAAGAGCCGCCGGCCCGCCTCGGCGCGCCCCGCCACGATAGGCCGGTGAGTGGCGGCGTGCGCGGCCAATGGGAGCGCTGCGTTCGCGGCGGGGAGGCCAATGGGAGCGCGGGTGGAGGCCGTAAAGTTAGGTTGCGCGAGTTCCGGCCGCGCGCGCGCTCCTCTTAGGGCCGCTGCGGGGCGAAGGGGCCGCGATTCGCCTCGACGCCGCCGTCCGCCGCCAGGTGAGGCCGCGGCCGGCGCGGGGCTGCCGCTCGGTGCCGTTCCGCCGCGAGGTGGGCGCGCCCGCTCGGTCTCCGCCGCCGAGGGCCCGCCGAGGCCTTCTGCGGCCTAGCGCGGCCCGCCCCGCCCCGCCGCCGCACGCGGCCGCCGAGCCTCGCTGAGGCGCGGCCGGAGGGATTCGGGGCCGCAGGCGTGGAGCCCCGGAGCCGCGGCCGATCGGTGCGTGTCCCCCCGCAGGTGGGGAAGATGCAGGGCAACAAGGGCTTCAACATGGAGAAACAGAACCACGCGCCGCGGAAGCAGCACCAGCACCAACACCAGCAGCACCCGCCGCCCTCCATCCCCGCCAACGGGCAGCAGGCCAACAGCCAGAGTGAGTCCCGTCTGTGCCGGGCCGGGGGGACTCGGGACCCCCGCTGTTGTGTTTGCGGCGCGGGGCGGTGGTGCGAGTTCCTTTTTGCGTGGGGGTTCTCGAGGGGAATTCGCACGGAGTTCGGAAGGTTCTGAGTTGTTAGTAGTGTTTCCATCGCTTCGGATAGAACGGGGCAGCTTTCAGCCCGTTCCGTTTTTTTCCCCGCTCCCACAAAAGGGTTTCTCAACACGCACTTTCCTAAGTGTGAGGGAAGCAGAGCTGCTCTCTCCACAGACGCAGTTGTCCTTGGAATTATAGGATCATTTAAGTTGAAAATCTTAGAAAAGACTTCTGAGGTCATCTTCTCTAGCTATCACTCGTGCCCACTAAGCCATGTTCCTCTCAGCATTGTTACCTACAGCCACCTAAGACTCAGTTTTACCGTGGAAGGCCCCCGAGATGCTCAGGAACACATAAGAATACCTCACTGTGCACGAACAACTGCTATCAGTGCTGCATTTCTCTCTACTTGAGGGTGTTTCCGAGTTTGTTCTTAATCAGCATGGGCTGCAGCTCTGTCAGTTGGTGTTCAGAGACTGGTTCTGAGCTGAAGCACTGTGTGCTAATAGAGCCCTGTCCAACCCGACCCCGTGGGCCACAAGTGTGCTTTGCTTTCTCAGAAGCATTTCCTGAGCTCAGCGCTCCTCCAGTTGTGTTCCTTATGCATGGTTCCCCTGTTTTTATGTCCTGGTTGCAGGTTGAATTGAACCCCGCTCACCCCCACGCATGCAGACAGCAGGCTAATGAGAAATGCATGGGCTTTTTATGAAGTGATCCTGTTAAGCAGGTCTGTGGGAGATGATAGAACAGGGTGGCTGACTGCTGTGCTTCCAGTTAGTCTGGAAACACTGCAACACAAAGACCGTGTTAGTGTGTTCGTAGGGGGTCAACTCAGAGAGGCAGCCTGCATCTGTCCCAGGCATCGGCCTGGAGACGTTCACAGGGCAAAGCACCTCACCTGATGTGACTTTTGCATGAAGTAAATAACTTACTGTCCTCTATAGTTACATCATCAGTCCTGCTTTCTTTAGGGTTAGCTGTAGAGGAGCGCTTGTACTCATAAAAGCGTGGTCCTTAGCCATTGTTTGCATGAACAGCCTGTTCTGGTTGGTATCACGCTTTGTGGTCTGAATCAAACCACTTGGCTTTATTTCATGTGGCCATGAGGCATATCCTTAGCAAAGCAATTTGGGGAGGGCTTGATGTGCAAAGTGCTCCTGTCAAATAAATAGAAGAGAGGAAGAAAAACAAAGAGTGAAATACCTTCCTACAACTTGTAGAGAGCTCCTGTTAGCCTTTAAGAAAGGGGGCAGAGTAAGCTAATCAGGCTGTACATCTTCACATGGGATCTGTAGCTTCCAGGGTCATGCTGGATTCTTGCTGAATTGAAGGCTAAAGAGTGTACATGCATGTGGGGATGGAGGATGTTCATCTAAACATTCCCATTTATTACTGTTAGATGTAGCATTACTTAGTAAATGAGGATTTTGTGTAATGAACTTTGTAGTTTTTCTGAGGTCTCACCTAAGGGGCTGTTTATGTTTTGTTATTTTCACCATTCCAGCCTTCTCTTCAGCTTGGAACCCAAATCCCATCCTGTACAGTACCAGCTATCTAAAATGTCACCTGTCTGGGCAAAATTAACTCGGAAGTTATCCAAGCTGTTGTGTTTCTGGATTTTTGACTGCATTTCACTGCTGTTAATGAGGTTCAGGCGCATTTTCTTTAAGAAAAACCCGTGTGCCCATTGTGAAATAGAATCCTCCTATTGCTGAAGAGATGGCTGGGGAGGTTTGAGACCTAAGTGAGGGGGTGGTATTGCCTGTATTTTGTCCTATGTCTCTGTGTTCACTGCGATGAAACCTAATAGAATTTATCCCCCCAACTGTAGAGCAGCTGTGTACCTTATTCCCCTCAGATGAAGGCCTCACCATCGACCTGAAGAATTTCCGGAAACCTGGTGAAAAAACCTTCACCCAAAGAAGCCGCCTCTTTGTGGGGAATCTGCCCCCAGATATTACAGAGGAAGAGATGAGAAAGTTATTTGAGAAGTATGGCAAGGCAGGTGAAGTCTTCATACACAAGGACAAAGGCTTTGGCTTTATCAGGCTGGTGAGTGACCTGCTGCCCTAGGGGTGTTTTGGTGGCAGTGAACGCTAGAGGAGTGTTCTTAACTGCAGGTAGTAGCTGTGCAGAGGAGTGTTCTCTATGTATACACTGCAGGTAGTAGCTGTACAGATACCTTGCTAATTGAACCTGCTGTTGATTTTTAGTGACCTGGAATCATGGATTAGCTTCTACAAGTGATTTGTCTAGAGCATGGTATAAGAAGGAATGTGAATTCAGGCAGCTTGTGGCAGGATGTGTGAGATACCCGGTAGAGTTATTCTGGAATCAGCTGATAGAAGGAAAACATGAGCATGATGCTGTTACAGACTAGGTAGACTTCTGTCTCCTGGAAGAGAGCTTTTCTGTGGACACAGACCATCGGACAACATTACTGGGGTGACAAATGCTTTTGAGGTGGGGGAGAATCTCCAGATAATCGCATTAAAATATGTCTGGGAGGGAGGGGAGTTAGCTGCAGGCACAGCAGAATGGTTCTCAGAGCTGTGGCTCAGGTGCTGTCTGTCTGAAAGCCCCGCTGTGAACGCATAGAGTGGGAAGTTCCAGAGTCTGGGGGCATTTTACTGTAGCCCAGACTTATTGGCAGTGATGTAAACGAATCAGGGTGTGAAACTGGAGTAGGGTGTCTTTCGTGGATGGTCATACAGCAAGCATTTCCTTGAATAATGTCTGAAACGTTAATTATTACTACTTAAAACAAATTATTAAGCACATTTATTAGAAGATTCTGTTGCTCTAGTTGTGTTATATCTGATAGATAATGATAACTTGTTTGCTTTGTTGCTACTGGTTACTGGATAAGGCTTTCATCTAATGTTTCTTTTTCCCCTCCAAACTCTACGTGTGTCTTCAGAGCCATTGATAGCAGAGAATGGCTACTAAGGCATGGTTTGAAATGCTGTCTTCTCAATAAAATACTTGCTCAGGGGAAATGTCTGTGACAGTTGTGCGCATAGCTGATTCCACACCACTCTGAGAGTTTCAATGGTGACTTTTTATCTCCAGGAAACTCGCACTCTGGCAGAGATTGCAAAAGTGGAACTAGACAACATGCCTCTCCGTGGGAAGCAGCTCAGAGTGCGTTTTGCGTGCCACAGCGCATCGCTGACGGTCAGGAACCTGCCTCAGTTCGTGTCCAATGAGCTCCTGGAGGAAGCTTTCTCAGTGTTTGGCCAGGTGGAAAGGGCTGTGGTGATTGTGGATGACAGAGGGCGATCCTCTGGAAAAGGCATTGTGGAGTTCTCAGGGAAGCCAGCTGCTAGGAAAGCCCTGGACAGATGTAGTGATGGCTCTTTCCTGCTGACAACGTAAGTGTGGAAGGCAAGGAGTGCTGTATGGGTGTGTGCAGGCTGGTGAGTGGTGTTGCCTTGCGAGCAGTATTTTTTAGCAGCAGACTGGGGGGCAGGTGAGCTATGGGGCGGGAGATAATTTGCACAGAGAGAATCTTACTTAGCTTCTTCTCCAGCAAGATTGAACGTATGCTGAAACTCGAGTCTCAGAGCTTCCTTTTGGGAAGCTGCTGGTGGGGTCAGTGTGCAGAGCTGCCCAATAAACTCTTTGTAGATAAAGGTGCCTTAGAGCAATTGGAGCACCTTGTAACAAACAGGAGGTGCTTTGGAGACCACCCATTCCACTGGCTGGAAACAAAGCTCAAGGTGTTAGTTGTGCATACTGAGTCTGGGGGTGGGACTGCACGCAGTGAGTGCTGCTGAGATGGGATGCTGGTCCACTGCTCTGTGAGCACGGGATCTGTCTGAGGTGCTGATCAATGGGTTGGGTTGTTCTGGGTTTTAACTGTAATAACATCATTTTCCTAGTGCTTGAATATCATAAGATGACAAAGGACATCATGAGTAATTATGTGAATGTGCACAAGTGAATGACTGACTCTAGATATCTTCCATGAGCACTCTTTGTTGCTTTAAAAATGGGGGTTGGCCATCTTTGATATATTGAGAGTAAAAACTTTCTTCTATGTGTGCCCCTAGAATTTGATAATGAAACACTGCCTGAAATTGAGCTTTATTGATAATTTCAGAAGTAATTTTGTAAGCTTTGTGCTCTCACTTCTCTCCTTTTTCTCAGGGTGGCTGTGTATGGCGCAGCAGTATTCAATGCATTCAGTTTCAAAAAGCAGTTTTGGGGGTTTTTTTTTGTTTTTTCCCATTGCTGTTTCCTGCCCAAGACTCTTTGGAAACAACCATCAGAGTGTGCAGTTCTCAGCAGCGGGGTTGCTGCCAGGGTACTCTTGGGCTCTCTTGGTTCATTTGCATTATTTACTCCCTGCCTTCTCACTGCTTGAGGAGTCTGTAGTCTGAAAGAACCATGAAAACAAATTGAGCACTACCAGTATATAAGAGAGAGCACCCAGGGGGCAATGTTCACTTTTTTTCTTGCTCTCTGTGCTGGTTTTTATTATGTGGGATTGGGAACCAATGTGTTGCTTATTTCTACATATGGTTTGGTTTTGATTGGAGTTATTCTACTGTCAGAAACTTGGATAAAGCAGCAGCTACATGAGCTGGCTGGAATAGACAAGTTCACATTGGAAAATAAGGCAGTTGGTACTGGCATGTATCACCTTAAACTGAAGAGCTGTGCTGTGGACCTTCAGCCTCTCGTGTCCTGTCTTTCTACTGGAGCCTGAGCGCTGCTTGCTCCTCAGCATTGCATGACTGTTTCTTCCATTTCCAAAGCTCTGGCAAGTGGGTTAAGTAGCCAAAGAGAAGCTGAGGATGTGAGCGGTGTCAGTGCTGCAGTGGGAAGCTGATTGTGAGATAATTGTTGTTATTAATTAATTTTCTTCTTCACACAGAGATGAGGAGGGCAGAAGCTCTCAAGTGCAGTGTCTGTTGTGAAGCATGCCCGTGGATTTCTAGGGAGATTAAGGCAGGGCCCAACAGGAGCTGGCAGAGCTCTGCTGTTTGGCAGCAACAAACAGCACGTGGTGATCTCTCCAAGAGAGCGTGAGTAAGACAGCCAGTGATCTTCAGCAAGGAGTAGTGTTACTCCTCACCGTAGACAGCGGTGAACAGGACGTGTAGCAAGGGAGGAAAGGGGAGAAAATTCTGGTTTCACTTTGGTTCAGATCCCTGACTGCTCTGAAATTCATTGAGCAGCACTAAAAGCAATGTTTTGTAGGTTCAGATTTAGTGTACAGGGTTTCTTGTAACGCAGGCTTATTCTTGAGTTGTCCTCAAAGCATCTCTTCTTTATAGATTCCCTCGGCCTGTGACTGTGGAGCCCATGGATCAATATGATGATGAAGAGGGACTACCAGAAAAACTTGTCATCAAAAACCAGCAATACCACAAGTATGTGCTTTCCAGAAGAGACAAGGTGACACTCTCTGTGGGCTCCAGGACATCGTCCTGCTTGAGCCCTAGGAAGGTGCTCGTCAGTGTGACCTGGTGCTAGAAAGAGGATTGCATGCACTGTTCCCTTGCCCTGGTTAGCTGAAAGGAAGCAGTGTTTCTGGATCAACTCTGCTGGATAAGACTGGCAGCCCCCACATACTTTTTCATAAGTGTTTGTCTGCTTCTGTTCTTGGAATAATAAATGGTGTCAGTTTGGGGTGTGTTCCCTTGGTTGGATGAGAAGCTAAAACAGACTTAAATTATTTGCTTTAAGTGTTACAGACAGTCTGTAGAAAAAAGGAGGCTTAAAGTCACAGTGAAAATAGAAGGAGTAGAGTGAACAGCATTAAGGGGTTATAGAGCCATCCAGGAGGAAGGCCGCTGTCTTTGGAGGCTTCCTGGTGTAGGCAGGTATCGTGTGGTCAGAGCAGTGGGAATTAGTAAACCATGTGAGGTCATACATTTTTCAAGTAAGGAGAATGAGAGCTGCAGGAGCCCTGAGGATGCATTAGGAATAGATGCATGCTCCAGGTGCAGGGGTGCAGAAATTAGCAAGGGAAACACTCATGTTTGGGCTTTGTGTGTTTCTGGAGTAAGCCTGTTCGTAAGATGTGCAGCAGGAGAAAAGCCTGTTTGTTTCAAGAGAATGTCTAAATTCTTTCACCCAGTATCTTGGTGTCTTAGGATCACAGTGTCATTACTTGGTATGGGAGATGACAGAACGCTTGTTTTCTGCCTAAGTTTCTTCTTTCAATAACAGCGGTTTCTTGAGGGGGGGAAAAAAAGAAGTGGTGTCTAAAGCACAGCTATTTGTGCAAAAACAGAGGGCACAGTGGTTTCTTATTTGTTGCAGTGAGACACGTTTCTAACTGACAAAAGGATCTGCCATTGCATTTGCACACAAACAGTTATTTTTTTCTTAGTTCCTCTTTGCTCTATTGAAGCATTCACTAGCTCTTCTTTGCTTGACAGGGAGCGTGAGCAGCCTCCTCGATTTGCACAGCCTGGCAGCTTTGAGTATGAGTATGCCATGCGTTGGAAGGCTCTAATAGAAATGGAGAAGCAGCAGCAAGAACAGGTAGACCGTAACATCAAGGAAGCTCGAGAGAAGCTGGAAATGGAAATGGAAGCAGCTCGCCATGAGCACCAAGTTATGCTCATGAGGCAAGGTACCAGTCCAGCATAAATACAGTAGCAGAACAGGGCCCTCCAGCATCCCAGGATGAGCGGCTCAGTAGACTGATGGAGCCTGCTGAAGCTGAGCTGCGGTATATCTGCTTGATTTTAACCTACTGTGGAACTGTCATCTTTTACAGATTTAATGAGACGCCAGGAAGAACTGAGGAGGATGGAGGAATTGCATAACCAGGAAGTACAAAAACGTAAACAGTTGGAAATCAGGTAAGGAGGCAGTTCTGAAACTGTGAATGCGTTATGATACGGAACAAAGCACTTCTCCAGTTTACTAATTGTTCAGGCTGGCAACTTAATTGGTACCTAAAAAGAGTGGCTGTTGTTTCTGGCCTTTTCTGTTCGTAAAGAGAGTGTGCATCTGGTTTAGAATGGAAGAGTTCCTTCCGAAGTTGAAGGACTCTGAGTAGTATTAGGTTGAATTGTTTGTTTGAATTCCCTATCTCAGTTTCGCTTCTTGACCAAGACAGATGAAAAAAATGAGAGTCTGTGCAGCAGCTGTAGTGCTGCAGGTTGGGAAACCCCATCTGGTGTCTGTCTTCTCATCTGGGGGGTAACAGCCTCAGAGATTTCTCTCCGTTCCAGCTCTTCCTTGTCTCAGGGTCATTGTAAGAAGCTTCATGTGGTCCTCCAGTTTACCTCTGTAATACAAGGAGCTTGAGAACCATCTGGCTTTTCTGCATTCTGTTGCACACAGTTAACGTGTACTTGGGAGCTGCTGTCTACATGGGTGTGTTCGGGTCTGTTTTTATAATGGATTCCTTAAAACTGAGCGTGTTGAGAATGTCTTGCTCATGGATGTTTGTTTTCATCACAAGGTGCCTAATATGTTACAGCTTCAGCAGAATCGTGTTTTTAAAGCTGTGTGTCTCCAAAACAAGAGCCTGCTAGGGAGCACTGCAACTCTGTGACGCAAATGCTTGGTGTGTGTTGTGCTGAGCATCCTTACCTCTTTTTTCCAGGCAAGAGGAAGAACGCAGGCGCCGTGAGGAGGAAATGAGAAGGCAACAGGAAGAGATGATGAGACGCCAGCAGGAAGGCTTCAAGGGGAACTTTGCTGATGCGGTACGAATAGTCCACTTCCCCACTGCATCCATGCACAGTAGAATTTTGCCCTTCCCAGCGTGGGGCTTTCTGTGAATGCTTAAAATGTTGGTTGGGAGACTCTGTACTCGCTGCATCCTGCACTCATTTGTTGATTCCCTTTAATCTTAATAGTTTTGTCTGGAAAATGTAACGAATGCAGTTGCTGTCCCACTGCTGTTTATGTAGGTCCTGGCTTTGCAGTGAGGTGGATCTGTGGTGTGTGTGCCCTAAGCACACGAGCTGGCGTTTTGTAGAAGTGGCCCAGTGCTGCATATTTGTTATGTAAGCTCGCATTCCTTCCAAAAAGAAAAAGCTGCTTAGCTATGCTGAGGAAGTAGCAACGCTGATTCTTTACAATGTGTTACTGCTGCTCAGCAGATCCCACCAGGCAGGTATCAGGTATCTCTTTGTGCTGCAGGTTGGTACAGTCCCTGCACGCAGCTTTGCTTTGCTCGATGTTGTACCATGATAGAATAGATCTGCTCTTGAAATATACCCTGGGAATGACTTTTCTAGGCAGTAACAAAAAACCCAGAACACAATGGATCCATGTAACTTCATTAAGAAATACTCCATTTTCTTTAGCGTTTGAAATGAGTCTCTCTTTTTCCAGAGGGAGCCACCAGACATGCGAATGGGACAGATGGGAATGGGAGGTAAGTGTGGTGTGATGGGGTGTGTTATTTTTTGTGGCCCTCTTCATTTCTATGCATGTTTATTCCCTTCTCTACAAAATCCATGATTTTTTTTTTTTTTTGAGTGGTTTTGTTTTATTTGCTCCTTACTTGGAGAGGATTACTATGATGGCTTCTAAGTGTAGTGACAGGAAGCAATCGTATCACAGGAGATAGAACAAAAACTGCACGTGAGGCAGTACTGTATATACGTGAAAGCTCAGTAAGCAGAAGACTTGATTGAAATTGCTGTCAGACCCATATGTGAATATGAAATTTGTACTGATAACGGGTAGCAGCTTGCCCTTGATCCTGGGCAGTAATCTCAGTTATGTCTTTCAATATTTTGACTACATGACCTGGAGTTTCAGGCCACGTTCATAAGAGTGAGAATACCATGGAGTAGTGGTTCATGGAAATGGTGGCCGTTAGAATTTGCTGTCGTTTCAGATAACAGTGGAATGCAGAACCAGTTTATCTTGACCTAATAGTGCGATGCTCGTCAATAAAATAGGACTCTGTCCCTGCATCTAACACTGCAGGAAGCTTACGTGCTGCTTTGTGGGTTTGGAGCAATGAGGAGACCTCAGCTGCTTCTGTATTTGCTACGAACATTCTTTTGGTTTTCTTTTCCAGGCACCATTGGCATGAACAATAGAGGAGCTATGGGTGGTACCAACGTCCCCGCTGCTGCACCTCCTGCAGCTGGTCCTGGAGCTATGATACCTGATGGAGCCATGGGAATGGTAATGCATCTCCAGTTGCTTCTTGTGCACACCTTTTATACATACATGATGTTGTTTCGCTTGCTGGGCACTGTGCTGTTTAGGAAGTTTCCATGCTAATAAGCTGAAATGATTATGGTAATAATGAAGATGCAGAAATGAGTTCAGATAATTTGCTTAGGAAGTGAGGAGCAAAGGATCAGCAGAGGCTATGCTCGTGTATTTGCTTCTTTTAGATTTTATATTGAATTGAAGCTGCATTTATTTGCAAAAGGCCTTTGTGACTGTTCCTGTAGGGCAAAGAAAGTTTAAGTGCCAAAGTGAAGGGCGGATCTCCAGATCTTTGTGAGCGCAGTTCAGGTTCACACCCCATTCAACTCCCAATTGTCCTCACTCATTCAGACATTTAAGTGATTGGAAACCTCAGGTATCCTCACAGCTGAGGATTCGTCACTGCTGAGTTATAAAGGGAAAAGCCCTGGGGAGAATTCTGAATGCAGATTTAAATTTTAAATACGGCTAATGGAAGTCTGAGAAGTTCCATCCGTTACGAATCCTTTGCAAAAGGTGATAAGTTGATTGTTTTTTCTTGCGTAGGAAATGCACAACCTGTCTGCTTCAGTAAGAGTGACGTGAGAGCTGAACTGATGAAGCAACGTCATTCCAGTGCTGATATGAGCTGAAATCTGTTGCTCAGAAACATACAGGCTTGTCACTCTGCGTGTTGCAGCTAGCTTGCAAAAAGTCTGTTTGCTAAATTTCCATAGGAGCAGAAGAAAAAATGCTTCTAAGAATAATATCTGATCCCAAGGGACGTTGAGATACTACTGAGATAACATGAAAGAGCAGAGTATTGGACAGGAATTATGGCTGCTGCGTTAATGATTTCAGTGGTGAATGGTAACTGTGCACGTTCTGGCTTGTTACAAATGCGAGGTAAAGCGTTGCTTCAGTGTTGTGTAGGAGTTGTTGGGGGTGTCAGGTTTAATTCAGGAGCCAGCAAGCTCAGAGTCTGCACACAGTTACTGTGGTGAGGGCTGCCTTGGCGTGGTGAAAGAATTTAACTGCTTGCAGTGATTTGGCTGTTTCTATGAAAATAATGCTGTGATGGTCAATGTCTCCAGCTTGCAACTTTGGGAGCGTCCTTATTTTGCAAGTGAGGTTCAGTCTGGTAAAGCCAACGGTGTGGGTGTGGGGATGACCTGGTAGCTGTACTGGGAAGGAGGGATACTGCTCAGGAATTGGAGCTTTGGTGGTATGCATTGAGGGCTTTACTGCGGAGCTTTACAACGGATAATTGCTTTGGTGGCATCTGTCATTCCCGTCCTTCAGACAGAGGATTGATCCTCTCACAGGGCAGCTCTTCCAGTCAGTTGCTGAAACAGCAGCAGGTTTGTTCATCTTGAGCAGCTCCCAATACTCCTTCTAAACAAGAAAGAGAAAAGCAATGAAAACTGCGTGAAGAATAAGACCTCCTAGACCAAAAGCAATAGGCTGTTTCTCCAATGGCCAGAAAGATGTATAGTTTTTTAGGAAGCTGTCCTGGCCAGGTGCTTAGTTTGAGTTACTGAGTCAGAGCGTTCCAGTCCTTGGGTGTTTTTTAGACCAGATGGGCTGAAGCTGTGTCTGACCTGATCTGCCCTCGCAGCTGACTCAGCTTGGAGCAGGGAGTTGGACTGGGGACTTCGTGAATTATCTTCCAAGCTGAGCAATCCTTTGCTCTTCTCCCTGCTGGAAGGAAGAGGCTGCCCAGTAGTACTGCCTTAACTGGGAGATGGGAGAGCGTGAGGAATGGAAACGGAGGGATACGGCCAAGCCACGGGATCAGTATTTCAGACTTGTCTTGGATTCGTATTCTTGTCTGTGTCTGGATTGTGATAGTGCTGCGTTATCTGTGTGCTGCTCCTCATTTACATTCAGTTTGGGTGAGGAAAATATGATGGAAATGTAAATTCCTCTCCCAGACTGTTGCTCACACGGGCAGTAGGCTGGGGATGGCGTATGAGCTGCTTTCCAATATGCTTGACTCCAAGCTACGTGGGGAAGGGCCCTGCAGTGTTTAACTGTAATTAGAGCCCCTTCAGTCTGGTTTTGGGGTTAGTTTTGGTGGGTTAGGGTACTTTCATAGCAAGGTAAACTGGAATGACAGGATTTGGACAGGATTTGAATCAATTAGAATGGCTTCTAATTCTAATGCCGTCTGCTCTTTGTTTTCCATCTTGCTTCTTATTACAGACTCCACCACCGCCTGCAGATCGCTTTGGGCAGGGCAGCGCGATGGAAGGCCTGGGAGCGATGGGAGGGAACCCTCCTGCCTTCAACAGAGGAAACCCAGGGGGTGAATTTGGCCCTAACAAACGTCGCAGATACTAACAGGATTAAGCTGCCCCCTGCACTTGCCCCAAGGAGGAAAGGAATCTGGGCAGGCCGTACAGGGTTCTACTCAGGGGGTGGGTATCAGAATAGTGGATTAGGGCCTGCTTTGGTTAAGCCACTCTAGGACGAGGGGAGTGCAGTCTGACCGATAAACGTTTTTTTTAGAGAATTTCATGTGGTGCATTCCTATAATTTCAATGTGAAAATGGATTCAGGGAGGCTGCTGTGGTTGTTCTCTGACGGTGAAATCTGGCGAGGGCCTCAATGCTTTGACCGTTCTGGGTGTCCTGTTTGCAGCCGCAGTCCTGAGGCAGAGCTAGATAAAACTGCAGTAAGTCTTGGCATTTTTGTTTAGTTTTCTTAGCGTAGCACAGGGAAGGAGGCTCTGGAGAACGAGGGCAGCATCTGGGTACTTCGCAGCTCCCGCGATTCTGTAAATTTCTATTGCTCCAAATGATCCATCAGATATGAATTGGAGAGATTTTCACGTTCCTTTTTTTTTTCTGTTGTTGGTTTGTTTTTATTTTCCCCTCCTAACCTGTAGCTCCTCTTTTCATCTGGACCATCTGTTTCTTTAAAGTAGTTGACCGCCAATGTGCAGCCCGAGCGGCTGGGAGGATCTGGTTGGGATGAGGTTTTTGGATAACGTGTTGTATCGCTGTTTATTTTTACTGGTAGTAAAGTACAATCTATCGGACAAGGATACTGTATCTCATGCTGAAGATTTAACTGAAACAAACGTTTGTATAATCTTAACCTTGCCTGTCTTTTGTGTAGAAGTACTACAAGATTTTTTTTTTTTTCCATTTAGTGTAAACTGTTTGAACACAAGCTGTAATTGTCCCACTAACAAGTTTGAGTTTGTCTGAGGAATGTTACAGGAATGCATTATTAAAGTGGATTTTAAGCCTTTTTTATCTGCTGTGCTGCCTCTTCTGTTTTTGGGGTATTCTGTTTTGTTTTTAACTAAGATGCACACGTATGGATGAAAGCGAGTCAAGCGTTGGATTACGGAGCAAATCTTGCGTTGGTCAATAAGGAGGGTTTTAAGCCCTGAGAATTATTTCTAACAGTTCTCCTCGTCACCCGATGAGTTTTGTTTGTGTTTTGGAATGAGGACTTCAGCACTGAAGAGTAAAGTAAGAGAAGCTGTGATGCGTGTGGGTTATGGCTGCAGCGCAGACGCAGAAGCTGAGTGGGAGCCTTGTTTGTGCATCACCAGGACTGCGGTGTTCGGTTCGTGTCTGACAGCAACGTGCTGCTGTTTGTGCCGTGTCGGAGTCTGAGCAGCATGCAGGGCTTCCTGTAGGGCTCTGACCTCTGCTTGGGGCAGGAAGCTGAGGACTTGTCGCTGTCAGTGGCGACAGCGTGTTTAATGTTGTGTAATGCATGAGGGAATCTGCGGGGCCAGGAGTTCTCTCCGCCTGTGTTCTTGTGTTACAGCTCTTGAGTTGAGGCTGGGAAGGGGGGGGGAGAGAGAGGGAGGGGAGCTTAGGAAGAGGTTTGGGTGGGGAAGTGTGGGAGAGCTGCAGCCTTAGAGCATAAGGAGCTGACTTACAGATAATAGGAAAGATGAAAGCATTTGTCAGATGACAGGCGGTACCAAGGCAACAGCTCTTAAAAATTATGGTTTGGCCTGTAGGTGCCCTGTTAAAATAGGGGGGTGAGGTGGTTGTTCGGGAGGCTTGCGTTGGTTTACACCTGTCACTTGATTAATTGTAATTAGCCTGTAATTGCGTGATTGATAAACGATTGGAGAGAGACTACAGCTGCTGCTCTTGTTTCCATTGCTTATTTCCATGTTTGACAGCGGCAGCAGCACGAGCATCTGGCGTGCTTGGGTGATACAGCTTTTAATGGCACCTCTGAGAGGGGTTACCATTCTCCTGTAGGTGCAGTATGGGGAGTTGGGCGGTGCTTTTCACCTGCTGTGTTTACTCGAGTAGCTCCACACGTGGCAAGATAGCGAAACATTTGGCTAGAATGGCTCTCCTCATGGAGGGGCTGCCTCTGCTCTTTGCCTCCTCTTTGGAACGTCACTGGCAGGCTTTCCCTGAGGCAGAGTGGCTGATAAGTGCATATTTTGATTCCAAAATGTGAAATACTAAAAAGAAGCTGTGAAGTTACACCCAGCTGTGCGTGTTGTCTCAGTCTTCTGTCCGTTGTTCTGCTGATTTGTTAGTGAGTAGAGCAAGAAGTCCCTGCCGTGGTTGGATATCAGGGGGAAGTTCTTTTCTCCGAGAGTGGTGAGGTGCTGGTACTGCTGCCCAGAGAGGCTGTGGATGCCCCGTGCATCCCTGGAGGTATTTGAGGCCAGGTTGGATGGGGCCCTGGGCAGCCTGGGCTGGTATTAAATGTGGAGGTTGGTGGCCTGGCCTGCAGCAGGGGGTTTGGAGCTTCATGATCCTTGAGGTCCCTTCCAACCCAGGCCGTTCTGTGATTCTTAGGGGAGGCACAGAGCTCAAGGATGTGGGTGCTCCAGCCACTGCCTCGGTCCTATTCAAGTGTCAGGTAAGGATGGGCAGGTTACTGAGGCAGTAAGCTTTGGGAGGAAATGGCTGTAACGGGAAGGGGGGATTTAGCACTGCTCAAGGTTCATCTAATAAAACAGGTTTAAGGTGGAAATGGAGATCTATTGACAGCAAGGGAAGAAACTGAAGCTGCGCCCTGGTGTGAGTGCTAGGAAGAGCTGCTCTCGCTTACAAAGGAGGAAACTGAAAACCTGCACTGAGGATCTGGAAAGGGAATCATAAAGGAATCCCTTATTGCTGCTTCCAGAGGTGCTCAGCAGGAAGGAATGGCACCAAAGTCTGCTTGCAGTGCAGCAGCTTTTAAGGCTGAGTGCAGGAACAAGAAGGGTTGCATCACTCCAGAGCACTTCCAGACCCTGGAGCTGCTCCCATTGCTTGGGTAAGGCAGCTGGTGCAGCTCTGCAGAGCGGGTTCTGTATGAGCACTGTTCAGATGTGCTGAAATTCAGCCGGTGAGCAGAAGAGAGGGTCTGACTGCGTGCTTTTGGAGACCATTGGTTGTTACGTAGCTGCAGACAGAAAGTATTTCAACTGTCATAGGAGATTCCCTTGCCTTTTGCTGTTGCTGCTGATCAGCTTGGTTATAAATGCACTCATACAGTATGAGTTCATGATGGACTGAGGGCTGATGAGCAGCCTGGCTCGCAGCAGTTTGCTCCTTAGCTTTAAATCCCCACCTCTGTGAGCTGCACATAAATCACAGCTGTGATTTATGCTACTTCCCTTTAAACAGTGCCTGCATCTACAAGAATCAAAGTGAATCTGGGAGATCCAGCTGGAACCCAAGTAATTTTGTCGCTTCAAATAGACAGCAATTTCCTTTTTTTTTCTTTTTCCTGACACACAGGAGCTCACCAGAAGCTGCCTTTTATTATAGAAAGGTGGTTTTATCTAATGAACTGTCTTCGAAACTCCAAAGGTGCTTCCTGTGGCCCTGCTAAAAGGAGCCACCATCCCTCTTTTTTCTTTCCCCATGTTGGATGGCTCACACGCTGTGAGAGCCAGAGCTGACTGAAAGGAGAGCAAGGAAGCAGGGCAGCTCAGCCCCTCACAGAGCTGTGCCTTTGGGACCTCCTTCCGTCATTGTACCTGGCCTCCCTGCTCTATGTGATGCTTGTAGGGACTACGTCAAGGCAATAGCACCCTCCAAAGGAAGGCGTTCATGCTGGGTGCCAGCTGAGGGTGAGAAAAGAGAATCTTCAGGGCGGACTGCGCTCACTTCTTTTTGTACCAGTTCCTATTAAGGAGGACTGTCTGTGCTTTGGTGAGGAATGCTGTCTGTGTGAGTGAGCGCTAAAGTAAAGCAGCAGCTCATCTCCGAGGAGGTAGAGCTACCTTGGGGAGCGAGAATCAGCCTGAAATACAGTGAGAAAATGCACCAGCGTTAGTGCACGCTCACCCAGTGAGACCAGAGCGCTGGGGTGACAGCCCAGCTGCGGGCGGACAGTGTTCATGTTGGAGATGAAGGTTGCCCATAGAAGTTTTTCCTTTCTGACACACCGCTGCCTCGTGAGGCTGCATTTGCTTTCATGCTCAGCTATCCAAGCTTGAAATCGCAGTTCTGTGCTGGACACCACCTATAGCTGTGCCCAATGCTACTTACTGTAAGGTACTTGTTGCAAAAGCTATAAACTTTTAGCTTCTTTAGCTTCCCAAACAATGCAAATCACTGCCTATAGTTGATGTTATTGCTCCAGCATGCATAGCACCTTTGGTTTTCTGTGTGCTTGAAGACCACTGGTAGCAGTGGTGCATGAGGGTAGACCAGTTCCAGGCAAACTGTTTTCCTTTTGGTGATTAAAAAGAAAAAAATAAAAGGATTTTGAAAGCGATTCGCTCGATTTCTCTATCTCCTTTTCGTTCTCTGTTCTATCAAATTAATTGCACATAAGCTGAAGGGGCTTTATTTGTAACCCCCAGCTGGCCATTCCTTGCATGTTGCCCCCAAGGCGCAGCGCGTGGCCAGCCCAGGGACCTGTGCTGTGCTTGGAGCTGTGCCCCAGGGCACGGTGGGCTGCAGCACCACGGGGCCACAACTGCTGGCAGCCCCAGCTCTGAGCTGCAGGAGCCACGAGGGCTGTGCAGCCTCGTGTTGTGCTCTTTGCCATCATCTGAACTCATCTCCTTCTCTCCTTCCTTCCCTCATCTGTAAAGCACACTGAAGGCACCAGCTCTCTGCTACAGACCTCTGCGGCCCGTCCTTGTTTAGCAGGGGGTGTCTTCAGCCTGTCCCCACGCTGCACCCTTTGACCTCGTCCTTGCTGGGCTGGGAGCTGCACGATGCAGCAACTCATTGGTGTCGCTGCACACGTGTGGTTTCCGGCTGCCTCGCTCCCCCCTTTGACCCGCAGCTGTGCAGTGGGGATGGAGCAGTGCGGTGGTTCGCTCCTGGCTTCCTGCAGGCACACCACAGGGACAGCCCAGCTGCTGCTCGGCTGGTGCTGGGGAGCTCTGCTTGCCCACTGCCAGGCCCTCCGCTGCGCTCAGCCCCAGCATCGCCTCAGCATTTCCTCCACGGAGTAACCTGAGTTCCAGCTCTTTGCTGGCACAGGATGGTGACAGCTGTGGCTAGGCTGACGGCTCGTGGAAAGGACAAGGAGATCTGAAACCCTATAGCAGTGCGCAGCCCCCCGGCTGGGCATTCCCTGTCACAGGGCTCTGCCTGGCTTCCTGGGAACGAAGTGAGCCCTTTGGCTTTTCTATGTGCCCCTCAGGTCCCTGTGCCTCAGGGCACTGTGTTCCTCAGAGGGTGGGTGTGCTGCACAGCACATAGGGCACGCTGTGGGGCTGTGGTAGTGCCAAGGGCTTCTTTCAGAGCCAGTTCCGCAGCAGAAGTGCTGGGTGGCTGCTGTGCACTCCGAAGCACCCAGGAAATGTCTGTCTCTACAAACAGGAACAACAAAAATACAGACGAATCAGACGTTCGTAGGAACTAAGTAAAATCTTTCAGCTCAAGAGGACTTCCTGCCCATAGGGGGAAATCCCAGGTCCCAGCATGGGAGCAGAGAGCCTGAGCAAACCTCCCTGGGTATGGGGAGCATTTTGCACACTTCTGTGATGATGGTGCAGGCAGAGATAGCAGACAGGGACAGATTCCATCCCTGGGTTGCACAAGGCCCCACACTGAGGGTGTTTGGGCCATATGCACTGTGTCCAGCAGATGGTCATGCAGAGACCAGTATGGGTTTCACCCTGGAAAACCTCTCCCTTTGCAGGAAACTTTCAGCTGCATCTCTGAATGATAAACGAACGGAGAGCCATCCCTGCAGCAGCTCAGGTGTTGCAACCATATGCGACTGAGCACCAGCAGCGTGGTGGTGTGGATGCCCCATGCCAGATGCAGGTGGGATGTGGGCACTGGCAGAACTCAGCCTGCCCACGGGGAGCCCCACAACTCACATCCCCTTTGCCAGGCGCCTGCGTGTGCCGGAGCACGGGGGCAGGGCATGAATGCCTCTGCAGATAACGGCAGTGCCCCGTCAGCTGCTGTGTCCATCTTTGGCCGGCTCTCCGGTTACCAACCACCTCCTCCAGCTGCCTCCAAAGATAGGCAAAGCCACCTCCCGGCCCCTGTGCTGGAAACTACGGGGAAACAGAGGGGAAGCCACGGACAGGGATGAGATTGACGGGATTTTTGTTGGGGTGAAGGGCGCTGCGTGCCTGCCTGAGCCATGGCGCTGCTGTGCTACAACAAGGGCTGTGGGCAGAGGTTTGATCCCGAGCACAACTCCGAGGGTAAGTACGTTCCTCTGCCTCACACCAAGGTGTGCTGGGGTGCCTGATGTGTTCCTGCTCTGCAGTCTCAGCTGCTGCTGTGTGCCGGCCCCGTACCTGCCAGGGGACAGGAGGTGGTTCAAGGAGTTGCCGGGCAGCACAGGCAGCTCGCAGGCAGGACAGCCCTTCACAAAAAGCTCTGCATGCTTTCCTCTCTTCAGATTCCTGCCTGTATCACCCGGGTGTCCCCATCTTCCATGATGCCCTGAAGGTGAGCAGGACTGCAGCTGCAGGTTGGGACTTTGTGTCCAGTGGGATCATCCACCCCAACCATTTTGTCTTCTCCCGGTGCCCAGGGCTGGTCTTGCTGCAAGAAGCGCACGACAGACTTCTCTGAGTTCCTCTCCATTAAGGTGAGTGACTCGCACTGGATGGCTCCTGGCTGGGGGTTTCTTCCCTGTTCCTGGGTGCTGCCTTCTGGAGAGTGGTGTCACAGCAGCTGGGACCCCCCCCTCCATGCAGCTCCTCCCCCACATGCCAGCACAGCTGCGGTGTCTGAGCAGTGCTGGGAGCAAGAGGAGGCCCAGGGAGGGGCAGGAGGCTCCTGCTGCACCTTGGCTGCAGTGTGACAGAGCTGAGGCCTTCCTGTTGTGGTCCTGGTGAAACCGCACGTGGGATTGTCACCAGGAATCCGTGCAGGCGCCCCTGCCCTCATGTAGGGTCTCTGCAAGACACAGAGCTACCAGGTCACAGAGATAGGATTTGGGAGCAGGTTAGAAAGGGGAAAGCAGACATCAGGTTTGTCTCTGCTGCTCAGGGATGCACGAAGGGATTTCACAGCAAGGAGAAGCCTCCTGAGCCTTCCCAAGAGGACACCTCAGACAAGCCAAAGGCCAAGCCAACGGCAGAGATCATTGTCCAAGGACCAAAATCAGCTGAGAAGATGCAGAGGGAAAGACCAAGGTGATGGAGGCTCAGCAGACAGTACAGCCTGGCCACGCTGCTGCTTGTGCGTGTGTCTTGCCCTGCCTGCTTCCTGGGGAAAGGCAGCAACACTTACATTGCAAAAAACAAACACCCACACATCCTTTGTTGCTGTTGTTTTTCCAGCTCTGATGAGCCACGACAACTGCTGCCAATCAAAGTATCTAGATCTCTCGAGCAAGCACTGGAGAAACTGAGCCTCTCTCCCAACAAGGAGCCCAAGGGCGACTGTGCAGGTAGTGATGAGCTGATGGCCATCAGCAGGTCTTGCCTGGCAAGCCTAGAGCAGGGGCCGCAGGGAAGGCTCGGGGCCTGCTGTGTGTCCCCGAGCAAAGCTGTGCTGTCCTCGCAGGGGAGGCGGCTGCCCAGGTGAGAGCTGGCACCACCTGCAAGAACGCAGCCTGCAAGGCAGTGAGTATCCAGCATTGCTGTGCTATGCTGCTCCCCTTCGCTGTGTGCAGGGCAGGGTGCTGGGCAGGGGGAGCCCACATTCCTCCAAGAGGCATCTGAATTCCTGGATTAGTGGTACCCCCATGTTCCATTTCTGCTAATTGCTTGCAGTGACATACAGCACGCACTCAGGGCCTTTGTTTTGAAAACGGGGATGGAATAATCACTGCCTGCTTTTAATTCCTGAAGCATAGCCCACGTTCTGTCTTGCCCTAAAGCTGCCCCATGCGGGATGGTCTGACAGCATCAAAGCTTGTGCTAGAGGGAGGCCAGCATGCTTGGAAAGCAGAGAGGGAAGCAAGCAAAGGATGTGGGACTGACACACTCTGCGAAGGAGGAGAAGGGGCAGGAAAGATGAGCATCCCTCTCACCCTTAGCGATGATGAGAGCAGTCTTCTGCAGTGCCCAAAGCACTCAGCTGCTGGGCAGCCCTGTGCTATGCGGGGAGGTGGCAGGTGGGGCTGTTGCAGTGGGGATGTGTCCCGGCAGAAGCAGGATGCTGTTGGCACAGAGCAGGGACTGGCACCAGCCACGGTCCTCTCAGATGCCGCACTCTGGTGAAGGGGCGACAGTGGGCACCGCCACAGGAATAGGCAGAAGCCCAGCTGTACTGCCGTGCCGTGCTGGAGGCACAGCCAAGGGCTGCCTCTGCTTTTTGCCCACAGATCTACCAGGGCCCAGAGAGCAACACAGAGGTTTGTACTTTCCACCCTGGTGTTCCCGTCTTCCACGAGGGGTAAGAAACCATCCTTTAATGGGGAGCGAGCTCACCCTGCCACAGGCTGGGAGTGATCTGTGCAGTCCCGTCCCTGTGGGCTCCAGCTCCCTGCTCATGCAGCCCCACTCCCCGCAGGATGAAGTACTGGAGCTGCTGTGGGATCAGAACGACGGACTTCAGTGCCTTCCTGGAGCAGCCGGGCTGCAGCACGGGGCGGCACTGCTGGATGGGAAAGGCGGTAAGGGACGGGAAAGCAGTAGGGGAGCTCTTGGGCAGGTGGCTGCCGTAGGGAGAGCCCTTAATTGGCACTTCAGGTGTGATCTTTCCCCCGTTCTGCATTAACATCTAATTCTCTTAATTATCATAATTGCCCACGGATGACTGGATCGGGGTTTGAATGCGCAATCTTCACTCATCTGTTGTTTAAAACACTGCCTCTTCATTCACACAACCTGTCAGCTCTCACGCCCGCGGCACGCGTGCAATAGGAAGCCGGAGGAGGGCTGCCTCTGCCTTTGCTTCAGTGCAGCCTACAGAGCTGCTGCACAGGAACAGGCAGCTGAGCACAGGAAAAGCCCTGCAAAAATCCCCCAAAAGTTTTGGCGGATGTCTGCAAACGGCTGCAGTTGTTTATTGTGAAGCCTTCTCTCTGCAGCTGCTTCACAGGAGGGACCTCATCCACACAGCGATCTGGTGCTGTGGCAGGGCGATGGGGGGAAGGTGCCAATTCACAGCTGTGTGTGTGAGGGAGCTTCCCTTGGCTGGCAACAGGCTGGAGTTGGGAAAATTGCAACAAAACAGCCAAGGATATCTCTGAAAGCACACCGTGTCCCTCTGAGCCCCCATCTCAGAGCTCAGGGTGTTCTCTGTCCTGGGCAGAAAACATGCTGGGGATAAAAGGGAGGCTGCTTTAACAGGGAGCCATTTGTTGTCCCCGTGCAGTGAATTAATTGTGATGTTGTAGTGCGAATGTTCTGTGCAAACTGTAACCTGAGTTAGGGGCTGGGATTCCTCCCCACTGTTACTTTGGCTGCCGTGGTGGTGGCTGCAGTAGGGTCTGGCTCCTGGTGATGCTCAGAAATGCCTGGTGGGGCCAAAGCTCCCGTGGGAGAAAGGTGAGCAGTTGGGCCACAAACTCAGTGTGTCGGCATCATCCGCATGCGGTGATGGTCCCCATGTTGCCCTCCAGACCAAGCTTCCCGGATGTGCACAGTGCCTGCTCCTGACGTGAGCTTGGGCACTGCAGAGTGACTCTAGGACAAGGGGATGTCCCCGGTCTTTACACTTCTGGAGCAACCCCAAGCACAGCACAGATGCTCCGTGTTCATGGTGCAGTCTGGCAGGAGCTGCCCACCCTCACACGAACCACCTCCCCTTGAAAACATGCACCAGGTGCACGGTTTGCTTGTGCTCTGACACCACCCTCAGCCAGCACTCTGCAAAAAAGAGTCACTGACGGAGCATCCTTCGGCACGAGCATCACCTCTGCTGTCTATGCACCATCAGCTTCTCTCCCTGGCAGGACAAGAAGGCGGTGTCATGCAGGCAGGACTGGCACCAAACCAGCAGCCAAGTGGTGGTGACAATCTACGGCAAGAACCCTCTGCCCACACTCAGCAGTGTGAAGGCCAACCGCACTGTGGTGAGTGAGGCTGAGAGAGCTGGCTGGGGCACACAGCACCCATGTTGATGAGCCAAGAGCTGGGTGGGTTGCTGGCACCCTTCAGTCCCCATTTGGTCGACAGCTGGGGTCGGCGCTCCCAGCGCTCCTTGGGTTGGCGGCAGGGGTGGACCCACACCATAGGGGTGGGGGTGAAAGTCAGCTGTTGAAGGGATCAGCAGACTGTTAGACTGCAGCTGGGATGTGGGAGGCATTACGGTGCTGGAAGGCAGCTGCACTGTCCGGGGAACAGCTCTGGAAGTGCTGTGCTGCCCACTAAGATAATTTTTTGTTGATCTTTCAGCTCGAAGTTCACGTCATCTTCGAAGGGAATAAGATTTTCCAGGCAGAACTTGATCTCTGGGGGGTAAGATCCTGTTTACTTTGATTTCCCTGTTCAGAAATCTGCAGTCTGTGCTGCTGGAGAAGATTTGCAGCCCCAAACGCAGGCTCTCACTAAAGAAAATTATTCCCTGTGTCGTCTCAGACTTCTGAAAAAGCAACAAAATGGTTGCTGCTACAATTTCTTCACAGTCCTTCCTGTGCATGCAGCGTGAGGAAGACTTTAATTGCATTATCATGCAGAAACGCCGCGACCCGCGGGACTCTGCTGTTTGCCGAGCACAGGCTGGCGTATCTGCGGAACAAACAGCCATTTCACAGTCCCTCCCTCGGTGTTATTTGCTGCCAGCTCCTGAAGCCCTGCAGAGAACACAGATCCATCGCTGCTGTTGCAGCAGAGAGGATTCGTTTATCTCCAGAGCTGCAGTTTTCTATAGCAGCAAAGGCTGATGGGGAAATTATGCTTTTCTCTATTGATCCTGTACGGGTAGCAATCCCCACAAGCCATGTCAGGGCTGTGCCTGGCTGCCCTGTACTACCTGAAGCACTGTGGCTGCTCTTTTAAACATTGCCTCAGTGCTGGCTCATTGATGGGACCGCCTGGGAGCCAGAATGCCCACGTATGGGCACTTGAGGCCAGCTCCGCTACGGGCTGTGAGCAGAGCTTTGCTGATATTTGCACCACCTGATCCTTGACTGAGAGCAGAGCTGAGTGTTGCTGCTGGCTCTGCAGGCATTCTGGATTTGCTTCTCCTCGAATCTGGCTCAGTCCCTGCGTTTTCTGAAGCCACGCAAAGGGCAAGCCTCACTCTCCAATTTCTCGGCCGCTTGCTGGCTGCAGAGGAGCAGCGAGGCTCAGCAGTTTGCACGTAGCCTTCTTGCTTTTATTGCCGGTGCTTGCTGCCCGTGTCCCCTCTGCAGAAGGTTGTCCTGCCGGCTGCAGAGCTGCCTGTGTCTTGTAGGAGAGGGCTGTAAGGGAGCTTTGCACCCACACTGTTGAGGTGTGGCACAGCAAGGCTCACCCAGACGCGGGCTCTCCTCCTGCTCTGCCTGCTCAGCAGCAGAGGGCTTTCCTCTTGCTCATGTGGCAGGGCTCATGCCACGAAGGAAGGACGGCTGCGTGCTGCCAGCCCTCATCTCCCCACCCTCTGCCCTCTCTCCAGGTCATCGAAACAGAGAAGAGCTTTGTGAGCATGGTCCCCACCAAGGTGGAGATCACGCTCTGTAAGGCCAGCGCCGGGGCCTGGGCCAGGCTGGAGCACCCCCAGAGCAAGGCCTGCACTCAGGGCGAGCCGGAGAAGGCGGCAGTCAGCACAGAGGAGCCGGAGGACGACTCGGATGACAGCCTGAGTTGGTCAGAGGAGGAGGACGAAGAGATGGAAGCAGCCAACAGCGCGGTACTGCAGAGGGGCTTTGGCGAGAGCTCTGCAAGAGCAGACGGAGCCCCGAGCAGCCCGTAGCATTCCCCCGGCCACAGGGACAAGTAATAAAAACACAAAGCGAAGGCTACGCGGAGATATTACTGAGATTTAGGGGTGTTTCCCCCTCCTTCCCCCTGCCCGCTCGCGCACCAAGGCGGAGCCGTCGAGACGACGTCGCTCAGCCGGAGCGTCCCCCTCCCGCATCGAGCGCCCCCTTGCGGACCCGCCGGCGTAACGTTGCGCGTGCGCGGTGCGCATGCGCGCGGTGGGGTGCGGCCGGTTCGCGGGTTCGCCGCCCCGGGAGTAGCGGCCGCCGGCGGCGCGTGAGGTGAGCGGGGGGCGGCAGCGGCTGCGCGGTGCTTTCGCTCGTCGGTTCCCCGCTTCGGGGCTCTGAAGGTGCAGCCCACGGATGGAGCGAGGCCCTCCCGTCGCCCTGAGGGGGGTTTCGCGGCGGTTTTACCTCGTGGCCGTGGGGAAGGGGGGCGGGAGGCGGCCGCTGTCACCGCGGGGGCGGCCGTTCCCTCAGGGCGCGGGGCGGCCGTGCTGTGTGTGGGGCAGCGCCGCCTGAGGGGCCGCGGGGGCGGCGGGAGCGGCTCCGAAACGCGCGGCCCGGGGCGGTGCGTGCCCCGAGGTGGGGATCGGGCTGCGGGCCCGGAGGTGAATCGCTTTATGCGGGGGTTGCGTGCAGGGGAAGCGGACGGGAGCTGCGGTGTTTCGGAGCGCGCTCGCCTCCGGCCCGGTTTCCTGCCGAGAGATGTACAGGAAGTGCGGACGGCCCCGCGCGCTGCTCCGCCGCTTTCCCCTTCCGCAGGGCCGGGCCGGGCTGCGCTCATCGCGGTGCGAACTGCGGGCTGTTCCTTCGCAGGGCCGCGGAGCAGCGGTGACGGTCGGTCCCGTCGCACCAACCGGCGGCGTTACGGCCCCGTGGAGAGCGCGAAGCGGGAGGGAAGCGCGGCCTCAACGCGCCCTGCCGGCCCTCTGCAGCGGAGTGCTCGCTGGTTTCAGGTATTGTCTCAACAAAGGGCCGCTATGGAGCTCTCTGTCGTGAGTGTAACTCTTCTCAACGTATATAAACTTTCGGTACATTCTGCAGCGAGGAATTGTGAGCTCAGGCTGCCAGAGGAAACTCTGTTATCTCCTGTTTGATTTGATGCCCCTTTGTTCTTTTTGAAAGAACCGCCTTGTTTTTTGGCTTAAGTTCTCTTCTCTGCTATGCAGTTAGTGCTGGGCATGAAGACCGTTGTTGCCTGGTTTGTCGCTGGTTGCTTGCGATCAGCTTTCCGTAGGGAACTTATGGCCGGGAGACATTATTTGTCATTTTGGCTTTCGAGCTGTTTCCATTCAAAAAAGAAGCTTTGAAGTATTCTCCATCAGTGGAACCTTATGGAGATGTTGGAATGAAGTCTGTGGTTTGCTGTTAGTAGGAAGGAAGTGAATGCTCAGTTTGATTCGCTTATGTGATGAGGTGGTGATTCTTCTACAGCGCTAAATGTTTTCATGCTGTTTGAGGCTGTGTGTTAGAGAAGTTTGACATCTGTAAGAGGGGTATTTTGTGTCTTTGCTTTACAGTCCTACGTGCATAGGTCTGATGGATGGCTGAGAGGTTCCTTTGTAGTGAGAGGGACTTCTGCTGACGTTTTAGAAGCACAGCAGCTGATGCAAACAAGAGTGGCAGATATTGCAATACTGTAGCCATGATCAAATACACCCTTTACTGTATGCTTTAACTTGTGTCTTAGTTGTAGCAAGGCTATTTCAAGAGACATCTGAAGGCTACTGCTGATTGAGCAAGGCCATTTTGTTTGTTTGTTTTACTTCCCTGTGAAATTTGAGAGTGGAGGAGGAGAAAGGGAGAAAAGGAAAAAGAATCAAGGAGGTGTGAGTGCCTTTTTTTTTTTTTCTTTTTTAAGGAAAAAGGCCAGGCTTTCCCAGTGGACACATTTCCCCTGCGATACAGCAGTGGCTTTCTTCCAACTTTTCTTCAAAATAAAATGTTTATAGTCTGTCATTGAACGCCAGGTGACAAAAGATGATAGGAAAGCAGGCCCGGTGTTGCTGTTGCTCGCTTGTTTTTCCCCACCTCAAATCAAAATGAGGGAAGCTGTAAGTGGATGTGTTATTTATCCAGCAGTGTGGTTGGTTCTCCTCACCCAGCTGGTCTCCGAGGCACTGCCTTTTTCTTTTTAAACCACGTGTGATAAATAAATCTGCAGAGGGTAGAAAGGACTGTAAACTGCTCACTTTTCCTGAGCCGTGTGAAGCCAGCAGTCCTGGTCTGGCACCTTTATTGTGATCATCTTCAAAGCACATCAGTTCTGTGCTTATATACGTTCTGAAAGGCACTTGTGACAAATCCGTGCTGTTGTATGTGGCTGTAGGAGGAAAACCATTTTTTAATACCCTGCAGCTTCTGATTATGGCAGGATACGTTTTGTTTTCATGCAGTGGGGATTTAGATATCTACAGATGTTCTGGTTTGTAGTTCCTGTACAGCTGCACCTCAGCACAGTGTTATTTCACAGCTCTGCAGCTGTTTTACTGGCTTGTTTCTAATGAACTGCAATCTTGGCTTCGTAGAACTTAAGCTCATGGACATTTGGTTGCTCATGTCAAATGCCCGTGCAATTTGTATTGTAAGGGTACTGATGTATTGAGATTTGTGTGGTTGAGGTGCCCGAACAGCTCGTGTGGAACAAAGCTACAAAGTTTGCTCCGCCATTCCCTAAGAAATTCTGATTGCGAAGCTTATATTATATCTCATCCCTGGAAAACAAACAAAACAGCAGATAAACCAATGCCAGCCTAATTTGACGGGGGTGTTGGCCTTCAAAATGTTACACGGAAGGTTTTGATTAGTTTCTTTCAGTTTTGAAATGTGTGTGTGTATGAAGAAGAGGAAGGCCTTTACAGTGTCCGCACCGAAGGAAGAAGCAGCGATAATTGTGCTCGTGTTAGATGTCAGCAATGTGTGCGTGGAACTGAACCTGAAAGCGGAGAGCTGCAGAAAGCAAGCAGAAACCTCCCTTGGTTCTGCTGTTCACAGAGCAGGCCCATGGGCTGCAGGCTCCTGCTGCACTGCTGAAATCCTTGCCTGGTTAATGTTTCCCTCTCTCTTTTTCTGCTCTGGCTGCTGTGTTGTGTGCCCAGGTAAATGGGAGGACAGAAAGCAGCGTTAAAACTTTGAAAGGCATTCAGAAGTCCAAGTAGGTCATTCATTGCTGAAGCAATGGTCAGGGCATTAGGGATGAGATCTCCTATTTAGCCTTTTTTTCGCTCTTTCTTGGCACGCATGCTGAAAGTTTGGCACTTGTCCACTTGTTTGGCGCTTGCCTAAAACAATGGAGAGTAAACTGAGCTGTTATGGAATAGGAACACAGCCTTGATTAGGCTGCTGAAAGCCCCTTTATCCCTCCTGTCAGGGCGGGTGGCTAAGTCACACAGACCAGAAATCTTAGAAACTCCTTTGCATGGGTGAGGATGGTAGGATATAGTTTCAAGCTGCCTTGTCCTCCCAGTTCATTGCTGAAGGGTTCTCCCCGATTTCTCCTATGGACAGCATGAATCATCTCTGATCTAGTTTGTGTTACTGGGAGATGAGCTATTAAGTTGTTTAGATTTCTGGACTTCTGCTTGCTCCTGATAACAGAGTATCAGACTTGTGTGGCTGCAAAACAGGGCAGGATTGATCAAAGGTGATGGCTGAATAGAACAAAGCAGCTCAGTACGGGCGACTTTTGCTGTACTCCAGGTGCTTTTTCTGCACGTGCTTTGGCCAAAAGAGGGCCCATCCAGACTGGAAAGAGGAGTTGAAGACCTGACAAGCTTTGTGAAAATGAGGTTATCAAAGGGCAATGATCAAAGTTAAAATCCACCCAGAAGAGGCATTTAGCGTTAAGGCAGCGCGGGCAGAGACATCCTGCTAAGAAATAGTTCCCCATTCCGAGAAGTTTTCAAAGTGCAGGAAGTATTATAAAAGCTGTAAGTCTAGAAAGCCCCGAAAGAGCTCAGGTTCTTCTTTACTCTCTTTTGTCATTTATTTTTTTTTCCCTCCCTTCTCTCAACAGAAAGGGAATTTCTTTCAAAAGCACTGAAGAGAAGGTCTAGAAGTTGTTTCTTTCCCTCGGCAATGTTTTGATGTAGCATGGAGGAGTTCAGTGATGTTGAGCCCAGGGAGTGAATTTCCCCAGCCGGTGTCCTGTGTTACAGGAGCGTGAGCTGTCCGCACTGAGGATAGCAGAGCGTGTGGAATGAGGTCAGAACAGCTCTGCAGACAATGCCTCAACACGCAGATTGAGATCTTGCACATTCCAAAGGAGGCACCAGGTGTGCAGACACAGCGTGCCTTGCAGTATCCTCTGAGGAGAGAGCTAACCTGAACTGGAATGCCAGTTTGGAAATTCAGAGACACTGGTGAAGAAAGAACTCATCTGTGTGGTTTTGTACAGCGCTGCTTTGTGGGGTGGTGGATTTCATGTTTGTTTTCTTGATTCCTTCAAAACGATTCCCATTCTGCCGAAACTGTTAGAACTCTTCACGTTCTGATGATCTCCTGCCTAAGCTGTAATCAAAGTGTGTTCTCTGGCATGGTGAAGCAACCAGAATTACTTCTCTCACTACTTTGGACTTTCTGTTGACTCCTTTCCCTTGCCAAGTAACCTTTAAACTTCACTTTGAAGCTTGTGCCTAACTTTCTGTTTCTATATTCTGAGCCTTCCTTTTGATGTGTTCATCTGTATTTTTCCCCTCCTTTTCTTTTTTTTTCCCCAGTTCTCCTTTTTTACCCACTGTACGTGGAATTTCACTATCACTACACCTGCTCACGGCCTACAGGTTTCTCAATGGTGTCAGCTTCCTTCTACGTTTTCTTTTAATTACTCTGAATTCAGTATTTCACTGCTAATTCCAGTACCTTGGTCTGCGTTTGTTTCTCTGTCTGCAAATGCCACACACGATTCCTTTCAGCTAAGAGGACCTACTTGAAAGGTGCCCTGCAGGGACGCATACTTAAGAGCCCACAGGCTCTTTAATCATCTTTGTGTAATTCATACTTAGCCCGGTGCTTTGGCACATTTGCATGGAGTTGCTTCCTGTTACAAGTGTTGCTCTCCTAAAATTGAAGCTCTACTCAGGTATTTCGAGATATTAATGCAGTAAGAGCATTACTCCTCCCAGCTTTTTTGTTACCTTACGACTGTGTTCCAAACTGAAAGCTCCAATGACCTCTGAAATAAAGACCCAGCAGAAATAATCTTTGAATTGAGAACGTTTTAAATGAGGTTGAATCGAGCTATTCTATCTAACGATAGCATGAGGTGATGTGACATTATAGTGCACCAGTCTATGAAACTGCCTGTGTTGTGTTTCACTGCTGGTGCAGTGACCCTCTGGAGTATCAGCCTATGCTGCGGGCAGATGATGATGCAATTCTGGGCTACTTTGCCTTCCTGTGAGACATTCTGTTTAGAAATTAATAGGTGAGCCCTCGGGGGAGCTCATGGTTTGTGTTTCATAAAGATCAACAGCTGCAGTGGGGTTCCTCTGCTCTGTGGTTCATTCCCACCATTCCACCACTGCCTTGGCTGCACCGGAGCTGCTGGTACTGCTCCATGCAGCGGATGACAGGACTGCTCAGCCTTTCTGGGTCACTTAAGAAGGTGGCTGCTGCCTGCCGGGCAGGGATGTGGCCCTGGGGGTGTCTGAGGGCTGTGATGGTGACCAGTGTGTCAGAGCAGGTCGTGGCATTCACATACACCCCTTCTTTTTTCAACGCTCTGCAACACTTGGACCCTCTGTGCTGAGAACAGTGTTCAACCTATTAATGGTAAAATGCTAAAACTGTTTAATTTCTAATGCTTTCGGCAGTTTTATTTTTAATAGAGGTTTAACCTTGGGTTTTGCAAAATGCAACTCGTCTTTTTAAGCCTCTAATTTGACAGATTTTACTTTTCTTTTTTTCTTCTAGCCCCGTTAAATGAAAGTCTTGGTGCGACTGATCGGGAATAATATATGCAGTCCTGCTGTTGGCTCTTGCTGGTCAGTGCTGTTCTTCTTACTGATTACCTTTACAATTGCAAATTGTGTGCATATTTCTTTACTTTTGACTGTCACCTTGAAGTGAGGTGACCGATGTTTTTGATGTATGATGAAATGCACGTGTATGCTTTTCTTCCAAAGCTCAGAAGTCGCCGCCAGATTGCGCTTCAGGTAATTCGTGATGTCTTAGGAATTTCATTCCTGCCATTTACTAAAAGGAAAAAGTGCTTCTATGTCTTCCTCCTCCTGCTTGTTTCTTCCAATCCCATCACGTATCCTGCTGAGCCTTTCTGGTGCAAGGTTTCTGTGCTGCTTCCCACAGCCAATTGTTTTTTGAATAGCGAGTATGTATGTATTGATACCTCCCTAAGCACTGTATGTTGTGGTAACTAGAGTCAGGATCGCTCTCCAGAGCTTCCTGTTGCAGTGCCAAAGCTTAAGGCAGTTTATTTCCAGCTAGCACAGAGGAATCGTGTGCTCCCAGTGGGAAGATAGCAGTATATAGATACAGACTGTGTCAGAAAGGACAAAGCTAGATTTAATAGTAACAAGCTGTTGATTTGTTTGGATGGTCTTGAAGGAGAGGTTGGAGGGAAGGAATTTTGTGATTATTTTTTTTTATTAGTGAAGTACTTGACTTGCTTATTTGCACATGTTCCCTGCGCGGTGTGGATGCTGTCGGAGCTGTGATTTTTCTGGAATGCACAATATATTTCCTCCCACCGTTTGTTTGTTTGAAGCAGCGTATTTAGTGCTGGTTGTGAGTTGGGGATTACTGATAGTACCCCAAAGGCATTTGGGTGAGAAGGCAGATGCAAGTTCTTTCTTGCTCAGGCGAGCAGAGGAAGCTCCAGCACAGAAATGTGCAGCAAATGACTGTGCTTGTAGCTGTTCCACTGTGCTAATGAACAAGTACATGAAAGTTCCTGTAATAAATGCTTAGAATGAATTGAGTTTTAGGCTGCATGCCTTTAATGATGAAACCTTCTCTTTACATATCAGAAACAGGATAAGAAAGCCTTTAAGGGACACGTATCTCGAGTAATGTTTTCACAGCCTGCCCAGGAAGGCTGTTTGATTGCTGATCTTTTGCACCATGTGGTTTTTCTAATACTCTATATAAGCTTTCTTTATTTTACTTCAAGCCTATTAAGTTCTGCTTGTTCTGTCACCAATTAGAGAGAATAATCTGTTCCTGGCTTCTTTAGAAAAATCCTTTATGTATACTAATCTGGATACCATTTCTTGTTATATTTCAAACAACAGCTTTCCTTGTCTATGCTACTGTCTGAACTTCTCATCCTGAATAATGTAGTTACTCGAGGTCTGATTGATTGTGAGTTGAGTGAATTATTGTAGTGAACAGTAACAGTGCAGCCCAGCAACTGATGTCTTGGCTTATTCCATCATTTTTGGACGTTTTCCTTTGTGATAAACTGACTGGAAGTAGAGTAAGTGGGCAATAAGTGTCAATTTAGGGTGCGTGTGGATGGACTTACCAGCAACAAGAGAGTATGTTGTGACAGGGCCTGAGGCCACACTCCTTTTCTGCTTGCAGGTACTTCCCAAGGACTTGTCCCTTTTGCCTGTGGGAAACTGTCTGCTCATAGGGCAGGACTGTGGGAATTTGGCTAATTTGTACTACAGCGGTTGGAAGGCAGCCAGTGGTCACAGAGCTTTCAACTTGTTGCATCTCCATTTCACTATTGTCTTCCTAGCCTCTGAGCTCTTCTTTGTGGCTTCCAAGGCACTGAGCGTGTCTGGCTGCGATAAGAAATTGTTAGCGATGTTAAAAACACTTGCAAAAGCGTCTGTTTAAAATGACTTTCATTGAGTTTGCTTTTCCTAACTTGTTTTCTTGCTTTGTGCAGGACTTTGTATCTGGGTAAAGAATGCAGACTATAAAGTGCGTAGTTGTTGGAGATGGCGCTGTGGGAAAAACTTGTCTTCTCATCAGCTACACCACCAATGCCTTCCCAGAAGAGTACATCCCTACTGTGTTTGACAACTATAGTGCCCAAATGACTGTTGATGGCCGGACGGTTAGCCTGAATCTCTGGGACACTGCAGGCCAGGAGGAATATGACCGTCTGCGCACACTCTCATATCCCCAAACCAATGTATTTGTCATCTGTTTCTCCATTGGCAGCCCGTCTTCCTATGCAAATGTGAGGCACAAGTGGCACCCTGAAGTTTCTCACCACTGTCCCAATGTTCCCATTCTTTTAGTGGGCACGAAGAGAGACTTGAGAAACGACCTGGAAACAGTTAAAAAGTTAAAAGAGCAAAGCTTGGCTCCCACTACCCCACAACAGGGGACTTCACTGGCTAAACAAATTGGAGCGGTCAAATATTTGGAGTGCTCGGCGTTGAATCAGGAGGGTGTCCGGGAGGTGTTTGCTGAAGCTGTGCGTGCAGTTCTTTATCCTGTGACAAAGAAGAACACAAGGAAATGTGTCTTATTGTAGTTACCTCGGCTGACGGATGCTCAAAGTTGAATAGTGACTAGAATTTTGGAGGGCTTTTTAACGCGTTCAGTTGAAGATTTGCGTCTTGCACTAACAGCTCTAAGCAGAAATGGTTTATGCAAAGAATATTCTTGCAGTCTTATTGCTTCAGGGAAACTGAAACAAAACTTCTTCTTTTCCAATCGGAGAGGTCAAATATATACTTAATTTCTGAAGTTCCAGTCTCCAGGGATCACTTGGCTTCTGTTCTTATTTAGTGGAGGGACACAAAGGAAGGGACTTCCCTGAAGCCCAACTTCATGACTTTATAGCCACCAGTTGCTAGACTTGCTGGAAAGCACAAGTTCTGATAACTTTGCTTTAAGTCTAGGTGCTGTTTTTCCCATCTCTAATTTACAGATCAAACTGGTTTGACAAATAGAAGTCTGACTGTGCATTTGTTGTAATTTGCCAATTCAGAGCTTGAAAACAATTTGTTTACGTATGAGAATGCCAGAAATATCACTGAGATTTGCCTTAAAGTGAACTGTGATCGCTTATGTGAAGAGTTAACAGAGATCAAATCCAATAAGCAAGACTTAGGGAACACCTGCAAGTGTTTTGCTAATAGAAGCAAATTCCTACTGTAAGGAACTTAGGATAATGATGAATCACTCAAGCGTGAGGTTTTAGTGCTGTTGAAATGGAGAGGCAGAAGAGCAGATGAGGTGCAAACCTTCCGTAATCTCCTGAACCAAGTTAAGGTTTTACTTCACTCTTCAAAGAGACTTTACACCCTGAGAACAAACTTAGAATGATCTTCCTGGGCTGACTGAGATAGCTGAGATGACTCTTATTCTCAAAGTGAGTTTTTTTTCATTGTGATCCTGCTCTCCCTTTGATGACTCCCAGAGACTCGGGTAGAAGCCCATTTGTTCTTGAAGAGTTAATTATTTCACTTTATCTTCTTGGAGTCATCACCTGACATCTCACAGCAAACCCCTGTGTTGGGTTTTTGGTTTTTTTTTCCTTTGTTTTCTGGGAGATCATTGACAGAAAATGTGGAGGTTCTGTTTACGGGAAACAGAAACATTTGTTTCTTCTGACGGTGCCGGTTAAGTTTGCCGTGGTTAGTCAGTCACTGGATAGATTTACCCGAGTAATTTTCTCCCCTCCTGGCAGGTAACCAGTTAGTATAAACTGTTTAAATGGAGGTTCTGTTTATGTACTTCCCTACCTTTCTCTAGCAGCTCTGGTGAGCAGCAGCTGGCCATGATTTTCAGGATGTACACTGTTAGCTGTGTGCGATTCTGGGACCAGCTGAGGAGCGAGTGCATGAAACCTTCCTTAGTCTTAACCTTAGAGCTTGGTGGCATGAAAGCAGCACACTTCAAAGATGCTTTGTATGAAACCAACGGTGCTGGACTGGGCTTTGTTGGCTGAGGTTGACAGTGCTGTCTTTGTCCAGATGCAGCCTCCGTTGGTCATTCACAACTTGCATCCTTGTGATTCTCACACATGTGAAACTGCACTGTGTGTACCCTGGGCAGAAAAAAAAAGCCTCATTTTAGCAAGAGAACAGGAGATATATCAACAAGGTTATTAGGGATCTTGAGTTAATCTGACCTTGCTTTATCTGATACCAAAAAAACCAACAAACAACCCCAAACCCAACAACCAAAACCCAAAACAAGAGGTAGATACGTTCATATTTTGTGCCCTAATTCCCCTCTCTGAAGAGGACGTGCCTTTCTTCAGCTGGTGTAACTGATGCTGACACTAACTGCAACTTTTATGTATCTGATGTACGCTCATACAAGTACTGCTTCAGCAAACTGCAACCCATAGGTAGCAACTGCAGTTAATCCAAATAGATGTGGCTAGTGAAGCACCACTGAGTTCCTAACATTGGTCGGCAACACCCAAATGCCTGTCATGCACGAATGTTTGCAGAAACCTGGAGACTTCTGCGTGTTTTTCTTCACCAGGTGCCACTGTCTGGGATGTCTTTGCACCTTTTGCACTTGCAGAAGTGCTGTTCCAGATGTGGCTCCACCTGCGGGCTGTGAGGGAGCAGGAGTGTTTCCACCGGGTGACCTCCGCTCACCACGTTCTGCCTTTTAGTAGCAGGCCTTTTGCGTGGGCTTGACGTGCTGGCAGCAATTAATCCCGTGCCTTGTAATGCAAGATTATTTTCTGTAGGTAAATGTCAGTAACTGAGTAAATAGAGTTTATCGTGTTTAAAATATATTTATTTAAGCCAGTGCACGTGTCTTTGTAATGCAGGTCAGGCCTATATCATCGGTCTAGTTACCCTGGTGCAAGCCCGTAACCTTTGCTTAACTCAGATGTACTTTAACAACTTTGTGATATGTTCTAACTGCTCTTAAATAGGCTTTTAATGCCAACAACAGGCACCTCTTTTATTTGCGGTTTTGTACTGAAGCTACTACTGGTTTGAAAGGGTTTTACTTTTTCTACGTACTGAAATCTCTTGGTTCTGCTCTTCCTGGCTGGCTGGCAGTCACTGCAGGTGAGGAGCTCTGGTTGCACACAGCCCATTTGTGTGGGCTCGCAGAGCAGCCGTCCTGGTGTGAACTGGAAGAGGGTGTGGTGTGATGGAATCCTCCTACTTAACCAATTCCTTTCGATGGATTGCGTCGCTGATGATGCTATTCTGGAACGCTCTATCCCCATCTAGATCACGAAAAGATTGCACGGCAGCACTGAGGAGGTGGACACAACAGTGGTGGGACTGAGCAGAAAGTGAACTTGGAAGGACTTCAGAGGCTTTCTCCGGATTTCAGAGTACCTCATCGGCAGTCCTTTAGGTGCCTTGCACGCCTGTGCCTTTCGGGAGCAAAGCTCCTTCTGCTTGACAGCTCCTTTCTTCCAGCCTCTCTTCCTCATGAGGATGACCTCCAGCAGCACACACATGCACTGAGCTTTGCCATTCAGTGGGCATTCTCTCCGTTATAGGATCTTTCTTTTTCTCTTCCTCCGCCTCTTGGTGCATTGTATTGTACGTAGTGCAGTGTTTCAGTCTGCAATCCGTTCCCTTCCTCCCGCAGGCGCTGTTTTCCCTGCAGACAGGTGACGGCCACATCTCACACAGTCGCATGGCTGCGCTCTGTTGGCAGCAGGTCGGGATGCCCCCGAGTTACGCTGTGAGTTTCCCGCCCCGTTCAAGATTTGTGTTTACTTCACGGAAACGCCTTCTGACCAATTTTAACCTTTCAGCTTGCAAATCATTCCTTTAACACCCAGCATCCTTACAGTACAGCTGTGGCCGTGCACGCTGCCTGCAGCAGCTCAGCAGTTGTGCTGTTCTGAGGGCGTTCAGATGGAGAAGCGCTTTCTTAGTTTACAGCCGTAGTTATTTCTGTGGGATTTATACTAGAGCAGCCTCACTGCTTGAGTGCTAACCCCGCTCTGCGGGACCCCGGTGCTGCGCTGGGCTCGCCTGGAGGAGCGGGCGCTGCGGGCTGGCTGTGCCCCGGCCCCGCGCCTCTGCGTCTGGTACTGATACATACACTGGCGACTTGATTTTATACTATAAAAGGATTTGTATTACAGCTAACAGTTTTAAAAGATTGTTCGTTTTTAAATTATGCAAAAATTAAATGGTAATAAAAACCTTCCTCATCCCTCTGGCCCTCTTTAATTCATTCCAAGGTTCGGATCCGCCCTCCGCTTCCATCGTGGCGGTGTGCGCGGCGCGGCCGGCAGGGGGCGCTGTGCGGCGCCGTCGCCCTCAGCGCGCCGCCCACTTCCGCTTCCGGCCCGGCGCTGCCGCCGCCGCGATGTCGGACTCGGAGAGTGAGGAGGAGGCGGATGGCGGCCGCGCCGAGCCCTTCTCGCTGGCCGGCTTCCTTTTCGGCAACATCAATGAGGCCGGGCAACTCGAGGGGGACAGCGTCCTCGACAAGGTAGTGCGGCTGGCTGCGGGACGGCGCCGTCGGTGCCACGGCGGAGGGGAAGGAGAAGAGGGGGCTGAGGGACGGCGGGGGCCGGGGTGGGCCTCGGCGGGGCGGTGGGTGCCGAGCGGGGGCTGCCGGCACCGGGTTGGGGCGGGGGAGGCGGAGGAGCCTCCCTGTTGGGACGTGGCTCTGATCTCTCCAGGAATCCAAGAAGCACCTGGCCGGGTTGGGTGCCCTCGGACTGGGTAACCTGATCACTGAGATCACAGCCAGCGAGGACGAGAGCCCGGAGGCTGACGGAGCCCACCTGGATGAGGAAGGTCAGGCACTGGGGTACCTGCAGCTAAACGGCAGTGTCAGAACTCCCCTTAGAGAGGGAAGGGTGCACCTGGGTTGTCTGGGCTGCAAGCAGTAGCACGGTGCCTGGTGACAGGTTCTCTGGCAAAGGCCTTTCTTTTTCTTGACAGAATGAACCGCATCTTATCAACTGTTCCCCTTTGCAAGTGTTCTCTTTTACAAGTTTTAGCTTTTTACTTCTTTTCTTTTCCTCATAAAGTCTGTTTTTCCCTGTGTTAAACTCTTGTGTTGAACATTTGTAAGCTGATCTAAGCGAGTTTGCAAGCATATCCTGTTATTATACCTCTTGTTTATTTATTTGTTCATGAGCTTCTCTAGCAGTTTCATTGGGTAAGTGAAAAGTACTTCTTGTGCTAAAGCTTGTTACCTGTAAGTCTGTATGGGAAATTCAGAGCTTTCAGTTGTAATGGGGAGATAATATTCTGATGTGAAAAGTTAATTAAATGTTTTTATTACCATAAGAAAAAGAAGCAGAGAGTATGTAGTGAAGTCGGACATTAGTAATATACATTGGGATGGTGTTTTGCTTGATCAGGTGTTTTTCTCCTTAGGTTGGGTTAAGAGCACAGAAGATGCTGTTGATTACTCAGATATTAATGAAGTGGCGGAAGATGAAAGCCGTAGGTATAAGCAGGCAATGGGCAGCCTGCAGCCGATTGGAAGACAAGGTAAATGGGATTAACATTACAGCTCTAGCTTGTTGAGTGTGTTTTTGGGCAATCGGCATTAGCGGTAGTTCTCTTGATGGGTGCTGTTGTCCCTTTGCACTCGTTATTTCAAGAAGCAAAATAAAAGCTTTTGTGAAACCGTGTTCACAGGTTAAAGCCACCACTTGCTATCTTCCTATTTTAAAGAATGAGTTCTTCATCAGAGTTAAATTACACTCAGAAGGGAAACAAACATCCTTCTTTTGGGATCAGCTGCAAAGAATACTAACACTTGCTGGTATTTCTTTAACCTTTGCTCTTAGGAAAAGAGGTATTAAGACTGTCAGGTGCTTCTCAGAGATAATGAAAGGTAGAGGTCCTGGCCCCTTGCAGTGTCAAGTCAGTCCTAATCTCTCTCCTTTTTTGCCTCTGATTTCTTTTTCAAAGTGACTTCGCGAAAGCACTTCAGTTCTTTTGTTGGTGCCAGAGATCTCTGTGCAGCAGAAACAGATTTTGAAACATATGACTTTCTCTTTTAAGTTCCTATTTAAGTTTCCTTTGAGTGTCAATAAGTTCCAATATTGAAAATTAGTGTGAAGGAAGCTGAACTGGTAAGAGTTTTGGTTATGAAATGAGAATGGTCCTCCTTGCTCAGCTAATGAAGAGGCACGGTCTTCTCAACAGGTTGGGACAGATAGGAGATAGTACAGATGGGAAGGTTGTCTTGCTCCCCTTTTAGTCGGCTTAATATACAGCCTTGTCTTCTAACTGGTTAGATGAAGATGAGGATGATTATGATGCCGACTGTGAAGATATTGATTCCAAGCTGATGCCACCACCACCGCCACCTCCAGTGCCTGGAAAGAAAGAAGATGAAAAGGATGCAGCTGCCACTGGTGAGTGAATATTTCCTTCTTCCTTCTGGCAAGGTGGGCGTCTGAAGGAAGCAAACGTTGCTGGGTAGCAGTTTGTTCTGTGGGAAGGACCCACATCTCATCAAAATTCTGCCTGCAGACTGCATCTGAAGGTGAGTCTTTGTCCTGATACAGTGTTATGGGACTGTCTGAGATGAGCTCCTGTATGAAACCCAGGGTAAAGTATGATATTTCTTATTACTTAATGACTGCTAAAATACTCATGTTCACAATGAAGCTGCTTTTTTTTATCTCATTCTCTCAGTTGCGGCTGGGGAATTCACCTGGAGTGCATACAATAAAACGAAAGGTTAAGCAAGAATGGTACTCCTAACATCTACGTAGGCTTGGTTTTTGCATAACATGGTGTAAAAAGTAGATGTGGCATTATGTGTTTCTACTGGGGGACAGGGAGGAAATCTGTTTGTTTATAAGGTGCTTGTTCTGTCTTAGTATCTGAAGATGGAGACGGTATCCTTTTACCCTCCATCATTGCTCCTTCCTCTGCTGCCTCCAGCAAGGTGGATTTCAGCAGCGGTTCTGATTCTGAGTCCAAGATGGGACCTCAAGAATCCAAGCAGGCAGAATCCAGGAAGGCAAACTCACACTTCCTCTTGCAGGAATCGTGCAGCGAGATGCTTCCAAGCTGTTGCCAAGTGTTACGGAGCTCTTCCCAGAATTTCGACCCGGCAAGGTATTGTTACAATATGGCAAAGTGACAAAAGGCTCACACGGCAGTTTCTGAGAGTGAATTGTACTGTATTAAGGATATATAGTAAGAAATTGCGTAGATGGTCTTGCTCATCTCATTACTTTAAACACATTGCTGTGTTTAATTAATTAGTTTGAATACTTAAAAGCTGTCAAGAGGAGAGGAAATGTGAGAGGGGAGGGAAGGTAAAGATGAGCTTACAGATGTCAAACAGATCATTGTCCTCTGGGATAGCTTGGTTTTGAGAGTGCCTCCATCACAGGCTTTGTTTAAGAATCTAAGGGTCTTGCATATTTGTATGTCATATTTTAGTGAGTTAGCTGATCTCTATCTGTTAGAAATCCAGGTGAGACTCTAACACCAAAGCTAGATCTGCCTTCCTCCAAATCACTTGCTGCTCTCTTAGCTTATGCAAATCTGGTGTTTCCCCTGGCTTTCTTTGTTTTCATTTGGTGCTCAACTTGTGATATCAGAGACTGATTCATTTCATCATATCAGTATTTGTCTCTGGTTGCTTAAGAAATCTGTACCTTATAAGTCTTTTCTCTTTGTCTGTGTTGCTGATCACTATTGTCTCTTCTTCAGTCTCCACGTCTTTTGAAGTGATGGTTTCAAATAAAAATAATAATTTCCAAGAGTTCATTTCTGTTAATGCTTAATATCAACCTGATGGATCAGTAACTTTTGTGAAGTACTGCAATGAAATGGTTGGTTGTTAGGGGCTTGGGATTGTAGTACAAGCCAAGCCTCCAAATTTCAGAATGTTCTCCTTCATTGTTGCTTTTCAGGTGGGGGTAGAGAAGGACAAACGTTTCCATGGTGCTTTCTTTCTGTTTTAGGTGCTGCGTTTCCTGCGTCTCTTCGGCCCTGGAAAGAATATCCCATCAGTTTGGCGTAGCGCCCGAAGGAAGCGCAAGAAGAAACATCGGGAGCTGGCACAAGAAGTGCAGATGCAGGAGGGTGAAGTTGTAGCCGAGAGTGGAATGGAAGGGAAATCTCCCTGGGAGTATGAGTTTGCTGCTCCTCCCCCTCCTGAGCAGTGCCTTTCAGATGATGAGGTGGGATATCTGCGACTTAGATAGGGTTGCCAGCTAGCACTGGGAGTAGTGGTGGATTGGACAGCAACTTCTAGAGTAAAGAGCTTTTCCTCCAGAATCAAGCTGGAGGACAGGGTTGGCTTGTATTCCAGTATTGCAGAAGCTCCTCTTCAGATACTAGTCAGTGACTTCAGGTGGTTGCTTCTTACTGAGAAGGCTGCATCCATGGTACAGAATCAATAGGAGAGCTTATCCTCTTTGTATCAAGAAGAAATCTGTGTTCTTGGAAGTCTAATTGCAGAACATTCTTAAGGCAGCTAGTAAGTATGGAAAAGCATTTCTTAGATACACTTTTGTCCTCTGAGGATGAGCTGGGCAACTTGGAAGGATAAACCTGTTACTAATACGTAGACTGTTCTTATAACCATTCCCTAATTTGCTATGCTTTAGATTACTATGATGGCACCTGTGGAATCAAAATTTTCTCAGTCAGCTGGTGATACAGACAAGGTGACAGATACAAAGCCTAAAGTGGCAGAATGGCGCTACGGCCCAGCACAGCTCTGGTATGACATGCTGGGAATCCCAGAAGATGGCAGTGGATTTGATTATGGCTTCAAGCTGAAAGAGAAGACAGAGCAGGAGGCTAAAGGACAGACAGATGAGAAGGTGAGAGGGTAACTGGGAGTGTGTGTGGCTCTGGAGGAGGGCTGTGCAGCGTACAGTATGAGACTTCTATTTTTTCTCCTTTAGCTTGGAAGTGTAAAGTCGATGTCAGTATTGAAAAGACTGTTCTTTCCCTCCAGGATGCAGAGTTGGTGGATGAGAAGGACGATCTGCTAGCTGATGAACACTTCCTTATGGTGACACAGCTCCAGTGGGAAGACGATGTTATCTGGAATGGAGAAGATGTCAAACACAAAGGAACAAAAACACAGCGGGCAAGTCTGGCAGGCTGGCTGCCATCAAGCATGACTAGAAATGCCACTGCATACAATGCCCAGCAAGGTAAGTAGTGTTCCAATGTGAACTGTAATTGAGCTGACTGCATGCTTTCCTCTCAAGTAAAGAACGTAATTCTTACTATGTTTCTTATATCTTGCCTTGTTTCTACAATGAAAAAGAACTGGGAACATCAACTTATATCACACGTATCTTTAGTGGGTGCTAGCATCAATTCTTTGCTGTTCAGCTATTGGTACAAAACGGTGAGGATCTGGGGAGGGGCACTGAAGATAGCTTTTTATTACAATTTTCATGTTGGAACTGCTGTACTTGATCTGTCCAACCTGGACTGGCTGTGTCGTTCCCATCAAAAGCTGCAGTACATCCTAAACATGATTAGTCCATTCACGTGTGTTACATCTTATACCTACCACGGGTATAAACTTAAGTGGCACACATGATGTGGACATCTGTGAGTTGGTCTGCCCTGGTAGAATGACAAGGGATCGGCACAAGCACGCTCCACGGAACAATTCCTTCATGTCTGCTTGGCCATCACTTTCAAGCTTGAGATCAGACAGGGAGCTGCTGGAGGCCAGACCAACTGTTCTGTTAGTGGTAACTGTCTGCACAAAGCCTCTCCCTTTCATAAGGACCACACAGAAATGCACTTTGTGCATTGTTGTGCAACATACACACAGCTAGCCAAACGTCGTTTTGAAAAGGAGAGGCCAGCAGTGAGCTGTGGGTGAACTTTTTCTAAGTTAGTCTTACCCATAATAATGACGTCATGTTTGTTATGATAGGAGTAGACCCATGCTAATTCCCACTGGAAATCACTCTTTGTGTATCACTAAGTGCTGATTTAAGAGCAGGTGTCTGCAGTACCTCCCTAACTCAAATTCAAGCTCACGTTACTTTTGTTTTCCTTTTTTCTAGGGTTGAACCGCAGTGGCTCTTTGCTCAATCCACCCATTCCACTAGCACAGAAACCAGGTGTAGCAGGAGTCCTAGGTATGGCAAAAGGCAAAGAAAAGCAGACCTCTGAACAGCAAGGTAACAAGGATGTTAATTTTCACCCAATGAACTGGTGCACGTAACATATGCTTCTCTGTACACTTGTGTTCTTTGTAATAGTGGGGTCCTCTTGGTGACAAGGTGGAAATGAAAGTGTTGTATGTTTGTTTTAAAACCTGTTAAAGCCCTGCTGTTTAATTCCTAGAGGTTCTCTGTGTTTTAGTGGAGTAAAGTCTCTTCAAGTGTTGACTGCTTCCTCTTTGCTTCCCAGTTCAGTTTTCTTTTGCCTTTGAGAGTTCCAGTCTCAGAAGGCCCAGAAAGATTGGGGAAGCTGACTAAAGATGATGTGAAGGATGAGCTCTAAAATGGATTTCTGCCAAGCTTGCGTATAAAAATTTCTGTCTTATGGTTGTTGCAGTTTCCCTGGATGAAGACAAACCCTGGTACTCCATTTTCCCAATTGATAATGAAGAGTTAGTGTATGGCCGGTGGGAAGACAATATCATCTGGGATGATCAGGCCATGGAGACCTACTTGGATCCCCCTGTCTTGACGCTTGATCCAAATGATGAAAACATAATTCTAGGTATGTGGCATCTGGAAATTGGACTCAAATGGGAAAATGCAAGTGGAAATAGGAGCAGGGATTTATAATTGCAGTGTAATGGAAATAAATGATCTGACTTTTGAAAATAAATTGCGAGTGATCGAAAGCCTGATTGAAAGGCAGCAACACTGATAGCAGTGTGGCAGGTACTTTCTGCTCCCAGGATATTAGCAGCAATGGGAGAGCAAACGTTGATGCCCTCAGACTTAATTTCAACGTAAGTGATCTGACTCCTGTTGTGTTTTAGAACCAGCTGTCTTAATTTTACTTGGTAAAATTGGCATGTTGGTTTGAAGAGTGGGGGGAGGGAAGTAAACCACAGACTAGCCCGTGCCGTTCTCAGTAGGGGTTGTAATTAAAGCCTGAAGAAGCAGATTCTGTAAGCCTCTTTCAGGCTACAGTGGGAGCAAGGATTCTGCGTAATACCTGACAGCATTTTCACTACTGCAACACACTTACTCAGTACTCCTGGAGTTTGATTTGAATGTATGCAGTGCTTACAGTGCTGCAGGTTGGCAAGATTTTTGTCTGATTCGGACTTCTAAAATTATAGCTTTTTCTGAAATCTGTGTGTTGGAATCTTCAAGCAGCCTTTTGTAAGTCTAGATGGCTGTAGTCTGGATTGCATTTCCTTTCTCAGGGAAGTGGGGGCAGTTACAAGAATTTCTCTATGTGTTTGTTGGTTGGAGTGTTTTGCTCTTAGGCTGAACGCTTGACAATCACTCATATTTCCAGCTTTGTTAAAGTACAAAACAACAAAAAAATTCCAAACTTGGTACTCCTTTCATCTTGACCCTCAACCCTTTAGAACGCTTTGGCAGAATAGATGCTGTTTCTTGTTGTTAGCAAGTTGTATTGAGCAATGGATACCCCATGTTTGTTGGATCTTCTCTGGAACAATATACACCTGACAAAAATTCCCTGACGTGTACTACAGACGCCACCTCTGTGAGGACAGCTTCTTACGGTGTGGAAACTGGGGCTATGAAGAAAAAGGGAAGAGAAGCATGGGAGGAGGATAATCACCTCAGAAACTGAACAAAAGGTCTAAAAAGACCAAGTTCCAGCTTAGTAGGAAGCTGTGATACTGAAAAGGGACGCTAGGAGGAGTGCCTACAGTATGTTTACTTGTCTTTTTAGAAATTCCTGATGAAAAGGAAGAAATGACTTTGAACTCTCCATCCAAGGAAAACAAGAAAGAATCTTCTCTAAAGAAGAGCCGAATACTGTTGGGAAAAACAGGTGTCATAAAGGAAGAACCACAGCAGGTTAGCATACACTTTTAATGTTTTACAGGTTGGGAATGACCTGAAAGGGGTGACTGATTTATGTGTTTATTTGACACCAGTCTCATTCTCTGTTTAATATTGAATTAGAACATGTCTCAGCCAGAGGTGAAGGATCCATGGAACCTCTCCAATGATGAGTTTTACTACCCTAAACAGCAGGGACTTCGAGGAACCTTTGGAGGCAACATCATCCAGGTAGTCACAGCAGCACTGCATATAGAGCGAGAGATGGATTGTCTTTGTAATGAACTTCCTAGCTGAAAATAAGATTGAGAAGCACTTTTTGTCAAAAATAACATGCATGATGATAAGTGAGTTTGAATACACTGGTATTACTACCAGCAGACCTAGAGGACCTATTACTAGGTCCTCTTATGTATGGATTGACCAAAATAGAGGATGATTTTGTGATGCTGTGTGTCATTCTTTCTTAATATCCACTTTGTTCCTGTGTTAGCACTCTATTCCAGCAGTGGAACTTCGCCAGCCATTCTTTCCCACCCATATGGGTCCTATGAAGCTTCGACAATTTCATCGGCCTCCCCTGAAGAAATACTCTTTTGGTGCCCTGTCCCAACCAGGGCCGCATGCCGTGCAACCTCTACTGAAGCATATAAAAAAGAAAGCTAAGGTACAGCTATTTTTCTCTGTGTATAATGTCTGCTGTGGCTCCATTTGCACAGCGAATCTTTTTAATGTACTGTTTTCCTGATGTTGTCTTTTCACTGGCACAGATGAGAGAGCAGGAGCGTCAGGCTTCTGGGGGGGGTGAAATGTTCTTCATGCGCACCCCGCAGGACCTGACTGGCAAGGATGGAGATCTCATTCTTGCTGAATACAGTGAGGAAAATGCTCCTTTAATGATGCAGGTTGGCATGGCAACAAAGATTAAAAATTACTACAAAAGGGTGAGTGTATAAGTTTTGCTGTTGGGCAGTCATTTTCTTCTGCCTCTTGCTGAGTGCTAATTGTACTTTCACTGCATGTTGCAGAAACCTGGCAAAGATCCAGGAGCTCCAGACTGTAAATATGGAGAGACTGTTTATTGTCACACTTCTCCATTCCTGGGTTCTCTGCATCCAGGCCAGCTACTGCAGGTGAGAAAAACAGGTGTGCCAGGTTCGGTTTAATTTTTGGTTTAAGTCTCTGTGTCTACAGCTAATAGTGCAGTTGTTGGCTTCGTTTTTTTTGTGATGTCTGCTGTGTGGTGTTCAGAATTTTGTAGGAATGGTAGGAATTGCAGGAGGTGAATCCTTCCTACTTTGCTCTGTAATGACATTAGAAGTTCTGCTGTTAGAGAAGTCTAAGTAGAAGGCCAAAACTGCTTGAATGCTGGGAAATTCAGCTAAGCCAGAGTTGGAGGGGATAGGAAACGTGCATTTGTCACGATTCATGGTGTTTGAGCAAAAACGTGTGTTCTTTCTGAGAACTGCACTGTTAATTGTCTGCTGGATGCCTCTTGGATTAGTCAGGTGAGAAGAATTCTGCTATGATGAGCCTTTCTGTGTTGTTAAAATACATGCAGTTGAGATGAAGAGACAAATTAAGAATGCTGTAAGGAACAACTGGTTACAAAAGCCATGATAAATGTGAAAATAAATCATTTCCTGTTATGGCTGGTTGCTGTTGCTGCAGCAGTAATTCTGTCCACAACTGTACCACAGGAAAAACAATATGAAGCACTGTAGTAGAGAATAATCACAGAACTAATAATGCTAGTTGTTCAAGCCAAAGGGGACTTCATCACGGGTTAACCAGAACTTCTGGAAGCTCAGTCCAGTGCCTTGTTGTTGCTTGTTTAAGCTCTCTTACCTTCAAAGGCTGAACTCTGCTACACTCTGCTTTTCTGATTGGGTTCTTGCAGCCTTGGCTTCTGAGCAAAGCCTTCAGACTTTGCTTCTATTGCCTGCTATTCCCAGGTTGTGAGGGTGTTATGGGCTCTTTTCCATGGTTATAGCATTCTTATGCCTATTTGTCCTTCTTGTCCTTTCTTTAAAGTACCTCCTAAAAGGTAAATCCAGAGAGTCCTTCAATCTCTTTCTGCTTTGTTCTAAGTTTTATTATGCTTTTGTGCTTCATCCTTGGTTATTCTCTTAATAAGCAAGGAACATTGTGACTACATGCACCGTTATTAACGATGGTGTGCTGTTAGAATGATTGTGGATTTGGGTTTGGTTTTGAGATATTTTTCATAGATTGTGCTGGAGAAAATTTGATCAAAACTTAACTTTCAGACTTTGATTTCTTCCTCTTGTTAGGCGTTTGAAAACAACCTTTTCCGGGCCCCGATCTATTTACATAAGATGCCTGAGACAGATTTCCTGATTATCCGGACACGACAAGGCTATTATGTCCGAGAATTGGTGGATATTTTTGTAGTTGGCCAGGAGTGCCCACTTTATGAAGTCCCCGGTCCAAACTCTAAACGAGCTAACACCCATATCAGAGATTTTCTGCAGGTATGTGATAAAGGTACTTTGGGGTTCTGAGGGCTCTTTGGGGGAAGTAATTTTCTGCTCAAAGCAGAAAATCTTTTTTCTGCTCAAAGCATGAACATTTTCTGCTCAAAGCATGGACATTCCCAATGTGGTAATATAGACAATTTCAAGACATGTTTTCCCCACATTGTTCTCAAAAGCGGCTGCACTTGAAGCAGATATGTGGCTTAAAAAAGCTTACCGGGTAAACTTAACAAGAAACAATGAGTTTTAAATAGGAAGTCTGGAGTAATCACGTTAAGTAATCATAGCATTGCTTACACAATCCCCGCAGCTTCATTGTGTTCTTTCTTTGGACTTTTGTAGGTTTTCATTTACCGCCTCTTCTGGAAGAGCAGAGACCGTCCTCGGAGGATTCGCATGGAGGACATCAAGAAGGCCTTTCCCTCACACTCAGAGAGCAGCATCCGAAAGCGGCTAAAGCTCTGTGCTGATTTCAAACGTACAGGTACTTCAGGGTTGTCCTACTTGCATACTGGCATTGCAGAGGGATGCCAAATCTTGAAATACAGTAAGAATTGTTGGCGTTTGATATTTGTAGGATACTGCCCTGTATTTGATCCGTGCCTTTTTCAGGGATGGACTCCAACTGGTGGGTTTTAAAGCCAGATTTCAGATTGCCCACAGAGGAAGAGATCAGAGCAATGGTATCCCCAGAGCAGTGCTGCGCTTACTACAGCATGATTGCAGCTGAGCAGCGACTGAAGGTAAACCGTTTATTGTTGGCTCTAAGGCAAGTTGCTGACAAATAGTTCTGTGAAGGATGAATTTAGGAAACCCCTTCAGCCTAAAGCTATTTGTGTTCTGCAGTAGGCAAATCAGGCCCCTGACAACTGGGCAGCTTGCTAAATGTTCTGCAGGGTAAGAAGGGAGATAAAAATATAATAGCTCTCAAAGAACTTATGCCTGGTATTTAGATGTTGAGCTAGCTGTGGTCAAAGGTAGCAAAGGGGGGTTGTAAGCGAGTGTTTCTATTTCTGGCTGGACGTCTACAGCATAAAGTAATCAGTGTGTGACAGGGCTGGACTGTAAGGGGGAGAAAATAGCATGTATAATGTTTTTCTGCAGGATGCAGGTTATGGGGAGAAATCCTTCTTTGCTCCAGAAGAAGAGAATGAAGAGGATTTCCAAATGAAGATCGATGACGAGGTACTTGTCAGGGTGATGTAAGGAAGGGGTACCATCCAGAAGGACCTGGGCTGGCTTGAAAAATGGGCCCACGTGAACCTAGTGAAGTTTAACTAACAAGGTTGAGTGCAAGGGGTTGCAGTTGGGTCGGGGCAATCCCAGATATGAGTACAGTCTGGGTTAAGAACTTGAGAGCAGCCCTGCTGAGAAGGACTTGGGAGTTCTGGTGGATGAAAAGCTGCATGTGAGCCAGCAGTGTGCACTTGCAGCTTGGAAGGTCAACTGTATCCTGTGCTGCATCAGAAAAAGGGGTGGCCAGCAGGGCAAGGGAAGTGGTTTTCCCCCTCTGCCCTGCCTTTTGAAGCCCCATCTGGAGTACAGTGTCCAGGTCTGGCCCCACCAATGTGAGAAAGATGTGGAGCTGTTGGAGTGGGTCTGGAGAAGGGCCACAAAGATGTTCAGAGGGCTGGAGCAATTCTCTTATGAAAGAAGGTTGAGAGAGCTGAGCTTGTGCAGCTTGGAGAAGAGAAAGCTTCAGGGAGACCTCATGGCAAGGGGGTTGGAACTGGATGATCTTTAAGATCCCTTTCAACTCAAGCTGTTCTATGATTGGAAGAATTGAAAATTAAAAAGCTTGGAATTCTCTGTGGTGGTAGTAGGATTGTTATGGCATGTTTCTTTTCTTGCCGGCAGGTGCGCACAGCTCCATGGAACACCACACGAGCCTTCATTGCTGCTATGAAGGGCAAGTGCCTTCTAGAAGTGACTGGTGTAGCAGATCCTACTGGCTGTGGTGAAGGATTTTCTTATGTGAAGATTCCAAACAAACCAACTCAGCAAAAGGTATCATTCCCAAGGTTGGGTTGAACAAGAAGCAGTAAGGGGGAAATTGTGCAAGAGAAAGGGAGTAAATATGGAGTATTGGTTGGAGCAAACAGCTGAAAATGGCCCCGGGGAAGATTTTTATGTCAAGTTGTTCATAGGCTGTATCCTTCTCTGAACAGGATGATAAGGAACCCCAGCCTGTGAAAAAGACAGTAACTGGGACAGATGCTGATCTTCGTCGGCTTTCTCTCAAAAATGCCAAACAGCTTCTGCGTAAATTTGGAGTGCCTGAAGAGGAGGTGAGCCTCAATCTGTAGCAGATAAATACAGAGTTCTCTTTGTTGATGCAAGCAAAGCATCAATATCAGCAGCAGCAGATGGTGGAAGGGGTATACGCTCTTCTAGTCATGTGGTAAAACAGTTGAAATCCACAGTCAGCTACGTTGGTTGCATGTCTCTAAAGCCATTTCTGTTCTGTCTTCCTCAGATCAAAAAGCTGTCCCGATGGGAAGTAATTGATGTGGTACGCACAATGTCTACAGAGCAGGCTCGTTCAGGAGAAGGTCCTATGAGCAAATTTGCACGGGGCTCTCGGTTTTCTGTAGCAGAACATCAAGAGAGATACAAAGAGGAGTGTCAGCGCATTTTTGATTTGCAAAATAAGTGAGTTCTTATCTGATGTTTACAGCTGTGAACCCCACCCTGTCCCCACCTTGAAAGTCCAGAACTATGAATGCCTGGGGCTCTGTGATACGTAGTGGTGTAGTTGTTGATTCACCTGGTTGGGCCCACAAAATACAAAGAGGGCTTTGGTTGTTACTATTAGCTTAAGGGTTGGCTTTGGTGTTTTGCTGTCATAGACCTCTTGGAAAGGCAGAATGAATCACATGGCTTGCCACATAAAATAGCATGAGGAGTTTCACAGATCAGTTCACCAACCAGTTTCCTTTGCTTTCTTTCCTTTTTCTTTTTTCCTTTTGCTGTAACTCAATTGAGTGGCAGCTAAAAATCCTACGTCCTGTTCTTTAGGTCTGCCAAACCTTTCAAGCATTATTTCTTGCTGTGGCTGAAGAGCTGATAGGAGGGAGGGAATATAGTAGTGTTGGTGATAGAGAAATTGAGTTGATGGAGAAGACAGGCTTGGAACAGTTGATAATTTGGACATTTAGATTACAGGAAGACTGAGATGGGAATACATTACGCTTGTTAGAGATTTGCAACATTGACTTTAAAACCTTTGTGTCGTTTTTACTTTCGTATTTCTGAGAAGGTAACTGACATTCAAGGTGCCTCCTGTTTCAGGGTTCTGGAATCCACCGAGATCCTGTCGACGGACACAGACAGCAGTTCAGCTGAAGACAGTGACTTTGAAGAGATGGGAAAGAACATTGAGAATATGTTACAGAACAAGAAAACTAGTTCTCAGCTCTCTCGGGAAAGAGAAGAGCAGGAACGGAAGGAATTGCAAAGGATGCTTTTGGGAGAAGACAGTGGGAATGACAAAGACAGGGGCAAAAAGGACAGGAGAGACAAAAAGGGGCTATGTAAGTAACTGCAACAACCAGAATGCGACTAGTCCTGCCTTTCAGGGTGTGAAAGTATTGACACATACCTAGAGCTTTTTCCTTCTCCTGAGTATTCACTGGCTGAATATACATTTAAAGCGTTGCCTTTGCCCAGTAGTTTTGTTTGTTTTTTCCTTCCCCTCGCACTACTTTTTTTTTTGAGTAATTTTTTCAGGATGAGTTCCTAAGTAGAAGGGTGTTCTTGCACCCAGTTTGTGGTACTCTCATTGGATCTTGTGTGTGTATACAAGTATGTGTGTGAAACGGATATGGCCGGTATGTAGGCAGATCTCAGTCTGTTATGCTTATGGGTGTAGCAGTGTGTAATTTGTTAATTGGACGTAAATGAGCTACTTGGTCAGTTGCCAGGCTTGGATTTTTGTAGACCTGTGTACTGTGGTGTATTCTGACAGAGAACCTGACACACCTGTAGCTGGCAGGGAAAAGGTAATTTCTTTCGCGGCAAATAAAGCCCTCCTTTGTAACGTTAGCTTCAGGAGCCTCTGCCAGCTCCCACAAAGATGATGACACTGCCTCAGTAACCAGCCTTAATTCCTCCGCCACCGGCCGCCGCCTCAAGATCTATCGCACGTTTAGAGATGAGGATGGGAAGGAATATGTGAGGTGTGAGACGGTCCGGAAGCCCTCTGTCATCGACGCCTACTGCCGCATACGGACTACCAAGGATGAAGAGTTCATGTGAGACCAATCAGGTTTTTTTTTTTTCCTTGCCTGTAGACTACTTCATACTATTGTGAGTAGGAAGTATCGCATAGGTAGTTTGTATTTACAAAAAATATAATGCATTTTAGTTACATTGGAAATAACAGCTTTATTGCTATTGAAGGAAGGGCCTGATGGCTGTTTCAGAGGAGACTTTCGTTTAGTAGGGTTGGATTTCAAATGCTTCGAATGCTTAGGATATTGGAATAGGGAGTAAAATTCTGATAAGGTCCAAGCATTTTTCTGCTGGCTACAGAAGTTTGGAAGGCTGCAGTGAAACCATTCTTCCCTTTATCTAGTTTGTTTTTATAGCACCTATCTAACTTCTCTGCGTAGCAGACCCTTTTCCTTGGCTCCCATCAAAAAGCACCCAATGAGCCAACGTATCACCAGTCATTTTTTCTGCACTTTCAATATGTGAGATTCAGAATGTGGTGTGGAGTGGCATTGGGCATTCTATTTCTTTGGCATTTAAAGTCATGCAGTTTTGGTTAAACTGCTTTGGTCCTCTAACCCATGAAATGATGCAGTTTTCTTTGTGAAGCATTTGGAAACGATGCTTGTGAAAATTGCACGATACTCCATGAAGCCAACGATTGGAAACAAGTGAGTGCAGGAGCCTGACACTGTAATTGCTCAGAGAAATGGTGGTTTCATAGCTGTCCGTTCAGAGGATGTTAGGAGTTTTGTCCATTGTTTGATTCTGAGGGAAAGAAATAGCGTTTGGTCATACAGTGTAATACATTGTGTAAAGGGATTGAATAAAGATTGAATAAACAAAATGAATAGCTTATTTCGTAACCCTAATGTTATTTATAGTATGTTTATGCTAGAAGGCTGTGTGTTTAACTGAAGTTCTAAAATAACCTCAATCATATTGGAAGCTAAAGAACTTTGCCTTACGTACTGTGGCTTCTCCAGTCCTGTGGTAGAGGTTCAAATCCCAGGGAAGTGGTATTGACAGAAGAGCAGTGGGAACATTTTGATGTGTGTTTTTTCTCTTTTTCTCCTCCTGCAGTCGTAAGTTTGCTCTGTTTGATGAACAGCACCGTGAGGAGATGCGGAAGGAGAGACGCAGAATCCAGGAGCAGTTAAGGCGATTAAAACGGAACCAAGAAAAGGAGAAACTCAAGGGCCCTCCAGAAAAGAAGCCCAAAAAATTGAAAGAACGTCCAGATCTGAAAGTAAGCACATCCGTACTTTAAGTGTGCTAACAAATCGTGGGTATTGGAGAAGTGTTCTGTTCTGTGATGTACAAAAGGTCTGACTAAGGGATTTTAATGATCCTCTGCCTCTAGACTGGGACTCTGTGCATGAATTCTGATCTGCCACCTTTCTTATATCTTTGTAGCTAAAATGTGGAGCGTGTGGTGCAATTGGCCATATGAGGACTAATAAATTCTGCCCTCTTTACTACCAAACAAATGCCCCGCCTTCTAATCCTGTTGCAATGACAGAAGAGCAGGAGGAAGAGCTGGAAAAAACAGTCATTCACAATGATAACGAAGAACTCATCAAAGTAGAAGGAACAAAAATTGTCCTTGGAAAGCAACTGATAGAGAGGTAAGGGAAGAAGTCGAATACTCACATTAAACACAGGGATAAAGTGACAGGGCTTTACACAGGCTATTACTACTGCATTTTGATTGTATCTGTCATTGACCGTGGCCAATACTGAGGGACAAATGGGCTGGGATCACATGAGAAAGTTTTGTGCTGTTTTTTTTTTTAACTAGTGCGGATGAGGTTCGCAGGAAATCACTGGTCCTGAAGTTTCCTAAGCAGCAGCTTCCTCCAAAGAAGAAGAGGCGAGTAGGGACAACTGTTCACTGTGACTACCTGAATGTGAGTGAAGGCATTACTGAGCTGATTGCAGTGTCTGTTTCTGTTTGTAACAACTGGACATTTCCTTTACCTCTGCGCATCCTCAGCATGCACCACAGACAGCTACCCAGAACATTAGTAAACCGAATTGCCTGTGGCTTCTGTGGATTAATACTTTGCATTTTAGAGCTGCCTTAACTTTTCTTCCTCTGTTTTCTGAAGCGTCCTCATAAATCCATCCACCGACGTCGAACAGATCCCATGGTGACACTGTCGTCCATCTTGGAGGGCATCATCAACGATATGAGGGATCTTCCTAATGTAAGTCTGAGCTAACAGAACAAAAACCTTCTCGAGCAACACAGTTAAAATGGATTATACACCAGAATTATGCAAGCCTTTCCTCAGATGAATATGCCACCTCTTCCCCCTGCACCGTCTGTGCTACCTATGGGGAGTCCAAACCAGTACTCCTTGTTTTCATTCCTATTTTCTGTGTTATTGCATTGCAAGTGTTGTTTGGGAAAACTGTTGTCAGCATAGATTGTCTGGGTTGTTTACTTTGTAAGCCTTTTGAGCGTTGGGAAAGCGTGGTGGTGTTCTAGCACAGAAGGAATCATTTATTTGTTTTACCTTCCTGTGTCAGTTGGAGAGATTTGGGAAATATCTTTTCCTCAGAACATCTCACATTTTTCAAACCCCTGGCTATTGTGACGCATGCTGATTTATCCTGCTACGAAGGCAGCTGATAGAAGAATAGAAGGAACTTCAATTTTGCATAAACAAAAATTTTATCTGAGAATCTTTCTCATAATGATATTAAAGAACATTTTGTAGAAGAAAAAATTAGCCACCGTGGAGCCGAGCTCATCATATTTTCCTTGATGCAATTAAAGAACTGATGGCTTAAAAACGTTCTGCTTCAGTGCCTATGGAGATTAAACTGAGATTGACTGTACTAGTGCTATGTTAATAAGCGTTCCTTTTTCTCTTCTTGCCCTCAGACGTATCCTTTTCACACGCCAGTAAATCCAAAGGTTGTCAAAGATTATTATAAGATTATTACTCGGCCTATGGATTTGCAGACCTTGCGTGAAAATGTTCGTAAGCGGCAATATCCTTCCCGGGAGGAGTTCAGAGAACACCTGGAGCTAATTGTTAAGAACAGTGCCACGTACAATGGTAAGCTGCTGACAGTGCAGGGAAACTTGTTGCTGGTGCTTTGTGCTTGTGTGAGAGGTGGATCTTTTAGAAATAATGTGAACTTCTTTTCCCAGTGACGTGTTTTAGTGAAGCATACATGGAGACTTTCAAATAAGGTCTATCAAATCTATCGAATAAGAATCATGCACACCTTGTGGAGCTACTGCCTTAGAATGTGTGGCTCCTAGTAGAATTTATTGCAGTGATTTTACACTTTTTGCTTCTTAGTTGCAATAATTCTTTTCCTATTTGGAAAGGTCAGAAAGCTTGCATTAAAAAAATAACAAGCATAGATTCTGAAGCAGATAATGCAGCTGTCAGGAAAAAGTACCGATTCACTGAGCAACTGTAAGTCAGCTGTGTTCTGACTGCTGACAGAAAAATCTTTGCCCAGAAAGTACTCATTTGGCAGCTAAGTATTTTCCAGCTGCACCGAATCTCTCTCTGAGCCGTGCAGCGGTCAGGGCGATACAGCGGTGCTTGTTTTGTGCCTTTGCTGCTTCCTTTATGATTTTGACAGCTAACTCTTTGTTTTATCCTAATTAAAGAGCTGGGTTTTTTTCACAGCTCTGTTGCAAATAATTGTTTTCGTGTATTGTGAAATTATTTAGAGCAGTGGTGTTGATTTTCAGAGTACTCCTTAAATGTCCATCTTGACTTCCTCAGTGATTCTGTTCTACTCACTGGATTTAATGAAACAAACAGACATTTTACGACGTTTACTCTGAAAGTTTGGGAGAGTTGGAAGGCTTAGCAGCCAGCGTTCCACAGGCACGGCTGCTTTCCCATAGGGCTTCTTAAAACTTAGCAAAATATATAGTAGAAGCGTGAATATTTGCTACAAATAACCTTCTCTCTCTTAAAACCCGTACTAAACTTTAGTTCTCGTGCGTGTTAAGAATATATTTGAGAACAGACTCCCAGCTGTAGTAGAAAGATAAGTAGTGATGCTTATGTGTAAAGATTAGTTCATGTTGTTATGGAAGTACTCTTTTTAATTCTTTGGAATATTACATCAGGCTGTGTTCACTGATTGTTGTTGAGTTCTAAAAGCTTCCATCAGGACCGGAGTTATCTCACTGTTCTTGCTGTGTGTTTGCAGGGCCGAAGCACTCGCTGACTCAGATCTCTCAGTCCATGCTGGATCTGTGTGATGAAAAGCTGAAGGAGGCAAGTCTTGTGAATGAGTTGGGATCAGAGTGGAGAGGGAGGGATGGTTGGGGGCGCTTGAGGATAGAGGTCATGGCTATGCAAAACATAAGGCTTCAATAAGGAGTGAAGAATAAGGGAACTTTCTGAGTTTTTGTAAGGCGTATTTGAATTTTTACAATTTTCTACAGTTCCCAGTGGAATCTCTCTCAAAAAATAGATGCTTGTTTGTTACTTTAGTTACTTCACCTTGTGTGTATGCTTGTATCTAGGTTATTTCTCTCTCTTAAATACAAGATTCTTCATTTAAAAAAAAAAAAATGGAAGGGGAATTTCTTTGGTACAGAGTACCCTGATGATAACAGTTATTAGTTTAGGGTCAGCCACTGAGTTTCCTTCCTTTTGTTGCAGAAAGAAGATAAACTGGCTCGATTAGAAAAAGCAATCAATCCTCTCCTGGACGATGATGACCAAGTGGCCTTTTCCTTCATTTTGGATAACATTGTCACTCAAAAGATGATGGCGGTTCCAGACGTACGTAGTGTGTGTGTGTGCATGAGCACGATGTGCCAAACACGCTGATTGTAGTCCGGTGGCCGTATGTCACAGGGTAATACACATCTTGTGGCTGCTAAGGCTCTGTGAAAAAAGAGTGCAGTGTCAGGGTGCAGGCCTGTGTTCTTCCGATTGGCAGACACTTCTGTAGTGACTCCTTTCACTGGAGCAGTGGTCCAGAAGTGAAGACACTGCTCCTGTCCTTTTTCTGCTGCTCTTAACGATGCCAATGTCTTCCCCTCTTCGGTAGAAAATCATTTGCCTTCCTGAAGGGTTTTCGTTGTCAAACATATTTTTCTCCTACTGATTGTAGTGCTTGCTTTTGGAGATCTCAAAGATGCAGTTTACAGGTGCAAACCAAACTCAACCTTATTTCTCTTTGATGAACTTCACCTAGTATTGTACTAAAACCCTTAAGCTTAACCAGTAAAATGTACTGTCTATCTGTGTCTGAAGGAGTAAGAAACAGGAGCATGTAGTGGTTAGACTGATGACCTGTCCCCTTTAGAACTTTATTGATCCCATTATTATTATTTTACCATTTCTGGTGTTTAGAAAAGGATCGTAGAGTATTTCTGTGCCTTCACACCACACAGAGCTGTAAAATCAGTATGTTATAGTAGCCCCACTGAGATTAGACCTAAGTTTACTGTACTAGTAATGATTGTTCTTGCTGGGCACTGCAGTTGCATCTGTTTTCTTTCTTTCAGTCTTGGCCATTTCATCATCCAGTTAATAAGAAGTTTGTTCCTGATTATTACAAGGTCATCGCTAATCCAATGGATCTAGAGACGATCTGCAAGGTGTGTAGCCTGATCTGAACAGCTGCTTGAGGAGTGTTCAGACTTGGTTACTGAATGGGTAACAATCTCTTGCAGAATATCTCCAAACACAAATACCAGAACAGGGAGACTTTCCTGGATGATGTTAACCTCATCCTTGCTAACAGCATTAAGTACAACGGTAGGTGGTGAAAATAAGGCTTCAGTCTTCTTCTGTCCTTAAATGAATACATCTGGGCACCTGTTCTGCTATGCTGTCAAAGTCTGAAGCTATGAAAGCTGAACTCGATTGTTGCTTTATTTTCTTGCTGAGAAAGGAGATGCTTGAAAGGTGATATTTTCATTATCACACGGTGCCTTATTTATTGTTTGTAATGCTGCACATCCCTGTTTTAGTGAATTGTTTCTGGGAGTTTACTTGAGTCTGACGGGATACAACCTTTTATGATGCTGGAATAAACTGGTTGCTCATTGTTAGCTGAGCATGAACCCCACTTTGTTTCTCCTTGGATCAGAAAGTAGTGGGATTTAGAGACCTGTCTCATGAGAGCTGTGTAACCAAATCCAGTCTTTCTGTCTCAGCAGCTGACAATGAACAAATGTCAGAATGCATAAAGAGATTTGTTTATTTCTACAGGCCCAGACAGTCAGTACACAAAAACAGCCCAGGAGATCGTAAACATCTGTTATCAAACTTTAGCTGAGGTATGTAAACAAGACTATTGCCATTGTTTTTCTATGTTTTGAGTTTTCTGTTGTGTAACCTTAGCAAGCTTCTTTGTTCTTAGTATGATGAGCACCTGACTCAACTTGAGAGAGACATCTCTACTGCTAAGGAAGCGGCACTAGAGGAGGCAGATCTGGAAAGTCTTGATCCTATGACCCCAGGTCCCTACACTCCACAGGTAAGTATCCAAGCAAGGTTTTCAGTGTTTTCAAGTTTCAGTCTCCTGAATATTTGATCTAGAGGTGCCTCTTGCTTACTGTTCTCAATCTGTCTTCGGTTTATCTTCTAGTAGGCTGTCTTGTTGGACGCTGTGCTTACAGCTGTTTTTAAGGATAAGTGTTAGAAGCAGTTATGCTGCTTTAGAGGAAGAGGCACCTGAGACAAAGAAGGCAATTTACCCAGCAGCTTGCAAAAATGATTTTAAAATGAGCAATGTGTAGTCAGGTACAACTGAATGTCGGTTGCAAATTCAAAACCTGTAAATGGTGCAGTTAGAAACCCTAAGGCAAGCAGTGAAAGGTAAGGAGAACACGAGAAAAGACATCAGTACTGTAGCTGGAGAAGAAGCCAGAAGAGCTGTTCTGTTAGGCTGTTGTTGAAGAGGCTGGTGTGAGCCTGCTATGGTCAGCAGACTGTACTTTCTGCGTTCTCTGAGATTTCATTTTTCTGCTTTGCTTCTGATGGAAATAACACTTTTGACTCTTCGTTACTGTTGCATCAGCAAACAACGGTGTGTGTGTCGGTTATTCTGTACAGACCCAGAGCGAATGATCAGAATCTAAATGTTGCATGCTCAGTGTGGGAAGACAGAGCAAAGCTTTCTTTGCAGTTGTTCTTCCCAACTGTAGATGACTAATTATTCTGTTCTGTGCATGTCTGGTGTGATTTCATCTGGAAAGTCGTATTTAGCTTTAGTTAAATCAGAGCAGAAAAGAGGGTCTTGATGTTCGAGAACAATTTGTGCATCTATTAAGATTATTTTTAAGAAGAAAAACAAGTTTAAAATTTGGGCAGTGCATATATAAAGATTACAGGGCTGGAGCCAGGATAGCAAACATCTTTGGGGGAATATTTAACATACTTTAACATTTCAAACACAATTAGATGGAATCAAGGACTATCCCAATACTTCAGAGAAAGAAGGGCAAAAATACCATTCTTTTCCTATCTGATGGTTTCCTTCTCAAGAACAGTGTTATCTATTCTGATTTTTTTTCAAGTTGATGGAAGAAATGAGGCCTGAGCAGCGAAAATTGCTTATTAGTTGTCTGCTCTTCCTCTCTGTTTGCTGGAGGAAGCTCCTCCCCAGACCTAGTCATCTGATGGCCACCCTTTCCCTGTGCTTCTCAGCTGAAGGTGCACTCCCACTTCCTACGCTCCCAAACTTGTCACAGATGGCAGGTCTGCTGATGGTTGCTTGGCTTTAGTTCAGATGTAGTCATGGTGACTCATACTTATCTCCCCATATGTGTCTTCAGGAATTGGACTCCAGAATGTAAAAAGCAAATGCAGCAAGCAGAGAGCTGTCTATAGGTTATATGTCTGTTTAAATCCTTAGGAAGACTGTTTTGCCTAATTTAAGTGGTGTTGCTTCTGCTCTTAATGCTTCTAGGCACATCTTGATATTAAAACTGTGTTATAATGGTGTCTCATCAAAATCCTAACCTAGTAGTTCCTCATTAGCTCCTCAAAAGCTAATTAAATACAAGCTAGAGGCTTTTAGAGCACTTCATCCAAACCTCCATTTGTCTCTCTTGTGTTAGTTTTGGGGACTCCTGAGACAGTGATTGACATAGAATTGATTGAAAGGTGAAGCTTGACTGTTTCAAATGTGATAAAATACTTTTCTTCCACTTCCACTAGCAGTGTTTGTGATTATACCACTTCATTGTAGAAAGATGAAAAGAGCCATACTAAGTCAAACCAAGGGTTGATGTAACTGAGTCTTCTGACTGGCAGGGACCAGGAGTAAGTGGATGCCAACATATAGTGATGCTTACACTGAAGCCTCAGGCAATTAGCAGCCCAGAGACCTTCAGCTGGAGCTGCACGTGGACCATTGTCTTCATGAGCTGCAGAGAGGCCTATTGTCTATAGATCTGTCTAATCCTTTTAGAGTCCATTTACAGTTTTGGCCTCTGCAGGATTGTGCTGTGTAGTTCTGCCTTCTGTTTTGCAAACCTCAAACCTGAGATTGTGAGCCACTGTTTTACCATGTTCATTCTTTTAAGAATAAATGCTTATTTTGATGAACCGGTGTTTAATAATATAAACACTGTGCCAAAGAAATGCATTTTGCTTTTAGTTCTGAAATCTCAGCCCCACCTCTTGTGTCAGTTCAGTGTTTGAGAACATTACATCTCCTGTTTCTGCATATACTTTTGCCATCTGATTTGTATGATACCAGCACTTCCCTCAGTGTGCCGTTTGATGCTTCAGTCTGTCAGTATGAGAGCAATTTGTCTGCTATGGACACAGCTCCAAAGAAGCAAAGAACTCCAGTCAGAATCCTCCATCTTTTCATGTGGATGGAGAGATGGGTTGTGTAAGCAAATCACCAAAAGGAGGTAATCCCTTGGCAGGAAACAGGTAACAAAGATCAGCAGGTTTCCCAGGCAGAGAAGGGAACACATTTCAAAAGCTGTGCAATTTCCTTCAGTTTGACTGCTCTGATGGAAGAAGAAAAACGTGAAGAGCACTGGGAATTTCAGCACTGCAAATCAAAGAGTAGAGAATCAAAAGCTGCAAAAGACTTTGCCTGAGGCCAGCTGTTTGTTTGCTTCACTGCTTCTGAGAGTAGAAACCTGGTGACTCAAGCTGCAGTCTGCTAATATGCGATCTCTTGTAGGTTCTGAATAGGGAAATGGTGAAGTGTACTCTACGGTTTTGAAGGATGATAATTAACTTACTGTACTTGCATCCAGTGATGATTAGAAGCTGCACAAACAGCTAGGAAGAGATGGCTGCCACTGTGGATACAGTGCAATTGGAAAGGAGAGAGAAGTCCACAATACCACTGACACCTTAAAGCTGTTAAATCATTATTAATGAACTGGTTACAGTAACCATGGATATTTTTCTTAGTCTTTACTCTGTATTAAACAGCAACAACAAAAATGGGTTAGAGGAGAAGAGCAAGCAGAAGGAGATAAAGTAATAGGAGCATGAACATAAATACTCAGGAGGAGGAAGAAGGTGAGGAGGGCCACGAGTACCTGAAGCTGGTACCAGAAAGACTAGTGGGAGCTATTGAACAATCCAGACCAACAGAGGCTGAATACAAACGATTTCATTTATTTGTTTGGCTGTCTGTGGCTTTGGGAGTGCCGCCTTCTAGATTTGTGTAAGTCTTCAGGTTTTCTGTAGACTTCCAATTTATGGCCTTTGGGACAGAATCTGCATGTTCTCTCTGCTTTGTACTCGTGGTGACTGGGAGAAAAATGGGAGAGGAGGGCAGGAGAAGGCTTGTTGGAAGCTGTGTCTGCTTTGACAACATGCTGTGAAAACGTTCACTTTTTAAGATCTGGTGATGTTTTCCAGAAATATCTTGATAAACAAAAGGTAAACAGAGAACTCTGGCACTTTTAAAAGGCTGGAGATTTCCTTTTCGTAGATGACCATATTCAAGTAAAGGTACGTGGAGACTGTGTGCTCCCTGATCTTAGGATAAAGAGAAATGATCGTTGCTCTTATTCTTGTTATTTTTAGTTTTTTCTCCTCCCTCCTCTCGTTTCCCTGCCCACCACTGTGGTCTGGATGTCTGTCATGCCTTTGGCTCACACCCAGTAGTGCCTTCCTCAATGGTATTGCTATTTGTGTTCCCCATTCAGATGCGCCAGGGGCGAGGTAGGCTGGGCGAGGAAGACTCTGATGTAGATATTGAAGGGTTTGATGAGGATGATGATGGGAAACCTAAGACTCCAGCCCCAGTGAGTATATTTACAGAAATCCCAGCCACAATCTAAATGTTAACTTGCGTCCTTGGGGTAGAATTCTCCATCGTAAGGGTTGTCTGCTGTGTCTGGCACCTTGAAGGATGGCAGTATTGATAACAAAGCTAGACACTTAAATGTAGTTTTAAATATCAGCATTGTGCAGCGAGAGAACAATTCTGAGTGAGCCATGTTCTGGATTGTGTTCACTTGCTGGAAATGGCAGTGGGTTCTGTGATGTTTGATCTCACCATCCCTCTTGTGTACGGCCTAGGAAGTTGAAGATGCAGACGGCGACCTTGCTGATGAAGAAGAAGGATCAACCCAGCAGCCCCAGGCCAGTGTCCTGTATGAAGATCTGCTCATGTCAGATGGAGAGGATGATGATGATGGGAGCGATGAAGAAGGCGATAATCCTTTCTCATGTATGTTTCTCTTTTTATTATAAAAAGGTTGAATAGAACTGATTGTTCACAAACACAGCTAATCTTCTCACGTTTCCATCACAAAAAGATACAGAAGAGAGCAGAAAGCATAATTGGAACACATAGGCCAAGTGCCCTGATAGTCAAAAAGGAAGATACTGAAGGGCTAGATGAAAAATAAAATTGGGCAGAGTTTAGAGAAAGCACATTAATTTTGTTATGAGGTAGTGTGGACGATGTCACCGAGTTCTGGAAAACGAGTCTGAAGGTTCTGCTGGTTTTTTTCCTTGTTTTACTGAGGAAGTTGTCGTGCATCAAAACGTGTTAGTTTTCGGACATGGCTTCTGTAACTTGTGAAGGGGTCATGGTGGAAAGTTATTCAGAGTCGACAAATAAGGCCTTTTGAGAAGTAGGGGTGATAAGGTTGTTTGTGAATTACATCAGAAATGGGTATTCAGTCGGTGGTATGACCTCCCAGGTATCATTTGTAGTATGTTTTCCACATACTACTTTGTATATGTTACTGAAGTCAATGTCATATCCTTTAATGAAGGACATTGTGTACGTACCTGACAGCACGAAACAGTTTGATTTATGATCAAATGTTGGCTTATTACACAGCTATCCAGCTCAGTGAGAGTGGCAGCGATTCAGATGTGGAGACCAATGCGGTGAGACCTAAACAGCCTCACGTTCTTCAAGAGAACACACGGATGGGCATGGACAATGAAGAGAGCATGATGTCTTACGAGGGCGATGGTGGGGAGACATCTCAGGTTATGGAGGACAGTAATATCAGGTAATTAGAACTGAGAATCTTGTTAAAATAATCATTTCCTCAACTATTCTCTTACAGGTTTCTGAAGTATTCATTGTAAAAAGGTAAAGAATATCTGGTGTGGTTTTTATGTTGTTTTGTCACTTTAGTGTTGTGGACGTAATTGCAGTAAACTTCTCGACAGGAAACTGGTTTTGCTTTCACACGCTTAACTAATGAAAAAAATATTTTTCCTTGTAAGTTAATTTCCTTTGCATAGTGGTTTTTGAAGGCAATGCAAATAAAACTTGTAATAGGTTGTCTCAGAAACTGAGCTGGCTTTGAAGTTAAAGATGATTTAGCTGATCAACTTGACATGTGGATATTTTTCCTCTGAGAGTAAGCACTTCCTTCTTTGAAAGGAAACTGACATAGAGAAGAATAGGGTTAGGCATTTTGGAAGGAGTTCCATTCTCAGAAAATGGCGTAGATGACAATGTTAGCTTTATTTTCTGCATCAGCCCAAGAAAATGCTGACTGACTTTTCCTTGTCTGTCCATTCCGTAGAGTGTTGCCATTAGTTTCTCTGTTCTTTTTTTCATTTATGGAGTTCAGTACCTCAGTGCTGCTACTGCCTGCCTAAAAAAGTTGTGCAGGCAAGTTCTGTCCAAGTAGAGGTGATCAAAACCTCCCTATCAGAGGGGCTGTGCTGGGTGAGGTGAATGGTCTGCCCAGCCCAGTGTGGATGGGCTGTGCTCTGATGGTGGTTGTTGCCTTTCTATCTGCAGTGAAGGAGACAGACAGAAGCAATCGGTTGCTTTTCCTGCCCCGAGTACATCAGGGCAGGGCGAGGGTGCTGGCAGTGGGTGGGTTCGGGAGAGCTGGGTTTTTACTTCACACAGCTGCCCACTCACAGAACAGAAGTGTACAGTGGTTCCGAGTTGTTCCTGGAGGATCTCGAGCTGAGGATCTTCTACAGGAGTTAACTGTCGATGTGACATAATATGAGTATACTCTTTTTTTTTCCTAGTTACGGCAGCTACGAAGAGCCAGACCCAAAGTCCAACACAAGGGATACGAGCTTCAGCAGCATCGGGGGGTATGAGATCTCCGAGGAGGAGGAGGAGGAAGAAGAACAGCGCTGCGGACCGAGCGTGTTAAGCCAGGTGCACCTGTCTGAGGATGAGGAAGACAGCGAGGATTTTCACTCCATTGCAGGGGACAGTGACCTGGACTCGGATGAATGACTGCCTGAGCATTCCTTGTCCCTGCAGTGACCGCCGCCTGAGCTGCTCTCAGCTCCTGGGTTTCTGATGGCCCGCTTCGTTCCGAGGAGCAGCGTTGGTGCTGCATTAACGCTGTGCTAACGAGGAGCAGCCTTCTCATACAATATTTCATGCTATGTGAATATTGATATCGTTTTAAACAGCTGTAAAACACGAGACTGAGGGAATGGTTCACAGTAAGGTGGGGCTGTGGTGGCCTTTATTGGTTCTAGAATCCCACTGAAGACTGCTATTTGTTCTTCATTTTAATCGATGTAAAATAATTTCTGTTGGATTCATGCACGTCCGTCTGGGGAAAAGGAAGGCTGCTCGGAATAAAACGCCCTGCGCTTTGTTTGATAACTTATACGGCATTTCTTTATCTCTGGGAGGTATGGTTTGTGCTGGGGAGTGCAGTGCGAGCGTGTTCTCAGCCTTCCAGCTTCCTGCAGCGAGCAGCTGCCCCGTGTGTTAATTTTAAGTTGTAATTAGTCCCAGCCCCCCCCCCGCCACCCCGGAACCACCGCCGCGCTGCACGTGCCCGAGGAGGCCGCGCGGAGGCGAACAGCGGCGCACGCGCAGTGCGGCCGCGTTTGTCGCAATGGCTCCGCGCGGAGAGATCGCTCAGCTGACAAGGCTGCCGCTGCGGCGGCGCGCGTGAGAGAGAGAGGGGGCGCTCGGCGGAAGGAGACGGATGTAGTTCCGCCGTATCCCTCCGCCTCGCGGCTGCCCGCCGGCTGGCTCCGCCCGCACTATTTGTCGCGGGGAGCTAGGTCCGGCCGCAGCCATTCGGCTCTCCGCCGCCTCCGCCAGCGCCATTTCGGGAGCCGCCGCCTCAGCGTGTCGGGAGCGCGGGCAGCTCGGTCCTTCTCCGCCGCCTCAGCCCAGCGCCCCGCCGGCCCCTGTCCCGATGGCGACCTCCGTGGGGAACGTGGCCGACAGCACAGGTACCGCCGAGCTCGGGGCCGCACCGGGCCGCGTTCCCCTCACGCGCGGCGCTCCGCGGGTGCCGCTCCCGGCGGAACTTTCCAGAAGCGGCCGCGTGGGCCCGGCCCGGGCTGCGTGTTCGGGGCGCTATATTTGTCCGTCAGCTGCGGGGGAGAGGGCGGAGAACGGGCCCGAAATAAACGGCGCTGCGCCGGGGGCGGCCGGGGGAGGGGGCGGTGCGGAACGGAGCGCGAAGGGAAGCGGTGTGTGTGTGGGGTGGGGGGGGGGAGGGGTAAGTGTAGGGTAGGGTCGCCGTGCTGGTGGGGCCGGGCCTGGCCGCAGTGCTGTGGGAGCCCCAAGGTCACCGCCTTCAGCCTCTCCTCAGCGCTGCTCCCCGGCCTGCCCTGCGGCCCAGCCCCGTGGAACTCAATTGGAAGAGGGGGTAGATAGCAGGAAGGAGTGTTTGACTGTGAGGCTCAGGTTGCCCGGCAAGGATGTGAGTGCCCTCTGCCATGCAACACTCAAGGCCAGGCTGGATGGATGGGGCTGTGAGCAACCCGGGCTAGAGGGAGGTGTCCCTGCTATAGTAGGGGGTTGGGACTACGTGATCTTAAAGGTCCCTTCCAACCCAAACCATTCTGTGATTCGTTACATCAGAAATGTGGAATTCCATAGAGCCAGGTAGGAAGTGCTGGACGAATGGGGTTCAGTGCCCGCAGAGCGCTGGGAATGCTGCCCTTCCCTGTCTTGAGCTTCAGAGGGAAAAATAAGAGGCACTTACAGTACTTGCTTTTAACAGCAAGACCTACTGATGTAAAGGCACAGCCCGAAGAGCTTCTTTTTAGCGTGAACAGTTGTGAGTTTTTTTCCCAAGCTGCCCTTTTTCTGTTCTAATGTAGAACTGTAAGACAACGACTGGGCTTCTCACATAGGTTTTGTGTCAGCCTGGTGTTTGATGGAAGTAGTGGGTCTCCCTCCCTTTGCAGCCCAGCCCCGGGAACTCGGTGCTCTCTTCCATCAGATAGCATTCAGCTGCTTTTCCAATGGAGGAATTGTTATGCGTGGCAGATAACACACGGGCAGAGTGGAGGTTTAAGGGAATGCTGTGCATTACACCTTTTCCTTTAAGGGCTTTCACAAGATACAGATCTACTGGCGCAGCAGAACTTCCTTTAGTTCGAGTCCTTTGAAGTCTGTGTCTGTGGTCCTGCATTTCCCTGTGAGGTTTTTAGAGCTTTTCAGTGCTAGGAAGTGTTACATGCCTGGTCTGGGGATGGGGGGGAGGGGGCAAGGAAATTCATTGTTCTGCCTGGCTCTGCTGCCTGTATGAGCCCAAGTAACGTTTTACAGTAGGGTTATCTTAACTTATTTTCTGTTAACTTGAAAAATATTTGAAGTTGTGTAACTGTAATGGCTGCTTTTGTTTCCGAATGTTAACTGATGAAATCCCACAGCAGTAGGTGGGGCCTGAAGATGGGAGAGCACAAACCTCCACCTGCTGTATTGTTTCGTGTCGTTTCAAACGTTTTCACCCTTTAGTTTGAAACACTTTTTTTCTTTTTTTTTTAAGTTTGGTTTTGTTGGGTTTTTGGTTTGTTTTTTTTTTTTTTCTTTGCGTTCGTTTTGTTTCTGTTTGGTTTCTTTGGTTTCGTTTCCATTCTCTAACTTTTTGTTTTCCCCCCTTGAATGTTTTGGTGATTCTCCAGAACCAACGAAACGTATGCTTTCCTTCCAAGGGTTAGCGGAGTTGGCTCATCGTGAGTATCAGGCAGGAGACTTTGAAGCAGCAGAGAGACACTGCATGCAGCTTTGGAGACAAGAGCCTGATAATACTGGTGTGCTTTTATTGCTATCGTCTATTCACTTCCAGTGTCGCAGATTGGACAGGTAGGATTGAGATGCTGTGTTCAAGCTTCTTTTGGAGTTTGTGCTCCTTGTAGTACCGAGCACAGTTATTAAAAGTGCTTATCTAACGTTGGCTTTAGCACTGAATGCAGATGCTGACTTCATGGTAGCAGTGATGACTGGCCAAAAATAACGCTCTTGTTTCTTGAGTTCCTTTAGGATAAGAGGAATACAAGTGGGAGTTGCTAGCTTTGCAGCAAACATCAGATATTGCTGTTATTCTCATGCCATTTTCATATTGTACGCTTGCATGCCCCTGAGTTGTTTGCACATGTAAACAGAGGTCTTCATGTGTTCCACCTGCAGTGTGGGGTTAATACTTTTTTTTTTCTGAGTTCTGAAGTTGATTGATTGTTTGCAGTGAGATTGCATGGCGGAATTAAGAGTTGTTTCTGTTTCTTCTGCCTGCCTCTCCCTGACCTTGCTCGTGTCTGTCAAGCCTCTGGAACTTTAAATCTCTGTGCTGGTGGAGGAAGTAATAACTTGTAACTGGGATTTATTCTGTGTAGGCTTCTGATGAAGCTGTAGCAATGGTTTAGATGGGGGGAAAACGAAACGGAGGAGAGCAGGACAGAACTTTAAACCTACACCTGTCTGCTATATCCTGTTTCTTAAAAACTGTAAGTGAAACATTGCATAGAAAAAAGCATGCGAGTGTTTGAAGAGGCTTCACGGTATTTGTGATGTTTTCTCCATCCACGTAGAGCTCAGGTTTGAGGAGGAGATTTGAATGCTGCTGATTGAGCTGGGTTGTCTTTCTCAGTAGAACCTGCAATGGGAATAGGGGAGGTGGTTAAACAAGGAGAGGCTGTGCGTAAGGTAGCTCTGTAAGTCCACGTTTGTTGGCTGTATGTTTGCCTCGCTTAAGCGTGAATGTCCATCAAGCAATAAACAGGCAAACACTCAAAATCAGTTGTCTTTGTTAACCTGTCTGATTTTCTCCAGGTCTGCTCACTTCAGCACTTTGGCTATTAAACAGAACCCACTGCTGGCTGAAGCCTACTCAAATCTGGGCAACGTGTACAAGGAACGTGGACAGCTGCAGGAAGCTATCGAGCACTACAGACATGCTCTGCGCCTCAAACCTGATTTCATTGATGGATACATTAATCTGGCTGCTGCGCTGGTAGCTGCAGGAGATATGGAAGGAGCAGTACAGGCATACGTGTCTGCCCTTCAGTACAACCCTGTAAGTAGTGCCTTGTAGAAGAACGGATGGATTGGTGGGGGATACGCAGGGAGAAAAGCTGTTAGGAGTACAGGAAGCAGGGTCGTTATTAATTTAATAAAGCAGTTATTTAATTACAAAAACTACCACCGGAAATCACGCCTGTAGTACATTTATGAAGAATTTGGAATGAATTTGTAGAGGACCGGGGGCTGCTATTGCAAGGCCTTTGGGGCAGCTGTGAAGTCGTGAAGCTGACTGCGTGGCTTTGGTTTTTCAGGACTTGTACTGTGTTCGTAGTGACCTGGGGAACCTGCTCAAAGCCCTGGGTCGCTTGGAAGAAGCCAAGGTAGGTGTTGAGTAGAATACATGTAAACGCCAGTGTTTTGAAAACTTGAACTTTGCACCAAGTCTTCAAATCTGCGTTGATCTACAGACAGTCTGAGAAACTGCTGAAAACTGAAGGCACTGAAACGCCCCAGAGTAGTTGCAGGGCAAGATATGGCATGTCCATGTTTAAAAGTTGGTTTAAGTCAAGAAATGGAACATTACCGAGCCTTCCTGCTGAACTAGACTACCTGATCCCATTCTGAAGTATTGGGCAGGGGCTCCACCATGCTCTTATCTGGAAATAAGTAACAGCCCTTCAAATCTGAGGCTTGCCTGCTGCTGCCAAGCAGAGAGCCTGTGGTTAGCTCGAGATCCCTGTACGATGCAGGTGCTATTGAAAATGCTGCTCTTCTAAAGTCCTTTGTGGCTTGTAAGTGGAGAAGAAACTTATCCAAATGTTACCTTGTAATATTGGCTTTTAAAGATATTTATTCTTTTTAACTTTTCCCTCCCCTCGATGGTGGAAGAAAGGCTAGTAAATGATCAATAGCTGCAGTCCGCGCCCCCCCGAATAACTTTTCTTCACGCCTTCCCTCCTCCCCTCCCTCAAATAAAGAAATCGGAAGGACAGAGCTGGTTTGTTTGGAAATGAACTGATCAAAGAAAACTTGCTGTAGTGGAAAGGTGGCTTCTAGCAGTCTTGCGTTTCCTAAACTGCGAATTTGAACACCGAGATGAGTCGAAAATTCTTGGCACGTTAAAACTTGGATTGCACAAAGAAATTGTCTTGTTACAAGCCACCTTACGCGTCCGCGCTGCAGGGGTGAGGAGTGTGGAGAAGCGAGAAACACTCTGGCCTCCACGTCTGTCACTCCAAGCCCCACGCGCATGCTAAAAAGTGGAGTGTATGAACAGCGTAGCTGTCTGTTTGGCTGCAGCACCATCGGGGAGGGTGGTGATCCTAAGGGGGCGATGGGGAGCGTAGGTTCAAAGTCGATTATTCTTTGGATTTCTCGTAACAACTTGGATGTGCGTACCATCCCAGGGCAGCGTAATTGATTTGGTCAGATCCAGGTTGAAAATGATGCGTGGTACCGTTGAACGGTCTTGGAGACATTTGGTTCTCAGCCCACCAAGCGGACAGCTAACACGAATTGCACTTCACTGCAGCTTTAGTGTGACTGGTATAGGCCAAGACACTGCGCCTGCCTTAGGTTGCTGACTTCTTTGTTTCAGAGCTCTGGAGACACCTAGTTTGAAAGTGTTATTCCGTTTTGTGAGAACTCAATAAACGAGGAAAAACATCTCGAGTCAATTGCAACGTGTTTCTTTGGTTATCAGTCCATTTGAAAGATCAAGCCAGCCAATTCCTTACAGTCGGAACTAAAATTTAATTCCTTTGTAGATACTTCAGAGCCTTTCTTCCAAAAAAAAAAAAAAAAAAAAAAGTCCCTGCTGTATGCAATTGCCCTGATTAACCCTCTCCCTTCTGCATGTCTCCCTTGTTACAGACAGATTGTCCTCATTCCCATGTGTTAAGACATATCCAAAAAAATTGCAATTGCTTTGTTGAACTTTTACTAATGATCTTGTTTTATTTTCTCTCTTGTTTTTGGTTTTTCACCACTGATATTGTATTTAGAAGGTTTCAGGTGGGTGAAACCTCCTATTCCATGCGTAAGGTGCCTCGCTGAAGGGAGCTCGAGGCCTGGATCTAGGGCAGACACACACCTCCTCCTCCTCTTCCAGCAAGGAACGCACCGAAAAGTCACATGATGAGAAATATGGTAACGGGTTTGTAACTGCCACAGCAAAACCATTTGCCTCCATGCCTGAATCTTCTGTCTTGTGGCTTCAGAAACAGCTTAAAATATTTAATTACGAGCAAGTAATGTAAGAATGTTTTATACTAGTAGCCACAAATTCTTTCAAAGAAGTAACGTAAACGTAAATTAAAGATAAATATATATTTATAAAAGAAGTAATTGGAGATAGTTAATAGTAAAAGCTTCTAACTCTTCCGGTTGTTCATTTTTTTTCCTTTTTTCTTCTTTGTTTGGATTGCAGCGTTCTGCTCTTCTGATGACGCGCTGTGATCCTGCAGTAGCGCAAAGGCTGCGCAGCGGTAATGCGCCTGCCGTGCGGCGGAGCCCCGGTGAACGGTCGGCCGGATGATTAATCTGTGGCTGACCGCCCCGCTCCAGGCTGCGGCCTTCCCCACGCGATTGGCTTGCGATGCTTTCAGACTCCAGACATCAAATTGAACGTGCACGTTTTTCGTACGGGCCCGTCTGATAGATTAATGATTCTGGCTGGCCGTTCACGCTCCCTAGGGGCACTCTGTAGAGCGCAGCAGTTGGCAGCGGTAGCGTGGCGCCGTGCTGGGTAGGATGCGCAGCGATTTCTCGCGCTCGCATTACAGGGACCTAAACCTTGGTGCAATCCTGTCATTTGAGGTTTCCAGGCTGCAGGTGGCCGAGCGCCTTCAAAGCAGCGGGTGGGACGTGTCGTCTCCGTTGACGAGGACGGCTAACACTGAAGAACGCGTGCTTTTTCAGTAGCTTTTCTGCCTCTGAGAGGAATTTCCATTCGTTTTAGAGCATCCCACGGCTTCAGCATTCCATTTCATCCCAGGGTCGTTTTTGCGTGCTCGTTCATTTTTTTTTTTTTTTCTTTCGTTTTTACACGCCCCATTCCTAAGATTACTCCTGTGCTGAGCTGATGTCTGCAGTCTTCTTGACTCAGCAGCGTAACTGAAGAATGGTGGGCTTGCACCTGGGTTTTGGTTTGCGCCTGCGCAGGACCAACAGCAGTTTGCAGCGCAGTAGTTTTGGCGCAAGCTAGCCTATACTGCAGGGTCACTTTTGGCTGGTTAGAGAACGCATACTAACAATTGTTTTCTCTCATTTTTTTTTCTTTTTTTACAAATATTCCCCTTCCCTTGTATCTCTCTTCTTTAACTGTTCCAAGGCCTGTTACTTAAAAGCAATTGAGACTCAACCAAACTTTGCAGTGGCGTGGAGTAATCTTGGCTGTGTTTTCAATGCCCAAGGAGAAATCTGGCTCGCCATCCATCACTTTGAAAAGGTAACAGCCTGAGCTGGTTTGCCCTCACTGATGGATTTTATTGCGCAGGCAGCGGTCTGCTTATAGAAGAGTACTTTGATAGGAGACAGAAATATCTGGACCGGTAGGACTTAACGATCCCGTTGGCACCTGTTAGTCGCTTGTTGCTTCAGGATGTTTCAGACTGCCTGTGTCCCATTAAAGAGGGCCGTTGGAATTGCCCGGAGGGTTTCACGCACGTATCAAAGATGAGAAAATTCAGTTGAAGTTCCTGTTGGAGACAATTAGGTCATGACTTTGATGGGGAAGTATTTTGAAGGCAGTGTATTTTGTCCCTTCTATATAAAGGAACCTCAGTGTTTTAAATTGATTCGTATAACTGAAGTTTTCCTTCCTTTCCAGTAGATGAAGTCTTAAAGGCTTACAGATTAGGTTTACCGGGCTTTAAAATGAATGAATTTGTATATACAATTTCTATGCGTACACTGAAAATAAAAACAACCAAAACAACGCTTAACTTGAGATATCGTAGGTAAAACTTTTGTGCTAATGCTCAAAACTTTACGTGGCATTTCAGGCTGTAACGCTTGACCCAAACTTTTTGGATGCATACATCAATCTGGGAAATGTCCTGAAGGAGGCAAGAATATTTGACAGGTAAGCACAACTGAAAAACCCCACCCAAACAAAAAGCCCCTGTTAAATGTATTCCTTTGTGTCCTTCCTGCACTTGGCTCTTGTTTTTAACATCTTACTACTGAGGATGTAGATGGGCATAGATAGGAAATCGATCTTGGTCTGTAGATTTTGTTTCCAAAAGAAGGTCAGACTTTGTTGTGTAAATGCAGCGCATCCGATTGGATGATAATTTCTGGTGACTGTTCTCTGTAGCTCTAAATTTTATAAAAGCTCACAGAGAAGTTAATTGTTTTGACTGTTTGCACTGGACGCTCATTGATTTTTTGCTTTACCCACAAGGACGTGGGCCAAACAAGGACATTTCTGCAAGTGAAGCAAGCCTTACACTGGCACAAATGTGCTAGGAATGCAGGCCGTATTTAATAGTTCTGAACAGAAGGACCTGCGTGTCTCTTCAGCATAGTTCTAAAATGGCATGAGTAATAATTGATTCCTGGATGGGGTTTTTAATTCAGGCGGTACTTTTGTGTTTCCAGTAACATCTTGGAACAGGTGCGTGTGTTACATTATCTCCCTTGAATGTTTTATGTACGCTTTTATAACCGAGGTAAATATCATTGCCACTCGGTGGGTGACTGTTTACGTTCTTTTTCTTGTTGCAGAGCTGTAGCAGCTTATCTTCGAGCCTTGAGTTTGAGTCCAAACCATGCGGTTGTACACGGCAACCTTGCTTGTGTGTATTACGAGCAAGGCCTGATAGACCTAGCAATAGACACCTACAGGAGGGCTATTGAACTACAGCCCCACTTCCCTGATGCCTACTGTAACTTGGCCAACGCCTTGAAGGAGAAGGGCAGTGTAAGGAGTGCTTTCTTTTTCTGCCTTCTTAACAATGTTAAAATAAGTATTACTGACCTTTTGGACGCTGATTGTTACCAATTTTATTAAGGTGACGTTCTGTTTGTTACGTTCCTGAAGAATGATTGAGGAAATAATCACTTCAAGCCTGTTAGGAGTGGTTTGTGCAATGCCTTCTCAAGCAGTGCTGTTAGGAGGAACGTTACGATGTGAACATTACCCTTATTGTCCCTTCCTTCTTTTTATTGCTGTAGGTGGCTGAAGCAGAAGAATGTTACAATACAGCTCTCCGACTTTGTCCCACCCATGCAGATTCTCTCAACAATCTGGCAAACATCAAACGGGAGCAGGGGAACATTGAGGAAGCCGTCCGCCTTTATCGGAAGGCTCTTGAGGTGCAGTTGGTTGTGGTGTGGGGGAAAAGGTAGAGGAATAAAGCTGGGAGTGTATTGTATGACGTGGGGTTGTTTTCTTCCATCTCCTACCATAAGCAGAAGGATGTCTGCTCAGACCTGAGTCATAAGAAAATCAGAGGAAGAAACGCACAGGATTAGTTTTGTTGTGGTGTACTTTGGGGATTTGGTAGACAGGTGGCAATTTTTTTTTTTTCTTCCCCAGGTATTTCCAGAGTTTGCTGCTGCACATTCAAATTTAGCAAGCGTTCTCCAACAGCAAGGAAAGTTACAGGAAGCTCTGATGCATTACAAAGAGGCAATTAGGTAAATGGATGCTGTTTGTAGTAGTCCCAGCCATTCCTGACAAGGAAGGAGGAGAAGCTTTGATTGTTTGTAACCTGTTACCTTTTTTTCTCAGAATCAGCCCCACATTTGCAGATGCTTACTCTAATATGGGAAATACCTTGAAGGAAATGCAGGATGTTCAGGGAGCGCTGCAGTGCTACACCCGTGCCATTCAGATAAACCCAGCTTTTGCTGATGCCCATAGCAACCTGGCGTCTATTCACAAGGTAGCGCACGTGTATGAATCACTCAGAATGTGTTGGAGTGCTGTGGGTACTTAGCCTGAATGTGTTTTTATCTACTGACTCATTCCTTTGTCTTCACAGGATTCAGGGAATATACCAGAAGCCATTGCATCCTACCGCACCGCTCTGAAACTGAAACCTGATTTCCCTGATGCGTACTGCAACTTGGCTCACTGTCTGCAGGTGAGGAGGGGAAGGTGTTGTCCGTAGTCTTAAGGTTCCTCTGTATCAAATGCCAAGCTTGATCACCTCAACCAAACACTGTAAGCAAAGTGAAAGTGTAGATAAGTCTTAAATCAGAAGGCTGTACAGTCATCAGCGGTGATCACTGAAAATTTTGCTTCCATTTTTGGAAGAAGCTTTGATCTCAGCTTCTTGGTAAATCTTAGCTCAAATGAAGCTTGGTGTCCAATGTTTTATATTTTACCTTTTTTCTAGATTGTCTGTGACTGGACAGACTATGATGAAAGGATGAAGAAGCTGGTTAGCATCGTGGCTGATCAACTGGAGAAAAACAGGCTGCCTTCTGTCCACCCTCATCACAGCATGCTGTATCCCCTTTCTCACAGCTTTAGGAAGGCTATTGCTGAGCGACATGGAAATCTGTGTTTGGACAAGGTAGGAGGTTTTGTAGAGGTCTGTTGTGAAGTACATCTGCCTGTTGTCACAAAAAATCTTAAAGCATAGGATTGGGTATGTAAGGCTTCCTAGCCACTGACCCAATGTGAGTGATGCAGATCTGAAACTGTTGCCCACAGCCCACTTACTTAAATATTGGACAAGGCTAATTCTAAAAGCTTGATTATTTTTTGTTTATGCTTAGCATTTGGTTCCTAGCTCTGTGAACACATGGCTGTGTTTTCTTGACAGATTAATGTTCTTCACAAGCCGCCGTATGAGCATCCAAAGGATTTGAAGGCCAGTGAAGGTCGACTTCGCATTGGTTACGTGAGCTCTGATTTTGGAAACCATCCAACATCACACCTAATGCAGTCGATCCCCGGCATGCATAACCCAGACAAATTTGAGGTAAAAATATAAAAGTGTGCTGAAGCTTTAAAATAGTGTTCTTGCAGAAGGTATTCTTAGAAAATGAAACGCTCGATGGGAATTAATTGGTTACATTCACTTGACCTTGAACTGATGAGAAAGCTGTGTTTTAGTCTATGCAAGATGTGGTGTGTTATGCTAGTGCCAGAACTAGGTGGGTCTGGGGCCTGATGCTGATGTGTTCAACACCCACTGCCATTTCTTCTCAGTGCTAACTGCCACACAAATAAATGCAACAGAGCTGGTCTGAAACTGAATGCAGTCTTACTAAAGTAGTTTAGAGTAGAAATGCCAAATGTTTAACAGCAAAAGCGTTTTGTTGCATAAAAACTTTGTAACAAGAGTTTGAAAACAGTTAGAAATTGGTGCAGATGCTCAGTCAATTTCTGGTGCCTCCTCCTGTAGGTATTCTGTTATGCCCTGAGTCCTGATGATGGTACGAACTTCCGTGTGAAAGTGATGGCAGAAGCAAATCACTTTGTTGACTTATCTCAGGTGAGCTCTTCGATACACAGACCTAGCAAATCAAAATTTAAAGCAGGTGATCAGGTGAAGGTTTTTAGCTGCAGTCATTTATTGAATGAAGCTAATGCTGGTTTTAGAATTTGAGGGTTTATAGTTATGTTGGTGTTATGTCTAATTAATGTGGGGTACAGTGGCTGTCGTGTGACCTTGGTGATTATTAACAAGTTCTATTGAAAAATATTAACTCTTTCATTTGGTCTGAGGATAATTGACATCTCTGAATGCTGTGGATAAGCCAAGATCCCGCAGCTGCAAATATTGAAGCTTGCTTAAGGTTACTTTATCCCAAGGAAGCAGGAAGGGGACTTGTTGGAGGGGTCTCCCGCCCTCTATCAAAAGCTTGGTCACAGTTATTTGGTGTGTTCTTAGTTTTGTTTTTGAAAGTTCGTTTGAACAGTGTGGTAGGGATCTCTGCGTACCCAGGAGCTGTTACACTATCTCTAGGTAACTGACAAGAACGTGGATCAACATGGGATATGTGTATGTGGTATAATAGATGATAGAACTGGATTGGTGCCTAGACAATCCCAAGATCAGATGATAGCTAAAACTCCTAGGTTTGAGGATCTGCTCTCATAAGTAACAATGCAAAGTTCACGTCAACGGGGCTGTTCTTTAAAATGGGTTTGGCAAGGCTGAGGCTTGAGAGCATTCTTCTCAAGTAAGGGCCTGCAGTTAGGCTCCTGGAGAGCTGCTCTTTGCAGCTCTGGATGTTGAAAGCTCTGCCGTAGTAAAAACAGTAAAAGCAGATTTCATATTTGTTGATGCATTTAACTGCTCTCTCTCTTAAAGTTAAAACAGGTTGCTTTTCTTTATTGAAAAGAGTTGACAAAATTGAAGTCTTGCCCAGGTTATGCAGTTGATGTTTATCCGTTGGAAAGCTGATGGCTAACAGCAGTTGTTACTGAGAGCACAAATCAGTTTGATTCATTTGTTCTTCAGATACCGTGTAATGGGAAAGCAGCAGACCGCATCCATCAGGATGGGATACACATTCTGATTAACATGAATGGCTACACCAAGGGAGCCCGGAATGAATTATTTGCTCTGAGACCAGCACCTATTCAGGTAACTGAGTTGAAGAGATCTCTCTTTCCAGAAAATCCCCTTCTGAGTTCAAGGAGTCTCGTTTTACCTGTCAGAGCAAAAAAAAAAAACCACCAAAAAACCTGTTGAAAGCTCGTGGTGATTGATGTCAGATCTGGGGACTCTCAAGCATGTCATAATGCAAGCACTATTTAGGAAGGCCAGGCAGAAGCTTTGACTGTGACCTTAGAGAACGTTCAGACAGCATTTTGCCTTCTGTGTTCCTGTTCTCTGCCAAGTGATTGCAGAGATGCAACCTTCATTCTCGTGTGTGCGTGTGATCTGTGTGCAGCTGACTGTCCTGAAATAGAGCTGTGTTCCGCGAGGTTCCTCTTCGCCACCGGCTGCTTACATTGGTGAGAAGAACAAAAGGGTATTTGGAGGTTTTGAAAAACAAATGATTTGAGTTCTCATCTCTTCAGGCTTAATGAAATTGTAGTCAGAATAAATGAGAATTAAGGTCAGTTATTTTTTGACTGCGTTTTTTTTAATGCCTTTGGAAAGAGAATGGCAGAAGCCTGAAGTGGACTCCTGCTGCCCTACAGGAGTTGTCTCAGCTAAGGGAAGCTGAAGTCACCGGTGCTTAATGCTCTGGTTAAAGCTGTGTTAAAAGTTTTTGCTTGGAGGATCAATTTTAGAATATTTTCTGCCTGTACACTGTCTCAGTGAAAGATTGGAGTTAATGATTGCTTTTATGTTGATAAAGAGCAGCGAAGAACTTGAATCTGAAGGTGGAAAATTGGACTTGCATGCATTGGTTTTTAATCTGCATTATTTGACTGTGTACCTGGGACTGGAATCTTGCTTCTTTGTCTTGCAGGCAATGTGGTTAGGGTATCCTGGAACCAGTGGGGCATTGTTCATGGATTACATCATCACAGATAAAGAAACTTCTCCAGTGGAGGTGGCTGAGCAGTATTCAGAGAAATTAGCTTACATGCCAAACACTTTCTTTATCGGAGACCACGCCAACATGTTCCCCCATCTGAAGGTACGTAGGTAGAGGGCTGGAGAAGTAGGTGGTGTTAGCTGTTCTCTGTGTTAATGGAGTGACTCTTACTGAGTACTTGGTGAGGGGTCTTGTAAACAGCCGCGCTGCGCTTCTTTTTATTTCCAGAAAAAAGCAGTCATTGATTTCAAATCCAATGGTCATATTTATGATAACAGAATTGTTTTGAATGGCATCGACTTGAAGGCTTTCTTGGACAGCCTCCCTGATGTCAAGATTGTTAAGGTGAGTGCTGCACCTTTGTGTGTTCTGTCTTAAGCATTTAAGCTGTTGCTTTCTCTGACTTTATGGGATTTCTCATACAGATGAAGTGCCCTGATAGCGGAGACAGTGCAGACAGCAACGCTGCCCTCAGTATGCCAGTCATTCCTATGAACACAATTGCAGAAGCTGTGATTGAGATGATTAATCGTGGACAAATTCAGATAACCATCAACGGATTCAACATTAGTAATGGACTAGCAACTACTCAGGTGAGGCACCTCAGGACTCTGCTCTTGGGCTTTATAATGTATCTGTATGTTTTAACGTAACAAGAACCTCCAAGCAAATGCCTCTCTTCTGTCGTGTTGATTTATTTAGTTCTCATACTGAGGGAAACTCCAGATGTGCTGTAAGCCACAGATGTTGTGGAAGATGATTTATCCCCAAAGGTAGAGGGGTTATATCAAATGGTATCTCAAGTCCAAAGTAATTGAACTCTGCTGCATAGAAAAGACCATCAGTTGTATCTTTCTGAACTGTTCTCTGTACCATCACTTCTCAGTGCTCTCAGTTCATGGGATTTAGGTGATAGTGATGACTACTGTTTTTGTTGAATATTTTTCTTTACCTTGTAGAGCAGTTCTTCCTTTTTTAAAGATACCTAATTTTGATTCTGACGTGGCTTCTTTGGACTCCTGAATGTCCTTCGGTTCAGTCTTCTGGTCCGGGGAGGAGTGAGCTGTAGGCTTCCTAGTACGTTGTTCCATATGGCTGAGGTGTGAATCCTTGTATGTCTGTCTGGTAAAAACGCACCTTTGGTCCATCCTGGCTAATGAGAGCCAAGTCAGAATGGGCTTGGGGGGAAGGTCCACCTGTTCTTCAGGTGAATTAAAAAATACTCTGGCTCTGTAACTTGACATTAAGTCTCTTTTGTGATCTGAAGTTTGTGGAACTTCCCTATGAATTTCTAGGGGACTGTTTTTCTTCAGTGGAAGCCTTTTATTATTACTGCTCTATCCATAATCTCATGCTTTGGTTTCTTTTCATGAATTCTTTTGTGCCAACTTAGATTTCCCTGTAAGCTGCTAACAGGCTTTGTCTTAGTTTGATCAATAAGTTTATTGGCTTTCTTCTTCTTTCCTGGTAACGCTGTGCCCTGAAATAGCAGAGAGTTTCTTGTCTTAGTCACTCCACCACCAAGAGAACCGATCTAAGCTGTATCGTTGCCCTTTTAAAATGCATTTTCTCTCTTTTGATCATACTAATCCTTTTTTGTATGTGTTGTAACGTGGGGCATTGGTGACTATTGATGTGTGTTGTGGTTGAGGTTTTCGCAGTGTTACGGGTCAGTAGCACTCGTACCTATTTCTTTTGAACTAAATTGTTTATCTTCGTGTCTTTACAGTTTCAACATACTGGCTCCATGTTCTAACAGAGTCAGTGCCAGTGAGTCATTCCCATGAATGTCAAGTTTGTCAACAGTACATTTATTTTGGCTGGCAGCAGTGGCAGTGAGCTAAACTTTTAAGTATATACATACGTAAAACATTAAATTTAAAACAAACAGAGGCTGTAAGTACCTGTTTTGCCATATCTGTAAGGATGTTTTCTTCTGACCATTGCCTGTGGCTTCAAAACAAACTGAAAATAGCCTGCAAAAATCTGTAATTCTGACTTTGAATCACGCTTCCATTTTACTAATTCTTGAGGCTAGAAATAGTGAAAAACAGAAATAAACCCATCCACCCCAACCCCAGAACGAACAACAACAAAATCCCTTTGCTTTCTGAATGCTGTTCTCTTCTTCCGTGAGGTCTTACTCTCATTTTTAGTTTCAAGGCAGTGAGGTGACCTTAAGGAGGGGAGCGCTCCTTAAATACCTCCTCTTTCTAACGACCTGGAATTGCAGGGGAGACGTAGCCAGGGTGTGAAAATGCCCAGTGTTTTGTTCCTTGGTGGTTGTAGCATCGTGGTATCCACAAGCGTGTACACATACCTCTTAAATTCTTGTTCTGGGTAAGTAGACAATGTAGTCTTTGTATAAGAAGCGAAAGATAAGCTTACAGATAGATAACTTCTGATGGCAGCACGTGTCGCAGTGTGTGTGCCAGGAGCGGTCTGTGAGGCATAAGCACATTTCCTTTGATTCCAGCATTCCGATAGCTTTGATTTATCTTTTTTCTTATTTAGATTAACAACAAAGCAGCAACTGGAGAAGAAGTTCCACGAACCATCATCGTTACCACCCGTTCTCAGTATGGCTTACCAGAAGATGCTGTTGTATACTGCAACTTCAATCAGCTGTATAAGATTGACCCTTCCACGCTGCAGATGTGGGCTAATGTGAGTATCTGTGCATCTGGAAACTAAGATCGAACCTCTGGAGCACAATAGCGTTAATTTATGCTGAAGCGTGTTCCAATGAATGAATGAGATCGTGGATTTCAAGACTTACTCTTGGAGTGCTGCTCCACGCTCGCTTGGAATTGTTGTCTCTTTCCGCAGTGTTAGCAATGCGGTACTGTTCCGCTCCAAACTGCGTTGTTGTGTTTTGCTCTCTGCTTCAAGACAGAAAGTATTGAGGGACGATGCTTTTTGCTTCATCTTGGTACATCATCGTCTCTTGTTATCCAGAAAAGGAAAGCTTTCTGACTTAACTGTATTTTCTTCTTGATTTTTGTTACAGATCCTAAAAAGAGTTCCAAACAGCGTGCTGTGGCTGCTGCGTTTCCCAGCTGTAGGAGAGCCCAATATTCAGCAGTATGCCCAAAACTTGGGTCTTTCCCAGAACAGAATTATCTTTTCTCCTGTTGCCCCCAAGGAAGAACATGTGAGGAGAGGGCAGCTGGCTGATGTTTGTCTAGATACTCCACTGTGCAATGGGCACACGACGGGGATGGATGTGCTCTGGGCTGGGACTCCTATGGTCACTATGCCAGGTAATGCCGTGGGAAACCTGGATGGAGCGGGTGAATTTGATATCATTATTGTAACCATAACGGTGTGCAGGCCTGGCAGACTTCTGTGTTTCCCCTTGTAGAAGTAGAAGGAATGCAGCTTCACACTCTGTAGCGTGTTACTTGATGACTCCTGTTACCCTATTTTGTATGCTTTTACAGGTGAAACACTCGCATCACGAGTCGCTGCCTCCCAGCTTACTTGCCTTGGTTGTCTTGAGCTTATTGCAAAAAGTAGGCAGGAATATGAGGACATTGCTGTGAAACTGGGAACTGATCTGGAATAGTAAGTGAACTTGCACTATGCGGCATGTAAGATCGAGGATAGAAAGTGCAGTGGTGGGTCGCAGTGCTGAGTTTATCGGTAATTTTGCACGTAGCTTAATGTTGGAAATAGGGCAGTTCTCACCTTGAGGTGCCGTAGAGTCTCGCAGTTAACTCTGCTTCTGATTTTGCAGTCAACGTAACAGCGCTCCAGTGACGTGGCTGCAGGTCTGAGGGAATTGCTCAAGTGCAGGCTCTTGTCTGATTTAAAAAGTGCACCGTATTTCACTTCTAGTTCTTCTAGATTGAAGATGGAGACCAGTTTGTAGGTTAAAACTGTGCGGTAATATAGAGCAGAACAGTTCGTGTGACAACTGAGTGTCACAGCTGTTCTGAAGAGATAATGCTGGTCCGTATCAGAAATGAAGAGGGGGTGAAACAGCTGCGTGAACTTGGTGTGGGGGTTGCGGTTTTTGTACTGGCACTTCTGGGTCTGCTGAAACACATTTTACCAGTAAACAGTGCTGGGAGGCGCTGGGAAGCGTTGCTGACCGGCTTCAACTTTTTTGCAGCCTGAAAAAAATACGTGGTAAAGTCTGGAAGCAGAGAATATCCAGTCCTTTGTTCAACACCAAGCAGTACACGATGGACCTGGAGAGGCTTTATCTTCAGATGTGGGATCACTACGCTGCTGGCAACAAACCGGACCACATGATCAAGCCAGTGGAAGCCAGTGAGTCCGCATGAAGAGACTTGTCTGTGTGCCCAGCCAGACCTCTCCAGGACCTCAGCCTCTCCAACACTCGTGCAGAGACGACGAGCTAAAAACTGTGCATTTCTACTTAATCTGCCTGGTACTCTGTGGCTGAAGTGATACACGATGGTAATTAGAGCACAGCCAGACATATTTCTTGCATGATAGGGAAAGACTCTATAGAGCCTGGGATCCTTTTATTCCACGAGGAATTGGAATGGGATTGAGCCGTGTACATGTGAGCCTGTATGTGTGAGAGACGCGGCGGTTGGTGGGGGAAGTTTGAACTGCCCAACCAATTAGGATTCCTTGGATTTGATGCAATCTTCCGACGCGTTTGTCTCCTCTTATAGATTGGGAATTGGAGCCTTTTCACGTTTGATTTGGGGTACTCCTGTTGGTATACGTGTGGTTCTCCCATGGCGAGATTTCCAGCTAGCGAGTGTTGCTCCCTGCATTCATTTCTAAACTGTGCAGACTGAAGGGCGTATTTGCTGGTGTAGTCTTTTTTTATAGGTTTTATAAACCACTTGAGCCTATATCAGCCTTTTAATGTTTGACCTCTGTTTCGGAGCTCTGTAACGTGTTGGTTTAGATAAGGACTTTTTTTTTTTGTTGTTGTTGTTCCGTTTTGTTTTTAAGCTTCTCCAATAACTCAGCTAATTGGCTTCATGATGGCAGCTCCTCTTCTGTTAGAAAACCAAATTCGATTGGAAACGAATCCTCCCCCAAAGTGTTTGAGGGAAAAAAACACAAACTGGTGCCAAATACAGACCTTTCAGGAATGATTGTTAATGATGTACAGAGGGCGCAGTCCTGCGTACTGTAGCGAAGACTTCAAACGAAAAAAAATAAAGCTTTGGTTTGCCAGTTTGACTGTCAGGTTTTTGGCTTCCCTCCTGGCGCAGCTGTCAGCAGTGTGTTCTGAGCTCCTGCCCTTCCTCGCGTCTTCCTTTCTGTGACTCTGGTTTCGGCACTGCTGCTTATTCCAGCAGTGATTACAGGTAAGCGTGGTTCTCAGCCACGGAGCGGAAACGAAAACGTTCCGCTACACCCACCCACATGGGAAAGCTGTGCAGGGCTGTGTGCGGAGCTCACAGTGTGTTACGGGCCCGTGTGCTGATGCTTTTCTCTCCTTTTTCTCATCTCTGGTCTTGCAGTGCAGTAACTGTCGTTGTGTAATTGCTTTTGCACTGTGTGAACACCGCAGACGTATTAACTGCAGTGCTAGCCAAGGACTGCCATTTGAAATCGGCCTCAGCCTCGCTGCTGGTGCCTTGGGTTACTGCTGCAGCCCGCCTTCCAGCTCGGGTTCGGCGCTGCGGGGCGGTGCTGGCGGTACTGGGAACACCGCCGCCACTCACCGGAGCGGCTGCGGCCTGCCTAAGCGCGGCGCTGCGCATGCGCCCTGTGGCGGTGCCCCGGAAGCGGAAGTGGGCAGCGGAGGCGCGGGCGCTTCGAAGCGGGATGGCGGCTTTCAGTACCCCGCTGGGGCCGGGCCGGCGGGGGGCGGCGGGGAGCAGCGCCAGGTAAGGCGGCTCCTGTCCCTGTGGGGCGGTGTTAGACCTGGTTAATCGATCAGCTGAATGGTTTCTCGGTTATATCCACGTACGGTTCTGGCTTATGCCTCCCGTTTTCAAAACGCTGCTCTGCGTGCTGCGTAATTGTCATCTTGAAGGTGTGAGTAACTCTCGTGTAATTAAAAGAAGCCATCTTCGTGTTGCTCAGCAACCGCACAGTGGGTTTCCCAGGTGGATAATTTCTGCTTTTTGTCTGAAAATAGCATAAATCGGTAGGCGAAGCTGTGTTGTGAGACTCTGGACAGCACAATTCTACATTAAATCCCCCACGTGGGACAAGAACCCAGCTCTGTCCCTTGTGATGCCCATCACCATGTTGAACTCAGCCCCACACCTCGCAGAGCTGATGCCTCCAAACGCTTCCAGCCCTGATACTGGCAGCCATTGATCACTATGTGGATATTTAACGTGTCGTTGTTACAGACAACATATCCAAGAAGTTCAGCTTCTCAGCCTATTTGAGATATTCAGTGGTTTTTTTGGCATATCTTTGCTGCGTTTCCAGGATGCGTTTGGGGTTTCAGCCCAGTAGTGCTGCAGGTCTGCGTACTCCTGATGTCCCTCTGCTTCTCATGTTTTTCAGCCATGCTCTGCGCTTCTCGTCCAGCAGCGATGAAGAATTTGAAATGTGTAAGTAACGGCACGTGTTGATTTGTTTGCTGGACGAGTGCAAAAAGAAAGGATCCGTTTCTATCTGGGTGCAATGAAGCAGTTTTTAAGGAGAATTTTCTTCCAAGAGGTCATTGCTGTGTTGCTGCAGTGCTGTGCGGTGTTGGCGGCTGTGAGATACACAGTGAGAGCTCTTGAATCTCCTGTCTCAGTTCTGGATGCTTTTTGCCTTGCATTGTGTGAGGCTCTTTTCTCTTCTTCTCAGCTCTGTTTGCTGTTAACAGCTCCTGGCACAACACGGAGCTTCTTGTTGCCCCTGTTCTGCCTCTTTCCCAGTCTGCAGTGTGTGACCATTTTCTCTGTGCGATATCTGTTCCACGCACGTTCCTAAACTGCTCAGGATTCCCTCAAGTCACAGAATTTGTGTGAATCTTAACTGCTCAGAGGGACGCTTTTGGCTGGGAATGCATTTTCACCTGTATATACGGGGGTCTGCAATAGTACCTTCCTAGCTTTATAGTGTGAGAGTGAATAATGAAGGGAATTGTGGCATCGTCTTCAAGGATTTGGGAGTTGGTTGGTTTGGGGGGTTGGTTGGTTGGTTTTTGAAGACTTCAGGCTGTGTTCTTCCCAGCTGTAAGCTTTCCCTTGTAACAATGCGTAACAAAACCATCATTTGAATGCTGTTCTTCGTTAATTGTTTGTTGTTTCAGTTTTAGCGAAAATGAAAACTCCCAAATCGGTCTCCAAAAAGGGGGATTCAAGGTGGGTGCCGCAAGGAATGGCTTTCCAGTTTTCGTGTATTGGTTTTCTGCATCACGTTTACTGTTCTGAACATAGGAAATCAAGCATAGAGTCACAGAATCCTCGGAGTTGGAAGGGACCTCTGAGGGTCATAGATCAAATTTCCAGTGATTTATAGGCTTATTCATAGATTTATATCTATGGGGGTGAGAGCAGACAGAGGAACTGGTGTGTGTTCCACCTGTGTATGGTTCAGGTCATGTAAAATGGGATGTTTGGAATTGTCCACGTTCTGCTGTTCCTACTAATGGAATCAGTTGGTAACTGTTGTGAGCAGCTGGTGCTGTTTGGTGTTAAGTGGCCTTTTTGGTGGCTGCTTTTCTAATAAGGCAAACTTCCTCCTCCATTTTGCTGCTTATGCCTACCATGGTTTTATTATTGCTTCTTTTACAGTTTGAAGGACTTCATCAATGACTCGATGGATGATTTCTTCTTGGACTTTAAAATGAAAAAGAGCACGACAAAGAAAGGCAAGTAATTGTGACGGGAACGGCTGTTTACAGGGGTGGACAGTGATAGGACAAGGGGGGATGGTTTTAAACTGAGACAGGGGAGGTTTAGGTTGGATCTTTGGAGGAAGTTTTTCCACACAGAGGGGGGTGACGCACTGGAACAGGTTGCCCAAGGAGGCTGTGGATGCCCCATCCCTACAGGCATTCAAGGCCAGGCTGGATGTGGCTCTGGGCAGCCTGGTCTGCTGGTTGGCGACCCTGCACACAGCAGGGGGTTGGAACTGGATGAGCACTGTGGTCCTTTGCAACCCAGGCCATTCTATGATTGTGCAACAGCAATACAGAGTAGGAATTCTGTTGGGTCAAAAAGATAGCCTTAATTGCTGAGATCGTAACTGCTGCAGGCTGTGAGAAGCAATGGAATGATTTCTGGAGGTACAGTCAGGGCGAGGGAGGCAGAGGAAACAAAATGGGCTGGAATCGTAAGTAGTCACCTGTGTTAGATCTGACATGAGCTGTTGATAAGTCAAAACTGAGGTGTCAGAAGCCTCATTGGCAAACGTGTGCTCTATGCTGCGGGCTGTGATCTGACCAGCTTAAGGCTGAGCGTTTTGAAAATTACCTTTTTCTTGTTCTTAATTTCATAAGGCTTTAATACTAAATATTCAGCTATATTCTTACGTGCATGTAGTTTTCGTTGCCGGGAATGAAGATGATGTTAATTTGCATCTGGCAGGATTGTCAGGCCTGATGGCAGATATACGAAGAGAATAAAAAATTACAGTTCAGTCTCCATGAGTTCACATCTTTCAGTGACGTTCAGTATGACTGTAAATGAGCAGCCTGCAGTAAAGAAACTGCAAACTCTGTCCTCTGTGTCTTTCAAGAGCTCTTTGAGTGTTAAGACAGTGAGATATCTGACGTGCCAAAACCTTGAGCTGTTTCTTTTGAATTACAGCACCAAAAGATCTTCAGACCCCAAAGAAGCTGATGACTTCACAGAAGGAAAATGCCGGCTCCAAAGAGCTGCGGTGTCCAGAGGTTCTGAGTGACACCGATGATTCTGTGTTTGTGGACAGCCCCTGGCGGGAATACCGACGTGGAGGAGCGAAGGACCTGAAAGAGAGTTGGAAGTGCCTAAAAGTGCCGCTTCCGCAAAATGGGAAAGAATCGGCAGCCAGACGGAGTTCAGACTTCCTCGCTGGAAGGGCGGAAAGAAGCTGTGAGGGGAGTACAGGAAATAAAACAGCAGCCGTGCCACTCCAACGGAGTGCAGAGTTAAAATCAGATAGCTCAGACAGTGAGTTTGAATCGTTAATAGAACGGATAAGGAAACGGAATACACCCCGGAAACCCATCTTAAGCACAAGTAAAACTGTCTACCAGCCGAGCACGAGAGGTAAGAAGCAGTTCCTGGCTGACTTGCAAGCTGTCTTTTTGAAGCAATGACTTCTTTCATCAGTGTTTGTCACCTGATTGTTGATAGCTGTGCTCCCGATTCTGTGACAGTGTGAAATCTTGTGACTTTTCCCTCTGAACTAGAAAACATCAAGCCGCTCTGTGAAGGTGCCCAGTCCTTGAATGGAAAGGGAGCCAAGATACCAGCATCAAAATCTGTTTCGCTTCAAGAAACACCTTCCAAGATAACGGCTTCTGTAAGAATTCCTAGGAGCGAATCCGTCAGTTGCTCACAGTCAGAGAAAAAGTAAGTAGTTCTCCATCTTTGCTGTACTCTAGGACCATTATAGATGGGTGAAAAGATGCTAAGTGCTTTGCCTAGAGTGGCATTCTGGTTTTTCTAGTATGTACAAACTTCTGCTACCTGATCAGCATTTGTTAATTGGTAACTGGAAGCCAAGGCTCAGGTATGACCAGGAATAATGAGGTATCTCTGGCCTTCGGTGAACGACGCTATCTTTCCTTGTAGGCTTAACGTGTGCTCAGTGCCTGGCTGCTTCTTACAAGATCTCTCAAATCCAGATTCCCAGTATGTGAAGTATTTCAAGAAGAGTAAAGAGGAGCTGGCGCAGAAGCTTTACCATCTCTATAACAGCACCGTCTTTGAGCAGAAGGTTGGCTTTAAAATCAAACAAAAAGAAACACAAAGCAACTTATGTTTTTATAGCTATGAAAACCTTGTTGATGTTGCTCCTCACTTTTTGATGCGAATGCTCTGTGTCTTCTTCAGTTAATAGAAGTTATGTGTTACAGTAATGGCTTCTGTTTCTGTTAGTTGAAGCAATTTCTTTCAAAGGGATTTATCAGCACTGTGATGCAGCAGTTTTCAGCCTGGCTTGTTTTCCCAGCTGTAACAGTGCACCATCCTTAAGTGAGCAGATTGGGTGGTGTCCAGCAGGATCCTTCCTTGATGAGATAAACTGCAACGTGAGGCTGCCTTGGATCAGCTTCATCTTTGAAGAGGTGACCGATATTTACGTGTTTTTGTGAGCGGTAGCAGACCTCAGCAGAGGCAGCTGTGTCCTTGTGCTGCTGAAAGAAGCTCAGGGTTACCTACGTCATTGCTCAGTCAGCCCATAGGGAAGGAGCGCGTGCTAGCAGCCTGCAGCACTGCCACATGCTAATAGCTAGTGGTAGCACAAGCAGGTCTGTAGCTGTCATCTCTCTTCTCGTTGTTACGTTCCCAGCTTCTCACCATGTACTTGCATGGTGCTTAGCTGAGCTGCTTCAATCTGCTCAAAAAAGTAGAGTGTGAGCTGGAACTGGGAGACAAGTCTACAGCAGGCAGCACTTCTGAGCATGGCTCAAGGCTGCTTCAGAACTGTGGCCTCTTTTAACCCTTCCCTAACATGGGTGTAACAGTTCACAGCCACGAAAGGGAGAAATGCTGCTCCTTGCTTGCAGCTGACCATGATCATGTGGGGAGCAGACACCAGAGAGCTGCAGGATAAAAGCACTTCCCTTTGGTGTCAGGGGGCTGTTGCCTCATGGTTAGTCATGCTACGTGCATTTCTATGGCATGTTCCTGTCTGCTGTCCCAGAACAGACTGAAAAGCTGCTTATCAGTTCACATAAAGCTGAGCTGAGTGGGCCCACGATTGCTGAAAGATTTCCAGTGCTTCAGCCCTGTGCTGACAGGGAGCACTTTAAACTCATTTAACTAATTCAGATGTGAGAGAACTGTCAGCAGAAGAGGTAACCAAGACCGTTTTGATGAAGGCTTATCAAACCAGGAGCGGCACAGAGAATAAGCAGAAGGTGATTATTCATCTTGCAGTGTGAAGGTGCACCAAGCAAAAATAGCATCTTGCAAGTTCAGAACAATCAAAGGCAGATGGTACTTGAGATGTAAACGAAGCTGCAGGACTTCTGATCGTACTATTACGGACGCTAAAAATTCATACGTACTAAAAAAAGGCAATGCAGAAGAAAAAATCAGGAGGCTGTTTAATGCAGAAGAGCCACCTCGGGTTCTGTGAGGGACTGCACTGCAAATGGTAGCAGCTGGGCAGAGTGCTGGGAGGGGAAGTCCTGTGGCATTCCTCACCTGTCCTTGTGTTTCCTTTAAGCAGCACGTTGGCCACACTTCTTAGAGGCTGAATGGAGGACCTAAGGGACTCTGTCTCATCCTGCTTTGTGAAAGTCCCCTGCTGGTTATAGACATGCAGATGATAGAGGAAGAGAGCCGTGGAGAGCGGATGTCAGCCATGGCACTGTCAAAGGCACAAATAGGGGCATACTGTGCCGAGCATGTAGTACATACGAGGGGAAGCCAGAAGGCCTGAGAAGGATAAAAGAGGTAGGAGAGGGTGAATTACACGTACTGTTTTGTCTTTCAGTTGCCAGAGAAAATGGTAATAAACTGGAACAAAAAAATGAGAAAAACAGCAGGATATTGTGTAACCGGGCAGACCAAAGGCCCTGACGCACAGCGATACGCTCGGATAGAGCTTTCTGAGAAGGTCTGTGATTCTGCAGGTAGGTGAAAGAAAACCTGCGCTGATTCGTCTTTAGGAAAGCATATTGCAGAGATGAGAGCGTGAGTTGGAGGAGGCTGGCCCTTGCTATAAGATGTCGTGTTGCCTTAAACGTATCCACTAATGGTATTACTTGTCCTCACAGCCCTTCTAAAAGCCTGGGCCAACTTCAGAAATGTGAGAGCGCAGATCATTTTGTGCCAACCTCAGTATTTTGTTTATATTATTGACTTAAAGGCATCCAGTATGCGTTCTGTAATGTCACTCCAAGAAACCGATGTCATCTGTCAGTGCTAGGCACCTTTCCTGTGCTGTCATCTAAGACTATGATATGAGCTTTGCTAGCTGCAGTTCAGCTCGACACATTTTACCTGTTATTTTTAGAGAGGGCTCTATTGTGGGTTTATTCTTGATCTGGCAGCTACCGGATAGCATCAGTCAGCAAACAGAACGTGGAGAACTGCTGTTCGGGGCTCTGTGTCTGCAGTTCCAATCTGAATCTACTTCTTTTCCTTTACCTCTGAAAGGCCCTGGATAAGAAAGGCAGTGTTGGAAGTGTGAGGCAGCGAGGTAGGACGGACGTTCATAATTCCCCACACCTGACTGACATCCACGTCTTTTATTTGTCTTAGATCGCCTTCGAGACACACTAATTCATGAGATCTGCCATGCAGCCACCTGGCTGATCAATGGTGTCCGCGATGGGCACGGCCGATTCTGGAAGTTCTATGCCAATAAATCAGCTGTGGTTCACCCAGAACTGCCTGTGGTAACACGATGTCACACTTATGAGATAAAGTACAAATTCACGTACGCGTGTGTTGTGTGCAAAGCCACGTGAGTAACGTTTTGATCTTGCACGTGACTGTGCGTTCACTTCTGTCTCTAATTTGTCTGTTTTCTGTGCCTACAAGTTAGCTCTGTGTTAACACTGGGTGACCTTGTGAAGGTATTTGACCGGTTGTCCCTGATCTCACGATCAACTCCGATCCTATTACGGGCTTTTTGTTAAAGGATGCTATCTCCAAGTCTGGGCACGTACTAAATCAGGAATAACACCTATGGGCCTGCACTGACTGCATGTGGCTCATCCCTGTAGAATGCATGTCACCAAACCATATGTTGCTGCAGTAATAGAAAGAAATAAGACATTCCATTTTTCACCCAGAGGGTGGTGACGCACTGGAACAGGTTGCCCAAGGAGGCTGTGGATGCCCCATCCCTGCAGGCATTCAAGGCCAGGCTGGATGTGGCTCTGGGCAGCCTGGTCTGCTGGTTGGCGACCCTGCATACAGCAGGGGGTTGGAACTGGATGAGCATTGTGGTCCTTTTCAACCCAGGCCATGCTATGATTCCAAGCTCTTCTGAAATCAAACCACTCTGCTTTTAACTAAGTCTGATTCTATGAGAACATGGAGACCAACCTCCTGGTGTCAGACTCTAGAAAACTGCCTGTAGCTTTTACAGTGCTTCCTACACATGAAATCCAAGCACTCGTTTCTTCATTTCAGGATTGGCCGCCACTCCAAGTCCTTGGACACGGAGCGCTTTGTGTGCGCGTTCTGCGGGGGGCGGCTGGTGCTGAGTCAGCCCACTCCAAAGGATGGCACCCCTGCCAGGACCAACCTCACACCCTTTGCAAAGTACGTCAAAGAGAACTACGGTCTGACTAAAAGAGAGCAGCAGGGTTTGAGTCACGCCGAAGTGATGCGGAAACTCAGTGCTGATTTTGCTTTGAAAACGAGGCTTGAAGATTCCTTGTGATGGTGTGATACATTCACTGCTTTGATGCCACTCAGTTTGTCTGTGTGGCAGTAAATAGATGAGCCTATTGTGGAACCTGTGAGTGTGTGTTGTAGAGGATTCCAGACCATTTGAGTACTTTGGATTTAAATACTTCCAATAAAGACTCTGAGGCCTTTTCTTAACTGGGCAAAAGTGAGCCAAGAGTAATGAGAGTAATGATGATGTTGGAAAGTCCGTGCCGATAATGCACAGATCCATCAGTCAGCCTCTCTCTCTTAGAAGACAGACCCTTCCTAGGACACAGATGTTCATGTTTGTAGTTTTCTGAGCAGCATTTACACACAGTGCTTCATAGCATGTGCTCCCTGACTCCTGGGAGCAATGGGTTTATTGTTTCACCTGTGTAGCTGACCTGCTCAGTTGTGCAGATGCGGCACAGTCCTGTGTGTGCAGTGATCTGCCTGGGCCTGCCAGAAGAAAAGCCGGGTACCTGAGCAGCCATCTGATCCCGTCTGGCTGATTTCTGGGCAGGATAAGAGGCGGACCTGAAGAAAACTTCAATGTAATTCAGTTGTCCTCCCAAGGAGAGCTTATGTCAGTGATCCTTGGCTGTTCTCGTTACAAGCAATTCGGTAAGCACTGCCTCGATTCCATTAGCAGGAGGTTTTGCAAAGTTGTCTGGTTCCTAGCGAGATCAGAATCCTCTGATTAAATTTAGACCTCGGTTTTGTTTCTGTCGCTACCTTATTATTTTTACCGTAGAATGTGAAGATCCAGTCTGATGGTGTAACTTTTTCATGCAGAGCGTGATGGAATTAGTGACGGTGTTTGTGTGTGCTGTGAACGAATCACTCGGGTGGCTGTTACTTTGGAATAATCAATAAATGGCTTTTCATACCACGTGTCACAGTGAAGCAGCCTCTTCTGTTGCAATTTAACCCAGGCTCTGTAGCTCTGGTATGTGAAAGATTGTTTTCTAGGTCACCCTGCTTGTTGCTGCAGCTGCCTCATGTGCTGCTCTGTGAACACCTTCATCTTGTGTGCCCGGAGGGCTGCAGTAGGACAGAAAGCAACTTCATTCATGCTTGTTAGTAGCAGCGCCTCACCCTTACAGCGCGTGTATGGGATTCAGGGCCTGAATGGGATCTGCCAGGTTGCACTTCCTTCCTCGAAGGCCAGGACAGTCCTTCCCAAAAGCCCTGTGTACACACAAGCCATCACCCTTTGCCATGCAGCAGTGGTGCTACTTAGGGCTGTGGCTGGAAGGGGGAAGCCGTGCAATGGGACACACGCTCTTACCCAGAACTTTAAGGTACTGTGGATAGAAGATATGCACTGAAATAGAAATGTGATGTACAAGTCGGGGATGCTCTGAAATCTAGCACCAAGGACATTTAAAGACTTCAGCATGTGACAGCCTTGTACATCTATCAGTTATCTTCCCAGCATCTTAATCATCTCTCTTGGAAAGAACTACAATCCGTACCATTGAGCCAGCAAAAAGAATCCATTTTGTAAGAAGCTTCAGTGCTGAGTATGCAACAGCACTGCAAGACACAAAAAAACAGATGGTGGCCAAGAAGTACCACTGAATTTGGTGTAGCAGCCATTTCATTTTTACTCCAAACAGCTTTTGCTTTGGAATTTTTTATTTGGGTTGAGGTACACTGAGCATAGACCCTATGTCAAAGCTCTTCCAGGTCTGTTCCCAGGCTTCCCTGTTACCTAACCAGTAATCCAGAACCATTACTAGGCGTACAGTCGTGGTCAACTGAAGCTACTAAGAGAGGGCGTAAGTTGGCAGCATCAGACACAACAGCAGAGACAGACATTAACTCCTTTCCCCTCTAATGCTCCTGTTCTAGGCTTCTGGCATACAAGTAAAGCAGAAAGACTTCTGTCAAATTGCAGGGGAGGGGAAACATGTTCCCTGTGTCTGTGCCCTCCAGAACTGAAGTCTCCTCTACCAAGAGATGCTGCCTAACCCGAGCACAGAGCTAGACTCATGCTGCACGATGCAGCACCCAGAGAGGTGTCGCTGCTCTCCATCAAGCTGGGATGCGCAGAACCTTTATCCCACAGAAGTGCTCTTTGCTGCAGGGGGCAAAACAAGAGGCACAGCCTCGTATCTTCATTGGAAGGCAACATGGGGCCACCCTGCAGCCACAGGTAGGTCCTGTGGAGTTGATTATTCATGTCTTTTTTTTTTTTTTCCCCTTTCTGAAGGATCTGTATTTCCTCCTTCAGTCTAAAGCAGCCAGTTCCTCCAGGAGCTGCTCCTTCTCCTGCTGCAGCTCCTGCACTCGCTGCTTGTTCTGCTCCAGCCTGTCCTCCAGCCACTGAAGGAGGGGCCCACTGATGGCAGACATCTGGCTGCAGAGGTTCTTCGTGAACACTGGAAAGAGCAAGAGCACACCGTGCCAGTGCAAGCACAAAGTCTATGCTACAACCACCTCAAAGCCAAGGGTGCTACAGAGAGCCAACAGAGCTTCCCAGCATCCTGGCTAAGGCAATCACCGATCCCCACAGGAGAGGATCACAATCAGCAGCTTCTGACTGGGTTATTTTTACAATCTTTGATATCTTCCTTTAAAAATACTGCATTACTTTTTTCAACCTGACTTTATGTAACAGAGAATCCACTTGATTACACAGTTTGTGATTGAAAACCAACTGCACGGCAGTGAAGAAGAGAGAAGTTTGTGCTCTTCTGGTTTTCATTTTGTTTTTTACAACTGCTCTTTATGCCAAAGGGAGCTCTGGAGCTCCTGTTATACAGCTGTGGTCTGCTCTCCGCTGAAAGCAATGCCAAAACTGCCACTCTGGACTCTGCTGCTTAGCTCACAGAGCAGCATCCTGCACTCAAACAAAGGAGGAATCCTTACCTGAGCCGTTATGAATCTTGGTTACGGAGTCTAGATGGGTGAGGCTAAGAGAAGAAAACTGTGGATTAGTGACAACAGCAGTGAACTGCACATTAAGCAGTGTAGAACCAGCCACCTCCAAGCTGCTGACACTGCAGGTGCTTTTAACCTCTTCTTGTAGGAGACCCTGCATATTCACGACGACAGCAGACTTTACTACAGGTAATAATAGAGAGCATCAAAAATCCCAATGCTGATATTTTTCCTCGTTTTTCAGACACAGCTGCATGCAGACAAATCACCATCAGCTCACACACGCTTTAGCTCCTTTTCCGTGCAGCAAAGGAGCAGCTCGCTGGGCTCATGGGCAAGTACAAGGTCAAGAGCACCTGAACTCCGTAACGTGAAAGTAATCAACCAACTTGTCTACAAAGGTGTATACATGAGGTACTGATGCTTCTCATTTTCTATCTCTCTGCTAAGGCTGTGCTCTTGAGGTAGAATGTGTCAGCAAAGACAGTCCTAGGGAGGCCTGCAGCCCCAGCATTACCTGTGAATCCTCCTGTAGGCGTCTTGTTCTTCTTGGCACAGGATCTTGGGTAGCTCTACAGCTGACTCCAGACACACTTTCCCAATAGTTTCATGGGGGACAACGTGAATAGGAATTTCAATCCTTTCATATCTAAAAGGGTATCAGACACAATCAACTGCAAAGCAGCAGAGAGGGGAAAAAAAAACAACAAAGCCTTTACCAACCTACAACAGTCTGTTAAACTCATGGGATCATTGCAGATTACTTTTGAGAACATGCGCTAGAACTGACAGGCCATGGGAAGCCTTCACTCTTATCTCAAATTCCAATGACAGAAATGCTAGAGTAACTGAAGCGCTAGGACTGACAATACAACGCGCGGCACGTGCACAGTTGGTGCAGACTCAATGCCACGCAGACTCGGAGCTTTGAGTTCTAGAGTTGAAAGCAGAAGGGTGAGCCCTTACATGAGAGATCACAGCACAAATTCATCTGCAAACTGTAGTGCTCTACACCAGATTCTAAGCTGTTGCTAAGTTCTGGACAAAGTCAGTCAACCTTCTTCAAGCAGCTTGCATTAACAGAGATAAAGGGAACCAGATCAGGCATCTCTACACAATATTTGCTGCTCCTGATGAACCCACAAACCACATATTTGAGACAAACTAGAAAAAAAGGGACTTAGATGAAATAGAAGAACATAATATTCTTTTTTTGTACTCACTCTGAGCTCTTCTGGGCCTGAATGGACTGGAAACAGGTGTAGAGAATCCTGCCTGTCTAAGAGAGGCAGCACAAAGTCAGATTTCAAGTACCAAAAACCGTCTGGAACTCCGAACTCCTTCAGAAAGAAGAACATGCTTTCGAAGAGCACTTGAGCAGTTTGCAAAGGTGTACGCTTTACACTGTAATTGGTACGCTGGAACTGTTTTCAAGCTCAAATAGATCCATTAACTACGAATACAAAAATCCCAGACCAGAGCTGCTTGGGAAATCTGGGTAAGACGCCACTATCAGCCGATCTCAACCTGTAAGAGCCTCGTGAGGCTGCAACAATCTGCTGGGCTGAACAGCCGAAGGGCACCCGAACATTTCAATGCAGGCACGTCTCTTAAGTTGCTTACCTTTGTGTTTTTGTCCTCAATGAAGCAGGAGAAAATAAGTCCTACAAAACCCTGGTCCATCATCTGATACATAGCTTGCGTGCGGACATCTATGGACAAAGAAACAAGACAAGGAGAACTGCACAGGTCACCTGAAGGTCTGCAGAAAGATTTTCCAGCTTTTGAAGGGTGACCTTGGAATTTGGTAACAGTCGTAAGCTTGATCTTAAAGCGCACACTCCAGGACATGAAGTAAAAATCTTGCTCTCGTTTAAAATATAATTAAATAGCATGTCTTAAATATACAGGATGAGTTAACAAAACATCAGCATACCTAGACAATCCTCTCCTACCAAAGGGAATTTGGGAAACCAAACTTTGATAGCTGGTATGTGCAGCTCTTGGAGTCTAGCAAATTAACTAACCTGTTTACCGAGCTGCAACCTTTTGTACAGAACCAGGACTGCTCTTACCTACATGTGATGGCCAGACGGTAATGTGAGGGTGAGAATGATACCAGCCCACAACTCTCATCGGACGTCCTGTCATCTCAGCCAACCTGTGTGTGAGTCAAGGTGCTTCTAAAACCAAAGGAGCAAATGCAAGAAACCCATCGCACAAGGCCAACGGCAAGCACAGGGCCAGAGCTTAAAAGTCTCACAGCTCAACAAAACCTCAGATCCCTGCAGAGGTGACAGAACACACTGCAGGAAATGGACAGACGCTTCCTTCAAACAGGCAGGATACCACTGCTGCAGAAGCAAACTGGATTTTGGTGTTCCACCCCCACCATGCCCATCAGAAGCACGGTTCTGCCTCACTAGCGACTAAAAAAGAGGAAACGCAAACGTTGTATCACAACTCCGGCACAAATACAGGGCCGAACAGCAGCCCTGGTGAATGATGACTGCCAGCTGAGCCCTGCGGCACATGAAGGGCTCTGGGCTGAGGCAGCGCAGCGCTGCGCTCGGTGCCGCCAAAGGATATCTCTGCTTCCGTGGACGCGGCCGAGAGCTGCTCGGGAGAGATCTCCACTCGGTCCTTCCTTTTATCCGAGCGGCGCAGGATGATCACGGAGTGGATGTGGACGATTCTGCTGGTGTCGACCTGGTAGAGAGAAAACGACTGTTCCTCTCCTATAGGAACGGCCACCTCAGGAGGACGGCACTGGGCAGGGCCGGCGGGGCCGTGCCGGGGAGCCGCCCGCTCCAGGCGGCGCTGAGGGTGACGCCGAGCGCGGTACCTCTCCGATGCAGAGCCCCATGACCTCCTCCTTCTCGGTACTCAGCGCATGGTTCAGACACACCAGGAACGCATCGGCCTCCAGGTGCACGGCCTGCACCGCCATCTTGCCGCCTCCCCTCTTCCCCGCCGCCGCCGGAAGTAGCCGGGGTCCACCCCCGGAGCGCTCTGCGGACGGACCATTCCTGGAGCAGCTCCCGGCATCCCTCAGCCAATCGGCGCGGCCGACTTCCGGCGATGGGGGCGGGCGGTGCGTCGCGGCGGAAGTTCCGTGTGGCGCACGCTAGCGGCGGTTCCGGGGTTCCGCGCGGCGGTAGCCGCCAGCACCGGGGCGGGGCCGGCGGGGGGGCGGGGCTCGGCGGCGGCGGCCATTGGGGCCCGCGAGCAGGCGGGGGGCGGCGGCGGGGTCAGGGGGGAGGGCGGGGAAGGCTTCGCCGGACGCGCACGGCGCGGGCTGTCAGCGGCGCGGGGCTGCAGGTAGGTGATGGGCGGGGGGGCGGTCGCCATGGATACGCGCCGCGCCCCCCTCCCCGCTCCCATCGGCCTCACCGGGCCCCGCTCCCCGCGGTTCTGCCCCCGCCGCGCTCCCGGCCCCCTTTCGTCTCCTTCGGATCCCGCTGAGCCGCGTCCCGGCGGGGTACGGGGCGGCCCCTGGAGCGGCCTCCGCGGTAGAAGCTCGGAACGCGCGCACTGCGAAAGCGAACGCAGCGCCTTCGTCACGGGACGCGCTCCTCCCGCACGCCGCTCCGCACTCGGGGCCGTCCCAGCGCCGCGCTGCGGCCTGCGGGGAGCGGGGGGGAACGCGGGCACCCAGCGGGCTTCGGACCCCCGACCCACGGCTCGGCACCGCCCGGGCTGCTGCGTGGTGCCGAGAGGAGCAGCGGGTGCTGTCAGAGCATGACGCTGCAGTCTGCGTGCTCGGCCGGCTGGGTGCTGTTGGGTGGTGGTTTGTAGGTGCAGGTTACGAATGGAGCGCTGGGAGGATCGGTTCGCAGCGCTTATTTGACGACTCGGCAAGCTGACTTTTTTTTTCGGCCCTGCCCTGTTAAGGGCTCTTTTGTTGCTTTCTGATAAAACCAGCGAGAAAATAGGAATTGGAGATGCTTTTCCCGTCCTAAAGTTGCACTGTGAATGTCTCGGCATGTCTGTCCGCAGCTCCCCTTTCCTCGCTGTGTTTGGATCAGAGATATCCCTGTCCTGCTCCAAACCAAGGGCAGTTTTGCTTGACCTGCAGCTTGCTGGCTCTGGCAGCACACCCCGAGCCTTCCACCCTGAGCTCACAGCTGTGGAGTTTGGGGGAAGTTTGGGGCTGATTAAAGAGGCAAAGGCTGAAAAGAACGCCACGAACTGCTGCCCTTTCTGCTCTGGGTCCTCTGTGTGAGACCTCACTCTGTCTGAGCACCCATCACTACCACCGCGTGTGTGCAGAATGGGCACAAGACATACGTGTTGTGCTGTAGTCCTCCTGCCTGCAGCTCAGCAAGGCTGAAGCGGGTCCGTGTTGGGATAGGAGAGGTTACCTGCTGTAGGACGTAGTGGTGTTTGCTTACTGAGGGATACTCTGCCACTGCTGAATCAGTGCTGAGTTGACGGTGTCTTGTCATTCTGTAGAGATTCCAGCTTCAAACAGGGTATGAAAGCAAAGTTGTTTTGGGGCATGACGGAGCTTTTGGCATTTTACCACAGAGTAGGAGAGTGTCCTGGCCAAATTCCAACCTGGGTAATTACATTCTGCTGACTGAAAATGAGCAGCGGCGATTGCTGCCTTTCACTGCCGGGCAAAGCAGATAGCACGCATAGGCTTGAATTTGTGAAGCAATGTAGGGTAAAGCAGAATGACTCGGGCTTACAGAAACATCGCTGTAACTCTCATAGCTCGTTCTTGAAGGCCTTGTGAGGCTTATTTGGCTGCTGTTGCATTCCTGCCGACGCCAGCAGTCCGGCACTGCTTGGAATGGCTGTAAGGCATTGCAGGACAGCCTTCAGAGCAGCGGTGCTCTTTGTATCACACCTCCACATTCCCACACGTCAAGCAAGGAAACAAACAGAACAGGAGAAAAAGAAATATGAAAAGAATGTTCCGGTCCTAAATTGCCGTGACAGCGCTGTTGGGGCTGACCTGTGGTTGGTGTTTTGTTTTCAGAAAGGCTGAGTGACCCTCCGGTTCCAAAAGGTAGAGAACCACAGTGTATGGTGTAGAAGGCAACGTGGAAGTGTATTTCCTGTTCTGTCTGTGTAACGATATTTTTCTCTCCCTGACCTTCCCTGCTTTATTTTGTACCCAGATGTTCTTGCCTCTGTCTGAAACATGCCTTGTAACTTCACACGCTTTCAGAAGATCACTGTGTTTCGCTGGGATAGGAATATTGCATCTGCTTCATAGCAGGAAGATGTTACATGTATTGCAGCTTAATTCTGTTCTACTTTAAACCTAGATAAAGAATGAAGACTGTCCGTACCATTTTGATTACCTCTTCTAGGGTTCAAAGAGAGAATCATTTTCCCAGACCTCCACTTGCTAATGGCTCAGCTTGATCTAAGCCCTGTACAGACAAACTCGCTGATAAGCCAAAACCCTTTTGGGAAGAGCCACCTCCATGTCCCAAATTCCGTTCCTCCTGCTGCTGTCGTTGGCTCTTGGTAAGCACCTTAAGTCTGAACGACGCGAAGTGATGAGAGCTGCTCATGAGAAGATTGTCTGAGTGTGGACCACGCTGCCGTGCCTATAAGGGATGAGAGGAAGGACCCTGCACAATGACAGCTCTGCGAGTTCCCGGTGTGAGAGTCCAGCATATGGAGTCTCATGCTTTGTCTCCAGACTGATCTCTGTTCTCGTTAAGCTAACTTCACCTGCTGTCACGAGTTTTGCTTTTGGGATTTAGACCGTCGTTAACCGCAGGACTCCTGCCTCAATCACTTCTTTCTTTTCTTTTCTGGCCCCTCCGCCCCCCCTCCCCCCCTCCCATCGTTTTACATGAAGACTGTTAATAGACTGTTAACTGTTAGCGGAATAAGCAAAGCCAATATTCACAGGGTTTAGCCGTGCACCTATAGCACCTTTTGGCCCAGAATGCCTTACAAACGCCGCTCAGCACACCCCTCCGACTGTACAACCTGCCCAGAGACCTCCTTCCACCCGGCAACCACCTCAGTTTCCCAGAGCCACTTCTAGGGACGTTTCGGCGCGTAGCATCTCCCACCATAGGCCGGCCGCCCCCCGAGGTGCCTTTCAGGTCCCAGAGCTCTCCCCACGGATGTCCTGGGAGCGAAGGAACCCCGCGTGCTGATGCCACACGCCCGACGGAGCACAGAGGAGTGACGGGATGGCTGAAGGAGGGCACGCCGGCGCTCCCCCCGTGCGGCTGTGGGTGCGACGCGTAGGTGTGTACTGCGATGAGCACCGCAAAACGTGGCTCGTGGCTGCGGAAGAGGCAAGTGTCCTTTGGGCTTCGCCGGGATTGTAGCTTTGCTGTCTCAGGTGCCTCTCCTGCGTTGCCAGTAACTGCCTCCTCTCTTTGTTGCTTTCCACCAGGAGGAAGGTATGCTGAGGGCTCGGATCCAAAGAGTTCAGGTTCCCCTGGGTGAGGCGCTGCGACCCAGCCAGCTCCCCCCATCCCGGCTGCCTCACATGTGGCAGCTGTCCCAGGGTGAGCAGTACAGGGATAGTAACTCTCGCGTTTGGGAGATAGAGCACCATCTCATGGTAAGGATGGTGGCGACAATAGACCATAGTCATTCCTGTTTGTGAAGTCATTTGAGATCCTTGAGGGACGGCAGAGGACTGTTATTGTATTGAAGTCCAGTAGCTCTCAGCCACAGTAACTGCAGCCATATTGAACTTTTCCTTGTCGCTTACAGCTCGGTGGTGTTGAAGAACTGCTGCTTAAACTCGTGCCTGGTGATTAATCTGGTACGTGGAGACATTACCCCTGCTTTGTACTGTGCTGTTTGTTCCCCGTCATTCTTTAATACGAATTTTTGTCTTTCAGGAGCAGTGGCTCTAGGAAGATGTCCTTGTATGTTTTGTACAATAAATGATTCTCTCTCCACTGAAATGCGGCCACCCCTGAGGTGGAAGCAGTTAAACAACACACAGCAACATCACATGAGTTTAGGACAGGCAGTGAAGAGGAGTATCGTGTCCAATTGAAACGTCAGGGGGAGTTCTAGGTAGGCAGAATGTAATTGCCCTAAGTGGAGCTTGGCCAGGATGCTGGAAATAATATAGGCAATAGGAGCGCTGTGGGGCAGGGGACGGGCAGGAGGCTGACAGCAGCCCCGACTCCGGGCAGGGCTGAGCTGTGGCACCGCAGGAACTGAAGTCCTGTGCCGTGTACAGCCACGGCGATGCTCTCCTTCCGAGCTCTCTCACCCCACTGCTGCTCCCCCTGCTTTTTGCTTATCTGTTGGTTCCTCATGAGATCCCGGTGACGGGTGGGTGCTGCAGCTGCAGAAAGTCAAACTGATCACCTGACGTCTGCTTTCTGGGGATCTGATAATGGCAGAGCTGTTTCTTTTGGGGGAATCCCAAGAGGATTTCTCCTGCAACAACAACAACAACAAAATGCCCCCTTGTTGTTTTTCTGGGACGAACATAACGATGCCGTTCTGCTGTTTTTCCCCCAATTCCTCCTCCGGATGCAGTTGCATGGCTGTGTCAAACTCCGGGATGCACAGAGCTCAGAGAAGGCTCACCTATTAGCACAAGGTTTAAAGGCACAGAACTGTTAACAAAGAGCCGTGTTTGTGTGAGTCGTTGTTGGGAATCTTTGTGCTTCCAAGTGGAAAAGGTCACACTTTGACCGGAGGAAAAGGGAAAGGCCTTCAGGTGTAGCTCTGTAGATCTTCCCTGCACTCATGGCCCAAGCTGACGGCCTCCAGCCAGGCCCAGGGGTCCGCTGGGAGGCAGCTGGCAGGTTGCTCCCCAGGAAAGGAGTGCTGTGAGCATTTTGTGCGTTCAGTGGGAGCGTGGGGGATCCCATCTGTTGGCAGCAGGTGCCTCCTGACCACCTGCGGTAGGGAGGGAAGCAGGGAGCTCTTTGCTCAAAGGCACTGTTTTACCCCCTGCCTCCCCCAAACATTATTTCTACAGTAACGTTTTCCTGTCGTTTTAGTTCTCTGAACATGTCCCAGAAGGATCCCTGCCAGAAACAAGCCTGTGAAATACAGAAATGCTTGCAAGGTACCGAGAGTCATTTTTGTCTTTTTGGTGTCTTGAGTTTTGGTGGCACTGAGTTCTATTTCACGTCTCCCTGTTCTCCTTTCACCTTGAGGAGGAAGCAGGCAAGCACACGAGTGTGACCTGACCTCAAAGCCAGCAAAATTGCAGCGACTGGTCTTAAAAGAGTTCCTTTGTGCTTGATTGTAAGGAGCGAGACACCATGAGCACGAAACAGAGCGTTTCCCAACAGCTTTTCCAAGCTGAGCATTCTCTGTGCTGTAGCAAGAGGCTGTGTGTAGTCTCAGGACTGAGCTGTAGGCGGGGAGAGCCAGACGCTGTGCGAGCTGTGTTGGAGTGGGAGGTGGGGCTGTGGGTGGGTGCAGTGAGGACACACGGAGCTTGGAGCTCCGGGCATGGAGATGCCTGCAGGAGCAGCCAGGTGTTTGCCTGGCCTGGGGGCAGCAGGTGGACCGAGGGGCCTCTTGGAGGCCTTCACAGCTGTTTTGTGTTAATTGAACAAAATAGTCAAAAGGGAGGTTATGTGATAATGTGCTTCAGGTGCCTGAGCTGGGGAAGGCAGGTTGGTTACTTGCAGAGAAATACTATCAAAATTGTAGTTGCTTCAAATGGGATGAGTAAGAGAAACCGTTCCTGCGTATGCATGCAGCTCAGCCACATTGGGAAGAGTGTTTCCTGACTCACCCAGCAGAGCTCTGTGTGTGCGAGGAGCTTTGCTGGAGGGTGGCTGGCTGTGAGCCCAGGGCTCAGGGTAACAGCGGTGCTCACAGCAGCTGGGCATGTTAGCTAAAATGGAGCAGAGGGATGGCTTTGCTGCCTGCAGCAAGTGCTGTGGTTGTAACCAGTGTAGTACCAGCCACCGATGGCTGGGGAATGGCATGGGAGGAGGAACACTGGGGAGAAGCGGGGAGCAGCAGCGTTCAGTCAGGTGGATATCTGCGTTTCCTAGGATTGCTTGTTTGGAAGCTGCCTTCAGCTCAAAGGAAGGGCTCCAATAATCCTCTCCGTGCGTCCCCAGCACTTGTAAACGTGCTGCCTGCTTTGCTTTTGGTGTTTGCCCCTCTCCTGGTCCCGTTATGACGGCGCTGTTTTCATGACGTTTGCAGAGGTTATTCTGAGCGTTGCACTCCCGTAGGCTTGTGTGCAGATGTGGTCTGAATGGCTCCGTGGTACCGAAGAGGCTTTTCCTCTGCTGTGTGCACACCAAACTGCCGCGCCGCTTTTGGGGCCGGCGTTTTGGAGTGCTGTTGTTTGTGCTGTGATACTGCCCGAGTCGCTCAGATGAAGCAGCTGAGTTGACAGCAAAGCAATTTTTTTTCCTGCAAGAATTAATGCAACAGTGGAAATAAAGCAGAGCCCGGAGTGACCAGTGCACACGGACGGTATGGAGGATGAGGGCAGGAGCAGGGAGGTGCAGCTTCTCAAAGCCACTTTGCAGAGGGTCACTGTTTCAAAAGACGTTGCCTGCTTCCTCTGCGAGACCGAATGCCCGCTGTAAACCATAAACCTGATCTGTGTTTTGCCATCCATTGTATGATTGCCTTTCTGGAGTGATCCCTGATGGGTAGCAGGGCATAGCTGTAGAAACAGAGCTGCACAGGGATGGTTAGGAGAACCCTTGGAGCGCGTGTGGTAGGAACACGATGGCAGGGAGGTGTTAGCTCTCCTTCTCAAGGGCCCACTGTGCCTTCTGGGCTGCCAGCTTCCTCATGAACCCCCAGAGCAGCTGGGCCTTTGGGCAGCAGGCGGAGCTGAAGGTGTCCTTCCCAAGGCACCAGCTGTTGGCCCTGCTTTCTGAGGGCTGGGCAGAAGCCTTGGTGGGGCTGAGCCCCCGCTGTCACCTATCAGTCACGATGGGGGGGGCAGCCCATCCCGTCTCACAGTGTCCGAGAGCATGCTCCTGGGAAGGAAGGGAGAGGTGAAGGCACCGAGATGTGGCTGAGGGTCTCCCCAAGCTGGAGGTGGGAGCTCAGTGCAGAAGGGCTCCTGTCGCTGCTTTGGCTGCAGGCAGAGGGATGGCTTCCTGTGAGCACTGCTGTGCAAAGCTGCATCCTGCCCACAGCAGGCTGACGCGGGAGGGCTGCAGCCACACGGCCCACCCCTTCCTCTCCCAGCCCTCCAGGGACGGTGGGTGCACTCGTCCCTATTTATATCAAGTCCTCTTTGCAAGCTCTTAATTTTACTGCTGTACGCCTCGCAGTGATGAGGCAGCTGGGCTGATCCAGCTGAAAAGCACTCGGGTTAAAAAAGTAGGGAGCAAAGGGGCAACGGGTGGGGAAACCTCATTCTTGCCGTAGATAGAAAACTGGGGAACCGAATGTGCCACCATCCATAGCAGCAAGGCTGACAGCTTCCAACCCAGCTGGCAACAAAGGGAGATTGTAGAGCAAGGGAAGCGGTGGAGTGCTGGTAAGCAGAGCGTGCTTTTCAAAGCAGGGCACCACCCAGCATCGCAGGGCCAGACGCGTCCCCTCGGGGAACAAAACCAGCTCTCCTGCGTAGATTTGGTGTCTCCTTCTTATTTTTCAGCGAACAACTACATGGAGTCTAAGTGTGAAGCTGTGCTTCGAGAGATGAGGAAGTGCTGCGCCCGGTACCCCGAGGGCAGATCCATCTGTTGTTCAGGTTTTGAGAAAGAAGAGAGAGAAAAACGTAAAGCTACTTCAGAAGGAATTCCCCCACCACCTCAGTAATACAAAGCAGCTCCAGCAGGTGCCAGAGCATGGACTCACCTGCCGAGCTCAGGTGTGTGTTTTTGAGCCTTCTCTGGACTTTCTGGAAAGCCAGAGGGCTCCTAGAACACACCGCCCCGTGCACCAAAAAGCGTAACGCAGTACCAAGAGACGGCCTGGTTAACAGACTTTATTTTCTGTACCAAAACATCATCGACGTTGTCCTCGCGTTGCATCCGTGTCCGTGAAAAAAAATCAATCTGATGTGTTTAGAATGCTTACCTTACTCTAACCCATCCCTGCTCTCAAAATGGAGGGCCGGAACCAAGTTACTGTGGCTTCTGGAGGGGGAGGTACAGGAAACGTGCTCTTAAGAGCGAGTTTTAAGCGTGACACATGAAAACAAAAGTCCATTTTGACACAGCAAAGGCATTGCTGCCGTCGGGCAGCGGTTCCAGGCAACGTTCACCTGTCCAGTGGTTCAAGCTCAAGAATGGGAATCGGGTCTGGGTTCGTTCCCAGGTCGTGCATAGCTCACGGTGACCGCGCGTCACTCTGCCTAAGTGCCTCACTTTCCCACTGGACGGAGTTTAGACGAGTTTCTATTTGAATCGCCTACACGCTGCTATTAGCATGACAATAGAGATGTTACAGGAACACTATTTCAGGGATTGCTACAGGAATAGGATCTTTTTTTTAAAAAAAAAAAAGAAAAAAGAAAAAAAGAAAAAAGCAATATTCGTTTGGAAATCCTGACTGTTGATATAAAATTTATAAATCTCTGTATAATTGAAGACCTTTAAGCAATATGTTACCGACCCGGCACGTCTCGGCGTGCCGGGACCCAGAGGCCTATCGCAAAGCCCTGGGCTAGATCCAAGAACCGATTTAGGTGCCGCTTCTGAACGCGCAGTCGTAGGCACCCTCCGTCAGTACAGCACTTCAGACTCACACACAAGCCAAGCCGTGTCTGGACCCCAGGGAGAGACGGCTCTTCAGAAACTCTCACCCGCGCAGCAGAATTTCCTGTGACCTGTAGGAAGAGCTCAGTAGTCAGGTTCCTGCATCGCCCTTCAGAGCTGCCTCTGTCTCTCCGTCCACCGTAGCAGGAGTCCAGGCACCTCAGTGGGTGCCAAGTCCATTGCAGGGCCCGGGCACCGAAATACCAGACTTCGAACCCACTAGGCTCCTAACTCTGTCATTAGATCTAGCCGTAAAGGACTTTCGTGCTGTGATAATTAACTACAAAAATACAGCTTCTATGAACAGACCACTGTAGTCTAGGCACAATAGTTGAGTGTATTGAAGCCTAGAACGGCGAACCATCTGTACTCACTGCTCTGAAATACCATAACAAGAAATAAATGACTGGAACAAACCTCAGTCTGAGCGTGGCTGTTTACTGAGAGCACAACGCAGCCGTAAGCCGGGCCGCTTGGCTACGTGTGATATCATCAGGTTGAAATAGAAGCCGCTGGGTATTTTTATAACCGGGACTCGGGTTCAGATTAACTCAGGGATCGCCCTGCCCTCCCACCCCACAAAAAACCACCGCAGTGACAAAACGGGGGGGGATGGGGCAGGGGGTGTGCTTGGAAAGTGGAGGAAAGGGATGACAACAGCGAGAAGCAGCTCAAACGTTTCACGAGTTGCTCGTTTTCCCCTCCTGCCCTACGCGAGGAGGAGCAGCAGGAAGAAATACTGATACTGCGCATCAAACAGAGCTGTTCAGGCTGCTGTTGCACCTACTTAAAGGAAACCTTTGTCTCCATGCCCAGTTCTGCTCAGGTGGAACAAACTGGGTCTGCTTGTGAGGGGGAGGTGAAGACACGCCGGTTCCCCAGGACTCAGCAGATCTCACACAGCAATTAAAGCAAAACCGTTTAATAAAATATCACTTCAACAAGCATTTACATACAATATATAAAAAGGCTTTACAAAGCCTAGTTGTGTTTTAAACCTTCCCACGCTGGCACGGATGCCAGAAGCGGCTGACACAAGAACAAAAGGGACGCGTGTGTCAGAGGTGTGGGGGGAATTCCTCATCCTGGCACCTGCGACGATAGAAATGCATCCCCGGAGGCTGACGGGCACCAGAACTCCCAGTGTGGGCACAAGCATCCACCACCACCAGCTGCGAGCCTCATGCTGGCACAGCAGAAAGATCTGCCGGCTCCCAGCTGCTCCCCGCCCACCTTCACACCCAACAGAATTGGCCTCAACTCCTCTCTTCCCCCCTTGCAGCAGTTTCTGAGACCTTCTGGCTTCCCTCTCTGCAGCAGCACACGAGGGCCCCACGGAGCAGAACGCAATACCTCCCACCCTGGGCGGACAGGGCCTGACCGGAGGCTGAAGGGCAGCCCTAAGGCCTGTCAATGGTTTACCTTCATTTCACCCCCGGAGAAAGGTTTGTGAAGAACTGTGCACACCAGTCGGGTTACTCAACACACCAGGCAGAGGGGAAGCAACACTTCCCCTACAGGAGCAGGAGATACCCTGCGATACAAACGTATTCATTCGCACATTCAGCTATGCAGGCTTCCTACAAAAACCTGCTTATTCTTTTTTTTTTTTAATCACTCCACTCCCAAGCAGGAATTCACCGAGGACCTATTTACTGCATCACATCACTCCTGCAGCCCCTCATGGCTTTCCTCAAAGTCATCATTAAAAGGATGCGAGCCCAGCTGCTCCTCCCTTCTCCCCAGGAGCAGAGACACCAACTTGTGCTTCTTGACTGCCTGCAGTGTGAGACAAACACCAACGGGATCGAAGTGTTGCCACAATGACACTTCAATGAGAGGCGAAACGAAGCCAACGGCTGTCAGCGCTCACCCCAAAAGCTCAGCAGGCTGAACCCCCAGTTTCAGCTGCCCCTCAGAGCAGCTCTCTGGGGACGAGCCCCCCCTTCTACCCATCCCAAGAGCCGGACACGTATGTTCAGAATGGCATCACACAGCACAAGAGATGGGCCGCAGCCACCAGGAGCACGTCCTGGTCACCCACGCACATCGCTGTTCTCCTGCTTGCTCCCTGTGAAGGGTGTGCTGACCCACACGAGAAACATCCTGGGGAAGAACACCTATTTGTACCCGCTGAAGGACATCACCCTGAGCTCATTCAAGTCCCCACACTCTGCCAAGTGCTAACGCCATCCCAGCACGGCCATTGCAGACCTCCAAGATACACATATCTCATTTTTCTCGTGGGTTAGAGTGCTGCTCTGCACACAGCTGCCCTGGGACAGAGCTCTCAAGAACAGCTGAGCCCTGCACCACGCTACAGCTGTCAGAAATACACAAGGCAATTAAGCAAGCAGCTTTTTTGGGGGGGGGTGGGGGGAAGGTGAGGGGGAAACAGTAAATTCAAAGAAGGGACATAACCGGGGCAAAGAGCATGGAAGCTGCCTACTCCCACAGAGGAGGCGTACCCTGGTTTTCCCAGTTTTTATCATTCAGGCTCACTTCTTGCAAGCAGAAAGGGCAGAGATGGTGCTCAAAGCAGTTCTAACCGGATTTCACATCCTCCCCCTTCCATTCCAACGGAGCTGGCACAAAGGATCCTGGACCAGTACAACATACCCTAAACAGGGATGCAATTCCTACCCACGATCCCATCCCACACAGTTACAGCTTTAAGAGCATCAACTTCAAAGCAGCCAGAGGTCACGGCAGACCTAGAAACACTGCTCTGAGCCCCAAGGTGGCTTACAGTACGTGGCACAGCAGAAATACACGCTGCCTGTGCCTGCCAGCCTGCCACAGGCAGGGGAGCACCCTGGGACCAGCCCACCACAAGAAGAGAGCACCTCAGCACACCTCAGAAGCTGGCAGGTAGCGACCGAGCAAGGTGCCGTGTGGAGCAGGAAGCTGGGAGACTTTCAGGACACAACAGGGAGAGGGCCCTGAGTGACACACGCCGTGCTCAGTTTCCATCAGCAGCCCCAGAGCTGCACTTCCAGTAAGGGCTAAAAATAACAGCAGAGGGAAAGCCAAACAGCCACCTACGTGCAGTGCAGTGGCAGGGACAGGCAGAGAACCCCCGCCACACGCAAAGCATGAATGTGCTCCTTACCCACCTGCCTTGGGCACGGCCCACGCTGTCCCCCAGCACCTCTGCAGTCACACCAGGACAGCCAAGCCCATCTGCACCTCACACACCAGCTCTGCACAGATGGAAGCTCTGGCTTTCCAGCGACCAGGGCAGAGAAAGTGCAAGATAAATAGCAGTGAAGAGCTGACAGCTGTTGTACCCATATACTGGCAGACAAACGTACAGGTCCCAAGCACTGGGGAAGAAGCATGTTATAGATTCCTCTGCCACTACATGTTTATGAGGCTGCAACTCATCCAGCAGCTTGAGGCTAGGCATATTCAGTGGGGAAAGGAATTGCTATGGTACGCTGAAGTCAAAAGCTTTCAGGCCAATACAGCACCCAAATAGTCCAGACAGGTAAAAGTTGGAAATCAAAAGTAGCATTGTAAGAAATAAGGGCTGGAACCTGTGAGCACAGGGGCTGAACCTGCTGGGAACTATCACTGACTTCTACATTAGAGGGAACAGGAAGAAGAAGAGGACAGGGGAGGCTGGGCATGATGAGAGAGTCGACCGTAGTTCCTAGGAAGCCATTCCAAGCAGAAATCCTCCAGCAAACCCTCCAGTCAGGATAACATTCTTCTTCAGAAATACGATCACCTAAGCATAGGAGAGAAGAGCCAAGAGTGTAGCCCAACAGCAGCAGCCTCTCACCCACCCTCCCCACACTAAGGCATCCCAGGCTGTTCTCTGAGGTGGGTAATACTTGGAGAGTGGGCACTGCTCAGCCCCAGCAAAGCACCCCCCCAAGCTCCTCACTGTACACACAGCTCCTGAGCTGTGACACAGTGCCAGCGCAGCCCAGACCCTCCAACAGCTGTCACACAGCTGGAGCCCACATACACCCCGTATCAGACACACGAGGCTCTGCCACAGGCAGCACACTGTGACGATGGCAGAAGGGGCTGCTGATAGCACACGTGCTGCACCATGATACTGTAGAACCCAGTGCAACCAGGTCGCTCTGCTGCCAGATCTGCTTAGCCTTCCCTCCCAGACAGAGCAGAAGCTTCTTCAGCCTCCCTCCTCACCCCTGCAGTCCCAGCACATTTTCTTCCGACCCCAAGGAATTTGCCACGACACATGGTGAGCTGGCATCACGCCGAGATGCCTCAAACACCATTTGCCATCTCACTAGTTTTGTTTTTACACAAGCACTCCCCCTTTGCATGTGCATGACACAGGAGTCCATCCCATTTCCCTCTGTCCTTCCAGCAGGATACCTGCCTGCACACACCCTGGAGTTGTTGTCTCACCTCATCCACTTTGCTTTTCACTTCTGGAGACATTTTGTTACTGCTGCTGTGAAATTTCAGTTGCTGCTTGGCTTTGTTCACGTCACGTTCCACGAGCTTCCAGTCAACTTTGATGTATCCTGTATGGTTTGCAATCTAGAATTTCGAGGGGTGGAATGAAAGCCCGGAGTGAAGTTCTGGCAGAACAGAACCCCCCTGCCTATCCAACCACCCCTTCCCACACCAGGGAAGGACCAGGAGGTCAAGAGAGGATGAGCACACAAGCTTAAAAAGCAACCAAAGCACCACCTCTCTGGTATATTAACTGTCCTGCAACATCTGCCTCCCTCGGTAATCCTCTAAAAGAAGGGCACGCTGCAGCTTAGCCCATTTCAGCCCCTCCTCTATCACAAAGCTGGCACCCCCTCCCCCTCACAACTGCCACATCCACTGCTGGGACGCCCTGCAGCTCTCCTGCTGCTGCGGATGGACTCTGCTATTAATAGCCAGTTCCTCCCTAAGTCATCTCCCTCCCTAATCATCTGGTCAGGATGATTCAAGGGTGAAACTCTCCAGGCTCAGAGCAAGCTTTGGGTTTTCAGCAGAACAAGCAGAACAGGAAGAGTGAGATAGAGCACCTCGGGAGGAAACAACCAAAGACTGCTGAGTGAGCCTCCTGAGGGAGGTCCAAACTGCATTTCAGGATATCTGAGAGGTTCCCTTCAGTTCCAGAGTTCTTAGAAACCAGAAAGATAAAGAGGGAGTTTCTCCTCCTCCTCAGCACATTACAAAGAGCCTCATCTGTTTTAGCCTGACTCCTCAGGCTATGGGAGGTTATGGACGGATGGTTAGGACTAGATGATCTTGAAGGTCCTTTCCAATCTTGTGATTCTATGATTCTCAGGTAGCATATCACAGACACAAGCAAACGTTCTAATTAACTTCATAAGCAACATCTGAGCACAGCTCCAGTTCTAACATGCTGTGGTTACAGTACCTGTGGGGATGGGGCTGCTGTGTGTGCCAAGGAACGTGTGCCCACAGCATCCCAAGCTGTGCAGAGCTGCTGGCAAAGTACGGAATGGACCCCACATGTCCCAACAAGCAGCCATCAGAGACACCCCTTCCCCTCCACCAGCACTTTCCAGGAGGCCTGGCCCACCCTTCATACCCACCTGAAGCAGGAAAAAGCCGCCTCCCACCGCCGTTGCTGCCAGCTTTCCAACTTTCTGGAAGATGAACCCAGTACACCTGCAAACCAACCAGGATCCAGTGAGGAGACCGGGACACCACTCACATCGCTCAGCACACATCCCACAGACAGTTCTGCCTTCGGTGCTAATTACTCAGGGCTCAGAGACAGCCCGACTAACAGCACAAGCAAGCCACGTGCAAGCAGAGAAAAAGAGAAAGAATTTGTGCCCAACCAAGCGGGATGCTTTACAATTTTTTAGTTCTCACTATGGCATTTCAGGCTTCCAGTTTTGATTCTTCTCTCTTCAACACCAGTGCTCTCCCAAAAGCTAACTGTAAACACGTGATTTAACCCAAATCAATGCGTGATTTTGGCAGAGTACTTTTTGGTTTTTCGAGTAGCAACATTTGTGAAGGAATTTCTTCACAGCAAAGGTGATGGAGCACTGGAACAGGCTGCCCAGGGAGGTTGTGGATTCTCCTCTGGAGATATTCAAGACCCACCTGGATGTTGACCTGTGCAGCCTGCTGCAGGGGGCCTGCTTCGCAGGGAGGTTGGACTCGACGATCTCCAGAGCTCCCTTCCAGCCCCTACAATCCTGTGGGCCTGTGATCATCTCCAAAAGGAGACCTGGCAGCACGCCTGCTGCTGCTCCACAGAAGAGCACACAAAGCAGATCACAAGGCTACAACTTCTTTGCTGCCCAAACAACTTTTACTTTTCATTTCTCAAATGAGAAACTGCTGATGCAATGGTTCAGAGGTACACTGGTCTCAAACATGGTTTTACCCTTTCAGCATTGCTGCAGCAGGCAGCACCCCATCGCTCAGTCAGGCAGAGCTGGGCATACTGTGTCACTCAAAGCAGCCTTTGTTTTGACCACAGTTTCCCCATCAACACTGCAAAACAACACAGCAACATGCTCTTACCCATTTCTGAATAGAAATACTTAGTGGAGTTACCCAAGAAGCTGCTAGCTTGGATATTTTTATGAAAAAATGATCCATTACACGCTTTTAAACAGCTTTCTCTGTGTCACATAAAGACAGGGCAGCAAGATGCTGTGAGCAGAGCCACAAGCACAAGCTCCACCCAGAGAGTCCCAAACCCCAGGAAAGCAGTGTGCCCACAGCACCAGTGTGCAAGGCACGGACAGCTGCTCCAGGTGAGGCTTTGGTGCAGACCCCCAACACACACCCACCCCTCAGGGAGAACGCTACCCTGCCCTGAGAGCGAGGACTGCCTTTGCCACACAGAACTGCGACTCACCATCCCGTCACCCCTCCGATCACCAGCTGCGTGGCCACGTTGTACTTCTCAGCGCTCGACCCGGAGCTGGGGGCAAAGACCTTCTTCCACCAGGGCCGGCTTTTTGTGTACTCGGCCAGGTCCAGCACGTTGAAGGCGTCCTCCTTCTTTCCTGTGGGCGGGCACGGAGCTGAACGACGGAGCTGCCAACCCGAGCCCGCCTCCCAGGGCTCGCCCCCCACCCAGGCCTCACCCCGCTGTTCCCGCGCTCCGGACCCCTGAGGGAGGGCGGCGGGCTCCCGGGCCCGGCTCCTCAGCGCGCACAGGCGCAGGCCGCACCGCCCGCCCGAGGCGTTGCTAATGGAAATGGCACCGCACAGCCCACAAGGAGCGTCGAACCGGACCGCCGGCACCGCCCAGCCGCCGGGATACGGGACCGGGAGGAGCCGCCCCGGTGGGACGAAGCCCAACACCGCCGCCCACCTCCGCCCGACGCAGCCATGGCGCCACTCCGCTCCGCCGCCGGGCCGGCCTCACTGCGCATGCGCAAGGCCACGCCCCCTTACGACCCCGTCTCGATGTGGTCACGCCTCAGGCGTGGCCCCGCCCACACCGTAGCCACGCCCACAGCACCATCGCACCTGCATTGTGGCCACGCCCACACAGTTGCTCCACCTCCGTGTAGCCCCGCCCACCCGCAGGTCCTGGACTGTGGGACACCCGCGTGGGTGGGGGACACGTGGCCGTAGCGTGGACACGGCGGTGTGGGGCTCGCAGATGGGGGTCACGGTGAGCATCGGCTTTCAATAGGGCACAGCAGGCCTGGCTGTGAGCGTGCAGTGCCGAGGGCTGGGGGTGGGTGGGTGGAAGTAGCCCCGTGCCCCCGGTGACCACGCTCTCGTGAACACGTAGAGAAGGAGACAGCGCTCTGGGAAGGTTTATTTACTCTTTTGCAAACACAAAGCTCCCGTGTGTCCTCTTTGGGGTGCCAAAGCCCCGCAGCACTGCTCAGCATCCCCCCCATGCTCCCAGCAGCTCCATCCATCCCACGTCCAAGTTCAGCTCCTGTGCGTGCAGCACAGTGGTGGCCCTTTGGTGACCCAGTAATCAGATGTAGCTGTTAGTGAGACTGTCGGACAGATCCTACACTGACTACTGAGCGGCCAAGGGCACCATGTCTCCGCTGGGGCTCCATCCTCCAGGCAGGGCAGTGGTGAGCAGAGGGATGGCTGTAGCAATGGGATGGATGGCTGTGGCTATGGGACAGCTGGCTGCCCTCCAGCAGCATTCTGTCTTGGAAATCCCATACCAACACTGGTGTCAGGCAGCGCTGGGCTCCCCTGCATGTCTGCATTGTGGTCTCTAGCTCTCCATCCCCTAGGGCCACGCAGGACTGTCCTCATGCCTGGTGCCAGCTGGGTCACCCCTGAATGTCTCCAAAGCCCCCACCACCCCCAGAATCGGTGACATGGCCCCGACCTCCCCCACACACGTGCACTGTAGCCGGGGATGGGCGCTCAGCTTCCTCCCGTGGTGGGGAAGGAGCTGTGCTGCTGGCACTGGGGGTCCCTGTGCTCCAGCTCGGGACGGAGGGTGGCAGTGGCGCCTGGGCACCCTGCAGCCATCAAGGCTCCCTGCAAGGCACCGGCCTCACTCAGCCCAAGGAGTGCAAGCCCAAAAGCCGTTCCCTGTCTCAGATGCTTCCTGTCCCTCCCAGCGCCACCGCCGCCTCCCAGCCCACATGGCTGGGTGACACAATGCTCAGCGTGACCTGCACCAGGCAATAAGCATCCAACAAAACCATCTTCCCCCAGCAAGCCCCCTCTTGCAGAGCCCCTCCAAAATGCAGGGACCCCCCCTGGATGCCCCACTGCTGCACCATACCTGGCCATCTCCACCAGACACCGTGGTCCCCTGTCGAAAGCACGTGTCCCTGGCGCAGGGGGCCACGGAAGGCTCCAGGCTGCTACCGTAGAGGCTGAGGGGGACATCCATGTGCCACCACCCTCATGGCCACTGTTCACTGCCGAGGCCGCAACGGAGAGACTGCTTTTAGTACGGCGAGAAGCGACGGCTGAATTCCCCTTCCCCTGGCTGGGACGTCCGTGGTGGTGTCACACAGCCGTGTTGGGACAGCCCCGGCACCGCGGCCGTTCGGGGGCACGCTGCAGTGCACAGAAAGGAAATTTGCAGCCCAGCCCCGTCAGAGCAAGAGCACGGGGATTTTCGGCGGGGTTTCTCTCTCTGCCCCTGCCTCTCGTTCTCTCTTCTCGTTTTCTGGAAATGAAACAAACTCGGGCTCCGGCTTTTTGTGTCGCTTTGGTGGGGGTGTCGGCCCTTCTCCTTCACTCCCCTGTGGCTGCAGAGGGGATTTTTGGCTCTGGATGGCTCCATCTCACACGGCTGCTCCCTCTCCTGCCGACCCCACGGGATGGGATTGGGCACTGGGGACCCCCGTGGTGCTGCGTGCTGCATCCCGGCAATGGGCAGCAGCTTCGGGCTCTGCGGGAGCTCTCTGTGCATCCGTTTCTTCTCTGCAATGACTGAGAGAGGATTTTTCTGGGACAGTTCTGAACCAGCCATCCCCGTGGAGTGACGCTCAATTGATGTTGTTAAATTTAGCCCTGTCTGTGTCTCGCCAGGAGCTGCGTTGGTGCAGGGATGCCTGAGCTGAGAGCTGGGGAACAGGGAGGAAGGGCAGTGTCGGGCCCTGAGAGCAGCCGTTGTGGGGTGGAGGGGATGTGTGGCTGAATCCAACCGCCTCTGGAGGTCTGGGGGTTACTTCAGCCTCCCATTTTGGCGTCTGAGATGATGAGTTGGGCACCAAAACCTGCACAGCTCGGTGAATGTAAACCCACCTTCGGGCTGACCCAGCAACAGCATCCTGCAAAGCAATTGCTCTGAGCTTTATTTAATCAACCAGGGTAATTAGGTGACTTAGGAAGGACTGCGTGCCTGGAGGCTGCTCTGCTTCTCCCAGAACTGAGCTCTTTTAGCAGCATCGCTGCAAAGGCAGCGGCTGTGGGAGCATCCTCTGGCTGTGGGCCCCCCTAAATGCATGTCCCCCCTTAAATGCACGTTCCCTATAAATGCATGTCTCTGCCTAAATGCACATCCCGCTTCAGCTCCACAGGTGCCTTTTGGGAGCTCAGCCATCATGCTCCACCATCTGAGCCATCCAGAGCTGCCTCCCACATGGCAAATGGGAGAGGAGAGCTGCCCCGCTGCCCCACTTACCACAGGGAGGAGAGGGGGCGGGGGGGACCCGCTTTGGAACCTGCTCCACGTCAGCATTTCTGCTCTGGGGCTGTGCTGAGGGAGCTCAGAGCTGGGTACATGGGCTCCCACAGCTGTGGGTGGGATGCTCAGAGTGTGGGGCTGCAACCCTTTTTTGGGGCCTGGGGCAGCAACTGCACCAGGAGGGTCAAGTGTTTCCCCCATAACCCAGAGCTTTGGTGCTAAAGGAAGGACTTTTGCCCGCAAAGGCAGAGGAAGTCGGAATCCTCCACAGCATCCTCTGCTCTGGCCGAGGGATGGAGATCCGCCGTGGTGTGCAGCACCGTGAGTCAGCATGACACGGCTCCAGGCAGGCATGGATACTGCTTTGGTTACATGCCAGCCAGCAGTGTGTGCCTGCAAGCCCACGTGGCGAGGCTGTGCCCTGGGCACAGAGGAGGAGGGATGGGTGTCACAGCCCGCAGGTCCCTCGTTGTCACTGTGCCCTCTGCCCACGTGAGTGCTGGGAAGGGCGCGCCCCGTGGGCGGCCGCTGCTGCGGAGCTGCTCTGCATTCCCGAGAAGCCACCGTGAGTCACTTGCACGCACACACACACACATAGAGACACACGCAAAAAGTCCCAGGAGAGATTAGACACCGTGCACTGTGTTCTGAGTCATTTCTACCCGCCCCGGCCCTGAGATGTGTGTAGTTCGGAGAAACAACCGGCGCTTTCTGCCTGCACGTGGGTCCTTGGCACACCCCAAGCTGCATTCTCCCGATGCCAGAAGCCAGCCCCGGCTTCCCCATCCCATCTGTACTGCAGGACACTGCCCCGGAACAGCTTCTGGGGACGTTTGGGGTGGGTGGATGTGCCCAACACTGCACCCCGGGCAGGACATGATGCCGATGCCATTCTCCAGCATCACCCATCCCTGTGCAGGCAATGCTGACACTCTGCAGTGGCACTGTGCAGCTCTACAGAGCCCTCGGTATTGCTGAGCAGCGGTGGGGCCGCTCCTTTGCTCTCTCCCCACATGGGCCAGGTGGTTCCTAGCAACTCCCTGTCTTGTGCCCCTGCATTACTCATGGCAAATAGCAGTGCTGTTTGCTCTCAGACAAACCCTCCCGGGGTTTATGTGTCTGCAGATCACATAAACCATTTGGCAGCAGCAGAGCCCCAGGTGCCCTTCAATCTCATTTCTGGATCCTCTCTTGATATTACAGATCATATTCCTTCTGCACCCTCTTATCAGACCCCTTATCCTGCCCACTCTTTCACCTCTGAGACAGGAATCTGGGGCTGCCTCCCGGTTGCTGGAAATGGTGAAACCCAGCAATCCATCAGCACCTGCCTGTGCCAAGAATGTAACTTCTGTCAGTGCCTGGGCTGCTGCCACTGCAGCCCCCTCTGTGATCTCAGCGCCCAGAGCGTCCCTTCCCATCCCTGACCCCAGCCTGCACTCTGCCCCCTCACCGTAGCTCTATCTGCTCGGTGACATTGTTCCTTTCCAGCCTTTCCGGGAGCACACAGTCCTGCAGCTCCAGGAGATTCCCAGGCGGGGACGACTGGAAAGGAGTCACGTCCATGCAGTGGGGAGCGGTGCCAGCAGCACGGCTGTCTGCCCTCTGCCCATCTCTCCCAGACCTGGGGGAGGTCCTTTCTCTCCCAGCACGGGGTGATATCCCTTGTAATTCCTTGTGCTGAGCAGTGGGACAGCTCTCCTGTGTGAGCAGGGACCCCACGTTGTCTTACTCCAAGTTGTGGGTACATGAGCAGGAGTGAGCGGTGACCGGGGTGACGGAAGGGTGAGAAGAGTTTGTCATGGAAAGCCACAGCCCTGCTCAAGGACACAGCCGTGGGGCCAGCTGCAAAGCACCCACCTGTGACGCACTGCTTGCTTGGTCCCAAAATGTTGTCTGGGGATGGTTTTTCCCCTTGGAGTTGCCATAAGGAGCAGGTGGGATGAGAGGGGATGTCCCCATTGAGGAATGGCCCTGTACTGAGGATGAGGATGAGGGGGTGCCCCCAGACCTGTGGGGAATGAAATGGGGCTGGGGTAGTGGAGGTCCCAGCAATGGCAGCAGGGATGTGTTCCCCCATCCTCACCCGCTTGGACTGGCCCTACCCAGGGTACAGCCCCCAGCTCCCACCCCATCCCCAGGCACTTCCTGACCTCATGCCAAGCATTCCTATCCAAGACCCCAAGATACCCACCCCTCCATCACCTCCATCTGCAAGCCCCAAACACCAGCCTGATCTCAGAGCCATCCCACAGATGCTTCTGCAGTGCTGGGGCTGCCTTCGCTTTCCTCTTACCCTGCAGTGATTTATGGGGTGCTTCCCACCTCTCTTATCCCACAGCTGCCACGATGGCACAGAGCGCTGTTCCTCATCTTCCAGCTTTTCTGTGGGATTCTGGGAGCAGAGCAGAGGGAGAGGAGCTGCTGGGAGGGGTCTCCCGGGGGTCTCCCCATCATTTTCCCCTTACGTGGCTCAAGGTGAGGTTACAGGGCCAAATCGTTGCCCAGGGGACAGAGAGACACCCATGTTGCTGCATGCAAGTGAGCATTCCTCACCTGCTGTCTGCAGGGCACGGGGCCGCTGCTGCTTCTCAGCAACAAGTCACCCAGAGCTGATATCCTAATGGCAAACCTTAAATTGCCCTTTGGGATCTTGCCCTAAATTGCCTTTTCCTTGAGCTTTGGGGGTTCACAGGTCCGGGAGGCAGCTGCCAGTTCCTTGGGCTGCCAGACCCACACTGACCCACGGGGCACACAGAGCCCACAGCCCCAAACCCACTCTTCTCTCTGCCCCGTGTGGTGAGAAAGAAGGTGAAACCAGGCAGAGACCGCACCTAAATCTCCCTTCCTCTGCAACCCTCCCTTTCCTCACCTCGTTGCCGGCTGCGGGCCAGGACATGGAGCCAGCTGGGTCCTGAGGCCGAGCTCCGCGCTGTGTTTGCCCTCCCTTTCCCTTTGTTTTTTCCTCTCCTCCTGTCATTGCCACCCTGGAGGAAGAGAGGGAGAGGCTGTGCTCACACGCTCCGTTAACCCGCGCTGTGATTCTCCCCCTGATGCCTTTGGGAACGGCTCCAGCACGCTGACGGAGCGCTGCGGGTGCCGCCTCGGGATCACCTTCTCCTGCAGATTCCAGCTGTTGGATGAGCATTTCACCACTCGGCTCTCCGCACCCCACGATGCTGCTGGGAGCCCTGCGCTGCCTCGTGCTCCTCTCCCTGCTCAGGGAGGGCATCAGTGAGGTCAGGAGGTACTACATTGGGGCCGTGGAGACCGCCTGGGACTACGTGCACAGCGAGCTGCTCTCCACACTGCAGGCACCTCTGGGGTAAAACTCTTTCTGTTGCCATGCTGGCCTACATGGTGCTGGGTCTGGGTGGGTATACATGGGGCAGGTAGGAAACCCCGAGGTGCCATCCCTTTATCCCACCTGGGATGGGATAAAGCTGCAGGGAGAACATAGAGCCGCCCTGCTTTGCTTTAACACCTTGTGCTTGTGATGTGTGGGGAGCTGGGAGTTGCCTTTCCAGCTGAACTTTCTCCCTCCCCTTCTCTGTATCTCAGCTGCTCTGGGGAGATAGAAGCAGAAGTGGAACTCCATTCCCCTCTGCTCTGGGAGCGGTGTTCCCACGCTGAAGCTCACAGCATGAAGGCTCTGTGCTGTGCCTGTCCCCAGCTTCTAGCTCTTAATCTCTGCCTGAACTGCATTGCTGGGGCTGAGGCTTTCCCCTTTAGGGAATGAATAGAATTTCGAGTGTTTGGGCATGAAAAGGTGTTGGTATGCAGAGAGAGGAGGGAGGAAGGTATGGTGGCTTTGCCTAAGTGCTTTGCAGTGGGCTGTTGCGTTGCTTGGGCATTGAGATGGTGGTATTTGGAGACAGAAAGCTGCGTGTCCTCTCACTGGATGGGCTCTTTGAACCTGGGGTGGGGAATAGTGCTGAGAGATGCACCACTGTGAGTCCATCTGCACCCCTTGGAGGTGCTGTGGGGGCTCAAGCTGGTGTCTGCTCTGTTTGCTTGTGTGATACTGATGGGATGAGTGCTTGGAGCTGATGGGAAGCCACAGAGGTGGGTGGTAGGGGGCTCTGCCCCACGCTGCTCCACCAACACCCCTGTACAGCCAGAAGCCGCTCCCAGGCATGAGTCTTTCCCCACCAATGAGAGATGGAGACGGACACAGGAAAATACCCCAGGTGCAGAGAAAGGGCACACGGAGGTGAGCCATGTGCCTCTGAGCTGTGCCCCGCATATCTCCTACTCCACTGCTTCTCCCTCATGGGATCAGCACTTCATAGCATCCCTAGGAGAGCACTTCCAGGAGGACATCTGCTGCTGCTGTGACCCACCGGGCTGAGCTGCTTTCACCTTCCCAATGAGTTTCATTTCTCCTCTTCCTCCCAAGCACAAGCGGGGTGGCCCCGGGGGTCTCAGCTCTGGCTCTGCGCTGACGGCCACGTAGCACCGACCTGTCTGAGAGCTCCGGCAGCACGGGGTGTTGCCTTTGTCTGTCTCCTGGCTCCCAGAGATAGTGCTGCTAACAATGCCGCTCGGCCGAGCCAGGAACCTCTCTGCTCCTCGGCAGCCCCGGGGTAGGAAGTCGGCAGGGACTGGAGCACAGGGCGCTGCCAAAGCACTCCAGCCACACGTCCCTGTGCTGAGACTGGCCCCTTCGCTCCCTGCAATGGTCCTGTCACCCTGGCTGGGATCCCGTGCTGGGCCCTGGAGCTTCAGATCTCAGAGAGAGCTCCATGCTGGGCTTTCTGCAAGATATAGATTGAGGATCCAGCCCCAGGGTGGGCAAGGAAGGGTCTCCCGACAGCAGTGTGGGGGCGAGTGCATTGAGCTGTCAGTTTCTGAGTCATTCTGGCTCCTTCCTCTTCCCCTCGAGGAATAGTCAGGCAGGGAACTGCTGCCTGGGCTCAGACCTTGCTGTTTCTTTAGTGGGAAGAGAACACCACCTGGTCTTTGCTCCAAACAAAGCGGGGCTGGAGGCAGTTTGTCCGCTTACTGGAAATGGGCTCAGTGCTGGGGCTGGGGCTGATAAGCAGCCTCTGAAATCCCTGGAGAGAGGAGCGGCTTTGTTATACTGATCAACGTGCTGGACTCCTTCTGGAAAATGAATTTGCTAAGCTGCTTACAGACCGAAAGTGGCCAGTAGAGATAAGTGGGTTGTGAAGTACACTCAGGCATCCTTCATCCTCCTGCTCCAAGGAGTGTTTTCTCAGGGTCTGGCTTGAAGTGCCACTTTGAGCAGAAAAGAAGGACATGTGGGGACGTTGCCCTGCAGTTTTTCTGGAGGGAGCTGAGGAGGAAGGCCAAGGTGATGTGTGATGTGGCACGCATACAGGCAACTGGGGATGTACAGGGCACAGGGGGCTGTGGGGCAGATCAGCCCCGTATGGCACCGTGCCATGCACCACCGTGTCTTCTTCCCCTGTGATGAATGCCACGACATTAATCACTGCCACGTCGGCATCCGTGAGCTGAGAAAATCCTTTCCAAACACACCTGTGGTTGTCAGCAAACAGAAAGGATGCGACAGTGAGCAATCCCAGGCGAGAAAGGGGGGGAGAGGATGGCTGCAGCTGGTCCGTACACTCAGCTTTTCCTTCTTCCTGCAGTGCATCAGGGCCCCAGGAACCACAGCCCACTATGCCTGGTGCCCTCCCATGGTACAGGAAGGCGGTGTTTGTGGAGTACCTCGATGCATCCTTCACACAGCCCAAGCCCAAGCCGGCATGGATGGGTAAGAAACCCCTACGGTGTGGTGAGCCTAGCGGCCAGACTCATGGTGGATGCTGGTGAAGGTCATCAGCTGCTCATCCAACAACAGGACCTCAGGGCCCATGGGTGGTTTTGCCAGCCTTGATGCTTGATCCCATTGTTTTTTCCCTCCAGGTCTCCTGGGTCCTACCATCCGTGCAGAAGTCTATGACACAGTGGTCATCACCTTTAAGAACCTGGCATCCCGTCCCTACAACCTGCATGCTGTTGGGGTGTCCTACTGGAAGGCATCAGAGGGTGAGTGGGGCGATAGTCACGTGCTGCACCTCCTGCTCTATGCCTGCCTCCCAGGAGGGGATATGTCCCTCCCTAGCATGGAACTAGATGATCACTGAAGTCCCTTCCAACCCAAGCTGTTCTATGATTCTATGACCCAGCTGCCCACCTACTCCTAGAGAACAGTCTGGCAGAGTTGGCTTAGCTTGGGGAACAGCGAGACCATGCTCAGCCCAGAGCAGGCCTGTATTGATTAGAGAGGTAGTGTGTTGGTTAAACCTAAGATTGGATGCTTAGGACCAGTAGAACCATGCATCCTCCAGCACTGGGGCAGGTGGAGATGTATGCCCCAACAAGCACGGCTCTGCTCACGGCCCTGACACTGGCCATTGCCTGCAGCACTTGAGTTAACTGAGGGCTTGAGGTGGGGAAGAAGCACTTCTGTAGGCTCTCTGTGTTGGGGATGATGCTTTGGAGAAATCAGACTGCTCTTCTGGCTGCAGGTGCAGGGTATGAGGATGACACCAGCCAGCCAGAGCAGGAGGGTGACAGGGTGGATCCAGGGAAGACGCACACCTACATCTGGGAAATCCAGCAGAACCAAGGCCCCACGGACGGTGACTCCCAGTGCCTGACCCACTCCTACTCCTCCAACGTCAACAGTGTGAAGGACACCAACTCCGGTCTGATCGGAGCCCTGCTTGTGTGCCGGCCTGGTAAGGGCAGCACGGGATGGGGATGGGCCACGTACAATCCTGAACTGAGAGGCACAAAAACCAAAGATGCCTTCCAGAGGCTGTGAGGCAGTGGGTCAGTGAGCTGTGGTCAGCAGCAGCACTTTGGGGGTTCAACCCTTTCCCCAAAGAGTCCCTTACTGATGTGGTAGGTAAACACCCTCGGATTTCCTTGCTGGAGAGAACCTGGTAACTTCTTGCCCTTGTGAGATTTCAGATTACAGATGAAATCTTGCCCTGCAGCTGAACCTCATTTATTCATAAGGTGATTTTCTGTGGAAGCATAAATGTTTGTCTTTCCTTCAGATCTTCACCAAGCTATGATCATTTATTGCCGGCCAAGGCGCTTTGCCAAACAGGATTTAGTTGGAAGACCTAAAGGGAAGTTTTATCAGCAAGGGGAGAGGCAGAACACCTGGGGCGCTGCCTCAGCCACACTACCTGTCCTTGTCCTCTTTCTTTTGATGAACACGGAGATGACATCTCGACTGTTAACACTCTTTAGGGAGTCAAAAAGTGAACTTGGTGTGGGGTTGGCCCTCTGTGGCTGAGCAGTCTCCCATAGGTAGTTGTCCAGACCCCTCTGTAGTCACCAGAGAAGAATGAAGCACCTGTGGGGTGCGAGTCAGCTCCCATGTGCTGTCTGCAGCCCAATGACTCGCCACGAGCAATTCCTCCACTGACGGAGCGATGTCTAGACAAGCAGTGCAGACAATGGGGATGATGAAGGGGATGGATGAAATGGGCTCTTCCAGGTGACTAAGTGATGTGAGATCCAGCGAGGGGAAGGCAAGGCAGAGTGACCTTTCAGAGCTTGCTGGGGGAAGCTGCTGCACAGCCACAGGGCTTGGGGGACCGCCTGGTCTTGATTTAACAGTTCTTGGAGGGCAGAAAGCGACTTCATGTGGGAGATGGGCATGGTACTTGTTGACTTGTAAAGAGACCCATCCCATGTACCGTTGCAGGGACCCTGGTGAGAGATGGGGCGCAGAACATGCAGCAAGACCTCGTGATGCTCTTTGCGGTGTTTGATGAAGGTAACTAAGCTAAGTGAGCTGAGCACATTGGTGTCACCTGCATTCAGCCTGCTCTGGGGTGTATGCTTTGGCCATGATGTAGGTGCAGCCATTTGACTCCTCCACTGAGCTTCTACATCTCCTTCCTCCATGCCCCACATTTGCACCCACCACTTATTCCCTTCATGTGGGCTGAAGGAGTAATGCCCTGTTGTGTGCAGTGCTCACCGTCACGCTCATGCAAAACCATGGCCAGGCCTGCTATGAACTTCCATCAAGCACTACAACCCCCTGGACTTTGGCTTTCAGACTGTCTCACCATGGTGGGAAGGTTGAATTTTTCTTTGAAATACTCTCAAGCAAGAGCTGACTACATCCTCCTCTCTCCACAGGGAAAAGCTGGTACTCAGAACCCAACTCTGCAGCCCACAACAGGACAGAGCTGCACACCGTCAATGGTTACATCAACAGTTCACTGCCTGGTGAGCACTGCTGTGCTGGGGACAAAGGGGGAAGGTGGCACAATTCTCTCCAGGAGAATCCTTTTACAAGTCATCTTTTCTCCCATTTCCTAAGCACGCTGAGCTCTTTGAATCTCTCCAAAGAAGGAATTTTCTCCAGCCTTCAAACAATCCTAGTTACCACTCTCAGCCCTTTCTGGGGTATTTAAACTCCTGCTGAAGACATGCTGGAGCCTTGTCCCAGATGTCCTGTTGGACCATCACCATTGCCAGTGCTGTGATCAGACAAATATACCCCCTTTCCCAGCTCCATGCTTCTCAGAATCAGGCTCTGCATCCTTGACACAAAGAGCATGTGGTTAGGGCTAGAGTTAGGGACACAGAGACGACTCCTGGGTTCTGTCCTTCCCCCTGGCAGGTCTCACGCTGTGCCAGAAGAAGCAGGTCCATTGGCATGTGATTGCCTTGGGCACTGGGCCAGAAGTCCACTCCATCTTCTTCGAAGGCCACACATTCCTGGTGAGGGGCCACCGTCTCAGCAGCCTAGAGATCTCCCCTGCCACGTATCTCACGGCCCAGACCATGCCAGGAACAGCTGGCTCATTTCGGATATTCTGCCAAATGCCATCCCATCAGCAAGGTAACCTCAGGGCTCAGGGGAAAAGAAGTTCAGGGGACTGGCTGAGCTCTGTGCAGTGCTGTATCTCCAAGGCCATTCCTGTTCAGCCATGTTCTATTGAGGTGCAACCTGGTCCCTGACCAGGACAGCATGGGCTGAACAAGTGATGGTACATCTGATGGAGATGGCAGCAGAGAGGCCACCTCCCAGCAGGGCCTGGGACTTACCTATGTAGATAAGTCAACACGACCCTTCCTACCCAGCTGGCATGGAGGCTGTTGTGAAGGTGGAAGAGTGCCCAGACGAGCTCCAACAGAAGATGGGGCAGCCCTCAGATGAGCCAGAGTACATGGATGAACCTGAAGAAGAAGACGAGGAAGGTTATCATGTCATCCAGGTGCGCTCTTTTGCCAAGAAGGACCCTGTGAAGTGGACCCACTACATCGCAGCTGAGGAGATGGACTGGGACTATGCTCCTGTGAAGCCACCATCTCTGGATAGGTGAGAGAGAGCTCCTGTGGCCATGGGGCTGCTCCTCAGGGAGGCAACCCTGCCAGCTCTTCCCCTTCTCCCCAGAAGTTTGTTTTCCTTCCCTGTGCATGGGCCCATGTGCAGCCTAGCTGAGGCTTGCTCCATAGAGGAAGCACTGGACACTCCTCTGAGGCACTGGGGTGTCCTGTATGAGAGTATCTAGGTAGAACAAGATAGGACAAGAGGCAATGGCCTTACGTTGTGCCTAGGAAGGTTTAGGTTGGATATTAGGAAAAATTTCTTCTCAGAAAGAAGAAGAGGTGATGGGGTTCCTGCAGTGCCAATGAGGATCACTTGCAATGCAAATGTTATTCCCCAGCGTGTGTGTAGAGATTGGGATGGGTGTCCCACTCCATGCACCAGCATGGCCCTGGGCAGCTGGTCCTTGGAAGGTGGAAGTCTTGCTGTGGTTCTGGCAGCATCCTGCATGTGGACATTTGCTCTTTCTTGCCTGCAGAAACACCAGCAGACTGTTCCTGGAGGCTGGCCCACAGCGGATTGGTTCAACATACAAGAAAGTGGTGTTTGTGGAGTACGAGGATGCAACCTTCAAGAAGCGCAAGGTGTCATCCCAGCTAGGCCAGGGAATTCTGGGGCCTGTCCTAAAGGGTGAGGTTGGAGATCAGTTTAAGGTAAGAGAAATTACTTTGCATGCAGAGATTGGAAAGGGTGTTCTTCCTCCTAACAGCTCTTATTTGCTACTGGGAGCTTTCCAGGAGCTTTGCATTGCTGCTCCCTGCCCCAGAGTTCCCTGTATGTTTGTGGGCATGGAGGTGAAGGTAACACCTTTGGCAAAGCCCTGATAGAGTTATTTAGGGAAGCAAATGAAGGGCTTCACTCAGGGAAGTGGGGAGTGCTTTGAGGCTGTTGCCTGCTGTGCACGCTGTGCCCTGGTCCTCTGGGGCCTCCTGTATTGACAGAGCCCTTCTGTCTCATATGGAAAGTTAGACTAAAGTTAGTAACCTGCCTTTTATAAACCTGACATTTTCATGCCCTCCCAAAATGTGCAACAAGTGGGTACCTCCTGGAAAGATGGGCAGAGCAGATTGGTAGAGAAGCAGTCATTTCTTCAATCCTGCCTCCTGCTTTGTGGTCCTGCACAGGCTCTTTTTAGGTGCTGGCAGATACCACTCCCAGTGCACCGGGGTTCAGAACTTCACCGCTACACAGGGCTCACAGCATCCAGACAGAGCTCAACATCCCCAGTGGCTGTCTTTGTTTCAGATCGTGTTCAGGAACCTAGCCAGCCGACCATACAACATCTACCCTCACGGTCTCACCAGTGTAAACCCATACCACGCCATGAAGCCCTCACAAGGTAAGGCTGCAGGCAGGCCATGGGAATTCAAGACATCAGTTGGCCAGTGCCATTTTCCTGGGCCAGGAGAGCTTTCTGCAGCCCGTGTTAGGACAAGCTGCCCAGCTAACCCATCCATCCAAGTGCTTGAGACTCCCAGACTCAGTTCATACCTTTGTCTTCAACCTCCCCTGGACAGCCCAGAGACCAGACAAACTGTACAGTTTCCGAGAGTCTCAAGGGCTTTCAAAGTCAGGCACATGGCTCTCCATCCTCACTCGACCCAGGGTTGGTCCTGGGTTGGCCATGGGTTTGAGAAGTTTTCTATGCGACTTGTAAAACCTTTCTGAGCTCTTTTATGAAGTGGGATGATGCCTGGAGGAGCAGCCCAGAGCTAACAGATCTGCCCTCGGCTGTGTGTTGGCAGACAAGGACGTGAAGGACATTCCCATTGCCCCTGGCCAGTCCTTCACCTACAGGTGGAGCATCACAACAGAAGATGGGCCAACACAGGCGGATCCTCGCTGCCTCACCCGCTTCTACTACAGCTCCATCAACCCAGTGCGAGACACAGCCTCGGGACTGATTGGGCCCCTCCTGATCTGCTTCAAGAAATCCATGGACCAGAGAGGAAATCAGGTGGGTCCTCCTTCCAGCTGTGGCAGAGAGAGCATCCCATTCCCTTAGCAAGGTGCTGCTTTGTCACTTTAACAGGCTGAAATAACACTGGGGAGAGAAATACTTGGGTAAAACCAAATGTGACCATCCTGTTGTCTTCAGCCCTAACATCAGTTCCAACCCTCTGCCATCCTCACTCCTTCCTTCTTTCCAATCCCGGATCCTACCTTAGTGAAAAGCAGTGAACTGCTCCCCATGCATCCAGACCAAGGGGACGATCTGGATAGACCACAATCTGGGGCTGATCTGGATGGACCAGCAGCATCCCCTTCCCTCTCTGCTCCCAGATAATGTCGGACGACACGAGGCTGGTGCTGTTTTCTGTCTTTGATGAGAACCGCAGTTGGTACCTGGAGGAGAACATCAGGCGGTTCTGCACCGATGCAGCCCACGTGGATAAGCAGGACCCCCAGTTTTATGCCTCCAATGTGATGCACAGTGAGTGCAAAGCAGGGAGACCCCAGTTGCTCCCCGCCCCAGGGAAAGGGCAGCTGCAAGGCAGCCCCAGGTCTTGACGAACCTCTCACCCCATGCTCTCTTCCAGCTATTAACGGCTTTGTCTTTGACAACCTGCAACTGCAGCTCTGTCTGCACGAAGTCGTGTACTGGTACGTGCTGAGCGTTGGGGCCCAGACAGATTTCCTCTCAGTCTTCTTCTCTGGAAACACATTCAAACGCAACATGGTGTTTGAGGACATGCTCACCCTTTTCCCATTTTCTGGAGAAACCGTCTTCATGAGTGTGGAAAAGCCAGGTGAGTAACATGGCTCATTCCATGAACCATCCCAGCAGGGTGGAGGGAGCACTTCCAGCCAGGGCCCTGCTGAGTGCTGGGACCTGACCACGTTTTGGCAGCTCTGAAAGCAGAGGGATGTACAGCTGCTGGAGCAGCAAAGTGAAAGGCAGTGATCACATTCCTCTGGTGCTGCTGGCGGCATCTTATTTACCTACACCGCTTTGCAAGAACAGGTGCTCCGGCTGCAGAGAAGTCCAAGGAAGGATTTGGGAGCTTGATTACTTTGGGGTTTGATAATTTCCCCCTGCTCAGCATTTCTTTTCCCCTTGGCGTTTGCAAAGCGGTGCCGTTAACCGTTCCCTTACCACTGGCGGAAGCAGGCTTTGCCGTGCGGCCGCACGCGGCTCACGAGAGCTGCGCCAATCTAAGTCACAGCCAAACGCTGCAGCCTTCCGGGCTCTGCCGATCTGAGGAAGGCCAGCAGCAGATGACAGCTCTCTCCAGCGTCAGAGCTGCGTTACTGCACACTGCTCGGCGGGGATGTGAGCAAAGCTCAGCCTTCTCATTGCTTTCTCCTTGAGTGGGCGAGACGTGACGACTGTCTGAGGGCAAAGTGTATCTGCAGGCAGCATCGTGTCTTCGGGGGCGGATTACGGTGATGGCTGTGCTGTGATCATCCTGGGACTGCTGTGGGTTCTCAGTGCATCACTTCTCATCAGGCCTGGTGGCAGAAAGCACCAGCCCCGCTGATGGTGCTTGTTCATTTCTGATGTCACCTGCAGTCCTGATGGCTCTAAGATCCCCTGGGGACTGTGAGATCACTAGCATGACCTAGAAGAGGCCTGAAAATGTGGATCACGCTGTTAAGGGATGGGTTGTGGTGGGTTGATGGTTGGACTAGATGACCGTAGTGGTGTTTTCCAACCTTTATGATTCTATCTAATAATCTATCTGATTCTCCTCTGATTCCCCACCGTGGGGATTGACGGTGTCCTCTTGTCTTCCCCTGAGACAGGCATTTGGACACTGGGGTGCATGAATCCTGATTTCAGAGACCGAGGGATGCACGCCAAGTTCACGGTCACTCAGTGCCAGCTTGAGGGAAGTCCTGATGAGGAAGAGTATGAGGATTATGTAGAGGACGCCTTTGAGCTCCAACCCAGGGGCTTCTCTAAGAGAAAGAGCAAGCGCAGGCCATGTGTGAGGGAGCAGCCCAACAATGTCACCTCTTCCAAAAATGAGACAAGGAAGCCAGCATTGTGCTTGACCGAACCCAGCCATGGGACCCTTCCACACAATGGCACAAATTCTGGACCCTCTTCCAATGACACGTTGGCATTCCCAGGGAGCCCACATCCAGATGATATTTCCACCTCCTCTCTGCCAGAGACACACTATGACGTAGTGTCATACGAGTCCTTCCTGGCAGATGAAGAAGAACTGTCAAAAACCATCCAACAGGACCAAGGTGCTGGGGCTCTCCCACCTGAAAAACACATCAGTGGAGAGGTCCATGGCACTGTGAGCTCAAGAGAAGGTCTGAACCAAAGTAAGCCAGCTCCAGAAGATGCGATGGAGGAAAATAAGGTGACAAATGTCTTAGAGGTACAGGAGCCAGTAAAAGCAGCAGTGGTCCGGACTGGCAGTACATTACAGATGCTGGAAACAGAGACTCAAAAACCAACGGCTCGCACAAATGATCTGTTGAACTCAACTGTGTTTGCTGCTGGCAAAGGCCCTCTTCAAGGCACCAGGAGCTCATTTCAACAGGATGACCTGGAGCGCAGTCCGGCACTTCAAGTCACACCTTCAGAGGATGCTGATGTAACACCCTTACATCTCCCTGAGTCAAGGGAGGCAAGCAATAACACAGGACCGACGTTAGGCAGCGACCCTAACTCCTCCTTCACACCAGACAGCCCCTCGGGACCCTCAGCCAGGACAGAGGACATCAGGGCTTCTCAGAGCCACAGTGCAGAAAGCAATCGCTCCTCCAATGAGTTAGATGCCAGACTGAATAAAAGACCTCACAAAGTGGTTTCACAAGGTTTTAATGAATCTTTGGGAGGGGAAAATGTTTCTTTCTCAGGCCTACAAGCTGTACAAGAACAAATCCTTACAGACATGAAGAACTCCTTGCCTGCAAACAGCAGCATGGAAGAAGCCAAAGGGCTTGCCAAAGGCACCTTTGCACACAGCAATGACCTTGAGCCTTCCAGATACTTAACAACAGAAGAAAGGGATGAGTTAATCCTGGAGGCAGTGTTTCAGGATGCTACAGCCACTAAGGAGTTGCCAGAGACAGATAGCCTTGTCCTTCCTGAATCAAACCTCATGGCCAATGACACAAGGCAGTTCCCAAATGCACTGAGCATGGGTGTCCCTGGCTGGAGACGCCGACAAGCCAGGTCCCTGCAGAGCAGAGACTTGGAGCATGGTCTGGGCCTTCCCAGCCCCACTTCTGGCAGCAGGGAGTCCCTTTCTGTGGATAATGGAGCAGAGCAGGAGTGGCGAAGCAGCTTGCTCCCCACACAGGCAGCACCAGAGAGCCAGGCAATGATGGCAGGCAGCAGCTCAGCACTGCAAGATGGTAGCAATGCTACAGATGTGGCTTCAAACTGGGACCCAGTCTCACCAGGGGCAGCAGGGCATGCTGCGGGCTTGCAGAGCCCAGCTTTGGCTGCCATGCAGCCAGGTGGACGGGCTGCCTGGGGGGCTCTGTGGGGCAAGCAGGCACAGGGGAGAAGCCAGTTGGAGGAGGAGACTAATGCTGTGGAGCAGTCAGATCAGGAGAGGACCTGGTTCAGTCCCCAGCATCTGGAAGCCAACACCACAAAGGACTCTGTGTCTGAGAGCACCTCTGGGCAAAACCCTGATGAAATGCCTATAAAAGTGGCTCCTAAGGAGAATACTTCCCTGCCTCTGAGCAGCCCTGCATTCAATCATAGCACTATTGAGAAACCAGACAAACACGTGCAGGCCAGTTTGGATGGACAGCAGGTGCTTGGCAGGAAAGATGTCCCTGGAGCAACTGGGAAAGTGGAAGGGCCTGAGGAGGATGGGGAAAGCAGCAGCACGGTGGGGAAGAGGAGCCATGCAACAGAACATGGGGACAGCCTGAACAACAACACCCGCTCCAGCCTCTTGATGTCAGAATCTAACATCACGGATTACGATGACTATAGTGAAACAGAGCAGGATTTTGACATTTATGGGGAAAATGAGCATGACCCACGCTCCTTCCAGGGGCAGATACGACAATATTTCATTGCAGCAATGGAGGTGATATGGGAATATGGGAACCAGAGACCCCAGCACTTCCTAAAAGCCACGTAAGTGTTGCTGCCTCTCATGTGTTCCCCTAGCACTGCATGGCATGGCTCCATATTTGGAGTTCCAAATATGGAACCTTGGTTCCTTGACCAAATATGGAACTTTGGTTCCTTGAACATTGGGGGTGTTCAAGGAACGACTGGATGTTGTGTTGAGGGACATGGTTTAGTGGGAGCTATTGGTGATAGGTGCACAGTTGGACTGGATGATCTTGTAGGTCTTTTCCAACCTTGGTGGTTCTCTGATTCTATGATTCTATATGTAGTCAGCAGCTTGGGACTGCCAGGAGCTCAGGCCTGTGACTACATGACCCAGTCAGGCAGCCTAGGGGAAGGATGCTCGCAGCACTGCATCCCCAATAAGGAGTTTGATACCTCCAGAGTCCCTGAGCATCCTTGCAAATGGCTCAGGGATGTGCTAGGCTCTGTTGGTATAGAGCAGATCTGCTCCCCTCACTGCCAGATTGCTCAGCATAGCTGCATGTGGCTGTGCCCTGGGGACAGCGTCACCTTAACTGTTTAACTCCAATCACTCCTGCAGGGACCCCAGGAGCGGCAGGAGGAAACCCTTCCGGCAGTACCGCAAGGTGATTTTCCGAGAGTACTTGGATGATTCCTTCACTCAGCCGGTGATGCGGGGAGAGCTGGACGAACACTTGGGCATCCTCGGGCCGTACATCAGGGCAGAAGTTGAAGATACCATCATGGTGAGTTCTTCCTATAAACTCTGATCTCTCCCCTTGGTTGGCTCTGCTCACTGAGCAGTGGGATCCTTTAGGGTAAAGGGATTGTAAAAAGGGTAATGAGAGTTTGCTTCCCCTCCCATCCGGTGCAGGTCAAGTTCAAGAACCTGGCCTCGCGGCCCTTCTCCTTCCACTCCTCACTGCAAGGCTACGAGGAGCTGCACGGAGGTGAAGCGGTGCAGCCCGGTGAGCTGCGGGAATACTCCTGGAAGGTGCTGCCCCAGATGGCACCCACCATGCAGGAGTTCGACTGCAAGGCCTGGGCTTACCTCTCCAACGTGGACCTGGTGGGTGGAGAACTGTGGACAGCATGTCTGGGCTCTGTCTGTGGGGTCAAGGCTTTTCCTATGGTGCTGTGCTTAGAGCAGCTGCTGGCTGTGTAGATTCTCAGCTGACAGTGATGAACTTACGCTGCTGCTCCCCTCCCTTTTGCTCTCCTTCCTTTACCCTCCCCTCCCCTCCCTTCCCTCCCCTCCCCTCCCCTTCCATCTCCTCCCCTCCCCTTTCATCTCCTCCCCTCCCCTCCCTTCCCATTTCCTCCCCTCCCCTCCTCTTAGTTGTGCCTTTTCTGTGAAACTGGTAGGAATTTGCATTCTGGTGCCCCATTCAACAATCTAGTTGAATTTCATCCCTGGGTTCCAATGCAAGTGGAGCAAAGTTGGACACTTGCATTGGACACTTGGGATACCGCTTCCCTTGAACGTGTTGTGAAAAATGGCACTGCTCATGCCATATCCTGTGTATGGGTTAGAAACCAGGTTAGGGATGTGGACAGGACCATCACTTTCATATAATCATAGAAGCATAGAATCATAGAATGGCTGGGGTTGAAAGACACCTCAAGGATCATCAAGTTCCACCCTCTCTGCCTCAGGCAGGGTTGCGAACCACTAGATCAAGTAGTAGGTCAGAGTGCCCAGGGTGGTCAGCAGCATCACATCCCACTCCAACACAGGCTTGTCTTGCAGGAGAAGGACTTGCACTCGGGCCTCATTGGGCCGCTGATCATCTGCCGCCGTGGGGTGCTGAACTCCGCTTTCAAGCGGCAGCTGGCTGTGCGGGAGTTCTCTCTGCTCTTCACCATCTTTGATGAGACCAGGAGCTGGTACTTCCCAGAGAACATGAGGAGGAACTGCCGCCCACCATGCCGCATCCAGATGGATAACCCTGACTTTAGGAGAAACCATTCCTTTCACGGTGAGGACCTGGCCCTTACCCTTTCCATCCCACAACACGTTGGGGTGGGAATGCTCAAGGGGTCCAGGCCACTCCTGACCGCTGCCTTCCCCAGCCATCAACGGCTACGTGGGGGACACTCTGCCTGGACTGGTGATGGCTCAGCAGCAGCGGATCCGCTGGCATCTCCTGAACATGGGCAGCACTGAAGATATCCATTCTGTCCACTTTCATGGGCAGATGTTCAGCGTCAGGACGAGCCAGGAGTATCGCATGGGAGTCTACAACCTTTATCCTGGTAAGATGCAGCATGGGTACCGTGCACACCCTGGCTGCATGGCTTCATGTCTGCGCCTGCTAAGATGTGCTCGGGGACAGCAAGGATGGGGAATGGGTCTGAAAGAGTCAGGCTCTGCACAACATTTGGCACCATTGCATTGTGCTATGGCTGGTTAGTCCCCTCTGCTCTGCTCTCCATTCCTGGCCAGGTGTCTTTGGGACGGTGGAGATGCAGCCCTCGTATGCTGGGATCTGGCGGGTGGAGTGCAAAGTGGGGGAGCACCTGCAGGCTGGGATGAGTGCCCTCTTCCTCGTGTACAACCAGGGTGAGTGACCCCTTTGTGCCCAGAGCAGCACGCTTTGAGCTCCCTGTCCCCACGGGTTGTCCAAGTGGCATCCCCTGGGTTCTCATTCAATTCATATTCTGACTTCAGCCCTTGGCAACCACAACACATCCCTGGCAGAGGTGTGTTTGGGGTGATGGTTGGAGACCACCAGTGCTTTATTCAGCTGCAAATATTTTCTCCCAGAGCACGTGCCAAGAGGTAAACTGAGGCACGGAGAGCAGTGCTGCCCGATGGCAGGTCGCTCTGATGGAAGCATCCCTGAGAGCAACTGCCAAGTGCACAGGAAACCTCTGGCTCCACTTCCTCCAGAACAACACGTTTCTCCCTCTCTGTAAATAATGCAGGGGGAAACAGTTAGAGAGGCTGGTGCTTTATCACACTGTGACAGCCCCTCTCCTCTTCCTAAAGGAGCAGTAAATGTCAGCCAGAAAACATTTCCATAACTTAAAAATCTGCTTGAGATTTCAAAATGCGTGTTTTTTTTTTCCCCAGAAGCATTTGCCATGCAGCAGTGATGCCAAGATGTGACAAATTGCTAATAATAAGAGCTATTATAAGAGGCAAACAGCCCTGTGCTCAGCAGAGCAGAAGAGAGACAGGAGTGTCAGGCAGGTTTCCCTTTAGCAACGTGATATTTGTTTTTAAAAGATGCTGCCTAGCAACAAAAAGGCCCAAGGGTGAGACACAGGTGTAAGGAAGAGCCACTTGTCAGCATTGCTGGGAGACAGAGACATGGGGACAGGAGGTCATGGGCTCAGGGATGGGAGAGCAGAACTAGCATGGCCAGAGACTGATGATGGGACCTTTGCTGTGTCCTCTATCAACCAGCCATCCCCAATTTTCTCCTTGTTTGCCTGCAGACTGCCAGAACGCCCTGGGCATGGCCTCGGGCTACATTGCAGACTCCCAGATCACGGCATCAGGACAAGAAGGTGAGTTTGGGGTGGTTGTTGGGGCTGGGTCTGATTCAGCACACACAGCACAAGCGAGTTCAAAGCTGGACTTGAGCAAGTCCCCTCCATCCATGCCCACGTCAGGGTCCCACCTGGGACCTGAAGGTGCCTCCCCATTGCACCAGGGCCATGTCATCCTGCTTGAAGCCGCTGACCCCTCAGGAGATGGGTGATGCTCAGGGCTCATCCTGCAGGTGGGCAGCTCACCACTTTGTGCTCCTCATCCCTGTGCACTCTCCTTTGCAGGGCCGTGGGCCCCTAAGCTGGCCAGGCTGCACAACTCTGGCTCCATCAATGCGTGGAGCACTGGTGAAGGCAACCCCTGGATCCAGGTGAGAGGGGTCCTGTGGCCATGGGTACTGCTGGGGACAATGCCAGGGCACACACTGGTGCGCCCCGCAGAAGGACCCACACACAACCATTAGAGATTGACCCCTGCATTTCATTCCCAGGTGGACCTTTTACACCTCAAGATCATTCATGGCATAAAGACCCAAGGAGCTCGACAAAGGCTCTCCAGTCTCTACGTCTCTCAGTTTGTTGTCTTCTACAGCCTTGATGGGCAAAGGTGGAAGAAATACAAGGGCAACACCACCAGCACACAGATGGTGAGGAGGATCAGTACCAGGACTGATGTAAAAAAACAAACAAACACAACAACTTGGTGAATATATAGAAAGTTCATCTGCACAGACCCTGAGTTTCTCCCTCTCCCTTTCTCAGTGGTTTGCCCTGATTTGCCCCATTCACATTTCTTTGGTCTGAGTCACACTTCAAAATATTCCCTGAGCTGTTGTTCTCTTTTAAGGATGGTGATAAGATACAGAAGCGCCAGACTGAAATGATCTTGTCCATGCTAATCCTTGTCCTGTCTGGCTCTTTCCACCGACCAACAGTTCCTTTTTAACCCCTTCCTTGCAGCTGTTTTTTGCAAACGTGGATGCAACCACAGTGAAAGAAAATCGCTTCAACCCTCCGATCGTAGCCCGTTACATCCGCATCAACCCCACTCACTACAGCATCCGCACCACGCTGCGCATGGAGCTCATTGGCTGCGATCTGAACAGTAAGTCCCACCTGGGACACCTAATAGTGGAGCTGGGGGCTGATCCAGCAGGGTGCTGAGTGCTCAGATTTGGGATTCCCCGTGTTTCAGGTCCCCTCAGGTGGGAAGGAGTTGGCAGGAGACGGTGTTGGGGGAGCCAAGCTGTAAAATAGCTTTGTGGCTTTAGAGACAGCAGTAGCAAAAGGAGGGCAGTGGGGCCCTCACCACTGAAGCACAGGAAACTTTGGGCGGCGCTGAGCTGATAGCTGGGGAGGTGCTGCCTCAGCTTGAGGAGCAGGAAACAAGCAGAGAGCTGTCCTATTGGCTTTTTACTCTGGGACCCTTTATTTAGCTTCGCACAGAGCAAGGCAGATCCTTACAGGCAGCAGCTCTGCTGGCACCCCACAGCAGGCAGATGCACGTGCACACCAGTTCATGCGTGTCCAGTGTGTCTCCAGTCACCCTTCCCCTTGAAACGAGTTTGTCCTGGCAGACAGACAAATACTCCAGATTCCTCCTAGATAAAATCTCCAGGGATAAAAGAAGGTGGGAGGAGTGGCAGGTGCCATTTGTCACTGCCCAGCCAGAGCCACGCTGCAAAGGCACTGAGCAGCGCAGCGATGGTGCTGCAAAGCACAGGAGATGCTGTGAGCAGGAAAGTGCACGGAGGGCAGAGGGAGGAGTGTACAGCCAGGAGGCATCTCCATGATGGGTGTCTGTTATCCCTTCTGACAAGTTGCTTCTCTCTTTCAGGCTGCTCCATGCCCCTAGGAATGGAGAGCAAAGGGATCCCTGACCAGCGCATCTCTGCGTCATCCTACAGCTCCAACATCTTCTCCAGCTGGTCACCCTCCCAGGCCCGCCTGAACCTGCAGGGAAGGACCAATGCATGGAGACCAGAGGTAGCCCAGCAGGGAGACCCGAGGCAGGCAGCTGGGGCATGAAACAGTCAGGCTGGGTGCTCGCTCCTCTCCTGGCCAGGGTTCCTTTAGTAGTGGTTCAGCCACACATACCAGATGTAGACAGCAGCTCTAGCCCTGATGGGGTGGGTGAAGCCCAGGGTGGCATGCAGGGTCAGCTTGGCTTCAGCTGCTGGGTGTTTTTTTCTCACTGCTGCTGGTGGTGATGCTGAAAGGTAAAGGCAACGCGTCTTTCCTCAGAGCAACAGCCCCGGTGAGTGGTTGCAAGTGGACTTTGAAGCAACTAAGAAGGTGACTGCAATCATAACCCAAGGTGCCAAGGCTGTCTTCACTCACATGTTTGTGAAGGAGTTTGCTGTCTCCAGCAGCCAGGATGGTGTCCACTGGAGCCCAGTCCTGCATGACGGCAAGGAGAAGGTAGGCAGAACTGCAGCAGCTCTGGGGCAGCAAACACGCCCACAGCAGTTCTGTAACAGCAGCTAACCAAGCTGCGCTTTCTTCCACTCTTTAGTTCCTGAGTTCCCAAGAGGCTCTTGTCTGTGTTGGTTGTGCCCGCAAGCCATGGGCTCTCTGCATCAGAGCTCATCAAAGCAGCCAGCACCCCACAGACTCCTCTCTCCTTTCCAGATTTTCAGGGCAAACAGAGATTACACCACCACAGTGCTGAACAGCCTGGAGCCGCCGCTCTTTGCCCGCTATGTGAGGATACACCCCCGCCACTGGCACAACCACATCGCCCTGCGGATAGAGTTCCTCGGCTGTGACACCCAGCAGGAGTACTGATGGGCAGTGCTGGCCCATGGACCCACGTCCAGCTGGACACTGAACTCTCACGGGGGCTGGAGCTGGCCCCGTGTGTCCAGGAGGTGCTGGTGGCATCAGCAGAGGTTTCTCTGCTCCCAGTGCTGTGCTAATGGCTCCTGCTGACAGGGCGGACTGTTTGTCATCACTCTCTTCCTGCTCCTCATCTACCCCATGCCGTATAGTCAGACGTAACGCTGAAGAATTAAACAGTAATTTTCCAGTATCTCTGCACTTTCTCCTCTTCTCCAACCTTGGAGTCCCCAGGGGCTCAATCAGCATTACCAGCAGCCGGTAATTAAATAATGAGCCCCAGCGATCCTCAGCTTTGTTTTCCACAAGCACAGCCCTGGAGGAGGCGGTGGCAAAGATAAGGGCTGGGGGCAGAGGCCCTGCTCCCCTCCCCAGGGCATATTTCACAACCAGTGGGGATCCGGATGCCTCGCCTGGAGGCAGTGCTTGCACAACCCGACTCAGCACTGGGCATCGGCCCTCAGTTCCCTTAATCTTCTTCCTATGCTGTGCTGACATGGCTAGATGCCACCCTGGGGCTTTTTGGGGCTGGCTGCAGCAATGTTCTCCTTGTTTCTGAGTGCAAGAGCTCTGTTGATGCACTGGAGGCTTTGGTTGGACATTGTCCATGCCAGTATGCCCAGCACTGGGGAACACAGGAAGGTCCTGTCCAGGTGGAGTCAGCTGGAAAGCTGGTCTCACACCCCTCTTCCCACACTTGTAAGGAGTGAAGCTGACAGCACTGCTCTGTCCCGCACTGAATCCATTCCTGGAGGCCGCAGCAGGGCCTTTGCCTGCTTCTCGTCCTCTCTGCAGCTTTGTTTCAGGAGGAGATGCCCACAAAGCCTGCCTGAGCCCCAGTAGGACTCAGCTCCTCGCAGCATCACAAGACAGGTACTGGATACCACAGCGGCAGTGCTCCTCTCCACAGGGCTCTGTGGGCTGCAGCCCCCTTTCCATGCTCCACAGCCCCATGGATAATTCTCCCCCTCATCTCCCGTCCCAGCAGTGCTCACAATGGCACCGCTAGGGGGGAGTTCATGAGTTTTCTGTTGGTGCGAACCTTCTGGAATGATACTACCTCAGAAAGGTCCAGAGCATTGTGGGGCAGGTGGTGGCCATGGCTTCATGGGTGCCTACCTCTCCGCAGTGGCAGCAGCGTCGAGCCCGTCCTCCCCCTGTGCTGTGAGTGCTGACAGCCAGGCTGTCCCCAAACCCACACCCAGCGGAGATCAGAAACTGATGTTTTGATGGAAGTGGTGCTGAAAACCCCTCACATCCTCCTCACGCATTGCTGTACAAGGAGCCTTTGCTGTGGCCCTGGCAGTGATTACATTACAGCCCCAGATAGGAGGTGCAATTACCCTTTGGCTTAATTGCATTCTGACAGTAATCAGGCACATATGGGAGCAGACGCTGCCTGGTGTGAGCAGGCCTGGAGGGAGGAGCTGGGACCATAAGCTTCTCAACAGGGAGCATCCCCACCAGGGAACCCGGTGAAAGGTCTTCCCTCCAGCACAGCAGGGCAGAACCTGCCGCCTCAGGCCCTTCTCAAGGCAGTACCCTTCTAGCCACAGCTACCTCAGTAGGCCAGGCTGGACCTGACCAGCTGAAGCTTAAATGCCCTCCCAGAAGCCGGCTCAGATGCAGGACTGGTGTTCTGTATGATGGGAATGTGGTCCCTGGCCCCACCAGTGGGTGCTCAGCCTCCCACCTTCAGCAACAAGCTGCTCCGCACAGATGTCCGGTGACATAGGATTAGATCAGAAGAAACACTGCCCACGCCAGGGCCCCCTCTGGATGACTTTTCAAAGAGGAAACAGCTGAAGCCTCTGTGGGCAACCAAGCAGCCTTTGCCAGGCAGCCTTCAGGATGTTCTCCAGCCTCCCAGCACACAGTGAGAGAGCTGGGATGGGGCTGCAGGGAGCTGTGTCGGAGCCTGCCAAGCTCCGGCATCCATTACTGGAAGTGTGTCTTGACATTTATCTTGTGGGGAATGGAGACCAGATGCCATTTCCTCCTGGCGTGACACAGCTCTCAGCTGCACTGTAGCTTTCCCCAACCCACAGATGTTTTTGTGCAGAGGAAGGGCTGGAGCAGTGCAAAGTGCTCTGCCCTGTCCCATGTGTTCTGCAGATGCCTCCTGGCCAGCTGAGCAGGGCTCGGGGGAGGGCAGTCCCAGCAGAGCCCTCCACCCTGCTGGGCACATCTGTGGGTGCTGCATGCCATCAGGGCACTTCTCTAGGCCCTCAGCCTAGTTCATTACTTTCTCATAGTGCTCTGATTTTACAGGCCTCCTCCCAGGGAGCCCTGCAGACAAAAACCAAGCCCCAGAGCCTGACTAAAAGTCACTGCTCAGCTGCATGAGGTCATGATCCTGCGAGCTGCCTTCTTCCTGATCGCCATGCTGACTGCCTTATTCTGCCAACACGCCTTCAAGCGCAAGACCACCTCCCAGCTGGGTGGGGTGATGCAGAGGAAGAGGCTGGAAGAGCACCAGGGGAGATACTTGGATGACACGTGGAAGGTCCCTCTTCATGCACAGGAGGGGAAATGCTCCAGCCAGGTGATCCTGCGTAAGTACACGGCAGCGCTTCGTGCAGCACCTCTGCACAGCAGCATGGGGGAAGAAGGCCCTGACCCTGCTTCAAAATATGCTCAAATCCAGGAAAAAATGCATTGGTATCACTGGTGTTTCTCTGCCCCCTTCCTCACAAAGACGCGTCTCTTCTCAGGCGTCCGTCGGTCCTGGCTGGTGGACTACCTGGGTGACGTGTGGTCTCACTTCTCTGAGAACTTCCCCATCGCCGTGCTGTACATCTTCCCCACCACTGTGCTGATCCTGCTCCTCCTCTGCTGCCTCACGTACGTGTGCACGTCGCACACCCCCTGGTGCTCCCGTTCTCAAGGAGCTGCGTTTGCTGGGTCGCAGCTCCGCAGTGCCCGCTGTCCCAGCACAAGGCAGCAGGGAGGAGGTGCTCCTTGGGCTCTTTGTGTTTTTTAGGGTAAGAATGGAGTGAGGTGACCTGGGGAACTCCGAGAGAAGCAGCGTGGCTACGCTGAAAGAAATTCTGGTGCCTTGACGGAGCACAGCTCAAAGAAGCCTCCAAAACTCCAGGAACCCCAAAGCGGTGTGGAAGGGCCAGGAGCAGAACCACCTTTCTCTCCCTTTCAGATGATTTTCAAGATTCTCCCAGATGGGATTTCCCACCCCCAAATGAAGTTCAGGCTTCACCTGAGGCTCTGCTGTCTGAGTTATAGCCAGAACACGAGAGGTTCACTGGGGTTCATAGTGAGTTCTGTGGTGAGGGGTGGTAGGGAGGTTGGTGGTGCAGCTAGGATGGCAGCAGTAGCGTTTGATGCTTTGTTAGGGGTCATCATTTTAGCACAGAATCACAGAATTGTAGGGGCTGGATCTCTAGAGATCATCGAGTCCAACCCCCCTGCAAAGCAGGTTCCCTACAGCAGGCTGCACAGGTCGGCATCCAGGCGGGTCTTGAATATCTCCAGGGAAGGAGACTCCACAACCCCCCTGGGCAGCCTGTTCCAGTGCTCCGTCACACTTAACCTGAAGAAGTTCCTTTGCATATTGGTGCAGAGCTTCCTATGCTCAAGTTTATGGCCATTTCCCCTTGTCCTTTCCCCACAGACGGCTGAAAAGAGGTTGGCCATGTCTCTTTGACTCCCACGCTTAAGATATTAATAAGATCCCCTCTCAGCCTTCTTTTCTCAAGGCTGGACAGACCCAGTTCCCTCAGCCTTTCCTCACAGGGGAGATGCTCCAGGCCCCGTTATCGTCTTTGTGGCCCTCTGCTGGACTCTCTTCAGGAGATCCCTGTCTTTTTTGTACCTGGGAGCCCACAACTGGATACAGTACTCCAGATGAGGCCTGACCAGGGCAGAGGGGGAGGATCACTTGCCTTGACCTGCTGGCCGCGCTCCTTTTAATGCACCCCAGGACCCCATTGGCCCTCTTGGCCACCAGGGCACACAAACCGCATTTCATGTATTTGGTAGGAGGAGCTGGGGGAAGGTGTAATTGTTGAGTAGTACGCGAGGCAAAGGCAGAAAACAGCCAAAGAGGGACGGCGCTGCACTGACCGTGGCTTTTGGGTTACCTCCAGTTTGGTAAGCCCCTGGATAACGAGTCATTCGGGGCAGAACACACGGCCCCGCGCCTCCCGGGGTCGCCAAGCAGGGCAGAGCAGCAAGCCCAACCCCGACGGCCGCCCACGCGCCTCCGGCGACCCGGCCCCCCTCCCGGCCTGCCGCCGCGGCCCTGCCCGGCCCCGTGGCTCCGCCCGGCGCAGCGCCGCCAACCCGTCCTCCTCCCGCCTCGCGCCGGGCGGAGCGTGCGGCACCCGCGGCGCTGCTGGAGCCGGGCTGGTGCGGCGGGGCCGGGGCCGGGGCCGGGCCGCTCTGCTGGAGCCAACGGAACCGGCTGCGGCTTCTGGCGACGCGCTGGGCCGGGGGGATGACGCTCAAATCGGGCCGCGGCGGCGGCGGGGGAAGCGGCAGCATGAGGACGGCGCTGTCCGATCTCTACCTGGAGCACCTGCTGCAGAACCGGGCCAAGCCCGAGGTGAGCCCCGAGCGCCCGGGGAACCCGCCGAGGCCCCGCGTCCCTCGGCCGTCCCGAGGCCGCGGCGGGCCCTGCCTGCCCGGGAGCCGGCTCAGCGGGGCTGGGGGCGGGGAGGGAGCTCAGCATCCTGCCCGTGTGCTTGTTTTGCTGCGAAGTTGTAGCTGGTCTGAGCTGGAAACGGGAGCGGGAGGGGGTCCGGGGGTGCAGCAGAAACACGGGGCCGGACAGCACGGGGTCATTTCCCGTTGCTGGCGTTTGGGGTGAAGGGAGAAGGGCAGAGCAACAGCCCGTGGCTGAGCCGTGCTGTCCGCCTGGGGACGGGGTTTCGTGCTGCCTCTGAAAGCAGACAAGAGATTCCCACCGAGCGGTGCTGCTTTCGGCCCATCCAGGACATCCAAAGGAGGTTTGTCCGGTCTGGCCCGTGCTGGTGGTTTGTTTGTGTGCTTTTTATGGCTCAACGCTGGCAGAGTGCTGCAAAAAATAAATAGAAGCAGCATTTGGAGCAAGCGCTGCTGAGAGGAGCTCTCCATCCATCCCTGAGCGTGCCTGGAGCAGGGATAAATCAATCCCCCAAGCAGTGCAGTGTGTGGAGAGCATAGGAGCTGGCCTGCAGCTGCCCACTGCCACGATGCCCTCATTCCAGTTGGGATAAAGAGGAAGGTGACCAGCTGAGGTTTGCATGGGAGCTGTTAGGAGGTGCTCCGTAGGGCTGGCACCCAGCTGGGTTGCGTGTCGGGTTGCGTGTGCTTACTCCTGCAGCGTGCTGGCCACGCAGGGTGGCAGGGACGTGGCAGCAGTTCTCAGGGCTCTGGGTCAGGCTGGCTGCTTCCCAGCTCAAATCACACAGACGTTCCTCTTCCTGCTGCTCCTGACGCAGCAGGGATCCCAAACCCTCGTGAGTGAAGGCAGAGTCATGGCTAGAAAACAAGCAGAAGTGCAGGAGGCTGCAGCCCTCTTCCCTTCAGCCCCGCCACGTGCCTGCCTGGCTTTTCTTTATCTATTAATGGCAAATAGAGATTTGCCAGGGAGATGTGGGCTTTGCTCCCAGCGGTGCTGCTGGCTTGCAGGGTGACCTTGGGCATGCCACCTAATCTGCTGTGACTCAGTTCTCCAGCTGTAAAATGGGCAGTGGGTCTGTTGTTTGGGAGGAGGGCCCTTCTCAGGGCTGCGGGTGCAGAGGGGACAGCGTGTGACCCCGTGGCAGCATCACACGGCATCAAACCCGTGCCATTTCCAGCTGTGGTCCCTCTTCTGACATGACCGTGGCATGAAAATAGCGGTTGGGAGCTGAGCAAAACTCCTCCTGGGTTTGACCAAAATAAATGATGGGGGTGTAGGGCTGGCTTCGGCTCTTTAATCATGAATGCAGTTTGTGCTGTTCCAGGCTGTGTGGCTGCAGGGAAAATGCCGCTTGGAAGCTGGGGAATGGAGTGGCTGTGCTTCTCCTCAAGGCCCCATCCATTTACTGACTGTCCCTCGGAGGTGGTGGGTTTCACTAACACATCTGGAGGGCTGCGTCGGCCTTCCATGGTAGGAGAGCTGTGTCTCAGTAAAACTGATGGGGCTGCTTGGGAACGCGGCCCTTCTCTATCACGGCACTCAGTGAGCTGCAGTGAGGGCAGCGTCTTCTGCCCCCCACAGCTGCCTTGTGTTCTTCCTGCTCCTCTGATCCCCATCCCCTGCGACCTGTTGACATAGCTGTGCCTTTTCCCAGTTTCAGCAGTGTAATTTTGTTTGATTTAAGTGTTTGTTTGTTTGGTTTTTCTTTTTAAAATGGACCGTTTTACTGGAAGAGGTCTTGAGTGAGGTCTGCTCCAGGCTGACCTGAGTGAGCAGCAACCTCAGACCAGAATGAATTACTGCTAAATGTCCACATGCCCACTGCTCCCCGCATCTTTTAATTTGCTAGTTTGCTTTTGTTTGTTGCTGTGGTTTTTTTTAGGCACTCCAGTGCACGCATTTGTTGTGCAGTGGTAAAGCTCTCAGGTAGGAGGAGAGGCTGCTGAGCCAGCACCAAGCAGAGCAGATCCAGGTAGAGCTATTCCAGGGCAGGGACATGCCCAAGGCTCATGTCCTGGCCTTGCCTGCACACCCACAGTGATTATGACGAGAGAAGGGTGATGGTGCTGGAGGGAGCTGGCATTTTACTGCTTGCTGTAGCTGGAGCTGCTCTGCCCTCCTGCCTCTCTCTGCGCTGCTGTGCTTTGAGGGCCCAACCAGCAAAGCCAGCAGCACCTGACCTTTCTCCATGTGCTCTCCACGTGCTCTTCTGAGACCACTTGATACCGAAATTCCCTGGTGAGGACAGAAAGGAGAGCCCACGAGCCAAGCCTCCAAGTGTGCCCTTTGCACCAGGGTGCTGCTTCCCTAAAGTGCTGCTTCACTCTCCTCTAAATGAGGGTTAATATTTGATTTCCAGCCTTCTGACCCAAGTCATTCTATGATTCCCCCAGCAGTGTACGGCCCAGCCCGGCAGCAAGAACAGCCCGAGAAGGTGACACTGACCCTGCCCAGGGTTCTCACCAAGGGTTGCTTCCCTCTCACCGCATTCTTTGCTGGCACACGTGGCCCCAAGGGTTGGTGTTCTCCCACCACCCTTGTGCCTCTTGCAGAAGAGGAAAATGGTGGGCTGTGCCTTCATGCACCTTCGTGCCCTGGCTGAGCCCAGGGCTGTGTGGAGCTGGCATTAGCTGCGGTGCTGGCTCCTGGCAGCATGCACAGATGCTTCCTGTGGGGCAGTGAGTAAGTAGCAGTGGCTGGCCTGTGTCCAGCACTGCTGCAAAGCCTCCAGAGGTCACAGGCTGAGCTGGCCGCGAGCGTGACAGCTTCTGGGAGAGTTCATGGAAGGCAACACGGGCAGACAGCTTGTGTGCACTGAGCATCTCCCACCTCCTGTACCCTTCTGGTCAGTGCTGGGACTGTCATGTGCCACCGTGACCCCACCTATGAGCCAGGCATGCCTCCATCCCTGCCCAGCAGCCACTCGGTGCAGTCACTTTGGGGATGGAGGGGCTGTGCCCAGGGTCCCTGGAGTACCCTTCTGGGTCAGAGCTGCCATTGAGTGACCGGGGGCTGTCTGTGGTGACAAAGCTTGCTCTCCAGGGCAACCAGGGTGACATCGGTGCTGTGTCAGCGTCGAGGGCTGGGTGTTTTCTCCAGCTCTCAGCAAAATGCAAAGGTCAGGGCTGGAAGGCTCAGCAGGGACGGGAACTCCCAGCCGTGGAGCAGACTCTGCCATGTCCTGGGTCAGCGGGCTTTGCTGAGCCTGGGGTTTGAGGCTGGGGATTGTGTGGTGTAATGCTTTCCCAAGGCACGAAGGAGATAAGTGCGATCTGTGCTGACTCAGATCACCTCAGAGGCACTTTGGCCTCGAGCAGGGCTGGAGGAGTTTGTTCACTTCCTCCTCCTCTTCCTCGCACCCACTCACCAAGAGCAGAGAGCTGAGGGCACCAGCACGACTGGATCCTGCCTGCTAGCAGCTCACCTCGCTGGGGCTGGCAAGATGTGAGCTCTTTTGCCCTGTGAGCCACTGGCACTGCTCTGGGCTGTGATTCAGCCTCCTCCTGCTCTGAGGTTAAGCCATTGGCAGCCAGAGATACTGTGTGATATGGTGCCTTTTTGCCCTGAGGAGGAGGCAGTTGGGCTCTGTCAGAAGTAGCTTAGAAGTATAAAAGTATGTCACGCATCCTTACTGGCGCTGCACAGCACACACAGCTCCCTCTTTGCTTGTCCCTTTCTGCCAACGCTTGTCCTGGTACAGCCACAGGCCCTGTCACTCCTGGCCCATGGGGACTTGGCTCTGCACCGTGCTGGTTGCCCATTGACCTAGATGAAGAAAAGCAGAGATTGCAAACTGAGCAAGAGCGGAGCCTGATCCCAGCGCTGTCCCTGTTCCTTGGGGATGAGTCCCATACTGCTCTGTTGGCTCTGAAGCTGTCCCGGGCTGTATGCTCTGCAATGAGCTGGTGTTGGGCTGAGTGCTGCTGTGACATACAGCAGTGTTTGGGACCTGCTGCTGCAGAAGATGACCAGCTGTGGACTCCTGACTTCTGGTACCTATAGCTTTCTCAGACTTTTCTTGCCTCCTATATTTCCCAAGCTGGAAAACTACTGATCAAGCCCACATACACGTCTTCAAGGGTGAAGCTTTTGTGCTCTTTGTCTGTCCTTGCTCTCACTGTCCACTCCTCCAGCACATGGGTCTCTACTCTCCCTGCCGTGCCCGGAATGCTAACGGTGCCAAGTGGCTCAGCCCCAGGCAGGTGGAGCCCCTAAACCCCACTCTCTGTTTTGCCCTGACAGGCCATTACTCAGGCCCCGAATGCTATGACTGAGGATATTTACACCAATGGCTCTGCCACCCTGGGCAGCCCTTCCCACAGCAACGGCCGTGAGGTGCGGAAGATCCGCCTGGTCCAGTTTGAGAAGGTGACAGAGGAGCCCATGGTGAGAACTGGCAAGATCCCCAAGGCTGGTGGCACCGAGGGGGGCGGAGGGCAGGTAGAGCTGTGCCAATGGGTTGGCCTTGGGGGAGGCAGGAGATTGCTGGAGAATCGGCCATGGGAAGAGGGTGCTGGATGCTGCCTGGGATCTGGAGTGAGCACTGCCAGCGGGTGATGCCGTGTGCCAAGAGGAGCAGTCATGGATTTTCCTGTCTTCCAGGGAATCACGCTGAAGCTCAATGACAAGCAGAGCTGTATGGTGGCCAGGATCTTCCACGGGGGCATGATACACAGACAAGGTAACAAGCCAGCTTTTCCCTGTGACATGGGCATCTGTGTCCTTTCCTCCACCAGGAATATGTCAGGAACTCGGGACTCTTCTCTCTGCATGGCTGGCATGTTAATGCACTGGAGGCTTTAGGGAGAAATGAAGGGCTGGGGGCAGGGCTCTCCCAAAAAGGAACCTGAGACCCATCTGTCTCCATCCCGTGATGGGGTGACTGTAACTGGAGAAGGACCATGCCCCAGAGACTGTGGGGGAAACTCTTCCCGTTCCTAAAGTGCACAGATGGGACAGGCTTGCTGTGGATTGGCTCTGCAAGCCAAACCAAAGGGCCAAAAGAAATTAATAGGTGCCATTTTGTGATTTTGGTTCTTGCCAAGGGAGCATTGAATGAGATGTTCTGTGCTTAGAAGAAGAAGCCCATTTTCCAGCTTTGGGTCCAAATGGGAAGTCTCAGCTTACCCCTGCCAAAATAACCCAGGAGCCGTTCCAGTAATGCTGCTGGAGCCTGATTTATAGCAGTATATCTGAGGCTGCAATCTGGCTGGATATATTAACTGAAAACACACAAAGTCAAGAATGCCTTGTGTTCAAGGGCCCTGAAAGGAGACTGTCGTTTGGCTTCAGGTGAACCTTGGGGTTGGGTTTGAATAACTCTGGAACAGGTGATTTGACCAGTGTAGATAACCTGATGACCTTCAGAGTGGACAAAGTGTGTGTGTGTGGGGTGGCGGGTGCAGAATTCATTCCCCTTGTGCCTCAGTGGTAGGTGATGTGTGCAGCTCCACAAGTGCTGCTCAAGCTAGCATCATGGTGCCTGGGTTACAGCTTGCCCTGCGTGTCAGGAGTGAGTGGCTTTTGTCCAGTCCTGCATTTTCATGTTTCTCCCATTGCTGGCAGGCTCCCTTCACGTGGGTGATGAGATCATAGAAATCAATGGGCAGAGTGTGAGCAACCACTCGGTTGACCAGCTGCAGAAGATGCTGGTAGGTACTTGTGTTTGGCAGGACTGTTCCCGAGGAATGACCTCTTTGCCTGCAGACATGCATGTTGGCTGAGCATCAACTCCCACCTATACACCAGAGCCAACATCACTGCTTGTGGTGGGAGCTGGGGCTGCCATCCTGGGGTGCTGTACTATGGCCAAGTGCTCAACCCCTCCACACAGCATCTTGTCTTTGCCTCCCGAGAAGGACAGTTGTCTCTGGAGTCCCCACTGAGTCTCCAGATTTGCTCATCCTCATAGAACATGTAGGATTTGTGAAGAAGGAGCAAGGGCCCAGCACAAAGAGAAAGCTGGAGGGAGACATTTCCATCATGCTGGCCGAATGGGCCTGTCCTGTCAAGCTCCTTGCTGGGGCTGCTGGGCTGGAGATGGTTCATTCTGGTGATGCTTGGCAGTGCCTTGCTCTGTGCACAGGCTGCTGCTGTTGGGCTGCATCCAGGTCTACCTCCTCCAACTCTTCTTTCTCCCCTTCCTTTGTTCACTAGAAAGAAACCCAGGGGATGGTCTCAATAAAAGTCATTCCCAACCAGCAAAGCCGCCTCCCTGCTCTCCAGGTAAGTGCAGCTTCCAGACCCGTGGCTGTGGGACCGGGTGGGACCAGAGCAAACCATGGGGATTGGTGCTGGTCTGGCTGTCCTGTTCCCTTCCCTGAGCTGCTGAAGGAGAAAGGGGCCTGGCCTGTGCAAATGAGCGGATGTATAAATCAGATGTGTGTGTAGAAGCATGCGCCAGAGGTATATGTGTGCAGTGTTTGGTAATGCAGAAGCAGCTGTGTGTGTGCATCGGGAAGCACAAGAGCCTCCTATCCCCTGTGAGCACTGCCATGACAGAGCCGTGCAGCTGCTTCTCTGCTATGGGGTGATGGCAGAGCCTCCAGTTGCAGCACAGGGCATGTGCCCACATCGTCACTGATGCTTAATGCCTCAGCTGCGGGGCAAGTGATGTAGCTCTGTCTGCTGCCAGCATGTTGGTAGGAACTGTTAGCAGTGAGCAGGTGGGAGGAAGGAAGTGGTGTGATAGAGGAAGAGAGGTTCTGCTGCCACTGCATGGGAAGGGGTGACACACTGTGGCAGGGGGTGACTTGTTCTGGTAGGTGCACTTGGCTGGTTTTGTCTTTGGGGCTCTGCTTTGGCTGAAGTGCTCAGTATAGCAGGGAGAGCTGGGATGCCCAGGATGTCGGCTGTACTGACCCGCTCCAGGTGCAGGAGCAGAGCCCAGCACGGCCCCTCCACTGACGACAGGCAGGAGTGGGAGAGGAGCTCGGGGGAGAGGTGAGAGCAGGGCCCCCAGCACGTCGATGGTGCATGGATATGCTAAAGGAGCCTGTGCCTTCCTCCCTCCATCCACCAGTAGCCCCCTACCCAGAGGAGCTGAAGCCTCTGGTTGTGGTAGCAAGTAAAAACTGCCTTCATTCCCTCTTAGCCCTTGCTGTCCTTGTTCCAGCTCAGCCAACCTTGCACGTGTTTGTGTATTAAGTGCTGGCCTTATCTGCCTTCCCTGTTGGCCAGGCCAGCTCAGCACCTGGGGAGAAGTTACTTCTGAGAAAAAGAACGTGGCTGCTGGCTCACCTGCGCCTGCTCTGGGTTCAGAGAAGGACACGGGGACAAACCCTTGCCCAGCAACAACTGCTGTACTCCCTTTCATTGCATACAGGCTCCCAGGAACCACAGGTCACATTGTGCCTGGGTCTCTGCTCGTTGCAGTCCCCTGCTGGGAGCAGAGTAACTCCTGGTTTTGTTTCTTCTCCTCTGTTCCTATGCTCATCTTAATTTCACAGTGTGACAGGTAGGATGGAGCAGATCCCAGCACCACGATGCCCTGTGCAAACAGCACCCAGCTGGCCCCACAGCTTGGCAGCTGGCAATTTGAGGCCAGCCACAGACCTCTTGGTCTGTCTGGGAGGATCCTAATAAGAAGCACTGAGTGCTCAGGTCTCTTAGGGTCACCTCCAACTGCAGGCTTTTGACTATAAATATTAGCACTCCTCGTGCTGGATCCTGCTTGGTATTTAAACTTCGAGCCCCAGAAATGGGGTTGGCAGGTGTTTGGCAAATAGTCTGCACTGGGAGCTGACCCAGGGCGACGTCTGAAGGTAACTCTTGTTGGTGGGGTCTTTCCAAAGGAGGAGTGACCTGGCTATGTGTATCTTGGGGCATCAGGGCTGAAGGACAGGGCTCCAGGCAGGTGCCTGGGCAGTGCTTGCTGTGTGTTCCTCGTGTTTGTGTTGATGACCATCATCTTGGCACTGGAGAGCACTTTAAAAACAAGCGTCAGTCTTCAGCAGGTGGCTGGATGGATCCTGGAAGAACATTCCATTTTTGTTGTTTTCCTTGAGAGGTCTCATGGCACAGTGTGATCCATGTGCTCTGCTTTTCTGGCAGCAAAAGAGAACCACGTTCGTGTCCTGTTGGCCTTGCGCGTCTGGCAGATCACAGCAGCATTGCTGGAAGGACATACTGTGGGGAAATTGTTTTGATATGGCCCAAGGACAGCATGGTCTGTACTACCCGGGGAGGACCTGAGTGCAGATGTGTGCTGCACCTTCCTCTCAGGGAGAGGTGATACTGAAGAGCCAGGACAGTCTCAGGCAGGGATAGATGTGACACGGTGCTCTGGGCTAGCAGAAGGTCCCGTGCCATGCAGGGCTGCCCTGCTTGAGCCTGGCTGCTCACTGCAGAGCCCAGGACTGCCGAGGGGCTCCACGGACAGAGATTGAGCACCAGCTGCACGGCACACAGTCCTGCACAGATGCAGCAGTTCTTTCACCAGCTCCCATTGCTCAGCTGGTGCTGGGAGATGCAGTATGGAGCCAGGAGCTGGATACGGCCATACTGACTCCAGCCCTTTCTCTCTTTCAGATGTTCATGAGGGCGCAGTTTGACTATGATCCCAAAAAAGACAACCTAATCCCCTGCAAGGAAGCAGGGCTGAAGTTCCAGACAGGTGACGTGATTCAGATCATCAACAAGGATGACAGCAACTGGTGGCAGGGCCGTGTGGAAGGCTCTGGTACTGAGTCGGCAGGACTCATCCCTTCCCCTGAACTGCAGGAGTGGTAAGTCCCTTCGCAGGAAATCCCAGTCTGGGCATGAGATGCCACGTGCCCATCTCATGGCTTTGGTGCATGGAGGTCCTGTGTCATGCATGGCAAGCATTGGGTGTGTTCTGACAAGGTCTGAGCTGTCTCACCATGGCTGCCCTGACCCATAACAGCCCCACACAAGGATGTGGTCACTGGGTTTGGCTGGGAGCGTTGGATCTGGGGCTCAGTGACCATGTTGGGTAGTACCAGTGCCACTGCTGGGAAAGGAGGTACACCTCACCTCATCTGCTCCAGGATGGGTCTTTGCTTGCCCCAGCAGTCACCCCACTGCATGTGTGAGGGATGATCATGCTGCTCCCCAGGGCCCCCAAACACAGTGGTGTTATTCTCTCTTGGCAGGCGTGTGGCGAGTGTCACCCAGTCTAGTCAGAGCGAAGCCCAGAGCTGCAGCCCCTTCGGGAAGAAGAAGAAGTACAAAGATAAATACCTGGCCAAGCACAGCTCAAGTAAGTGTAAGCAGGGTGCTGGGCCCCCAAACCCTGCAGGCTGCTGAACACGACGCAGGCACTGGCCCTGCACAGCCAGCAGTGTCACTGTTGGGGCACGTGCCTGTCATCTGCTTGCTTAAACCCTACAAACTGCAGGCTAAGCAGTGCTTGGCCTGCTCCAGGCCAGCAAAGGCAGTGGCCTGAGGACGTGCTGGCTCCTAGCCCATCCTGCAGCTCTGACCGATGGCAAACAAGGCCGTAAATCAGGGAGATAAATAAAGCTTCCCCAGCAACAAGCTCTCTGCAACTTCCCACTGCCTCCCCACCTGGCTCCTGGGTCCTACTGTCCTGAGCAGAAATAGACTGAGAAAACATCTAACTCCTTTAGAGGCTGCTGGTCCAGCCTTTCAGCACCATACATACGCCATGTACTGGTTGCTGCTGGGGCTGGTGCTCTTTCCCAGGCCAGCTAAGCAGGGGGAAACCCACAGCCCGTCTTGATTGCTCCCTAGATTTTGCCAAAGGATCTGGCTTTGCTCCAGTATGCACAGTCCTATCTTGTGGCTGAGACAGCTCGAATTACTCATATTTCTCCTTCACTGCAGTTTTTGACCAGCTGGATGTAGTTTCGTATGAGGAGGTGGTGAGGCTGCCTGCCTTCAAGAGGAAGACACTGGTGCTCATAGGTAGGTCCTGCCCCTGTCCTCCTGCACGTGGTGGGGGCTGTAGGGAACCAGGGCTGGGATAGCCCTTCAAAAGCTGGTAAGCACTGGGGAGCATTTCTTCTACCTGCAGTGATTGCCAGGTAGGGTGATATCTGCCACGTGTCATTGTGCATGTGGTCTGGCACCTGCACTCCAGTGCTGAGGAGTTATTTCTGGAGAGTTTCTGGCTCTTAAATGTCCTTATGGTCTGTGCAGCTGCACTGAAATCAGCACTTCCACGCTGAGGGTGCAGCTTCTGGTAGAGCTCCTGGTCTAAGCAGCCCACCCTGCAGGCACCTGTGAGAGCATTAGGGCAGGGAGACCCTCCTCCAGGGCTGGAAAGCACCACGGAGGGTTGCACCTTCTCTTGGACACTCCTCAGCCCAGCTCATGTCCACCCCTCTTTCCCTGTAGGGGCCAGTGGAGTGGGTCGCAGCCACATCAAGAATGCTCTGCTCAGCAACAACCCTGAGAAGTTCATGTACCCCCCACCATGTAAGTAACCACAACCAGGTGAGGGCATGCAGCACTACCCCAGTACATTTCCTCACCTCCTCCTCTAGCCACCAGGTGGAATGGGAGGTGGGGAGATGTTCTTCCAGCACCATGAAGCCTTGATGTCACAGGGCACCAGACAAGGCCCTGCAGGGTCTCCCTGCCTCCTACCCCATGGGCTGAACTTACCCAGAGATGGCCGGGCTGCTACTGCCCACGTTGCGGACACCCTGTCCCCATCCCAGTGCAGCACCTACAGCTCTCCTCACACTGGCCACATTGCCTACTTGTCCCATTTAGGATGGAGTTCCAGTGGGATTGGTAAGCCTCATCTTGAGGTACATAGGTCTTCAGTACTCCTCTTTGCCCTAGCCCCATGCTCAGATAGGGTCCATAAAACCCCCAGGTTGGCTCCCTGACCTTCTGGAGGTCAGCCCCTGGCTGAGGGCATCGTGCATTCTTTTCTCTGCAGACACCACGCGCCCCCAGAAGAAGAATGAGGTGGATGGGAAGGACTACTACTTTGTTTCCACTGAGGAGATGACCCGGGACATCTCGGCCAATGAGTTCCTGGAGTTTGGAAGCTACCAGGGAAACATGTTTGGCACCAAGTTTGAAACAGTGCACAAGATCCACCAGCAGGACAAAGTCGCTATTTTAGACATTGAACCCCAGGTAGGAAGCAGGGGAAGTGGTGGGCAGAATGGGGACTGCTGCAGACTGGACAACCCTTGTGTGGGCTGTGACCATCCCCGCACACCTGCCCTTCCCCAAGCTGTACCGTCGCCCTTACATTGCCTTACTACCCCCAAGCTCAGGGGTCCGCAGCCCCTTCAGCCCACTGTTGCACCACAGGCACCAGTGAATCTTGGCTGGGGGAAGTAGGGACAGCCGCCCGCCAGCTTGCCACGTTCTGATGACTGCACTCTGCTCTCTCTCCAGACCCTGAAGATTGTCCGCACGGCAGAACTCTCCCCATTTATAGTCTTCATTGCCCCAACAGACAAGGCAGAGGAGGTGGGTTGGCACAGTGGTGGCTGCAGCTCTCCAGCATGGGGCAGGGGGTGGTGAGGAGCCCACGGGGGCGAAGCGTTGTAGCAGCCCAGGGCTCTCTTCCTAGCTCTGTAGTAAGAATCAGCTTCTTCATGTTCAAATTGGTTTCCGTGGTCCAGGAGAGCGGTGAAACTTTATCAACCCAGACCTGAGAAACAGGACTTGGGGATTCCTGCAGCCTTAGGCTCTCTCCCATGGGGAGATCCCCAGCAAACACCATCCCTGGAGGAGCACAGTCAGTCCCGAACACGTAGCTGGGTGCACAGCCCAGCACCAAGGGCTGTCTCTAGCTGCAGCAGTGCTGCAGAGCAGGAACACATACCCTGCCATCAGCTATGCAAATAGGACACGCAAACAGCAGAGCGTTTCATTCTTTAGCTCATTGAGATGCTCGCCCCTCCAAAATTAGGATGAAGCAGCGCTAATGCTGCAGTTAGCTCACACAGTGCTGAGCACAAAGCTCTTGGCTGCATACTTCTGTTTCCCAGAGACAGAGCAGTTCTGCCTCTCTGCTATGCCACCTCCACCAGGAGAAGAGGGGAGAGAAGGCAAACCCCCAGAGCCGTGCTCCTCCTGGATGCACAGCCAGCCAAGGCATTCTCTTCAAGCTGGGCTGGCTCAGGCCAGTAGCTGGGGGCTTCATAAAGCTTCCAGTACAGACAGCAGCTGGCACGGGGGAATGGCATCATGAAGGTAGTTGTAGACACATCTGTATGTGGAGTGTAGTAAAGCCAGATGGAGCAGGTAGGGAGGTTCCAGGCAGAAAGGGCAGCATGGCAGCCCTCTTCCCCACTCCATGCCCCATCAACAACTGCTTCCTCCAGCCCCAGAACATTAACTCCTGCCGCAGTGGGCAGGGCCAGCCCTGCTGCTGCACACACTATATATAGCGAGCTGCTGCAGCTCAGGTAACTGCTCACTAGAGGGGACACAGCAGTGCCAAAATGTGACTTAGCAGAGCTCACATGACCCAGGCAAACTGCTTAGTGCTCTCCTTCCTCCACCCTGCTGAGCAACACCCAGCAGTGCTGCAGTGGAGCACATCCCCCCCCCCAGGTGCAGGAGCTGCAAGCAGTTCAAGCTCCGTGAGGGAGATGCCTGGAATTGGGCCTGGACTGCCTGCAGCGTGCTCCCAGGGTGACCCTAAGAGCTGCAGAGGTGTGCAGGAGATAAGGAGCAGGCAGCTTTGCTGTGCCACGCTGAACACTCCCTACTTTTGGGGCTTTTCTGGTTGCAAACCAGTGGAGAGGGATCTTTCCGCAGGGATCCTACCTTCAGCCCAGCCTCACGCCATGCAGTAGCAATGAGCAGCCTGCTGTGAGGTGGATCCCGGGGAGCTGCCACGAGATATTTGAAATTAGAATACAAGGCCAAACAGTCCTGACCTCCCAGCTTTGCATCAAAGTCCAGCAAAAATCCACTTTAACTCCCGTGTTGCTGCATGACAGCTCTCCTGGCCTGTTAGATGAGATGGGGGTGTTTTGTATTCTGGTACTTGCTGAAGCTGTTCTGAGGATGGGACAGAGCAAGCCTGTTGGGATGGGCTATGAAATCACCCTCCTCCTTGGCCTTCTGAACGCTTTCTCTCTTTTCTTGCAGTCGGAGGCTTTGCAGCAGCTCCGCAAGGATTCAGAGAGCATCCGGAGCCGATATGCACACTACTTTGACCTCTCAATAGTCAACAACGGAGTGGAGGAAAGCCTCAAGCTGCTGGAGGAAGCCTTTGAGCAGGCCTGCAGCTCCCCGCAGTGGGTGCCCGTCTCCTGGGTTTACTGAGGGCATCCAGCCCCCACTGCTTCCCATCAACCCATCCTGCAGCTGCTGGGAGCAGAGAAACCTCCTCAGCTTCCCCTGATCTACACCCAGCCCAACACAGCTCCCTTCCTCTGCTGCTCCATGGACACAGTCTCAATTGGTCAACACTCACAGGGTCTTCAGAATGCCCCTGCCAGGGAACGCAGGACAGAGGCTGCCCAGTGACGTACGGTGCTAAGTGAGAGGTAGCAGCAGAGCCCAGGGCATCCCGACAGCTCAGAGCACAGCCCCCACCTTGCCTGCTGAGGCAAGCACAATCCTCCTGCAGCACCAAGCCCATCTTACTCTCTGCATCAGCCCTGGGGAAGCAGTACAGCAACTACCTTGCAGGCAGAGGTCTCCTGCCTCTGCAAGAGCATACATGGCCCCAAACACCTCAAATGCCTGGCAGGTATCTGTGAGGCTTCTCAGAGCACAGCAGAGCTGAGCCCAAGGGCTTCCTCTCACAGACCAGGAGGAGCAGAAAAGGCAAGCGTGGGTTTGACAGAAGCACAGAGCACACCGTCCCAAGGCATGGCTTGTGCCTGCATTCTGAGGTTCAGGTGTTCTGATTCACCCTGTGCAACTGTAGTTGTAAGAACTCCCTGCATTTAAATTCTCACCGTGCAGCTTGGATTGTTACCAGCTGGCCAGAAAAAAAAACTCTGCAGCAGCTGAGCAAGTCCTATGGACCAAACCTCCGAGGGACAGTTCGATAGGTAGAGTAGATCCAGCCACAAGCATCTGTTGCATGCAGTACAAACCGTGTCTCCTTCAGTGATCATCCAGGCATGTTCTCTAGAGTCTAGGCTGTCCCACACACTGTATGCTAACGTGAAACAAAGGAGTTCCTTAAGCTGGAACATAGTGACACACAAGCTCCACCATGACCGTGTCCAGGAAGCACCACCGCAGCTCCTGGGCAAACCATAACCATGTAGGTTGCAAGAATGTCGTGTGTTCAGCACTCAGCTGGGGGAATGGGTTTAACAAGTCTTGTGCAAGTATTTTTTTTTTTTTTTTTTAAAGAAGCCAAAAATAAAATCCGTTGATGTGCAATAGGGACCTTTGTTCTGATCCACTGCAGGGAAACAACGAGCAGCAATAAACACGTGCTGAAACATTGCCACGAGTGCTGTGTTACCTCAGGCTGAGCACAGGTGGACGTCTGCTCCCACCTCCCTGAGCTGGAGGCACCAAGGTAAGGCAGGCAGGAGCAAAAAGCTCTCCAGGAGCTGCCAGACCTCTCCGGGGCAAGGAAAGCAGAAAAGCAGTTAGCTTGGTCCCACTGGGTTTTACCCCCAGGCACCCCTAGTGAGTGCTCTACGTATCCACAGCCTGCACACATTTACTGCCTGCCCTCCCCCTGAGCAGACCAAGTGGTCTGAGAACTGTTCCCTTCTAGAGGAGTCAGGTAAGCAAGAAAGTCACCCATTCAAAAATAGGGCTTTTATTATTATTATTATTTTTAATATAAAAAAAGTGGATAAAAATTAACTTTTTTTCCAACCCAGGTTCTGACAGCCTTTGTTGCTGTCCGCGCTGACTGCATCTCTAGGATCGAAGGGAAAAAGTCAGATGATTTAAGACTAAAGCAATTGAGGAGGCTAAGAAATGTTACAGGATGTCTGCAGGGGGAGAGGTCAGAACAAAGCAGCCAGGATCCTTTCCTACTAAAAGAAGCTAAAATCCTGGCACTGTTCCTGTAATAGAACAAGGACTCAGTGTCACCTCCCCCTGAGCACACTCCCCTAACACTCAGTGCTCCGTGCACAGCTGCCAAGCCTGCGCTCACAAGCCCTGTAATATGCCCACCTCTGCTCCTCCTGCAGCTGCACCCCCACCTAATGGCTCCAGAGCACATTAGATACCAAAAACCAGCAGAGGCAGCTGAGAGGGCTGCAGCCCCATTCCAATAACTGGGCTGGAGCCAGCACTGGCAACATCACTGGGATGCACTGGGTCTGGGATCAGCTCACAGCTAACAAGCAGGTCCCCGCACTAAAAAGCACAAAGCAGGAATTTCATGTTCTAATCCTTTTATGATGAAGTTGAAAAGAGGTACCAAAGAATGGACGTTTGCTCTCAACTAGCTGAGGGTCAGGCCAAGTATACGGCCAGGTTAAAACCAACCAGTGCCCCTCAAATAACCGATTCAGCTGTCTCCAGAGGTGCCAAACCCTTCCAGATGACCATGGCTAAGCCAGTCCCTCCAGACACAAACACATTCTGTAACTGTCAGCTAACAGTTTCAACATTGGAAGAAAAGGAAGAGGCAGAAAAGAGAAGGGAAAGTGTTATTCCTCCCTTTCACGGTGAAAACAAACCCCAAAGAGCAAGGAGCTGCATCTTCCCTGAAGATACCACTTCAATTGGCATCGAGGCGTCCAGCTTTACAGAGCAATTCAGTGCAGGGGCAGTCAGGCACCACACTCCTCTGGCTACCCTTAAAACAGGATGAGGAGGGGTGCTGGAGCAGGGCACATCCTGGGCAAACAACTTCTCACTTATATGCGCAGCAGAAAAGGAACTTGGAACTTGCTGGCCTCTCAGCTGCACAGGCAGGACTCTTCTTCTCAAGGTCTCAGACTTCTCCCTCCCTAATGATGAGGTTTGCCTGCTTTGGACAGATCCAGTTGCTTACTCTGAGCTCTCTTCTACCTCCTTCTGTTTCTTCTTCTTCTTCTTCTTCTTGGTGCTGGTTTCACTGATCTGCAAAGAGGATCGAGAGTTCAGGAATTAATCCAAAAGGCATCACTCACTGCTCATCTCAGGAAGACAATCCAGCCCAAATGAAGGTTAAAACAGCACTCTCAGAAATCTCTTTCACCTCCCATTCTTTCACACACAGTCCCAGGTGTCCAAACACCACGCACACTTATCCCAGGTGCACAACAGACAGCAACTCTTCTCAATGCTTGAACTCTATCATGGCAGCACCATTACATACCACTTCTGTTTGTTCTTCACCACTCTCAGCTGCTTCTTTGGCTTTCTTTTCTTTCTTCTTCTTTTTCTTCTCCTTTTTGCTCAGCTCCTCTGGTGGTGGAGTGGCTGGGGATGGTGGGGGGCTCACAGCCTCATTTTCACTCTCTGACTCTCGCTTCCTCTGTTAGGAGAGCGCATTGTCAGACCATTTTCCAAATCAGCTCAAGTGATGGAAAATCTGTTTGCAAGCCCATAACAACTGCTTTTTTCCCCTGACTCAAACTTCTCAGTAAGCAACACTTCGAACTGGAGTGTGAACTACAGACTGCCAGAAGTCCCTTCCATCATACAGCATAGGGATTCCCTCCTGCCAGAACTACACCCCAACTTCTTAGTGCTCCCTGTACCCCAAATCCTCCTATTAGAAACACTGCTGCACCACATGCAAGCCTTGACTTAGATCCTTACATCAGTGCACAAGTCCTAACTCAGGGAGCTCCATATACAAAGTTTGCGTGGACTCCTCAGATGAACTTTCTGTGATCTCCAGAAAGGTTCTCTGGCACAATGACCTGGCACTGTAGCTCCATCCAGTGTATTTCTTTGGATGCTGCAGCTTCTACAGTACTCCTCATTACCCCCTTACTGCGCTGCAGTATTCACATACAAAGACAGGGACCGAAAGGATGGAGCACTGGGAGCACTCTCTGCTCTCACAGGAACAGGTTCTACCACAGAAGTAAGCACAAAAACCAAGGCAGCCTTCAGAGCTCAAACAACCTTAAACCAGAGAGCAGCAATACTCACTTTTGGAGCCCTTTCCACCTCTGACACAGCCTGGGGAACTTTAGCTGCCTCCTTCTTGGATGACTCCCTGAAAGAGAAGAGACCTCAGGCTGAGTGGGACTGCTGCTGCCTTCCACAAGTACAAAGCCCCCTCCCCCTCACAACGGTTCCCTAACCCACACCAGGCATTGGGTAGGGGGTTCAGTATGGGGATGACCTGCAGCCTGCACCAGGGCCAGCTAGACAGGACAACAGCAAAGCCTCCCCTCTTTCATTTAGCAGACTGACTACCTCCAGAGCCACAGGCACAGGCTACAGAGGGATAACCGTCTGCTCAGGGCCTTTCACACCACCACCATGTTCCCTGTGACTTTGAGGGACACAGCTAAACACCAAGGGTCCAGATAGCAAATTCACCTTGTACCAGGTCTGACATGCTAAGCGCAAAAGGCAGTGCCCAGAGCAGTGCTCGCTGCATGCAACCCATCGCTGTGCCCACCACTCTGAAGCTGCACACCCTGTACCCACCTGTAATCCACGTACTCCTTCTTCCAGGAATCTGGCGTGCACTCGTTGGGCTTTCCGTGTTTGTCCAGCAGGCCCTTCTGGATCATCATCTTCTTTTGACTGGCCTGAGAGCAAAGGGCAGAAGGTCAGAACACAGCTCCATAAAGGAGAAACCACCCCTTGGGCTTCAGCCACCCACCCTAAGGAATAACTCAGGACAAAGCCAAGGCAACAACTGCACCATCACTGGCTTAACCATTCTGAGAACCTTCTGACAGCTCACAGGAAACACCCGCTGCCCAGCAGCCTACAAGTCTCAGACAAGGAACAGGCAGGAGGTGCCCTATCCTTAATTAATGGCTGATTTTAAGAGAAGTAACAGCAGCAGACAACTGTGTATCACTGAACTCAGGTCCTTGGCCATAATTTTTCTTCTAGCTTAATGAACTACCATATTTCAGCTGAAGCACTGCAACTGCACATCTCCTTGCCCCTCCCAGAGCCATCAGCATGGGGTGATAGATGAAGGTCATCTTTGCACAGAGTGCTAATGCCAACCAGTTGACATCATTTGGCTCTTGACCACAGGAGGGTTCAAGCACAGACCTGAAGTGCCTGCAGCCCCACAACTGGGCACCCACCAACACCACTGAGTCCCCAGCTGCTCACCTTGGGACCGAGGCCCCATTTGCGGGGATATGTGTCTCTCTCCATGATTACTCTCTTGATCTTTGCTACCACGCCATGGTCACAGGTAGAAATGACAGCAGTGGTCATCAAGGCAATGGCTGCAGAAACAAGCAGGGAGCTTACCAACACATTACAACAGCAAAACTGTGAGAGTACAGATGCAAGAACATGCCGGGTTCAGGCTGTTCCTCCTCTAGCAGCACAAAGGAAAGACAAACCACCAACAATGCCATATCCCCCTGAAAACCAAGCTGGAGGAAAGCTTTGCACTAAAACTTCAGAAAGATGCCCTGCTCAAATGCAGTGAGATGACGTGACCACATCAGTGTTTGAAAACGCTCCCACAGCTGCCAGTGAGGCGCAGCTGGGATTTCCATCAGGTGGCAGTATGCAATCAGATGTCATCCCTCATCTCAGTGGGGAAAGAGCCCCCCCCGAGAGGGGCCCTGACCCTGCCAGCACCGCTTTCCTCCTGCAGGCAGCCAGCCACACACCACAGCAGCCCCCAGCAGGACACTGGCACACTGCAGGGTGTCTGAAGGCTGCACGGCACCCAGACCCTAGAACAGGAATCGGGGTGCTGCAGGAGGGCAGTGCCACCGCACTCAGAGAATGGATAAACTTCATCATCACCTCACACACAGCACACCTGAGCTCTGTGCAGCTGAAACACTGAGGAACGCCCCACACCTTACCAAATAATAGCTTTTAGGGAAGCACTACTTAAACCTCCCATGCATGGGGTCTCATCTGCTACACCTTCACTGGAAAGTAGTTTGTTGTTTCTGCACATAGGCGGGCACAGGAATAAGCAGCTTCATACCTAGGCAGATAGCTTCTCCTTTTGTGGTGATGACTACAATCTCCTGATTAAGCTCAATACCATCTTCATACCTCAGGACACCAGGCAGCATGATCTTGGCTCCATAGCAAATGGCATTAACCTAAAGAGGAAGGGAACAGAAAGGCCTGTAAACAACTGGAGGACAAAAATCAATGCATGAAGTACATCTAATTAATTTTGCCTTCCCATTGCCCTTACTGTTATTAACAATAACACTGACACGTTTCTAGCTGACTACCAATACCAGGTCCTACACAGCATGTAACAAGACAGTGCTGTGCACCATGAGGACCCTGACCCCTCATTTAGGAGCTGCACAAGACAGGACACAACCTCTGCATCGAGCAGCCCTACCTCAGGAACTCACCGCACTGTCTTTCATGACGAGCCTCTTGTGTGAGGTGAGCAGCTTCTCCAGGGGCAGGATGACACGCCGCAGGTAGCTGTCATCCTTGTTGTTGTCATACTGCCACTGTGCATCCAGCACGTCATGCATGGTCACCATGTTGTCCTGCAAAGACACAGCCCCTCTGAACTCCACCCCGACCAGCCACCAGCTTGAAACATGCACAGAAGACACAGCTGAAGCCTAATGGCAGATAGCGTGCTGGAAGGGAGGCAAAATTGGTGCCCAATTCAGAAACATCTATAAAATCTCGATAGAAAAGGCAAGAACAAGCACATTCTGCTGGCAGCTCGAGGGCAGTCTCATTCCTGCTGCTTCAGGCTTCTACCTGCCCAATGTCGCACTGTACTGGGATCAAGTGTGCAAACTCTGTCTACATGAAACACTTCTCAAGTGTGACCAAGCTTAAATACCTGGGACTTCCAGACAAAGTAGATGAGTGAGTAAAAGCCTGAATTAATCAATTCATGAATGTGTAGCATGGGATAAGTTACTGAAGCAGCTGCAGCCATCCATCACCTTGGATTCAGAACGGCCACCAGGGATTGCATCTCTGATAAGAGCACAGATAGGGCAGCACTTGCACTCTGATAATCCAGCTTTGCAAGCAGAGAAATTAGTCCTGGAGTTTGAATGGGCAAGTGGGATCCAGGAACAACCAGATGGACAACTGTGCAAAGTGCTGAAGACCACACAGAACTGCACATCCCGAGCACCCTCTGCTAAGGCACACTCCCTGCACTGCACCCTGACAACAAGCGATCACACTGCTGAGCAGACAGCTCGTGTGCCTGAACTCAAGGCACGTGCATGGTTTGTAGGCTGAGAAACACAGGTGGCATAAAACAAGCTTTCAGTCACCAGGGTGCACTTCCCAGACATTTCTGTCCCAAAGCTTAATTACCAGAACAGGGATGAGACCCTGAACTGAACTCAACACTTTGGTTCTGGACTGCCTATGGCAAGTGCCATAACTTCCAGGTCTATACACGGCACTTCGCAGTCACTGTGCACCTATACCCTTCCCCAGCACCAAAGAAGACCATTTTGGGGAACTCCTGCAATCTGTCAGTTTCTAGTTTGCTGGTTACAGTCAGAATCACCTCCCTACCATCTCTCCCAGGATGCCCGACCGCACTCTCCGGAGCTCCTGCATTTGGCCCCCAACACCAAGCAGCAAACCAAGATGGACACAAAGCGTTCGGATGTACGTGCCTGCTTCACAGCTCACCCAGAAGATACCTGAAACACAAGAGAGAATTTACATGTGTAGCTACCAGGGAGACACATCTAGAGGGTCCACGTCCAGCCCCTCACAGAGCCATCAGCATGGGGTGATAGATGAAGGTCATCTTTGCACTGAGTGCTAATGCCATCTAGCTGACATCATTTGGCTCTTCAGTGAAGGGTGCAAAACTACCCAAAAAAAGTAGGTGAGATTTGTCTCTCAGTGTAAACAACTCACGAAGCATTTACTGCTCAGTGGGTGCAAGGATCTGTATCTCGGTACAACTGCAAAGAATGGGAAGCAGCACACGAGCTGTGAGTGTAACCAGACAAAGATGGGAAAGCTGTACTTTACCTAATCTTCTCTCAGGATCATACTCCACCAGCTTGCTCTCATAGATGGTTCTGACTCTCAGCTGTCGCTTAACAGCAGCGATGAGGGGTGGTCGCTGGAAGAGTGCTCCAGTCAGGGTTTCTATTGCCTGAAGGTAGAAGCAGAGGAAATAACACCTTAAGCTGGGCCATTAGCACATTTGATACATGAGCACCTCAGGGTCTCCAGGAATGAGGACCTTTTTTGTGAGTGACAGGCTCATCACCATGTGGTTATCTCATATTTAAGAAAGCTGGTGTGAACCACTGATGTGGTCAAAACGCTCCCACAGCTGCCAGTGAGGCACAGCAGGGATTTCCATCAGGTGGCAGTATGCAATCAGATGTCATCCCTCATCTCAGTGGGGACAGAGCCCCCCAGAGAGGGGCCCTGACCCTGCCAGCACCGCTTTCCTCCTGCAGGCAGCCAGCCACACACCACAGCAGCCCCCAGCAGGACACTGGCACACTGCAGGGTGTCTGGAGGCCGCACGGCACCCAGACCCTAGAACAGGAATCGGGGTGCTGCAGGAGGGCAGTGCCACCGCACTCAGAGAATGGATAAACTTCATCATCACCTCACACACAGCACACCTGAGCTTTGCTCCTACCCCCTCATCTCCCACAGAAGCTGAACTCTTTGCACAGAGTGCCAGCGTGGCCAACAGTGTGCTGAGACTTACCCTGGCAAGCTGAGCCTCACTTTCAATTGCATTGTGCAGCCGAACAATTCCCACATACTCTTTGCCTGAAAGAACGACAAGAGCAGTCAGGAGCGGCCACTTGCATTTAATGTTGACCTCAAGGCATGCACTGCCACACAAACAGCTCTCCTAGGAGGTGCGCACCGCTCATAGGTTACTCTCCCCCCAAATCAATCTTAGCTGCATGTTTACTTCCACACCATGTTTTACTTCTTGGGATTTGCAGACTTGTGCCTCGAGTTCAGTTAGCACAGAAAACCTGTCTTTCAGACCTGTTTTCATTGACCTAAAAGAGCACAAATCCCAGAGAAGCAATCAGAAAAACCACCTGAGACAGCACGGATGCGCCCTCAATGGCTGGAGGCAAGATGGATAAGCAATCCTTGAGCTCGAGGCACTGAAGGCTTAGGGCAAGCCTTTCAAAGACAAGAATGAAAATCTCCTTGCCTCCGAAAGAACTCTGCACCTCCTCAGCCGCTTTGACCACGGTCCCATGGCAATGAACCTACCTGCACTCTGCTGAGACTTGACGAGCCGGGTCGCCCTCTCAATGCACACAATGAGGCACCCAGTCACCTTAGGGTCCAGGGTGCCACTGTGTCCCGTCTTCTCTACTCGAAGGATGCGTCGGATCCACGCCACCACCTCATGGGAAGATGGATTGGAAGGCTTGTCCAGGTTGATGAAGCCAGACCTACGGAGCGAGATGACAGATTAAGAGCTACGTGTTGGGGCTAACAACAGTAATGTGGAAAACAGGATGAGGTTTGTCATGGTAACATAGAAACACTTCTGAATAAACAGCGAGACAGGAGCTGAGCCACAGAGCTGCTCCACAGAGTACACAGGGAGCTGTTCTGTACTTGCAGCTCACACGCCCCATGCTTAAACAGTACTCTCCATTATGCTACCACTGCTCAGTGTAAAATGCTGCAGTCTTGCTCCAAGCAGACCCAAAGCCCCATGCAGACTGAATAGCTCTCCAGAGAACCTCTGAGGGCTCCTCTGGTCTACATCTATCTGCAGAGCAGCACAAACCCTGAACAAACCCACCTCCGCAGAAAGCAGCCAGCAGGTCCCAGGCAGACATTCACTGCTAGACAGAGTCAAGAGAAAAGAAAAAGGAATCTGGAACAGAACGTGCTTGTGAGATGCTAACCATGGAAGAGAAGTAAAACATTCTGGATTGTTACACTCACCGTACATAGTCAGAGATCTCCCTCTTCAAGGGATTAGCACCAGAAGGGAGGGGTGTGTAGTGTGTTGTCAGCACGTTTAGCTTGTCAAAGTTCTACAAAAGCAAAGCAAACAAATGACTGTAAGTATCATGAGATGGAGGTGAGAACAGGACAACAGAGCTTTGTCCCAGCACAGCTCCCAGTTGTACAGGGGGCGCTTTTCATTCAGGTTTATGAGCCTCTTCCAAAGGGAAAACGACTGAAATAGCAAAGACGAGGAGCAGAGAAAGGAGCAGCACAAATAAACCCAGCAGGGCCGCATTGCTTTCGGCTCACAGAGCAGGAACCCGAACAAAATCCAACGAGAAAGGCGTAGAGTCACCGCCCCTCTGTGCGCGTTACCTTCAGCAGCAGCGGCCACTGGGATGTGTCCAGCTGCGCCACGCGGGACTCGGGCTTGATGAGGAACTCCTCGGTGTGTTGGATGTCCTGCAGGGGCACAATGAGGGGTCAGGGGGTGCCACGCGGTTGCATTCAGACCGCCCGCCCCCCCCCCGGTGCGGCCGCACGGCGCCGGCCGGAACACGTGGAACCCTTCGCGGCCCTCCGCCAGCCCCGCGGCGCCCTCACCGCCACATCCTCGTCGGGCAGCGACCGCTTGTCCTTCTTCCGCCGTTTCTTCACGGAAGAACCTACGGGAGAGACACGTTCAGCGGCCCGCGTGACCGACGAGGCGCAACCTGGGCCAGCCCCTCCACCGGGCCCCCTCACGGATCGCCACGCGGCCCCGGACCACAGACAGGACCCATCGGCCCCCTCCCGTCTCGCTCTAGGACCCCTCCCGCCGCCGCGCCGCGCCACTCACCGTCCCCGTCCGCCATGGCCGAACCGCGTGGTGCCGCCGCCGCGCCGAGAGCGGAAAGGCCGCCCCTTCCCGACAGCCCCTGCGGCACCACGTGACACCACGTGGGCGGAGCCCCCACGATCCCGCCGTGCGTGCCCGCGCCCTCATTGACCACGCCCGCTCGGTGGCCCCGCCCACCGCCCCACGAACCAATCGCTGCAGTCAGGGAGCGCGCTCGCACCGCAGCTTTATTACAGACGCCGTATACCGTAACACGTTACATTCCCCGCCGGCGGGGCCACGCGACCCGAGCCCGTCCCGCCAGCAGCTCCAGCGCACGCGAATTCCGGAACAGTCCTGAAGCAGCGGGGATCCTCCGGGCACAGGACAGAGGCAGTCCAGTGACAGTCCGAGCAGCTTTCAGAGCCCGTGCCCCGCGGGGCTGAGCATGTCCTGCAGCACCAGGTGCAGCAGGTGGTTCTGCTCGGCGCTCAACAGAGGCCACAGCTCGGCCTGCAGAGCCCGCAGCGCGGCCGCATCCTTCTCCTGGCAGGCCAGCACGGCAGATTGCAACAGCAGGAAGAGCTCTGCGGGCAGGTAGCTGGCGGCCGCCGGCAGCCCTCCGCCCGCCGCGCCGCCCTCGGGCGCCTCCCAGCAGTACTGCTCCAGCGTGCGGGCGTGCTCGGGCGGCAGTTTGCCGGGCGGCGGCTGCAGGAGAAGCAGCAGCAGCACCCGCGACACCTCGCAGCTCACCAGCGCGTCCAGGAAGGCTCCACCGGGCGCGGCCCCGCCGCTCCCCCCGATCCCGGCTCCGGCTCCAGCCAACGCCTGCGCCCGGGTCAGCGCCGCCAGAGCCCCGGCGTAGTCGCGGCCCAGCAGCAGGCAGGAGGCGCGCTCTGTCAAGCAGCGCAGCGCCTCCAGGGGCAGCTTAGCGGCCGTCAGGAGCTCGGCAGCCCTCTGGAAGTGCGCGGCGGCGCGGGCGGGCCGGCCCGTATCGCGCAGCGCTGCCGCCAGCTCCAGGCAGAGCCCGGCCGCCAGCGCCGGCTGCCCCCGCTCCAGGTGCAGGCGGGCGGCGAAGGCCCCGCAGCTCTGCGCCGCCGCCAGGTGCTCGCCGAAACCGCCGCGCAAGGCCAGGCGCTGCCGCAGGTCCCGCTCCTGGCGCAGAAAGAGCCGCGCCGCTTCGCCCAGCGCCGCCGCCTCGGCGGGGCCGTGGAAGAGGCTCTGCGCGCAGCGCGCCACAGCCAGTTGGCACCAGGCCGCGTAGGGCAGGCTCTCCTGGGCGCGCAGCTCCCGCGCCAGCGCCGCGAACTGCTCCGCCGCCTCCGCCACGTTCGGTTTCCGCAGGAAGCGCCGCCGCAGTTTGGCCGACACCAGCCGGTACCGCGACAGAAAGTCCCCATCCCCGCCGCCGGGGCCCGGCCCGGGGCCGGAGCCGCCCGCCCCGCTGGGGCCCGAGCCGCCCGCCGCCGCCAGCATCGCGCGTCGCCAGGAAGTGACGCAATCACGTCGCGTCTCCCCGTAGCCTTATTCCGCTGACCAATCAGCATCCACTACCGGGTCAGGCGGGGAGGGGCGCTGACGGGGCGTGGTCTCGCGAGGGCCCCGCCCAACTGGGGCGTGACCATGTCGCGCAGGCCCCGCCCCCTTACCGGCGGGCACTGCTGTGCTCGGCGCAGCCCGGTGCTCTCTGACAGCGCGGCGGCAGCGGTCCCGAGGGCGCTCAGGCCGGTCCTGCGGCAGGGCTGGCTCCTCCCTGTCCCCAGACGCTGTGCTGCACAGGAGATGCTCAGCTGTCTGCCCCACTGAACCCGCTCAGAGTGCCGTTTGGATGCTGCACCGTGGGAACTTCCCTGCGCGGGTAAAAGTTCGGTCCCAAAGGGCAGCGCAGGTGTTGAGGTCTGAGAGTGAAGCTCACGCTCGGTATTTCACACAGCTGGTGAGGTTCAGTGCATGCGGTGAGCACCCACGGAATTCTAAGAAGACCCCGCTCTGACCTATTCTCTTAACTCCAGAGCGTTCCACAACGCCACCGACCGAAACTGCGAGGTGGATAATATAACTCATCCCTCTGCAGCTCTGCAGCACAAAATCCCCCAGGCTGACGGTGCTGTGGTGTAGCGCTGATCCGCCTCCCCCGCAAACACCAGCTGTGGGCAGGCAGTGCTCTTCCTGCACTCAAAACCACACAGGGCCCGCGGGATGGCGGGGTGTGCAGCTGGGCCGGTGCCACCCAGCGGTGCCCATTGGTCCCAGGAAGGCTGTCCTCCCCACAAGCCGTGCCTCGCTTCTCCTGCTGGTGCTTTCTGCACAAGGTGGCAGAAACCAGGAGTCCGCTGCTTGCTGCTCTATTCCTTCCCAGTGCCAGAAGCAGATGCTCTCCGTGCCTCCGTGGGTGCAGGTATCCAGAGGTACACGTTGCAGAGTGACTGACAGCAGTGAGCTGATGCTGTAGAAATGCCCTCGGAGATCTCCAGGCTTTCTCTATTCACAGCTCTTTCTCTGCTCTCTGTCTGGCAGGTTGGGTTTAGCTTGTAGAATTACTTAGCTTGGGCAGGAGGTGAGGCTAAGCCAGCATGACATACCGAGACAAGGAGGAGAAAATGGGCTCGGTGGCCTCTACTTTCCCATCACCGGGCTCTGAGATTTCTGTGGATGGAACAAGGCACCTCCTGACGCATTTCCTATCCTGCCCACGCACTGCTGCAGTTTATGCTCCCGTGGGATGGGATGTTGGTGCCAGGTACCCAAGGAGCATAGCCAAGGGTTCTAAAGCGAGCCCTCCTTCCCCCTGTCCTCTCAGGCCCCTCCACCCAACATGGCCATTTGCATCTGTGTGGGCAAACTCGGAGATAAATAAATCCAGGAAGGTGGAAGCTGTTGTGGCACAACCTGCTCCAGAAAGGTGGCTGCTGTTGGTTTGGAGCTGGGTGAGGGCTGGTGGGGATGAGCTGCCTGGACCTTCACCTCCCACCCCTGTGGGCAATCCCTACCATCCCAAAAAGGCCTCAAGCAGAAGTGCTGGCACAGACAAGCTGTTATTTGGAGGCGTTTCAGTGCCTGTCCATTGCTGTGCACCCCACAGGGCAGGAGGAGGTGCAGCCCTGAGGCAGGGAGACGTGGGCCTTGGGGTGGTACCAGTGTCCGGTGCACCTGGGTGCATTGCAGAGCTTACCTCCTGCACAACCTCCCCCACGAGGGCCAGGAGGGGAAAACCGGGACGAGCCCATGTGGGAGGGGCGGTGGAGCGAGGTGATACTTGTCACAGGTGGGAGGTGTCATCGCCAGCCAAGGGCTTATAGGGGCCGTAGGGAACAAGAACCTCTGTCACAGCCGGTGCAGGAGCTGAGGAGTGCCAGGTGAGGTGGGTGCTCTGGGTCAGAGATGCAGCTGGTGGGGGCCCATGCTCAGAGCTGGGAGGGAGAGCCTGGGGCTGAGCAGGGTTGTGGCGTGAGACCATTTGCAGATGGTTGCCACACTGCTGTGCCATACAGGCACACGCAGCGCGTGCTGCAGGGCTACCTTTACGTGCAAACTGTGCTGTCTGTGTGCACAGCTCTGTCTGCACAGGGGCTGTGCTGCCCCTTGCGAAGTATATGCAGGGCACTGTGATGGGTGCACAGGCAGAGCACGCTGCTCTGAAACCAGCAGGTGCTTGGTGGCAACACTGCTATGCAGTGAGCTGTGAGCGGTGAATGTGGGGCACTTAGTCCCCTGGTTTTATATGACTGTGAGTTGCAAGCAGCAAGCTCATGGAGCTCTGCAGCCTCCATCCAGGTGTGCTGCCCTGCCCTGCTGTTCCAGCGCGTTGGGCAGGTGTGGAGGGAGCAGAGAAAGGCATTAGAGAAGTTGTGGTATGTGGGAGGCAAGTTGGAGATTTCTGCAGCTCTCCGTCACTCAGCATCACGGAAAGTTGAAAGGGGAGGGAGGCACTGGGGCATGCAGGAGCTCACAGGCACACAAAGGGCTCTGCAGGCGGTCCCAGAGGGGCAGGTGCTGGCAGAGGATGTGTGAGTGCCCAGCGTTGGGTCCCTGGGCTGCACGTGGCCTGAATTTGTATTTGCTGTACCTGTTTCGTCTCTTGTGTGAAATCAGAGCTTGAGGTGGGCTGGCCCTCGCTTCAGACACTGTTAAGCAGCTCACCCTGCACACAGCCACAGTCTCATCTGCCCATTCCTGACTTCTCTCGTGGCACAGAGCTGGGAGAAGCTGGGACAGGCAGGAGCGGGCTCTGCTTTCCTACCAGTGTTTAATGGGCACATCCTCAGCAGACATTTCCCTACAGAGAGCAGGCAGAGCCTGTTCCTTGCCCAGAGCCGTTTTCCCATTGCATCTGGGGCACTGGGTACCACAGGTGGCTGTGCTCCCCGTGCATCCCAATGCCCACATGCCTCCAGCTCTCCCCAATACCCCTTGCAGCTCTCCCTGCACATCTCATTCCAGGTCTGCACGCTCACGATGGACCCTCTGAGCACCCCCCCTCCTGCCATTGAAGTCACTGAGCAGCTCCTGGGCAACTCCTGCTGTCAGATCCACGATGGGTTCCTCTCAGTGACACTGCCTGTGATGTACTCACTGATCTTTGCCATTGGGCTGCTCAGCAATGCGCTGGCACTCTGGGTGTTCTCATGCAGTGTGCAGCGCCGGACCTCCATCACTGTGTACATGAGGAACCTGGCGCTCTCCGACCTCTTGCTGGCCCTCTGCCTGCCCTTCCGCATCGCCTTCCAGGACAGGAGTGAGCCCCATGTCTTTTGTAATATTGTTGGGGCCTTCTTCTACCTCAACATGTATGTCAGCATCACCTTCCTCAGCCTGATCAGCCTGGACCGTTACCTGAAGATCATCCGGCCCCTCCAGAAATACAGGATTCACACCGTGTCCTGCAGCACGTTGGCCTCTGGGATGGTTTGGGTGGTGAACTTTGCCTTCATGCTGCCTTTCTTTTTTGAGAAAAGAGGGAAGGGGCCCTGTGACCATAAATGCTTCCACTTCAGGAGCAAAAGCACCATGGCAGCAGCCCTCAACATGGCTGCAGTAGCCGCCTTCTTCATCGTACTGCTGCTCTTCCTCTATTTCTACAGCAAGATATTTGCCAAGCTGCACCAGGTCTCCTCAGTAAAGGCCCAGCAGCTGAACAAGAAGACCAGCACGAGAGCCATCACCAAGACCTTTGTGGTCCTGGTCATCTTCATCGTCTGCTTCACCCCATACCACACTGTCCGTATCCCTTACATCCTGGCGCAGATCGGGGCCATTTCCAGCCTGCCCTGGAAGCAAGGTCTGCACCTTGCTAACGAGCTCGTGCTCTGCATCTCAGCCCTCAACAGCTGCCTCGACCCCATTATCTTCTTTTTCTTGTCCAGCAGTTTCCGCAGGGCTGTGCTCTGCACCATTCAGGGCAGGCTGAAGGGAGCTCTGCTGAGCAACCAGAGCAGGCTGACCCCCAGCAGGTCTGTGACAGAATTGTAGGGTCAGGGTCCAGGGAATGGGATTTCCTCATTGCAGATTGGCTCTGGCCGCTGGTATTTATGGGAAAAGGCTTGCTGGGAAGACGGAACCACTCCACGAGACGTGGCTTAGTGGGCATGGTGTGATGGGTCAGGGTTGGGCTTGGTGATCGTAGAGGCCTCTTCCAGCCATAATGATTCCATGACTCTACGATGTAACACCACCAGGATCAGAGCCTCCATGGGAGTAAACAAGGAGGAAAGGGCAGCTGAGGTCCTGTAGCTTGTTCCTACCACAGCTGACATAGCTGAAGAGCATATTTCTGAGCACGAATGAAGCTGAAAGTGCCAAAGGAGGTTTGGCCTTGGCAGCCCAGAAGGCAGGAGCAGAGCTGCAGGCAGAGCTGGGCTCCTTTGCAGACAGGGGAGAGGAGAGGGGAGGTGTGAGAAGGGGAATGGGCAGTGAATCATTACACATCGCCTTCTCACCAGAGAGAGGAAGAAAGGGACAGGACAGGAGAGGATGCAGTGCAAAAGCATCAGGGAAAGATGAGGCAGCGCTCATCAAAGCATCACTCGTGGAGCAGGGGAATATTTTGTTCCATGATGGAGCCCGGAGATGAGCACTGCTAGACTTGTACAACAGACCTGCCAGGAAATGCTACAGCCCTGCAACCCCAAACCATGACAGCAAGAGCTATATTCTCTCATTACCGCAGCCTCCGGAACCTCAGCTGAGCCCTGATGTCTCCGTGCACCGAGACAGAGAGTTCAGGGCTTCCTTTAGTTCTTTGCCCCTCTCAGCAGCACGTTTGCAGGGCTGACAGCTCTCCTGGGCACAGCACAGCTCGCTTGGGGTCATTGCTTCAGGAAGGTTGCAGTGGGCAGAGGGGCTGCGGTGCCCCCTGAGCCCCAGTGGGAGCAGCCTTCTCTGAGCTTCTCAGCTCTGCTGTTCTACAGTGGCTCCAAAAGAGAAACCCACGAGGGATGTGCAAGTGTTGCTGCCTTCATCAGCACCTGTTCTCTTCCTGCAGAAGGGAATATTTCTCTGTGTTTTTATCCTGTTCTATGCCCACGTCTCATTTGTTCCCTTATTCTTAGGGCAGTGCAGAGGTGGAGCAGCAGCCTGCACTCCCTGTTGGGCAGCAGAGCTGGGCACTGAGGGCTGGGCGTTCATTCAGACCGAACTGCTGTAGTGACCACAACATTCCAACACCTGAATAATACTTGGGAGAATAAAATGTTTCCTTAAAGACTGAATGCTCTGGTCTTTCCAATCAAGGTGTGAGCAGCTTCAGCCTTCTTTTCTCTCTGTATGATGAGCAGGAGAGAGGGATATTTCACCCAGAGGGTGGTGATGCACTGGAACAGGTTGCCCAAGGAGGCTGTGGATGCCCCATCCCTGCAGGCATTCAAGGCCAGGCTGGATGTGGCTCTGGGCAGCCTGGTGTGGTGGTTGGCGACCCTGCACATAGCAGGGGGTTGGAACTGGATGATCACTGTGGTCCTTTGCAACCCAGGCCAAGCTATGATGATCTTTCTAGCAGAGGTGGGGGGAAAACACAGCCAGCAAAGCTTTTCCTGTGGAGAGCTGCAAACAAAGGTCACAGCGCTGTTTTTCTTTTCCGATCGGTGCTGATGGGCTGCAGCAGTGACACTGTGTGGTTCAGAAGCCTCAGCATTGCAACAGCAGTGCCTGCGTGCAGTGCTCAGCGTGCAGGAACCCCCCGCCTCCATACAGCCATCCTCCCCCACAACGGAAGCCACAGGGCTTGCGGGGCTGTGCTCGCTGCTGGGTGCCCCACATCTCACCCCCTGCCCCATCCCCAGGATGAAGGTGGTGGGATGCAAGCTGGCATCCTTTTCATCTCTAGCTTCAAACGGCGCTGGGATCATTATCTCGGGCAGGCAGGAGGTGACGTGCAGCCGCGGGGGCTGCCGGGATGCGGCGGCGGTTCCGCTGCGCTGTGACCCCGGTACGGCCCCGGTGTGATCCCACTGTGACCCCAGCACAGCCCCATCACGGCACTCAGCTGCTGCTGTCCTGACCCCATCGGATTCCACGCTGCAATAGCTGCAGCCTGCAGCTTTCCCAGGTGAAAAGCAACCTTTTGTTCCCTTTGCATGTAAGGGAAGCCCTCCCCGTGCTACCTCGGGGCTGTTATTGCCTACATAAGAATTGTAGCTGATATGTGCTTTAATCAGAGATGACGGTTTATTGTACAGTTACACTGGTGATGGGTGTGTCACACGGCAAAAAATAAACAAATTCATGCTTCAAGCATACTTGAGACCCTGCCCTTTTCAGTCGTGATTGATTAAACTGTTGGAATATTATGCTGTAAATTATTAGTAGAATATTATGTGGTGGTTATGCAAAGCAGCGGCCGTTCTGCTCTGCCTCATTTCAGTAACTGAAATGATATCTGTGCAATATTAACCCCGGGCCTGGGATGTCTCCAGGAGGCTCAAGCGAGCCCAAATCATTGCACTGATAGCTCTGGGTCACTGCTGAGAATCTTTGTGCTGAGAAAGCTGAGCAGTCGAGCTCTGATCCATGGGAAATTCACAAAATTCCCTATGATGCTCAAATCTGAGGATGGAAAGGACCGGAGAAGCATTGCATCTGTTGCTGCTCTATTCCAGGTACGGCTGGGGCTCACAGCTGTGACATCTGCTGACACCGTGGGGCTGGAGGTCTCTGAGCAGCCCCTCTGCTGCCTGCCATGGCCCTGCCCCTTGCATCCATGCTGACACGCCGGTGCCTCCGCCTGCTGACCCCGCAGCCTGTGCTCCTGAGCAGCGTGCCTGGGTGGGACTGCCGACAGCTGACAGGGGAGAGAGCAGCTAAAAGGAGAAGGAAGAAGGACAGAGAGGGCTGCAGCCTGCCAGCATCCTCCTGGGAAGAGAGGTACGGCAGTGGGAGGTGTGTGCTGTGTGTGGTGGGGGAGCATTTGGGTATGGAGGGCTGCAGTTAGGAAGGTCCACGTGTTGCACACTGCATGCTCAGCTCAGCTGTCTGCTGTCAGAACCCTGAGCAACCATGGTGTTTATTGCCCTCAGCAAGCACCAGCCTGGCTGTGATTATCAGTGCCAGAGAAAGTGGCTGCACTGAGAGCTTAAAGGTTTCACCTCTGTCCAGGTAGAAATGAGAGGCTCAGCTGTGACAGAAGTAATGGAAAGGGCAAACGAAGAGGCCTAAGCAAGAGGGAAGGAGCTGGGACAGATCAGCTGCCCTGCTGCCAAGCAGAAAGTACTCACCCCTGTGATTCAGAGTTCTGTGCTCAAAATCAGCTGGTGATTTGGATGCAGCTCCCAAAGCCCCAGCGGGGAAGAACAGCAGTATATCCAGCCGAGCACCCGATAGACACTTAGGACAGTTTGGATTATATCCATCTCATCCCATCCTCCCTTATTTTCTTCACACAAGGCAGCTTTGTGTGTTGCGTTCCTGCTCCCCTTGGCTTGGATATAAGTATCAGTGGGTTCCAAGGCTCATCTCCCAGCCGCCGCTGGAGGGCTGGCCACATCCTTGAGCCTGTAATTCCCCTTATACAGTGCAGAAACCGCATTGGTCTGCACTGGGCTTCATCTCTTGCAGCTTTTACAGCAGTGACCAGCAATGTGAGCAGGCAGAGGGTGCAGCGAGCAATGAGAGGAGTGTCTTGTTCCTCTATGGGAAACCTCCAGGGAGACAGGGCTGTTCTTGGCTCTGTCCTCTGATGGGGACTCATCCAGGACACCAGGGGCCCAGGCTCAGGCTGTTCTGTGCTCGCTGTGGCTCCTGTGTTAGTTGTGGCTCCTGGGTCCTCCTACCCCAAGCGGCTCTGAGCACGAGCCCTCTGTTGTGCTTTCCAGTCTGGCAGATGCAGCGACGCCACTGTGGAGACTTCCATACCAGGAGCAGCTGCAGGTAAGGTTTGCTCACCTGGAATTTCTCCATCGTGTTGCCCCAACTCTCCCTTTCCATCCCCTCGAGCAACTGCTCAGTGGGGATCTGACACTGCAGCCTGGTCCAATCCCATAGAATCACAGAATCATTAGGATTAGAAAATACCTCAAAGATCACCAAATCCCACCCCATGCTTACTGAACCAACTCCCTAAACCCCACCCTTTGTTGCTTTCATTCCTAAGTTATTCTAAAGCACAAAAGGTGCTCCGGCCCTGCCCAGTGCAGGACAGGTTAATGGAGTCTTCAGCGCTCCAGCACCCCAGACTCACTCTTGCAGCCACGGTCTCTCCATTGCTCTGCGGTACACAGAGGCTGTGTGGTCCTGTGGGAGTGTTCCTGGCTTAGGACTGCTCTGTAGGTGAAGTATGAGAGCCTGAGGGAGGTTCTGCAGACCCTGACATCGCATCTGGAGGAGCTGGGAAGAGGTGTGCAGGATCCCAGTGGGCTCTGCTGTCCCCTGCAGCCTGTGGTCCCCTCGGTGAGTGCCCGTGGTTGGTTCCAGAGGTGGCCCCTTGCTGCCTTCTGCTTTGCAGGCTGCAGAACAAGAGCTGTATGCTGCACTCATACAAATCTGGACCAGCAGTGGTGACCGCTGTTGCTGCCACCACAGCTGAAGCACAGCAGTCACTGTGCTGCATCCGCAGGCTGGGCTCCACAAATGCCCAGCAAGTGCTGTAGAATGGCAGTGGGTGCCACTTTTTGTGCATGGAGGAATTCAGTGACACCCCTTTGCTTCATCTGCACTCCCACGTCAGACAGCGTTCTGTTAGACTGCCCCTCTGTTGCCATCTGTCACGTGGCAACAGAAGGAATCGGGATCTTGTTGGGAAGCTTTAACCCCTACTGCCATCCCATCAGCATCCACCTCTGACACTGTGGGCCAACATCATGAAAAAGGTGGCATCACTTTTGGGGCAGCCCTCGTACAAGGTTTGTATTTCCTTCTTTCCTCCCTCAGCCCACCGTCAATGGGTACCGCAACAAATCCACGTTCTCTGTGAACCGAGGGCCGGATGGGAACCCCAAAACAGTGGGGCTGTATGTGGGGACGGGCAGAGGTCAGTATGGGGCCAGGAGCAGTGCTGGGTGAGAGCTGCTGGGCTTACATATCACCTTTTCTTCCCTTTTGCACAATGGGATGATTCAGAGGAAAGGCTTTTCTCCAGCTTGCAGCACTGCACTCTGCATGGTTTGCAATGAAACAAACCCCTCGCGTACCCATCTCTCTCTCCAGCAAGAAATATTGTCTGTGTGAGAACTGACCACATGAAGAACATACCCCTAAAGCACAAACAAGTGGCCCAGGTAAAGCAAATATCACGTCTGTCTGTAGAAGGGAGGATAGACGGAGTGCCAGCGCTCCTACTGGGGGAACACTGCGTTGGTTGCATGTATGTGTATATACGGTATGTATGTGCACGGATATGGATGTGTAGTTATGTGGTGGTCCTGGGTCTGTTTTGATTCTGGCCAATGGAAAAAATGTTTTTTGAAACATAAAAGTTAATGCCAGAGCCTCGGAAGTGTCCCCGGGAACGAAGTTAATGGAGTAGCAATTAACTGCTATTTAAAACAGATGAGAATCACAAAGTGGAACGATAGAAATGTGTCGTTTTCCTCACAAAGAGCTTTCTCTTGGTGTTCAGCTGAGATAGCATAGAGGGCAATGGTGGAACAGTCGCTGTTTGGGGCATGGCATCGCGCGAGGGTGAGGATTGTGTCCCTCACTGTGCTCTGCTCCATGCAGTGCTATGAGCAGTTCATCCGCCGCTCCCCGCTGGCCTCCTGCATCCTCTTCCATGAAGGTGGGCACTGGAGGGAGCTCGTGGTGCGCACCTCCCAGCATGGCCACACCATGGCCATCGTCACCTTCCACCCCCAGCAGCTGGGCCAGGTGAGCGGGGCTGGGACAGCTCCAGGCCATCCCAATGGCTGTCACGGAGCTCTCTGGGCATATTGACCTGACCATTCCTTCCCTCTCTTCCAGGAGGATCTGGCTGCTCAGAAAGCACTGCTGAGAGAGTTCTTCACCTGTGGACCTGGAGCAGCGTGTGCCCTGACGTCACTGTACTTCCAGGAGAGGTATTGGTGCTTGGGTAGCTCTTGTGGACATGGCTTTAAGGTGGCTGCACCTCACGTTCGTCGTGAAGCATCAGAAATACTTGGACATGGTTCTGCCCCTTGGGAGTGTTGAGCCTGGGGAGAGAAAGTGAAAACATAAAGTGCTCTTAGGGAGATGACTGGTGGACTGGGCACTGCCAGGCTGATGGCTGCACTCGACGGCCTTAAGGGTCTATTCCAACCTAAATGATCCAGTGGTTCTATCATTTCCACATCACATCAGCAGCAAAAGTGGGAACGCATTCCAGGGCTACAACCCTCTACAAAGGGCCACAACCCCACCCTACGTCATCGTGACCCTATTCAATTCTCAGTTCAGCAAGTTGCAGATCCCCTAAAGTTGTCACAATTCCTTGACCTCGTTGAAATGCTCGTATGGAATAAAAGCAACCGTGTGCCCCAGGAATGGGGCAATGAAACGCCGTCCCCCAACAGGGTGTTATTTTATGTGTCCTTCCAGCACCATGACGCGCTGTTCCCATGAGCAGTCACCCTTCCAGCTCCTTCATGGAGAAACACACATCTTTGAAGACGTGCTGGGCCTGACGTTTCGCATCTCTCCAGACGCCTTTTTCCAGGTGAACACGAGTGGAGCAGAAATGCTGTACCGGGAGGTCAGGGAGCTGAGCCAGGCTGCTGAAGACACTGTGCTCCTCGACGTCTGCTGTGGGACGGGTGAGCAGCATGAATCATAGAGCAGTTGGGTTGGAAGGGATCTTAAAAGCCATCCAATCCCACCTGTGCTGTGGGCTGGGTGCCCCTCACCAGCTCAGGCTGCCCAGGGCCCCGTCCAGCCCGGCCATAGGCACCTCCAGGGATGGGGCATCACAGCTCTCTGGGGCTGGTGCTTCGCATGCCCAACGTTATCTCCAGTGCTTGTTTTTCTACGTAGAAATGCAGAGTGTTTGTGCATCCCTGGTTTCCAGGCACGATTGGTCTCTCTCTGGCTCGCCACGTGTCCAAGGTCATCGGTGTTGAGATAGTGCAGAAGGCAATAGAGGATGCCAGGTGGAATGCAGCATTCAATGGTAAGTTCGACCACTGCCAGTGCTGAGAAACCTGAAGCAAAAGTGAAGGGTTGCTCCTAACTACTCCCTCCGCTCAGCAAAGAGTGGGGTTTTGTGTTGGGATGTCCGAGAGTGCTCTTTGTTCGTGTGTCTGCTTTCTCTCTGCAGGAATTTCAAACTGTGAGTTTCACAGCGGAAAGGCAGAGGCTGTGTTACCAGCACTGCTCTCATCGTGGGAGGATGCCCGACCCCTTGTTGCAGTGGTGAACCCATCCCGGGCTGGGATCCGTAAGGATATACCATTTATTTTCACCTTGAAGAGACAGTTTTCAGCAAGCTGTGTGTGAGCCGTTGTGCTGTCTCCAAGCCCCCAGCTCACTCATTCTCTAGGCATTCACTCTGGCCCTACAGCCACCCTCTTAGCCTCTACTGGTTTGGGCCAGTATTGGGAAGTCCCAGACTGCCCCTAGAGCCCAGATGCTGCCCACTGCAGTGGGGTGTCCCCAGGAGCTGGAATGTCACCAGGATGTGGTGAGATGGTGCTGTGCTATTGCAGATCACAGGGTCGTGAGGGCCATCCGGAGCTGCGGAGCCATCCGAAGGCTGCTCTACATCTCCTGCAAGCCAGAGGGTGAAGCCATGAGGAACTTCCTTGAGTGAGCAGCCTCCTCTTTTCTTTTCTGCTGACATTAGTGACACTGTTGTGTGCCCTGAGGACCAGGACCTGAGGACCTGTTCTCAGCACAGGAGAGTTTTTGTTGTTACAGATTTCACTGGGTCAATTCTGCAGGTGGGACCCCAGTCAGTACATGGCCAGAAGTGGTTTGTGCTTTTGCATTGTTTTGGGTTTACCTGCAAGTTGCACTGATTGAAGCAGTGGGTATTCATGAGGCTGAGTGCCAGCAGAAAGCATCATTCAGGGGTAGAAAAGAATGCAAAGGTGTTGTAATGACACTGTGCACAGCCCTTCCCCAACATAACACACTGGAACAGGTTGCCCAAGGAGGCTGTGGATGCCCCATCCCTGGAGGCATTCAAGGCCAGGCTGGATGTGGCTCTGGGCAGCCTGGTCTGGTGGTTGGTGACCCTGCACATAGCAGGGGGTTGGAACTGGATGATCACTGTGGTCCTTTTCAACCCAGGCCATTCTACGTTTGTATGATTCTATGATAGTGCAGCAGGGTATGGGATACCGCATCCCTGCGCTCCCTGCAGGAAGGTGGGCTTCCAGCTAATCCTGGGATTAGCAGTCACCTCCTCAGGGTTAATCACCCAGCTGAGGGCTGACGGATGTTAGCCAACCTAAAGATACTCTCTTAATGCCTCCTCTGTGCCGCTAATGGCATGGGGAAGGCTTATGCTGCCAGTCTGAAGGTTGCCCTCCAATGCTGTTTCTCCTGCAGGCTGTGCTGTCCAGCTGACCCAGGGAAGAAGCTGGAAGGAGAGCCGTTTGCCCCAGCGCTGGCTGTCCCTTTCGACATGTTCCCTCACACTGCTCACTGTGAGCTGGTGCTGCTGCTCACCCGCTGACAGCGAGGAGGTTTGCAGCTCTGCGAGCTCAGGAAGCGATCTCCTGATGTCCTTAAGGAGCGGATGTGGCTGTGACTTGAACTTCTTTTTATACGAATCTCAAGAAATGAGTTCTTTTCTGTTTGCTCTTACTGCGGGTTGCCTAATCCATATGGAAACAGAATGATTTCTGGAAGTTGTTTTGTCACCGGGTTGCTCTGCTGTAGCCAAATAAATAGATAAACCGGGCTAATTGTATAAACAAATAGGAGGTATTTGTATGTCATGCTCTTCTCATTGGCTGGCAAGCTGCGAGCCTCAAAGGTGCTTGAAATTCTCTTCAGCTCTTCAGAAGATGAAACTGCTGCAGGTTGGAGGTAGGTCTCAGTCAGCAGAATGTGTTTCCACAGTCAGGCTTTGAATTTCTTCAGAAAGAGGAAATTGGTTGAACGGAGGTTGACACACTTCTAAGGAAGCGGGGGGAGCTCCTGCCCTAAGGGCTCTGCCTGCTGGTACCTCTCACAGCTGGGATTTGGTCCTAAGGAACCCTGAGCTTCATAGGGTCATTGAGAGTGGAAAAGACCTCTAAGATCATCAAGTCCGACTGTACACCTACTGCCAGTATTCCCCTCTGAGCCATGTCCCTGAGAGCCTGGGACAGTGCCAGCCACCTTCACTGTGCTCTTCAAATACATGGGGTCAGGACCTGGGGCTTGTTACAGCAGATCCTGCAGCAGAAGGGAGGTGATGGGCACACTGCTGACAGGTTCCCTCATGCTGCTCCTTTGCGTGGCTTCCCTCCCATTTTCAGCTCACAGTGAGGGATGCGGTTCATGGAATCATAGACTGGCTCAGGTTAGGACCTTAAAAATCACCTAATTCCAACCCCCCTGGCATGCACAGGGTTGCCAGCCACCAGCTCAGGCCGCGCAGGGCCACATCCAACCTGGCCTTGAATATCCCAAGGGATGGGGCACCCACAGCTCTCTGGACAGCTCTGTAAAGAATTTCTTCCTAACCTCTAACCTGAACCTCTCCTGTTTTAGTTTAAAGTCATTCTCCCTCTTTCCATCACTATCTGCCCCTGTAAGAAGTCGGTCCCCACGCTGCTTATACAATCCCTTCAGGTTCTGCACTGAGGTCTCCCTGTAGCCCTCTTTTCCTCAGGCTGAGCACCCCCAGCTCACAGCCGGGCTCCATAGGAGAGGTGGTTCTCCAGCGTCATTGCTTTGTATAATTACACCTCGGCTTCTTGCTGTAAAGTGGGAATAGATCTCTGCTAGGCTGCCCTTCTGCCAAAAGGAAATTGCCTGCAAATTACAGGAGGGGAGAGAGAGAACGACTTGACATCAAAAAGCAACACGGGATCAGGAAACACGGTAGCTGTGGAGCACTACACACACACGGGGAGGAGCTGGCAGCGGGGTCGCACCGTCCCCATTGGGACGCGGGGCTCCGGGAGCAGCACCCCTTGCCCGGAGCTGCGGGGTATTGCGGGGCGGGCGTTAGGACCCGGCGGCCGCAGGGCGGAGAGGCCGCATCCCTCCCGTTGCCTCTGCAGCGTTATTCCTCGGCTCCCTCCATGGTGACCGCAGCCCGGAGGCCGCGTTAGGACCGCATCCCGGCGGCTCGATGGCATCCCCCAGGACCATCACCATCGTCGCCCTTTCGGTGGCCCTGGGGCTCTTCTTTGTCTTCATGGGGACCATCAAGCTGACCCCGCGGCTCAGCAGGGACGCCTACAACGAGATGGTGAGGCCGGCGGAGGGGCGGCCGTGCGGCTCTCGGGTGGGGACCGCGACCGCTTCGGAACAACGATGGGAGGGAGGGAGCTGTGCGCTGGGTACGGGGGGAACCGAGCGGGAAGACGCTGGCATCCCCCTGCGCTCCCTGGGAGAAAGCTCCGGTGCGGGGCGAGGACGGTGGGATGGCACCGCTGTTCTCTAAAGATGGGGGAAGGATGTGTGTGGGATGCGGGGTCTGGGGAGGGACAGCGGGTCCGGCCATCCCTGGGCAATGCCCACCCCAGGTGCCCCAGGACTGTGCTCGATGTTGTGGGCGCTTTCCTGCAGGGGTAATGGCAATGAGTGTCCCTACCTCACCGGGCTTGCGTGAGATTAATTCCCATCCGTGAGATGCTGTGGGATTCTTAGTGGGCAGAAGACGACACGAAGAATCACCTTATTACTCCCTGTGCTCTGGGAAATGGACCTCTCCCCCATAGGGTGCTAAGGAGGGGGATGGCACCGAGTGCATTTATCAGCTGGGAGAGTCCCAGAGCAAGAGCAAGGGCTGGCCCTCTGCTCCCAACTGCCTTGGGTTATTCTCCTACTCTCCTCCATTTTCATTTTATTCTTTGCAGTGGTGGAAAAGCACCGATGTAATTGTTGGGCCCGTAAGAAATAGGGATGGAAGTTTCCAGCACGTTCTGTTCTCTCCCATCGCTGCACCTGCTTTTCTTTAGCTCTCAAATAACATCTGAATGGCAGTGCTGTGTCTGCAGCCCTGCACAGGGCTCTGACCGAGAACAGCACTGCAGAATAACTCAGGAGTGAGAGGTGAGGACAAAATGTCTAGAAAACAAAGCTCTCCAGCTCCTGCTGCCTAAGTGAAGTTTAGGAATAAGGCCCTGAGGCTTTAGCAGCATTGCAGAATGCTCGCTCTGCACAGCACTGGGCTTCTCTGTGGGTCGGTGCTTTGCCAGGAGCGAGGCCTACAGGTAGGGATGATCTCCATGTTTATTACATGGAGGAAGCGGAGGCATTCAGATATTGGGCAACAACATCATTCTTAATGCCCTGCGTTGTGATGAGGCTCGTTAAGTTTCTATGCTTTTGCTGCATGGCAAACCAGGCTGATCTGTTCAATAGTGGAGATGGGGACGGAAACCCGATCTTGGCCATCAGTGTGTGACTTCTTCTGTTTGCCCCAAGCAAACAGAACCGCAAACAAAACTCATTTCTTCATCTGTCTGTTAAAAACTGCTGCCTTGAGGAGAGCTTTTGTTGACAGAAGTCTCGGAGATCTCCTCACCTTACATACACTTGGTCAAGGGAACTTTGTCTGGTAGCAAAAATGACAAAGCTGAATATTGTTCAACCTCAGCATCATCAACTTCTCTTAAAATTCACAGAGAAGTGGGAAAGTTCTGTGTGCCCATAACGCAGATTCCCAAAATTGCTTGGGAAGTAAAATGTGCAAACCCACCTATACCTCATGTTCAAATGCAAGAGCTTGAGTGTATGTGAGGACAGAGGTTGCTTCTTCCCTCCAACAGGGAGGCAGCCATGGAAGGAGGCTGGCAGCAGCTCACACTGCTTCTAAATCCAGCATAAATCAGAGGGCAAGGATGTCAAATGTCTTCATGCTTTTAACTGAGGAAAGAAAGGATCACAGAGGTGTGTAAGAGCAGGAGCAGGACTCACAGAGGTGAGTCTGAGCTCTGATGCATTGTCTGCCCTGCGCTGAGTCTGTCCTGCCCACAAACCCTGGGGTACTCTGTGTTGCTTTGAGATGGGAAGTGAATTCTTCCACACCATCTGTGCCCTGACTTGGCAGGGACGAGGTGTGTTATTTAAGGGCATGATACTCTCAGACAGTGGTTTCTTTTAAACATGGTTCTGCATTGCTGATCGTAGCAATGGTAACTTCAGATTTTGGGAGAAGGAGTGCATAACACACTCCTAGCTCCAGCACTGGGTGCTAGCTTGCACAGCTGTCTTCCAGCTCCTGAAGGAGCACTGCAGGTTGATGGAGTGTTAAATCCTTCCAACAGAAGCTTTATGGCTACAGAGGGTATCATACCAGCTGGGTCTGTGATGATTGAACTAATCTTGGTTTCCCAAGGAGGCTGTGGATGCCCCATCCCCGCAGGCATTCAAGGCCAGGCTGGATGTGGCTTTGGGCAGCCTGGTCTGCTGGTTGACGACCCTGCACATAGCAGGGGGGTTGAAACTGGACGATCGTTGTGGTCCTTTGCAATCCAGGCCATTCTATGATTGAATGATTCTATGATGGTATGATTCTGTGATCTTTACATCATACCACACCTACCTATGTCAATGAAAGTCACCTCTCTCTTCTCACATCACCGCATCCTTCACTATCACTGTTTGATTTCAGAAACGAGCCTACAAAAGCTACGTGCGGGCCCTCCCCATGCTGAAGAAGATGGGAGTCAGCTCCATCCTTCTCCGCAAGAGCATCGGAGCCCTAGAAGTGGCATGTGGCATTGTCATGACACTGGTTCCCGGCCGCCCCAAAGATGTGGCCAACTTTCTGCTCCTCCTCCTCGTGCTGGCCGTGCTCTTCTTCCACCAGCTAGTGGGGGACCCGCTCAAGCGTTACGCCCATGCTCTGGTCTTTGGGATCCTGCTCACCTGCCGCCTGCTGATTGCCCGCCAGCCCGAGGAGCAGCCACCAGAAAAGAGGATGCTGTCGGTGAATGGGGATGAGCAGCCGCTCCTCCACGAGGCGGCTCCTGAGAAAGGCAAAGTGAAGGTATCTTAGTGGAGTGAGTCTGAGGAATACGGACCCTCGAGGCAGCTCTCTCCAAAAGCACCCAGAAAAAATTGTTTTGTTTTGGTTTGTTGTTTTTTTTTTTTTAATTTACCTATTTATATTTTTCAGCTGTCTAAATAAAGTTTCACTTGGGGTCTGAGAGATACATGGTATGTCTACACCATAGTCTTGCTTTGCTGCTGGTCTGTAATGTAGGAAGATACAAGCTAGCTTTGAGCAGGATGGTTTGCAGGCAGTTTGCACCTGGCTGAAGGAGCATTGGCCTCAGCAGGAGCTGCAAAACCAGAGTGTGGGCAAAGACTTGGGCAGTTCATCATGCTAGGTTGGCACTCTTGAGGTGGGTGTTCATCCCTCAGCATAAGACCTGAGATCCTCAGCAGTGTAAACTCGGCCTGGATGCACTTCTGTGTTGCAGCCTCAGCAACAGCTGCTGGGTAGAACATAACCATTGCCCCGCGCTGGCTCCTGCAGCCCACCCCATAGAGTCACCCCAGGCACAAAAGTACATTTTCTTTTATGTAGTCAGGCAGGGAATGGACCCTACTGAGCATTCTTGTGTTTGAGGGAGATGTCCCATAGCCTTTGCTGCCTGTGACCGGTCTGTTGTGTGGTCCAGTAATGCAGGGAAAATGTGATGCACTACTTACATCTTCTCGGATTTCCATGCTTTGCAGAGGCTTTAGAACAAGGGCAGTGGCCTCTTAACAGTAACTTTTCCCCTATTTAACATGAAGCAATGGTATCTCTTTACCTCCCAACTGAGAATAAGGATCCCCGCTGAGGGGATGGGAAGCAGAACTGCCTAAAGAATTGCTTTTATCCAGTACCATATTCCAAAATAGTTTGCTACTGGCAAAAAGCATCAAACTCTCCCTTTCAAGAAAAAAAAAAAAAAAAAGAAGAAAAGGAAAAGGAAAAGAAAAATGAATCCCTTTTTCCAAAATTGCTGCAACTTCTTGGAATCTGTGGCTGCTGCTAATAGATGAGGGTCTGAACATCATCTGGGTGTGACACTGTGCATCCCACACACAGCTTCAGTGGGAAGGACCCACTGGGGGAAGTCCTCTCACAAGACCCCGAATCCCTGTGTGTCAAAGCTGAAGTCTTATGGAGTGTCAAACAAGAAGTGTGTTTTACCTCTGAGTTCTGTTTGCTTCTGTCGATGCTTGTCTGGGTTTTTCCTTATTCGTTACTGATGAAAATAAACTTTTTTCTTTTTTTCTTTTTTTTTTTTTTTTGAAGTTTGGAGAAAGATGTCCTTTTGGGAGATGCATCTGAAAATGATCTTCCCGTGTGCTCTAACACTGCACCTAACATTAGGGGGGTTTCAGAGAAAGACGAGGCGATACAGGATGGGAGCCATGGGAACACTGCTCCAGTACAGAGTAGCAGTGAGAAAAGGTATTAAATCCACAGTAAAACATTGGTGCTGTATCACTGTCAGCATCGGATACATGTTTGCATGCAGTGTATCCCGATTTGCAGTTGACTCCTCTGCTACAACAGATGCAGCCCGAACACACGTATCATGCAAACCCCCCTCCTGGAGCCCCAGGGAGTGACAGATTGTTACAGACAGAGGGCACTGCCAACAGGGCACCTCGCTGAGGCAACCTCTGCTGCTCAGAGACCTTCCCAAGGTCACCCTAAATGGGCACGCCATTTGCTTCACTTCCTGAAAGGCGCTTCTGCTGTGCCTAGGCCTAAGCTATTAGCACTTTATATACCACCAAGCCCAAAGCACACCAGGATGTGCATTCTCCTGCTCCAAGTACTGGGAATAGCACCAAGCCCAAAGCACACGACAATGCGTGCTCTGCTATGCACAGCACTGCAGCCCTCCCACAGCCAGCTCCCACATCTCCAACTCACTACTGTGTCTGCCACCAGCGCTGCTCCTCACCGCAACCTGCGGACGCCATGAGGCGGATTTAAAGCACCGTGTGCAGCACAGACCATTGCTGTGGGCTCTGTAACTAGAAGCAGACACCAAGTGGATTCCGAAATGTGTCCCCTCTCTATTTCTCTCCTTCAGAAGAAAGCTGTTCCTGGAGCCAACGACGGCTGACCTCCATCACTGACCCCAGCACCAGCCTATTTTTGGAAACCCATCTTTGCTTGCTGGAGGTTGTAAGGTGGCAGGAACTCATTTAACATATTATGTTAATTCCGTGGCTTGTGACTGCCTGGGCCGACTGCATTTTTTAAACCTTTTTTTTTTTTTTCTTGCGTTTCCAAACGCTGAGCAACGCCCACACGCTCACATCCACTCGGCAGACCAACTGCGCATGCTCAGAACGGCCGGGAGCGCGATCACTGCTTTGCGCATGCGCACACCGAGTAAGACGCGTTCACACGGCCGCTCTGCGCAGTGTGCGCTGCGCATGCGCACACTCGTTAAAAGGAGCCCCACGCGCAGGGACGCTGCGTGGTGAGCAGCGCGCATGCGCGCGATGTGGCGCGGACGTTTGAACTGCGGGCGGTTGGAGTGAGGTAATGGTGGTGGCGGCCGGCGGGGTGGGCTGGGAAGCAGCGCCGGGGTCTTGGCTGCTGGGGAAGGCTGAGAGTGTTGTGGGAGCTCGAGGAGAGCCTCTTGGGGAAAGGGTGTGCGTGCTCGGCTGGGAAGGGAGGCGGTTTCCCCTGACAGGAGCTCTCGCTGCGTCAGAGCACCGTAGTGAGATCTGTGGGCACGGCCTGCTGCTGCACTCCTCCTGAAGTAGCTGTCAGCTGTGGGCACGAGCGCCCCGAGTCTGTCCCAGCGGCTGTCACGGTGTTTCAGAGGGCATCTGGGTGCAGGTGGGCAGGGATCTGTTCGTGGGGTGCTGTGCCCAGAAGTGAGTGACAAAGCTAAGGGAAAATGGGGGCTCTAGCAGCTCCAGAGCTGAATTGTAGAATGACTTGGGTTGAAAAGGACCACAATGATCATCCAGTTCCAACCCCCCTGCCGTGTGTGGGGTCACCAACCAGCAGACCACGTTGCCCAGAGCCACATCCAGCCTGGCCTTGAATGCCTCCAGGGATGGGGCATCTACAACCTCCTTGGGCAACCTGTTCCAGTGCGTCACCACCCTTTGAGTAGAAAGCTTCTCCCCTGAAGAGGGAGCATGAACTGTAAGCCAGACTGCATTCTTGTGTCTGGGAAGCAAAACCAATTGCTCCAGCAGTTCAAGAGCATGTGAATGCACTGTGCCTAAACCAGGAGCTTGTAGCAGTGTCCTGTGCCTTTTGGGTAAAGGGCTGATCTTGATGGAGAGCAGGGAACACCACTTTTCACTATTGTATTTTACCCAGAGCTTGACAGTATTGCAGTGCTGGTAGCTCTCGTGCTTCACTTGGGCCCTTACTGTTTATATTTTTTAAACCCTACCTGTTACATAGAAACAGACCATAAGAATCTAACTACTGTAGAATAGGAAGAAGAGTGTTCTGATCCTTTAAAATCTGGGTATCAGCTGTCAGGAAGCCACCATCCATTGGCTGACTGCATTGCCATGTATAGTACAGCAATAGGCTGCTCATGGTTTTGTTGTCCATTTAATTTATGCGCTGAATTGGCCTTCTTTTTGTATTGTTTGCTGTCTGATTATGTTAGTTTTGGATCAAGACACGATGTAATGCTTCATCAGCTGAGCTTTATTTAAAGAATATTTATGTTAGGACTTGTGAGTTTTATCATCCCTTTCCTAATTTTAAAAGTCTCTCAATTCAAAACACCTTTGTGTGTGAATTGTTCAGTGACCGACAGCTATAAATGTTTTGCTGAGAACTGCTGTTAACCCCATGCAAGATCCCTATAAAATCAGCTTGTCAGGAAGATACTTGTTTTCTTCTTTTGCAGGAAACTTGCTCTCTGTTGTTCTTCCTCACTTGGAGGTTGATCTGTGTCCTTCCCCCTTTGCGATGAAGGATCAGAACCCACGTGACAAATGAGTGGAATTCTCCCGTCTCAACTGAAAGTCTGAAAAGATGCAACGAAGACGGAGTTCTAAGCACTCCAAGCGACCTCTGCAAGTTCACCATAGCAATCAGGCTGATCTCTCTGCATGGCGAAAAGGAGGGATGGTTGATGCTGAGAAAAGTGCCCAGAATCATCAATCTCTGAGTGATCAGAAAAACGGCAATGAGCAGGACTCCCTTGAGCAAGCTCTGAGTTACTTTGAGAAAAGTAAGAGAGCAGATTTAAAATTAGCTACGTAGACTTGTAAAGATTGTTAATGTCCAGTTCCTTATTCTAACATCTGAGCTATGTAGTAGCTTGTCTTGTTAGTATATTTAAAGGGTTTTTTCTTCTTTTGCTTTCTACATGAAGCTTCTTTAGTTTGGAAAAGAGAAGGCTTTGGGGAGACCTCATTGTGGCCTTCCAGTACTTGAAGGGAGTGTATAAACAGGAGGGGGAGCAGCTGTTTATGAGGGTGGACAGTGGTAGGGCAAGGGGTAATGGTCTCAAACTGAGACAGGGCAAGTTTAGGTTGGATATTAGGAGGAAATTTTTCACACAGAGGGTGGCACTGGAGCGGGTTGCCCAAGGAGGCTGTGGATGCCCCATCCCTGGAGGCATTCAAGGCCAGGCTGGATGTGGCTCTGCACAGCCTGGTCTGGTGGTTGGCGACCCTGCACACGGCAGGGGGTTGGAACTGGATGAGCATTGTGGTCCTTTTCAACCCAGGCCATACTAGGATTCTATGGAGAGCCCAACAAGAGGGGCTACATATAGGAGCAGTTCAGAGAAGTTTAAAACACTTCAATTTAACTTCAGAAGTTGTTTCATTGTTTGTCTTTTTTCTTCTAGTTCAAGATCGAGTTTCACTGAAAAAGAGTGAAGTTTTGCAGAAACATTTGTCTACTATGGAAAGCATTGCCCTGAAGAGAGGTTTACCCCCTGAAGGATTTGATGTATTGCTAGATGTGGCACTCAGTGGCAAACTTGGTAAAATGTTTATGTACTGCTGGCATGTCTTCAGTGCATGTCTCCTTCCCCTCTACCTGAACCTGCTTGAGGTGGTACATGTATAGTGGCTGTAGGGTTTGGCATAAAAATAATCTTCCTTGCATGCTCCAGTGTGAATTCTGAGACCAGATGCCATGTGGTATGGAATATCCCTTTGGCCAATTTGAGTCACCTGTCCTGATTCTGTCCCCACTCTGCTTCTTGTTGCACTGCCAGCCTTGCTGGTCTGAGAAACTGAAACATCTTTGGAATAGTGTAAGCACTGCTCAGCAACAACTAAAACATCAGTGTGTTATCACAATTTTTCTTCCTTAACCCAAAACATGGCACTGTACCAGCCACCACAAGGAAAAATAACTTTATCTCAAGCAAAAACAGAGCACTTTCATAACTGTGTTAATGAAACTCACTAAGACTAGAGCATTGTACTACCAATCAATTGCCTGTCACTGCAGTCCTTGTGTGGCACTCTTAGAAACAGTGGCCACCACTTGTATTTCTAAGTTAATGTGTTAAATGAGAAGGACAACCTTGCCCTTTCTCACATCCAAGGGGAGCATGCAGGATTCTTTCCTCATTATGCAAGTAATTTTGTTCTTTTATGGGTTCACATTGCTTGGCTTATTGCTAAGGTAGTAATTTGCTGATGTTTGGCTGGCACTCATGCCCTTTTGGTGAAGGAATTGGTCACTGATATTACCAGAAGTGTGCTACTTTTCTCTGTCTTGCAGGGAGTCTATAGGCTGTATCAATACTAAAATACTAGATATACTGTTTTCTTTCTTTAATCTGTTTTTTTTTTCTTTTGGAGATACAAATATTCCCTAATGAACTCTTGTGCACTGTTACTGTAAGCAAAGAAGCTCTGAGTAATTTGGGTGATCTTAACCTAACCTGTAAAACCGTATCGAAGAACCTGGTACGTGAGCAGCATCTGATCTTCAATGGTTTGTTTTGCAGCTGATACGGTGAATACTCGTTTACTGAAGAGCTTGATCCCAGCCTCAGCAATACCAGAAAGTTCTATTATTTCCTCTGTATCTTGGTTCTGTGTCAGCAAATGCTCGAGTAACATCCAGGTAACTATAGCAAACATTTATGAAGTTAATGTTTCTGCACAGGATTCATGAGGACAGGTTATGTGCAGGAAGCAGAAATCCTGTGGTTTTAATGTACGAAGTTATTATTGCATAAACTGCTGATGGAGAGACCTGTACATGAAGTGGCAGTGGGAGCCAAGGGATGCTTTGGCGTTAAGTGGAAACTTGCACAGTTTCTACTTGTCTTATATCTGGTGAGGGAACCTTTAAGGGCAGTCCTGCTGGCCTTCATGTAGGTGGCTGAAGGTTTGCATGTTTTTAGGGGTTAGCATATATTCATTACCGATGGTTCTTCTGTCGGAGTATGGCAGTAGATGTTCTGTCTGGCTTTCTTCCGCAGCAGAATTAGTGCTGGTTGTTTATCTGTAGCTGTCTGGTTGTCTTTGAATGTCCTGTAATGATTGTTTCTCTTAAGCTGGCTGGTGCCTTTTCTGTCCTGGTTTTGCCTGTTAACTTGATGGCTTCTTTTGTCTGCAGCTGCTTTTTCTAAGATGGCTGATCACAATGTTTGACTTCATTGATCACAAGGAACGAGTTCATGCCCTCTATGGCATCTTCTTTTCCTTCCTGAATGACGAGAAGTTGGTAAGGAGAACTGACAAATATACAGAATTGAACAAAATAAGTCTCAATTAGTAGTCTGCATATTAATGATAGAATTAGACAGGAATAGCTGCAAACTAGAGGGTTTTTTTTTTGGTGGAACTTATTTTCCTCTTCTCCTTTTGGATTCAAAGATTGCTGGGTACTTCAGAATCAGAAACTTGGAAGCACTGAGTGTTTTGAGTTTGAATAATGTGGTCTGGTTGTTAAAATGATTTAAAGAATTGATAATCTCATACACAGAGCTACAGTGTATGCTGCAGTGCCTGGAACAGCTTTTATAGGACATCAGCTGAAAAAGTCCTTCTATTCCTGAGAAGGAAAAACTGACTTGTGTACCTAGGGCAAAAAGAAACCCAACAACCTTCTGAAGAAGTGGTTATTGAATGATGGGAACTCAAAATGCTGTTCTTTGTTGGTTTGCAGCAGTAAATAAGGACAGGTACTGGGGAGTTTTGTGCTGGGGAGTTTTCAGCTGCAAAATCTGGGTGCTGTGATGCTGAAATAGCTAGATTCAATTCACAGTAAGGTAATACTGGAGTCACGTTAGACATGAAATTCATCCAGTTCAGAATACTTTGGCGTGGAAACTCAAAGTTCTGATTACACTGTCAGCCAAATTTTCAACTGTTTAGCATCAGTTGAAGTCTTTTCAGGAAACTGGATTTAAGTTGTATTTCAAAGTAGCATTTTCAAGTACAGCTGAGCCAGACTTAGACCCTTGCAGCCTCTGTTGTAGTTAGCATTAATGTGTTGTTTTTATTTAAGGGTAACTTTTGCTTTGGAAACTTTCACTGCTGATTTCTGAGATACATAAATTGTGTTCTCAAAACCAGGACCAGAGGTCACCGTGTAGTCTGATTACTATGAAAACTGCATGTAATGAATGTATGCTATGTCACATAGAGCAGTTTTTGTAGGTGTAAAAATGTGCTGCCTCCTATGGGAGGTAAGGTCACCTGCCCCTCAGTGGGGATGCAGCGATGATTTGAGGCAGCAGATGGAATGAAGCAGCACTAGCTTGTGAAGCTCGTATGAAATGGGTCTCCCCCTTCAGTGTGTCCTGGTTAGTTGTTTGCATCAGCAAGACAGGTTCATTGCTGCCTTTTCTTTGCAGTGTCCCTACATCTGCCATGTGCTCTACCTGCTGACCAGGAAAGAAAATGGTGAGAGTCCTCATTTGTATGAGTTGAAATATCATTTTGTTTCTTATTCTGTGTGCTGGTGCTGCCACATCTTCCAATGGAGTTTATACAATGACCTGGCAATGCAGTCAAGGAGACCTGAGCTATAATTCTATCTGTTTTGTATCATACTTGATGAAGTAGAGACCTGTCTATTAGCCCAGAAATAATACTGGCTGTTCCTGCTTGCTTTGCTATACCAACAGAAGTTGTATCTCGTTTTCGCTTAAATGCTGAATAAAAGTGTTTTTTAGTTTCTAATGTTCTCAATTGTTTTTCCAGTCAAGCCTTTTCGGGTCAGGCGACTCCTTGATCTCCAATCAAAAATGGCAAGTTCATTTCAAATCTTGTAGGGGCTCAAACTGCTTAATGGTGCGGCTTCTGAGTGTCCTTACAGAACAGAGAGAAGAGGCGAGCAGCTTAACGTGGGATTAGGCTTGGAACAGTAGGCTGTAATCTTTCTAGTGTCTGAGCTTCTCTACCTTGCATGTGCATCTTGAATTCTCATGTTGTGTTTTTTTCCTGTTGTGAGCACATGCGATGATGTGTACAAAACTGTATGTTTTATAGAGATGTGATAAAATCTCTGATGTAAAGAGCTACTTGTTTTCACTTATCTGTTACCTTCTTTAATTTCCTGTTGCAAGCTTTATTAAAAATTACTGGGAAATATAAGATTGTACAGTACCTGCTGCCTTTTTGTAAGAAACTAAAATGGCTGTAGAGGTAATTACAGCTGCTAGAGAAGTATAAGTGGAGATATGTAGTTACAGTAACACTTGGAGCATTTAATCTGGTGAGAACTGTATTTTTTAATGGCTTGTTTGTTAGGTTTCTTATTAGAGCTATGACAGTAGGAAGTCCTTTCTCCTAATCCCTCCCTACAGTATTTCATTGACAGTTTTTACTCTATTCATTATATACCTCTAGTTACTTACCGACGTATACTTATGAAAGGTTTCAGTAATGAGAGTTTTTCTGCTTTGTAAATACAATATTTGACATCTATATTAAAAACATATCACATCTTTTTCTTCCTCTTTTCTTGACAGGGTATGCAACCTCATCTACAGGCTCTGCTATCGCTTTATAAGCTTTTCTGTCCTGAGCTGGTATCCATAACCCTTCCTCAGAAGATGAAGGTGAGGAGTCAGATTTAATCTATTTGGAACCAGTACTTATGACAGTATTTGTGATGAGCTTTCTGCTCGTGCTATAGCGTGATTTAGTGGTGAAGATAGAAACATCCAGGAAATAGAATCTATGGTAGTTTGGGACTTGATCGGAGTTAAATGTAAATGAGTGACGAAATTACTTCTTGTGCAGAAAAGATGTTGGGCTTCCTTGATTCATCCAATTTCATTTTAGCTATGATATCTGATTTGAGAGCTCAATTACTCACTGAGTTGTTTGGTTTGACTGAATTCACAAAGTCTTCCTTATAATTTGCACATGCATTCCTTTGTCATAGCTTTATTTTAGTGTGTACTTGAAATTTACTCTATGAACAGATGATTGATCTTAATAAGAACTATAATTATTGGAATTCCCTTATGGAAAAAGCGGGTGTTTCAGAAGGAACATGGAAATGTAGCTGTTGAAGTACAGTTAAAGATAAAGAAACCAAGGAACGATGAGAGTTACTTGCTGTCAAATCCTAGCCTCTTGGTCTGTTAGGCAGAGATGAGTGTATATACATCACTGTGATGTCTGCTGGAATAGAATCTGGTGTTTCTGATGCTTTGTTTTGGTTTGGCTTCTTGCATACATGTCTGATTTTTGTTTTCAGACTTATTTCAAGAATGCAGACAGCCCTTGGAAAGCAGCAATCAACGCTGTAAGGCAGAGAAACCAGGCCAACTCTACAGTGCCCCAACCACTGCTTTTAGGCACAACTCAACCTCGCTCACGAAAAAGAGTAGGTTTTGCTCCTCAGGAAGCTGCCGAACAGCTGTTTTCACGATGAGTAATGGCAAACTGTGGGAGCTGGGTTCAGAGCTCTGAAGGGTGGGATAGCCAAATGGAAGTGCAGCGTGACCACTGTAGTGGAAGCCTGGATGCATTTTTTTTTTCTTTGCATAACAGGTTCTTTGTGAACAGTGGGCACAAGTGCACAGCTGAGTCACTGCTGTTTGTTTGTTTCTTTTCTGCAGAAATGGAATACCCAGTTGATTGTACCTGCAAGCAGTGCCAACGCACAGAATGTAGTAGTGGGTGGGAAAATGAGCCGTCTTGATTCATACAGTGCTAACGAATCTTTTCCAGTGGAGCAGCTGCGGACCTTTCCCCAACTCCTACAAAACATCCACCGTCTGGAGGTGAGTGGCAGGAAGGTCTCCGCAAGTTCTGTGCGTGCTTTGGAAAGATCCAAAGATTTTTCATCCACGCCCTTGTAGGTGTCTAGCGTGGGCAACCTAATTCAGAAAGAGCATCTAGTCCTCCCTGAGGCTGGTGAGCAGGAGGTCAGGAGGATGATCTTGTCAATGGAGGATTGGACAGCTCTGATAGTATGAGAGTCTGTGGCAATTTGCAAATATAGACACAGAATAACTAGTTTGGTTTTGTTTATTTATGTTGCTGCTATTCTTGCAGTTTCCTTCCCAGATGGGCTCAGTGCTAACAAACCCATTATTGCTTCACTACATGAACTGTAGCAAAGATGAATCTGTTTATCTGAGGCTCTACTATTGGATGGGACAGACTCTTCAGGAAGGTAGGGACTCAGCATAACCTTGCATGGTGGGGTGGTTAAGGATGTCTGTAGCTTTTCATCATTTGATAATAGTACTTTGCCTTTTGGATTTATAGTGCTACTTGTGTAGCACTAGAACAAATGCTGCATAAGAGCCGAATTTTATTTCTGGTTTTGCTTGTTCTTGCTGTGCTCTTGTTCAAATGCATTACTCTCTCCTCTTCAGAGTGCACCTGGTGTGTAGTTGATAACAACCAATATGAAGAAGAATTCAAAGGCTTCCTGGAAACTGCCTACAAGGCAGAATGTTTCTTGCAGGTAAGTGCCTGCTATGTGGAAACCAAGGGTTTCATGAAGTTGTTCCTTAAAGTATATTTGAGACTCCTGTGCTTCCTGTAGTTTAACTGAGAAATGGCATTGTCTGAAGTCACCCAAAGTCTTTAAAAATACACTTTCCCATAGAGAGCCAATATTCTGGAGGTAACTGTGGTTTCTGCAGGAATGGTAATTTGAATGTCCTGGAGAATTGCACGAAGCAGGTGCAAACCTATTCCTTCTCCAGGAGATTTGAGCATGGCAGGGTTCAGGTGTAGGAGATGAATTTCTGAATGCTCACCTTCTGCTTTCTAGGAGGGATTTCCTTCCTGTGAGGAATTTCTGTACAGGAGTCTTCCTCTCTGGGATGGTGTTTCCTGCCGATCACAAATCCTCCAACTCATGAGTTGGATCCCCCTCAGTACCTTCTCTGGTATGTATTGCAGATCTTTTGCATGAGGTTGAACAGCCTCTGATCCCAGAGGAGCAATTTAAGCTCAGGTAGCATGCTATTTTCTTGTTTATTCCAGAGATGAAGTCACAACTCTGCGATCCCCTGGCACAGCTCTTCTTCACATCATCCCTTTACTTTAAGGTAATCTGAGTGAGTGGCTATTTACTTCTAGCTGGTACTGTATCTGCATTCGTATAAGGTGTAACAATCTGAAGGGCTGTACAGGGAGAAGTCTGTGCCCAAGTGAGGGTAAAATGTTCTGATGATGCAACTTCTCTGGGAATTCGAGTGCCCTTTAAGATATCTTATTTTTTGACTGGAGCAAGTTGAGGCACTGGATTTAGAAAGAACTGTTTGATAGTACGAAAGGCAGTAGCTGGTTTTTATTGCAGTTCAAACAGAATTTGAAACTCATTCTCCAGCAAAAACTACACAATATATACACTCCTTTAAAAGGGAGACCACAGATACTCACTTCTTTGAGAAACTCTTGGTACATTTCCTTGTATGCTTTAATTCTCAGGGCATCCAGTTTAGTGTTTTTCACTTATGTAAACTTTCAACAACTTCTCTTCTTTTTAAATCCTACAGTGCAGCGTTCTGGAGAGTCTGAAAGAGCTGTTACAGAACTGGTTAAACTGGCACGTGGTTCAGCTGGATTCAGAGTCTGATTCTCAATTCAGTTCTTTGTAAGCTTGTCTGAAGCATATCTAAATATGCCTGTTACCTAATGCTAAGATCACTTGGTAATGCTTCTGCTATATTGCAAGCTACCTGGTCCTGGCTTTTACTTTTGATTTAAAAATATTTTTTATTGGCACTGAAAGTTGGTATGTCCAAGATCCTTGTAACACTGACAGCTGCATCATGTTTGTAATTATGTGGGTAACAATCTATTACTGGATATACTTTAAAAAAAAGCATAATACCAAATACTTGGGGGTGGCAGGGCAGGAGAATAACTTAGCTTCTTTTTTTGTATGCCTCTACCTTTTGTGAAGAGGGGTGTGTGTGTGTGTGTAGTAATATTCCCTGTGTACTGCTGCAGGAATACCACCCTTTCTGGACTGGTGAATGGGGTGGCTGAACTGATCAACTTTGTGGGACAGATTTCTACTGCTGCACTGCACTTGGAGAAGAGTCATACCTTCTTGCTTTACTTCATCCTGGATTTCTATGAGACCGTATGTTTTCCATTTCCTTTGTCTTTCCAAATCCCATTTCCCTGAGGCTTTTTGCATATATATATATATATATTTTTTTCTAGCTGAATTATGAAGTCACTTTCCCAAGTATGGTTTGATAAGCTTTGATTAATTGCCAGAATGTTCTTTAAATGTTCCATTACAGTTTTTCCCACAGCTCTGAATAGTATTAAATCTACTCTCTAGCTTTCTTTCATCTTCTCTGTAGATCTGTTTACTGCCGGGTGAACTCAGCCATGCTGTTGTTGCCCCTGCAACTTGGATAACATTGCAAAGAGTTAAGTTCCCAGCCCTGTCATTGTTTCCTTATAACTGAAATGTTCATTAAACATGCAAAAAATGGGCTCTGTTTTAGAGGGGTCTAAGTAAATGTTACCCAACAAGCAACAAAATACCAGCATTCTGGGATACTTAAATGGTTGAAACAGACTGAGATGTGAGTGAGAGTGGATAAATGCCTTGTACCTGAGGAAGACGAATAGAAGGTTGGAGTGAGACAATTCCTCCTAGGTCAAGTTGATGGAGCTGGCTAGAATGCAGTGTTGTGCTCTCTTTTGCTCCTAGATGTTTGGGGGTTTGTTAATGGCAGTAATAATCTGCCTAGATCTACTTCTTTCCTGCAGGTGTGTGACATATATCTGAAGTACAAACTGCCGTTGCTAATAATGCCTCCTGCTGGAGTTTTCTACCCTGCATTGCTCAGCATGGATTCTGTCAACTTAAATCAGCTCTGCTACATCATGTACAGGTACTACAAATGGTGTGGGCTGTAGATATTTCTCTTGTTGTCTTTTTTGAGTTTTTGAAAATGAAATTATTTGGGTCTATAAATCTGAAATGGAAATCTATATATGCCTTATATAAGGCAAAGATGAAATGTTCTAGTTGTGTCCAGCTTTCATGGTAAAATATTTTAGAGCTGTAACTTGCATTTTGTTCCCTGATCTGTTATCCTAAATGGCAGCATTCTGACCTTTCCTAGTATTACTTTTGTTATCACTAACATGTGAAGGAAGGAGTTTGATATAGTTCTGAGAGGATTTATGTTGCCTAGCAACAAAGAGCTTGCAATCATTAGCAGTTAAGCATTAAACTTCTTAGCCCTGCGCTCTGACCACCAGATTTGAATTTATTCCTTGCAAATTCTGTACTGGGCTGAGTAGGAAGCACCTTTGCCACCCTGAAGATGCATGGGGAAATCTAGGCTTGCCTTGTGCCTGCCAGTCCAACAACAGCACTGCTTAGCTCTGCTGGATCCACCCCTACTGTTCTTGGCCCTGTTAATTCCAGTGGCTGCATCTGAGAAGAAGAGTAGCCAATTGCTGACAGCTGGCGTAGGGCTCTCCATGTGGTTTTTTTTCTCTAAGGAGTCTGCAGGGTAATTAACATGACAGGATGCTCTCTGGGAAATGAGAGGAGCTAGTGCTTATTATATAGAACAACTGTCAAGTTGTGTTACTTCCAGTGACTTCCGTTTCTCTGCTTAGTGAATGAAAGTCTCTCATCTTAAAGATACACTGCATTTTTCTGCTCATTTCAAGACTGAGCTGATTCTTGTGCATAGCCTTTCTGAAAGTTTGTGTCTGGTAAGCTCACTTGTGTGTTACTCATCTGAGACATGAACTTTATCAGGTTCATCCTTACTCCCCCAGGAAAAACTGAGTCTATGCAAGTGATCAAGTGCCTTTGATTTTATTTTCCTGCCTCTCTTTTGGTCAGAAGAGGAAAACTCGTCTCTAATATTTAGAAAACTTTCCTTCACTCTGTAAATGTTTCACCAGTGGTTTTTTTTTTCAGCACTGGCAAATAGGTGTCAGTAAAGCTTTTTACCTCTTTTGTTTTTTGTTTTAGGTATAGAACCAACTTGGTAGCTGCAAAAGAGAACGAGATGAGTAAAAAGGTATCTGCCGTGTTCTAGAATGGACCTTAGTATGGAACTGGGTTCAGCAGGGGGAAGGCAATTTTGATAGTGCTCTTAAGGACTGCAGGAAATGTGCAGCTGCTCAAAGATGCTTGTTGTGGTTTGACCCGGTAGGCTGAGCACCACACAGCATTCATTCACCCACCCCAACCCTCCCAGTAGGACAGGGAGAGAACTGAGTGGGGGCAAGATGTGGAACTTTAAGGGAGAGATAATAAAAACTATTTACAAAGATAGGAAAGGGAGAGAAATAATAGTAATGATTTTATATATTTATGTATTTTATGCACAGCCAATTACTTTCTACTTGCTGAGTGATGCCCAGCCAGTCTCTGAGCAGTAGCAGGCCTCTTTCAATGCCACCCCTCCCCCTGAACTCCAACCAATTCACTCCATAGTTTCACATGATGTCATATAGTGTGCAATATCCCTTCTGGCTGGTTTGGCTCATCTGTCCTGGCTCTGTCCCATCCCAGCTCCTTGTGTACCCCCAGCTCTCTCCTTGGTAGGGATGACACAAGAAGCTGAAACGTTCTTGGCTCCACACAGCGTTGCTCAGCAGCAACTAAAACATCAGTGTGTTATTGACATAGTTCTCCTGAAGCCAAAACATAGCATCATGCCAGACACCAGAAGAAAATCAACTGTCCCAGCTGAAACCAGGACAGTGCATTTGTGACCATTTTGTTTTTTCTTGTCCATTAGAAAATACAGCAATTCAAGTTCAGTAGCCAGACGTATCAAGAGTATAACCAGTACATAATAGCCATGGTGGGTTGTCTGTGGACATCCAGTGCATTCCAGAAGGATAATCATCCTCAGGGCATTCGTCTGGATGATGAACTGCTGAAGAAAACCGGAGTGCAGGAATACAAAAACAGCTTCAATATTGTCTACCACCCAGCTCTGATGTGCTATGCTGTTGACTTCCTGCAGCAGGTAATGTAGGTGAACACCTCGGCCTTTGGCAGCACCAAAGAGTGTAGTGATCTTTTCTCTAAAGAAGCCTCTCAGCCTGTTGGCTGGGTAAAAACAGCTCAATGTTGATTTGCGTGTTTTCAGGATACAATTAAAATGGATAAATAATGAGAAAAATGTACTAATTCAGTAACCTGTGTCACAGAATACAGTACATGACTTGAACTTGTGAACTCCCAGAAATGCAGAAACGCATAGTTAAGTTGTATTTGGGTACCCACAGCAGAACTTGTAGCTGTGCTTTCTGGCTTTTACATTGCCTTTTGAGAATGGTCTAAACAAATACATGTAGCCGCTTCCAAGTACAGGATGAAACATGGTGTACTCTAACATCCAATGCGAGTTCTATTAGCTGAATTCCAAACGCCCTCATGTTTCTACTGTTAATGAACAGTGGAGGGAGCAGCTTGCCAGGTTGTTACTGTTTAAGAAGTGCGTGTTGCTCATAGAAATCAGGCTTTGTAGGCTATCCAAGAGGTGCACAAAGCTGCTGTTTTGTTGCAAGGATTGCTGGCAGACTGCAAGCATGCTCCTGGAATGAAACGCAGCAAACCTTAGGTTCAATGTGAAGAATACTGGTTACGTACGCTACCAGTTTGCCTTGGCTTACATGCTTAGTGTCTTGAACCTGGGTACTTTGTTACTGCTGGCTTAAACTCAAGTCTTCCCTTTGCCAGATGAAACTTTTCTAATGCGAGTTGATAAAACTATCTTCTTTGGTCTTTCTCCTCCTGTAGCAGAACTCGTATTTTTTCCATCGAGGTCCCTTTCCCTTGTAGCTTCTGTAAGCTTTTAAAAAACCCAACAACATAATTCTGAAGAACTCCTCCGTTCTTCTCACTGCAACACCAAGACAAGAACGTTTCACTGCAGTGCTATCTTTTCTTAAGGCTTCAGTGCTGGGCACCAGAGGGCGCTGCTCTGCAGCGCACTTCGAGAACGTAATATGTTATCTCTTCCTGCCTTGTTTCACTGAGGGGAATTATTTATCTACTGTTCATGGAAATTGTAGAATCCCTGAGGTTGGAAAAGACCTCTAAGTTCCTCCAGTCCAGTTGTTTTGCAGGGATGCCTTTTATGCTGTGCAGATGAAGTTGCTAAAGGCACTGATGCATATCTCTGTTGCAACCCAGTAATACTGCAGCATGCGTCTCCTCATTGCCTTGCCACATGTGGACTTGGCCAGGTTTAATGCTGGAAGCTCATTTTGAAAGATAATTAAATATCCCTGACTGATTTTTGTATACCTAGAATTCCTGATTTATGAGGGGAGCAAGCAGTGGCCTGGCCATGCTGGATGTTCTTTTGATATACATACTTGACACTGTTCTGACACTGTTTTATTTTCTCCCCTTAAGGCCTGGCCAGATGATACCACTTTCAACTTCAATCTAATTAAGGTAAAATGCCTGTTTTCACACACACAAAAAAGGAAACTTTCAGCAGCTACTTAGTAGAGGATGTGGGGGGAGAGGAGAAGCTGATCAGCTTCAGAAATGCTGTACTTCTGCTGTGCTTAAAGCAGAATTGGTGCTGCCAGTGAACCAACGGAATATTACACTTGAGGTGAATGCATAGCTTTATTTTAGCTTAGAACAAAACAACTGTCATGGCAGTTTGTTTCCTTTCCTGTATCATGGTGCCCTTCAAACCTGATCTGGAAGAATCACACTGTTGGTGAGGGGAGACTTCAGTATCCATGTGAATATGGTCTTTGACATCTTTGCTGTTGATCCAACCGATGTTGCTCTCTTAGAATTAGGATTTATGAACATCCTGTGTATTAAATAAGATCATGGTTTGTTATGTTCAAGCTAAAAACGTGAAATATGTAAGTGAAAAGACTAGGCATCTGGGTACAGGGTGAGACCTCTGTATACCTGTTGAGTGTTTATAGGCCAGGATGGTTGTTGTCAAACTGGCAGGTTAAATTTGCATAGTTCTTCAGATTGGCTCAAGAAAGCCAAAGCATGTCCTGCACATCTGACTATTCTTTTCTCCTTTTTCAGGGCAAGAAGTGGAACTGGTATCTGAGCTATCTCTATGGGCAAGGTTTAGAGGGCCTGAAGCTCTTCATTGAAAGCAGCATCAATCGTGTTTCCAAGGCCTCTCAAAGTAAACCGGAGGATGAGGAAGTGTGACTCAAGGACTTGTTGGAGCCTTTCTGTCATTTGGAATGGGGGAACGGAATGTTAACGGACTGTGTCAGTCTTTCTTCCTTCCTCAGAGGAAAGAAACAGAGCAATTATGCTTGCCTGCATTTTTTGTGCTGGCATCTGTGTTAGGAAAGCAAAAATAAAGAAGGAACGTTTAGGCTGTTTTGGTTCACCAGCACTGAACCCCCTTATTTCCTGCTGAACTTTTTAGCCCGAGGCTGCTGAGCTGATGTGATGTATAACATCCCTGTTTTTTTTTTTTTTTATCCTCGTTTTTCTTTGCTGGAATATCTGAGGGGGGAAAAACATTTTCCATCTCAAAGCTGCAGTGAGAAGTGCTGCCTTATTTAGAAGACGTGTAGATGTGACCCTCCTCTTTCTTCCCCGACAACTTACACAGTACCCTGAATGACTGATTTCGTGCCAGACTGGAGGACTCCGTGTTTCCCAGTTCCCTGTTGTGCCTTGTACATGCTGGCTCATAACAGGATGGCCAAACGGACCCTCCTGAACTTCACTTCTGTTACGGGTCTTCCAGAAGAGACTTTGTGACACCTTTGCTTATAAAGTTCTTGTAATGCAGTTGAAGAACTTTATGTACCACTGGTTTGCTGGTGACCTTCAACAGCTGAACAGCGTTGCCACTGGCTCACCGTTTCCTATTGATAAGCTTTCCTTTTTGTGTTTTTTAGTTCTATAATGTTGTATATTAAATGTGTACATATATAATGTATATTCTGTAAAAAAAAATACTTCAAAAATGCCATTTTGAAGGATTTTTGCTTTAAAAAAAAAAAGAAAGCATCTTCTCGTATTCTGTTCTAATGCGAAGTCAGATGAAGCTGACCTGAGGTCTCCAATTATCTCACCACTAATGTGGTTGTAAATGCTCTGAAGGTGAGTGCCGGAGACTTCCTTTCAGCTTGGGGAAGATGCCTGTGTTCTGAAGGGTGCCTGGTGTTTGTAAATACCTTTAAAGATGCTAGTAGCAAAATGCTATGCTATCTACCGAACACTGTGTAGTTATTGATCCTTGGGATCAGTTTTTTCTTAACCTTTGTAGGTGTTTTATTCAGAAATAACAGGATTGTTACGGAAGGTGGTTGTGGCACCATCAGTCCTCTTTTTATGCTGAGTCTTTAACCAAACTGTATGCTGTTCTGTTATTCAGGTGCATGGGATGGACATTTGTAGGTCCTTCTTTCACATCTGGATACTTAGTTTGTTTTTCTCTTCCAGGTGTGACTTTTTCCTCTACTACCTCTCCACTTACATGGAAGAATTACATGGAAGAATGTGCCTTGTAGGGAGAAAAGTGCTGCTCTCTCTTCTTTATCTTTTCCTGCTCTTTCTTTACTGTCCAACACGGTGAATTTTGTGGATGACTTTCCATTACAAGCATATGCTCAAAGGTTTGGCTGACCACAGCATCTGCTCTGAGGATTAAAATGAAGGTAGTCAAGCTGTCAATTTCCTCGTAAATTAGAAAAGAAATCAATGGTTTGTCTCTAGTGCCCTTTTCTGCCAGTTGTAGTGCTGCTGCTTTGTGTATGCACTAGGACAGTATAATAGAAACTGTCATGTTTATTGATATGGAGAATTGGGGATGAATGGTTCTTTCAATCCTCTCATTCACCTTTCTAATAGCCAGGTGAGATGCTCCCCAGAACACCAGCTGAGCAGCTGGTTCCCAGAACCCAAGCCCTTAACTCCTTTCAGGCACGGTGGCCTGGGCATTACACATCCAGACGTGGATGCCTCAGGCTCAAGTTAACCTGAATTCCTTTTCTGAAGCCACGTTTGCTTTGTGTTTATATTTATGAAGGATTCGTAGGGAGATGAGTATTTGTACATCTCTACACATTGGGCAGTGTTGCTCTTTCATAGTCACCTTGCTCTGAAGGAGTTAACAATTTCAACCTGTTTTCAGCTGGAATGAGGGAACTGGTTTCTCTGTGTCCCTGCTTTCTATTCTTTTGCTGGCCTACTTCCCTCTGCTTGCATTTGGCATTCCTAATGCCATGAATAAATCAGGACCCAAGGATTTAGAAGGTGGTACAGCTGTAGCCACTCAGAAAATTGAACCTCTGAGGCTTGCACTGCAGCTCCAACAACTGCCAGTATGTATGTTCTGAGCCCTTTAACAACATCTAGCTGGTACCGAAAATAAAACTCACCTCTGTGCTGTTTTTCACTAATGTTTATGTGCTGGTACCTCTACCCCATGCCTCCTCACTTCGCATCCTTTGCCTTTGAGTTGAAGCTCAGCTGTAAGCCCTTCAGGCAGAGCAGTCACCTCCTGATCACTGTGGTTTATCACCAATTTTTGCAGTGAGGAGAGGAGAATAAGGGAAACTGAGGACTGTGACCCTGCTGAGAGTTCAACTGTGCTAAAGGTTCTGTAGAGAGCTCCTCTCCCTGTCTGTGGTCCTAGATCCTCTGATAGCTTGTCATTAATAATGTATGCTGACCTGCTTTCCTTTGTAGCTCTGTGGCTCCTGAGGGAAGTGTGTGAGGAGCTCTTCGTGGGCTATTTAGGCAGAGGATGCTTCAGCCTGGGAGAACAACAGGTATTGGAAACAAGCTTGCTCTGGAGGATGAGTATCTTGAAAGAACTAAGTCTCCAAATATCTACTTCTAGGAAAGACATCCCCCCCGTTATGGCTCTGACCTTTAGAATAAGTTATGATTTGTTCTGATATCAGTCTGATCTTTGCCTAATTGTGTATTTTGATTAAGAAGGTGTGTGTTCAGATGGCTTGAGGCCCTGGATTCCTGAGATCTGCCCCCAGCTGTCAGAGCTGTGCCGTAACTCCCAGCTAACTGTGAAGGTTGGGGCAGGCACTGAAGTACCTGAGCAGTATTGGTGGTTTCAGTGAAGTGCTGATTTGTGATGCTGCCTTATTTCTGTTCTTGGTTTCATGCTCCAAATGAGGAAAAGATTCCCACAGCAAAGAGGGTTTTGAATGCCTTGATAAATTTGCTGTCAGTTTGCTCTCCTTCCAGGCTCACTACAAACACATCAGCTCAAATGGTCCTCAAACAAAGCCGTGGGTACCTTCCACAGCCTCAAAATACGACTCTGATGGTGTTAGACACCTGTATGCTCAGATAGGATGCAGTTCTGCTGCTTAATGAATTGCCCCCATCAGCCCGCTGTGGGCCGCTTAGCGCTGTGTAGGAGGTGGGGAGTTAAGGCGCTGTTATGCGGTGCAGTTCCTGAGCCCCAGGCACTGGGTTTGGACAAAACTGAACATTCTATTGTCTGTCTAATGTGTTTGGGCTCTTCCTTTAAGGAATACAGTGGTAAGCTGCTTGTGTGTGGCTTACCTGTAAGCCCTGAATGCCCACCCTTCAGGAGCAGTAGCTTTCTCCTTGCAGGTTTATCCCAGCCATCTTCACACATCCCATGCCCGTGACATCCCCACTCCAGCTGCCTGCACATGGATCACTAAGCAGTTTCCTTTCTCTTAGGGCTCCTCTGTTACATGTCGAAGTGAATTTCAGCAGCCCCTGCCTGATGGCCTTCCTGTCTCTGTGTGCAGAGAGCAGGGAGGGAGTGGAGAGCACATCACAAACGTGGTGACAGCCTCTGAAGAACAACAACAAAAAGCCCCTAAAAGCAGACTGTCTGCCTTTTCTCTGTCACGTTCTTGCTTTTTCTATCCCTATCTCCTCTCTGCTGCTTTTTTCCCTCTCTCAGATTCTTTTCCACTGTTTCCTTGCTGCTCTGAATGGATTTCCTCCCTCCTTTCTCATTCCCAGGCAGAGCTGCTCCTGTGCTGCTGCAGGAACAAACACAGGGGTCCGCTCTGCTCCGTGCTGCCTGCCTGCACGGCTCCCCCCCTTCTCTCACCCCAGGTATCATGCTTCTAGAAACCCTCCTGCTGCTTTCCTAAGCACTATAGGCAGCGTGGAATCTGTGCTTGGGAGATCTGGGTGTTTATGGATGCTCACGAAGGAGTTAGTTATTTACTTGACATAGTTTGCTTTATGCAGATGGAGGAACAGTAGGGTTTGATGTCTGGGCAACTGTTCTTAGGTTTGTCTCAAGCTGAGCGTAGGGCTCCTGATTTGTGGTTTATTTATTCTCGTTGCAGTAAGGCCCTTCGTGTTCCCATCTGATGTATGGGAATGGAGCAGCTCTGTCCCTTTGTGTGAGGTCCATCCCTTCTGGCTCTCTGAAGGTGGATGCTGCATGACCACTCCAACCAATGATCCCACATAAAAAATGCATCACTGTCCGTTTGGTACGGGCTGCAGTGGTACAACTCAGTCCCTTCTGTTGTTTCAGATAGGTGGAGACCCAGAGGAGGGAGCTTCCATTTCAGCGAGGCACAGGGTTTGGTGGCACTTGGGAATCATAGAATCACTCAGGTAGGAAAAGACCTGAAAGAAGGGAAAGAAACAGCATTTCTTCAAGCTGTAAGATGTTTCCCCTGTTTGTAGCCTTTCATAGGACCAGAGAATGGTTGGAGTTGGTGCACAGAACTGTGCACAGCATTTCTCCCTCATTCCTGTATCCTATGCTCATCCTTTTCTCTGTAGGAAGAGAGATGGTGAGAGTAATTGCCTTGAACTATCCCAGCACCTGAACTGTTCTGCTGAGGATGGGGCTGTTAGGTCTGCAGTTACTGCTTGTGTTGCTTGGTGCTACAAGGCACTTTGTGTTATAGAAGGCTGCAACTCCAGAGCGATTTGGCCAAATTAATATTGATTTTGAATTAAGAGCGAGCAGTGAAGGTTTTGGGGTCGTACCAAACACAGCTCCCGTTTCCAGCTTCGAAGTGATTCAATAGCATTCATAGAGCCCATACAGCCATTAGCAGAACACATTTGCATTCACAGTGTCCCGTACTCTGTGTTCAGTCAGTGTGAATGACTCCAACTTCACCCAGGTACGCTGAAGTCCGTTTCAATGATTTAAATTACACCCCACTGTTTAAGACAGAGCGTTACTGGGGTAAACCAGAACTAATGGCGCTTTTGGGTCACGTCTTACAAAACCCACCTGGGTTTGATCTGTTGTATGTCTGTGTGTTTTATTTAGCATTGTGCATATTGGGGTGTCCCTTTTGGGCCAAGGGGGATCGCTAATTTTGTTGTTGGGATGAACCTTCGCTATTTAGTACAGGATGAACAACCGAGGTACAAACAGATGTGTGTGTTGGTGGATGGTGGGATCCTGGAGTTCCGCAGGATGTGGAGTTGGGGTTATCTTCAGAACTGGAAGCATATCAAATTGAGCATTTCTGCTCACAGACTTTCCCGTGTTCTTCATATGGTGGCAGCACTCATGTGAAGGGCCGTGCTTATGGCAGATCAGAGCGTGTCTCCCTGATTTCCTTTGAGTCCTGACTTGCCAGGCTGTTTGTCCTAATTATGTCCTTACAGCACAAGGTACCGGGGCCCTGGGACGATGCTCCCAGCCGTGCAAGCAAGTCGTCCACCAGAGATCCTGGTTTGTCTCAGAACTTAAGCGAAGCTGACACAAGAGATTATTTCCTGCTGCATCCTCCTGCCCCTAAACTGTGTATTTTGCTGCATCCTAAATTATTGATAGTGCAGGGACATGTGCTGTTAAGTGCCTTATTTCTGCTGTTTGTGCTGTCTGCTCCTGTCTGTGTGCTGATGTCCATCTCCTGTGCATGTGTAACTCAGCTTGATACGTCCTCGCTTTGTTCATCCACGTTGTCATGTTCCTTACAGTGTTGGTGACAGATGCACTTTGATCTGCTCACGTCCCTCTGTGCAGAGGTGGGATGGGGACTGCAGGACAACCCATAGAATGGCCTGGGTTGAGAAGGACCACAATGCTCATCTGGTTTCAACCCCCCTGCTGTGTGCAGGGTCACCAACCACCAGACCAGGTTGCCCAGAGCCACATCCAGCCTGGCCTTGAATGCTTCTAGGGATGAGGCAACCCTTCCAGCACTGTTTTTTCCCCCCTCACTCTCCTCAGCTAACCTAGCAGTTATTTGTGTGTGAGCGTGCACAGAAATAGCCCAGGAGAGAGACAGTCCTGGTCCGCCTCCCAATCCATACCCAGGGCTTGGTTTTTTTCACTCTAAATACAGCTTTTCAGGGCAGGTTTTGCTGCATCGCTGTAGCTGTTGTGGAGGCAGATGCTACTGGGGCTTCGAAAGCAGGAGGCGTGCGGTGCCTACCTGTCCTCTGTCCTCAATCCCTTCATATCCACCTCACAGCAGCATTATGGCATCAGGGAGTGTTGTTCTCGGGGTCCCCAAACCCACTGAAGTATTGCCTGAGCTTACATTTCCCAGGTTGAGATAACCCAGCAGTGACAGCGTGGGATGGGGAATCAGATCTGCACGGCCAACTCATTGAGCTCTGCTGCTTTTCCCGTAATGTGAACATAACACCTCTGACAGAGTTCAAACTCCTTGGCTGGGAGGACCCAAAGATCCACAGACGATGTTATATGTGGACCAAAACCCAAATTCCAGCTCTGCTCCTGCCCTCAGCCCCACCAGCAGCAGCTTCTGCCTCTGCTTTCTGACAACATCCTCACATTTAAACCCCTTTGGTTAAGGTTTTCTTCATGGTTCTTCCCTCGTTTATCTTCGCAAAGGAGAAAAGGCAGCATATCAGAAATCAAGCTCTCCTCTCATTTTTGCTCCTTATCTTAAAAACAGCCTATTAAAAAAAAAAAAAAAAAAAAATCAACTCTAAACCTCACTGCAAACTGCAGGTCAGGACCAAGGTGACCATGCCTGGCAATTACCAGCACAGGTGTCTGGCCATATGTAATACGCAATGAGAGCCCCCACTGAGCATTGGGATGCACACCTGAACCTGGCTGCTGTGCTGGCTGTCCAGAGGCCAGAGCACGGTGCCTTTTGTGCACTTGCCTTCCAGCCCCCTCCCTTTTTTCTCCCCCTTCTCTCTCCATGTGTATTTTGTCTCCTCCTCCTCCTGCGCGTGTCTGCCTTCGCATCCCCGCTGCTCTCCCTCCCCTCCTTCGGGCTGGTGGCCAAAGGACCTCCAAAGGGTCCAAACAGTGCGGGGTTGTCCTTGTTCTTTCCTCCAGCACTGACCCAAGGGTATCTCGGCGTGCCGGAGAGATGCTGCTGGTCCCGGCGATGTGATCGCATAGCAACGTGGCGGCGGAGGAGGCTCAGCCCCAGCATGCAGCCCTGTCACGGGCACCTCTCTGCTGATTCACAGCCCCTGCTCCTGACTGCTGCCCGCCTTCCCGACCTGGCGTGCTCGGAAGGTAGGCCGTGCTGAAATCCCACCGTGGGGCTGGGACGGGGGAAGTAGGGATGGCTGTCCTCGGAAATGCAGCCCTGGCTGTGTGTGCATCCCTTCAGAGAGATCTGTAGCTGTCCGTGCGGGTGAGGGAACTCACAGAGCACAAAAGAAAGGGGTTGGGGACGTGCGGGGGCAGGGCGGGGGGGGTTAATAATGCTGTTCCCCTAGGGGAGGCTGGGGGGGCGGGAAGGGATGGTGATATAGGCTGCTTTAGCAACAGGAATCAGGATATTAGCTTAAGGATGCCAAACGCAAACAAAGCAGAGAGCATCCCTGCTCTGCCAGCTTTCCTCCTTTCCCTGCTGAAGGCTCAACTCCCCTTTGGCTGAGCTGTGGGACCACTCAGAGCAGGCTCTGTGCTGGCCTGCTGCTGTTCTCTCGGAAGTATTCTGTAGGGCAGCAATAGGGATACCTCTAGCAGCGGGCTGGGATCAGGCTGTTGTCCCAGCACTGCCCTTTTTGTTCCCTGCCTTGCCCAGCACAGCCTTGCTCCCTTTATGTCTTGATCCTCCCTCCCCCAGGTTCCTTCTCCTCATCCTCCTCTTTTGAGGCCTCGTGTTCCACTCCTGATCTCCCCACCATGTGTGTAGAACCACCTGGGGCAGACGGGATGCTGCATGGGGTGACTGGGTCAGTGCAACCTGGCGCACACCAGGCTCTACCAGTCCCCAGCACTGTCCCTGAGGTTGAGTCTTCCCTTCTGCAGGGTGGAGTCACTGGAGCAGGGACTGTGCCACTGCCCTGCGCTGCCGTGGGACGAACGGGTGACTTGGGCTAGGTTTTATCATCCAACCAAATCTCAACACGGCCATGTTTCATCTCTGCCCTTTGCGCTTCCTTTCTGCCTGCCCCACGTTTGTCTCTCTGGAGCCACGAGTGTTGTCTTTCAGTTATTTTTTTGGATGGCCTTCACTGTCTGCCCAGAGTCCCCTGCAACAGGATCCCATGGAAAATCCCATCTGGATGGGGATGGGCTCCTGCTGTTCTGCCTGCTTGGTTTGGGGCCACCTGCCAATTCCATGTGCAGAGCACTGCCAGGTGTACAATGGCACTGCAGGAAGGGAGCAAGATGTCCATTCTCCATAGCACTAGAATGAGGGGAGGCCCGGTCTGGGTGAATTCCTGGGATAGATAAATCACACTCATGGAGACTGCTCAGGACCACAGCATGAGTGGGGCTGCTCAGGTCAGAATGGCTCTTCTCAAAAGTACACCAAGTGGAGAGGGGACAGGAGGGAGCGGGTGGGTTCAACCAAAGCCCCGACTTCCCGGAGCGTGTGGTGAATTTCTGATTATAACACCCATTTGAGAAGTACGTTCAGGCCCTCCGCTGCAGGCTGGGTGTCTCTGATAAAAGCCTGGAAGTCAAATTGCAAATCTCCTGAAAACAAGGCGTACCGAGCAGGAGGAATTCGCTCTTCCAAAACCCTCATTTTCACAGGTGTTTAAAGATCAAACAGTTCTTTGGAATGAAGCCAAAGCAGCTTCAGCCCGTTTTCCTTTACTGTTTCCTCTAGCATAAAAATGAGGCAGCTCCTCCGACCCAGCTTGGGGAAGGGAGGGGAATGGGACCTCTTATGGTTGGAGAGCACGGAGTGAGGGCAATTGATGAGGACCAGACTTGGGGTGGGGGCGGAACTCTCGGTGCGTAGATCTTATTTTAACACCAGGAACGAGAAATGAAGTGTCGAGGAAGCTGGAAGTTAGCATGGCAAATGGGTGATGTGTTTCTCACCATGCAGCAGGACTTGTTTCTCTGCTAACGGTGGGGAAGGAAGCACAGATTGTTGGAAGAGAAAGACAGGCAGACGACTTGGGGCTTTCAGTGGGTGGAAATCGGCTGGCTGCAGGGCTACAGAGCAGGCAGAGCACTCTGCAGCCTCCATACAGTCACAAAGGCAGTTATTGCTGCCCTGCAGTCCTTTCTGGGCATGGGGAGGATGCTGGCTTCTTGCCCCTTCACCTTTTATCTGCTGGGTCTGCCCATCCAGCACTATGGGGCTGTGAACCCATGGCTGGGTTTTAAGGTGCAAAGCTTGATACATAGCCCCTGCTGAACTGCAGGAGGAAGAAGGATGGGAAGGATCCCTCAGCAAAAGCAAGTTTTGGAGAGAGCAGCTTGAAACCCAGCTGTGAGTCAGGAAGGGCATGTGAAAGAGATCTCAGATCTTCCTCAATTGCCACAAGTTATTTCTGTGCGGAGAGCAGCAGTTGTTTGGCATGGCCACCTATGGGCGCACACTGTTGGCTGGGGCCATCCAGGTCCCCAGTTCCTGGATGAAGAATGAAACCAATGCTGTTTTTCAGCCTGAGATTTCTGTGTATTTTTTGGCTTGGGAAAACAGAGATGCAGCAGAAGAGCCCCTTCTTTGTTAAGACTTATGACACCACCTTATTCCTTGAATTTAAAACTATTTTGGTTGTGAGCTCAAACCTGAAGCGGTCATCTCAGCACGTAGCTTGTCAGGTGAATAAGGTCCCTTCCACACCATGTTGCACCAAACCTTTCATGCAGCTTGTTAAGGACATCTGCTTCACTGAGGGGCCCTGTGCTGCCATTAACCACGGGGAGCTGGCAGGGAGTGCCCTGGGAGGACGGGTTTTGCCACAGAGGATGGAGGTTTATGCAGTGTCCTGTTTCACATCTGGGTTTTGGAGCAATGAGATGATGGGGCTCTCAGTAACCACGCATATGGGAGTTTTCTGCTGGCCATCGTAAGGCAGAATTACCAGAACTGGGGGCTGTGGGGCAGTTTCCATGGAGCGTGGCTGAGTACCTGCCCCTGGTTTGTAAAGAGATGGAGCCTTCTATCGTGGCGTGGGTCCTTCCTCTCCTTGTGTTTTCTTTAAGCTCGGTCCCAGCAGGGCAAGGACTTCTGTCTCCTCTAGCATTGACCTCATGGGGTCTTGGGAATTAGATCTACCAGCCACAGATGTCAGAGCCCAACTATTTACTTACAGATGCAGAAAGCCATTTATTTGTTTATTTTGCTGGAACAGGATGCACCACTGAGGGAGTCCCGCTGCCTCCAGCTTGGGAACGCTCCCTTTGTTAGCGGATACATGGGAGCTGAGCTTTGAAATATCCACAAGCCTCCCACCTTTCCCCTTAAAGGACACTGAGCTGAAATGTTATTACTTTTCTGGTACAGTAAGCAAAACAACAACAAAGCCATTAACATTTCCAGCAGCAGGGAGTGTGTTTGTATTTCCATTCCCCTTGTGGAATAAGGGCTGAGCTACCCTGCCTTTAAACCTTGCCATGTTTTCCCCTTATAGGCCAGGATCTGAAGTGGAAATATTCAATCCAGAAAGAACATCTTGGAGATGATTAGCAATTCAAAACATCAGCCTTGTGATGGAGGGACCTCTTGCCCCACGTGCTGTATTTGCTGCTCTTTTATGTAGAGAGAACTGTAAATCCAACACCCACATGGGATTCTGGCTTCCCATGAAGCCCATCCTGGGGCTGCCCACAGAGATATGGGGTAGCTGCAGTGCAAGCGGTGGTGGGGAGTCCCAGAGTTTGGGGACAGCCTGCGGCTGGGTTTCTGCCAGGAGGGTTTTAAACAGTGCCCCAGGCTGGAGGAGCTCCTTGCTGTCCTCTTGTGCTTCTGCAAGGACTGGGGCTCTGTTCTTACAACCCAACCCTGCTCCAGCTCCCAAGATGCGCTCTCTGCCTCCCCCCCCATGCCTGCACGTGCTTTCAGCCAGGCTGCTTTCATCGCCAACGTTTTTGTCACTAACCATGACACCTGCCTGCAGCACAGTGAGGTGGAACACAGCTCCTGTTGGTGAGCAACCACAGCCAGCAATGGCCACGCAGACCAGAAACATCCCCAAGACGCCTGGTTTATGTGCTGCAGGGCCTGAGCACAGTGCTGGGCTGCAGCACTATATGGTACAGAGGCGGAGCAGAGCAGGAGCGTTTCTCCTTCTGCTGGAGCTGGGATTTGGCAAGGGCTCGCACACTGGTTTGCTCTCAGCCTTGCCTTGCCGTCTGCTTGTCTCTCCCCTTGAATGTGTGGCTCTGTGCTGGCTGCTGTACAGTTGGGTTATTTCCAGATTCTCTTGGGTTCTCCACGTACGGGATGTCAGCAGCTGCCTGGGATGGGCTCCTGTTCCCTCGTGCTGTGGCTCTGTGTCCCATGGGACCATGCCTTGGTCCAGGGAGGTGAGGAGCCCTACAGACAGGAGGTGCAGAGCAGGGAGCTGCCAGCCTCACGTCCGGAGGGCAGAGCAGCACCAACCCCAGCCGTGGAGATTTATCCTTGAGCAAAATGCAGATCCACGCTGGTGGAAACCTGAGGCTGGTGGCTGCTGGGAGATGTTGCAGAACCTCATTACCCAAAGCCATGAATTTCCCACTCAGAGCTCAGCAGGATTCTATGGAGCAATTTGAGGCAAAATCTCTTTTTGTGTCCTGTATGGAAACTGTTAATCACAGCCTGAACCTCTGATTAACCCTCTGAGGCAGGTGATGGCTCAGCTGCGGGAGCACAGGTGAAGGTAATTCAACTGTGCTCCCGGAAGGGGTGGAGCTTGACTCCACCTCTCCTAGATCCCATTTAAGGGCTGACTACCACCAAGGCAGCATCTCTTTTGAGATTGCTCCTGTGTGGAGTTTCCTGTGGCGAGCATCCATCCTTGCCGTGAAGCCTCAGAGTGGGTGAGTTGTTCCCTATAACCTTCGGATATTCATTTGTTACCACCTTGTATAATAACAACCATACATGTCCCGAGAATCACATCCAAAAGATGAAATTCTCATCCGTGAGGTGTACAGGAGGGTGAGGGCCAGCTCAGCCCCTGACAGCACGGCCGTTCTGGCAGTAGGGGATGTTGTAGTCACACCACTGTCCAGGTGTGAGTTTACCCAATGAGGCCCCAAAGGCATTTGGAGCTGTGATGGCTGTGTCTGTGCTGGGGAAGGCAGCAGGGAGAGGTGTTGCCGCGTGCATTCTGTGATGCTCATTTGTGCAAGTGGCAGGAAGGGAGGAGGATGGACTCTGGATTATCTGCGCGTTGGAGAGCTCAGCGCGGGCTGCTCTGCTGGAGATGGGGAGAATTGTGGCAGCATAAATTGCAAAGGGATTAAAAAAACCCATAACAGGATAAGCTGTTCTCTTAATGCATGTAGCAGAGGGGGAAGGCAGGGGAAGAACACAGGGCTGGGCAGGAGGAGCAGAGCTCTGAGCCCTGCGCTGAGCTCCAGCACCTCTCACACTGCTTCTTTCAGGGCTTTATCTTCTCATCCACTCTGCATAAAGAGGAAGCAGTGTCAGCAATGGGACAAACTGCTGTCCTGGCTCAGTCGGACCCCAGGCAATAGCAACAAAGCAGCAGCGGCCGGAGGGTTTGTTTGGGTATGCACAGCAGTTGCGGGGCTGCTGTTGGCTCACTTTATGGTCGTCCAGGTTTTAAAAATGGAATAAAACTGTGACTTTTATGGCTCCTAATAAAAAGCACATAAAAAGTGAACCGGTTTGGTGAGGAGAGGGAGTGAGGTGCTGGGAAATTTCCTTCCCGGATTTAAGAGCAAAGATGTAACGTGTTGGAAGGTATCGTCTGCCCTGGGCGCAGTGGGAGCTCTCCCTGCTCTGCTTTTAATGCAGGCATCTCCCATGCTTCGGGAAACCCGGAGCTTTTTTTAAACACAGCATCGTGTGTGGGCCAATATGATGGCAAATTACATAATGAGGTGCAAAGAAGTGGGGGGAAAAAAAGAATTGGATGTTGAGTCGGGAGAAAGAGATTGCGATGGGAGAGAGAAGCTGACCCACCTGCGTGTGCTCAGCCCCCAGATGGGCTCAGCACGAGGAGGGGCTGCCTGTCACACTGTGTTCCAGGTGCCCGGGGTCCCCTCCGTCCCCATGAGCGGCGGTGCTGATGCAGCCCCTGGTGATGCAGGAATGGCCCTTCATCGTCCCGCGGTGTCCTGAGTGGCGCGTGGCCGAGCAGGCACGGCGTGGATCCGTTGCCCACCCGCTGTCCCAGGTAAGAGCCCCTGCTGCGTGTGTGCCTATGGAGCAAGTGGGGACCCCCACCCCGGCCCCATGTTGCCTTGTGCATCATGAGGATGTTAGCTCTCTTCCAGCACTTGGGCTGCAAAGCTTTTCCCAAAGTAGAGTGCAAGGGGCAACCTGCAGAGCTGCCTTTAAATATTCCTTTGGAATAAGAAACAAGGGGCTGCTGCCGCCAGGTGCGTTGATGTTTTTGGTTGGGTTTGTTTTCCCTGAACGTGGGGAAGGATTTTAGCTTTGGCTGAAAAGGAATGTTTGGTGGGGGGGAAAGGAAGGGCTGGAAAGCTCATAAAAAAGCAAAGACTGAGATGCAGTGGGGTGGAGGAGGCTGTTCTCCTCCTGGGCTGCTTTCTTGAGGATGCTCTGCCTTGAGCATTCCTGCTCAGCTGCACTGGGCAGCGGGGGGGCAGCTGTGCAGGAGCGGAGTGGAGGAGAGAAGAGCCCCCCAAGAAGGTGTGAACGTTTGGGCTGTATCCACCTGAGGTTTTCTCTGTCCCTACATGGGGTGTTCGCTCTGAGTCAGTGTCAGCCCAGGAGGGTCTCCTCCTTCCTAATCTTCTGCAGCCTTCCTTTGCTGTCCCACTCGGTCTGAGTGCTCTGCCCAGGCTGTTCCTGCTGCCTGAGCCCTGCTCCATCCTGAGGTTCTGGGGCTGGGAGGTTTGGGGATGAGTACAGTGGTGGGAGAAGCAGCTGGCGGTGCCACCAGCAGTCAGATGTGCAGGGAGACAGGGAGCTTTTCATTCCCTCCCTGTAGGTGGAAGAGAGCACGGGAACAATGCTGGCCAGCGGGACTGTGAGGACATGGGGAGCCAGCCTGCTGGCAAAAACAAACTCTTTGCACCCAGATGGGCAGGAGTATCTGTGCTGGTACCTAGTGCTGAGCTGGGGCACGGCAGGCACCTTGGGGTTAAGTCTGGAGGACAGGTTCACCTTCTGGGTTGTCAAAGCTTGCTGGGACGTGGGTCCCCCCACCCCTCTTGTGTCCCCCCCAGCCTCATAGGGTGAGGGGTGTGCAGCGGTGGCACCCCGGGGGTTAAGGCAGGTTGGAGGCTGCAGGAATGCCACAGACACAAAGCTGGGATTGAGGCTGGCGAGGAGGCATGGCCGCCCCCCTCCAGATTCCTGGGGGGTCAGTGCTGGGGCAGCCCTGTGCTGTGCTCACAGCTGGGCTCACTGCCTCCCGGGCAGCCACTGCTGCACAGCAGAACCAGAGCAATGCCTGCTCCAAGCAGCCCCGCTGCACCTCAAGCAGGCAGGCGGCATCACCAGAGCCTGCGTGAGTCCTGGGCTGGGAATAACCCTGTTGTGGGTTGGAGGGGGATGTGGGTCCATGCTGCTGCTGTTGCAGCCGTGGGGAAGGGTTGCTCAGGGAATGCTTGAGTGGATGACAATGCTTCTTGCCCTCTGCCTGCTTGCAAAGGATTGTCCTAGGGGGTTAGGTGACCCATGCTTGGCCACAACCACCGGCTGATCTACAGGTTGTAGTCTGTGAGCTGTGGGCTTTGAACACTGGGCTGGGAAGGCTGTGGTTGCTACTGAGCTGCGCTGCACACAGGTAGAGCTGCTCTCCTGCTTTTGCATCCCTGGGCTGGCTGCTCCGAGCAGCACTGGGGTGACTCGCTTTGGCAACGGGAGGAGCTGCGCAGGCAGACTGTTGGTTTGTGTTTATTTTTCCCTACGTGCAAGCAGCAGTTTTAGCTCCAGTGATTCATTATGCACGGCCCCAAGATCACTGTGAGCTCTGTGGGCGACAGGTTTCTCTCTTTTCTCAGTGCTCCTGGAGCAGCAGGGTGGGGGAGCAGCCTGCAAACAGGTGTTAGATGCTCTTGGAAGGAGCAAACTTAGCAGCACTGGGTTTGACACCTCCATGAGAACCAGCACACAGTGGGCACTGCTTGGCCAAGCTCTGGGGCTGGCAGCTCTCCCTGCTTGTTGCCCTGGGGCATTCCAGCAGCCCATTGTGAAGGCAAGGAGTGCCCACACCTTCCCTTTGGAAACACTGCTGCCTTCCCTGGAGAAGCTTGCCTGTTGAGTGGGCCATTTAGGAAGCGATAACGCAGTTTATTATGGCTGATTAGTCACCTGGGGATAATTAACCCTCAAATGAGCTCTGGTAGCAAAGTAGCACAAGAGTGAATGCTGTGCACAAAGTACATTGACACCTTGCTTGTAGCAATGCTGTGTGTGTGTGCGTGTGTGTGTGTGTGTGTGTGTACACATTGCATGCTTCTTTGGAAAGGAAATCCCCAGCCTCCCTCACCCAAATCCCATGAGATGCTCCTGGCTCTGCCAGCCCGTGTTGGTGTGGTCAGCAAGCACAACGATGCCTCCATTGCCACTGTAAGAGGAGATGGGTGTCAGGCAGTGCTGGGGGGTTAGCGTAGGGTTGCTCACTCACTGAGGATACTCAGCACCCGTTTTCCAGGGGTGCTGCTGAGGGAGCTCTGTGCACACAGCTGGGGCAGGTTCTGCTGTTGTTTGCGCCCATTGGAGCAGCTCTCATGCCACTGCTGGTTCTGGGGAGGTATTAGGGGAGACGGAGTGATTCAGCCCCACAGTGCTGGCCCCAGGTGCGGTGCTGTGAGTGCTGGCAGTCCCCTCTGGGCACCACATCCCAGCCAGCTCTGTTTCTGCACAGGTTAAAGGCTCTCAGGATGGCACAGGACCTTCGTGTGTAACCTCCTGGGCTTCCAGCAGTGCTGCTGGGCCCCAGGCCCCTCTGGAGATGAATCTTTGTTGGAACGAGATCAAAAAGAAATCTCACAGCCTTCGGTAAGACCCCTGGCCGGCCCCGTGGGCTGCGTGTGCTCACTGGGAGCTTTCCGAGCTCATTCCCTGCATTACCCACATGAGCTCAACCTTCAGAGGCTGCAGCTCCCAGCCAGCGGGACAGAGAGCTTAACTGGGGCGTGTTAATTGCCTCTTTGCCTCATTGCTGGCTCATGAAAGCTGCTCAGCTGTGTAGACACAGAGCCAAGCCCCCTGCGCTGCCCAGAGCACAGTCCTGGGTGCTCTGCTGCCGGCTGCAATGCACGGGGTGCCTGCAGAGCATCCTTTGCCCAGCACCTCCCACCCACCTGCAGACACAGCGTCCCCATAGCTGGGGGCTCCACAGCCCTGTCCCGTTGACCCCACGCTGTCACTGCTCTCCTCCAGGGCTCGTCTGGAGGCGTTCTCTGACCACAGCGGGAAGCTGCAGGTGCCCCTCCAGGAGATCATCGACTGGCTGGGCCAGAAGGATGAGGAGCTGTCGGCACAGCTGCCCCTGCGTGGCGATGTGCTCCTGGTGCAGCAGGAGAAGGAGACGCACGCGGTATGTCCCCATGTACCAACCTGGGCTGAGGGCACACAGCCCCCATCTACACCCACGCCCCTGATGTCACTGAGGAGTCTCTGCAGGCGGCCCATGTGGGCACTGGATGAGTAAATCACTGCAGCCCTCAAAGGGCAGCAGGATGTAATTCACCAGCTCAGCCTGTCATCTCCTCCGTGCCCTGCTCTCCTCTCCAGGCTTTCATGGAAGAAGTGAAGTCCCGGGGGCCATACATTTACTCTGTCTTAGAGTCAGCGCAGGCTTTCCTCTCCCAGCATCCATTTGAGGAACTGGAAGAGCCAACTTCAGAAAGCAAAGGTCTGTGAATCCCTCGTTCCTCATCCTCTTATGGCCCCTCTGGGACTGGACTGAGGGGCTGGAGTGGGGTGGCTGGTGTGACACTCTGGTGCTCTGCCTCTTGCCACGGTGCATCGGCTTTGTCCGGTCCTTTGGTAGAAAATGAGCTGTGCTTCTGTCCTCGGCTCTCATTTTTGTCCTTTGTGTGCCTCACCTGCTTTGCTTTCTCAGATGTCTCTCCCCGACACCGCATCCAGAACATCAGCCGCTTCGTCTGGAAGCAGGCAAACGTGGCCAGTGAGCTGTGGGAGAAGCTGACAGCCCGCTGCGTGGACCAGCACCGGCACATTGAGCGGACATTGGAGCAGCTGCTGGAGATCAAAGGGGCCATGGAAGAGCTCAGCACAGCACTGGATCAGGCTGAGAACGTGCGTGAAACCTGGGAACCCATTGGGGACCTCTTCATTGACTCCTTACCAGAGCACATCCAGTCGACCAAGGTACTCGTGGCTCTGAGAAAGATCCAGCTTCAGTCTGCGGGAGGGGTGGGCGGCAGCCAGCTGACCCCAGCTTGGAGCAGAGGAATCACATCTGGGTACTGACAGTTCGGTTCTCCTTCCTCCCCTGCCTTGTGCCTGTTCCCCCCGGATGTGGTACCGCAGCTCTTCAAAGAGGAGCTCTCTCCCATGAAGGATGGGGTGAAGGTGGTCAATGACCTTGCGCACCAGCTTGCCATCTCCGATGTCCACCTGTCCATGGAGAACTCCCGCACCCTGGAGCAGATCAACACACGCTGGAAGCAGCTGCAGGTGATGTGAGGCGAGGTGGGGTCTGATGGGCGTCATTACCTGCTCTGGTCGCATTGATATCTGTGAAAGTATGGATAAGGGTGGGATGGAGATATGGGATGTACTGCCCCAGCTCGTAGGAGGAGATGAAAGGCTGAGCAGTGTGAAACCAAGGTGAGGAAGGTGGTTTGGGGCACATCTGAGTCCATTCACAAACTTTCCCAATGGGGCTGCCACCCCAAATGCCCAACAGGTACCATCACACTCCTCTGTCTATCCTGCAGGCCTCCATCAACGAACGCCTGAAGCAGCTCCAGGACGCCCACCGGGACTTCGGGCCGGGCTCCCAGCACTTCCTCTCCTGTACGTGGGCAGGTCCCAGTGGCTGAACTGGGGTACAGCAGCACGGGGTGCAGGTCCTTGGGCACAGAGCTCCCAAAAGCTGAGACAACACGTGGGCAGGTCACAAATCTTGTACCTGGTGCACAGAGATTGGAGCAGGAGGCAGCAGCAACGCTGAGCCCTGTGGGGCTGGATAGCCTCAATGGAGACTGTTGATGTCATTCTCCCAGCTGGGAGGAAGGATGGTATTTCCATCTGCTGGAACTAATAAGATGCCCGTGGGGAGGTGGGAGGGTTGAGGGTCACAGAAGGGCTTCTTTCCTCTAGGGTGGGATGAACGTGGGATGAACTCTCGTCTTCCTGAGGTCTCTCATGGGCAGTGTCTCACCCCCTGCCAGCACCTGCGGATGGGGGCCTGGGGGGCACCCACCATCATCAGCACCAACCCCAAGAAGCTCCCAGCATTGGCCTGACCTCTGCCCCTCTCTCCTTGCAGCCTCCGTTCAGGTTCCCTGGGAGCGAGCCATTTCCCCCAACAAAGTGCCATACTACATCAAGTGAGTGTGCTCTGTGGCAGCAACGGGAGCTGGGGGTGGACTGGGGGAGGCACTGAGCTCCAGCTGAGCCCAGCAGAGCCATGACCTGGTGATGGGTACAACCCCATGGGCATCTCTGTTTTCTGTTGTGTCCTGGGGGTGCAGCCTGTGACACCAGCACAGGGGACATCATCGCAGGGTCATTTCCTTGTCTCTGGGTGCTTGGTTCCCAGCCTGATACGTTGGCTTCCTTTTGTGCTTCCAGCCACCAGGCACAGACCACATGCTGGGACCATCCAAAGATGACAGAGCTGTACCAGACGCTGGGTGAGGAGCCTGCCCCCAAAACCTTTTTTCTCTGCATGTGAACAATGTGAGGTGCCCTCAGCCCCAAAGGCAATGGGGGCACGAGGCCCAGCCAGGCTTGTTCTGGTGCGGATGGTGCCTGAGAGCAGCAGCTGCTGCTTCCTGCCCTGCAGACAAGAATATTCAGCTGTGGTTTTCCTCTTCTTTTCCTGTGTTACTGCAGCGGATTTGAACAACATCAAGTTCTCAGCCTATCGGACAGCTATGAAGCTGCGGCGGGTGCAAAAAGCCCTGCGATGTGAGTAGGATTTCCCTGCTGGTGGGTGTCCTTGGAAGATGCATTCAATAAGCACAGCCTCTCGTCAGAGACAGGAGCCCACCGGGGATGTGCTGGGAGATGAGCCCGTGGCTGGGAAGCTGAGCAAAGTCACAGCGGGATGTCTGCCTCGGGGTTAGAGTGGAATTGCTTGAGGGCTGGTGTGAGCCAAAGGGATCAGAGAGCAAAGGGATAAAGAGCCCTTTTCTGTGCTCCTTGCTCAGTTCTGGTTGCCTGTATCTCCCCATTCCAGAAGTGATGTGATCTCATTCAAGATGCACTTGAGAAGGGCAGGGAGGTGGGTGATGGGGCTGTCAGGGCAGTGTTCTGGGGAGGGGTAGGGATGCCATACCCCACACCGTGTTATAGTGTGGAAATGGCACATTGGCTCCAGGGCGCCAAGAACTTTGCCTTCCCATGCCAGCCCTGAGGGGACTGCTGCCTTTAGCCATGGCAGCAGGGAAGGAAAATGGCACGGAAAGTGGCTTGGGAGGCTGGTGGATAACTGGGATGGGGTTTACAATGAGAGAACAGTCCCAGGAGCTGTGCCCATCCTGTCCATGTGCTTCCTTACTGCAGCAGGGCTGCGTCTCCTTGCTCTCAGCTCCCATCTACAGCATTTCCCCCCTTCGCCTCTGATCCCTCTGCCTGTGCTCTCTACTCAGTGGACATGGTGACCTTGGCCACGGCCCTGGAAATCTTCAACGAGCATGACCTGCAGCCCAGTGACCGAGCAATGGATGTCGTGGAGGTCATCCACTGCCTGACCTCCCTCTATGAGAGGCTGGAGGAGGAGCGGGGCATCCTGGTGAACGTGCCACTCTGCGTGGACATGAGCCTCAACTGGCTGCTGAATGTCTTTGATAGGTACCGACCCCACAGCATCCCCCCATTGCTGGGGCCGCTGTGCTTGGGAGCTGCAAAATGGCCCCAACTGGTCGGGATGGGGCTGGCTGGTTGGGATGGGGCTGGCTGGCGTGGGTTTGCCCTGCTGACCCTCCTGCCCAAAAATCCACCTGTTCTTTATCTCACCTTGCAGTGGCCGCAGTGGGAAGATGAGGGCTCTCTCCTTCAAGACGGGCATTGCATGTCTGTGCGGGACGGAGGTCAAGGAGAAATTTCAGTGTGAGTCCCTTGGTGTGCAGCGAGCTGGGGGAAGTGGGAGTGCTTTGACTTTCTGCCTTAGCCATTCGTTTCCCAAAAAGAGCAGAGAAGCAGCTTTTGTGCAGTGACTAATGTGCCTGCATCACCTCCCCTCACTCCCTCCCACGCCTACGCCACCCAAATTAGAAGGTGGTGTTTTTGCACAGCCATGGGTGCAGCTTGGGTCCTGCTTGCGTGGAGCACTGCAGAGGATGCCACGGGGCGGCAGTTCTTTGGTGCTTCTCAAGGGATAAGCTCAGGGTGCGTGGCTGGGCAGACGTGTTCATGTCAACGAGAGCCCCGTTTGCTGCATTTTAACCGTGGCACTGTGGTGGGACACTGGAAGGATGTGATCACCGATGGGTTAAATAAAGGAGCGATGACTCAAGAAGTCTCTGAACTCCTGTTTACTGGGAGCTGATGAAGTTACTTAATCAACAGCGGGTTCCTTTCCCCCTGAATTAAGCAGATCCCAGCTGCCAGCCATGCGTCTCACGGGGCTGTTCCCTCCCTGTGCCTTTGCAGACCTCTTCAGCCAAGTGGCGAACGCAGGCGGGCTGTGTGACCAGCGGCACCTGGGTGTGCTGCTGCACGAGGCCATCCAGGTGCCACGGCAGCTGGGTGAGGTGGCAGCGTTTGGGGGCAGCAACGTGGAGCCCAGCATCCGCAGCTGCTTCCGATTCGTGAGTGCTGCGGTGTCCGTCTGTCCGGCCGTCCCCTCGGTGCCCTACAGCGAGTGTCTCCAGCCCTGAGCATCTCCTCCCATCCTTTCCCCAGAGCCATGGGAAACCTGCCATCGAGGCGGCCCAGTTCCTGGAGTGGGCCAACCTGGAGCCACAGTCTATGGTGTGGTTGGCCGTGCTGCACCGTGTCACCATGGCCGAGCAGGTGAAGCACCAGACCAAGTGTTCTGTCTGCCGGCAGTGCCCCATCAAGGGCTTCAGGTAGGGGCTGGGGTGTGTGTTTAGAAGCTCACGGGCACTCCTTGTGCTCACTCCCAACACAAAGCAGCTCCTCTGCCTCCCACTTCCCCTCTGACCTCCCTATCTCTGCAGGTACCGCAGCCTGAAGCAGTTCAACGTGGATATTTGCCAGACTTGCTTCCTCACCGGGCGAGCCAGCAAGGGCAACAAGCTGCACTACCCCATCATGGAGTACTACACCCCGGTACGGGGCTGGGCTGCCACGCGTGGCGATGCTTAGGCTGATGCTGTCCCAGCAATGTCTGCCTTGCTTGATTTTGCCCCTCCCTGCCTTCTGAAGGCTGTGTCCACTTCCAGACCTGTCTCTGCCTCCACTGGGTTTACACCCATCCCAAAGGGGATTTCCTCCCTGAGGATGCCAACCAGCACCTCAGCCACGTTCTTCTCTCTGCAGACCACCTCCAGTGAGAACATGAGGGACTTTGCCACCACGCTGAAGAACAAGTTTCGGTCCAAGCAGTATTTCAGCAAGCACCCCCAGAGGGGGTACCTGCCTGTCCAGTCCGTGCTGGAGGCTGACTTCTCTGAGACGTGAGTGTGCTGGTAGCTGTGTTGCCGAGGGGGAGAAGTGGCATCTCCAGGAGTGCTGCTAGGAGGCAGTGGGATGGAGGAGTGCTGCCCAAGGATGGGTGGAGGTGGATGGCCAAGGATAGAGGGAGCTGGCCAAGGGTGGATGTGGGGCTGCTGCCTGGGGATGGGTGGAGGGGAGCTGGCCCAGGGATGGAGGCGGTTTGTTTCAGAGCTGGCCCAGTCCTAAGCTGTTGCAGGCGGGCAGTAAGTGAGGACCATGAGTCTTGCTGACTGCTGTGCTCTCTTCCAGACCAGCCTCCTCCCCGATGTTGCCTCACGCCGACACGCACTCTCGGATTGAGCATTTTGCCAGCAGGTACCAGCACTGCTGTGGCACAGTGTGGCTGCAGTGGGGTGGGAGTTTGGGGGGCAGATGCTTCCCTGAATGCTGTGTGTCAGCTGTTGGCAGTGGCTTTGCCTGCCGCTGGGGACAGAGAGAAGTCTTCCAGGGGCTGCTGCAATTAGAGTGCATTCAGCAGACGTTCCAGCTGTATCAAGCCACTTCTATTTCCTCCAGGCTTGCAGAGATGGAAAACCAGAACTGTTCCTTCTTCAGTGACAGCCTGTCCCCTGATGATAGCCTGTGAGTTCTGCCTCCTCTCTCTGCTTTTGTGTCTCCATCCCCACCTTCCTTGGGCCCCCCCACCTACCCAAGGGTCTTGCAGCCACTTCCAAGCTCCAGTGTTCCTCACTGTGTTTCCTCCACCTGCTGCAACAGGGATGAGGACCAATACTTGCTGCGTCACTCCAGCCCCATCACGGACAGGGAGCCTGCGGGCAGTCAGCAGGTCCCAGGCAGCCTACCCATGGATGACAAGGGGGAGCTGGAGCGCATCCTGGCCCACCTCGAGGATGAAAACAGGTTGGAAACATGGGCAGCTCTTCAAGGCGAGGGCTTGGAGAAACCTGGCTTGGCCCGAAGTGTGGGGTCTGGTTTGGAGGATGAGTCCTAAAGCCTTTGGGGAGCACTGAACTTGGTGAGGACTTGGTGTTCTCCAAGACTCTGTTCCTCCAAAGGTTCCTGCCCAGCCCTAGAATGTGTTCCCCTCTTTAAAACCCCAAGTACTCCTCTTGAACTGTTTCAAGTGAGCCCCGGCCACAGCTGCCTCTCTCCTCTCTGAGCTCCTGGTGGATGGTGGAGACACTGCTGGACCACAGCCGGGTACAGCAGGAGGGCTTTGCTTTCCTTGCCCCTGCTCTGAGCCTCTAGGAAGAAGCTGGGTGCCTATTGCCCGCCACCCCAATGAGGCAGAGCTTCAGGCAAAGCCTCCAGGGGTGCTCAGTCTCTGCATCACCCTCCAGAAAAGAGAACAGTGGGATTGACCTGGGCTGCCTTGCAGGATCCTCCAGGGAGAGCTGAGGCGTTTGAAGTGGCAGCACGACGAGGCAGTGGAATCCCCAACCTTGGCTACGGGCTCCCCTGACTCGGTGCAGGACCCACGCAACGAGGAGCTCCTGGCAGAGGCACGGATCCTCCGGCAGCACAAGAGCCGCCTGGAGACCCGCATGCAGATCCTGGAGGACCACAACAAGCAGCTGGAGTCTCAGCTGCACCGGCTGAGGGAGCTGCTGCTGCAGGTATGGAGCAGGGCTCGGGGTGGGCAGAAGGTGCGGGATGAAGATGGAATAAGCTTTGCGAGGAGCCCTTCTCCCTCCAGCCTCCAACAGAGTCTAATGGCAATGGTTCAGCGGCATCTTCCTTGGCTTCATCTCCACATCAGTCCGAAGGCGGCCAGGCAAGGGATAAGGAGCACGACACCCCCGACACCGAAGCAGCAGGTGAGGGTTGGAGCTCCCTGGGTGACGGCTGTGGGGTGCACGCACCGCTCAGCCCAGCCCTCTCCCTCAGCAGATGAGGTGGATGCCAAAACACAAGAAGTCAGCGTGTGCCTGGAGGACATCATGCAGAAGCTGCGCAGCGCCTTCCCCAGCTCTCGAGGTACTCGGGTGAAATCCCCCTCGCTGGCATCCTATTGCTCCATCAGATGAGGGTTTTTCCCTGCTGAGCCCTGCCCCGATCCCACCCTCCCCGCATCGACCCCCACGGCCACAAGCACAGAAGATGAGGAGGAGCCCTCCCGCCTGTAAGGACGGCACTGGAAGCCACATGCTGGGCAGAGGCGTTGGCTCCTTTCTGCCCTATGGGCTCTGTGCTGCGGATGGACAGAGTGACGGCAGCGAGGCTGCGGTGACCACCTCCAGGAGAGGCAGAACAGCAGCAGTGTGAGCTCTCCTGGCTGCTCAAGGACAGCTCTTCCAGCAGGGATGGTTTGGGTTTGGGATGGGGATGGGGCTGCTCTGTGACCGCCCGCTCAATGCCCATGCATGCAGCAAGGAGATGCTGCTTGGTGCCAGCACTAACCTGCCTCAGGGCAGCGCTGCCCCATGCCACCCTCGAGCACCCCCACCTTCTAACCCCTCCTCTCCTCCCCTCTCTCTTGCAGGCATGACCTCCCTTATCTAACACCTCCAGAGGCTTTGCCTAACTGCTGCCCAGCTGCTTCGCCCCCTTCTCTCCCCATGCTCCATGAGCTGCAGGAGATCTCAGGGGAACATCGGGGCTGTGGGGTCACGGCACTGCACACAGAGAGGCTCAGAAGGAAGAGCTGCACAGCACACGGAGCTCAGCACCCTGCTCCTCTCTGGTTCTGCCCAGGGCCCTTCAGGGTGACGGACACCAAAGCACTCCTGCAGCCACCGAGCAGCCTCCCAGGGGCTGAGCCAACTCACTGTAACAGCAGCTGGCTGCCAGCCTTATGGATGGGACTCTGAGAGGTGCTGGGTTTGTGGGGTAGGGACGAGCCCACACCAGATCTTCAGCCCAGCTAGTAGCCTTATCTCGGGAGGATCTTTATAACAGAGCCTTATCATTTAACTTGCATATATTTCTATATATTATATATATATATTCTGTACTTAAATACTCTCACGGACTCGTGCCATTAAACCCTAACACTGAGTGTAGTTTCACTTTGCTCTCAGTCCAGCCCAATTCCTGCTCCTGCAGGGACCCTTCCCCCTCTCGGTGGGATGCTATGGTGGCAGCTGGGGGGGCCAGGCTGGCAGCAGGGCTCTGTCCTGCCTGCTGTCCTGGGGAGCATCCTGGGGGCTGCCAGGATGTTGGGCTGTGTTGTAGGATCAGGGGCTGCGTTATGTCGAGAAAGCTGCAGAGTCAGGTGCTGTGGGTGCCCCGCAGTGGGAGAGGGTTGGGATGGATAGAGAGGAGAAGGCCTTGGGCGCAGCAGGGTGCAAGGAAGGCTGTGTGTCGGTGCGTCCCTGCGGGCTGCAGGGATGGGGCTTTGGCTGTGCTGGTTGTGCTGTGTTTGAGGAGGGCTGTTGGACCAAGGAAGGCAGCGTGCTGGGGAGCAGGGAGCTGCATGCCGTGGAGTTGGCACTTTGACAAAGGTGTGAAGTAATGCAGGAGGTGTGGGCCTGGTGGGTGGCAAACAGTGCCAGCAACCCGATGGTCTGTGGGTCGCTGTCCTTGCTGTCCTGGGGAGAGGATGGAGGTGTTGGTGATGGCACTGGATTGGCTGTAGCACATGGTGGGAGCTGCTTGCAGTGCCCCAGGGAGGGATGCTGACATGACAACGTTATTGGAGCATGGCTACTACACAAGATCAGGGTGTCCCCATAAAAAGAGAAAGGCAGAATTAAGGCAAACCGGTGCAGATCCTCACTGCAGGGAGCTGTGTGCCTGCCCTGTGGGCTGTGGGTGCAGGTTTTGGGCTGTGCTGAGGGCAGCAGGGAGGGATGTGGGCGGGCTGATGCTCTGATAACCACGTAGTGCTGTCCTGGCTGCTGCTCTCCACCTCTGCTCTGGAAAGAGAATAAATTTGTATTTATACTGAGCCTCCAGTGTGTGCGCTGGCCCCTTCTTTCCCTGCTGTTTTCCATTGCTCCCCCTGAACCATAGCAGCACCTGGTGCTGTGCCATCCTGGGACAGGTCTTCCTGCAGGGCCAAGGACATCCCTCTGCTCCGTGTCACCACTGGGGCAGAAGGGAAACTGCAAGAGCTGCGGGCAACCTGGCTGCAGCTGCATCTCCTGCTCACCATCTGCATCCATCCTCTTCCAGCAAGTCTGCGGTCATGCAGCAGCTGGGATGCTGGCTGTGCAGGGATGGTTCTGCCCTCGTGCAGCCCCAGAGAGGAGGAGGTGACAGCAGGGATCCTTGGTGGGCAGTCCTCTCCCTCTGCTTTTTCAGACTGAAGTTTCTCTCCCTGGTGTTCTATCCCATGTCCAGTGCCTGTAGTGAAGTCCCAGCTGCGGGCCAACCCAGGGCTCTGAGACCTCCATCCCAACACACAGCCTTGGCTGGTGGTGGAAGGCTGATGTGTGTGGATTGATGGTGCCGTGTTGTGGCAGGGGAGTGCTGGGACAGCTCTCACACCAGAGCTGCAGCCCTGGAAGGACTTTAAAGCCCCTGTACCTTCCCTCCCACCCCTGTGCTGCAGGCTCCAGTGTGCAGTGGGAGCTGGGGGCTGTGATCAGGGATGCCAGGAACGTCCAGGAACAGATCCAGCACACGGTGCCAGGGAAGAGACTTTATTTCTCAGCCACCAGAGCTCAGCGGGATCTGGCTGCAGGCTGCAGGAGTGGTGATTTGGGGCAGGGGAGGCAGCAGGAGCGTGGCACTGGGCAGCTGCCAGCCCCAGTGGAAGAACAGCTTTGTTTCTGTGTCACTGCAATGTCCCCAGTCTGTGGGAAATGGGATCCTGGGGGCACTGCGGCCCCTCTGCCCCTGCTGCACCTCCCATGGGCAGCCTTGCACCCTGTCCCCCATTCAGCAGCAACCATCCCCACTCAGGCCTGCTCGTGCCCCACTGCAGTGGCGTCAAACTCTCTGCTCTCTCTGCACTTTTCCAGGGGTGCCTCCACTCCTGAGGTTGCACCATCCCTTTCCTCAGCCGGTATGGGGTAGGAGGGCACTTCTGTTCCCCCATCCAGCTCCTCATCTGCACCCGAGCGCCTGGCCTGGAGCACTGCCCCATTGGTGAGGTTGGTGAAGGGGAAGTTGTCTGCTTGCTGCCCCCCACAGCTGCCCTGCCCCAGCTCCCCCTGGGATGTCCCTTGGTCCAGATACGCAGGTGCCATTTCTGCAGCTGCACCTGACTCCTCCCCAGCCATGCTCTTTGCACCAGCTCCCTTTGCCCCAGCAGCTTCCTGCCCCAGCATGAGCTCTCCTTTCTCTGGTACCTCACATTGCCCTACAGCCAGCTTTTCTATCTCTGCTGCTGAGTTCTCCTCCTCCTCTACTTTCTCCTTCTCTTCTCCCCTCACCCCTGTCTCTTCCCCTTCCTCCTTCTCTTCCACTGTCTCTTTCTTCCCTTCTTGTTCCTTCACCACTGCCTCCACTTCTTCCACCTCGTCCTCCTCTGCCACCTTCCCCACCTCTTCTTCCCCCTCCGCTGTCTCCTCCCTTTCCTCTTCTTCTTCCACTGTCTCTTTCTTCTCTTCTTGGTCCTCCTCCATCATCTTCTCCTTTTCCTCTTCCTCTGCCTCTTTCACCACTTCTTCCTCCTTCTTCACCATCTCTTTTTCCTCCTCCTCCACCATTACGTTTCCTTCCTCCTCCTCCCCTCCCTCCAGTCCCCTCTCTGCCCCACAGCTCTCCGGCTCTTCCCTACAGGCACCCAGCTTAACTCCCCCACCCCATCCCACCCCATTTCCCACCACTTCAGCCTCCCCTGGGGCTGCTCCTCTTCCCCGTTCTTCCTTTCCACATCCATCCCCAGCCTTTCCTCGTTCTCCTCCACCAATCCCTGCTTCTCCCATTTCTGTGCCCTGCTCCCCTCCACGGGACCCAACCTCCTCCTGCTGCCCCCCACCCATGCCAGCCCTCCCCCCCCGGGGCTGCTGGAATAGCCCCTGATAACGCTTCCGATCCTCCACGTGCTTCTTCCTCATCCTCTCCCCCAGCAGCTTCAGCTCCTTCTTGACGGCGGCCGCCATGGCGGGGTCAAGGTGGGCCACGCGTAGGAAATCCTCCCGCGCCTCCTTCTCGTTCCACACGGCCGCGTGCGCCTTCGCCCGCTTGAAATAGGCCTTGGCATTGTCTGTGGGACAGAGCCAGTGGGGTCACTGGAGCCCCCAGGAACCGACATGGGTGTGGGGATGTGGTGTGGGTGCTCCCATGGGTAAGGATACCTCGGGGAGCTGGGGACCATCGGGAAGGAGAAACTGGTCGTGGGGGCACCTCTGTGGGTAAGGGACTGAAGGGACGTTGGGAGAGCGCTGCGGTGGGCTGGGGGATCGAGGGACGTGGGGTGTCATTGCGGATGATGGAATCTGGCTGAAATGGGACATCACGGAACCCAGAGGACAGGGGCACTGTCACGGACACCAGGCATGTGTGAGCAGGGGGATGCGTAGGGCGAGTCCCAGGGGCCGTGAGCACACTGTGTGGGGACGCAGGGCATGGGTACCGTTGTGTTTCTGGAGCAGCTCCGTGGTGTGCTCCAGCACCTCGTAGTACTCTCCCAGCTCCAGTTGGCACTGGCAGTAGTTGAGCACCAGCGGTGTGACCAGGCTCTCCAGCTTCAGCCAGCCTTCCTCCCATGGCTTCTCCTACCCAATAGGGTATCACGGAGGTGGTCATCCCCTCACCCAGCGGGGGACCGATTGGCCAAGGAAGGGCCGGCAGGGATGGTGGGAGGTGGCCCACCTTGGCCTGGAGGTTCCTCAGGCAGATGACGGCCTCCTGGTACTTCTCGGCCGCACGCTGGAAGTCCTTTTGCAGGACCAGGCGGTTCCCCTCGCTGTGCAGCACGGGCACGGCCGCCAGCTTCTCCTCCTTGCTCATGGCCCAGGTGTCACGCTTGTAGGCTGAGGGCTCCTCCACCTGTGTGAGCAGTGGGCACTGAGCCCCTTCCCCGGCCGTTCCCCATCACCCTGCCCTCCCCTTACCCGGAACAGCTCCATGATGAAGATGAGGGGCTGAGGTGTCCGCTGCAGCTCGTCCAGGTCGTCGTAACCCGTGCTGTGGTAGTCAAACATGTTGCCCATGCCACAGCGGTGCTTCTGCCCTTCCAGGGGGTCCCGGCCCTCTGCGATCCTCCGCATGCCCTTGGAGACCAGGGCGTACATCCCTGTGTGCTGCAAGGGGATGGAGGCCCGGGCAATGCCACACGTCTTTGGGCTGCACAGCCCAATGTGAGATGCAGATGGGACTCATTGCACCCCTGAACACCTCACTCACGATGGCATCGCACCAGAACTCCGCAACCTCCCCCGTCCTCATGGAGCAGAGCAGCGTCTCCCAGATCTCAATCTTGAACATCTTGCCCACGATGATCTCCATGGGCATGCCGGCCTCCCGGCTGTCGTCAATCACCGTCCTCTCAAAGTTGTCCTTCAGTGTCTGGAAGTGGAAAGTGATCTGCCCCAAAGAAAGCGTGGTGGTGACGGGATGGCCTCGTGCTTGGCCTTGGGGCAGGTCTATGGGGTAGGAACCCCCCACTATGGGGTCAGGACATGAGGACAAGCCTGCTGCTGGTGAGTTGCGGGTTGGATTGGCAGCTCTCCATCTGCGGCAAGGAGACCGTGCCTCCTACCAGCTCAACTCAGACGGAAAGCAGCTGGTGGAGCATCTTAATGGGCTCATCTCAGGGCTGCTCCCCTTGGGTACCCCTTTACAAGCCAGGACAGCTCCAGGACCTCATGGCATCCACATGGGTCTGTCCATCGATATGGGCTGAGGCTCTCAGAAGCACTATTGGCTCCTCCACTCCCATTTGATGTGTCAGGGAAAGGAGGAGGATTTCCAGCACCCCATCATGGCTGCTGAGCCCCACCGTGCCTGGCAGAGCACAGTGATGATGGGTAGGGAGGGAGGTGTCAGAGCTGCTCCCTTCTCTCTTGGGGCTCTGGGATAACAACCAACACAATTTACCTTGCTCCCATCCTGGAACTTCGGCAGCTCCCCTCGGCCTCCATGCAGGATCTTCTTTCTGACCCCTTCCACATTCAGCAGGTAGGTTTCCTCCATGGCCTCCCCCAGGACAGATCACACACCCGTGTGCACTCAGGCCCTTGCCGAGCTCAGTGTTCTCCTCGAGGCAGCTCCCTTTCCAGACTACAGGCATGTCATCTCCCAGAGCTGCCACCAGCCTCCTGCTTTCTGGGCTGGCTTCACCCACACTACGGCAGCCCTTTCCCCTTCCTCAGCATGCAGGATAACGCTGTCCCAACGTGATGCACTCTGTTGTGTTCTGCCAGCTGCCAAATGGAACTGCCTTTCTAATCCTCTTCCCACCCTGCCAGGTTAATCTGGGATTTGCCTGCCTATTCTGTGAGGAATTAAAGAAACTCCCTAATCAGGAGGACCTCCTTCCTTACGCAGCCTGAGAGTGTGTGGGGTCCCCTTTGCACACAATCTCCCTTTGACCCAGCCATGCAGGGAGCATTCCAGTGGAAGGAGCCCAACAGTGCCAGGGGAAGCGCAAGCCAGGTGGCAAGCTAACGAGAGGCAGTGCTAGCCTGTCCCCTGGAGAATACAGAGGAACACAACAGGGTTGGAAACGGTCCTTTATTGAGTCTGGTTTGCAGACAAGCATTTCCCAAATACAGTGACAAGCTCCCACCAAGGTACAGCCCACCACATTCAAGACTCAATGAGGTGCACAGAGCTGCACCATACTATACTGACCCAGGGAGAACCAAATCCCTCTTGAATATTTACAGCAAGTCCCAGCATTTGGCTGCTCTCACAGGCCTAATTCTACAGCCAAGCTCAGCACAAGGCATGGAGGAGCAGTGCTGGACGCAGAACCTCTTGCAGTGCCCTGAAGCAGCAGCAGTGACTGCAGCAAGACTTCAGCATGGGATTGAGCCCTTCCAGCTCCTCTTGTCTTCATGTGCCCTGCTGCTCTGGTCAGGCCCACACCTCACTTCTCCATGAGGGACTCCAGCTGTTCCTGTAGAGATGTCATCTGGGAAGGAGGAGAAAGGTGTCACAGAAACACAGGGCTGGGCCTCCTTGCACAGCTGGGCCTCCTTGCACAGCAAGCCCGTGCAACTGCAGATTTGCTGCAGACCTTCCACCTGCAGTCGTGGCTGCTTTGCCCGCACACTTGCAGGGAAGCACGCCCTCCACTGCGGGGGCTTCCTCACCTGCTGCTTCTCTCGCTCTTCCTGCTGCTTGAACTCGTCCAGCACAGCCTGGAGACGGGTCTACAAACACACCAGACCACAGTTATCAATACGTTCTGTTAACGGCTGCTGGTACGGTATGTCAAACAGTGCAGTGATTCCCAAACTGCACTAACCCTCATCTCCTGCAGTTTCACAGATTGCTCTGCCTCCATGGGAAAACGCAGGAATGTAATGGTCACAACACAATTATTTTTAACCCAGTTTGCAAATGCCCCTGGCCTCCATGGTTATTCCAGGACAGCACCTGAATCAGTCTACCAAACACATGACTTAGAAGAGACCCTGGCAGATCTCTCACCTTGAGGGCTAGGTTCTCTACTTTCATGATGAGATCTTCCTGGCGCTTCCTCCTGTCCTGGGTCTCCTGGAGTTTACTCTTCAGGTTGTCAATCTGTTTCTGGATGCCCATGACTGCAAGAGAGTGAGCTGAGACCTGCAGCAGAGGCTGCGCCGCCCAGCACCCCAGTGATTCCGCAGCATTGCCACCTGACTCACCTATCTGGTTGGACCCCTCGTTCTCCTGCTGTTGCCCATCGGATTCATTTGGTTTGTCCTGCAGCTGCCTCTCCAAGTCCTCCTCGGTGTCCATAATGTTCAGGTCTTCATCGTCATGATGATCCCGCTCATCTTCATCTTCGCTGCTGCTGCTGATGTCATTAAATATCTCCCGCAGTTCGTCGTGTTCTAAGGAGTGAAAAAAAGGAAGAGGAAAAACAGAGCTGACAAACACCCCAGCACCCTGTGCCAGCCATGGGCACCAGCAATATACGGTGTCCTTCTCAGCACCGCCCTCTCTCCTTTGGGCACTTCCACCCCCGTCGGATCCACCCGATAACTTCATAGCTAGGAAGAAGGCAGCAGCCTTTCCCACCGTACCTGAGGAGCCATGGCCTTGTTTATGTCCCGACATCCCTGGGGAAGAAATGTCCAGGCTCGTGAGTGAACCGTGGTTGTCCACTTCTTTTGTTTCATCTTCAGCAATGACTTCCCAGCCTGACGGTTGGAGCAGACGAGTCAAGGAAAAATGAGTGTGAAAGGTGCAGAAAGCTAAAAACTGCAGCTCATCGCCCCCTCCAACAGGCACGGCCTCGCAGTTATGAATAGCCACGATGAGCCACCCCAGCCCCCCTTTTTGGAGACCTGCCCTCTACTGTTACTTAAGTTCCTGCTCAGTGCAAGGAAGGTCACCAGGAAGAAACAATGAGCTTTGAGAAAGGCAAAGATAAAGCTCTAAAACGTCGGTGTCACACGCATTTGCCTCCTAACCTCTGACACCCACAGACAAAGCTGAACTCAGCTCTCCTCACAACCCCCAGGTCATGCATACTGCCTCACCCCACACCCCAGCTTTTTCTCCCCTAAAAGGATACGGACACTGACAGCTTCAGCATCGGTGCTCAGGAGACGCTTCACCTCCTTCTCCACATCAGGAGACTCAATGTACTGCGCCAGAGAGGGGAAAGAACAGGCAACCCATGAAACAACTCATGCAGGCAGCTGCGCGCTGCCCACCTCCCTACCCCCAACCTCCGGACTGGAGCCCAGTTTCAAGCCTCTCTTCTCTTATTCCTTCCACCCGACCTTTGCTCGTGCTCCACTCAAAAAGTAATTTATGCACCTCCAGAACAGTGATCCACCTCTCTGTGCAGATCTCCCTGCCGGGCTGTACGCTCTCACTTTTCAACCACTCTGGCACCCATCAATAGAACTTCTGAAATAATACTCCCTATGTGTATACTGAGAGCGCTCACGGTGCCATTCACTGATGGATGGTCAACTCAAACGCTTCCCATCTCTCTCAAAAGGAGGTTTCGTTTGTCACTTTTAAATCAGCCATGTGTCTTAAGGTAGCGACGGCTCATCTCTCCTGAGGGCTATACGACTGCCTGAAATAATTTGTTTCCCAAATGTCATGCGAAATATCACTCCGCAAAGCAGAGAGCAGTTCTTCCCAGCCTCGTGGTGCTGCATCTCCCCAACACCTTTCCTGCCTTATGCGTTTGTACTGAGATAAGAGTCTCCGAGCTCCATCTGTTGTCACTCCCCCAGCTGAAATAACAGCTATTCTATTTGTAGCGCTGCTTGCTGGGGAAGCGAACGAGCCATGCATAGAGAGAAGATTTCAGCTGGGAAAGCGGGAACGAGTGAAGTCTTACTTCCATGCAACCCTTCCTTGTCTGGGAGCAGGAAGAGATGCAGTGTGACAAAGCAGCCGCAAGAATGGAGTCCAGCAGTTCTCAGCACAGAGTATTTTCCCACCTCAGAGGCATTTTGGAAACACGAGAGAAGCACCCAAGCAAGGCTTTAAGTACACTTGCCTGCTTTCTCCCTCATCTCTGGCAAGGAAACATGTGAAGCAATGCTAAGACACTGCTTTAGGATGGGTAAGACAGTTACAGCTCCAATGTCTCTGCCTTCTGATTCGGTTACTGCACCTGCACCAGTCAGCACGAGAGAAACAACTCACCTTCTTCTTAGCCGTCTTCCGGAATCGTCTCTTCCGTACATTTTTCAGTGGAAGAGTAACTGCAACAGAGCAGATTGCATTGCGTCAGGCAGACGGCCTAAGGGGAGAGCTGGGTCTGGCAAAGCTGATCTGCCAAGAGGGAGAAGTTCCCTTCGGGAACCCAGACAGCACCAAAAGCAGAGCAGCAACACAGCCGGCACCCAGCAGAGCCGCGGGACGGAGAGCACTGGCAGAGCCTCTACTCACTGCCATGGTTCCAGATGAATTTCTTCTCTCTGTCCTTGTCCTTTTTTTTGTTGGCCTTGGGGTCAGTACTCACAGTCTGCTCTTCCAAAGGAGGGTAGAGATCGCCATCCACAGTGCAAACAAGCATCTGAAATCCCCATACAAACACAAAGGTTGCTTACTGCAATGCAAGAATAAAAGGACGTAAAAGCTTTGCTGGAAAACGAAGAGTGGCTGCCAAAGGGATTCACAGGCACAATCAAAACCCAAACACCAAGGCGATGCAGGGGATTCTGAACTACTAATATGACAATACGGAGACTGGCCACGTTATACCGGGTGTCGATCCAGCAAAGCATACACGGGTTTTCTCAGAGAGAAGAGCAAGCAAAGAAGCTGCTGAGGCAGGCAAGAGGAACGGCCCATACCTGGCAGATATCTGCTGTCTTATAGAAGGTTTTCTTATCGATGGTTTTTAAGCTCTCGATGATGCAGGGCAGGTCCACCAGCTTGGCTGCCAGCGGCACCCGATCCACACGAACGATCCCATGGCGCCCATCGGCTGCGGAAAGCCACGGGGCAGGTTAGTGCCGGGAGGGTTGGAGAGGAGGAAAAGCTTTGTCTCAGAAGGAGCAGCGAGGCGCTGGCACAGGCTGCTTCTCACTCACCGTGCAGCTCAATGGTGAGCCTGTCCTTCAGGTTGACGCTCCCGGACTGAACTGCTCTCCTCACGGTGGAGGCGTATTCCTGAAATGATCAGGCAGAGTTATGCTGGGAGCTTGCTGCCATTTATGGTATTTATTGTGCCATTTACTGTGCCAGTTATGCTGGTGTCTTGCTGCCCCTGAGAGCCACTGAAGGTTTGTGCCCAGTCTAGGTTAGATATTAGGAGGAAGTTTTTCACCCAGAGGGTGGTGACGCACTGGAACAGGTTGCCCAAGGAGGCTGTGGATGCCCCATCCCTGCAGGCATTCAAGGCCAGGCTGGATGTGGCTCTGGGCAGCCTGGTCTGCTGGTTGGTGACCCTGCACATAGCAGGGGGTTGGAACTGGATGATCACTGTGGTCCTTTGCAACCCAGGCCATTCTAGGATTCTATGATACCCAGCTTTAAACAACACTGTCAACCCAAGGCAGAAAACAACTCCAAAAGCCAGCCTACAATCTGCAGGGAAAGCTGCACCCTCCTCCAAAAATCATGCATTAAGCTCATGGGCCCACTACTCCTTGTGTGCTTCTTCCCCTCAAGAAAAATGAAGCTGTGACAGCACTGTGAGGGCCCTGACAGTGAAATCCTGCTCAGCAACTGGGGGTACAGCTGCCCTTAGCAGCCTCACGTGGTCTCACGACCCACTGCCTTAGGATAAGCACATGCAAAACAGTGTTAAGCATGCTGACAGCAATACCAACTACTGACTTATCATTTGGTAATCATAGGATGGCTTGGGTTGGAAGGGACCTCAAAGCTCACCCAGTTCCAACCCACTGCCATGGGCTGGCTGCCCCCCCCACAGCTCAGGGCACGTCCAGGGATGGGGCACCCACAGCTCTGTGCAGCAGTGCAGGGCCTCACCACCCTCTGAGAACAGGGTTTCCTCCTGACATCTAATTGAAATCTCCCCTCTTTCAGCTTTAAACCGTTTCCCTTTGCCCTATCACCTACCCACGTAGAAAGTCAGTTCTCCCCCTGCTTGCGAGCTCTCCCAACCGCAGGGAGGTCTCCCCAGAGCCCCCTCTTCCCCAGGCCGAGCACCCGCAGCTCTCAGCCTGTTCTGTAGCAGAGCTGCTCCAACCTCCGACCACCTCGCTCCAATCTCCGGTCCCTCCCTGCTCCGGGAGCCCCAGCTCTGGACGCGGTACTCCATACAGGGCTTCACGAGGGCAGAGCAGAGGGTAACAATCCTCCCGTCCCGCTGCCACCCCGCTTTAGGACGCAGCCCAGCACGCCATCGGCAGGCACACACTGCTGCCTCACCCACCAGAACCTCGCAGGGCCCTTTCCCAGCCCCGGAATCCCCCCTTTCACCCCACGTGTGCCCAGGGAGCCCCGCGCTCCGGTCAGGGAGCGCCTCGGAGCCAGGACGGCTGTTCGGACGGAGGGGGCGGCGGGCGCTCACCGGCGGCAGCCGCAGCACGAATTGGCTCTCCAGCTCATGCGGAGCGTCGTCCTTGCTCTTACTCATCCTTTTTTTTTTTTTTCCCCCTTCACCTTAAAGGAAACAAAGAGATCGAGCCCGCAACGCGGCAGCTGGAAGTCGGCCCGTAAAGGAGCGCCGAGCCCGGCCCGGCTCCCCACCCGAACCTCAGCTCCGAGCGCTGCCCCGCGCGCTGCCGGACCGCTCCGTCCGCCGGGCGGGGCGATGCCGGGGCGGAGCGCGGTGCGCCGTCCGGGCTGCCCGCAGCCCCGCTCCGCCCGTTCCGCGCCGGGGGAAGGCGATCGCGGCGGACCGGGGCCGCCATGGGGCCGGCGGGCGGTCGGCCCGGCTTTTACGTGGGGCTGGGGCTGGCTTTGGCTTCCAGCGCCTTCATCGGGGGCAGCTTCATCCTGAAGAAGAAGGGGCTGCTCCGGCTGTGCGGCCGCGGGCGCCCCAGGGCAGGTACGGCCCGAGCCGACCCCGAGCGGGGATCCGCCTGCGGCTGCGCCGCGCCTCCATTGCCCCGTCCCTTTCTCCGCAGGGCACGGAGGGCACGCGTACCTGCGGGAGTGGCTGTGGTGGGCAGGGCTGCTGTGCAGTGAGTATCGAGAGCTCGGGAGAGGCTGAGCGGCGCTGGGATTGCTCCCAGCTGCACCGACGGGGAGAGGAGGGACGCCCGGAGCGAGGGGGGCGGGGGAGGGTGGCTGTGCCTCCGCTCTGCCCTGCTGAGCTCCCGTATTGCGTCCCCCATCCAGAAGGCAGGAAGGGTCAGGAGGAGCCCGCGAGGATGCTCAGGGGTTGGAGCAGCTTTGCTACAGGGACGGGCTGAGAGCTGGGAATGCTCGGCCTGGGGAAGACCGGGCTCCAAGGGGGGACCTCCCTGCAGCCTTCCTGCGCGATGCTGCCCAGAGCCGGGCTGCCCCATCCCTGGTGGTGTCCGGGTGGGTGCCAGGCTGAGTGCTGGGCAGCCCTGCCCGCAGCAGGGGATGGGAACTGGCTGACCTTTGAGGTCCCTTCCAACCCAGCCGTCCTAGGACTGCTGAACTGTTTGATTTTTTTCTCCTGAATGCGTGGGGATGTAGATCTAATTATAACTCTGAATTATTTTGAAGCCCTGCTGAATAGGAACTGAGGAACTGGTCTGACCGGGTTGGGTCGGTGCTCCTGACCCTGCCCAGACCCTGCAGTCAGGTGATGCTCATCCAGCACAGCAGGTAACACTGATCCAGCAGCTCTGCTGCACCCTTGTCAAACGTGACACTTGATTTACCCTGCAAAAAGCCCTAAGAACCTTTCCAGCAGAGATTAACTTAGAAAGACGTAACGAGCCAAAGCTCCTTTCAGCTTTGAGGGCATGTAAATATGTTTCTGTTGTTACTGCTTAGCTGGATGGCCACGTGTGGTTGAGGATAACCATGCGTCACCAGGAGCCTCCTGTGTCTGAGAAGGAGAAGCTTCTGCTTGTTCTGGCTGGCACTGTCCTCTCCTGGTTGCACATGGGAATCTCTCTAATGCCTGCACACACATCTGTATTACACTGAACTGCTCTTTACTCTGACATTCACCTGACAGAGTTTCTCTTGCAGTGGGAATTGGAGAAGCAGCAAATTTTGCTGCCTATGCCTTTGCCCCAGCAACGCTGGTAACTCCACTGGGTGCTCTGAGTGTCCTCGTTAGGTAAGCAGCCTCAGAACCGTCCTTACCTCACCTGCCACCACTAAGTGGTGAAAGCTGCACTGCTTTCCTCTGTCTCTTCCCTCAGATATTCCATTCCTAACTGCTAGGCTTTCCTTGTTTTGTTTTTTTGTTGTTGTTTTGTTTCGATTTCCCAGTGCGGTTCTGTCTTCCACCTTCCTGAATGAGCAGCTGAATGTTCACGGTAAGATTGGCTGTGTCCTAAGCATTCTGGGCTCCACGGTGATGGTAATCCACGCTCCCCAGGAAGAAGAGGTTTCCAGCCTGGAGGCAATGGCAGAGAAACTGAAAGATCCAGGTACCTAAATAAAAGGCATCATGTCAACTTCAGGCTTGGAAATAACAGTACTGGGGAGGGAACAGCTTGACTAGACTGGCGGGGACTCTCTTTCCCACCACACCCTGCAGCATTTAGCTAGTGCTGGCTTCCCAGGCCTTCTGCTGCCCTCCTGCACAGTGCTCCGGCAGGGCTGTGCCTTCCCTTCTTGGTCAGCGTGCCCCCAGCATCTGCTAATGCCATAGGCTCTGGGTGTGCCGCTGCCCTGCTTGCTGTTCTGTCACTGGGGCTACTGTTCTCCATTCTGATAGAGCCTTTAATTATTCTTTCTCCAAGGATTCATTGTATTTGCTGTGTGTGTGCTGGTGAGCTCCCTTCTGCTCATCTTTGTGGCTGGACCCCGTTACGGACGGAGCAACGTCCTGGTTTATGTTCTGGTCTGCTCCGCCATCGGCTCGCTTTCTGTATCGTGTGTCAAAGGCTTGGGGATTGCCCTGAAAGAACTGTTTGCTGGGAAACCAGTCCTAAAAGAACCGCTGGGTTGGGTGCTCCTGGTGTGCCTGGTGATCTGCATCAGCGTGCAGATCAACTACCTGAACAAAGCCCTGGACATCTTCAACACGTCCGTGGTCACTCCCATTTACTATGTGCTGTTCACCACAGCAGTCATGACATGTTCTGCCATCCTCTTCAAGGAGTGGCAACACATGGTGCTAGACAACATCATTGGCACCATCAGCGGCTTCCTCACCATCGTGTCTGGCATCTTCCTCCTTCATGCCTTCAGGGATGTGCCCTTCAGCCCCGACCTCCTGCCCCTTTTCCTGCAGCAAGGCAGGGCAGACCTGCACACGGCGTGGAGGAGCACAGACAGACATCAGTCATGTCAGCACCAGCCTCTTCTGCACTCGGAGGACAAAAGCTCTCAGAGCGCAGAAGAGGAGGAAGGTGAAAGTGTATGAGGAAGCTTCTGAAGTGCTTTCAGCTCCAACCAGCGAGCAGCTCCTCCGTGCAAGGTTGAACTTGCTGCATCGGATGCTGCTGGGTGCTTCTGTGCATGTGGGAGCCAGCAGTTGCCTTCTGCCTGCCTTGGGCGTGTGATCAGTGTGACCTCCCACTGTCTGGAATCTGGCAGGGACCGCAGCCTCCTTCACTGTTACAGACATGAGTGCTGAGAACAGCCCTGCTGCCAGGACCCAGTGCCTCTTCAACTCTTCTTTTATGAGGGATCGATCCGCCCTTGTCAGGATCTGCTTCGGTTGCACAGAGGCCTGCAGCACTAACACAGTGCTAACCCTTACTGAAGGCAAAGACTGCTCACCTTGGGAAGCCTCCAAGCATTTTTTTTTTTAATACATAGATTATTTTGTCACTCTTAATCTTCTAACGTGGTGCTGAGATGATGTGGATAGAAGACAAGTGCCTGGCCTTCAAGATGCCATACTCAGAGTAGCACTTCAAAAATTCTTCTGTAGACTGCTTGTTCTGTTAGAATTTATTTACAGGTTCACATCCAAGAGCAGAATACAGCCAAGACTGGAGAACTTCAGTGGTGCTGCCACATGCTGTTCTGGCTCTTACAGGGGGTACCATGCAGCATCTGTTGTGCAGGCTGATGGTGCACCTGCATACAGCATTAAAGCCAGCAGTGTTCAGTTATCAGGCAGCTGCATACAGCATTTGTACTGAGAGCTGGGCCAGCACAGAGGGGCATGAAGGGTTACAGGGGTAGGAAGAACGATGCAGGTGCTTGAGAGAAACACAGGGCAGGGATGGGAGGGAGAATGGCTCACCATGGGGACAGGAGGGACCTAACAGTCTCTAGCTATTGAGGTAAGCTTTGGAAAGACAAGCAGATAGCTGTATCCTTGCAGGTTAGTATATGCGTAGTATGCATAGCTCTATTTAACTCATTCTGAACTCACTCCTAGGAAGGCTGCTGGCTACAAGACACCCGTTAGATGCTCCACACACCCTGTCTAGCCACCCACAGCAAACTGTCATGCACAGAACCGCTTTATGAGGTTTCTCTGTGCGAGCTCCAAGCCACACGTTAGTAACATGGGTCACTCCATGCTTCCCAGAGCCAGGCTGTCTGCAAACAATGCTGAAACGCTACACTGCGTTTCAGAGTGTGGATTAGTAGGTGCTGGTTGTTTTTCCAGTTAGAAGCTCTGTGTCATTTCCTAGGGGCAAAAGTCCAGAAGACACAGCCACAGGCTTCCCTCCAGTAATCCCCACAGATGAAGGTGCAGGTAGTTACAAAGCAGCTGGCTGTATTTTTCCTGTACTTAGGGCTCTCTGTAGAAACCATACAAGGAAGCAGGTTCTGTTAACCCTTTGGGGAGGAAGGGGAAAGGCCACAAGCATGAGCTTTGATTCATGGGACCAAATATGTTGAGCAACAAATCAGAATTCACAGCAGGTTGCCTACCCAGAAGATAATTACTCCCCCTCTCTTCCAATTTTGCAAATAAATAGAATCGTTGGGAAGGGGAAGGAATGACACGAATGCCATATTTCCATTTTTCAGCGATCATCTACCTGAACAAAGGAGAATTTCTTGTTAAAAATTTGACCCACTTACTATTTATTACATTGACTAGGAGACAGCAATGAATGGAGCAAGTCAGTATCGAGAGAGCCGTGCTGCAATTTGAATGTTTGCCACTTGGCCACATGAATGACTTTAGGGAAGCCTTGAAATGTCTTCCAGCAGTGACACTGCCCAGGATGTTCACCATGCCCAGCAGCTCTCCTCGTTAGGGGTGCCTGTGCTGGTGCAGTCCTGCTGCTCTCCTTCTGCACAGCCACAGGAACTGCACGTCTCGATGGCACCTACCGAGGAGGGTTGGTTTTGTGCAATGAAGTTGTGTGCAGCACTGTTTTAAGGCAGCAGTGGCATGCTTAGCGCTGGGAGCACCCCTGCTGGGAGCATCCCCACCACCACCACTTCACGCATGACACCTGCAGCCCCTGTGTCCCGGTGTGAAGATGCTTCCAGGTGATCGGGGATGGGTGCAGCACAACACCGCGCTGAAGAGCGGGTGGATTTGTTACAGGCTCTCATCTGGCTGGCTGCAGCTTTCACAAAACCATCATTTAATTAAACCCTACACCCCGGAGCTGACCTCGGCTTGTCGGGGCAGCAGAGGGACAGGCGCAGGGTGCAGCAGGGCCGTCCCACCCCCCGTTTTTGGGGCCGCTCAGTCAGACAGGCTCTCCGAGAAGGCCGATTTGGACTTCTGTGTCTGCTCCAGCCGGTTCAGGATGAACTGACTGGTGTCGATGAAGCGCTCCACGCAGTTCACGAAGCACGTCTCGGCCCGGCTGTCCAGCTTCGGCCCGGGCTTGTCCATGCACTTCTCCTGTGGAGCAGTGGCTGCTTTGGATCCGGGAGCGCAGCACTGCACCCACTATCCCCCCTTCAAACTCCCGCCCTTCCACCTCAGCCTCACTAGGGCCTCCCCTCCCCGGAGCAGCCCCTGGGGATCTCCTCGAACCCCAAACCCCGAGACAGCGGGCTTCCACCGTGCCCCCATCCCCCTCCTCTCAACAGGACGAGGCCCACCCCACCCCACCCCACCGCCTCCTTAGGTTAACCGGAGCCGCTGTGCCCTCCCGTCCTCTAAGCTCTCGACGTACCCAGCAAAGCTCGGTCATCTGGTGCACCAACTGCTGGAACCGCTGTTTCTGAGTCTCCACCTCGATGAAGCGCTGGAGCTGCGGGTCGGCTCCCACCAGCCCGCCGCCGGACGGCGCCTCCATGCCGCCGCCGCCACGACCTTCACGTGCCGCGCCGCTCTGCGATCGCGCGTGCGCACGCCCGCCCCCTTACTTCCGCCCTCCCCACTACTTCCGCCCGCGCTGCGCATGCTCAGTGTCGGCAGGCCCAGAGCTGTTAGGAGGGGTTTATTGTGAGGGTTCTGTGGGGCGCCTCAGCCCGCGCTGTGCGCGCAGCGGGTGCCCGGGGGCTGTCCAGTGTCCACAGCCCGGTAGTTCCAGCCACCGGCACCGGGAAGGGATGCCGCCAGGGGTGGTCACGGCTCTTCGTCTGTGATGTCCACGATGCTGCCCAGCAGTGTGGAGAAGGTGGGACGCTCCTCGGCCTTCTGCGGGGCGAGAGGAAGGGCTGTGGGCACCCACGCCCCGCTGTGCCCTCTGCCAGACCCACTTCGTGGCCACGTACCTCGTGCCAGCAGCTGTACATGATGGCGTAGACCCGCTCTGAGGCCTGCTGGGGCCTGTAGAGGCGCAGGCCTTGGATGACGTGCTCTGTGGTCTCGCTGTTGTTAAACCTCTCGTAAGGCATCTTTCCCAAAGAGTAAACCTCCCACATCAGCACACCTGTGGTGAGAAACGGTGGGATCGTAGCATCTGTGCTCAGTGGGGAGCTCGCTGCTGTTGGGCCTCCTCCTGCCCCCTGAGTCATTAACCCTGTGCTCTTACCAAACGACCACACGTCGGATTTGCTGCTGAACTTGCTGTACAGAAGCACTTCAGGAGGAGACCACCGAACCGGAAACTTTGACCCCATGGAGCTTGTGTACTCATCATCCAGAACGTATCTGCAGCACATCAACAGATCAGGGCACCTGTCCTCCGTTTCACTTCTCATTCCTCCACGCAACCAACAAAGCCCAAAAGAAATCCACAGCTTTCAGAATGATCAGAGTTTGCACTCTGCATGGGTTTCAAAAGGCAAAAATGTCCCTTTGCAGACAAGTTTATGTTAGTTGAGCCTAGGGAATGAGTGAGGGTGACATAGCAAGAGGCAAAACTGGCCTGTGGAAAGTAGGCTGCAGGCAGGAGCCTGGAGATGGGGGGAAGCAGCAAGAAGACAGGACAACGGGGATGAAGGATGTAGGAAAGGGATGATGGAAGGATGAAGGAGGTCGAGCCAGACAGATGAAAGACAGGAGAAGGCAGGGGAAAAGCAGAGCTGGAGAATCATGGGGGCAGGACAGACAAAAGTGCAGAAGAAACTGACAAAGGCAATAGGAAATCAAGACAGGAAAGTGACACAGATGTATCTACCAGACCTGGAAAGGCCAAAATCTGAGACTTTCACAATGCCTTGGTCGTTCACCAAACAGTTGCGAGCAGCCTGTGGATGGAGAGATGGAGGCAGTCATTCCCACCTGCTCCTGCTTCTTTTATCTCCCTGTACTATCTGCAACTTCACCTCATCTCCATCCATCTAATGCTTTGCCCCACTTTGTTTGGCAAGGCAGGACCCTCTAGGCCTCCTGTTTATCCACGGAGGGACAACTTCCCCGGTGTGATTTTGCCTGGATAAAGCAGCATGAGGAGGAGATCAGGTATGGCACACAGTAGGAATGCACGCTGGCAACGCCAGCCAGAGGCCTGAAAAAACACAGGCTCAGCTTTACATGGGGATTAAAACTCAATGTCTGAGCTAGTGATGCTGCCTCTGTTGGGTGATGCAAAGCTCTGCCCTAGCCAAAAATACATTATTGTCCCCCGGAAAGATGCCTAGTCCTTCCTTTTCTGCTAACCCGCTGCTCAGCAGTGACTTCAGACATGCCATAGTGGGCACTGTCTATGCTCAGGTGGGCAGGGATGCTTGCAGGCATACAGTGAGGCTGTAGATTGCCTCTCTTCACACTAATGAATTAGCTAGGACATGCTGTAGCTACAACTGAGCTGGAGAGGTGTCCTTTGGCCATATCCCTACCAGGTCTCGGTGCAGAAACTGCTTGGATTCCAGGTACTCCATAGCTTCACAGACATCTTTGCACATTTCCAGCAGCTCAGCAGGCTGGAACCGCCGCTGAGTTTCCCTCAGGAAGTTCAGGAGACAGCCATTGGCCATGTACTCAGTGATGATGAAGATGGGACGCTGCTTTGTGCAGACCCCATAGAGCTGTACCAGCTTCTCATGAGATAGGTTCCTGTGTTGGGGGCAAGAAGGGCATTTCTGAGCATCTGCAGGGGCAAGCTGCAAAAGAAGCATTGCTGAATAAGAAGAAGGAGAATTGGGCAGGGAAAGCTCCTGGAATGCTCACTGGCAAAACCAGCACAAAGAATACAGGCTCTTGAAGTGTGGATTCATTTTGCCATGCATGAAGCTGCCTGATGCTGTCCCTCCAAACCATCTGGGAGCGCAGGTATTCTGACAAGATATATGCTGCACTGACCTGGGGGCTGCTCACCACTTACATCATGACTTTGGCTTCATCGATAAACTCGTCCTCTGACATGGAGCCCTCCCTGATCATCTTGATGGCAACGTTGTATTGGCCTCTCCATTTCCCGTACTTCACCACGCCAAACTGCCCTGTCCCCAGTTCCTTCAGGAAGGTCAGGTCCTTCGGGTCAATCTCCCACGACCCTAGGACAGAGAGTGTGAGTGTGATGAGGGTGCAGGTGCCCTTCCTGCAGGATGCTCCCAGTCTAGCTGGTCCAAGAAGAGCTCATAAGCATGCGCTGCCTGAAAGAATGTGCTGAAAGACCATAAGCATGCCTGAAAAACCATCACAGAAAATTCACAAAATCCAAGACCTATTCATCCAGGGGATAGACTTGCAAGTCTCTTGGTCAAGTACTGTCCCAGAGGGCCAGGGAGTATTAGGAAGGGATTCCAGGGAACACTATGGGCCCTGCTGTGGGGAAACTACCAGGACCTCAGCCCCAAGGAGTTCCTGCAGATAGAGCACCCAAGCACCCTTCGGGCCCTGCAGCCAGGGAAACCTGGTTTCCCTGGCTGCAGGGAAAAAAAGGAAGCCTGAGACAGCTTACCATAGCCCAGGCCAGCTGTGGAAGGGGCACTTTTCTGGTGTCGAGACACGGGATACTTCAGTCTGGATATGAGCCCTGAAACACAAAAAGGTGCACTGCCACACCATACTTACCCATGATGTTTCAGCAGGAAATACAAGCCTCCTGCCTTCAGCATAAAAAAAAGAGGACGCTGTGAAGTCAGTAAAACCTGGTGGCCTCACTCTGTCCCTATACTTTATTTGAGCCTGTCACAGCTTCTCCTTGCTTGGAACATTCTTGTTCCAGCTTTTCTTGGGCTGCATCCTGCTATCTCCATTCCCTTTTTCAGAGATGCTTTATCATCTGCAAACCCACTCTGCTGAGTAGGTTAAGAGGGATAGGTTCATATTTTACTTTTGTCCAGAACAGGATTGATTGAAATTGCATCAATAAAAGAGAACAATGTTGCTTTACAGCCTCGCGAGGGCTGTCGATGGGAGAACAAAGCATTATTGAAAGATATGTGGTGGGTGTAGAGGGGTGTTTGATGGATGCTATCCTGCAGGAATTCACAGGGGGTGTGAAGTTCCTGGGGATGCAGCTATGCAGAGCAGAGGTGTGTTTTCCAGCCTGTTTTGCTCTGCTGAAGCTGCCGCTGGGCTGTCCCAGAGCAGGGAGACGGTGACTGTACACCTTGTGTGCAGCCCGGGTGCTACCAGCTTATGAGGGGCGTTAGGTCCAGGCTATGGCTGCAAGCTCTGCCTGCACCCATGAGCACTCACCGGCAGAGTTGTGCTGATGGTACGTGATGAGCTCTGGGATGGTGCTGAACAGGTGTTTTTCTGCCAGGTAATACTGATTCTGAGGGGTGCAGCATACAACGTAATGGCGGATCATCCCTTGGGGGTCTCTGGAGAGACAGTGCATGGGGTCAGCAGCTTGGGAAGGGCAAGCAGAGAGCGAGAGGTGTGTGGAAGGGCCCTCTGAGATAGCAACAAGCTATTCTTAGACCCACTTACACAGCGGACTTGGCATAAACAGAGACGGTGTATTTCCCTGTCTTGCTGGTAGAGTCTCGGACAATGAAGCCCCCTTCCTTACCCTAAAGAAAAAATAAAGGGGGGGTGGGAGGATAGTATGGGGTATTCGTGAGGAAGTGACCATAGAGGGACAATCACAGCATAACTGGAGAGGGTGCAGTGAATGAAAGGAGTCCTGTTCGCAGCCCCTGCTTTGGGGCACCTACTGACTTGCCTTCCAGGAGAAGGTCACAGTGGAAAGAGATGGGTCCTAGGGCTGTTGGGTTGACACAGGCTGTGGGGTTCATTTGTTTGGCCCCCAGGTAGTACAGGCTAACTATACTGCTGGGCTGCAGTGCTGAGACCATGGGGCTCTCAGCTACCTAAGTAATTTCTGGCCTGGATCTAGCCAGCTCTGTTCTCCTTGTCAGCTACAGAGGAAGGGGCAGACTTGCATTGCTTCTAAACCTACTGGCCCTCAATATCCACTGCATTTAGAAACATGTAGTTTCACTGGAGAGAGACTGGTTTACCCTGATGGAGATCGGGCCGTGTGTTCCTCCTCCCTCTCCAGCTGTGAACATCAAAGGAGCTGTAGGTACTGGCCTGCTGTCTGGTGGCTTAGAGATGTGCCCAGCTTCCCCTTCCCAGTGCAAGCCAGGGCTGGCCCATGCTAAATGTGAGGTGACAGCAGCCAGCAGAGGTCATGTGTACAAGACCCAGACCTGGGAGTCAACACTTACCTCCTGCTTCAGCAGTTGCTCTGCTTGGCTCCGAGTGATATTCTTTGAGTACCACCTGGAACAGGGAGGGATACAACCACCAGGGTGACCCCCAGGCCAGCCCTGTTCCTGTCCTGGCTTGATCCTGGCCCAGAACAGGATGTAAAAGGTCTCCAACTAAGCACAACTTGCCAGATTGCCACACTTGCTCCTACTCACTCATAAATCTCCAGGGAATTGCTGGTTTCAGTGACATAGTTGCTGGGGATGTATCCTTCTCTTCTGCAGGAGAAAACAGTTGGAGAGTCTGAGACCAGTTAGGATTCCCCAGTGTCAGGCGGGGGGTCCCTGGGGCTGCCCCAGGAGCAGTGCTGGGATAGGACACAGCTGCAGGGTGAATGCCATGGATAGTGGGAGCTCTTACCCATTTTTGTCACGGGCTTTCCACCAGGGCAGGTGGCTTTCCTCCAGGATGAGGTACTCCTCACCCTTCTGCAGCTGCAGGTCCTGCACATTCATTGGCACGTAGTTGTACAGGGCCACCACCTTCTTCATTTCGCCTGCTGCACTGGGGGCTGGCTCAGGGGGCAGGGGCTTCATCACCATCTTCCTCACGGCAAGGAACACAGTGAGGCTGTCAGGCATGCTATTTCCTGGGCAAAGACCCTCCCCCCAAGCCTGGTCAGGTTAGCATAGCATTCCATCTCAGCTCCCACATAGAATTCCACCAAGAGATCGACCCAACCCGGAGGTTTTTTTTGCAATATTTCCTCCTTGGAGGCCTGTCTTCACCAAAGCTAAGTTTCTTCCCTGAACCTTTGGTCTTTATCCTGTATCAGGGCTACTCTCTCTTCCCAGCTCCCCTTGGGGACTCTCTGGGTGAGATCATTCAATGTTCCTCCAGCTCTTTGGGCTCCATCCCCTGGTTCAAGCCCCCTTGGGCTCTACTTTGACATCCCCCTCCAGAGCCAAGCTTTGGTCTGTAAAATTCTGCAGACTTCTCTTTAACCATTTTGGAGCAAACCCATGTTCACTGGTCCTTACCGTATCCTCCTCAGGAGTGGGGGGAAGAGGCTTCTTTGTTTTGCGATGTGACCGCCCAGCTTTTAAACCTCCACAACACAAAAACAAAGGTGAGCACAGATCCCTACCTGTGGTGGGCAGGTGGGAAGTGATCACCAGGGCTGGCAACGGGCAAGGGGAGGGTGCCCAATGTCTTACTGCCATTCTTGCTCTCCAGGATCTTGCAGCCCATGGCGTTCTTAGCTGTCTGGGAGCAGCACAGGTACTGGCCATCGATCCAGAAGCAGGGGTGGTACTTCTGCACCAGGTCGCTGTTGTATCGGATCACTGTGGCCAAGGAGGGGAGATGCGTGTGACCCCAAACATGGGCGATCAGCCCCAGTAAATCATTTCACTCCCTGCTCTACCACTGACACACAGTTACGTGGCCCTGCTGCTTGGGTTTCCTCCAGCTAGTTGCTCTTGCCTCTGTGCCACAGCAACACAAACCCCGTGCCACCAAGCTGCTAGCTAGGGGAGGGCCAGCCCTTCCCTCTCAGATTTCATCAAAGCTCTCCAGCAGCTCTGCAAAGGGACAGAAGCACATCTGGAGGGCCGGGTCCTGCTGCAACCAGTCCTCCTGCATGTCCAGCATCCCCCAGGCTGTCTGTTGAGGCCCACGACTCACAGATCTTTTGAGCCTTCTTTTTTTTTTTTTTCCCCCCCAAGAAGTGCCGGGCCTGGTTTTCCTGTGGGCAGAGCAGGATGCTGCTACCATCCCCTACCTGCTCAGCAACCTTCCTTGCTGGGGGCTGCTCCCTCTCCAAGCAGGCACCAACCGATTTCCTGCTGCTCATCCCCAAGCTGTGGGACACCTGGATGTGCCTAAATGCCACCTCAACATGATGGCCCACGCTGTCTCCGCTGCCTGCAGAGAGCCCTGCCTCTCCAGAAAGCAGGATGTGGGCATTCCGGCAGCAAACAGCCAGCATTTTCTCTCTCTCTTTCCCTGCAGATTCTGCAATGGCTTCCACTGCCACCACACCGTCCTCCTGGAGTGGGGAAGTGGTGCTGGGGCTGGCAGCTAGGCAGAGCAGCAGGGCTCTTGTGAGATAACTGACTTCCCCGTTATCAGCCCGCTCTGCTTCCTCCTTGCTCAGGCAAACTTCCCTGTGTCAATTTGAGCAGCTAATCTAACCCCACCAGCACAAAGCGACAGAAAGATACACACACACACAGGCGGCTCCATCAGATTTTGGCTGACCACAAACAGCCCAGCCCCTCCGTGCAGTGCTGCAGCAAGGCGCTCCCAGCTCCAGGAGAGAGCAGCTCCGCAGCAAAGCATCAGCTCAGCAGCACCACACGGGGCTTGGGATGAGCTGGGAGATGCTCCCGGGCTCCTAATATGCTTTTTGTCCTCATTTCCTTCCTAATGCAGTGGGGGTTCTACCCTCCCCTTGTGTACTGGTGGAGCTCTGTGGCCACATCTGCCATTTCCTCCTGCTCTCAGCGACTTCTGAAGTTGCTTGAACTGCTTTGGAGCAGGTTTGTGGGATGGCAAGATGCCTCAGACAATGCTGGAGGAATCAGTAGGAGGTGAGTGCCCCTCTCCCCAGGCTCATGCTAGCACAGGGATGGCACAAATGATGCAAGCAGGGGAATAGCCTTATGACTTCGCTCGTCATGGGAGCACTTTCTGAGAGCTCTCTCTTCCGCAGATATGGGATATCGTAACCACGAGGCAGCGAGCCCCCGGAAACCCAACGCTCTGAGTCACGCCGCACGCGCAGCCGGGTGCCCCCAAAACTCACCGCTCTTCAGCTGATGGATCCAGCGTTTGCGCAGCTCCTCTGTCGGGGAGAAGACATAGAGGGGCCCCTCATCGTACACCACCTGTAGACAATGTGCTCAGCACCAGGCCGTGGCTCATGGGGGGACATAGGAGAGCAGAGGCTCGCAGCCACCCGGAGCAAAAGCCGTGCCGTTGTGTGCCGGCCCCGTGGTGCTCATGGAACCATGACAGAAATGTTATAAATAAGCCCCTTCCCCTGAGACTTTCCACTTCCTTCTTTGACTTTCATTGTGCTGGGTGCCAGCAAGGGTGAGCAAATGGGTTGGGGGCTGAGTGAGCAAAGAGCATCCATCCCTCCAGTACTGGCCGGGGGACTGAAAACAGCAGGACAAAGCTCAGAGCCAGCATCCATCTCCTTATCCAGAGAGCTGCCCGATTCCTCGCTGCCCATGAAGGCTCATCAGCCTGCCCCACACAGCGGCAGGGTGTCCCCAAAATGATGCTGTGCTTGTCTTCATGTCCCCCTGCTCTTCTCACCCCTGCTGCAATGCCAGCTCCTGCCCTGCAGCCAGGTGGAGCAGGAAGGTGAAGTGAGCACGGTGAGAACTCACCTGAAAGGGGTAGGGGAACCGCTCAATGATGGAGATCTGCTCCATGTTGTAATCCTCCCCTTTCTTCTGGAAGAGAGAGGGAGAGATGGACACTGACATCCTACAGCTCAGCTGTGGGACCCACAGCCCTCGCCTTTCTCCTACCCCATGCTCTGTGTTGGGCTGGACATCAGTACAGTTTGGGCTGTGTGCACACAGCCCCGTGACAGACAGCACTGCCCCAACAAGAGTACAGGGGACAGCAGCAGGGATGCTCACCGGGACCTGCCGCTCAGGGGGAGGGTTGTTTTCGGGCACCACTGTCTCCACACAGGTGATCTTCTCAATGTCCACCGAGCCCTTCTTGCTGCCTCGGCGCTGCAAGAGACGAGATCGGTTTGAATGATCCCCAAAGTGGGGACCTGGGGAGACCCTCATCCCCATGCTTTGTGCTGGTGTGGGGCCAGCAGCCCCACAGACTCACCCCGCGCTCAAAGTCATACTCGTAGTAGGACAGCTTGCTCTCTGTCAGCAGGAACAGGCGCTTCTTGAAGTTGAGGGGAGATGTTTTCTTCTTCTGCTGCGAGCGCTTCAAGAAGATGCTCTCCAGGATGATGCTGGCCATGTCGGCCACCCCAGCTGCCTCCTTGCCGTGCTCACGGGGTTGCTGTGTGCAGGGTGACACTGACACAGCTCTTGCTCAGCCCAGCACCTGCCTGCAGCCGGACCTCACACACATACAGGGTATTTATGGGGTGACTTCTCCCTGTTGCTTCCCCCTTGAGATGCCATGGTGAGAACCAAGCTGCCACCCTACAGGCTCCAGCTCCAGCTGGGTGCTGGTGGCTAGATGGGAGGGAGCTGGGGAGGCTGTGAGAAACGCCGCCTCAGGGAGGAGCACGGAGACCACGCTGTGACACCCAGCACCCTCCCTCCTCCTCTCGGCACTGCTGTGTTTGTGTGGGCTGTTTCCTCCCACCGAGCTGCCTGGGCTCTGCCTTGCACAAGGGACAGCTGCGGGGGGCAGGTCCACAAAAAAGCAGGGGTCGGTCCTGGCTCCAAATGCCTGCAGTGCTGTGCTGCCAAGAGCAAAGAGTGGCTCTAGAGCCATCCTTCCCCACTCTGCCCAGGGAGCCTGCAGGAGCAGGCAGACAGTGCTGAACTCCCTTCCCTGTGTGAGCCAGGCTCAAAGTATTTCCTTTAGCCAGCACCCAGAGGTGCTTAAATCCTCCTGCGGCCCCCACCAGCACAGCTCCTGACCCTCTCCAGGAGCGGGTCTGGAAGTCTGTAGCACCCTATGGCTGAAGGTGTGAGCTGCTCCCACGGAGAGCTGTAACCAGCTCCTGGTCTCACTGCTGAGCCGCACAGAGCCACTACTGATCCATGCCCCCCAGTACCTTCTCTGTGCCCCCTACCCCTTCACCTCAGGTTTGTTCTCTTTTCCCTGGTAAAGTGGGCTCAAGCTCCCCTGCTGCACATCTGTGCAGCCCATCTGCTCACCACAGGGACCACAGGGGGACCAAAGGTACTCTACGTGGTTCTGCCCTCCGTGCTTCTCCCACGGCATGCCCAGCAGGGGGGCAGAAGAAGGGTGTCCCTCCCATCTTCTCCAATGTCCAGACCCCCACCACAGACCCTGTAGCAGCAAACCAGCCCTGTGTGCCTGCAGACAATGGGGCTCCCCGACCCCAGGGCTCCCCCTGCACTCCCACTGTGGGCCCCATTGCTTAGGGTTCTTTGTGTGGTTTAAAAATAAAAACAACTTAAAGATAATGGATAATCTGAAGAACCAGCAGTCTCTGGCTGATCCAGAGATGAGGGGTGAGGGAACTGGGGACAGGGCAGGTGGTTGTGGTGGCCACTGACCCACAGGCCATGTGGTGCAGGGAGCCTTACCTTGTGTTGCAGCAACTATGTCACCCCCAGCAAAGGTGGGCAGAATGCACAGGTCCTCACTGTGTCCTCTGGGATGGTGACACCAGGGAGAAAAGGATGGCGAGTGTCACAGAGGGATGCTCTGATCCATCACAGTGCTGTCTCCCTGTCCCCAGCACAGCCTCCCCAGCTGCCCCTTTCTGCCAGTTGTGCAGTAGGGACGAGGAAGGGGTCCATGCGTGCAGGCCCACCAGACCCCATCCCTGTGTTGGTGGCTGCCCGGCAGTACTCACCTCTCCAGCCAGCCATCGCTGCCTCACTGTGGCAGCAAGGTGGCGAGTGGATGAGCGGAGGCATCCCCCCCAGATAATGTGACTTCCTGCCACTGTCACACCTCGGACAGGAGCGCTTTGACGTGGCCACTGTGCTCAGTGCCACCAAAACTACACCCTGTTGGGGTGCTGAAGCAGGGAGGGGAGCTGCCGCAGGCAACCCTGCACAATCAATGGCTGGATGGGAGCTGGGATTCAGTGGGCAAAGGCACTGCCAGCACCCCCACCCCCTGCTCCAGTGCACTCCAGCACTCACAGATCATCCCCCACTCCCTGCTCCATGCAGCCCCAGTGCCACCAGCACCCAGCCAGCACCCTGATAGGCAGTTCCAGCACACTCAAGCACCCACAAACCATCCCAATCCCCTATTCTGGCACAGCCCCACGGCCCCCAGCTCTGATACACCCAGGGCCCTGCGCACAACATCCTCATGGCAGCAGGATGGATGCCACCAGCTCAGTGCGCATCCAAGCCTCGTGGCCCAAATGGGTCTGCTTGGCATGGCGCACCACAGCTACCCAGCACCCGGGATACCTCCCCCATCCCCAGCACCGCCCTGGGGCACACAGTGGAAGTGTGAGGCCGCGAGCCCTTGTGCTGCCCACGTCACATCTCTTTCTGCCACACGACCCTGGCACGCAGCCCACCCTGGGTGCCCTGCACTCACCGAGCCCTCCCGGCCGCCCCAACGGACAGTGCTGTGCTGTGCCTGCTGCCCCACGCCTGCCCCGAGCGGCCCAGCACCGCGAGTCGGGGCAGCTGTGGGGACGCAGCGCGGGGACGGCGCTGGGGTCTGCCGTGCAGGGAGGAAGAACGGGGCCGGCAAACCCCACCCTTTCAGTTCCCCTTTTCAGAGTTTCTGACTCAAAGCAGCAGCTGCGTTTCCTCCTGGAGATGGCCGGGGCCACCTCCACACTGCCACCTTCACAGTGCCACCAGCAGGCCCGGGTGTGGGGACGTAGAGCCAGGGGCACAGAGAAGTACGAGGGGATGGGGAGAAGGGTCGGAGTGTGAGGACCAGGCCCGGGGCTTGGCAGCGGGGCTGGACCGGGGGCTGTGCGTGAAGGGCAGGAGGGCTTCCCCTGCACCCCCGTGTCCCTGCGCAGCCCCATGTCTCTGCGCACCCATGTGTTCCTACTACACCCACCAGGCCCCCGCGCCCCACAGCCACGCGTCCCCGATCTCCTCTCCCCCATCCTCCGCCTCCCCTGCCTTCCCTGTCCTTCCCGCCAGAAGGGGGCGCTGCGCTCCCAGCGCTCTTCCTCTCTATGGTCCCCTCACGTCTCCTTCCGCATCCGGGTCGCTCCTTCTCTTCGGGTCACCAGCGGCAAGATGGTGAGCGCTGGCGGTGAGGGGTTGCGGGTTTGCCTTTATCCGCCTCCATCCGTCTCCGCGGCGGCTCGTTCCGCCAGCCCGAGGCGCTGAGCGATGCGGGGGGCTGCTCGGCCGGCGGTTGGGCCGGGCCTGGGCGGCGGCGGAGGCCGTAAGCGCGGGGCGGTGGCACGGGGCCCGTCTTGTGGCGGGGAGAGGGGCGGGACGACCGGGCCGCGCTCAGCAACACCGGGGCGGGTTGGCGTCTCTGCGGCTTCTGGCTGTACTGACTGGTTTCTCCCACCTCCTCCAGGTGAACGTCCCGAAAACCCGGCGGACCTACTGCAAGAAGTGTGGCAAGCACCAGCCCCACAAAGTCACCCAGTACAAGAAGGGCAAGGATTCTCTCCATGCCCAAGGTGAGGGTGGACATGCGGTGGGCAGGGGGGCAGAGTCCGGGGGAAGGTGTTTGGTGCCGGGGGGGATGCTTTTAGGCTCAGAAAAAGCAGGTCTAGTGGCGGGAGCGGAGATTTCATCTGATCGGGTGTGCAACTGGAGCTTGAGGTCTGCAGGTGGTTGGTAGGAATGCCAGCTGTGCGTGTAGCACATCTGAGCTGCTGCTTAAATGTACCCGTTTCTTCCTGCAGGGAAAAGGCGCTACACAAGGAAGCAGAGTGGCTATGGCGGCCAGACCAAGCCTATCTTCCGTAAGAAGGTGAGTGCTGCTCCCAGAAGGAGGGCTTGCAACCTTTGCTCTCCACACGTCCTCCTGAAGGGGACGCTTCTGTCTCTGTGGTGTGCTCAGACTGTACTGTGGCAGCTCCATGCTGGTGGAGCTGTCCAGAGAGTGTAAGAACACAGTTCCCATCCCAGGCTGCTCCTCATTCCTCATTAAGTCACTGCTTTCTTACAGTGGAGTGACATAACATGGGGACTGAAATCTGCCCCGTTACAGCAGGGAAGCAAAACTTGGCAGACATTTGTTGGAGCAGCTTTCCTCTGGTGTTACTGACCTCTGCAGGAGACCAGCCCTGCCACAGTAAATCCTTTTGCCAGTGTTTTTTTTACAAACATGAGCAGGCAGAGGAGCAGACCCACTCTTTACTAGTCTTTAAGATACCTTTTTGTGTTTAATGGAGCAAGTCAGCTGTGTTTGGTCTCTTATGCTCTGAGAACAAGCTGATGAATCTTGTAAGGGTGGAGATAACGGGCTTTTCCTGAGAGCAGCTATTTATTCGCTTTTGGACGCTTTGTTCACTTGTGCACTGCTCCTCCCCCTCCCAGGCCAAGACCACAAAGAAGATTGTGCTGAGGCTGGAGTGCGTGGAGCCCAACTGCAGGTCCAAGAGGATGCTGGCAATTAAGAGATGCAAGCACTTTGAACTGGGAGGAGACAAGAAGAGAAAGGTATGTGTGTGTACCAAGACTGGCTGATGATGGAAGAATCATCTGGGTGGGTTTGAGCACAGCTGTGGCTTTGGGGCGGGTGGGAATAATGCCAGCAGCACAGGCTGAGTCCTCCCTAAGTGCAGAATGAGGCTCTGTATCAAGGGGAGGATTGTCAGCAGCACGCAACAGCCTGCCTGGAGTGGCTGCAGAAGGGACAGGCTGTGTGCTGCCAGTGTTGGGAGAGGGCAGGATTCAGTGGTGAATGAACTCACACTTATCTCTTCCTTCTTGTAGGGCCAGGTGATACAGTTCTAAGCTGCACCCTACTCATTTTTGGACCATATTAAAGTGTTTGGAAGTGATCTGTTACTTGGTTTTGTGTATTCCGTGCTGCTGGTGGGGTGAGACTTGCAAGTACATTAACCCAACAGATGTTCCTTGCTCCAAGAGGTATATAATATACGTAGAGCACAGGTGCATCAAATCCACTGTACTGAGTGTTGCTTCGTGATGATGTTTATGAGAACAGTGCCTTGTTTTCCAAAACTTGATTTAATTTCAGCTACCATGTTTGGTACTCTTGTACAGGTACCCCTGCTTAGGAAGACTTCAATTGAAGTTGTAAACACAAACATTAGAACAAACCAAGGCATCCAGATTGTGCAGTAGAATGTACTTGTACAAGTGGTTAAGTGTCTCTATCCTGCACCAGAAGGACCTTTAAACTAAAGGCTGCTGCCACCAGGGGAAAGAAAGCAGTTATTTCTGGAAGGGAGCTCCCTAAAGAAGGATTTCCCAGTGGCTCCATGAAAGGTAGAGTGGGGAACAGGGACGGCCATTGATGAAAGGAAGACTTGTGAGTAAGGAGAAACCCTCAAAGCTCAGCTTGAAGGTGTCATGCTTGATCACTTTAAGCAGATGGCTGCTGAGAAATCAGTTGCTAAGAAGTGCCGTGATTTAGGCCAGCCCCTGAGTTCAGAAGGTGGCAGGAGGTGACCGCTCTCAGGACGGTGTTGAGTTTCTTCAGCAGGAACACAAAGCGTGCACTCCTGCCTGCCAAAACACACAGCGGAGCAGCTGGGCTGCGCTGCCCTTTTGTGCCTGAAATGCTGAAGAAGAGCTGTAGAACACTGCATGCACCTCTTAGGTATCTTTGGTAGTAGTGGCAATGAGTCGTTGCCCTGCTGGGGGCCTTGTAACCCCTTGGGAGAGTTGGGTGAGATGCCAGAGAAAGGGTAAAGAGGAGAGAAGCAGCACCCCTTTTTCTGCTATCTCATGGTAATAGAGGCGTGGGCATTTGTTACACTAGGCAGAAGGTTTGGCGTCCACGGAGAAGCTCTTGAGTAGTGAATGCTTTAGGACAAGAAGTGCAGAGCATGAGGCTTACCAAAAAAAACCCACACCTCCTATAGCGGCACTATTTTGAGCAGTACGGTGCCTGTTGGGTTCACTTCTACGCTCAGGGAGGAGACCCAGTTGTGAACCCCCCAGTCTCTGCTGGTCGGCAGGATCTGCTGGATGCAGCACGTGGGGTTGCAGGCCAGCCCATTGCCAAGGAAGGTGAGGGAGAAGGTGAAGTTCTGGGGTCCCCCAATTTCGTGCTGGTTTAGGACTGCCACAGCATAGGCTCCATCGGATAAGGGCCGTTCCCACAGCTCGAAGTTCTTGTCCTGTCAAGGAGAAAATAAGCCACAGGCTTGTGTTAGGGGAGGCAGAACCAGCTGTCTTTGTGCCTGCGTGCTTAAGCAGGCTTCAGGAACAAATGTGTTCACTGGGCTCCTGTTCCCAAGCCCTGGGCACTCCTCTGTCACAGATCTCTAGTGCCCACTTTCTGAGGAAGCTTGCAGCCCACGTCCCAGGGCACACCCCCCAGCCAGGTCCTGCTATACCTTAGTGATGCGATAGCCCTGCTTGCCCAGCGGATCCTGGTTGATGGCAATCACCTCCTTGTTCTGGAGCAGCCACTTGGCCTCCGGTTTCATGTGCCGCAGGTCGTTGGACATGAAGAGCGGTGCTGCCATAATGGCCCACATCGCCATCTGAGTCACTGCCTGCTCCCAGCTCAGCCCAAAGTTCCCAATCACCAACTGCGACAGGAAAAGAAGAATGCCTCGTAATGCTGCTCGCCAAGGAGAAACTGGGCCAGCAAGCTGAGTGCTGGGAAGTGGCAGGATGCTAAGGGTGGTGCTCTGTTACAGGACTGGTTGGATAGGCTGAGCTCTAGGAACAAGACCAGCTGGCTGCAGAAGACTAGCATGGCAATTCAGCATGAACCAATGGTAGAAGTAAAGGAGGACCCTTATCTGGCAAAGCAGCATTCAAGAGTCTGCTGGATGCAGCTGTGCATTCCCTGCTAGTACCCAGCTTGGCACCCAAGGCTTTTTTCCCCTCTGATAGGAGTTAGCACGTCTGAGACTTTCCTAGAGTCATTTCTGCGTTAGGAACCAGCACTGCTTCTAGAGGCTGCAGTACAGAGACCGTGCTTCCACTGTGCATGGCTGCACCCCACTGCTGTGTGCTCAAGAGTGCTGTTCTGCTGCTTTTTTCCACTTAGGGATCCCCCTCATCAAGTGCTTAATCCTAGGACTCCCATCAGATCCTTTCCCCCAGTGTTCCTCCTCCCAGTCTTCTCATCCCTCTCAGGCTACAGCTAAGGAAAGGACTTTTTGCTGCTGCTGGAAGGGTGTTGCTCTACTTGCCATGTCAGGGTCATTCCAGCCCCCCGGCCCAGCTATCTTCACGATGCTGTCCTGGTGAAGTGCTGTCCACTCCACGATACTCTTGATGCTGTTCCAAGAATCATAGACATCATAAAAGTTCCTCCAGTGATTGCAATACTGTTTGATCTCTGTGTAATTGGGCTGCCAAAACAATAAGCGTGATTAGCCGGAGAGCCTGGCTTTACAAGATCAAGACTGTACACAAGGCTAGACTGCATCAGGGATATTCTGGGGAAGAACTGTTAGAATACCATCCATTGTCAGCTATCTGAATGGTGCTGGCTCCCTAGGATGATGCCTTGTACCCAACAATTCCAGTCTGCCACGCTCCAGACAGCACCATCCCAATTGTTTCTCTTGGGAGAACAGTTGCAGCCACCTAGCTCTGTTAGAAAATCTACAAGTGCTATTTGAGCAAAGGTGGGACGGGACCAGTGGGATTAAACTTCATCATCCTATTACTGCTACAGTAATTACTGTTTCAATAATTACTGCTGTTTCTTGGGCTTACACCCTTTGGTGACTAATGCATCTATCTCTCCGGGAGGGAATGACCACATCCTGTCCTGGTGGCATGGGGGAAGGCAGCTATGGGTGGAGAGCAACGTGTCACTCACAGACCTTGCCCAGCAAAAACAACACAGAGCGTTCCTGTTAAATAGGCCACCCTAAATCTCTCATTCCCGGTCCCTCGAGGTGGCTGTTAGGTTGAGGCTACAGCACTCTGCACAGCAGAGCATCCAGGAGGAATAACAGCAAGCTGCCTGCTAGCTGTGTCTGCATTGCCAGCATCTTGTTGCTCAGGTCCCTGAAGAGGGAAAGCAAAGCAGATGGATGCTGCTGGTCTTGAGCAAGCTCCAGCTGGGCTGTGCTTCCAGCAGCTTGTGCTTGCGCGCTGCAGAATGCTGCTGGATTATTTTCAGCAGAGTAGCGACTCGCTTCAGGTACACCTCAAGGCTGTAGAGGAAAAGTGGTTTTCCTCCACCTTGCAGTCCTGTTCTCTGTCAGACCAGAGAGCAGCACATTCTTTGGCAGGCTGCTACGCAGTCCTAATGCTTTTCTGTTCTTCTCACTTTGTGTGCTTGGAGCCCTGAGAAACGCTCCCTACCTGCTGCACGGGCCTCAGGTAGAAAGGCCATTCACAGGAGTACACGATAGGTCTGCCAGTCTTGTTCAGGGCCAGAGACATGTTCCTGTAACCTAAAAGAAGAGAGGTTACCCAACCTCCTTGCTGAAGGAACGGAACTAAACCAGTGCCACAGGGTCAGGTTTCAGCTTGACTCTTAAAAATCAAGACTGAACATACTATCATGGCTCAAATAATAAAGGGAGGAGAGAGGAGCTTATAGTGGCAGCCAGCCTCCTGCCTCCGAGGAGAGTTGAGCTGCTTCATGGCTGTGCTGTTTGACCCAAGCAGAGGTGCTGCTGTCAGACTGCTAACCTCTGTACATTACCCACTACCCTGGTTTCGGCTGGGATAGAGGACATAGGTGCAGCCCTGGGAACAGGCTGCAGTTTTGCTGCATGGTGTATTTCCCCTCTAGAATCACAGAATCTTTTGAATTGGAAGGAACCCTTAGAGGTCACTGAGACAACTCCCTGCCCTGAGCAGAGACACCCAGAGCTCCATCAGGTGTTCAGAGCCCCGTCCAGCCTGACCTTAAATGTCTCCAAGGACAGAGCACCCACCACCTCTCTGGGCAACTTTAATTACAAGTTGAAAATGCAAAGTTGGTATCTTACCAAGCTGCTGGGTACAGCACCAGTGGTTATCACTGTGGGAACATGTCCTTATGATGTGTTTGTGCCATATGGACTGAGCAGGAATAAAAAAGCACTAGCTTCGTCCTGTCCTTGTCCTCAGACAGCCCTGTTAAGTCCTTTTCAATCAGCAGAGAGGGAATGAAGCGTTTGCTCTCTCTCCTGGAACTGCTATCAGTACCACTGGATTGCACCTGGGTCATCCATCTGATCCAGCCAGCTTCCAGCTCAGCTGTTGCCTGCGGTGCTGAGCTGTGCTCCTGGCCCCAGCAGCCAGCACACACTGGACCAGCTGGCATGGAGCTGTCATTTGGGCAGGTTCTCTCTGCCAGACAGCCAGGATAGCGTGCAGGTTTCCTGCTGCCAAACGCTGTGCCAGCAGGGAGAGCCCAGCCAACAGAAAACCAACTTCAGAGCCACAATTTTCTTCCTGCAAACCTGCACCTGGGGCACTGGGGTGTGCAGTGCTCGGAGGGGGTCTGCAGCCAGGAATTCTGAGCACAGCACTGAGCTCCCTACTGCTGACCCACCAGCCTGCGTGTAACAACTTCGGAACCAGCACTCGTAAGGGCACATTTAAAAGAGAAAATCCCAGTAGGTTTGTTGTGCCAGAATTCCCTTCTATTTTTTTTCCTGCTAAAAGCCCTGATAACTGCCCTTCCTACCGCAGATGCAAGCTGTTCCAGCTCAGAGCTGATCCATTATGGCACAGCTTCACCAAAGGGATTGAGCATCGAGCGTGCAAACTGCTTTGTGCTCTGCAATGAAAACACTCCAGAAGTGCAAAGCCTTTGTGGTGCTGCTAAGAGCTGACAGGGCAGTCTGCAGGCAGCCCCCAGAGAACGCAGACAGTACTTCTGTGCTCAGCACAACGCAGTCTCTGCTGGGAGAAAGCTGCTTTCTCAAGCCACGCCTGAAAGCTCCGGGAATCAGAACAGCCAAAAATCACTTGGGCCAGCAATACGTGCTGCCCTGGAGAGAGAGCAGCCTTGCACTTGAGAACACTGCATGTAAGCAAATCCCTCAAATGCGTACAGTCAGGGAAAAGCATCTCCCTGGAGTCCACCCCTTGGCTGGGGATTGCTGACACCCGCAGAACAGCCCCAGCCGTGCCCCACCTGCTCACATACCTTCTGCCAGCAGCCCCAGCGAGCCGGCATTGCAGCCATCAAACTTCAGCAAGTCCACACCCCAGGAGGCAAAAGTCTGTGCGTCCAACTCGTAATGCCCGTAACTACCGGGGAAGCCGGCACACGTCCTATTCCCCACGTCGCTGTAGATCCCCAGCTTCAACCCCTTGGAATGGACCTGAGCTCAGCGGGCAGAATGAGAGGCTTTGAGTTACGCGGCTCCCGCAGAGCCCGCCCCCCCCCCCCCCCCCCCCCCCCCCCCCCAGCTCCCCACACTCACATAGTCTGCCAGCGCGCGGATACCGCCGGGGAAGCGCTGGGGGTCCGCCCGCAGCCGGCCCCGCTCGTCTCGCGTGGGTGCCATCCAGCAGTCATCGATGCAGACGAACTCGTAGCCCGCTTCCTTCCAGCCCTCCGCGACCATGACGTCGGCCATCTCGGTGAACAGCCGCTCGCTGTGGCCGGGGAGCAACGTGGGGGGGACACTGCAACTGGGGCCGCAGCCCCGCAACGCAACATCCCGCTCCCGACACCGGGACCCCAGCTCCCCCCATCCCGTCCCGTCCCGATACCTGACGCAGCGGTCCGGCTCAGCAGCGCAGTCGGTGCCGCAGAGGAAGCGCTCCCAGTGCAGCCAGCCCATGGGCGGCGTCCGCGCCACGCCATTATCCAACGCCACAGCCGCTGCCACTGCCACAGCGGCCACCAAGGCCCAGCGCGCCGCCGCCTCCATGACACCAGCTGGCTGTGGTCACGTGAGGCTGGCGGGCGGTCACGTGGCGGAGTGGTCATGTGATGGAGGCGGTCACGTGGCCCTGCGCGGGTCGTTCCCTCCTGGGGCCGCGGCCTGCTTCTCCGCCGCCGCCATCGGGGGGCGCTGGGCAGTGCCGTGCAGGCCCCGTCCCTTGTAGGCCCCGTCCCGTGTAGGCCCAGTCCAGCCGCGCCGTCCTCACGCGCCCCGTTTCCTCCGCAATGCTCGCAGCCCACCCGGCACCCGCAGAGCGCTCCGCGGCCGTGGGAGCAGCACACAGCTCCGTGTATGGGGCTCGGGGCTCTCCGGGCCGCGCTGATGCCTGGGCGGGGCCCACTCCCAGCTGCGGGTGTGTGGCGGAGGGATGGGGCCTGGCAGAGCCGAGCTGTGCCCTCGCACGGACGTGGTGTTGGGGTGAGGCCCACATCCTGCTCGCGCCCACCCAGACCTCCGTGCCCTGAGAGCCGATCCCCAGCATGGCCGGCCTGGCAGGCTGTGAGGTGACGATCTCTGAAGCTCTGTTGCCACGCAGCCCCCTGAGCAGCCTCCTCGCTAGGTGTCCTCCAATCTCCGCTCTGGTGCGCCCAGGGAACAAAAACCCTTCAGAGACAGCAGTCAGATAATGGCACTTTGTTTGGGCGCAGGGGTCCTCCCCCTGCCTCTGGGGGGCTGCAGGGCACTGCTTCTCTAAGCGGGTCAAAACACACCACAGAATTTCATGGCTTTGTTTTTCTTATGCCAAACCACAGCCTGGAGCTGGGCTGCTTTCCATATTCCCGGGGCACTGCAGATCCGACCCTTGCTTGTTGCCAACCCCCGGCCCTCCCTTACTTGTCCCTTCTATTTGGGGACCATCCTTGCAGCTCTTCCGGGCAGGTGTTGTAGTTCCACAGCCCCACCGCTGAGGGGTGAGGATCAATAAAAGCACGGAGCGGGGACTTTACCCCCCAGCACCCACGGGTGCGCGGCAGCAGGAGGCAAGTTGCATGCATCTGCAGCTGCTGGGCTGTAAGTGCCGTGCTGGCAGGCGCTCGGGGAGCTGCCAGTGCCGATTATTCTGATTTTACTTTCCAGGAGTCACATTACCCCAGCGTAGCTCCATTAGCTTCCATTTACACCGGCAATTAACTCTGCTGCCGCTGCTGGTCCCGTGCCCACTGCTGCTTCCCACTGAGGCTGGGACATGTCCTGAATGTGCAACATCACGCAGGAGAAGGAAAATTGACTCCATCTGAAATCTGTGGGCTTTGCCAGGGGATGGCTGCTACGCCATGCTGCACCCCCAGCCTGGGTGAGCCCTGGGGCATGGAAACTGGCCAGGATCATGGGCTGGAGGGGCTCCCGGCTGCGTTGTGGCTTCTGGAAGCTCTGGTAAGGGCTGGGTGCTGCTGCTGCTGGGCCCCAAAAGGTCTCCAGGAGGCACAAACCACCAGATCTGTGCCTGTAGGGCTGTGGGGCGGCAGTGCTCCCCTAGGCATCCCACACCACAGTGCCTGAGTGAGGACTCCCTCCGCTCGGCTGCAGCCAGAGCACGCCACTACTGAAGGTTATCTTACGATATGTTGGGTTTTCGCTATTTACTTGTTTTCTTATTCTTTCTTTTTCCTTTCTTTCTGGGAAGTGCCAGTTCCTACAATCAGGGTGCTTTGGGGCTGACCCCAGCTGTTCTCCCCGGTGAAGCCCCCAGGTACCCAGACTTGCTGCGGAGTAAAGGAGAGCTGCGGGGGCAAGGAACACAGGGGCACTGCAGGGTGATGGGGCTGCGAGGTACGGGGCGCCCAACAGAGCCGATCTGTGAAACTTGGCTAGGAGCACAGAGGGAGATTGATGTTTGCTTGCGAGCTTGGCTGTCAGCTGTGAGCTCTGCCTGCCCCCACGCCAGCTGGGGATGGGAGCGCTGGCCCGGGGTGGCACCGCAGGGCTGGCGTAAGCCCCCAGGACAGCTGGCAGCTCTCTGAGGCTGGCGCCTGCCCAGCAAGCCGGCTGCAAAGGGGAGGCTGGGACATTCAGCATATGGGGGTATCCAAGCTCCACTGTGAGGCTGGAGACCCCCGCAGCTCCATGTCTGCCCTTCTTTCGGCCCTGTGCCCCAGGCAAAACCCCATCAGATAAATGGAGATAACAAGGTCTGGGCATAATCACAGGGCTCCCATTACCACAAGGTTGGTGCACCCTCATCCTTCCTGCAGTTGGGAGCTGCTCCAAGACATGGGGGCAGAGAGAAACCCCCAACACACCACTGAAAATCCCAGACAGACTTTATTTGTGTAGGAAGATCAATGCTGTTTAAAAACCCACCGTTGCTGGAGGTTTGGTTGGCCACCTGTGGGTGCTGCGGGTGCCAGCACATCTCTGTTTGGGTCTGTGGGTGGGCAGTGGAGACCTGTGCCTCCAAATGGGCTTCCCCCCCCAAAAAAAAACAAATCTCTGGAGGCTGTCCCTGGGACAGTACAGTGGCAACGGGCTGAAACCATCTTCACCCATCCTGGTGGACCCCTGGTGTCTCCTGGGGATGCTTTTCCTCTGCTTGCCCCATCTGTGAAATGAGTGCCTGTGGCTCAGCAGGGGCTGAAAAAGTGGGTGCTGGGGGCTCCTGGTTACTGGGGAGAGGGAGAGGGCAATTCCTGCTTGAGGAGCAGGGAGGGAGGCTGGGGGCTGAGGGTGGGATGCCTGCCCAGGCTGTGCTGCCTTTTGTTGGTGTCCCCTGCCATGGTGGTCCCAAGGCTGCTGAGGAAAGGGACAAATCCCATCTCCATCCTGCCAACAGAACCTGTGGTGCTACAGCAAAGCACCTCACCAAAGATGTGTGCCCCACCTGGGCTTGCTGTGAGTGGGGAAAAGGAGAGCATCAACACATTTTTCTTTGTAGGACCTACGTCAGCGTCACCTACTGCTTTTATTTCCTGCTAAGCATGGAGGATATCCAGGTCTGGAGGTCTGGAAGCCTTGCTGAGTTTTTAAATTGAAGGCTCGGATGCTCTCTCTGGTGGAGGAGCAGGTGGAGTGAGCCCTGCCAGGGACACTACGCCTGGGGCTGAGGGAGAAGCCAGGGATGGGGTCAGCAAGGCTGGGGCTGCCCACCAACTCCCACCACAGAGCTGTGGGCTGTGCAGGGAGAGAGGAGCACAGCCCCTTGCCTGGCTCACTGCTGTCTGTGGCTCAGTGACACAGCAGTCTGACACCGGCTCACAGCCTCCAGGCACATGGCAGCATCCAGCCAAGAGGTCCTTGGGCCTTTTTGGGGCCTCAGGGCACCGGGTGGATGTCCTCTGAGCGCAGCACTTTGTAGACAACCCAATAGAAGATATTGAAGACCAGGAAGGTGAAGGGGAAGACGGCTCGGGAGATGGTGTCGATGCGCTTGGCACGGTCGACGTAACGCTTGTGCAGGGTCTCCCCTTCCCGCAGCAGTGCACTGGGTGGGGGGGGGCTGTAGATTCCAGGACCCTCCCCAGCCCCGTCCTTTGCCTGCAGGCAGCGGCCCAGCCCGTAGCCTCGGAAGTAGAAGCGACTCTCACGGATGAGCTCTTCTTCCTAGAGAGGGAAAGTGCTGTCAGCCGGGCACCCTGCAGGGCACAGGGCAGTGCTGCACGCTCTGTGAATGTGCCAGCCATGCCTGTCTGCTCAGGTGGGTGCCAGGTGCAAGGTTTGGTGCTTTTCCTGCACATCTGAGGCATGCAGGCAGAAGCCCGGAGGAGCACAGGGGCCGGGGTATGAGAGTGTGTGGTGAGCACCTGCCTGCCAACGCATCGTGCTCTAAACTGCCCCAATGAATCTGAGGGCAGCCCCAGAACCCTCAGCGTCTGCTTGGATGCCTGCGGTGGACTGGGGGCAGGTGGGCCCGTGGGGGTGCAGGGTGCATGGGAGGATGCAGATTGGATGGGGGCGCACAGCCCACAGAGGTGTATGGCACACAAGGGTGCAGAGCGCATGGGGGTGCCTGGTACATAGGGGTGCACTGCACACAGGGGTGCAGGGTGCACATGGGGTACAGGGCACAGAAGGGTGCTGCGAACATTGGGGAGCTGGGGGTGCAGGCACTGTTGCAGCAGCTGCCTGCTGCAGGGTGGAGGTGTGCTGGTGAACAGGCAGCTTGCTGGGGCAGAACCGTGCAGGGACGCAGGAGCCTTGCTGCCATCAGGGACCCCCAATTCCCTCAAGAGCCAGGGCTGCCTGCTGGGTGACAAAGGATGGGGGCAAGCAACAGAGGCTCTGTCCTCGCCCTCCCTGCTGCCTCCCCACAGGCCAGCAGTGCCTGTGCTCCTCCCCACCAACAGCTGTTAGTGAGCCGTTTCATTAGGGAGCCACATTGGCCCGGCTCGTTTACACTCGATGTGTGTCCATGGGTGTCCCCACTCAGGGCTGAGGACATCCCTCTTCCTCATTCCATGCCCACAAGCAGTGAGTTTCAGGTCCTCATGCCCTCTCCGAGCAGTGCTGCCCACCAACGCACATGGGCGAAGGGCTGCATCCTGCCCTGCGTGGGCACCCCGCAGCCAGGGGCTCTCATGCGGAGAGCTGGGGATCTTTATTTAACTCAGCACTCTGCCGGCTAAGCAAGATTTCCCAGCGGGGAGAGCAGCAGAGGCTGAAATTGCTGAAACATGCTCTCGTGTGCCGCTGAGCTGCGCTCCCCTGCTGCAGATTGAGTGCTCACCGAGGACGCAGCAGGATGGAGGCTCAGAGAGGGCTGCAGCAGCCCCATAGATGCATGGTTGGGATGTCCTTGTCCCCCAGCATCTCCCCACAAACTGGGCAGCCTGCCCTGTGCCACCACTCCCTGCCGTGTCTCCTCCCCACGTTTCCAGCTGCCAAGTGCCCACGTGTGCTGAGCCACTGCAGGGAGAGGAGATCACTGCGCTGGGTGATCCCGGTAGGCAGAGCCCCTGTCCTGCTCCAGGTGCTGGCAGGGAGCCGAGGTGCACGTTGCCCCAGCATGGTTCACTCCACTGCAAAGAAGGCTGCGTTTGGCCCCATTTTACAGCAGGGGAAACCGAGGCAGGGTATCTCCAAAGAGCCGATGAAATATGCCTCTGGTCCCCATGGCCATGTGCCCCGTGCACATCCCTGCCCTGCTCCTTCCTGCACCCTCATTCGTGGGAAGGGCTCCTGGGGGGCTCCTTTTGGGGAAAAGAGGGGTGCAGGGGTGCACTGCCGGAGGGGTGTGCTTTACCCTGGAGCTGGAGAGCTGCGAGAGCGTCGCGTAGGTGTGCTCGCCGCTGTGCAGGCTGCTCGGCTGCCCCAGGGACTCCAGGCTGGCCGTCCCGCTGCTCAGGCCCTTTTGGCACCAAACAGAAACAGGACAGCGCGTGACCGACGGCTCTGCCCCTGCTGTGGGCAGAGAGCAGCCGTGGGGGGGAGAGCAGCCCCTCCGGCAGCACAGCCTCTGTGCCAGGGGGCACTGCAAGCCTGGGGGGCACGTCCACGGGGTTTTTACATGGAGGTCTGCATCTAACGGTGTCACCATATGGCGGGGCAGGGGCACCAGCTGCTTTCCCTCAGCATCACATGGGAAAGGAAAAGAAACAAGGGTTTCTTTTCTGCCTTTTTAGAGCGGAGCATCTCCCAGGGCACGAGGAGAATGGCACCCATTTGGGGCCGTGCACCACATCCGCTCCCGGCCCAGGGCACGGTTCCTCCCTGCAGCCAGTACTGGGGCTGTCCCCCCACGTTGGGACAGGCAGTGTCAGCCTGCTCCAGGGGACGGGAGGTGGACTCAATGATCCTTATGGGTCCCATCCAACTCGGGATATTCTATGGTTCTGTGATTCTGAGACAGCGCGGCTCAGCTCTGGGCATCCCCGCAGGGCAGGGAGATGCTCTGGGCTCCCTGTGCCGCTCAGCAGGCTGAAGGACCGCAATGTTCACGGCTCCCAAGGTGCCACAGGGGACAGACCTGCAGCCCCGGGGATGGCAGCGCCGGGGGTCTCCATAGCATCTGAGGATGGGACACGTGGTGACAGCAGCGGCCGCAGGCACTCACCATCCTCTGCCTCCGCTGCCGCCGCCGCAGGCGCATGAACTCCTTGTGCTGCCGAGAGACAAAGTTGACGGCGGCGTATTCCAGCAAAGCAGCGAAGACAAAGAGCAGACAGACAGCCATCCAGATGTCAATGGCCTTCACGTAGGAGACCTGCGAGGGGAGAGGGGTCAGAGCTGCGGGGCTGCGTCCCTCCCCGCCCTGCCCACAGTCACAGCTCTCAGAGGTTCTCCCCAGAGCTGCACGGCTCAAAGCTCCGGGAAGCCAAGTTCTCCCGAGGAGAATCCCTTGTGCCAGATGGCTTTGAGTCATGATTCCACTGGAAAAAAAAAATCACAGGACAAGACCCTGTAATTGCGCTCTCTGTGTTGTTGGTCCGTGGATATTGGGAGATATTGGATGTTAGGAAACACGTATACTCCGAAAGAGTGGTGATCTTTGGCACAGGCTGCCCGGGGAGGTGGTGAGGTCCCTGGAGGCATTCAAAACTGTGGAGATGCGGCACTGAGGGACATGGTCAGTGGGCATGGTGGGGGTGGGCTGGGGATCCTAGAGGTCTTTTCCAGCCCCCCAGGGCCAGCATTGTGCCCACAGCACTGACCTTGGGCAGAGAGGCACGGGAGCCGGCGCTCTGAGTGGTCATGGTGAGCACAGTGGTGATGCCCAAGCCCACCCGTGCCGGTGCAGCGTCCATGTTGATCCAGAATGAGACCCAGGAGAGGATGACGATGAGCAGGCTGGGGATGTACATCTGGATCAGGTAATAGCCCATCTGCCTCTCCAAGTGGAACTTCACCTCAATGCAGGTGAACTTGCCTGCAAGGAAATCCAGCCTTGCATGGGTGAGGGGGCCCGTGCCACGCTGGGGTGCAGTCAGGGGTTTCCGGAGGTCTCACCTGTGTTGTAGTACTTGGTGCAGTAGCCCAGGTCCTTCTCGTCCCTGAGGATGAACTGTGGCAGCGTCAAGCCCTCTGCCACCTGCACGGCCTCCTGCTCCTCCAGCCACTCAAAGATGAGGTCGTTCATGGTGTAGCCGACTGGAAAGGTGATGGAGGGAACCACGGGTCAGGGGGGATATGAGCCCATTCACCCCCACCCCAAATGACCTCCTCTTTCCTGCTCATCTCCCCCAGAAACACAGAGATGCCAGCTTTTGGGATGGGATGGCGTGTGATGGGATGCCATGGGATGAAGCAAGGCTCGAACGTCCCCAGGCACTCACAACTCTCCAGCTGCATCGTGCACGTCTGGATGTCCATGGGGAAGTTCTTGAGATCCATGGGGCAGGACAGGATCAGCGTCAGCCTGCAGGAGGCGGACAAAGGAAAGAATCACTGAAAGATGCCCAGCGAGGTCAAGAGGAAAGACCCCGTGCCAGAGGAGAAGGGCTCAGCACCTGATGCTGTAGAGCACGTTGCCGTTCTTGAAGATGCGCAGCAGTTTGTTGTCAGTGGTGACCTCGTGGAAGTTGGCCCCTTTCTCGTTGGCAAAGAACAAATCTGGCTTCCAGATGGAGTCGAGCATGGAGGGGTCGAGGTCGAGCGAGTCGTCGGGGTACTCGCGGTAAGCCAGCCGGGGGTCGTTCCACTGCTGCCGCAGGAAGACGTTCACACGGTAATCCTGGGGCAGAGGGCACCGCGTCAGGGGGAGCCCCACAGGGCCGGGAGAGGAGGGGCAGGAGGAGGTTGGTGGTCTGAAGGCTTTGCAGCAGCACAAACAGGGGCTGTATAGGGCTTCCTCAGTGCAGATCCTCGTGCATTTGAGGATGCTGGGGGCAGCAGCCTGTCACAATGCTCTGCCTCCAGAGAGACCCGTGGGAGTCCTGAGTACAGGCACAGCTCTGGCGCTGGAACACACACACACACACACACACACACACACACACCCCAGGCAGCATCCCCTGCAGAGGAGCCTGCTGCCAAACCCTCACCATGGTCGTCTCGGTGACGGAGCCGAAGCTGTTGATGAAGATGTTGCACGTCACGTTGACGGGCGGACCTGGAAAACAAGCATGCAGTGTGCAGCTCTCACTTCCTGGCGTGGGCACAGACCCTGCACCCTGCGTGTGCTGAGCAGCCCTGTGCCCATCATGGTCACCCCATGGTGCATGTAGGGGAACCTCCCCCTCCCCCGTCCTCCGCCATGGGAAAGCAGGCACAGACAGCACAGGTACGACTGGGGAGGTGCTGGGAGAGAGGAATGTAGGTCAGGGTCCTGTCCCCACACCCATCCCCTGGGTCTGGACAGCCCTAAGCATGGGGCACTGCTAGCCCCAGGAGCTCCGTGTCTTCCCTTTACCTTTGAAGTTGGGTCGGATCCGGGCATCGTACCCTGATGTTCGTCCCATGAGCTTGTCCAGGAAATCAGAGGGTGACATGGGCTGGGGTGCACTGCGGGAGTGGGATTTGATCTCCTCCCTCCCTGAGACCAGCCTGCGGGCAGAGGGGGGGGGGGCTCAGCCAGCTGCCAACACCATAAAGCTCGAGGCACAGCCCTGCAGCCCAGGGGAGGATGTGCACCAGCCCCAGCATGTCTCATACCCACAGTTGGGAAGTGCTCGGGGCCAGATGTCCCACAGTGAGGACAGAACGCAGTGGTGACGGCCCCAAGCTGTGGGCACTGGGAAAAGCCACGGGGCTTTCCCTTTGGGTAAATCACCAGCCCCTGCCTGGCATGCACCCATGGGGGCTGTGTGGATACAACACTTCCTGAGCAGTGGCTTCCCCAGGGCAGCGAGGAGGTGACCAGGAGCACAGAGGGGATGGTGGCACTGCGGGGTGACATGGGCAGAGAGGAGCAGCCCAGCCATGGCGAGGGGCTGACATGAGCTCTCCCACGCAGCACTCCCAATGATGATGGAGACTTATTTAAACTGACCTTGGAGGGGATATTTTTGTGAATGCGTCTCCGCCTGCCAGTTCCTCTCCTTCTGTCAGTTTATAATGATCATTTCAAGGAACAATGCGAGAGACATTTGCTCACCACATTGCCAGGCATGTGGCTGTGATGGAGAGGAACGAGCTGGAGATCTCTGGACACAAAGGGAGCTTTGAGCGTGCTGCTGGTGTGTCCCGCTTCTGTTTGGGGCTGCAGACCCCATTGCCACAAGCAAGGGAGGGCGCTGAAAGTGGGGCTGGGTCTCTCCTGGGGCTGTGCAGGCTGAGCCCACACTGTGCTCCTACCTCTGCTCAGAGGAGCGAGAGTCATCCCTGGAAGCCCAGCTCCTCGGAGTACCAGGGCTGGGGGCAAAGGCTTGCTGCGCTCTGCTGCAAGCTGAGCTGCACATCGCTGGGCACAGCTTATGGGGCACAGCCTCCCCTGAGGGCCCTGGTGCTCAGCACAGCACCCCATGCATTCAGGTAACGGTGGGGCTGGAAAACACTCCCATCTGCCTGAGAATACCATCCCAATGGAAGCGATTTCTGCTGGTGAAATGATGACGTTTGGATGCAATTTTCCCCCTCCCCACCACAAACACTGCATCCCCCCCCACGCTGCCCCAGATACACCAGGACAGGGAGCAACAGGGGCACTGTAGCCCCCCCAGCTGTCCCCTGCGCACCACCTCGTCCCAGTGGCACTTGAGGATGGTAGAGAGGGATGAAGGGACTCGGGGACTCCAGGTCCTCCACCAGAAATGCTCCCTGGGACCTGGGACTGCCCTGAGCCCCCCTCTCCCCCATCAAAAAAAGAAGGGAAAAAGCCCTGAGCTGGGAGAAGGTCTGAGCACCTCAGGGGCATTGCTGTGATGGAGAAAGAGCTGCGTGGGCCATCGCCTGGTGGTCCCTAAGCCCACCTCGGTGAGGGCTGTGCCCCGGGTGGGGGGCTGCAGGGGGCGGGCGGCACCGTGCAGGCAAAGCCCCTGGGGTGCGGGGTCCGAAGAAAGGTCCCGCTGCCGGGGATGGGGGTAAGGAAGGATTTGTGGGCGGTGTTCACCAGAAGGGTCCGGATTGCGGGGAGGGCTCTGGACCACGCGTGGGGGTCCTGTCGCCGGACTGGCAGGGGACGTCTTGGTCCCGTTTGGGGAAATCCAAGTCCCGGCGGGGAATGCCGGCTCTTGGAAGGGGGGGGGGGTGGGAGGGGTCCAGGAGGAGGGGGAGCACCGCGCCGTGCGCTCACCTGAGCGGGCCACGCCGGGGCGGGAGGCAGCCGAGGAGGAGGAGGAGGAAGGCTCGGGCGCCGGTCCGGAGCGCGCCCATCCCGCCGCAGCCAGCAGCCCCGCCGGCCCGGGCGCACGGGCATGACCCGGCCGGTGGCGGCGGCTCCCCCGCACCCACTCCCTCCGCACCGGGACCGCCGCCACCCCCCGGCCGGCCCCTCTCCTCATAGTCCGGGCGAGCGGGAGCCCGCCGGCAGGCTGCGGGCACCGGGAGCCGGGCGGAGCTTCAGGCCGGTGCGGCGGGGAGGAGGCGGGCACGGTGCGGGGAGACGCCCGCCCCCGGCACCCCCCGTCCCGGGGGGCTCCGCCGTGCGCGGAGCCGGGCGGCCGTCGGGGCGCTTCCCCCGAGGGCGCGTCCTCTGCTGGGACTGTGCGTGGCGGGGTGCGCGGCTCGGGGGTTTATGGGGTTGCACAGGGAAAGGGGGATGCAGCCGGGTGGAGGGATGTGTTCGGTTTCATGGCCAGGGCTGATGGATGCGTTGAGATCAAAAGGTTTGTGGGGTGCTCCGGGTGGAGGAGTGTGCCAGCAGGGGAAGTGCGGGGGGTGGGGGTGCGCTGAAGGGTCCGCCCGCAGGAGCACAGGGAGCAGGATCCTTCCTTCTGCTTGGTTGTGGTTCTGGGGCAGGTCTGCAGGTGTAGGGACTCCGGATGGGAAAAGGTACAGCACGGCTGATCTTAGAGCCCAGAGCTCGCTTTTCTCGGCTGCTCATCACATGGGAACTCTTGAAATTGCCCTCATTAGGGGGAGGTGAGCCCCTTAGCACAGCCTCCTGTCCCCCCATCAGGGGAGAATTCAATGGGGGCAGCCAGGTGTACGGGGCTGGAGGGGGGGGGCTGCAAGGGCCACCAGGATGGGTAAACTGAAGCAGGAGGAGTGCAGCTGTGGGCTGAGTGGGCTGACATCAACCCCTGAGCAGCACGCACTGCCTCTGGGCCTTCTGTGATTAATGTGTGAGGAAGGAGACAGCATTAACGAGAAGTGCAGAATAAGTGATTCCTGGTGGATACATCGCTCAGGTTTTTGTTCACCTTACCACAGCTGGCTCGGGTCCTTTATTTGTATTTATCACATTTTAGTCATGGCTGGAAGCAGCCATTGCTGCAGCAGGAACCCCACACAGTGCTGTATGGGAAGAAGAGGGCTGCGTGCCCCCCCCCCCCCCGTGTCCCCCTCACCCCACAGAGGGGCCGTGCACTTTGGCAGCGCCATGCTGGACCCCGTGCTGCCTTCTCCTGCCCGCCCTGCTGGCTTTGCTGGAGCAGGGAAACGTGACAGCCAGCAGAGCAGTGCCCAGGAGGCTCCTCCAGCGCAGCCGTGGGCCGAGGGGGGGGGGGGCACGGCGCTGTGGGGCGGTGTGCCGGAGGAGCAGCTCTGCTGGCACAGAGCTGGCAGAAGTCTCCTCCGATTACCGTTGCCATTAACGTTGATGGGGCCGTGAGGTTGCGATTGGGATCTGGAGCCCGGGGCGCACGGCGAGAGCTGAGCAGCAGCTCCAACCCAGCGGTGAGCCGAGCTGAGCTGAGCTGACACCAGCGGGAGGAGGGGGGCAGCCCCGTGCTCAGCCCACGGGGAAAGTGGGGCACTGAGGGAGGTTTTTCCTGTGAGCAGCAGAGCTGCTGGGTGCAGCCACCCCCAGGGCCACGCATCCATCCTCAGCATCCCCAGCGTGCCACATCCCTGCCCTGTTCCCATCGCAGAGACGGTGCCAGGCCCTGCCAACGGCAGCGGAGGTTGGGGCTGCTCAGCCTACGTGATTTCTTCACCTTTCTCTTCTCCATCCCCAAGCCCACGTCAAACTGTTCCCCTGGAGAACTCCTGCCTGGGTCTGGAGCCCTGGGGAAGGCTGTGCCAACCCACGCCCCAGTCCTGAGCCCTCTCTGCTGCTCAGCCCCCCACAGTGCCACGGCTGTGGATCTAATCCTGCCTGATCCATGCTGTCATGCTTTCCCAGCCAGCACGACTCCAAGAGGCATCCAAGAAAACATCTTGTTATCCCTTTTTTTTCTTTCCCGTCAGAAAGGCTGATGGGCTCTTCAGATCCATCTTGAGATGAACAGTTGCTGGAGGATCAGTTTGGTGGCACGGAAGGCAGATGGGGGAGGACGGCAGGCAGCTCCTCGAGCCCTCGGTGCAGCGATGCTGCTGGTTTGGTGCTGTAGAAGCGCATGGAGCCTGGGGATATGCAGCCCAAGCCCTGCTGCCAGCACTGGGCTTCTCCCTGCTGCTGTAGGGGTGACAATGTCTTGCAGAAGGACGGATGCCCCCGGGCTGGACACGGGCATTGCTCTCACTGTGCAAACGTTTGGAGGCAGCTAATGGGGCGTGAGATTAATGTCACAGAAAATACGCTCCCGAGCGTGGCTGCGCGTGGCCCCATCCCTGCGTGTCCCTGTGTGTCCCCACGGGGCTGTGGCTGCATCCCTCAGAGCTTCTCCTCCTGGGCTGCTGAGTGTGGGGCTGCAGAACTGCTCAGAAATACCTGAATTTGGCCATTTGCACTCATTTTTTTTTTTCACGGGGAAAACGGTAACACAACACGAGCTCTGCCTTTGGGAGTTTTGTTTTCCAAGCTGAACGCACTTGAACCGACCCTAACTTTGAAACAGCCAGAAAGGGCATTTTCAGTGGGACGCACTGCTGGAGCCAAATCCTTTCATCTTTATGGGGAACGCGATGCACTCCAGGTCCCCCCAGCTGCGGGGTGCATGGGGGGCTCAGGAGGGAGGTCTCAGCGCTGCCGTTAGGACACAGCACCGGGCAGGGCGGCCCCGGAGGAGGCTGCAAGGTGAAACGGGACGGCGGTCCGAACTCTAACCAATGTCACTCTCCAGTTCCGTGGCGCTTTTCCAAGCTAAAAATACCCCTTGTGCCGGCACGGCGCGGGGCGTGCGCTGCATGCGGCGCTGCAGAGGGACCCGCCAAGGGCACGGGGCTGTGCGTCCCACCACCGAGCTGTATGGCACCGGGGGGAACACGGCCGGGGTCTCCTTCTGCCTCCCGTCTCCCAGCCCCCAGATTGCAGGCCGGCCCCATCCGCCTCCATTGCACTCCTTCAACCCATGCCGCGCTGCGCAGCGCTGGGGTCTGCATCCGCAGTGGGATTTGCAAGGTTGAGCCATAGGGGCTCGGTCCCCAGTGCCAATGTGCAGGGAGGGAGCTGCAGGTGGAGGGATGACCCCGTAACCTTGGCAAAGCAGGCACGCTGAAAGGGGAGATTTAATCTAGATAAGTGTCCAACAACGCTCTCGGGGCTGGGAGCAAAGCCTGGCACTGATGCCAAACCCCTCAGCGAGGTGACCCACCGGGGTGACCCAGCCCTTCCCCATATTCCTATCTCTTCCTTTGCCCGTGGGCCACCCTTTTGCTGCCTTGTACCCAAAACTGCCCAGCACCAGGACTGGGTCCCTCCTGCTGCTGGGGAGGATGCTGAGGGGAGGATGTTCTGAGTGGGTCAGGCTGTTCTCACCGGGAACTCTCCCATCTCTGCTCCCAGCAGTGGTGCTGCCTGCTGGGGCCCCCCTGCTCCCATCACCCACAGCATTTCCAGATTCTTTGGGGAAGGTCTGCTGGATTTTAACACCGTGAGGCTCCAGCCCACACCTCCCCCTTCCGTCATCCCCTGCAGCTTCTGAGCCCGTCAAAGAGTTGCTGTGCAGCACCGAGGGCGTCGTACCCACAAAGGCATCACAGGAGATGGGGATGGGGGTCCCCGTGGTCCCCTCCCCACTTTGGGGTTCCCATCCCCCTGCATCTCATGCACGGTTGCCATGCCGACGAGCATCCCGTGCTGCTGGATGCTGTTGGAGCTCCGTCGGCTTTTCTCTCCTCCGTTTCTCCGTGCCCTCAGCCCCAGCGGTCTCCGAGGACGGAGCAGAAGGAGCTCAGTGGGAGCGGTGTTAACTGCAGGCTGCCCGGCTCGCCCTAATTGTGAAGGAGTTTCGCGATTTGCTCGAGACCCCCCCGGAGGGCCGAGCTTGGAAAACGAAGCGTTACACATCTGTGGCATCAGGCGGTGAGTGAAGGAATGAGAAATCAGCCTCCCTCCCCCTTAGCCCCCTCCCCCGCCCCTCCCCCCCGGTTCCCCCCCCTCCCCCCCCCGCCTGGCACGGCCGCTGCCGGGGAGATGAAGGATTTGTTTAATTAGACGGCAAATCCTCCTGCTGCAGCACAGATGCAAACAGCAGCGGCTGCATCCCGGGGGTTCACGGCCGTGGGGCTGCCATGCTGGCACCGTTGTCCCGCAGAGCCGACGGTGTCACGGTGTGGGCTGGGGGGATGGGGTGGTGGCTGCAGGGGATGAGGCTTCCCTGCCCTAAAGGCTTCCCTGCCCTATACTCTGCTATGGGGTCAGCGTGGCTGTCCTGGGGTTCCCACTGCACGTCCTGGCAACGCCATCTCTTCCGTGTCCCTACGTCCCACCCCCGTGCTGGCCTTGGCGATGTGCCCTGCGCAGCTGCTGGCACAGAGGGGCTGCACCACGGCATCACCTCGGCACATCAATAACTGGAGCAGCAAACGCCTCCCTGTCCCAGAGCCACCCCAGCGAGGAGACCGCGTGGCATCAGGCGGCTGTAGCCACGTGGAGGGCTGCGGGGGGCGAGGGAGGGGGTGGGGCTGCTGCTTTCTGCCCTAACACCAAAGGGGTTGGTATGGAGGGTGAGTGGGGAGTGAGCACCCAACATGGGACCTGGGGGAGAGGTGTGGGGCAGGGACAGCCGGGGGGCCCACGGAGCCAGGCGGCTTCTCTCTGCGCAGGCACCGTTTGTCTTTGCACCTCTGGGTTTTCTGCAAGGTAAATGAGCTCAGCTCCAAGAGATGACCCCACGGAGGGCAGACAAGAGGAACGAGCCGCCCATGGAGAGAGGCAGCCACTGCCTTCCGCAGCAAAGGAGAAAGTCAGGAGATGCGAAAGGCAAGGCTGCTGGGGAGAAGCATCACCGCTCCACCGAGCCTCCATGGGGCTGGCGAGCACCGCCTGCCCGCCTGCCCTTCAGCTCGCCTCCCTGTCCCCCAGTGGGCTCCAGCAGCTTCCCCTTTTTTTTTTTTTTTCCCCTCATTTTATCTATATTAGCACATTTGGCAGCCTCCCACCCTCCCCTGTGGGAAAGGGGGTTCACCCCACTGATGGGTGAGGATGGATGGGGGAAATCAGAAGGAGAGCATCAGCCTGGCCTGGGGAAGCGGCTGTTTAAAAATAGCAGCAAGGTTCTCTGGTGTGACAATACGCACCTCCCGACACACATGTATAATGGATAAGGCACTGCACGCGCTGTCACTGCTCCTCCTGGGGACACCGGCACTGTGCCCACAGCCTGGGCACGCAGCAGCACCCAGGGCTGATCACAGAGATGTCCTCATGGGGAAGGAGCCGGCGGGGACTCACAGCCGAGAGGGGATGCTCTGAGCCTGCAGCATGAGGGGGTCCCAAAGCCAAAATGCAAAAGGAAGGGATGAAATCAGGCTGTCATCTATGGGACGTGTTATCTTTGCTGTACGTGCAGCTGTGGAGCAGCCGTGCAGCACGGGCAGCCCCGGGGGGTGGGGGCACACGGGAGGGAGCCGCTAACGAGCAGTAACCAATTACTCGGATTTTTGAAGGCATTTGGTGCAGAAATCGCAGCCCCGCTTCGTTGCTCACATTATCCCGGGCGGCATAAAGCTGATGCTTCCCCCCGGGGTGTTGAAATAAAATGCAAGATCTTGAATTTTGGCAGAAAGAGAAAGAAGGGCTCATCGTTTTTTCCCCTAACATCATTTTTTTTGTTTTCCCTCTGGTGCCTGGCTCCATCCAGGCAATGCGGTCCCTTATCAGTGAGCGTCAGCAGCCCCGCAGATGTGGTTTCTGCAGAGCACTGGGGGCACTGTGTGTGGTGCCCTGGGGACCCCCAGCCCAGCAGTGTTCCCAGCCCCGGGGACAGCCAGGCCCTGCCGCAGCACAGCCTGGCACAAAGCAGGGCATTGAGGGACACAGCGGGGCTTTGTCTGCCCGCTGAGAAGGGCCCTGTTGCCCTCTGCAGGCGTCCCCAGCCCTGTGCTGACCCCCCATGGGGGGCACCCATGGGAGATGGGCACTCCAAGGAGCTGAGCCCCTCTGTTTCCCCATCCCTGGATGTGTCCCCATCCCTTGAGGACCCCACGGAGGACTCCCCCTGGGGACTGTGCCCATTGGAGCTCTGTCTCCTGTCCCACGTAGAGCCCAACAGGATGGGGACATTGAGAGAGAAGAACTGTCTTGAAAACAGGGAGAGCAGAATTCCCATCAGAACACCCACTCTGGAGCACTGAATGCAGGTGTCTGACACTTAGGGGATAAGGAGGTGACAGAGGGGCACCACTGCGTCCCATCGATTCCACGTTGCCACAATGCACACCTACAGGCACACGCACCCCAGCCAGGCCTGGGGGTCCCCGGCTCACTGCAGAGTGGGTGCCCTGTGACCCCCCCAGCCCCTTTATCCCTTTTACAAATACGTTCCCCCCCCCTCCCCACCCCAAGCCCTGAAGTTCTCCGCTTTGCCCACACGCAGAGCGGCTGGCAGCCAAGGGGTGCAGCTGGGGGGGAGCCAGGGCGGGGAGGGACGGGGGCTTGTCCCTTTAAGGGGGGTGGCTGTCACTCAGAGAGCCCTTTTCTTTGCTGGCGAGTGGGACAGGCACCCAGAGGGGACAATACAGGGCGAGGGACTGCCAGGGGAGGCGAGGGCTGCAGACAGAGCCGAGCGCACGGGGAGCTGAGCGAGTCGGGTGCCATGGGTGAGTATGGGGACATGGGACAGCTGTCACAGCCGTGGGGGGACAGGCCTGCAGCAGAGAGCCTGAAACTTTCCCCTGGCACCGGCAGGCTATGCAGGTGAAGTTCCCATGGGTGGCAGGGGAGGAAGCAGGGATGGCATTTTCCTTTCCTATGTGGCTTTCTGTTCTCTCCTGGGACAGACCCCATCCCTCCAGGAGGGTGGAGGGGCACGCGCTCAACCCAGGGCTGCAGGGAGAGCGGGGCGCTGAGACCCATCACAGCTTGTGCTACTTGTGTGCCTGCAGCTCCGTGCCTCAGTTTCCCCATTGATACAACGACGGCGTCCTGCTGGGTGCTCTGATGGGGGGCTCACGGCTGCCACCCTCCTCCTGCCCGCAGCGCTTTGTGCAACAAGGCCCAGGATTGTGCTGCACAAGGGCTCTTTTTTTCTCTCTCCCCTTCCCCTCCTTCGCTTTTCCATCTCTTTCCCAAAGCTGGAGGGCACACCAGGCCCTGCCGCATCCTCGTCCCCCCGCTACCCCTGGGATCGGGGCCATCTGCCAGCCGTGGGCACCTGCCCCCATGTTCCCAGCTGGGAGAGAAGAAATACTAAAAACCTCAAGTCTGCTTGGTGCCAGCATCGTGCCGCTACGTGTGCGGCCATCCATCCCTGTAGGACCTGCAGGGATCGGGGTGCACTGCTGGGAGGGGGAGGTATAGGGACCCCTCCCCAGCCCCGTTGTGTCCAAGGCAAACAGGCGGGGGGGTCCCTGCGCTCCCCCACAGCGCTGCCTTTGTTCCCTGTTTGCTCTTTGGACAATCCCCCATTGTCCTCGGTGCCACCGCGCGCCCTTGCTCTGCATGGGGAGGGGGGGGACATTGCTGGCCGGGACCCCAAGGCTGCCTTGTCCTTGCAGGGAGGAGATAGGCTCTGTGGGGTCCGTGGGGGGAGCGTGGGTTTGGGACTGCTTCCAGCACTCTGAGCGCCTTAGGAACTCAGTGCACACCCGCCAGGGAGGGGGCAGAGTTGCCCCCAAGCTGCGCCCGCTCTCTGCACCCCAACCCCAGCCCAGGTTCCGTAAGCACGGCACCATGGCAGCCCAAATAGAAAACCCCCAGCACTGCGGCAGCGGGGAGCCCATTAGCAGCTTGTTGGTTTGCTCCCCCTGGCATCACGCCACATCACCCCGCATCTCCGTCTCGCTCTGCTGCCAGCTCCCCACCACCCCACACCGATGCTCTTTTAGCACTACGACAAATCGTTTCAGCATTTTTCCCTTTATCTCCCTCAAATCCCCTCTTTCCACCCCGCAGGTCTGTTGGAGTGCTGCGCCCGCTGCCTCATCGGGGCACCCTTTGCCTCGCTGGTCGCCACAGGGCTCTGCTTTTTTGGGGTCGCGCTGTTCTGCGGCTGCGGGCACGAAGCCCTCACCGGCACCGAGCAGCTCATTGAGACCTACTTCTCCAAAAACTACCAGGACTACGAGTATCTCATTGATGTGTAAGTAACAGCGCGGGGCTCCTCGCGTCTCCGTTGCTCACGACGTGCCGCTGTCATCCGGCTCTGCCGCCACCCAGTGGGGTCGACACCACGCAGGCTGCGCTCAGCCCTGGGCAGCCTCACACCGGCGCTGTGGCCCCGTGGCAGCTGCTCCTTTCTTTTTCACCCCGTTCTTATCTGACCCACGCCAGGTGCTGTGGGGCACACAGGACAGCCGCACCGGGTAGGTACGGGGGCAGGGGGAGGGGGCTTGGCAAGGTGCCGCCCCTCTCATCAGCTCCACTTGGGGACAGCAGCTTTGTCCCCGCAGGAGGCGACACCCCGCTCCAGCTCCCCAGGGCTGTGTCGGGCTTGGGGAGGGTAAGTGGGGCTGCACACGGGGCTGCGTGCCGCAGCACTGCCTGAGCATCCCCACCGCTCCTCTCCCCGTAGCATCCACGCTTTTCAGTACGTCATCTATGGCACAGCCTCCTTCTTCTTCCTCTATGGAGCCCTGCTGCTGGCCGAAGGCTTCTACACCACCGGCGCCGTCCGGCAAATCTTCGGGGACTACCGGACCACCATCTGCGGCAAGGGCCTCAGCGCAACGGTAACTGGGGGCCCGAAAGGGAGGGGAGCGCGAGGCCCCCAGCGAGCTCACTCTTTGCAGCGGGTGTGTCAGTGTTTGGGAAAGTGGCTAGGACATCCTGACAAGGTGATCTTAACCGGGGTTCGGCACCCCATCGCGCGCCTGCAGCGGGTTTGGCGTTGGCTGAAGGGCAGGAGATGGCGGCCGCCCGGGGGTCGGGGCGTACCAAGGGGAAGCGCAGCCCGACAGCCCTCCCCGAGGCCAACCGCGTCCCCAAAGCAGCCGACTTGGCCACGGCATTTGCCAGCAAACAAAGTGCTCTGTGCTTAAGGATCACCCGGCAGAGCCACAAGCATCCCCGCAAGGGCAGTGCATGCTGCCCCTATGGCTGACCTGCGTGGTGCCCAAGTGCTGGGAATGGCCTCGGGGAGCAGAGGGGAACGGCTGCGGCTCCCTTCGGGTTCGGTTGGGGTGGCACCACGGAGGGAGGGCAGCAGAGCGGCGTTGCTCAGCTCAGGGGTTTTGCAGCTGCTCTCCCGCAGAGGTCAAACCCCGCTGGCCGCGGAAATCCCCCGGTCTGGGAAGGGGCACCACTGTGCCACAGCCGGTCAGTCCCACACGTGTGTGGTTGGCCCCAGTGCCGCCCAGCTCGGGCTGGTGGTCCGTTGGGTGTGTGGGGCTGTGTTGGGCACAGCGGGCGGTGCATCCCGGCCCTTCACCCGCCCCGTGCCCAGCCCGCCTGGGGTCCCTCGCGCTCCCCTGTCCCCATTCCCAGCCACGCCGTAACCCCCTCCGTGCCCTCGCCTTGTGCTGCCCCTTGCAGTTTGTGGGCATTACGTACGTCCTGACCATCGTCTGGCTCCTGGTCTTCGCCTGCTCCGCCGTGCCCGTCTACATCTACTTTAACACTTGGACCACCTGCCAGTCCATCGCCAACCCCACCAAGACCACTGCCAGCATCGGCACGCTGTGCGCGGACGCCAGGATGTACGGTGAGCATTGCATTTCCATGAGGGGTTACAGCTGCTGAGAGGGGTCCGGGCTGGAGAGAGGATGGAGAGGGTCTGGGGGGACACGGCTGGGCCAGGAGCACCAGCACAACACAACGCAGGCAGTGCAGGGTAGACCCGCCCTCCCTCTTTGCCTTCATCCTGGTGATGGTCCCCAGCCCAGGACACAAAGTACATCCCACAACCCAGCATCGCCGTGGGGCTGAGCGATGGGACCGGTGGCCATGCCCCAGCTCACCCTGATCTGTGTCCCCAGGTGTCCTGCCCTGGAACGCGTTTCCTGGGAAGGTGTGTGGCTCTAACCTGCTCTCCATCTGCAAGACCAGCGAGGTGAGCCCCTTCTGGTGCTCTCTGAAGCCCCCATGGGGCTGAGCAGAGACCTTTGGGATCTCAACCCCCTGTCTTCCCTTGCAGTTCCAAATGACTTTCCACCTCTTCATCGCAGCCTTTGTGGGGGCTGCCGCCACGCTGGTCTCACTGGTGAGTCGCTGCTCCCGCTGCCCGGCCGTCCTCCTCCACCTGGCAAGGAGATGGGGGCAGAGGACAATGGAGGTGGTGGGCACAGAAGTGGCAGAGCCCGAGCTTGTCTCATTTTCTGACAATAAGGAGGTGGTGGGGGAGGCGGCCACTGGAGGGGATCTGGAGGGGCTGTAGGAGACCACCGGGGACCAAACCCACATTGGCACTGCGGTGTCCTACCTTGGCCATGAGGCTTTCCGCTGGCCAGGTGCAGGGATGAAGGGTGCTGGAGCACCGTCGTCCTCCTCTTCCCCTGGCTCATTCTCTTCCTGCCCGCAGCTCACCTTCATGATCGCCGCCACTTACAACTTCGCCGTCCTCAAGCTGATGGGCCGGGGCACCAAGTTCTAGCCGGTGAGGTGGAGCCCAGCCAGACACGCACCCTCCTTTCCTCTAACCCCGAGGCTTTAACACTGCAGCCACCCGACACCAGGTCTCCTGCCTTAACGCTGCCTTCGCCGCTGACTCCCCTCCTCTTCCTCCCTCGCATCCATCGTGCTGAGCGTGACCAGGAAGAGCTTCCCACCAATGGACGCCTCTTCATGCACTTTTCTCTCTGTGCCCGCACGTAACCGGTTCGCTCTAGGGCCAAAACCAGCAAGAGAAGAGGAGGGACTCGCTCCGGTGTCCCAACATTGCCTATAGGGATGAGCAAAAGCCTTCGTGCTCCTGGGAGGCAGAAATCCACGTGTAGGTTGCTCCAGGAGTAGCATGAAGGAGGCTCCCTAGAGAGAAAAGCAAGTTGGCTGGGTCTGTTGGAGCTGGAGCCTCTCCTGGCGCTGACTGCCGGCACCTCTCCTGGATGGAGGATGAGAAGGATTTTTTTTCCCCTAGTAAAGAAAGATGAATTTACCCCAAAGTGCCTGCTGCAGCCAAGGCAAAGGGAGTTTAGGGCAAGGATCTTCCCGCTGCGGAGAAGAGAGCGCTGACCCCGATGCTGATAAAGCCCACGTCCCTAACCCAGCTGCCCCTATTAAAGCCTGGAGGAGTTTGGTGTCTGTGCGCAAAGGGCACCCTCGGCTTTAGGCTCCAGCACCGCAGTGCCGGCTGAGGGGACCGCCTGCGCTGTGCTGCAGAGCAGAGCTGGAGCAGCCCCTTTGTAGCACAGGATAACCCACGGACGGCCCATCTGCTCCAAACTCAGCCATTCCTTCACAATGGTGCTCTTCTCTCGGGGTGACATTTGCTTCTGTAACGTTTGCTGTGCCCGCAGTCTCCGTTTTCGTTCCACGTTCGCCCTCCCCACCAACGGGTGCCCCGCTCTGCTCTCCCCCCCCCCACCACCTCGTGCTAACGCTTTGTGTTTATTTATTGGAGAAACTACTCTTACTGGCAGACCATCTCTCCATCCTGCATGGATATTTTATTATCGTTTTCTTTTTTTTTAAAGTTTAATGTCTGTATTACGATGATTCTTTCGGCTGGGGGCAGGGATAACGGGTCGGTCTGCTGAGCAGAGCGCTCCGAGGATCCTTGCTGCCCAGCACTGAGCTTGGCCACGCTACCAACGCACACGGGCTGGGGAGGGGGAGACGGGGAGAAACCAGGCAAGATCTGGGGGATCCATTCACATTGCCGCCGTCGCTCTTGGGAGGGTTTGCTGGTGGGTTTTTGGTATTGATTTAACAACAAATAACCGGGTCCTCCTTCCCACCCTTGACCCCAGACCCCAAACACACACACACACACACACACATACACACGCGCGCACACGCACACAGAGAGTTAATTGACTGAAAGCGTTTCCTTCACCTCTGATCTAGAAGTTCAACTCGTTAACAAGCAATAAAAAGGAGCAGGTTTTTAGAGACTTATCTTACAAGATGTATTTTATAAAGATTAAAGGAAATAAATTAAAATTAAGAACATTCCGAATGAGATCTTTGTCTGGCTGTTGGTTTGTTGTGCTGCTCTCCCTCTTCCCCATGCCCCAGCAAGGGAAAGGCAGCATTGCCCACCCCAGCAGTCCCCTTTGGGCTCCATCCCTCCTTGTCCCCAACCCCAGCAGGGGGGCTCATGGACCCAGCCCTTTGTTTGCAGCTGGACAGCCCCGAATGTCCCTATTTCTCCTTCGGATCCCAGAGTGAAGCAGGATGGCCCTATTTGGGCACACAGGCAGGCACGGCCGGGCCGGAGTCCTACAGCCTTTTGCTCTGTGGGCAGCTGGTGGGATGTTTGCTGCCAACCCGCAGGTAGATGGCACAGGGTTGGTGGCACAGGGAGGTGACTCTGCGGGATGGGGTCTTTCATTCCCCACCCATCCATAACCAGCTCAAACCCCTTCTCTCCTCTCCCCGAGCTACTCCAGGCAGCAATGATGTTTCCCCATAACTCAGCAGGGGGTTGCTCAGCTGCTCCCGCAGCTCAGCAGTGGGGCTATGTTGCATCAATGGGGCCCTTTGTTCCCCACGTTCCCAGATGCCACCACCCTCCTCCCCCCACACTGAAAGGGCCCCTGTGTGTGGGTGCCATCGGCCGTCAGGCAGGAGCGAGATGGGGAACAAAACAGCATCTCTGTCCATTGAAAGAGAGCAGTGCCCCCCCCGGGACGGGTGAGGGTTGGTGACAGCGAGTGAAAGTGGCCAAGGCATGGATCTGAGGGCTGAAGGACATGCGTGGCCTCTTCTGTGTGCTGCTGCCCCAGTATATGGTGACACAGGACCTGCTCTCACTGCCCCTTCCCTGGGCACCCTGAGTCCCCCAGGGTGGCTGAGAACAGCCAGGCAACAAACCTTGCCCGGTAGCAAACCTCATTTCTGCAAACAAGAGCTGGCTGCATACACTTTCCCCCAGTGCAGCAGCTGAAAAAAAGGCTGCAGTTTGTTCCCACAAAGGCTGGAGCAGAGCAAGAAGCCCTGGAGCAGATCCCAAGGCTCCTTGCTGCTCACCTCCTCTGCAGGGGTGAGGCAAGAAGTCCCAGCCCTCAGCATCCTGCACCCACGGAGCACAGAGCCAGCAGCTCCCTGCCCCGTGCGAGGATAGGAGAAGGAAGGAGAGCTCCGCACCCAGGGATGCTCGTGTCGAGACGGCCCGGGGGGTCCCCAACCCCGTCAGGGTCACCTCAGTGGGCAGAGCCCCAGCGCCCGGCCCTGAGGATGCCGGTTCCCATCCGCGGCCCTCCGGCTCCTCCTGGCGGCCTCGCACCGCTTCTCGGCTCGAGTGCGATGGGCTGAGCAAATAGCTGCAGGTGCTGCGGCCCATCCGCCTTCCCTGAAGGTCTGACCCGCAGCCTCCCGGGCACCCAGCTGCTTTCAGTTTGGTTTTGGACACAATTTGGCTCTGCTAGCAAGATATCCGGGACCTAAGAAGCAATAGCACGCGGAAAGGAGTGGCAATAGCACAAACAGATGCTGTGCTTGGCTGCCCACAAAACTGGAGGCGTGTGTTAAATGTGGCCACGTGCCCCCCAAGGACCCCCTGAAGCCATTGGGGAAGAGCTGCTCCACCAGCCCTGTGTTTTTAGGCCCTCCCTTTTTACCCATCCTCAGGCACTGGCAGGAACACGCAGCCCCTCAGGAGGGCACGATCCCATCCGCCTCACAGCTGCTCACAAAGAGCCACAGAGCCCTCTGCTGCTGCTCACAGCGCTCATATCCTCACGAGGACTTCCAAGGACTTGAAAACCCATCACTGACTGATAAGCAAAAAGACATCAGAGGAGAAAAACAAAACAAAACAAAACAAACCAATAAGTGAAAGGTTCTGCCAACAACAACAGTAGGCAAAGGCTCTGCAAACACAAGGAAAGCATCACAGAACGAGAGCCCACCCGGCAGGGCAGCAGGAGGAACAGCCCCATATGGCCACTTGTTTCAGCATCGTATGGAAGTCGGGCCTGGTTGCAGCCCCCTGCAGCCCGAGGGGCTGCATCCAAGAGCACAGGAAGAAGGGGAAGGAAAGCACGGCTTGCTGCTGAGAGCCCAGGCTGACAATTAAAGCGTAGTGACAGGAGGAAGCGGTGCAAAATGTTCCCATTCCGGAAGTGTTTTCTGACGTGCTCTTGGAAAGGACAAAATTGCTCAGTGGGTGCAGCCTGTAAATAAGTCACGCTCAGCCAATTCTCTAGATAGAGGCACTCGGGAATAAGCTTAGTTTCAATATAAGGATGTGATCCCTTACTGACTTATCCCTGCCAGAACTGACCCTCAAAACCGATCCACCAAGAATGCAGCACTTCCCAAACCCACTCGAATACATCCATGTTTTATTTGCTTAAATAAAGGTAGAATCTCAGTGTTACAATTCCAGTTTTCGTAGCAATAGCAACAACTGCAGCAGCATGAGTGGACGCAGGGAAAGGAGGGCTGTTGGTGCAGAACTTTGCAACACAGAGTTCAAGATCTGGGCTCCTTCGGGAGCTGTGCGTACCTCTCGGAATAAATTAAACAGCTTCAATATATTATACTACACCTTCGAATGGATTTGTAAAAACACATAAGCCTAACGCTTACGTTCAGCTGAGTTAAACTGAAGGAAAATCGAGACAGAGGCCTGAGGAGGTCAGGCATTGTTAAATCAATTGTACTAATTCCTAAACGTACGTTGCACCCATGGAGGCAGAGCAAGGGACCTGATTTTCTAGGAGCTGCAAGCATTTCCTATCCGTTTGTGTGAATGTGAGTATTCAGCCCCGTTTCTAAATCAGATACACCCTCCCCCCCCCCCCCACGCCCCCCCAGGACTTTGTATTAAAGCCTCAGCCCCTCCCACTATGGCTGCCCCACAGAGAAGAGCAGGATCACCCCGAGTTCCCAGAGGAGACATCCTGCAAGCTCACAGACCGCCAGGGGACGGGGTTTAGCTGCCACCAGCCAGTGTGAGAGCAGAGACTGCCCTGCTCTAAAGCACTGAGTATACGAGGCTGCTCTATTTGAGCTACCCAACTAGCTATCCAGTAGCTCATCACAGTGGGCAGTGCACTCAGCAGCCAGCAGTGCACAGGAAGCTCTCCCCGTGCCAGGCTCCTACGTGCAAAGTCATCGTTTTGGACAAACACTTGCACGGGAAGTCACAGAACATGAGGTTACAATGGCAAGCCAGCAAGCACTGACCTCTTTGCTACACACAAATAGCTCGGGACTAACACCTAGCAGGGAGCAGGAGCTGGGATCAGCAAAGCTTGGCATCCTTTCCTGGAGGGCTCCCTGCCCTCCCAGCAACTTTCTTCAGCCCCTTCAGGAGTCAGTCCAAATCCCCCCCCAATGCAATGAGCACAGCTGCTCATTGACAAGGGTCAATTAACTGAGTGGGCGTTCTCTAGCAATAGTATGCCAGCTGAGTGACAGATAAAAACACACTGGATTCCCTGTTAGGGAGTAAGGGCCAGGGCAACGGTGTGAGTAAACTGTGCTGAGCAGCACAGCCCCTGACACAACAGGTAATCACGGTGAGTGGTTTTATGTTGCAGCATTCATAGAATCGGAGACGCATAGAATGACCCGGACACAGAGATCACTTCTGACAGCAACCAGCTGAAGGTTCACGCTCCAGATCTCCTGAACTCCCAGCTAACTCCAATCCTTCACCATGACCTGCTGAGTGGCCACGCTGGAACCTTCCATCCAGGTTCACTCAAGGTGTGAGAAGCAAGATCTGGTGTTGAGCCTCCAGGAGGGCTGAGGAAACAAGCAGCAGCTGGTCTCTCCTTAAAACAACACCCAAACAAGGCAAAGTTAGAAGGTGGGGAAAAACAGACCAGAAACAGACAGCTAGGAAGAAATGATGCTGCAGCATTCAGTTTCTTCTCTCCTTCATTACGTTACTTCATATCAGAGTTCCAGCATTACTCAGCACAGAATGCATTGATCCCAAGCAGCAGATACACACATCCCAGCCACTCCAGGATCTGGCACTCTCACAGTTGTGTGGGCTACAGTCTTCCCAACAGGTTTCACTCGCACTGCTGAGCAGACTTTGCTTTGGCAGTAAGGCCATGAGTTTAGTGGGTCTAGCAGTTTTTGAGTTCGGGACTAAAACGCTTCAGAGCGTCTGGAGTGCCCCCAGCTTTGTTCTGCATGCAGTTCTTGCTACAGATCAGAATTCACTCTCTTTAGTTCAACCCAGTCCTTTAGACCTGCTATAACAGGCAGGGACAGGAGCAGGACTGCATTCACGTGCTCTTCGACAGCACTTTCCTGTAGATTCATCTTCCGCATCTGAAAACTACAGTCAGAATTCAGATGGTAAAGCTGCAACTCCCCAGTGAACAAAGCACCCACTGTCCTTGTGGCCACCCTCCTCAGAGCGCCCCCGCTCTCCTTGCAATCCAACCATCGGTACCAGCGACGTTCCCAAAGCAGCAGCCGCCCTTAACAACAGGAGGACCCCGATTTGGAGCTGGAGTGCAGGTCGATGGTGTGGCCCAGCATGCAGTGCTCTAGCTGCTCCTCCACCGCCAGCACCTGTCGCACAGCTTCCTCAAAGGCCACGGCCACGTTGGTGTCATCCTTAGCGCTGGTCTCCAGGTATGGATAGTTGCCGTTTTCCATGCACCAAGCCTGGGCCTCCTCTGTGCTCACTTGCCTTTCGAGTTTGTCAATCTTGTTGCCCAGAACTACGAAGGGGAAGCGTTCGGGGTCCTTCACATCAGCATAATAGACAAACTCCTTCTGCCAGTTGCTGAGGTTCTCAAAGCTTTGCCGGTCGTCAACGCTGAAGGTCAGCAGGCAGCAGTCAGCTCCCCTGTAAAAGGGGGTCCGCAGGCTCTTGAATCTCTCCTGTCCCGCAGTGTCCCAGATCTGGAGGGTCACAAAACGTCCATCTACCTCCAGGTCCCGGTTTAAGAACTCCACACCAATTGTATGGAAAGCCTGCGAGTCAAACTTGTTGGTGACGTACCGGTTCATGAGGGAACTTTTCCCAACTCCACCATCTCCGAGCAGGATGACCTTTAAGAGCAAGGACTTCCCACTCATTGCAGCGGGACGGGCGGCCGCGGGACCAAGGCAACCTATAGAGTTTGGAAACAGTGCAAAATAGCTCTTTGAATTATCAGTTCTGCAGAAAGTTGCCCAGCTGATGACACAGAACTCCCGGCTCCTGCGCTGAGAAACTGGCTTTGTCTCCACACGTATTTAGTGGGGCTGAAGGAAGTAAATCTGCACCACCTCTGGAATCTCCCCCAGACGTCTTCCCCCCTTCAGAAATTGAGCAGCACAGTGCTAAGATGATGGGGCACGCTGGAATAAAGAACACAACGTTTGCGGCCTTCACCATTACTCTGGTATTCCCAAGATGTTCAGGAAAGAACTGGAAACCCACTTCAGATTTCAAGCAGAGCACTGTAATAACATTTTTTTCTACGATTGTTCCACCTCTCTCTTATTTCAGGGAAAGAACAGAGCAAAACTCCAACTCCTGGATTTTGATGGGGGTGCACAGGAAGAAACAGGACACGGTATTGCTACCTTCGGTTCTGAACAAGCTTGTGAAAAAGAAGGTAATGTCTCTTGTTAGAGCACCTGGCAGAGCTGGCAGTTAGGCAAGCTGTCTGGCATACAACTCCTCCATCAGGCCTGAAACGGAAGCAGCAGCTCTCTGCATGAAGCACAAGGTGACAGCAGCTATTGAGATTGTAACGTACCCATTACATCACCTCTGTAAAACACTTTGTGTACCTGGATGCTTATCTCGTTCTGTCAAACACTCCAACATCAGGCAAACGCCTCTTATTGCCTGTGTCCCCAGCCTAGCACAGCAACAGCTAACCAGCAGCAGGAATCACCACTGCCAGGCCTTCCTTCTTACTGTACAATCAATGGCTAAATCATTCCTCCCGTTTGACGGGGAGGATGTAAGAAGCGAACAGGCCTAACATCAATAGAAGTCATCCAGCAAACCAGTCCTTAATCACCCCAAGCACGCTGACTCACCTTACAAGTAGAGCTGTGCTTGTTTTCTGTGCACGAACCCGACACCTCGGAAGGAGTTTTCCATATGCAGAGACCTGGCTTCTCTGCTGCTCTTTTTTGGCTCTGCTTTTTGCAGTTCGGTTTGCTAAGGCACGGGTGCAAGTTCACATTGCAACAACCCCAATATCACCGGTTCCTTACTCAGCAGGCACAAGAGAAAAGACCGAGTGTCAACCAACCCTCCCACACCCAGGGGTATTCCACAATTGAAGGTAAAGCCCTGACACGGAACGAGAGAGATTCGTTTTGCTGCTGTCTGTACTATACCTGCTCTAGAAATACAGCACTTCTGTCTCCAGGACCGTCCAAGGAATGCCTTCCTCCAGCATGACAGTCACTACAAAACAAACACCAGTCAGTGAGGTTGCTGCTGCCTTTGAAGCTGTAACATTGACCCAGGACAAACAACGGATGAGTTCTGGGGTGCCCAAAGCATGACACTGGTGACTAAACCAGCCAGGAACAAAGCGTGAGGGCACAGTTTCCCCCGCCCTAGGTATAACAGAACACAGATCATTTCTGACTGGAGCAACGATGTTAAACCCAAAGTAAGAGAAGAATAAAAGGAAGGAGCACCGGCACGAGTGCACAGCTTGTGCAGCCCATGCCTTACCTTAATCCAGGAAACAGCTCTGATCTGCCTGGCCTGCCTGCCCTCACACTGGCATCTGACCTGAGGATGGAACACGTACCTGGATCCTCTGCCCCTCAGTGTGAGCCAGTTGGCAGCAGCCTGCTATGGAAGGAAGCACAATCTGCTCCCTTACACCACAGCCCACATTCCTGGGCAGGGTGAGGAGATGAGGTGCCGCTGAGTGATGCCACCAGCTGGTACGGGGCTGGTATGGGGGGCGTGATGCTGCTCACAGCAGCACTTCTATTCCTCCCAAGCCCAAAAGCTCTCCCCACCAACCACAGAGGGCCCTGCTCAACTTTATTTCCTCTCTTTTCGGAGCTTTTTCAACCGATGCCCGCCACAAAACCAAAATCAGAAACTTCTGCTTTTGCTTGCAGAGATGCTAACTCAAGGCTCCCGATTTCACTTCCCCTGCACAGAAATACCCCCAGCCACACGCAGCTGAACAAACTGACGACACCTGAGCAGCATCCGTGCAACCCAGCGGGACCAAAGCAAAACGTCGGCACCCCAATGAGCCGAAGAGGAACTGCAGCGCAGCTCCTCCCGGCCCGAGGCCTTAAGGAACACCCCGCGCGATGGGCTCAGCACAACCCCCGTCCTTCCCCAAACCCCTGCTGGGGGACAGGATGGGTCACTCACAGCCCCCTCAGGACCCAGCGCTGGGGGATGCGGCCTGAGGGAGAGGGGCGGGGGATGTGCGGGGCCAGAGAGGGATGCTCGGGGCTGAGGAGGGGGGTGCGAGGCCAGGGAGGGATGCTCGGGATACCGCCGCCCACCGCCCGCCCTTACCGGCCTCCAGCCGCCGCCGCCCACCGACCCGACCCGCCGGGGGCAGGTGCCGGCCCGTCCCGCGCATGCGCGGCGCACGCGCACCGCCGACGCGCCGCGAATGGGGCGCGGTCACGGATAGCCACGCCCACCGCCACGGGGAGGCCACGCCCACTCCGTGTCTGCCAGCGGTGTGGGTGCGGGCGGGGCCGTGCTGAGCATCCCCTGCTGTCCCCGGCTTGGTGGCCCCGTGCCTCAGTTTCCCCGCTCCGAAGGGACCTCCTGCCCTGCCCTCCGCCCCGCTGGGCTCGGAGCCGTGGGGTCTGTGTGAGGAGATGGGGCCCTTCCTTTAGAGCTGGTGTTGCTTACCATCACCTGCTGCCAAACGTGCAGCCGAGTGCGTTTTGCATGGAAATGATCGGATTTTGGGTGTGAGCAATAGGGTGCGGTACCGCAGGGAGCTGCTTCCATGCAGCCTGCAGTGGCGGCTTGAGCCCCGAGGAATTCATTGCATGCCCCGCACTGCAGCTGGACCTCCAGCCTCCTCCTGCTTTTTCTGGACCCAGCAACCAGCTCTGCAGCTGCTTCCCCAACCCCCGGTAGCTCCCAGGCACAACAACTGCTCCGGACATCCCCGTAACACGAGGAGCTGCAGGCGTTGGTGGGGAGGGTGCTGGGAGGGGGTCTGTCTGCTGGGAGCAGCTGACTGGGCTCTGGCAGCTGAGCACTGCCCAGCTCATCACAGCACATCCTCCCGCTTCCCGTGGTGGGATGCTGGAGGTGCATTTGGGAGCAGCAAGAAGAAACACGCCAGGGCTGCTGAGCTGCCTCTCTGAGATACAACACTGCGAGCGTGGGCTCGTCCCTGCGCTGCTCAGGCCCTGGGGTGTGGGAGCACGTGCTGCCTGCAGGCTGGGTGCTGGGGATGTGCCCTTGGGGTGCTGGGTGCTGCAGCAGGCAAGGCGGGCAAAGCCAGTGGTGAGCTTCTCATGCCTCACTTCCCAACCGTAGCTCACCCCAGGAGTCCCTCAGGTGGTTCTGGGGGATGGGATGGCAGAAGTGAGGTTCTCGCAGAGCCCACCATTCCAACCCGGGGATAACAGTGCTGCTGCAGCCTTTGTGCTCACCCGATGGCTTTTCCTGGAGCTCTGCTGATACGGCCCAGCGCTGCCCTCCTCACCCTGCGTGTGTGCATCACCCCTGAGCAATTCCTCCTGCCATGCCCCAGGCTCTGGGCTCACTGCCAGCCAGCCTGCGGGCACCACGGGCACCGCCAGCACCCAGCTGCTCCCCTCCTGCCTCTGAGCCCTCTGCCGGCCCCTCGTGCTCTACTGCTTGCTCCAAATCTCACCTTCTCTCCGCACCACTCACACACCAGCTCCCTGCACAGCATCAGGGCTCCCTTTCCGTGCGGCACAGCAGCGATACAGGGAACAAAGCCATGGACAGCATCGAGCAGAGCAGTTGGAAATGCAGAGGGCGGCACAGCAGGACTACGGGAGGAGGCAGCAGCCTGAGCTTTACCTGGAGGTAGGTGCATATGCACGGCTGTTGTTTGGAAGGTGTAGCACAAGGAAGCTGTTGCTGCACGCTTATCTGCTGCCCATCGATCCCGCGCTGGTTCCTGGAAAGCTGTGGGGGTGGCTGGCAGGCATCAGATCACCGCGTCACATTGGGACACGGCCCTGCACTGGGGATGAGTGGAGTCACCACAATGTGGGCATGCGATGGAGATGGAGGTGGCTGCAGTGCCCTGGCTTTGTGAAGGAAGTGCCCCGAAGCAACGCTGGAGGGGAGCGTTGGGGGCATGTATACCCTGCCCTCATTCCTTGTTCTTTTCCCACCTCAAACCCCACTGCTGCTGCATGGCTCTGTGTCTGCTTGGCTACCACTTGTCCCTTTGCCCAGTGGTAGAGGTAAGTTCAGGTGATCACCTGCAATCCTCGCCTGACCCTACACCTTCCTGTTGGGCATTGCTCTGTGCAGGTCAGAACCTCCACCTCCCTCCCACATCCTCAGGGTGCTGCAGCTGCTGCCCAAAATGGGGATAAACCGCAGAGAGGGGCCGGGCAGGGGGAGCACAGGAACAAAACCACTTTTCACACCATAATCCTTTGTAATAAAGCACCGAGGAAAGGGGAGAAAGACCATAAACAGTGTCTCCTGTGTGAGGCAGCTGCTTCCCAAAATACAGCGCAGCTCCTCGCCGTCAGCTGCCCCTACCCAGGCACAACTGCCACGTGTCACCAGAGCTGCCTTCCCCATCACAGCACTCTCCTCTGCTCGTGGCACGCCAGGGGAATGCATGCAATGTGGTGGGGGGCCCCGATGAGCAATTTTGGCCACTCTCTGGAGCTGGCTGTCGGTCACTGCTGCACGCGTGGTGCGGAGCAAAGGCACGCAGCAGGGCGGCTGCCGTCCCTTCCCTATGCTCAGAGCAATGTGGGGTGCAGCACAAATCTCCCCACACTGAATGTGGACCTCCGGAGCCTCCGAAGGTCTCTGCTGCCAAGAGGGCAGGGAGCTGGGAGTGCACCAGCTTCATATTATTACGGGCTAAGCCCTTACTCACTGGGGATGAGCAAGCTGCTGTTCATAAAGCTGACCTCCCAGGCATTATTTTGAGAGCAGTAATAACTTCTCGGCTTCTTGGGGAGGTGTTGGTGCGTGCTGAGCGCTGCACTCAGTGCTGCTGGCAACTGCTGGCTCACTCATTGCTTTCACCTACTGCTGCATCCCCTCCGCTTTCCCTTCCTACCGAGCTCACACCTGCACTGTGCACACACCGTGCACGCATGCATGGCTGCTTCCAAACACCTCCTGTGCACGCAGGTTTTCCTTTGCAGCTCATGTTTGCTCTCTCTCCCTCCCCTGCAGCTGTGCTTGCACAGTAATTGGACGCGGCCCCATGCCACCCTGCTGGGTGACAGCTCTGCCCTGCACATGGAGGAGCTGCAGATTTGCATGGCTGCGAAGCCCAGTGCATGGCTTCGCCTTATCTCAACGCCCGAGATTATCTCCTTGCAAACCCATGGGGTCAAATCTCCTCCTGGCTGAGTCAGCCCCAGGGGAGGGGGGGCAGGCACCCATCCCAGCCACAAGCCCTGAGCCGAATCGGCCCCATGCTGCTGCTCACCAGGTATTTGTCCTGCAGAGCCCAAATTCCTCCCGCCGGTGACTCAACCGCCTCCTCCCTCCTTCACAGCCGATAAAGCCATGGGAGGAAACCGCCCCAGAGCAGCCGGACGGGGCCCCAGTGGGAAGGCAGGGATACTCCCAGGACACAAGCGACTGCGGCACTCAGCCCCTCGGGGATGGTGACCACATGGCACAGCAACACCTGCGCCCATGCTACCAAAGCCATCGTAATTTGGGGACATCAGCCTGGCAGGCAATGCAGCTGCCCACACACCTGGGTGGTGCTGGAGTGAAAAAGAAAGTCCAGGGCAGGGAGGGGGGCACAGTGTTGGTAAAAAGAGCTTTTCTGTAATGGTCCTCCCCTTACTGGCCTACCCTCCTCCTGCAATGAGGATATTTGGGGTTCTTTGCCCTCAGAGCCGATGATAACAGGGTTTGGCTGAGACAGCTGCTACCTCCCTGCCCATCATTCTGGTGGGGACAGCCCCTGTGCTTCTGCGGCCAAAGCTGTTGGTCAGTCTGCTCCTATCTCCGCAGGCACAGCAGCCTGGCAGGTGATCCTGGAGGGGGTGAGGAAATCTTGGGAAACCGCAGCAGAGCCCTGGGAATGCCCACAGAACCTCACCGTGCTGGGCTAGGAACAGCTGAGAGGGTACCAAGCCCAGCCCTGGGGGCTGCAAAAATCTCCTTCAGCCAAGGGCAGGGGCAGAGGCAGGTGAGGGAAGGGCTGCGCCAGGCAGCAAGGGGATGGACCCAGCACCTGTGGGACCTGGGCCAGTACAGGAACCTCCAGCCCAGCCCTGCAGCAGTGCTTCAGGCAGAGGACACCAACTGCTCAGAGCAGGAGGTTCGGTCCCCACCCTGAGCTTGGCTGCCGCTGCAGGGATATCCCTCCGAGCAATGCCAACCTCCAACCCTGCCCTTTCCACGCCCAGGGCTAACACCTGAATCTTCCCCAGGGAAGAAGCCACAAGCCAGAGGAAGGTCATTATACTTTTGTTTTATTTTATAATAAACTTCTCGTTTTTTTTTTTTTTTTCCCCAAGGAAGACAAATTGTGAGTGAGGCTACAGAACACCATCAGTGAAAAGGATGCGAGACACACCGAGGCCCTGGGCTGGCCAGAAAGGATCCTACTCCCCCAGTGCAGAGCTCTGTCCCCACGAGCCTCCGCAGCCCCTGCTCACCTCCCCACGCACCAGAGCAAGGTCAGCACGGTCAGCAGCCGTCAGCTGGGCAGCACCCATGGGGTTGGGTTGGGCTGATGGACCCGGGGGGGCCCACGCTTTGTGTCCCCCACTCACCAAAGCTGCCAGCGAGGTGGGGCAGTGGGTTAGGAGATACGGCTGTTTTCTAGACGTGCACATGATGGAAGTTTAAAAAACAAAAAAAAACCCAAAAAACAGATGATTTAATTCATAGAAAAGAAAAAAAACAACAAAAACCAATCAAGCGGTGGCTCTTCCTGCCAGACCATCGCTCTAGGAAGACTTCACGCATTCCTTCTCCTGCTCGATGGCTGTAAGAGAAGAGAGAGAGGGGTCCATTAATCCCCACCGCTGCTCCGTAGGAACTCCCATTGGAGACGGCTGCGGAGCGACCGCTCAGAGCCCCGGCGATGGGTTTTATTGTCTGAACCCAAGAGCGGCAGGCAGAGGGCACAGAGCATCCTCCTGCAGCCTCACACCGGGATACCCCACAACCCGAGGGCAGCAGCCCCACGCACGGGGATGTGACCCACGGCAGCGGGGTCACGGCTGAGCTTTGTCCCAACGGCGGTACGGCACAGGGAGTGCCCCAACCCCCCCCTCCCGCCCCCGGGTGCGTTTTTCTGCGTTTTTCTCAGCTGCCCCGGCCGCCTCTCCCCACGGATTCCTCAGCAGTGAGATCAGCGCTCGGGATACCCGCTCCTTCGGCCGTGACCGCGGCCGGACAGCCCCCCACCCCCCAGCTCCATCCCCTCCATACTCACTCTCCTTGGAGGGCAGCGTGTTCTTCTCCTCCGTGTTGGTCTTTTTCAGCTTCTTCTTATCGAATTTCTCCACCTCCGACAGGTCCGGTTTGTCGCACATTTTGCCTAGGAGACCCCCCCGGCTGGTATCAGCGGGGCACCGTGCGGAGGGGGGCGGGGGGGGGGGGGGGGCACGCAGCACCGCGCAGACAAAGGCCGCCCGCCCCGGGGCGCCGCCCCACGCCCGCTTCCCACCGCGGACAATAGCGCAGGGCGGGGCCCTCTGCCTCCCCGCACCCACCGGGAGACCCCCGCGCGACCGCCCTGATGAGAACCCGGGAGCACCCCCTGAGCTCCAACGCTGAGCACAGACCCGCCCGCACGGACCGCGTACAGCGCACACCGCACCCCTCTCCGCACCGCACCGCACCGCTCAGCTCAGCTCCGCTCCGCCGCCGCTGCGCTGCTCCGCTCCGCGCTCCCCAGGTGAGGCTGAAGCGCGCCGCGTGGGGCGGCGCTTTATATACCCCGGCCGCCGCCCATCCCGCGAGCCCATTGGCTGCTCCGCCGCCCGCGATGTACGCTGGGAAGCGTAGTCCGCGTGCTGCTTGCCGCCGCCGCTTCGAGCGCTCTAGAACTACAACTCCCGTGATGCCCCGCGGCGCGGAAGGAGGGCGTGGGTGTGTGCACAGAACGCTGTGCCGCACACCCGCTTACACACGCACACACGGCTCCGTGGGAAGGAGGGACCCCCGGGGGCTCCGATGCGGCAGCGGCTGGGTCGGGGGAGGGGGCGCAGCGAAGCCCCCTCCGCTCGCAGTGCCCGCGGCCACGAGCACAGGGACGGGGGGGGGGGGGGGAGGCTGCGCTCTGAGCGGCCCCTCTGCAGCCCCGTGCTCTTTGTCTGGGCACAAAGCGGGGATCCGCCGCACCCTCCCCGCCCCGAACCCTCCGCTCCCGCAGCAGCCGCGGGGCCGCGGGCAGCGTTTCGGACCCATCCCGCACAGCTCGGATTCCAGCCCGAGCTTTTCCCCACGGCAAATTCACCGTGCCTGCCCTCCCAGCCGGCCCGGCCTCGTGCATTTCGCTATTTCTGCTTTCAGTCATTCACAGCGACGGAAGCGAGACATCCAGCAGAAAGGAGGAAAGCGAAAGCAGCCCCGACCCGAAATAGAACAGCTGCCAGCCATTTTAGCTGAGTTTTAAACCTCCCGCAGCACACGGCGATGGCCCCAATGGCCGTCCCCAGGAAGCAGCCCGGCTCCCAGCACGGAGCTCGGCCTCCTGCAGGGCCAGGCTGGGCATCGGCGCTTCTCTACCGAGGAGGGAACGGAGCGCCCTGCGGAGGCAACGCACACGGGGGGGGGGGGGGGGCCGCTGTGTTACACCATGGCACAAGCTCCTTCCTCCCACCGATTTCACTTCTCCTTGCTCTGAGCCCAGACGGCAGTTTTGAGAAGAAGGGCTTTGTTAAACCTTGTACTTCTTCCCCATTACATCCTCCGTGCTGCTGCAACACCCCCATGTAAGAGACACGGTTCTCTCACAGCAGCAGGAAGGAGATGCTGGTGAGAACTATTCGGGACATGCCTTGTCCTGCTCTGAGCAGCAGCCGGTCCTGCTGCCTGCAAGGCACAAGCGGCCAGCCCAGCTCTCTGGGCATCCCCAGCCTGAGCGTTAACTCCAGATAAGTGAGCTGGGCTAAGTTTACAACTGATACATTCCTTCGTGCCGCTATTGCTACCAGAACTTCGCAGGGCAGCTGCTGCTGCTGGAGCCGACCCTGCTTGGATCCCACCCTGCTTGGAGCCCTGCAGTACACCCCGAGCCGTAGGGCAGCACAGCTCAGCTCCACGTGGGGGCTGCTTCGCCCCCCAGCCAGCCCTACGGCAAACGAGTGCCTCATACAGCTGCCCAAGCTGCATCTGCGACCAAGGCAGAGGGAGAACACTTTTCCCCTCCTATGTGCATGCAGGAAGGGCAAAAATAGGACCTGATACTTCGGTTTCACAGTGGTCACTTCTAGTCAGCCCATCTCTTCAAATAGGTTTAGCAATTGGAAATGAAATCAGTTTAATTTAAGGAAGGAACTTTTTACCCAAGTGTCCAGTCCTCCTCATCTGAAGGTCTGCAGTGCAAAAAATGCTTTATTTCCCTGAAACAGACATCACTTCCTACACATCACCCATCCTTTATGCAGCTACAGCACTGCCACGCAGAGCTCTAAGCCTGCATCGCTCCCCCTCCTCCAACTCTTAATGAAAGCACCTAAGGAAACTGGACGTGTGCACCAGCAGCGTTAAGGAGCCCTTTGGAAGATCTTTTGAGAGAACCTTGAGCTGGGAAGCTCACTTTCTCGAGGAAGACTGAGCCTGTTCCATCACCCTCATGAGACCCACATCACCACCACCACACTGCCCACTTCAGGGGGAAATATCTGCAGTTCAGGTATTTACTGCCCAGTGCTGAGTTCTTTTAAACAGAGGAATGACAGTAGTGGTCTTCAGCAAAGTATCTGAGGCCACAGCTCCTGATGTGGTGGTCCAGTACAGGGTACAAAGGCTACTCTGAGGTCAAAGCCCTTTCCCTAGAGCTGCCATCTCCTTCCTTTCCATTTCACTTACGCTTTCTGGGTCTACAATGCGCAATAAGCAAAATAAGACCGTGGTTTAGGTAAACAGGTGCTTCTCAGAACGATCCCGCTGTCTCAGATCATTAGCTTTATGCACAATACCTCACAATTCTTCACTCATGCTTGCTCAACAATTCAGGTTTTACCCACAGCTGAACACTGATGCAAACAGATCTGCTCAGATATGTAACTGAACGGGAGAAACTGCACAACCACAGCCCAAGTCCACAAAATCAGATGCAGACAAAAGCCACCACTCCCAGCAGCTCAGCCCTAAGCGTGCTCTCCCGTGCAGTGTAAGCACAGCAAAGCAGAACCTTGCAGTCTGCCCTGCTGCTAAGCCAGGTGACCTGCCAAGGTCCCTTCCAAACCACGTACCTACCTCACACAAGTGACCCAACTCTGAGGATGCACTCCATTTCTGTAGGGTTTTTAAACGCACTTACAGGCAGAGGCTACGTGTTGTTGGGTTGTTGGTTGGTTTGTTTGTTTTTTTAAATAAAAGTTTAATTCCTTCATCAGGTCACATATTTAAACACAAATGCTGCTGAAAATCCTCACACTGCTGCTCTGACGTCCTGGCTCTCAGCTCTCGAGGCGTTGGCAGTGCAGCAGCAGGGCTCCGAAGCAGGAGGCAGGAATTGGGCTCTCGGCACAGCTCAGCGCAGGATGCAAAGCAAAGCAAGGGACACTTTCCAGACAAACACCAATTCTTATACAAAAACAACAACAACAACAACCCTACACTGAAAATAGAAGTGTTAACATTGCCACAGGACAGGAATTCTAGGAAGGGAGAGGGGAGAAGTTCTCATTAAAAGGCACAACTGAAGTAATACTTCCCCAGATCTTGACCACCTTTTTCTCAGCCAGTTCCACTTACGCCCTTCCCAACGCCATGCTAGTTACCCCAGCAAGTCATCTCAAGTTCCTTCTTTTCCCTTTTCCCTTCCCCATCTCACAAACAAATCAACGAGGAGTGCTTATAAAAACCAGAGCATAAAACAGCTTGGCCTGTAACACCAGAAGAGTCCAGGAGAGACTTAACATATTAAGATTGTCTGGTACAGTTACTATGCGTTCAAGTTTTGGATGATACTTATTTTTACACCCAAGAGCCTCAGCTAACTCTAGTTTTGGTATTTTTCTTTCAGGCACCTCGCTGCCCATCAGATTGGTTTTGGACCTGCAGTTTCCCCAGTGCTGTGTAACACGAGCCCCTTCAGCCCATTGCCAGAAGCCAAGCTTCTGTGGGGTGGAGAGGCTCAGCGACCAGAGTACTGGTGAAAACAGATCAAGGTACACGGGCACAGTATGTCCAGGTGCAGCTACAGTACATGACAGCAGTCCTCCAGTCAGCAGCAAAGCTAATGGGAACTTGTGAAATGGAGGAACTGGTTTTAATCCACCCTAAAACCTATAGCCCACAACCAGCAGGTGTCCTCTGCATAAGGAGGAGTAGAATACTTGCCCAGGGAGCACCTTCACCACTAAGTTAACACAACAGCAAGGCAGTACCGCAGACCTTGCTCTCAGCATTCTGTTGTGCAGCACATTAAAGGACATTTCTCCAGTAATTAAGGGGAATTCAAGTCTGCAAGCTACACCGACCTCCTTTTGCAAGAGGAAGGCGTAGCTGAACCACCCCCAGGTGTGAAACACTTCCTAGGTGTCCCCAGGGCTACAGCTATGGTCAAGGCTTGGCCAAGACACAGGCCTTCCTCATCCCTCTTCAAGAGCTGGCAGGTGTAGAGCAATAAGACAGCAGTCTCTCAGGCTCTTGTTGTACATCCAGACCCACATATCCTAGGGTGATCTACTTCCCAAACAACTCAGGGGTGTGCGCACCAGGTCATCTAACCCTGCCCACAGATGAACCCTCTCCCCACCCCCTCCCCCCAAAAACAAATGTGGCAATGTGCCATGTGTCAGTCCTGCTCTCCACAGATCTGCAGTATTGAACCAACCCTACCGATGAGCTCCCATGTACAGGGTTGCTGGCAGAACTGGAGTGTTACAGAGACGAGCTTTACGCCCCAGCCTCCCAGTGCTGGGGTCAGAGCCAGTAAGCCTGGCTTAAAGCAGGAGGAGCTGTGGAGAACTGCACTGGAACAAGCAGAGTCTTCTACTGGACTTTACAACAAGCTGAACAACTTTTGGTTTTAAAAAAAAAAAAAAAAAAAAAAAAGAAAGCCATACAAGCAGAAGCTGGCATCGGTTGTTATAAAGGGACGTGGCTGAATAGGTAGGAGACAGATTCCCCATTATGAGTCCTCCTGATGGCTTCCGCAAGGATCATTGAGATGTCAATCACCTGGAGGGGAAAGAGACACCAAACCTGTGAGAATGCTTTCCAAGTCAAGAAAAAAAATTCAAGAGTGAACTCACTGCCCCAAATTCGTAATGGATCAGATGAAGACAAATTACAGTTCTACGTGATGTGGGGATTTACTCCTCTGTCCCTCTGAAGGTCCCGTACATACAGCACTACAAGAAATACTTCTGTGTTGACCTTCCCCAGGATGATAGGCTGTTGCCTTTCTCTGCTGAAACTCCTTAGACTTTTACCCCATTCCACGTAGCCAGGGACTATCTTATTTGGTCTGTAGGTTGCAGAGAAGTTCAGGGAGTTTACAGCAAGACCAAGATTACTTCCCTTGAGTCACGAGGCTTTACTATTGCCACTACAAGGTTTTATCAGAGATGAAGCTACAGCGCTCCGGATCAGCGCCAAGTTACAGTGCTGGCTCCACCTGGTGGGGTAAACCAGTTAAACAAGTCTCAAACTCCAGCTCTGAACCCCAGCATCTAACACTTCAGTACGCTGCAGTCTCTAAACAGCACTATTGCTGTGGTGCATGAATTAAGCGAGATTCATATCTAACATTCTTTTTCCTGAATAATTTGCCTAGGAAGGAAGGGGGGAAAAAAGCCCTTAGAGCTGCAGCAGCAGATGGAACATGGGACTTACAACTGCTACAGTTCTTTATGTCCAAACACTGAACAGCAGAGGTTACTGCAAAAGAGTGACATGTGACAGCCTGCAGAACTACTCCACTAATCTCACATGCCATTGTCCTATAGATCTGCGTTGGGAATCAGTGTTGAGGATGTCCCTGACTGTGTGCACTACAGCAGTATCTTCACAGCTGCCTGTTTTCATGTGGACAGCAAAGTGGTTTTCTTTATCTTTCCTAAGTACCTGAGCGCTGTGTTGTGGAGCTGCCACCTGCCCTCAGTCTAACCAGCACAGCATGTGCATGGAGTGAGGCTGAGCTCCCTCTTAGGCCACTTTCAGCTGTTACACTCATACACACTGTTTTCCTGTACCCTTTCCCCCCTTCACAAAACACCTTCTCACAAAAGGGACATCTGGATAAAGAAATCCACATAAAGGGTTGCTTACAGGCCTGGAAATAGAAGGCAATGTTTGAAGTAGTCACAGCCTTTCAAATCATGCTTTTTTTTTCCTCCCCGCTTGTTGTTATGAACTCAGTAGCTCCTCTGATCTCCCAAGGGCATCAGGAGAGGCAGCAAGAGAGAAGCTTTTCCCACAGAGACCAGAAATCCTTCCAGACAGCTTCTTCTGTCCTTTCTTTTGTGGGAAAAGAAGGCTTTGTAGCCTCCCCTACTGTGGTGGGCGATGACTTCACAACTGGGGTAAGCATCATTATCAACTTGAGAACTTCGTACCTACTGCTTTCTGCTTGAGCACACACCCTTCGCATGCAGTACCCCCCACAGGAGTGACAACTGCTTGCATACATTGTGCCCCTCATATGATCAGTCATCTGCTCTAGGTAAGGCAAGCACTGAAATAATGACTTAAATGTAGAAGCCTACCTGGATAAGCAGGTGCCTTCCATCAGTGTAATAGGTCTGCTAACCCTCAGCAATTAGAAAACAACACCGCTCAGTGCTGGCAAACTACAGTCTGGTGATGCTGCTGTAAATACTACACAGTATTGGTGTTTTTCTCACCAAAAGGGAAACAGACAAGCGGACCATCTCCAAGAGGAAAAAGGAGGAGATGCTCACCTGGATTTTAGGGCACTGCTTCATCTTGTCCTCCTGGGGTATCGTGTTTGTGACTACCACTGCCTCAAAACAGGCATTGTTGATCCGAGAAATCGCCGGCCCAGAAAAGATCCCATGAGTTAAGATGGCATAAACTTTGGTGGCTCCAGCTGACACGAGCCTATGAGCAGGGGAGGGGGAAGAGAGGGATGAAGAATTACTAACCAGCATTAAAATGACATGGCTGCAGGGCAAGGGGTAAGCCAAGGCCATGTGGGGATGCAAACAGTCGAACGAGTACCGCAAAATCCACCTTCTGCGACTTCCACCAACACAAGGGCATAGGTGTATTACCAAGTGCTGGCTTTTCTAGTGCAGACAGCTGATACCAAAGCCTGGAAAGCTTATTGCTAATAGAAATACAGATGCGTGATATTAAGTTGATGATTGAGACAGCATTTAATTGTATCAGAATCAATGATGGCAACCTACCTATATTAAACTCAAGTGCAAGAAATCAAACATCACTACACTCACCATCAAGAGCAATACCCACCAGCCGTACCTGTGATACAAACTGCTTTCAAATAAGAGAGGAGACCACCTAGCTACTCATGTAGTCGGAAGTTCAGCTATACTTTTCATTTTCTGTAAAGGCTGGAGCACCTCTCCTATGAGGAAAGGTTGAGGGAACTGGGCTTGTTCAGCTTGGAGAAGGGAAGGCGCTGGTGAGACCTCATTGTGGCCTTCCAGTACTTGAAGGGAGAGTATAAATAGGAGGGGGAACGGCTGTTTATGAGGGTGGACAGTGACAGGCAAAGGGGGAATGGTTTTAAACTGAGAGAGGTTTAGGTTGGATCTTAGGAGGAAGTTTTTCACCCAGAGGATGGTGACACACTGGGACAGGTTGCCCAAGGAGGCTGTGGATGCCCCATCCCTGGAGGCATTCAAGGCCAGGCTGGATGTGGCTCTGGGCAGCCTGGTCTGGTGGTTGGCGACCCTGCACACAGCAGGGGGTTGAAATGAGATGATCATTGTGGTCCTTTGCAACCCAGACCATTCTGTGATTTCATGATTCTACCTTGTGAAACGCCACATGCAGATCACTGAATTCATTAGCCACCCCTAACTACAGTTGCTTTTTTTTGACTGAGGAAAGCATCAGCCAGCCCTACTCACTTGTCTGCAGCATGACAGATGGTGCCACACGTGTCTGCCATATCGTCCACCAGAATGGCCACCCTGTCCTTCACATCACCCACCAGCACCATACGATCCACCTCGTTGGCTTTCTTGCGCTCCTTGTGAATGAGGGCGAAGTCTACATTCAATCGATCTGCAATGGAGGTCACTCTGAAGAGAGAACAGTTTCCAAACCACACTTAACTCCACAATAGCTTCAGTCAGATCTCTTCTAGAGCTGAAAAAGACGCTAAGATTGCAGTAAAAGAAGCTGTCACCGCATCTGCTCACTGCTCCCTGTTGTTAAAAGTGACAACGGAAAACCTTTCCTGGAGGGACTCAAACTTTATACACTGCTACTGATGAACAGTGATGTAAAAGCATTACTGGTGAGAAGTCAGATGGTAGCTGGCTGACTTGGCACTTCGTGGCCTGCATTATACAACAAGGAGCTGAATATACAGAAGGCCCTGGCTGACACACGTGGGCCACAACACTGCTACAGGAAGGCACACAGTTTGGCTCTTCGTAACAGATAGCTGCAATCATCCCAGAGTGCGTGGCTCAGGTCAGCACACAACATTTTGGTGTAAGAGTCTCCTGGATTCAAGAATACACCTGCTCTACTTTGCTGCTCACGTGTAACCACTATACAGAAGCAGCCTAATCTGACACCATTCCAAACTACCCACAAACTGCTGTTCATCTGCAGAAAGATGGGAGGCTGTCAGACTATCTAAGCAGAAATGTGCTGTGACATATGCTGCTGCTCTTAAGAAAGGAATCGTCTATCATCTTTGCTCTCAGGGAAGAGGACGAGCAGCAGCAGCAGGCTGAAATCACAGCAAGCGATTAAAATTGAGAGCAATAAGGCAAGAAAATGCCTCGGTAGACTAAATACCACAAAGAGAACAGTCTAGATGAAAATGCATTATTCGCCAGCAGGAGTTACCTTGTCTTGGCATAGGAACACAAGCTACTCCTTTAACATGCCTAATTCCCTTCCTAGAAAGATCAGTTTTAGTCCACAGGATGTAGTAATAGTCCAACTCCTACCTATGCAGCTGTGGTTCTAGAGTCTATTTAATTCTCCATGTAGCTCAAGAAACCTTCTAAATATTCCCCAGGAACAGTAATGGACTGCTCTTCCCTAGCTGTAGCAAGCTGGCAGAGGGGGAACGTCTTCAGAGTAGGGTCACAGCCGGCTACAAACATGCTCAGGAATTCAGGCAGATGAAGCAGCATCTCTGCTTGCTCTGACAGCTTACCGCTTGGCTCCACCAGCGTCTGGTGAAACAATGGTGCAGTTCTTCCACTCGGGAATATTCTCTTTGATCCATTTCAGTACAGCAGGTTCAGCATACAAGTTATCAACAGGGATGTCAAAAAAGCCCTGCAAGAAAGATGACAGGAACAGATGCAGCTGAAGGTCACATACCAAGACCAGAGATTGGAAGAAGATTGCTATGTTATCAGGCACGCAGCCATGGTATTTTCTGCTTCTCTTTCTACTGCTCTCAATGGAATGGTAGTAGCCTTTGGGATATACAGAACAGTGGTAAGACTGGAACCAGTTTAGCAGTGTAAGAAACGCTTAACAGCTGACACTTTTACAACATGGAATTAGTTCTATCTCAAGTGGTATAGAAAACCAACTTCAAAACAGCAATGCACCTGGTTGCACAACCGTGCGCTGATCCAGCAGACTGCTCCAGGTAAACCTCAAAGGTCACTAAAAGCTGCGAGTTAATGCTGGACAGGGAGCAATGGATAGGAGTGGGGAGGAGTGCCCAGCACAACAGGCCTTACATTCAAAGTGCAGGGGAGCAGATCCTTCCTACCATCATTTCTGGGTTCAGCAACCCCATACGTCCTTTCTTGGTAAGCAAGAACCAGGCTGAAACCAGACATGCTGGACAACAATCTTCACCAAACCAATTATTCAACTCAATCCCATCACTGCTGCTGCTGCAAGACGATCCCCATGGCAGACATTGCTGCTCCAAGATGCTCAGGGAAGAGGAATACCACTGCTGGGCCCTGTGATCTTTTGAAAGTCTCAGCTGCACTCTCATACATTTTCTATCTCAGATGAAGCATTCCTGGGCAAACACCACCAGAATTTACACTGACATGTGAGTTACTGCATTTCCAATAATTAAAACGACAGCAAGGCCACCTACTTCACCAGACAGCAGATAGCTGACCTCTCAGGATTCCAAATGCTTGCACCAACACAACAGATGTGCTACAACCGTCCCAGGTGTAAATTGTTTTCTTGGTCTCACAGCTTGTTCAAGGTGGAAAGAGGCAAGACTAACAACAGCTTGCTGTCCCTCCTCTCCCTGCTAAGCAGCTCCTGCTGTTTCAAAGCAAGCCCTGGTCAAAATCCTAAATGTTCTGTTGAGATGGCTCATTTCCAGCAAACCCATTGTTTTCTGTTCACCAGCAGCTTGGGAGGGGATCAAAGCCAACTGTAGAGGAAGGGTGGAATGGATACAAGCAGAGATGCCCATCTCACCAGCAGCACGTTTTCATATAACTGTCCTGGTCAACTGAATGCTCGTAAGCAGCTGTGCCAGCACACCTGGAGGGTGTGGTAACCTCAGGGCAGCAGCACTGTTACCCGCTGTGTCAGACAGCACTGCTCACCCCTCCCTGACTTTCCTGTATCAGGAAGCTCTGCTCAACGTTTAAGAGCATTAAATAAAACCATTCTCCATCTGAAACTCCTCACAGGACCAATTAGGAACTCAGAGTGCCCCTGTAAGGTGACCAAGTTGCATGGATCATTTACTAACCAACATTCATTTATATGGGGCTTGTTATGCTTGGTCTAATTGAGAGCAGCTACAATCTTATTTACAGAGGAACCTGCTGCCCACCTCCCCACCCCCCCTCTAACTGACCCTACAACTCCCTTCCAGCCCTGTGCTTTTAACTGCTGACTGCTGCTGTAGCTAAAAAAAGCAGATGACAGGAAAGCCTGCAAGGCAGTAAACAGGCTCAGATGGGAGCAGCTAAGTGCTTCCTGACTTCAGTTCCTACCTGAATCTGAGATGCATGCAGGTCCATCGTGATTATGTGATCTGCTCCTGCCACAGACAGCATGTTTGCAACCAGCTTGGCAGAGATCGGGGCTCGGCTCTAGGACAGGAGAAAAAAAAACAGTGTTTAAGACAAGTTTAACTCCTTCATCAAGATGTGAGCCTTCCACCTCTAGGCAGTTCCTAAAAGAAGTACTCATTAACACCGCATCTTTTCATCAGCTGCTGATTACAGGTTGGTGTATTTTCAAGCAGAACTACATCTTTGTGAAGATGAATCTGCAGTTCGATGCCCTTGGGTTTAAGTTAAATTAAGTTTTATCTCTTCCTCCACATATTCAATTTCAGCTAAACCCTGGCAGGCAGGCAGGCCTGCTGGCCTCTCCAAGCATGCATACATCTCCCCCCAGCAGAACCCCTTCTTGAATCCCTTACCTTGTCCTTTTTGTCCTGCCGAGCGTAAGGGAAGCAAGGGATGACAGCTGTGACTCTGCTGGCTGAGGCAATCTTGCACGCATTTATCATGATAAGGAGCTCCATCAGATTGTCATTGATTTCCCCGCAGCCACTCTGCACAATGTAGACGTCCTCCCCACGCACGCTCTCACCTATTTCCACGCTGGGAACAGATGGGGAAAGAAGAGTTGGATCCAAACAGAAATTAAAGCTGCAGTCATTACAAACGCCTGCAGAGCGACCAAGGGGCTGCAATCCTGAGGGTCTGTGGGTGACAGCACCACATAATCATGGGTGTTTGGCACGAACACTGTTGCTTGTTTGCTCAGTAGCTATTTCATAGTGCTCACTGCTCACATTTAATGGTTCAATAAGGATGAAAGCGCTCAGCCTCTGCTTTTAATCTCAATGCAAGCTGAGCATGTAAACCCCCTCAAACAGCTCCTGTCCCCCCAAATCACAGAAGTACAAAGCAACAGCGTATAAAGGAAGCAGAGATGATGGCCAGTCAGCAGGGAAAGCCAAGCCAAGCTTCCAACAGAAGCCATGCTGCAGCAGATTATTCTATTAGAGCCCTAACAGCTTTTCACTGCCTTGAACAGAGAAGCCCTCCAGCTTTTCACTCTGGAAAGGCTTTTGGGGTTAATTTCCCCCTGGATGTAATGCACACTAATCCCTGCTGATGAAGGCACTGAACGCAAGCCAAAGGTCCTGTTTGCCAGCAGCACGCCGCCAGCTTCAGCGTGTGTTGGGACACCTGCACCCAAAGCAGGGCTGGAAGGCACGCAGCCATCTCAGGTTCTCTCAGCTTTGAGGTTCCTGCAGAAATGCTGTACAAGATGAAGCCCTAAGCGCTGCAACAGTGAAGTTTAGAGAAGCCTGCTACAGATGTGGAAGGAACCCAGAGTCACTCTAGGGAGGGAGGACAAATCATCCCCCAGCTTCTTCCAGTGCTGGCGATGCCCACATCCTGCAGCAAACTCTGGGAGCAAGCAGGCAGGTGATTGCAACCACACCCCTAACAACTTTGTGCTCAGAGCACCTGAGGGTAGGCCTTTAATTTTATTCATTTATCATCTCATTCTCCCCCTTCCACATGTTTTTGTTGAACGCCTGGCCTTGCTGCTCTACCTCCACCAGCAAACTGCTAACTCAAGACATCTTGCCATGCTTACTGCTCACAGCATGCTCTAGGTTCTTGTGGAGACCTTCCCAGTGGGCAAGCACCTGAACTAACAGCACACAGCACCATCTCCCACTGTACTTTAATACCAGAGTTTAACATTAGAGCTCATTCAAGACAATTATTGCGTAAGAGCACAACTGAACTGTTCTGCTCTTTTTTTCAGCAAAGGCCTTGAGCTGATGGAGGTAGATAAGAGATCTATTGGATGTTCAAAACCCACATCAGTGCTCACACAGGAACGTGCTGGGAGGGACAGGGACATGAGGACAAACCAATGGCACTGCTGTCCATCACACTGAGCCCTATCACACCTACGTGCACGGCGTCATGGCAGCAGTTACAACACCACGTAATGGAAACAACTCATCTCACGCCTGTATGAGATTGTTCCGGGCAACCACTCAGGATTCCTCCTATCACACCGGGTATGGCACATACGGCTGTTTTCCTCAATATATTTCCTACCCTGGCATACGTTTTAGCCTCTCCTTTCTCCTAACTCCACAGACGCAGCGAGGCCGCAGCTCCCAGGGCTCGTGGGGAGGCCCGGGGCCGCGTGTGGGCCACTCCCCGCACACCTGCGCCGCACCTCCAGCCCCGCCCCAGCCCTCCCCGGCCCCCAGAGAGGCAGTCCCGCATTGAGCCGCCAGAGGGCGGGGAGGGGGCGGCCACAGCCCCGGGCCCACCGCCTCAGGGCGCCCACGGGAGCCCCGCGCCGGGCCCAGCCCGGAGCCCGAAGCCGCCGGCCCATGAGCGAGGCCCGCGGGGCGCGGCCACCCCGAAGCCCCGTCGTGCCAGGCCGCCACCCTCTGCGCACTACAACTCCCAGCAGCCCCCGCGCGGCGGCCCCGCGGAACCCGGGCCGTCGTCGCCGCGCTGCCCGCCGGGAGCTGTAGTGCGACCCCGCCCCCGCCTCACCATGTCTCCTGGTTGCTGAACTTCTTGGTCACCACCTTGCCCAGCTCCAGGCCCAGGCGGTCGGCGATCTTCTGCGACAGGTCCTGGTGCGAGCTCCCACTGAAGATCTTGATGTTGGGCATGGCGGCGGCTGCGGCGGCGGGAGCGCTGCCCTCCTCCTTCCCCTCCTCCTGCTCCCCGCTCCGCCTCGCACCGCGGCCCGCTGCGGTGCTGGGATCCACCCGCCTCCTGCCAGGGGACGCGGCAAGGAGAGCGCAAGCCACGCCGGCCCGCGGCTACTCCGCCATCTTACCCCTTCCCGCCAGCCGCGCGGGCCCTTTATAGACTCCTCGCGGCCCAACGGACACGCCTTGGCGCGCTCTCATTGGCTACGCTGCCGTAGGGGGCGGCTCCCACCCCGACGCTCCAATGGCGTGAAGGGCGCGGTGGGCGGGGCTTGGCCTGCCCTACCGAGAGCCCAAACAACGGCCCTCGCTGGGGAGCAGCGAGGTGTGCGCGCGTGCTCCCCAAGTGGGCGGGGCGGAAGGCAGGAGGAGGCCGGTGATTGGTCGCTGCCTTTCCACCTGCCCGGCGATTGGCTAGAGAGGCCGCGGGGATGTGGGAGGGGGCGGGGGGGAGAGTTGGCCACGCGCTTGGCGCCCCCCCACCCCCCTCCGGCCGCCATGATGGATCCCCCCCTCAGGGTTGGGAAGCGGCCGTTGGGGGTGGGGGTGCAACGCACGGCAAATCCAGAGAACGGGCAGGGAAGGCAGTGGCTCTTTGCCTCCAATTTGTTGCTAAAAATGCCTCATTTCAGTAATAAAGTAAGAAAACATCAGTCAGATGGCGGCCTGGCCGTTCACAGGAGACGGGTGGGCGTTGCTGCCAGCACTGCTCCAAAAGCACATTGCTGCCATTACCCCGTGTTGACAACTCCTGCCCTTCAGTCCTTCCGTTTTTGTCATTCTTACCATGCGGGCACTTCACAGTTCACAGCAACTTGGGTAAACTGTGAGAGGAGCCCCCCTTGGCTGTGTGTAGCTGGTTAAGGCTTCTCCTCAATACAGCCTCTGGTTATCCTGTGGAATAATAATGTATTTCTGTGCCTCTTTTTCAGTGATAAAGCTCTGCATTGCAAAACCAGCCTCGAGGCCTCTCCTCCCTACACATAGCCTGCAGAGGGTTTGCTGCCGCATGAAGAATCTGGGGATGGATAACTTCCAGTCCTTGACATATTTGATTCTCAGCCATTTCCTTCAGTCTTGGCTCAAACTGAGCTTTTTTTTTTCCCCCTGCGTTGCACATCCCTGTCCCTCCTGAGCTCATTCCTGAGCCCGGCTCTGGGAATCCGAGGCTGATGCATGTTGCAATGCACCAACGGTGCCTCTTGTGGAGGAACTCTCTTGGTTTCCCTGTTGCAGTCACAGTTCTGTCATCTCCTGGCATCACAGAGGTGGGATTGTCATACAAAAGGTGAAATTAGATCCCCAATCCTCTAAATAGGGCCTCAACAGCTGCTCTCATGTCACACGAAGGAGTGTTTTCAGCATCCCCCGCTGCCTCTGGACTTCTTCGGTGGGTTGGACAGCACAGTGGTTACCAGGACAAAAGTCCATCCATCTTAGCGATTTATTGCTCTTAGAACAGGATAACGAGAGTTTTTTATTGAGGAGAAGCTTTCAAGCAGCCTGCAGCTAAGGCCTAGTTAAACAAAGCCAAGGAGCTCGCTCAGGAGGTTCCTCTCCTTCAGCTTTGAAGAGGGGTTTACCTGGATCTGCCTTCAGCTGGATGCAGGCAGGGGCTGGGTGGCTGAAATCCATTGGCCCCAGTCCGGTTGTCAAAGGGGCACTCTGGAAAGGGCTGCAGTTCAGTCAGGCTGGATGTGAAAGCGGATGGGAGTATTTTTAACGTGCCAAATTCAACGTGGCTTGCTTCGGTTCGAAAGGCAAATGTAATAAACTGAACTTCCAGTCTAATGAACTGCATTTAATTTCCACTCATGGAATGGTACTCGTTGGCTTTGGTGTTGGGAGGAACCATCCTGGAGCCCGAGCTGCTTTGTTCCTCTTTGGAAATACATCGGTGTCCAGCCGCAGAGATGCTGAAAGCGCAGGAATGGCACTGCTCCCTTTTTATTTACCCGAGAGCGTGGAGGTTCACTGAATCAGAAATGGTGTTGTGTTCCATGGCCTGGGAATATATTTTCCAGGAAGTTTTAAGCAGCTCATTCACGCCGTAGGGTTTCATGGCCATGCCAATCAAGACAAGCTGCCCTTTTCCCTCTCTTGGCACATTCCTGCATACAATTGCTGCTCAATCACCACCACTTCCCCGAGGACCCATTTCCATGCTCAAAGCGTTTGGTGGGGAGTTTTGTTTTCCTTCTGTCTGCCTTGTGGGCCATCCAGTTAATGAATGACACTCAGTAGGAACAGCACGACTCTGCCCTTTGGTGATGGAATTCACGGGGTCCAACACATTCACTGCTGTGGGTTATGGCCCACCTCCACTCTTAGAGCATCCAGACGTCGCTCTGCTTTCCGATGCTCTCACTTAACAATTCAGAAAATCTCATCGTAGGCTCCGGATGCATTTCTGCTGGCTGCTCATTTTCTGCTGCTTCTCTGCCTCTATCATTTTTTTTTTTTTCACAGGGATTATTTTCAGATAAATCCCCTTTCTGCCGCTATCAAACCCTCTAGGATCAAATGAGAGCTGCCTTGTTTCTGGATCCTTACTGACTCTATTAGAACGCTCTGTTCTTTCCTTTGAAGGGGAAAATCAGTTAATTGTAGGTATCTCATTGGTTCCGGATGGGTCGTGTTTAGGAATGGAGGTCACCCATACCACACAGCTACACACGGCATCACTGAACCGGAGTTCTGTTGTCAGGAAAAGGACTAAACCATAGGAAACAGTGTTCCAGGCTGGATGTGGCTCTGGGCAGCCTGATCTGCTGGTTGGTGACCCTGCACATAGCAGGGGGTTGGAACTGGATGATCATTGTGGTCCTTTGCAACCCAGGCCATTCTATGATAAGAAGCAGTGCAGACTTGGAATTACAAGCTCATTAAAAGTCCTGCCTGCTCCCTTTGAATATGTCCCTAATGTTTACTGTGTGATTTCTACTCAGAAATAGGAGGATGGGGTCCAGCTGTTCCAGCAAGAGATGGATGTTCTTCCTGCACTGAAGCCTTCTGTTTAATCCCTTTGGATTTAGGAATATTTCCAAGGATCTTTTCAAAGTGGGATTTGGTGGAACCTCCTGCCATGCTTTGGGCTGTGCACATCCATGGCTCTTTAATCTGTCTCTCATGGCTCACCTCAGGGCACGCATCCAGAGAGGGCAGCGCTGGGAGTTCTGCTGCTTCTAGTACAGCCTGTTTGCCTTTTAATGACTCTATAGTTCAGCTGCAGAAAACCACCCTGTTTGTTCCTTACCTGGGGAGCTGGGTGGGACATCATGCCCCGTGCAGGTCCCCTGGCTGCTAGTGCCATGGAATTACCTAGCCTGGCACAGAACACATCTGGAAAACAGCTTCTCAACATCTGTATGGGCCATTTTGTACTGTATGGGTCAACTTCTAATACACTGAATGAGGATGGGAGGTGTGGGGGAGCTGGGATACCTGCAGACTTTTCCCCTGTCCAAGTCAAAGCCGTGGGTGACCCAGCCAGCTCTGCATTGCTCGGGATGTCTTACACAGGAGTGTGGCCCCGTGCTTTAAGTGGGGATAAAATCTAGCTGTTCATCATCTACCTTTGCACTGGCACGGCCCTGAGCCATCAACTAGCCAGTGTTACGTGGGTCATTGCCTGCAGGAACACAGACAGGTGCCCAGTGCAGCGAGGTCATTGCATAGCAGCAAGAGCAGTATGGTGATAAAGGCAGGGATGCACCTTCCTGGGGTGTGTGCTGGAACTGCTCCTCCCTTCTCACAGGGGCACCCAGCTGTCCCCGGAGCCTACGTAGACAACAGCAGCATGTAAGCAACCATTCCTTTCCACTGCCATGCTGATTGCCCACTAGATGGTACTGAGAGCACCGGCTCCAGAGCTGCTGGTAGAAGTGCTGGCTGTCAGCGACGTTCTCAGTTCTCTGTGTGGTGTTAAAGAACCTCTTGGCTTTCCCAAGGTTTCGATCCATCCCCAGCTTTATAAATAGTCGTCCCAGTCAGTGTCAAGCACCGTTTGTTATGTCAGCATGGGGAATGGTGTGATGCAGATTAAAATAACCAGCCCGGGGGCACAGAGAGTGTTTGTGCACTGAGGCTGCTGCCGTCTACACTTTAGACAACACATTCAGCCCCCATACAGAAAGCGGCCCAGTTCCTGAGGCTGTGTGTGCCCAATCCACATCAGACCTGTACGGTCCCTGCAGGCTGTAGGGTTTGCAGAGGGCACCATCAGCACCTTCCTCCCGACGCCACGCCAGGCAAACCACGTCCCCAGTGCAGTCTCACCTGTAGCTAGGAGACTGTTTGCACAGCTTCGGCATCAAACCTGCTGCTCTGTGCCCTCCTTTCCTAGCCTGGCACCGTCCATACGTGCATTTCTATAGCAACAAAAGGACGGGTGTTTGCTTGTGAACAGTGCTCTGCACAGAACAGCCCTACTTAAAAAATAAAACAAAGACCCAACGTGCTCGTTTGGATATTAAGATGAATATATTTAATCTTTCTTGTTTGTAAAACAAGACATAAATTTGTGTATATATATATATATATATATAATTTATATATTTTTTATATATATACTATATACAGACAATAAAAAATCTTTTCCTCTGTATGAGACTGAGAGATTCATGGAGGAATGACGTAGGCATCACGGGGAGCTCAAGGAAACTCGGAGCTTTGTAATAGATAATTCAGGGGGAAAAGAAAACCACAGCTCCCTGTCGGCCTTCAGCATCACTACAGGCTCTGCCCACCGTGGACTGCAATCTGAATTGGCTCTTCCACTGTTTATTTGCTACATGGTTCTGGAAAGCAGGAGGCAGGAGGATCCCCTCTGCCTTGCTGACAGCAATGGCCAAAGCCCAGCACCGCCGTGGGCCAGGGGAGGTTATTGCACTCAGTAGAGGATGCGCACGTTAAAAAGCACATTGTGCACTTCCATAAGTCTTATGGAAGAACGAGAGATTTCAAATGTGCATATTTATTAAAATAATAATAATGATAATAATGATAATAACAGGGATGGGAAATGATAGATCCTGTGGAGATAGCTGACCATGTGCTCAGCCAGCCACGGGGCAAGCTTGTGGGCTTTGGCAGCCCTTCCCCCTCCTGCTGTGATCTCCCCTTCAGCCTGAGATGGGTGCAGGGGGCACAGGGAGCCCCGACCCCCCGTGTGCATGAGGTGTGTTGGGTGCACGGTGAGGTCCATGCGATGCTTAACCTTGCATTTTCTCCTCCTGGCTGCTGTGTTTTGGAGGGTGGGTGAGTGCACTGGAGCACCAGTTAAGGCGGTCTGATTGATCAGGTCTAGAAGCTAGACTGGGAGGAGGAGGGCAGCCCCCGGGGTGTGAAGGAAAGCAATTGGGAGTCATTTTACTATTCATCTAGAAGTAAAAAATAAAGAAAAATCAATCAAACAAACAAAAAAACCCAACCCGACTCTGAATAAATAACCATCACGTGGTACTAAGTAATGTTCCTCATGGCAGTCAGTCCAGTGAAGACAGAAGAAGGTTCCCAGCCCCTGGCAAGGAGGGCAGGAGCAGCACTGCCTGGCTCAGGAGGAAGCCGTGCCTCAGACCAACCTGACCTGGGCTCCTCTCCCATGGGCACTGTGAAAGGAAGCAGCAGGAGAAGGGCTGGGCTGAGCCTCCAAGGCACAGACCTGCTCTGGAGAATGGCATGGAAGAGGTCTCATCTCAGCTGCTAGCTCAGCTGCTGGCTTGCACTGGTCACAGAGAGATCTGGGTCTCTGCAGGCTTTCTAGCATGAACATGGCCATCCAGCAGAGGATGGGGAACGACTCCCTGCTCACACAGCATTGAGCTGCTGCCTTTCTCAGGCAGTGCCCGTGTATAGGACTGGGGCATCAGTGCCTAAGCTGTGGGAGTAGAGCCTGCTGGGGGGACCTACCCCTGTCCTAGGAACGTGGCATCCTCCCCATGCTAACATTTCCCAAGCCCTAGCAGCAGGGAGTTGCATCTCAGAGATGCCTTCTGCTGCTAATTACATTGCATCTGTGGGCCAGGAAGACCCTGGAGGCAGAAGAGCTGTTTACGTGGCAAGACACTGGTTTGGCTCCAACCGGACCACTGCCCAGGTAAAGTTGGGCGGCGTCAGCTCAGTCCCTGCTCACTGCTGGTCACCACACACTGTGACAGAGGGGGACGGTGCCAGCTTTTTGCGTGAGGGAGGCCCAGAACCACTCAAAACCCAACGAGCGTGGCAATGGGATGACCATGCCTCCCGAGTGCCGGACGACAAGCCGTGCAGCTGCTTGAGACCCCTGTCAAGCCATCTGCGCAGTCTGTAACAAGGCATGAATTTCCCTTTCCAAACACCACCAGCGTTACCATCCCTTCCGCCGAGAAACAACGTCTTTTTCGCTGTGGACCTCAGCAGGCGTGGGCTTTCCCTGCAGACAGACAGACAGACAGACATCCTCTCCGGACCTATGCGGTACGAGAACCACTGACACGCAGCCCAGCACACGCTGGTCTGTTGGCTTTAGCAGCTGGTTTACTTATTGATCAGTGTCTTGAGGGAGCGCGTGAGCGTGCTCATCACGGTGGCAACCGTGGCGGACTGGCGGGCGAGCTGCTCCACCGTCTGCTGGTGGCTCAGCGTTCTGGCCGTGGACTCCTCCGCCGCCCGCAGGAGGAAGGTGTAATTTCTCACCACTTCCTCCACCTTCGTCAGCAGCTCTTGGCGCTGGGACTCCGAGCGCACGATGTACACCAACCTCACGAACGTCTCAATGAGGCTGCTTAGCACCTGGAAGCTGCTTGTGATGGCGGACAGCATGTGGGTAGGGCTTTTGTCCACGGCTGCCACGCGGCGGCAGGAGGCCCGGAACTCCTTGAACTTGAGGGCGAGCTCTTGCTTGTACTCAGCCAGTTGGGAGATGTAGAGTTTGCAGTCCCGGACGTCGGGGCTCGCCACGCACTGCCGCAGGATGGTCAGGAGCTCGTTGGTGTCCAGCTGCACTTGCAGAAACCCATTGGGCAAGCTGTAGGCGTGGCCTCGAAGGATGCTGATCTTTGCCAAGCTCCCCTCAAAAGTGGAGGTCCTTAAATCTATTTCCTGGGTTTGACTGTCGTTGGGACTGCTGCAGGCTGTTGCATCGAGGACCTGAAGCGTCCTGCTCATCACCGGGACCATCTGGTTGTCCAGCTTCATTCCCGGCAGTATCTGCATGGGGATGGAATAGGACAGCTCATCTTTCTCGCTCCCATCATCCGCAACATCACATTTCCTGTAGTAGAAGCAGTACCGGATGGAGCAGCACTTCTCATCCTCCACGTCTTCATCCCGCAGCTCCGCAGGACTTGGATACAGCTCCTCCTGGACAGAGAACACTGCCGAAGCTTTCTGGTTCTTTTTCTCCTGTGCTATTTGGACATAGGATGGATCAGCCACCCCAGCGGCTTCCTGGATTTTGCTCTTCAGGACAGGACAAAGGATGCTGGGCTCACACTCCTTCTGAGGGCCTTTCTGCCTGGCCGGGTAGATGTTCTGGTAGATGTCAGAGGACAGGGATGTCCTATCAGTCTTATCTAACTCACTGACACTGTAGCGACGCAAGAGCTTCTTGTACTGCGGAGCACCCATGCATTCCCCTCGGGAAGCACACGTTGTCAAACACGACACATCGTTTTCTGGGTCTGACCGGTAGTCCCTGGACTCTAAGCTCGTCGATCGTATCCGCTTGCCTTTGGAAGGGCTGCTCATGCTTGTCAACCTAATCGCTTCTGCCTGCTGCTGGTCGTCAGCAACCTTATCCCTGCCGTGCCTCTCCAGTTCTGGCATCACCAGCTGGCTGGGGAGCGGTCTCACCCCCCTGCAGATCCGCTTGCAGTCACAGCTGCGCCTTTGCTCCCTGGACATCCCTGGGACTTTTTGCACAGGACTGCTCCTTAGCTGGCAGCTGCAGCGCCCCGGGGCAGGAGGGTGCAGGTACTCCTGTGGCGGGAGGTCACCTTTGCTCTTTGGCTTGAGCAGCTCTTCCAGGAACTCCAGTTCATACTGCTTCACTTTCTGCAGCTGGGCCTGCCGCTCGTCTGTCTCCTTCTTCAGCCGGGTAGGAAACGTAGCAGAAAACAGGTTCCTCAACCTGAAGGGAGCTTTTGGAGCTTTGGGTTTAGCTGGGACATCAACATCTACCTGGGTGGCCTCCAGGATCTTGTCTACTTTTTTGGAAGGCACAGTGCTGATCTGCAGGCTCTCAGACCTGGGCATCAGCTGGATGGGCCCCTTGGAATCCTCACTGGTGCTCCTGAAAATGCCAGCAGGTGATGCAGAGTGCAGATTGCTGCTCTCAGCTTTTAAGCTTTTGGCTGAACTTTCCTGTTGTGTTTTCTCTCCTTGGTTTGAAGGAGCCATGTGTTTTTGAAAGATGAGATTCACGGCTTCTCCCCCTGCCTTCTGACTGGGCTCTCCGCTCGCTGCTTTTCCCGGGGCATCTCTACTCACCTTTTGCTGGAAGCTTTTAGAGGCAAAAGTCTTACCAGGCATCGTTTCTTCACCACCTGAGGTGGGATGCGAAGCTTCAACCTTACTGCTATGAGCTTCTATAGGACTCGGAGAAGCTTCACTATACTGCTGCTGAGAGAGCTGCTGTTGCTGCTGACAGTGGCACAATGGCTCTGCAGTTAGCTGACCTCCTTTGAGTTTCAGAGGCTTGTTGCTGGCTGATACACAGCCACCGGTCCCGTTCATGGTCTTGTCTTCTTTTGATGCTGCTCTCACTTGAGGGGCTGAGCCTTTAGCATTTGCCACTTGCTGCAGAGCAGCTGAAATGGTGGCTGGAGTCACGGCACCTTTCTGATCCAGGCGGAGTTTGGGGCTCGGCAGAACCTCTTTGGGCATCTTCTCTTGTAGATCCTGCAACTGCTCTCTGTTCAGTGCAGCTGTGGTATGCAGAGGTCCCTCAAAGGCAGCTTTTGCGTGGCCTGCCCCCTTACATTCAGAGCCTGGCACCGGAGCCCCTCTGTTCTGCTCACTATGCTGGGAGGTGAGCACGGGCTGGGCAGCCACGGTGTAACTCTGCTCAACGTTCTGCTGCTCCTGTTTGCTCTTGCAGTTGGTAAGGCTGGGGTTTGGGTGAGAAAAAGCTGGCTTCACTGAGGGGCTCGTCTCCTGGCGGGTGAGGGCATACGGCGAGGTGAGGACAGCCTGGGCAGCACAGCTCTGGATTCGGAAAGGCAAGTCCTTTCTGGCCAGGAGGTTCTCTTTGTTGATGTGCTGAGCGAGGAAGTAGGCTGCGTTCTGGTGCTGCTTCATAGCAGAGACCATCTCTGAGACATCGGTGAGCTCTGAGGAGTTGGTCTCATGGCCAGAATCCAAGGATGACTCGGGCGTGATGGCGGCCAGAACGATGAGACCTGGGGAGGGACACAAAGAAAGCCCCACAACAATGCTTGTGCCACACCACCGTGGGGAGGAGAGAGGAACCCATTGCGGCAGGAAGGCCCCAGTGCAGCAAGAAGCAGGATCCCACGGGAGACCATTTAGTCACTTCCCCCAAGTAAGAGTTAATTCATTTAAGAGATCACTTGTCAGCGCGGAGCTGGCTTGCTAGCTCCGTTCAGCTCTTGGCCCAGGAAGAGGTCTTGGGAAGGGTTCCAGCGCGAGCGAGAGCAGGGCTGCAGGGAGGTCTGTGGAGCAAGAAGGGAAACCTGGCAGCAGCTGCTGTGCCACAAAGAGCGGGCAGAGCAGAGGGAGGGGAGAGCTGTGCTGCGGGGCTGCAGGGCTGCCTGGTCCCAGAGACTGCAGCACGCCCTGGGCGGGGCTCACCCCACAGGAGCTGGGTGCCAGCCTGCAAAGGCCGAGGGATGAATGGGAGAAGAACGAAGGGAAGGATGAAAGGAAGGATGTGCTGTAGGAGAGAAGGGTTAAAAGGGAAAAAGAAAGGCACGGCCGCGCCGCTACCTGCTGTCTGCTGCGGCGGGGGATGCGGGCAATCCTCAGAAGCAGCCAGGGCTTCCAGCGCCTGCAGGGTGGACACCAGGGCATCGTCCAGCTCCTGGGCGTGATCCCGCACCGTCCGCGTCTGCACGCTGTCTATCAGCGTGACGGGGATCTCGTCGTACAGGATGCTGCAGAGGTGCCGGCCCTGCTCCTGGCCCTGAGCGGCCGCCCGGCGTTTGGGGTCGTCCTCATCCGAGCTGTTGTCTCGGAAGCCGGGCGGCGGGGCGGCGATGGCGGGGAGCAGAGCCGTCGCCTCGTCCTCTTCCTCATCGCTGCCGGGAGGGGGGAGCGACATCAGGTCCACCATGTTGTCGCGGGTGCCGCCAGCTTTGCGCGAGGCCAGCCGGCTCCTGAGCTTGGCCTTGCAGGACTCGCAGTAGAAGTGGGCAGCGTCGCCCCGCGGGTGCGTGTCGATGGTGTGTGCCCGGGCACGGCTGGCGTGCCGCTCGCGCTGCAGGCTGTCGGGGTCGCGCTCGTTGGCCGCCCCGTCGTAGCCTTGGCCGGAGCTCTTGGATGTGGGGTCGGATTTGGTCCTGGGACGCGTTTCCTCGAAAAAGATCAGGTTTTCGTTGATATCCGTCCTGCTCTCTCTCTCCTTCCTCTGCTCTCGCATGTGCAGGTAGCAAAAGCTGACGAGCTCCGGGTCCGAGGAGCGGGCCGCCCGAGGCCTGCCGGGGGGGGGGCTGCCGGTATGGCCCCCCACGAACCCACCCTCCTTCTTTCCAGCGTGCCCCGCCGCCGCGGGCCGGGGGAGGTGGTGTGCGTCCATGTAATCTAAAGCCAAACCACAGCAGAGCGTCAGGAGCAGCGGCGGGCGGAGGGGAGATGAGGACGGGAGAGCTGCTGCCCGCCCGGTGGGTTCCGCGTGCTCTCTGCCCTCTGTCCTCCATAAACATGGCGGTGATGGGGGCACTGGCCTCCCCACCGAGTGCGGGTATGAACGCAGAGCTGGTGGGAATGGCTTTTACACAAGTCTGGCCAAGGCTGGCACAGCCTGATGGATGTAGGAGCAGCTGAGCCTCAGCCAGCGAAAGCCCACGGCACGCCGACAGAACGCGCTGCTTCCTGGGGCTCTGCAGCGACCACACAGCTAAATCACGGACATTTTATAAAGTGAAATTTTATGGCGTTTCAGATGGGAAAGTCTCAACCCTAAAGCTGCTTTTTCGTTTTTCTTTCCGCTGGGAATCGATCAGTGACATCACACCTGCAGCACAGCCGACCACTACCCTTTTTTGAACCGCCTTCTGACGCCTCAAGATCTCTGTGTTCCTCCCTCCCCACCTCCCCACGCGGCTCTGTTTTAAACAAGCCACAGTGAATTCCTTTAACCTTTCCTGACAGATCTGTTTCCTAACTGCATCAGCCTGCTCTCAGCTCACAGCTGAGCTCAGTCCAGGCTGGCTGGCTGAGCAAACAGCTTGTTTCTGTGCCACACCACAGCAAGAGAGAGCAAGCTCCTTTGCAGGGAGGCAGGAGCGGCGCTGCCCAGCACAGCCAGCACCCCAACCTGGAGCTGCCTCTCCCAGCCACCACTGGGACTCAGAGGGCAATGGGAACAGTGCGTCTGCATGCGTGAATGAGGACCTTCAGCCTCACCCTGATGTTTCATGAGTGAGATGGCAAAAAGGAATTACCCTCACCATTTTTGCGTTGCATCGGCCTCACCGAGCTGCCATACTCAGCCCCTTCTGCAGCGAGCCCAGCAGCAGGCTGCTGAATGCGATGCAGTGCTGCTCTGCTCCTTACTGAGCATTTGTCTGTGATGGGCTCCTATCGCTCCTCTCTATGCAAGGCAAGCAGCTGAAACGCCGCCCCAGCTGGCCAGTGGTCCAACCCCCCGCAGGGGCCTCTGTGTGCAGGGCTGAATTGTGCAGCTGTGCTGAGAGAGGCTGCCAAGGGGACGCAGGCTCCGTCTTAGCAAGTGTGAATGAAATCAAATAAATCCTAATTAAATTCATTAGCTCAACAAATTGGACCGTTTGTCTCCACAAACACACGTTTGTGTTATACTGTTCATCACCTGCAATGCTAAAATTTGAATCAAAACAATCTCACTCTCGTTTATGGCCGTGCTGGTGCTCAGGGAAAGCAGTGGGGTGACAGCACGCAATGCTGCTGCTGGTGGGCGCTGTTAGCAGAGGGTTACGTGGATCAAGGCAGGGAAGAAAGGACCATCCATGCAGACCTGCAGCGTGCCAGAGCTCACGAACACCAGCCTCTCCCTGCTGAATGGGGCTTTTGCTGGCTGCCCATTCCTCAGCAAAGCCAGAACCTGTAAAATCTGTAATCCAGCTGCTTTCTCTGGGAGAGAAAGTCCTGGTAAAGAGTTGAGATAGCACCCGGGTGCTGCTCTCATGATGTGTGCTGGGGGACTGCGGGGGGAGGAAGGGGCAGGAGGGTGAATTGCTGCAGTGGGGAGGGCAGGGGTCTGTGTGGCTCTGCAGGGAAATGCTGAGAGTGGGATTTAACTGACAGCATCCAGAGCCAACGTGCATTTCTAAGCAGGACTGCAGTTCAGCAGGAGAGTTTAATGTTCCTCTGGGAAGATGGATGTGCTCTGCTCCAAGGCAAGAGCACAGAGCAGGGCTTGATGTGGCGCTTCGGATTTTGGCAAAACCTGCCTGCAGCCTGGGAAGTCAAAGCCTGAGCAAACTTGATTTATCTCAGTGGGACTTTCTTATTCCTGCAGAGATGTGCTAATGACCAGCAGTCCGTGCTCCTGGGAGCTCAGTCCACAGCCAGACCAGGATCAGGACTGTCAGCAGACTTTATTTTCCCAATGCTAAGTAATTCACCTCTCCAAAACGATGCCTGAGTGCCTGGCCTGAGTGTACTGGGTGTACAGAGAGAGGGGCCAGCATGAAGAGCAGGGATCCCTTGGCTCCATCCCCGTCCTACCAAGCTGTCACTCCCTTTCACGCTCTTCCAGCCCCCACGCAGTGCCACACTGCTTTCCTGTGACTTTCAAGAAAAGGGCAGGACCTACTGCATCTCCTGGTTCGGGCTGTGCTCTGTATCACCAGGCAAAATCTCACTGAGGACAGACACTGGCTGTTATCACTGTCACTGGAAAGTGGAAAAGCACCTCCTGAATGTGCTGAGCCATCCCCCAGGCAAGCTGTGACTGTGGCAGCCCTTGGGCTTCTGCGATGCTCTCCACTTCCCACTGCGTTCCCCAAGCCCCGCAGCCCCCTGAGGACCACCTCCAGATGACATAACCCAGGGAGGGAGTGCTCTGATGACAGCAAGTTCGTTTGGAAGCACCCTTCACTCCTACCAAAGGGGCCTGGGTTTATGTAGGACACTCAGAGCAGAGAGCACAGTGGCAGCTGTTAACAAGAGGCGCAGGTTGAAGACACGGAAGGAAACCATGCTCACATACTCACACTGACATCACCGCCAGGTCTGTCCCTGGATGTGCTGGGGTTACTGGAGGTGCCTTCCTGGTTCCTCCTGGTGTGTCCTCCTCCAGTGCCCGCTCTGCATCCAGGTGCACACCTCAGGGCACCGGCTCCATTCCCCAGGGACCCTGCTAGTTCTCAGCACCTCCCTTGGCTATATCCACCTCCAGGGGACAGTTTTGGCATACCCCAGCCAGACTGCAGCTCTTGGCATGCAGAGAGGGAGGGTACCTTCTGTCTCCCCGCAGATGGCAGTGGGGAGCATCTCCAGCCACCGAGCCCATCTTCTGTTTCCTTACACCAAATGGAGTAACAGCATGTAACTCCTGGCTGCCTCCCGTTTGAAATCCTTCTTGACAATAATTGCGGGTGGTTGACAGCTGAAATCTGTCCTCAAGGAACAGAGCATCAGTGCCTGGTAGGACACAGACCTGTCTGTGCCTCTGCAGCAGGCTGGGACCCTGCAAAGCTGAGACCCCCAAATCCCCTTCCCGCTGTATGAACTCAGCAGCACAACAGGGTCACCTGGGTCTGTTCTGGGAGCCACCAGAGCGACACTCACAGGAGCAAAGATGCTGGAGGAGCCCATCTCCTTCCTGCCCAGAGGGAGGGGTGGAGGAGGTGGCGGGGAAGGGGCTCGCACGGAAAGCAGAGGCTGAACCGTACCTGCCTTGATAATCTGAGGTGGTGGGGGCTGGCTGGGCGGCCTGGAGAATATCATCTTCTTGGAGTCCACCAGGAGACGGCAGTAACCTGCGATCAGGCAGGCGAAGTTGGTGGCTTCGGGCCACTCCATCAGCAGCACCAGCGGCTGGAAGGCAAGAGAGGCACGGTGTGAGGCTGGGCTGGAGGGTTGTCACCAGTGTCACAGGTAGCTGGCTGCCAGGGGGGGGACAGCAAAGTGCACACCCGTGCTCTGACCACAGAATCACAGAATGGCCCGGGTTGGAAGGGACCTCAAGGATCACGAATCTCCAGCACCCACCATGAATCTCCACCACATCCCCACAGTGCTGTGCTGCAGATGAAAAAGGTGACAGCTGTTGTGTGCTCGCTGCGGGGTCCGTGGCAGAACCCTGATATACTGTGTGCCAATGCTCTGAGCCCACCTGCAGGCACCAGCATTAACCCCCAGGCCCTGGGGGTTCTGTGCAGTCTCCAGGTGCCAGAACCCCGGGTTCATTGCGGGCACCACACTGCTCTCCCATACACCAATGCATTTGCATCCACTGAGCTGCAGAAGGGGCAAAACTCCATTTCGGGCCCCCCAGCCACTGTGCTTTGAGCCTGTGGATCTTACTTAAATGTAACCCTTCAGAAAATTCAATTTGTGCCTAGGAGCAGATGGTGTCTTCTGTTTTAGGAGAGCATTGATTTGCACGCCAAAAAAGGTCTTTGCTTTCAAGAGAGTAAAAAACCAAAACAAATGCAATGCCACAATGCAGTGCAGCCGGGCACGAGGCCGCCAGCCCCACACCACATCCCCATGGGGAGGGAGGAAAGGAGTCCCTGCCCGGCTGCTGTGTGAAGCGAGGATGAGAAACAAAACGATATGGCAATGAGCTGTGCCATCACAGAGAGCAAACCCGAGGTGACACGGATCAGAGGGAAAGGACTGAGGCAGAAAGGAGGGATGAGGAGGCAGCATCCAGTGGTGGGGAGGGGGATGCCAGCTCTGAGCCCAGCTTCGGGCTTGACATAAGTGATGATAGGTAACCATGTGTTCCAGTTCCGCCATATGAAACCTTCCTTAAAACAAGTGCTTCCTACCCAGGGCTAAGCCTCCTCGGTTGTTTCCAAGCCATCTGTTGAATGAGGAGACATTTGCACATTTTTCCCCCTCTGTTATGCAGCAGTGTGAGAAGTGAGACTGAAGCAAACAGATGAGAGCAGCAGAGGCTGACGTCCTGCACCTGAGGCTTTGCTGGGGCTCCTGTGCCATCCCTTGGGATGGTCCTGCAGGGCAGGCTGGGTGCTGGGACCCTGCCCCATCCTACTGAGCCCTTGGGATGAAGGTGGTTCCACACCGCACTGCGAGCATCCACGATTCAGAACACCAAAGAGCAGATCCGCAGCGGGACACGCAAGTAATGGTTCACCCCAGTCCAATAACAGGCCATGAAAAGGAGCGTGACTTAGAGAGAAAGCTCCTTCTACCTCTCCGTCCGTAACGGCAGCCTGGAATTAGTCACGTTTTGATCTTTCACTCATACTCACATTCTGGATTTTCCAGTCTTAATGAGCAAAGGGTGTTTTTTTGCACTGAGTTTCCTGCTTGGCAACCAATCTCTCCACAAAGTAAAACAAAATAAATGTATCCTGGATAGCAGAGACAAGTTCTGCATTAGCTTATTAAGGATATGGCACTTTTCCTATTACGCACTGCCTTTAAATCAAAGTGCAGTGTCCTGAAGGGTACCCTCTCGTTCAGACAAAGGTGAAGGTTTTGTAGAAGAATGCTCAGATGGAATTTTATGGCCAGCCTTGTGCTGGAGGACCATAACAGCCCTGACGTTCCAATTAATTTATGAGCTGATCTCCACATCCTATAATAACCCTTAAGCTGATGTGTGTTCCCTGGTAATCTCCCCCTTTTATCCACACGTTGGGTCTTACGCTGCTTCCCCCTGTGCAGCACAGGAGAAAGCTGGGACGTGAATTTACGTAATGTACGTTCCCTGCTTACCCACGGTGTTCTGCCAAGTTTCTGTTTAATAACACAGCGCCGGGGCCTAACGAGACAGCAGCTAATTTCTCACTTGCACACGACCTTCCCTTCTCTCCCCTTACACATTATTAACTCAGCTCTATCGATACGGGGCTTGCTGTGATTAGCACCATTATTCCTCGTTTGCTGATCAATACAGCTTCATGTGCATCACACGAGTGGCTCAGTGCTGCTCGGGGCACCTCTGCATTGCCCATTTGTAATTGCTCCCCCCGATGCCCGAGGTTGGTCTGTCTGATCTTCTTCCTTTTAACAAACAACCCAAGTTTGGGTTTGCAGCCCCCATGCAGCCATCCCCTGCCTGCAGCCCGTGTCCCTGGCAGCTCCCAGACTGCCCAGCCCAGACTGATGCTGCGGGCTGCTGTGTGTTCACCATTGAGTGGTGCCCAAAGGGCTCTGAGAGCAGAAAGCTTCGCATTCACAGCTCCCCACCCCAGCACTGAGACAAAGGAGATCTCAGCCTCACGGCTTTCCGGAACGCTTTAGCGCAATGAGAACTAATCAGATTAATTTAGCTTTGGGAAGCAGAGCCTTTAGGTCTGGCATCGCTCTAAAGCTTCGCTCATCGCGTGGATGAAATCTGATGGCTCCGCTCGCTGTTTGTGCAGAGCAGTGGGGTTCCCCTTGGATTTCACACCAGCATATGTCCAGCCACCCCCCACCAGCCCCAGCACTCCCCTTTTTCGGAGGGCAGAATGGGGCCGTGCAGGAGGGCAGGAGCAGCCCTGCTGTGTGGGAAGCCGGGCAGGCTGCAGCTGGACGTGTGCGGTGATCTTTTGTCTCTATCACAGCCTGGAAGCACGCCTGGTACCCCTGGGATGCTGAAATCAATAGCCAGATTCCAGGCACGGCAGCAGCTGGGGGACACTTCTGAATTAATTTTTCCTTTGTTTTCCTCTGCCGAGCCTTGATCCTGGCTAAACTGGTGGTGGGTCCTGCTGGGAGATGCGAAGCCAATTACCCAACGTGCCCATAATTAAACGGCGTGGGCCAGCAGCCAGACACCACGCAGCTCCAGCTCTGTTCTTGAGGGGTTCGTCCTCACCAGTACCAATCCTGCAATGGCTGGAGCTGTGTGAGCAGGGCTGTGGCCGGCAGCCAGGGGCTGGATGTGGGGAGATGGCTCTGATGTCCCCAGCTGTCCCTATGCCCCACCAAAGAAGGGCTGGGAGGAGTGTGGGGAGCCCCATGTCCCTGCCCTTCCCAGGGAGAGGACTTGGCCATCCCAAGAAATGCAATGCCCAGCCCACCGAGCCAAGCATTAAGTGTATACAGATCACAGGTGGCCTCCAGTGCCACCACCCTGTCTCCAGCAAACCTACAAGTGCCAGAACCAAGGCTCAAACCCATCAAGTCTGCACAAAAACCTTTCCTGGGCCCTGCAGCACAGACCCTGGGGCTTTCCACCTGCACCTCTGCTCCTGCCAGCATCCAGTTTCCCTTTGCCACTCCTTTGCCACCACTGCAGCTGCGAGCAGTGAAAGGGAGCAGAGCAGAGACACTGTTGGGCTTTGTGTCCAGAACAGACTGTCTGAAGCACTGACTGAAGCCCAGGATGGAAAAGCTCCAAAGCAAAGCTATTACTACCCAGTGCATTATTTATAAGACAAACACCACATTTCCTCCTGAAGTAAACACAAATGGTTTGTGATCTCGAGCTCACTTGTTGCCTGGAAATCTTCCCCAGCTCCTTCCTGGCCAGCGGGTCTGGGCTGGGGATGTGGATGAGGGCATTTGGGTTGCAGTGGCTGCGGGCTGCTCCTTGTCCTGGCCCCTTTTTTAACCCATAGGATCAGCAGCGCAATGCCAAAACCCAGTAAGCAGCTGTGGTGGGTGCAGTACAGACCCAGGCTGCCCTTATCCCGCCTATGGGGTGTCCCTCTGTGATATGCAGAGCTCCCACATCTCAGGGAGGTGGAGCAGATTCCACTGCAGGTCCCCAGAGGAGTGGGGCCCTGACTCACAGCACAGCCCTCTGACAGCCTGCGGATCGTGGAGGAAACAGATTTATTTGCAGCCCCATGTTTTAGCCAGCGACACGTTCTGCACAATAGAGTAATTGCAGTAAGCAGATTAGTGCTTCAAGGTAATGATCTTTTTGCCAAATTTTCTTAGCCCGCCTCATCCATCTCTGTCCCCAGTAGGATTAGCATATGCCTCATTTCGGAGCAGACATTCTGGCTTTAAAACCCAGCCCTTTGCATAGTGCTTAAATGAAGACAGATAGCAGCAGGCCGTGCCCTGGTGGGTGCTGCTGAGCCTCACCCACAGCATGCTCTTCCCTGCAGACACAGGCAGGGGGGGTTTGGAGGCTGGGGGCAGTCGGCTGTGCTTTCTCGGGGAGATAAAGCATCGTGTGTACGTGCCCACAGGAAGGTGTATGGGAGAGCTGCCATCTCTCAAGTATGAGGTGGAAGGAGGGGACATGGAGAAAGGCTGCTCCTTCAGCAGGCACAGACCCATATCCCCTCAGTTCCTGCCCCTGTGGCACAGGCAGAGCCAGGAACCCTTTTTATCACTGCAATAGGAAAGGGCTCTTTGAGACCCCAGAAATCCCCAAGCAGCTGCTGCAGCAACCAACCCGCACTGTTGTTCCCGGCCCTTATCTCCCACTGCTGGTCCCCATGATGCCCCATCGCTCACCTTGGCATCCAGGATGCTGGTCTCCACCCGGGCCACCCCCTGGTTCTCCCGGAACAGCTGGATCTTGCTGACCTTGCTGAACTCTGACAGCACAGTGGTGAGGTTGGTCTTCAGGTCGATGACGTGGCTGATGCCGTGCCGGGGGCCCACCAGCAGCGTGGTGGCTGGCTGCTTCTCGTCCTGGGTGCATGGAAAGTGAGACAGACAGACAGACAGATGTGAATAAACACATCCTTGGGCCAGGGCTCGGGGCAGAGCTGGCCTTTAGGGAGCAGCAGCACCAGGACCCCTCCCTGAGCCTCTCTGCAGAGCTGGCAGCAGCACACATGATGCCAGGGCCATTTCAGTCTAGAGCACTGCACTGACTGTCCACATGAAATATTCAGGCCTGCTGGTGTCACTACAGCAAAGTAAGAGCATGTTACAAATCTGCCTGATCTGACACCACCGCCGAGGGAGGGGAGCAGAGGAGGGAGCGAGGGACTGAATGCATTTAGAGGAGAAGAAAGACTGAAGGCTTGGTCGGAAATAGAGATCTCTCTTGTTCTGCTCTGCTCAGCAAGGATGCTCTGTGGAGACCTGGAGGTGAGGAGGAGCTGGGCAGGCTGGCGCAGAAGAGAATAAGGGAATATTTTTTTTACCACTCAGGTTGCGGTTCATGTGGATGAATACATGGTTCAGCTCCCAGCCTGGTTCACTCAACAGGCTCAGAGGCACAGCTTTGGTGTCAGAGAAGAAAGAAAAATCCAGGCACCTCCACCAGGGGCAGTTTTTCCAATGCTCTGCCCTCAGGCAGGGCTGGAGGCATGGCTCCAGCCACACAACCAACGAGGTACAGTGTGGTTGTTAACCAACGCGATATGCTGTGTCCTTATTTCTTAGGAGCTCTGAGGCACAGTGGAATAAACATCCATCAAAGGCTGTAAGAAATCAAAGCTGGGGGTACAAAGCCAGGGAAGCCAGGGAGCAGCTGAGCCTTTGGGTGGGGGCGGGAGGGGAGGATGGCAGAGATGGCACTTACATGGAGTCCCCTGGATGGGAGGTGGAGCGAGAGATGGAGATGGAGAGGTGAGGCAGGCAGCGAGGAGCCTATGCAGGTCCTCTGTTCTCCTGTTTGGCTTGGTGGCTTTCCTCCTGCCATGGAGAAAGTGAGGTGGCTTGGGTGAGGGGTGGGGATGCCTCTGATGGAGATGAAGGAGGAGTGAGGCGACAGCTTGAAGAGCCACCAGGCAGCAGTGGGGCTGGGCTCAAGGGGGTGGTGAGGCTGGATGAGCTATTTCCTGCTTGGACAAGCAGGGCATGGGTGGCCTTTGCCAAGGGTCACTCTCATCCCAGTGAGAAATCAGCCTGCCCAGTGCCAGAGCGCTGCGAAGAGCGTCCCAGCCAGATGGTGTGAATGGGGAACTGCAGGGATGTGAGTATGGCACTACTGAAGCTGCACTGAGGTGCCAGCACCTCCCAGCCCAAGCTACCGTACCAGTCCCACAGTGCTGAAGAGGACCCCGGCGAAGGTGGGCAGCTCGTTCAGGATCCTCAGGTACTGCAGCTTTGCCTGGGCAGTGGAGACCTGGCCAAACACATCACACTGGCCATTAGCACCAGCTCCATGGCCACGTCATCCCCCCACCAGCCACAAGGGCTCACCTTGGTGCCGCCAGGCTGGTTCTGGTGGGCTTTGAGCTGCTGGGAGAGCGATTTGCGGAGGCTCTTTTCCTTGACAAGCTGCAGCAGGGAGGGAGGCAGGAAGGGCTCCAGACCCCACTCCTTCCTGTGGGAAGATGCGGGGATGGAGACTCAGGGCTGCCCAGCTGGGGCACCCCATGCACTGAGGGAACAAGGATGGGGTCTCCCCACATGCCATCTCCCTCCATTTGCACCCAAGGTGCCCTATATGGACTAAAGACCACTGGGCAGTTGTGGCAGGGCTGAGCCATGGCTGCAAGGCTGGGACTGCACAGCCACAGTGGCTTCTCTTTGCATCTGATGCCAACTGGGAAATCAGCCCGGGTTCCCATGGAGATGCTCCTGGCACGCATTTCCCCCAGCCCTGGCAAGGCTGAGCGCGTGGGCCCCGCGTGCTGCGGAGAGTGGGACTCACTCCACGTTCTTGAGGGAGACCTTCTGGCTGGGCCGCGTGGCCGCCACGGTGATGTAGATGTGGAGGGCAGCCAGCCCCAGCAGCATCTCCGGCTTGGGGTCCATGCCAAAGCGCTCCCTGATCACATCGTTGCGGCTCTGTGGTGAGGAGAAGTGTCCTCAGAGACCCATGGGGATGGGGCACCTGCCACCCTCCGTTCATGGGGAAGGAGCATGTTGAGTGCGATGGGGGGAAGCACCATGAGGGCATCCCGGTCCCTACCTGGATGTAGAGGTACTCGAAGGCTGCCGGATCCCTGCGCAGCAGTTCCACCGGGTCTTTGGGGAAGAAGCTGACACGGAAGAGGCACCTCATGCCGTGGTAGTGCGTCCTCTGCACAACCTGGAGCAGATTGGGCAGTGAGCCCACAGCGCAAGCCCTGAGCTCCATCCTTTGGGAGAGGAGCAACACCGTGGGCTGAACCACCCCGACACCCTCCAGCCCCCAGGGACTTACATGGGCCAGGGGCTGCTTGTCCTGGAGCAGCAGGAAGCGGTGGCTCTGCTCTGGGCTCGAGTACTCCAGGACCAGGGCGAAGTGCTCGATGTGCCTCAGGGACAGGCGGTCCTGCAGCGTCACCATCACGTCCTGCAAATGCCACAGATGGGCTTGGGTGAGAAGCAGCAGCTCCCTCCTCGCAGGGGGCTGCAGTATGCATTGCCCCAGGATGGCTGCTGCACGGTGGCAGCCCGCAGGCAGCTGAGTGCTGCCACAGTGCTCGTGCAAGGAAGCAAAAGGCTGAGAAAAATGGAGAAAAATGGAGAAGGGAGGCATCGACGTGGTGCTGGGGGGAAGCAGGGGGGACCCACCTTCACGGTGGTTCGGCCATCGAACGTGAAGGACTTGATCTGTCCGTTCTCCAGGAAAACCTTCAGCACATTGGGAATGAGGAGGAGAGCTTCCTTCTTCAACATGTCCTGGAGGCAGGGGAGCGGGAGGAGGCAGAGGGAACGACTGTCAACGATGAAGCAGTGACGCCATTCTCTGCTTCCCTGAGTTTCCTTGCTCAGAGGCACATTTCCCTTGAAAACCCATTGTCTCTGCGGAGTGTTTAGCAGCACAGAGCTCGAGTGATTCAGCACTGCCTGATGGAGTCACCTGCCTGCTGCCAGCAGCAGTGGGAACCCAGCGGTATGTTGGCCAGGCACGTCCCAGCGGGTGCCAGAGCTGCCCGGCAGGAGGGAGTGCTGGGGGAGCTCAGGGCTGACCCCCCTTCCCCACCCCCTTTCCCAGCCCTCACCCCTGCACAAGCACAGGCAGAAATGCTCTGGCCAGCTCATCCTCAAGGGAACTCCTTCAAAGCCTTTCACCCTGGGCTTGGAGCTACAACCGTTCCTTGGGTAGGTGCTGGCACTGCTCAGTGCCACTGATGGGTGCCCAGGGGACCTCAAATGGGAGCAGCTTTCTGGGACAGCCTCTGGGGCTTCATCACAGAGGGGTGCAAGGGGAGAACAGCAGGCAGCACTTACTGGGTCCGTCTCGCCAACCGTCACCTGCTCTGAAAAGCGGACCTTTGCTGGGTTGGACCTCAGCTTTGCTTTCTTGGCTGCGCTGATGAAAGCAGATTTGGGGGACTGGAAAGAGAGTGACAGGCAATGTAAATGGTCCCTGCTTCCCTGATGGGCCCATGGGTCCCCTGCTGCCCGCTCTCACCTGGTGGGTGTGCAGGACCGTGAGGATGATGAAGTCTTTGGCCTTCCTGTGACAGAAAGGAGAAGTGAAGGAGGACGGCTTTGCTCAACATTCGGCCGTGGCGAGCGCTCAGCCCTCCCGGGGAGGACGATGGACAAGGTGCTGCCCTCACCTGACGAGCTCAATGAACCTCTCTCTGGGGGCTTCACTCACGTCCTCATCGTTGATGGCCAAAATCTGGTCTCCTGGCAGCAGTTTGTCCTCAGAAGGGCCGCCTGCCAGGAGAGAGGGTCAGCACTGGTCTGGCCCAGGGGGGCTATTGCCAGCCAGAAAGGGGGAGGTCCCAACCACCTGCAGAGCGTTTACCCCCATGCATGGCCATGGAGAGACTCTATGGACCCACAAGAGGGGGCAGGAGCATGGGGAGGAGGCACTCCCTGCACACCCTACCTGCTGCCACTGAGCGCACCACCACGGGCCTCTCACTGCCAGCCACAAAGCCGAATCCGTAGCGGGGATGGCGCTGGACCGTCACCTGTCGGAGCGTGTCCGAAGGCAGCTGCCCACATTCCATATCATCGCCGCACTCCTCCGGCATCACATGGCTGCAGAGCACAGGAGAGGGGGCAGGATGTAACACACACCTGCTGCTAAAGCAGCTGTCCCTCCTCACTCCTCACCCCTCACCACCCAGAGGATCCTGCCAATAGCAGCTCGGTGGGTGGCACCCTGAAGGTCAATCACATCACCCTGTCCCATCCCAGTATCTCATCCCAACAACTCTTTCTGTCCCTAATCTCAGATGCCCCCATGCAGACCCTTGCAACCTTTCATCCAGGTAGAATCTAATCCTAAAACATCAGGATTAGGGCAGGCTCAGCCCTGCCTTCTCACAGAACCACCAGCCCTCATCCAGCTGGGGGTGGGGCCGCCAGCAAGCAGGGAGCAGAGCTGGCGTGGGGCAGAAAACCAAAGAGATGAGCATGCTGCTGCATCTGTGCTGCTCGCTGCTCGCTCCTGTCCAGACTATTTAGCCTGCTTAAAAAGATCCTTCCCAGTCCTTTTTGGCAACACGTCAATTGTTCCATCTCTTATCAGTTTAGGGTTTGACGCATCACCCGTCTAATCCAATCTGTCTGCATTTCTGACAGCCCCCTCCTGCTGCCAGTGCTGTGTGTGGGACCGGGGGGCACAGAGCAGCACCAGGGCACACGCGGGCGGCCGAGCACCCCGAGAGGCTCTGAGGGAGCAGCCCTGGCTCCATCCCAGGGTAGGAACCGCAGAGAGGACACGGTGCTCCTGCGGGAGGTCCCAATAGGGTGCAGCATCCCAGCTCCCCCGCTGCGGGCTCTGCGCTGCCTCGTTAACTGCTCTGCTGTTCCCCATGAGCATTTCAAAAGAAAAAAAACCCAACCAATAATTGTGTGAATCGCACAATTCCACCAATTTTCTTAAATGGACGTTATCCAAAGCCATTGTCTGCTGCTGAAAAGATGGCTGAACGTAACCCTGCTGTTTGCAGGGAGGGAGCAGGCTGTAGGAGACAGCAGAGCCGCTGAGCTGCTGGGCTGAGCAAAGCCCTCCCTGTGCTGCTCCAAACCTCCCCCAGCAGCCCCCAGCCTCACCCTAATGACCCCCAGCAGCACGAGGGCCTGAGGACGATGATACAACTGCAGGCTGGAAACACAGAGATGCTCAGCACAACTGGAAACTGAGGCAGGGGTGTGCAAAGTCAGAGGCAAGTCCTGCAGCCACAGCTGTGCTGCTAAAGCTGTTGGGTCCCCAGATCCGTTGCTGTCTGTCTGCAAAGTGGGAACTCTGCATCACCCCATGGCCACAGTGCCCACACCAGCCCCACGGAGCCTGCAGCTCCCAGAGGAACAGACATCGAATTACCATCAGAAAAAGGTGAGCAGGGAAATCTTTGCAGCTTAAAAGGACAAAAAGAGAAAAGCGCGCCTCATTCCAGCCATAACAGGGTCTGCCATCCAGTGCTCAAGGAAAGAGGGGAATAAAGCTCTGATACTGACAATAAAACTCCTTTCCCGGGCTCTTAAGCTGCTCCTCTCCTGATAAGACTTTGATGCCTCAGAAGCATTACCAGGAAATTAAATAAAAGAGGACCGGTGTCCTCGTGAGCATGACTTATCCACCCAGGCAGAGCAGCAGCGTGTCCACCAGTGGGCACAACACGCCTGTGCAGGACCCCAGCTCTGAGCACCCTTCCCATGCTGGGCTGAGGGCACAGCACTTGCTCTCCCTACACCACAGTGGTTGCGCGTCACCATGGGACTGCCTTCGGCTGCCACACACCTGCCAGCACTGCTCATTTCCCACACAGACACAGACAGAGGCGATGTGTGCATTTCTCATTTCCTACTACAATAAATCTCAGCTCCCTCCAAGGACTTTCTACCTCTGCTTTTAGTGCTGACCAGCAGGACGAGGCACCAGAACTAAGCAGTGCCTGGTCCGAAGCAGGAGCGATGCTCTGCATCTGCACTCGCACCGCATGCCCACAGGATGAAAACTGCATGCCACGTGGAAAACACACTCTGCAGCTCAAGGAACAGTTCCTACTCACCACTACTGAGGGAAAAAAAAAAAAGCCAACAAAGCTCTTAAAACAGGCTGGGAGCATTCAGATAGATGTTCACACCGATTTCGTTCAAGTATTCTCACGGAAGGTCAAATTAAACACATGCTGAAGTGTTTGGCTGGCTCTAGCCCAATGTGCAGAGCAGGGGAGCAGTTCCCACTCCCATGCCTGGCTGTGCTGTGCTGGCAGACCCCTCTCGTACCAGCTGGAGGGGGCAGAAGCATCATGGCACACAGCAGGGTGAGCAGGCACAGCTGCATCCCCAGCTCTGGGTAGGGCAGCAAGAAAAAGGTGGGAGGGAGAGGTTCCAAGCCCCTCACTAGTGGCTGGGTGGGTGCACACTGCACAGACGGAGCTCCTGGCCTGGATGCCAGCTCTCCTCCCCCTTCCTGTACTGCCACAAACACCCGAGAACAAACAGAGCCTTTGGATTCCCGTCCCTCCTGCTGCAGAGCTCTGCCCGGCTCCTCCATCTGCCGGGCTGCAGTTGGTGAACGGCTTGCGAGGCATGTGGGATCCTGAGCGTGTGTGGAAGAGGCAGGAAATGCCATGGAATGGGCCAAGAGCTGTTTTACGGGGAGCATATGGCAGCTCCAGCCCTGCACGCTGGTCTCCAACCCAGAGGGAGCCCACAGAACTCCTGCAGCCGGGGACCAGCAGCAGGACAGGCAGGGCTGGATGGGGACAGCTAAAGAAGGCTGTGACCTAGGCTTCACATCTTAGTCCTGCAAGGACCCTGCATGTGGCCCTGCCAAACACGGCTGTAAATAAGGAAGCAGCAGACGCAGTTCTCTGCTGCTCAGCCTGCAGCTTTGTAAATGGTACTGGCTTCTGGGCAAGAGGCAGAGGGCAGGAGGGAGCTCTGCCAGGTAGGAACTGCAGGAGCTGCGAAAGCATTGAGGGTGGCAGAGGGGGAAAGGAGATGGGTTCAGACTCCTCACCCACCCCAGAACGGAGGTTTTGCCTGCTGCTGCCTCATGCAGAAGGGAAGGGGGAGAGGAGCCATTCCCAGAGAAACACTGGTAATTAACACAAAATGCAGCCAACAGAGATGGCTGCACCCAACCTCCGGAGAGGCACAGGTCAATAGAAAAAACAGCTTCTGCACAGGGAGAGGCTGCACCAACACGAGCCCTGTGAAGTCCTTTGAAAACATAGAGGAGCATTACTGACAATGAGGAGAGCAGCCCCCATGGCACCTTGCAAAGGCAGATGCCCACAGACAGCATTTTCCCCCTCTAAGTGAAAGGCTGGGAGAGGAGATGCAGGAGAGGGAACAGAAAGGAGGCTGTAAAGCCAGGCTGAGCCCGGGCAGGGAGCCAGCACCGCGCGGGAACGAGAGGGCATCAGCACAATAAGGTTTAAAACATGTGAAAGGAAGGGCTTTGCCACCCAGCCTGGAACTCACCGCCATGAGATGCTGGGGGGGCTGTAAATTCAAGTGGGTGTGAAAAGCAATTTCCAGCAACTAAAGCCCTGAGGCTCAACATCTGCTTCTGGAGCTGCTGCGTTACTGCATGCCAAAACCTGGGGGGATTTTCCAGCAGGATGAGCCAGCAGGGATGACCCCCTCCCCACGCCTGCACTCCAGGCCTGTACCCACCTGCGCGTGTCTGGCCACTGCCGTGGGCTCTCTGAGGCGCATGCGAGCGTGGCAGGGATGTGGCCCCACGTGCACCAGTCCCAGAGCCTTCACCAGGCAGCTGTGCCCAAGGGCAGGTGCTGGCTGGTGGCACCACGGGGCAGATGGACCCTGCAAGGGCAAAGAACACGTGTGTGAGATGGAGATGCGTGGGGACAAGCCGGCATCCCGTGCCACCTGTCTGAGTGCCTCCCATAGGCATCAAGCTGCCTCATCTGTGTGGGTTTCCACACTGCTGCAGACCTTGTTTTCCTATACATGCAAATTGCTTTTATCTGGGGGCTCCCAGTGTTTTCTCCTCCCATTCTCCTTATGATTTTTGGCTATTTAAGAGATTTTGTTCTCCTCAGCCTCAGACGTACAGAAACACCTTGCTGAGAAGAGGATCAAAGCAAAATCTTTCTGAAACACTATCAGGAGGCAGGGGAGCTGCTACCAGCAAAACCCTTCCAGTATTTAAAAAGAGATTATAAACAGAAGGGGAATAAACTTTTTACAAGGGTAGATGGTGACAGGACAAGGGGGAATGGTTTTAAGCTCAAGGAGGGAAGGTTTGGATTGGATGTCAGGGGGAACAGATGCCCAGAGAGGCTGTGGATGCCCTGGCACTGGAAGTGTTCAAGACCAGGATGGATGGGGCCCTGGGCAGCCTGGTGTAGTATTAAACAGGGAGGTAGGTGTCCCTGCCTGTGGCGGTGGGGTTGGAACTTGATCCCCGAGGTCCCTTCCAACCCAAGCCATTCTATGATTCAATGAAAACCCACTGAGCAGATCCCAGCTGGTTGTGCGGGGCTGGGCTGTCCTGACTGGGGCTGAGATGCTGCATTGGCCCCAGGGATGAAGGCAGCGCTCCTCCCTGCCAGGCAAAGGCACCGCCCTCACCATCCCCATTGATACCCCAATTTTCAGGCTCCCACCTGCAGGCCGGTTGCCCAAAAGTTACCCTACACATCCCCTTGTTATGGCATTGGTTTTCCTTCTCCCTTTCCCCCCAGGTCTCACCCACTCACAAGTTGGTGTGGATGCACAGCGCTTGGTGCTCCGGGGGCTGCAGCGGTCAGCGGGAGGCTCGGATGTGGCACCTCTCTTGGTGGCTCAGGCAGCAGCGTCTGCAAAGAGGGGAGACGGCCCTGTGTCACCAGCAGTGCTGCTGGCAGCCAGCGCCAAGCAGTGGTGACCAGACCTGTGGGCTGCCAGCCATGTGCAGGTGCCTGAGACGTTCCAAGGGACAACCTGGAACAAGCTTTTAAGGGTAAGTTTTGTTCCCTTCCAAAGACAGAAGGGAGAAGTTGGTTTCCAGCCCTGCCGCCGTGACTCTGAGCACAGCATTTTCTCCTCCTTTCCGTCATCCTCCACTGGTGGCAGTGCAGGAGCACCCTGGGGTGCTAAAGGCTCAGAGGCCTTTTTCTCTCTGCGATGACTATGGGAACAAAGCAAACAGGCAACACCGGGCTAAAAACGAACACAAGGGGATTAATCAGAGATAAGAAGCGATGAAACAGAATTTGCATCACTTTTCTCCTTTACTCCCTCAGCTGGGTAACATGTGCTTTGGGTGAGATACAGCGCTGTGCAGTTAATGCCAATTTCAACCTTGTCGACCTTCATGTTGTACAGAGTTGGCTTTCTGGAGTGGCTGCAAACAAACAGCTCTGCCACAGTGCAGAGCAAGGCAGCCTGCCCCACACAGGGCACCGTCAGGGTATGTCAGCACCCTTTTCTCCCCCTTTTCCTCCCCTAAGCATGCCTGGATGTGAGGCAAACGACCTGCAGAGGAGCTGGCCCAGAGAAGGATTTGTGGGAGGAGCAATTTATGACTGTGCATGAAGTCCAGGGGGGAGTTAAATAAAGGATGGAGAGTTATGGATCGCTTCTATCCCATTATCGAGAGGGCACAATCTGTCTGACTGGGAAGATTCAGGAGGCTGTCAGCCCGTCTCTCCCAGCACGGCAGAAAGTGGCTTGAAAATCCAATCACCCACTTTCCTTCAGGCCCTCCCGAATCCCAGGACTTTCACTCGGGATTTACAGAGAGCAATTTGCTCAGCTGACAGCTTGCCAGGGCTTTGGAGGACCGCTGTTTCCCTCTGGCACAATGCAGCACAGAGAGGGGAGGGCTGCAGGATGAGCACTGTCCCCATCCCTGTGACACCGTGGGGCTACGTGGGGCTGAATGCAGAAGCCCCTGAGATAGGATCCACCTCTCTGCCTCTGCCAACGCTGTCCCTTGAAAGGAGAATCTGCTCCTTGCAGGGCCAGCCTTGCCCTGTGCAGGGACGAACAGCAGCCACCGCTGACTGTCCCATTCTGGAGCAGGGCTGAGGGGACACCACCATGAGCAACGCCAAGCTGAGGGGTTTCTGTCACCAGCCCCAACCAGCACTACAGTAGCAATCACAGCACACGAGCTCCATGCCCGCCCTTGCTGGGAGCCCTTCTGATGCTCGGAGGCTCAGTAAAACCCTTGAGCTGATAGGAGATAAAGGCAACATTACTAAAAAGCACTAAAAGAGGGAAGGGGTGGGGGGAGCTTTGAGCACGACGCTTTCTGCCTGAGGCTGCTGGCATTTCTAGCAGAGAGGCTTACCATAGACTTGCTTATAATCTCTTTACAACCTGCAATGAAGCCGTCCCTGGAGCAGGCTCACTAACACGGCGTACGTCCCAGGTAGCCAGCTCTATATTTAGAGGCACAGTCACCCACGCACGCTGTGTTCCACACGTGGTGTGTACAAACGTTGCACCGAAATGCAGCCTCGGGAGACGGCGTCTCTCTGTTTGTCGACAGGAGGCACGCACAGCTCACCAGCAGCACGGCTCCTCACCCACCCGTCACCTGAAGGTGGGAACAGCACGGGCACACGGAGCTGCTCCTGCAGTGCCATGTATGCCCACAGTCCCCAAGGGATGCATGAAGACATGGTCCGCCGGGGGATGCAGGCATCCAGGCATCCAGGGTACCCTGAGGGATGCACACACACGTGGTCCCCCAGGGGGATGCAGGCAACCAGGGGGACGCAAGGGCATGTGGTCCCCCAATAGGATGCAAGGCTCCAAGGGATGCAGGCATACCCAGTCTGTGTGTGGGGCATGTGCCTGTGGTGCCCATGAGATGCGGATACAGTCCCCTGTGGGACACACATGGCCCTTTCCCAGCAGAGCCTGCTCCCCATCACACACCACATCTGCTCCGACACCAGGCAGGGAGACCCGGAGACAAGTGCAGGACTGGGAAACACATCCTTGTTCCCAAACCCACAGCAACCCCCAGGAGCCTCCAGGCACCCAGAGGCCATCACCAGCCTGCAGCACACATCCTCGACCCAACAACCAGAAAGAGCCACGACTGGTAACAGGGCTGTGCTGCTCTGCTGGCCGCCATACAGCTCCATCCCCACCCACAGCTCCCGAGGGAGATGGCAGCGTGGCTCCTGCAATGCTCGCAGCTCCGTCGTGGCGGATCGCAGCCTTCCTGCTGCACGGGGATCTGGTGACGCTCTGCGTTCCTGCAGACGCTGTAGCAATTAGCTTGATCAGCCCATGCAAATCAGTTGCTATTTGAAACCAGCCGTATTTAACCTGACACGCACGGGATCTGCCTCGCCAAGTTTTCACACAGATCAATCTCTGTGGTTTCAGGTGCGAGAGGCGATGGGGACCGGGTGTTCCCCCCCCCACCATGCACACTCCTTGGCTGTGCCAGGGGACAGCGGCTGCTGCGGGCAGTGACAATTCCTCAACGTCACAGCTCCTGAGCGAGGTGACGTACATTCCAGAAACAAAGGGGCTCAGGCTCTGAAAAAACATCTCCTGTGGCAATGGATTATGTAATTAGATCATTCCAGTCATTTAGAGGAGCGTTTGGAGAGCTGAATTTACACAATTTAGCCTCTGGTATCACCCGGTTCAGAAGGAGAGCCCCTCCGAGGCAGCCTGGTTTGAATATGCAAATCCACCACGCACAAGAACATTCATTTTGTAAAATGCGAGCCCTAAAAGCAACGCCAGCTTTCATCCATTTCTGGCTGACGTTTCATTTAATAGGCGATTAATTTGCCCCAGCATCCCCAGCAGTGTTAACAACTGCCTCTTCGACCTCCCGTAATGCAGCGCCAGCACCTTCCCCCCATGGGACTGAACCCAAGTCTTCCTTATCTGTCCTGTAGCTAAGGAGCTCCCTGGGGCAGGGACCGTCCCAATGGCTGTGCCCTGGAGCAGGCTGCTGGCCTTACCAGTGGTGACCACGCTGCTCCAGCTGTGTCCCCAGTACTGGCACCAGGACCAGTTCCCTACAACAACTGAGGTACAGCCAGGTCCTCCAGCACACACCAATAACCCCAAACGGATGGATGACCCCCACACTTCAATTACTGGGCCCAATCCTTCCAAGGAACAGCATCAGGAATGCCTGAATGCTCCTCAAAGAGGACAGGGGCACCCGAGCACCCAGGACAGCCTGGCTGAAGGGAGAGGGTGCCCCAGGGGAGCCCAGCCTGCGCCGCTCTCCCCTCCAACCACTTCTCTCGCCTCGGTTTTTTTCCCCTCTTCTCTCCAATTCATCTTTTTGACATGTTCAATGATGCTCCCGCAGACTGCAAACAATAGAGACAGAGTTTCAGCCAAGGCAATTTCGGAGCTGATTCAAAGCTCAAATCACCTAGGCACGGAGCAGCCAAGGGCAGACAGCTCAGTGAGGGGGGGAGCAGTGAGGTGCCCCATTCCCCCTGCACAGAGAGGAGATCAGAGCCTTCAGCCCTCCCCTGCTTGCCCCATGATGTTCTCCAGACCCTGCTGGCACCGTTTCCCCCCCGTGCAGCCCCCTGTCCCGCTGGGTGCGGCGGCGCAGCGGTCTCTCGCAGCTGCAGCTCTAAGTCACTGCCCGCCAGCTCTGTGCTCTGCATACCAAGCACCAGCTTTTGCTTCCCCGACCTTCCAGCCCTGAGGAGCAACCTGAGCCTTCCAGGCAAACATTTTCATTTTTTTTCCCCACAGACACTACGTGAAAGAACTGGGACGGATGGGCAGACAGGTGGGGAGAGGCGGGTGATGAGCGGATTTCTGCTGAGCGAATATATCATATCTGAACTCCTAACAACAGGCACAATCCTCACCATGACTCAGCCTGGGCACACGTGCTGCTTCCCCTCCCCACATCCCCACGGCTCAGCCACCACCCCGGGAGGAGCAGGCAATGGCTGCTACCTCTCTGCCCACCCAATGGGCAGGTAGAGCTGAGGTGCTGTGTGCCAAAGTGCAGCGCACACGGAGCGGGGCTTGGAGCTGTGCAGGAGGAGCAGTGCACGCTGACACCTTGCTTGCTTGTGGAAGCGGCTGTCAGAGCCCATCTCGTTCCAGCTCCCTGCCCCGGTAATGTTGCTTACCGTTTGCAGGGCTGCTTTGTGTCTATTTGGAGCTGATGGGGTTTGAGCAGTGAGAGCTTGATGCCAGAGGAAAGCAGAGCCCAGCTGGACAGAGCAGCGGGAAGCGCGGCACCAGTGACCCCTCACATGCCCATCTCCTGCTGGGGGCCCTGCTCACATGCCCATCTTGTCCCCCAGCCAGCTCATCTCTCTCAACAATACAGACACAGGGCTGAGCATCACCATGAGAGCACGCCCTCAAACCCACAGCCCTTCCCGCTCCTGGGAATGAGGTACCCACGCTGCCTGTTTACAATACACACTGTGGTGCGGGCGCCAGTGACTGACAGCTCTGATGATGGCACGTCAGCTCTGGCTGTCCCAGGAGGACCCATCAGGCTGTCACACAGCATTAGCAGCAACACGGCCCCGTACGAAGCGCTGCAACCTGCACCACGGGGCCGCCCTGTGCCCTGGGATGTCCCCATTCCCATCACAACGTCTGCTGCCACTTGTGCCCCCGAGCCCTGCAGCATGAAGTGCACGGATCTGCTTGCAGCGCCACTAAATGCAATTTCGCCGAGGGCGATTGAAACAAACCCATTTTGCTGCACACCGCTGGAGGTTGCGGTGGCGGCGCCTCGGGGGGGTGGTGGTGAGGCACGGCACAGCGTGGCAGCTCCCCGGAGCACGGTGCCCATCTGCAGCACCCGTGTAAGCACTGGGGAACATCGCAGAGCTGTGCCTCGCTCCTTATCTGCAAGCAAAACCGCTGCCTGAGATCCACACAGCTGTCACCTCGGTGCTGTTGGTGAATGACAATTCACGCCCGCTCACAGAAACGTATCAGATGTCTTTGTAAGTCCTGAGCTGTACGCAGGAGGAAAGGATGAAGTGTGGCCTCGGGAGCTCACCGCCCGTCTGCCTGCCTGCTCACATCAGTGAGGTTAAGCACTGCTGGCTGCGTGGGCACCTGTAGGGCCAGGGCCAGCACAGGGACAGCTACAGCCCTGTGAGGCCGTGCACAGCTCTGCCCGATGCTCCCAGTTTGACTGAGAGCACCAAAATCACCTCCAGAGACTCAGACCCACGGAGGTGCCGGTACACAAGACCAGCCGTGGGCACAGCAAGATACATGCAAAGCCCCTCCTCCTTCTCACCTCACTGCCCAGATTAAAATCCTTCTGCAAGCCTGCAAAAAAAAAAAAAAAAAAAAGAAAGAAAAGAAAAAAAGAATAAAGAAAAAAAAGAAAAAAGAAAGAAAGGAAAAAAAAAAAGAAAAAAAAAAAAAGAAGGAATCAAAACAAGAAGAAAAACGGAGCGCTCTCGGCAGATGAGCCAGTTGGTCCTTAATGCATCCTGGCTGTCAGCAGCGCGTTGTCACAGGGAGACGGGAGCTGTGAATCACGTCACAGCGTGAGGACTGGGACTGGATCTGTCTTGGGGGGCTGAGGGGCTCTCGAGCTGGTTGCCAAGGTGGGGAAGGGTAGGAAGGGGGGTGGCACCCCTCTGCTGCAGTCACAGCATCCTCCACCGTGCGACACAGGGACAGGAGCCTCGGGTCACAGCTGACTGCAGAGGGAACAGACTGGTGCCTGGGAGGACAGACAGCTCATCTGAGTCACGTGCTATCGTTCTTCCACTTGCCACAAAACCAATTATCCTCCTTGTAATTAATAAGAAGGAGAAACAGAACTCTTCAACTTGGAGCATCTGCAAATCCTGGTCCTACCGGTTCCGCTGCCTGGCCACCCACCGTGGCCGGCTGCTGTGAGAGGGTTTGGCTTTGTACAGCACGGTGTTGGGTCAGGGGGTACCTGAGGCTACGGGCAGCGTGAGAGGTCAAGGTCTGGGGGCAGAGGACACAACAGGAGGCAGAGAGGACACAACATCACTGACAGAGATGCTCTCACATCTCCTCAGAGCTGTGCCTGGGGCCATCTTTTACTCCCTGTACTGGGCCGGGAGATGGATCAGATTCTTCACAGCCACGAGCAGGGCTGTGCACGGATAGCAAGACACCAAGCCCATGGTGTTACTCAGTGCCTCCTTGGGAAGCAGCCTATGCTGGAACTCAAGTAGCAAACCGCATTTTCCTTAACAGCAGGGCCAGCAGAAGCACCTGAGCCACGAAAGGCATTTCCACCAGCACCCCCTGTAAACAAACGTCAGGTGAAGGAGCGAGTAATGAAGTGCTGCCATCCCAAACGGATCGCCGAGACAGACTGGATGCCAGCACAACACCTCCTAACCACGCGTCCCAACGTTGCTTTATTGGTTTTGTAAAACCCACACACAGTGCGTCGCATTCGCCAGCATCCCTGCTGACACCTCATTTGCAAGAATATTGCTGGGGGCAGGTAAACACAGCCGAGTTATTAGTGTCAGCATTATCTGAGACAGTCTAGCTGGGACCTCATCCTGTGTGAGCAGGTAGTAAGAGAAGGCATTGCCACAAAGATAGCATTCCCTAAAGGGCTGAGAGGAGGCAAACACCAGCATCCTCCTCTGACAAGAGCATGGCGCTGGAGCTGGCACCAAAGCATGCAGCTCCTGTCCCCGAGGTGAGGAGAGAGGTCTTCTCCTCCCGAGGAGACACTGAGAGGTCTTCTCCTCCCTGCCCGCACAGACCACAGGCTGAAGGAGCATCACCAAACAGACCAAGCACCAAGCCACTTATCTTCAAAGTGCCCAAGCAGCCAGAGCCTGAGAGCCAGAGCATTCTGCAGGGAGAAGCAGCAAAGTAGCAAGAGGGGAACCACTGGGTCATTAGAAGTGCATCCTGCTAATGCGAAAGGGAATTGAGTGTTTCTCAGGGAACCTGGTGCTGGGATCTGGACTTAGCAGCATTGTTCCTTGGGGACTGCAAAGACAATGTGAACTCCAGGGGGATTAAATCTGAAGAGAGTATCGGGGAGCGAGGAGAGGCCAGCACCATAGCAGGAACTGCTCACAGAACTACCTGCCAGGGTTTAGGAAGATAAATGATATAAAGATTTCACAGAGACAAAGCAAGACTTAAGGCATCCAGGGGGATAGTGTGGAGACACGCAGCCTCTGCTCCCTGTGGGGGGTTGTGCAGGAGCAAGGTTGGAGATGGGAACGGGTTAACAAATGGGTGCTGAGTTGCACAGCAAAGGCATTCTGTGAGCAATGCCAGAGCAGGGCAGCAGGACAAACTGCTCCTGCTAGCAAGGGGACAGGGGAACAGCAAAGCTTGGGAGCCCTCAGTCCCTGCTTAGCAGTCAGGTCAGCCAGTGCCAGCCTGCTGCCTGCACGAGGACACAATGTTTTTCTCTTGCAGTCACAAAGCACAGTGGCTTTGCTGCCTGTCCCCTGCCCACAGGGATCCCAGGACCTGCTGGAAGCATGCGTGGGCTTCACAGGAGCAAGCAGCAGAAATAACTCAGAACAAGCTGCAAGTCCCTACACTTAATGGGCAGAAACAGCTCATGAACCTGCAGAGTGTTGGCTGCCCATCAGCCCTATGCCCATGGTCTGGGTGCCCCCAGGTACTGCCAGGACCCACACTTGCTGCTGTTCTCCTGGAAACGCGGCTGTGTGAAAGCTGCCTCTGGGATGAGTCATGCTGCAGGTGGCAGGCAGGCACACGGAGTGGCCATCACCCTGACACCAACCCCAGGTGCCAGGGAAGTCCCCCACAGAGTGGAAACAGAGGCATGGGTGAAGAAAGGCCATGGCGCAGAAGCCCGTGCCCTCTGCTCATTCAGGATGGAAACGCTGTGCAGAAGCAGAGTGCTAAAGGCTGCCTTGTGCCCCCTTACCTCAGGGTTGGCGTTCCCTGAGGCATCAGGCAGCCACCCCTCAGGGACTACCTCCTAACCTGGTGTTAAAGACAGAAATAAGCCCCTCCAAAGTGATGGGATGATAAGCACCTCTTCAGAAAGGGAGCAATTACAACACAACTCAGCTTATGCAAATACCTTGGTTACTAAAACAGTGCTCCCTGAATACTGAGTAGGAAAGGAAAGAGCCACAGTGAAGGAAAATTTGTTTAGCCATGAACTGCATGACATGCCTTCAAAGCACTGGGACGGGATACAGGCCCTCCTTGGGCAGCAGGGCTTTAAGAGGACATCCCAACACACCTGATGTGACAACAGGGAGAGGAGCGTGCTTGGCATTTCGTTTTCCTCCCAGAGTACTTCAGAGAAGTAAGCATTGCTCCTGTTTGAAAACTGGGGAAACAGAGGCACAGCAGCACAGATGGCTGTCCAGGAGACCCAGTGGTGCAGAGATGGAGAAGTGCTGCTTCCTGGATGGCCAGACTAGAGCTCAAACCCCTGCACCATACTGCTTCCTACCCGCACAGACCACTCCTGAACCAGTGAATGCTGATGACCCAACGTGAGAGGACAGAGTTGCTGGGGCCAACCGTGTTTGCAGAGGAGGTTCCAAGAGATGCAAGATCAAGGAGCTGGGCAAAACTTCACGGGCTCCTGCAGATCAGTGGGGACAGCGGAAGCCAATGGAGGCCAGGCAGTGCTTGGGTTTCTTCCAAGAAACCCACCATGCAATGGCTCAGCTTCTCACTGCCTGCCTGGATCTGTCAGACCCCACCAGCCTGTGCTGCCAGCACACCGGTCCTCATCCTGCCTGCAGGGAGTCACTCGCCAAGTCCCACTGACGTTGCATGGGGAGAAAGGCAATGCAAGGCTTGCCAGCAGAGCCAGCTGCTCACTATTCTTTCCTACCCCCATCAAGCAGAGAAGCCGTAAGTCAGCAGGAATGCTCTTCACATCATCCCTGCGCTGCTGTTGTACGCTCTGACGCCAGGCAGATTTATGGGCACTGCTGAGCCAGACCGGCAGCCCAGCTTCACGTCCTGCAGCACACGACGGATGGCAGGCAGCAGCAATTTCCACAAGCAAATGCCTCTGAGCGCAGTGCTGGCAGCCCCTTCCCATCAGAAGCACAGCCTCTTTGCAAGCACTGCAGTCATCACATCTGCGGCCCAGACTCACCCATGAGGCCTGGTCCCAAATGAGGCCTAGTCCCAGGTGTGGGGCCTGGTCCTACATGTGAGGCCTGGTCCCACCCAGGAGGCCTGGTCCCAACTGAGGCCTGGTCCCAACCAAGGCCCAGTCCCACCCACAAGGCCTGGTCCCAACTGAGGCCTGGTCCCAACTAAGGCCTGATCCCATCTGTGTGGCCTGGTCCCACCCACACAGCCACCTCTTTGTCACACCCCCACCCTGCCCTGTCCTGAGCTCACACTGACTCAGGAGAGACTGAGAGATAAATTTGCAGACAAGGTGAAGAAAGCGAGATGCTTCCTGCTAGGCATAAACAAAGAGCGCAAGCACTTACAGGTCTCCCGCGGCACCAGCAATCCCATCTGTTACTGATACAACTCCTGTTCCCTCTAACTGCCACGGAGGACTTCTCTCAATTACCTCTAACTCTCTTATCTCCGTCTTTCCAAAATCAGGCACGCTCTGCAGCTGCAGCAAGCCTGTCCCAGCCGCCAGCTTCCAGACACCATGGAGGGATTTGGGGATTTTTTTCCTGCCAGCCCACTTAGAGCCATCCGTCACTGATGCAACAAGGAGCTGCTAGACGCTGCACAGTCCCTGGCTGCAGCACGCTGCTGGGACCTCTGTTTGCCCCTAGGACAAACCTGAGGCTGGAGAACTGCATTCACAGCACAAGCGATGGACAGCAGGGGAGTATCAGCTCCACCACACCAGCTGCCCTTCCTGCCTCTTTTTTAGCACCGTTCCTTTTAATAACTACACTTAATATTAACGTGCTGTTACCCGGAGTCCTTTTAGACCAGCAGCCTTGGAGTTGCTTGGAAACTGCTCGCTGCAATGCCTGCAAGGCTCTGCCGAGAGGGCTCGCAGCCAGCCCGCGTCCCGGGAACCTGGCGGAACAACGCTGGTACTCTGCTGACAGCACTTAAGAACAGGGAAAGTGAGGGGGGAGCAGCTGCAGGATGGCCCCCACTGCACCCCGATGCTGCAGCTGTCCCACCGAGCACAGAACGGCTGCACGCAGAGACGTAGAGACCCAAGGTCTCAAGGCTGCATTTCAAAGCATGCCCAGAGACAGGGGAAGGGTGAGGTGCTGGAGGAGGGCACAAGCAAAACCTGCTTGGCCTCGCCAGATTTGTTTGACCAAATCTGGAAACTGAATTCAATCATGAGGAGAGAGGGTTTTGCTGTACACGCAAGTCTCAGCATGGCCTTAATGGTGAAGTCACTTACCGACACCTCCGTAATACCCTATGAATAATTAGGTATCTCATCCAATTTATGGCTTACCATAAAACGCTGCCACGTTTTGGGAGGCAGTACTTTCGTAATACTGTAGCAATGACAAAAAGCATATTTTATTGCAAGAATGGCAGCGTAAGTATATTTATCCGTTGGCTAAGATTCTTCGGTGTACTTCCCTCTCTAATAGTTGTACAAACATATATACATCCCAGATTTATTCCGTAGGATTTTCTATGCTTTGCTTTTTAATTTACATAATATGTGAAATTTTCTGTATAAAATGGAGAAAGCAATGAGCCACCAACACACTCGCACGCATCGAGAGCTCCCCCGTCTCTCACTGCTCCCATTTCCCAGTGGTGCCAGCACTCTGGGGCTCTCACAGCCACGCACGGTGCCTGGGCTTTGAGCTCTGCGGCACCAGCGTGGCTGAAGAGAGAGAGACAGCAAGAAGGAACAGCTCTCCATCCAGCCCTCTGCATCCTCCCTGCGGGTGGAGGTCTGCCCACAGCCTGACAGCCTAGCGCCGCTGCACCTCGCCCTTGTACGCAGATGGAGATCTGGGCTCATCTCGGCTGCCTCTGGCAAAGCACAGCAGAGAAAATGCTGCCCAGGTGTTGGGATGCAAGAGGCGTCAGGGCAACAAACAGCTCAGGGCAGGAATCCCAAAGGGGCAGAAATGTGAGCAGAGCGCTGTCAGCGCTGGTGAAATGCGCCTCAAACGCCATCCGGCCTGGCACCTTCTTCCATCACCCTGTGAAACGCCGCCTTCTTTTTCATGGTTGTTGGTTTTTGATGGTTTTTTTTTTATATTGTGGAATTAGAAGTCTGATTGATATGAATATGTAACAACACGGCTTTATTAATAGCAGCTGCATTATCAGTTAGCTCCCTGCTATTGGCAGGAGATCTGGGACAATCTGTGGTTTGAAAAACTAAAGAGAAATGCAACCCGCAAAGGCAGCAGCAGCGAGATAATTTCATTCCTTTTCACGGTGAGCTGGCCAGGACATCACAAGCACGACGCTCACCGACACACTGCAATAGCTCTCCCTGCCCAGCTGCAGGAGCAGGCACTGGAGCTGCTCCACATGGTGGGGTTGGCAGCCCCGGTGCAGGCGGGTGATACTCCTCCGTGCCAGGGAGCCCCACAGCCAGCTGCAACCTTTGCAAATTGAGGTCACTCAGTACGGAGCACCGCGCAAATCTCACTGACACGGGTAATAAACTCCCTTCGCAGTTTGCTTTCCTTACTACCCCCTCCACCAGCCTGCAGGCTTAAATGAAAGCAAGATTACAAAGGAGATTGGATTGGACATATTTCTGGTGTGCTATTTTAGCTGTAAATTATGCCAGCTTCATAAAACCCCAACTGTTCTTTCCCAAGATCCCTGCGTAGATTGGCTTGCTGCGATCAGGCGGACCGGGCGCTCGCTGCGGGCAGACGTTGTCTGGAACAATGCTGAAGGGGTCCAAGCATTATCAAGATGCTGTAGCACTGCACATCCATATGCATCTACACACACACACACAGGCATGGCAGCACCTGAGAACTTGTCATGGATGCTGATTAGCTAACTAATGGCACGCACGTGCAGCCTTCGGTCATCCGACTTTACAGACCTCCTGTGACATCTCCACTAACACTCAGCCTGGTCTCTGCTCCCAGGAGAGCACACCTATTGGGCTGGACGTGAGGTGTGGGGCGAGGGGCCCTGAATACATGGCAGGGTGAGCCTGGCTTGCTGTGGGCAGCCCCAGGCACGGCTCAGGAGCAGGAGCTGCAGCACCAAAGGCAAAAACAGCCACAGCATGAAGTTTGCTACAGCAAAACTGGCAAGAGCTTTTGCAATTCCTTTCACGAGCAGCACCGCACCTTGGCTGTGCTCCATGACACTGGAGGACAGCAGTGCTGCCCAAGCACACGGTGCTGCTTTGGGGCAAACCAAGCAGCACTGCCCAGAGCTAAAAGGACAGCAGCCCACCCCACACCACGGCTCCAGCCCCTGGACCCGATCCTACCAGCACCAGCCTCCCTGAGGGTGCTGCAGCCACCAGGATGAGTTCCCAAACCTTGGTGCAGCTGCTGGGCCACTGTGAAGCAGGGCTCTCTAGTGAGGCTGTAGGGATGCACACAAGGCCAGGAGCACACCGAACACCCCCTATTCCCTGCTCCCTCCCAACCCCAAGATTGGCTGCAGGCAACCCAGCTCCATACCTTTTGCTCCTTCCCCTCTGTAGCACGGCCAGGGCTGCCCCTCTGCGGTCACAACCCCGTGCTGGCAGCTAGGCAACAGGGACCCGGAGCTGAGTACCACCACTCTGCAGCTGTGAGCATTCTGCCGCCTTCCAGGGACAACAGCCACACGGGGGGTGCTGCCAGCAAAGCCCATGCAGCCCAAAGGAGCCCTCCTCACCCAGTTCCCATTACCTGGAGGAAGGAGCACCAGCACTCCGTGCCTTTCCCAGCAGCATGTCTGTAATCCTTCAGTGGCTCCACCTGCTCAGAGCCCAGCCAGGTCCCACCGTGCTTTCCGCACGTGGCAGCTTGCAGCCCCACCGCCAGCCATAGGAGCAGCACAAACCAAAACCCTCTCTGGAACACCAGGCGCACCCTGTCTCAGCCATCTCCCCTCTCACCAGCCCTTCCAGGTGTTGCTACAGCCTCAGCCTTGCGCACCTACAGCGGCTTCCTCACCTGAAGAACCCCTCCCTGCAGAGTCAGCAACCTTTTGGGAGACCAAGCAATTCCTTGGAAGGCCCCCACGCATCTTTTGCTAAGGAAGGACACAGCATCCTACCCAGGCACTGCACGCTGGCAGCATCATTAGCTCTGCAACACCACACTGCAGAAAATGAACAGGGTGGAAGCCTCAGATTGGGCAAGACGGTGGATGGATACAAAGGGGTTTGTGCCCAAAGACCCCCGGGTGCCTCACTGTGCTCTCCAGCAGGGATCTGCATCCCCATCACGCGGGCACACACGCGACCCAGCCCGTGATGAGCAGTCTCTGCACTGTACACTCCGTACCGTTCACCACCGGGACTTGGCAGAGGGTTTGTCTGCACGTGTACATATCTATCAATACAAAACCAGGCTTCCCAGGCAATCAATAATGCTATTTAAGAGATAAATCTCAGTATCGACTGACTGCTGAGGCCAGCTCCTGATTAATTTAAAAGAGAGGCAGGGAGAACGATGAGGAGCTCGGAAGTGTTCCCAGCATCACTGAGCAACCATCCTGTGTGCTGAGGATGTGCTGGGCTGACGCCTTGGAGCTGGGGCTGTGCAAGGTGTGGGGCTGCCCCTTGTTACCACCACCAGAGCTGTCACAGCGCTGCTGGCTGCCCAGCCCCAGAGCTGTGCCATAGAGGGACGGCAGGGCCACATCCTGGCGCACCCATACCTCTGTCCCTTAGTTTTGAGGCTGGAAGAACCCTGTGGCACAGACACTCTGTGGATGGGTGATGCCTCAGCTCCCACAGGCAGGGTGCTGGGAGCATGCAGCACAGCTTCAGCCATTTCAGGGAGTGAGAGGGACCATTACTGCAGCTCAGCTGCCCTTCTCCTACTGCAAGCTCTGAGACATCACCAGCACGAGGGTCCTCTTTGGTGCCAGCTCTCCCCATGCCATTGCTGGCGGCTACACCCCAGGGAGCAAGGCTCTGCCATTATGGGATCCATGCCCTGCTCCGAGCAGCCTGTGGGCTCTGCAAGGCGGCTGCCTTCCTCGTCCTTACATAAATGCTTTCTCATTTCTGGAATGTGGTGTCTGTGTGTTGGTGCTGCCCTGCTGGATGGCACTCAGCTCACAGGGATGAACTGAGAGTTTTGTAAGGGACTTCAGTGGAAGGACCACCACTGGTGGGCTCTACAAGCAAGGGGCTGAGCTGAGGGGTAGCAGCTTTGTCCTTCAGTGCCAGGGAGCAGCTGCTGAGCAGGCAGTGGAAGCATCCTCCAGGTGGCACGGGGCTGTGATTTGAGGCAAGATCTGATCTGTGCAGTGCCATGAACAAGTCCCAGAGCCCAGCTCACTGCTCCCCAGCACACAGGTCAGTCAGTGTGGTCACAGGGGACAAAGCGACACGCTGAAATGCATGTGCACACAGTGCCTTATCTCTAGCTTGCTTTCTGCTCTGGAATTCCCATGTTAGACAGGACCTGATGCTAGGAGCTGATGTTCAAAGTGAGGTCTGGCTTATCTCAGCATACAGAGGTGAGCTCCGGAGCTCACTGAGAGCATCGTGCCTCTCTCCTGCCTTGGGAACCTTGAGGCCAATGGGCCCCTGTCCAGGCAACCTCCCATCCTGAGCCTTATTGCTATCAGAGACAGTCTGAGCCTGATCTGCACCCCAGGAGGTCCTCCCACAGCCACCAGCATACAAGACAGCTGTGATTTTGCACCTGTTCCATAGGCCTTTCCTTCTCAAATGATCCCAATTCCCCTCGCAGGCAGCTAGCTGCTTGCTCAGCTCGGAGTTGCAGCTGCAGGCAGAGCTCCAGCAAGGCAGAGCCAGCTGCTGGCAGCCAGCAGCACCTGCCCGTGGCACCGGGCAGCTCAGCCCTGCCTGACACCCTGGGACAGTTCAGGACCCACAGACAGCTCCGTGCCCTTATGCTGGAGCACTGCAGCCAGCAGCACCCCACACAAGCAAGCTTTGCAGTGGCTGCACTCCAGGCTGCTGCTGTGCTAACCAAGCATGCATCCAACGCATTTCCCTGCCAGCCACTCAAACAGCCCGGCTACCTGAGATAGATCTATGCTAGGGCACCCCAGGTGGTGGCAAACACACAAACCTCGGTGCTGGGGTAGTGGGACTTGCTTCCTCCCCGGGCTTCTCAACCAAGGAGCCCCGCTGCCTGCCAAGTGCTGCTCCGTGCCCTGACTCCATGCACATCACCAAAACCACCCCAAACTCTTTGACCAGGGAGCTGAGCCCCAGCAAGCGGTGAGTGCACGAGGCTGCAGCACAGCTACATGCCGATGCTCAGAGGGCAGGAGACGGCCCAAAGCACGGCAGGGCTCTCCGATCCAGACAGGGGTTATTCCTGCTTTCCTCTTAATAAATAAATTAATTCATTCATTAAAAAGAAAGAAATCACGTTTCCTTTCATTTCTTAACACAATTTTTGGTTGCTGCTCAGGCGCAGTGTGGAACTCCTTGCCGCAGGATGGCGGCTCAGCATCCCTTGGGCCTGATCCAGAGCTGTTCTTGGCCCTCGGGCAGCCTTGTGCCCAGCGAGGCTCTCACACACGACAAACTGCATCTGAGCCCTTGCTGGTGAGAGCCGGTTTGTCTCCCTTCTTCCCTTGCAGAGATGGGGAAACTGAGGCACGGGTAGGTGAAAGGTGGCACAGAGCTGTCTGGTTGTCGTATGGAAGGAGAAAGATGCAAATATTTTCACATTGCTCCCACTCTGCAGATCCCTTAAGGAGGGAACCACATCTCTCCACCAGTCCCACGGCCAGCAAGGAGGAAAACCCATCCCACCCCAATTGTCCTACAGCAGGGAAACAGGAAAAGAACACCAACAAGCCCAAGCCAGAAGCAAAGAGCCTTCCCCTCTGTTCTTTTAGCTCAGCTGGGTGAAATCCACATCGATAAACGCCACAGCACTGGGAGAACACGGAGGGCATCGCTGCCTGGGAGTGTGCCAAGGTGACCCAGCAGCAACGGCACAGCTCCTGGGTGGGGAAAGTGGGGCTGGGGGGAGCAGCATGGATCCTACTCAGCCCCTCCGGAACCCTAAGAGCAGATTCCTCCTTCTATGCCCCTGGGCTGGGCGGGTACCACCTGCAGATGCACCATCCATGAGCTACGACCGCAGCAGGATGGATGGAAAGGATGCACCCTAGGCTGCATTCTCCGGTACCCGCAAAACATCACGTCTACCGCCGCCCCACGGGGCGAAGCAGCGTCTTGCTTCGGAACACCCAAACCTGGGGGGAGCACGGGAACCCCGCAGCAAGGCAGGAGGAGGCAAACCTCCCGCATAACCTTGGCGCGGGCAGCAAGCAGCGCACCGCTCGGGGAGCGGAACGAACTCCTGTAAACTGCTTGAGACGGCAGCGGGCAGCGCGCATCTCCAACCTCGGCCCCGCGGGTTCCCCCCCACCCCCTCCTCCGGGCGCACAGCGCTCACCTCGGCTTCGGCTCCGCTCCCTCCGTCGCTGTCGGCGGCTCAGGCGGGCGGCGCGGCGGGCGGGCACGGCCGGGCCCCTGCGGGCCGCCGCCCCCATGGCTCTGCCGCCGCCGCAGCGCCCGCACCGCACCGCGCACCGCACCGCGCCCCGCTCAGCGCGCAGCCGGCGCCCGCCGCCCCCGCCCCGCCATGCCGCCGGGCTGCCCGCTCCCTCCGGCCGGCGGCGGCGGGCGGCTGCGGCACCGGGCGCTGAGCGCGGCTCTGCGGGGCTGAGAGCGGCTGTGGATACGCGGGGCGGGGCCCGGGGTGAGAGGGAGGAGGGGGCGGCGGGAGGACCCCGCGCTGCCCCGTCGGGACGAGGGCGCAATCGACTGCGGTGCGCGTGGTGCGCATCCCCGGGTCCCCATCCCGTCGCAGGTCCCACGCGCGGTGCTCTGTCACCAGAGGAGTGCCCCTCTCCGCCGCCCCTTCCGAGCTGGAGCATCTCCCCGCTGCCCACCCGCCCCCTGAGCCCCCCGATCCTGGGCTGCGACCACGATCCCGCTTCAAGGCCACCTCGGTGCCCCCCGCAGCTCTGACGCTGCCTCGCCAGCACCCAGCCCCGCTCGCCATCCCTGCCATCCTCTCGCTCGACACCGTGGGAGCCTTCTGCAGTTCCCCGTCGGCTTCATTTTGAGCACCTTCAGAACTTCTGTGCGACGCGCCAGGTTTGCACCTCTTGCTCTTCACCCTCCTCCCCAGACGCACTGTGTTGCCTGTGCTCCCATCCATAGGTAACTCCATGGTAACCTCCTCCATTAAAAAGAAAAACCAACAAAAAAACCCAACAAAAGCTCTTAAGGAACCCGTTATCTCGGCACAGAAGGAGGTTTGTGCGTGTTTCTCATTAAAATACGGGGAAACGAGGGCTGGGGGGTGAAGTTACCGTGGATTAGGGGAATTCGGGTACACAATTACCTGGATAGCACCCACAGGAAAGAACGCAAACGGGTTTGCAAACCACGAATCCTTCCTTCGAGAAGCTGCCTCCCATTCCATCGTTTCTCCTCGTCTTGGTCAGGGCTCCAACAACACCCAGAAGTCAGACCTGCCCGCAGCTTCCCGGCTCTGAGCTCTTACCAAAAGCACAAACGCTTCTGCTGCCTTCATTGCGTTCCCCGTCCCCGCCGGCAGCTCCGCGCCCTGAGCCCCCGCAGAAACCCCAGCCAAACCCTCGGCCACGCCGTGCTCCCCATTTTATCAGCGCTCCCCCAGACCTCCCCACAGCCACAGCATCGCCAGCGGAGCAGCACCCAGAGAACACCTCGACTGCTTTATCCCCAGGTGGTTCCTCTCTCTCCACCTCCCACCTGACAACACGCCCATGCTGGGGGTCTGAGTGCCCCCTCCTGCTGCCCCCCTGGGCACGGCACGCCCCGGGGAGGCTCTCTGCTCCCATCTCAGCATCTCCTGCACTATTTTTAAACTCGTGGCAGTTTTGGTCTCTTTACAGATCCAACCGTGTGAAAATAACTTGTAAGAATAAATATATTTTCGAGATGAAGATCGAAGGGAAGGTCTAACAAAGCTGGTAGGGTTTTCTGGCTTTTGATATCAAAGTTTGCTCCGTAAATACGCGTTCATCCCTCTGCCTCGCCTGTGCGCGCAGATACCCCTCCCATTGCAGAGCATTGCGAGCCACCTGCTCACACACACCTTTCGGCTTTGGCTGCTGCTCTGTAAAGCTGTTAGAAGCACGAGCTCAGAGAGGGGGACACGGCCCTCCTGCAGAGAGCTGGGGAACGTCCCCTGCTGTACGGGATCACCGCTCCAGCAGCACGTGTGGCGGATGGGATGAGGATGGGAGGTGCACGCCTGGGCTTCCTTCCTCCTCCAAGAGGAGCAGAGCGGCCCCCTCCTACTCCAGCTCTCCAGATGGCTCCGAGCCAGAGCGAGTAGGAGAAATCACGACTACCCGATGGCTGCTTGGCAGTTGTCATGAAACAACCCAGCAGTTGTCAAGCCGGATCGCTGTCACCTGCTGGGAGCTGCGCTGCCACGACGTGGCAGGACTCAGGGCTGCCCCATCCCCGGCTGCCCCACGTGGAGCCGAGTCCTCACCAGGGCTGACCGAAACCGCTGGGCTGGGTTTGTGGAGCAGAGCTGAGCCTCCAGTACTGGGAGCGCCCTGTTGCAGTGGTGCTGGGCTGAGGGCACAGCATCCCTCCTGCCGGGCACCGTGGGAAGGCTGTTGTGGAATAAACATCCCATTAAGCCCAGGAAAAATAAAATTAGCTCACCGAACCCAGTGGGATGGGAAGCAAACAGCTCCATCGGCACTCGAGAGCGAGTGGTTTATGTAAGCAACAGGCTCAGCAGCTGGGGGAGCAGCAGCGTGAGGGAGTGGGGCTGGGAGCAGGCAGACACCAGCACCTTCCCCAGGCGGTTGTCACCTGCAGGGCACGGCAGTGCCCACCGGTATTGCAGGGGGCCTTTGGTGATGCTCCTCCTCGTGGTTGCAGAGCGGAGCAGCGAGCCCAGGGGGCACAGTGCAAGGCAAGGAGGCTTCTCCCTGTGCCAGGGGCGCCCACGTGCAGTGAGAGGGTGCTGGGGACCTGGGTTGGACTGCAGGGACCCGTGAGGGCAGCACCGTGAGCACGGGGTGCCTGGAGGCGGCTTGTGCCTTGCTTGCAGTGGTGGGGTCTGGGGGGGGGGGGGGGGGGGGGGGGGGGCGGATTGGAACAGCTGCTGGGCTCCATTCTGCTGCCTCTCCCCCATTGCCCTCTGCGTGCCTAAAGCCCATCTTCCACAGCACCTGCTTCAGCCTCCTCAGTTTCCAAAGACCTCAGTTAAACATGTAATTAGGAATGCATTGCAGTAACAGCAAAACAGCCCTTCAAACTGGAAAAAGAGCATTCTTCACACAGCAAGATTCATGCAAGCCCACAGGAGCTCACTGGTGCGGACAGACTGGGGCAGCTCCGGGTTCACACCGCACACAGGGATGCTCTGTACTGGGAATAATGAGGTTCAACGGGGTGCAGAATGCCAGCAGCTTGCAGGTACCAAGGGAGCCCATTCATTCTGCTATGGATCTGCCTCTCAGCCCCGAGAAGTGCCATCCTCCAGTGGAGCTTCTCCAGGAGGGAGCACTCAGGTTCGCTCATTCCGTGCCATTGAGGAGTCATCAAACTCACCCAGCAGAATCTTCCCATTGTGGAGAGCGGGAAAAGAGCTTTCTCCCTTGCACCCAGTTGTTGGCTAACATGGAACCTGATAACAAGGAACCTGTTTCCACCCCTGGGGGATCTCAGGTCCATCCTGGGCTCCAGTTTCACCCCACAGCTGGGAGGACAAACAGGCACCAAGAGCACAGCCCTGCAGGGATGCAGCACCCAGGGACCACACTGCCCTGTGGATGCCATCCCAGCAGCAGAGCCAGCGGGATGGCAGCAGGGTGATGGATGGCAGCTGTCTGTATGGCTGCAGCACAATCACAGAGCGGAGCAGTGCCGGAGCCGGCCGGGGAGATGGCAGCACTCCAGCTCTGCGGCTCCTTCCTTACCTGGCTAAATTGGTCCATCTGCACAGAGCAGCCTGGCTGCCAGACAGCTCGGCCCCCTATGAAAGCCGGAGGCATCAATGCCTTTGCTAATTGGACCTGTTGCCGTGGCTGTTTTTCGCTTTGTTTTCCTCTCAGGCAGCGGTCGGGGCACGCTGGGGGTATCAGAGCCCTGCCAGGCGCTCCCACCTGTGCCAGGAGGGCAGGACCTGAAACCAGCTGGAGGAGGCGAATCCCTCAGCCCATCCCTTCCCCCGTGTGTAGCCGTGGGAGTTGAGCGGGGACGCATCCCTCGGCACAGAGGTAGGTAGCACCCGTCCCCTCCGTGCCACGCGTGGGGCCGTCACCGCAGACGGACTGCAGCCATTCAAGGAGGTCTTGAAGCACCGGGCAGCTGCGGCCCCCTCATTGCATCCGTATCAACGTGAGCTCCCCCAGCCCGCACCTCCCCATGGAGCAGTGCCCACACATTCCCACCCCTCCTTCCTCCCCTGCCCCTCTCCCCAGCTGACAGCCGAGCGCCGGGTCCGGAGGAGCGAATAAACAGAGATTTGGCCACGCAAAGGAGATGGAGGCACTCACAAGAGAGCATCTGACAGCCTGGGGCGAGCGGAGAGCTGGCGCTGGAGGAGCGCTGGTAATTACAGCCTGTTTGCACTCACTCCCTCGTTTAGTAGCAGAGCTCTCCATCCTCACAGGCAGCCCAGCTCCCGCTACTCGCAGCCCAGCTCCCACTACTCGCAGCCCGCAGCTCTCCCACCCCTTCCCAGCTCTGCCCCATCACCCCCCAGCTCTGCCCCCTGCACCCGTGGGGCCGCGCAGCGTTTACCTCGGCGATGGCTGCCTCGGTTCATCCCCTTCTCCCTCGCCCTGTTGCTGGAGGAGCAGCAGTGAAATTACACCTCCTGCTCCACACCCCCGCGTTCCCGTACTGTCTCCTGGCCAAACCCCGTTCGTTGCCTGCTGTTATTTTTAGCTTCTGGGAGCACTGATCTTTTTTTTCTTAATGGCACACGTGCGCTATGAGAGGAGCACAGACAGAGCCGCGGGTCCCAGCACAGCGAGCACCCCGTGGGGCAGAAGGGCATCTCTTTGCTCCCCCCCCCCCCCCCCCCTTTGCATCACAGCTCGCAGACCCCCATGGGCTGCCGTCCCCTCTGCAGGTGGGGAACAACCACGATTCCTCTGTCGTGGGGATAAATCAGGAGTGCAGCAGAGATAGGGCAGTACGTGGGCTCCTTGCGCCTGGTGCTGCTTCCATGCACCTGAGCACAGAGCAGCTCCCTACTGAAGGGGTGGGGGGAAAATGGAAGAGGACAAGCAACCCTTTTCTCTACACGCCTCTATTAGGAAGTGGGGGGTCTGATTCGAGGCACCCGGTGATGCCCCTCATAGGGATGAATTATTAAGGGCTGCATGAGTATGGTGCTCCTCCTCAACGCCACGCAAGGGAGAGGACTTATATCTGGGACCATCTCCAGCACCCCCTGCTCCGGGATGCGTGCCCATCACAGCAGCCCTCGTTGCCAGCCAGGACCCCAGCATTACCTGCAGCCCCCCCTTGGCAGCACAAGGAGCTCAAAGCCATCCTGCAGCTCAGCAGGAGGATAAATCAGGAGCAAAGCGCAGGGCTGGCAGCTCGCTGCTGGACAATGGCCCCTTCGAGGACACCTCTGCTGCTCTCCATCAGGATTTTCCAGTCGTTGTAATAAAGTGAAAGCTGATTTAACGCCCTCAGCCTGCAGTTCTGGGCACACCGAGGACCTCACCTTCAGTGCTAACAAGAGCGTCTAAAGGGCTTTTAGCCACAGCACCAATCAACCCCAAATAACGGCAGGGGCTGGGGGAAGGCTGGGAGAATGTTTAGGATACGGAGGATGCTCCCAGACTGTACTGGAAATGCTTGCATGATAGTTGGAGATTCAATGCAAACAGTGCCCCGAAGGCCAAGGGCTTTTGTAGCACAGCAGAGAGCTTTTTGGAAAGCAGGAGATGATTCATAGCAGCAGAGATGGCCGATTGCTTAGGGAAGCCTCAAACCTCAGCAACTTCCAACTCCTGTTGCATCTAATGAGGCTGCAAGCTGTCCCTCCCTCAGCAATAACCTCTTGGTGACCGTTCTCTTCTGTACTGCTGTCCGAACAGCCGCAGATCCACAGCTGGAGGAAGTGGGGTGGTTACATGAAATAGGATTCAGGCACATCCCGAGCTCGGGTGGGCTCAGAGCGGGGGACAAGCAGCCCTGCTGCAAGGCAGGCAGAGCAGCAACCAAACTCCCAGACACTCCCCGAGTCCATCCGCGGCCTCCCTTATTTTAATCAATGTTGCGATGAATTAAACATGCTTTAATATCAAAAAATGGAAGATCAAGGATCATCGGTCATCAATCCTTCCGCACTCGTTTTTCCGTATGAAGCCTGTTGTGTACGCAGGGCAAGCACAATAATGAGAGTCACGCAGTGATTTATTTGGAGGAAGGAACTGAAGGCATTCAGACGTCGAATTCTCATTCTCAGCATGCGCCGGTTCCTGCCTGGTGGGGATGCTGGAGGGCTGGAAGGGCTGGATGGCACACAGCTGGGGCTTCTGTGTCCCACGGTGGGGACAGCAGCGCCCAGGAAGGCTCCTTCACTGCAGATGGGGATGGCTGGGGCTGAAGCTGGGGATCGTTCGTGGCCATCGCGGCCACTGTGCCCAAACTGAATGCTGTTCCAGCCCCCGAGCACCACCCCCAGCCTGAAGCCCCAGTGCATTCCTGGTCCCTTTCGCAGCTGTCAGCTCTGGCCCAGCAGAGCCAGTGGCAGACATCTGCATTTCAGGCACGCAGCACAGAGCTGAAGCCATGGTTACACACCTCTTTCTATTCTAAGCAGCTGCTTCCCCGACTTGCTTCTAGCTGTCCTTTGCCTTTCCACCTTCGTGCCTGGGAGCTGGCAGGTGTTACCCCAGCATGAGCGCAGCTCTGCGAGCGGCCGCAGCTGATGGTGGGCACTCCAGCTGGGGCAGTGCGAAGGCTGCGTGTCCTAAAGCAAGCCGGCCCAGCAGCAATGGCACTGTGGGACAGAGGATCCTGTGGGGCAGATGCTGGAAATCAGCACGGCGGGGGCATGGAGGGAGAAGGGACCTCTGGCTGTGCCTCCGGAGCCCCAGGAGTTTGGTGCTGGTGGTACTGAGCTCAGGGCTACCCCATTCCTTGGCAGCCACAGCAGCACGCCAGGGGCTTGTGGATGCCTTTGAACGTTCCCCAGGAGGCACAAATCCCTCCAGAAATGCACCCCACGCACGTACAGGCTTTCAACGTGTTCTCTGGTTCCTTCCCCCAAGCGGGAATCCCTGGGCGCACAGAGCGCTTCGCCCCGAAGGAAGCAGAGGGTTTTGCCTTTGCTTAACAGAGATAAAAGAGGAAAACAAGCAGCAGATCCCCGGCTTTGTGAGCACCAGGTGGTCCCTTTCCCAGCTGGGTGACCCCGCCTGTGTGCCATCCTGTGCCATGCTGCGCCATGCCATGCTGTGTCGTGCCATGCCTCTCTGCCCTGCTGTCCCACCACGTGCTCCCCCATGTTTGCTTTTTCCTCCAAACCTCGGGCTCCAAAAGCACAGAGCCTCACACGAAGGACTGAATTTTTAACATGTTCTTTAAGGATTAGATTTCAAGGCCTCATAAATACCCGGAGAGGCTCGGAGATGCACGCCTAGCAGCAGAGGATAAGCATCTAAGAACTGGTATTTAAAAATGAACGAGTCGCGGTGCTCAGATCAATCCTGTGATATTTAGAAGCCCAATTCCTGAAGTCTCAACCTGGGAGAGGGACTTGGATGGAGCTGGGTGAGACCTCCCGGGGTTGTCCAAGGCAAGAGCCAAGCTTTCATAGAATCACAGAAGCGTTAAGGTTGGAAAAGGGGATACAGTCCGACCACAGCCCCGCTGTGCCCACTGACCACACGGAGGAAACGCATCAGCCACCATCAGTAGGGCTGGGGCACTGCTGGGGCTCCAAACACCACCTGCAGCAGCACGGGGAAAGCAGAGGACTGCATTTATTTTTAGATGCAAAGCATTTGTGTTTCCCTCTTTTATGGAGATGGGCTGAAAGGAGTGAGAACAGACGACGGCGTTCAATTCCTGATCCAACACTTCAGATGCGTGCCATCAAAATAGCGTTGTGAACAGAGCCTACGGGAACCCACAGCTCTGGGTCCCTCTCAAGAAGCCCCATACAGGAGCTGCTGTGCTGCAGGGCTGGGAGCAGCGCCCTGCCTGCATGGAATGCATGGAAATGCATTTTGATGTTCCCTTTGAATCACTCCTCTCTCATCCTTCTCATCCCTAAGGTGCTCTTAACAAAGCCGGAGGGGGAAAAGCTCTTTGAGTGGATGGTAGATGAGTGGGATCTGATTGTCCTTCTTGGATTTACTCTGTAATCCTGTTTAGAAGTGGAATCCCAGAGCCGTCAGTTTGTGACCCATAGCTGAGAGAGGCCCCTTTCTGCTCTGCCACCATCCCTCATCAGCCTGCTCATGTGCTGAAGCCGCCTGCTGGGTGGGAAGGTGCTGTGGTGGAAGCCCAGCCTGGTCCCCTCCACGTGTGTGGGACTGGGGCTGCGGGTGGGATGCAGCCCCACGTGTACCCCCACTGGGTCACCTCCTTTCCTCCTGCTCAACCCAGAGCAGCGCTCCCCAACCCCGTGTGCAGAGTGGGGAGCAAATTCCCCTTCCAGCCAGGCAGTTGCCGACCCCTGCTGTTAATTTGGTGTGGCTGCTCTCTGCTGGGACTGCAAATCTGATGGTTTCTCACTGTCCTTTCGCATTTTCCATTGTCTTCTGTTTAGCTGAGGATGCTGGCAGCCCCTGGGGCACTTTTAATTTAAAAGAAGAAACAAACATGCAATTCTTCCAATTTCCAGCACGGCACTGAGCTGCCTGCAGCCCATAGGCTTCTGTGCTGCACTCTGTGCATCCTCGAGTTCCCCAAGCACAGCTCCAGAGCACAGAGCCCAGTGGCACAGCTGAGGGCAGCACAGCCCTCCCCTCTCCCTTCCCCTTACTCAGCAGCATCCCCCCCCCCCACACACACACACCAGCAGCAACCAGGCATCAGCCCCAACTGAATGGTGACATGACAGTAAGTGTCCCCATTGTATGGCAGCAGGGACCTCCAAACTCCTCACTGAAAGAGCACAACTGGCCCCAGCAGAGCCTGCAATTAAAGGTAACTGCAGCCCTGCATGGTTACGGCGCTAATAATGCGATGAATGGAGATGACACTCCCCCTGCTGCAGCTGGAGCACCTGGCCGGGCTGCAATCACACTGTAAGCACTATTTGGAGAGGTCAGCTTCTTCCCATCATCGCTGTGCGGATGCTGAAGGCACAAGGGGAGAAGCACGGGGGTGGGAGGAGGAGCTTTGGCACCGAGAGCAGCCCCAGTGCCTCCCTAGGAGCTGGAGCCCTCCATGACGACATCTCCATCCCATTCAGCCTCACCAGGCCTGCAGTGCTTCAGTGGAAAGTGGAAAGATTTAAGAGGCAGCAGGAGGATTCTCACTGAGAATGAAAGGAATCCCCCGCAGCGACAAAGAAAAGAGCCAGTGCTGGGTGCACGGCAGGGAGGTACGAGGAGGAGGAGATCTGGGGAGGAAGATGCATGGCAATGCCTGAGCACATGCACACAGGGCACACACTGGGGCTGTGCTGGCAGTGGCAGGGCTGCTACGAGGGTAACACACTCAGTGCAACGTCAGCATCCTCCAGAGGAGATCTCCCAGCACAGCAGAGGGCCGGGGGCTGTGCAGCTGAGAGCAGAGCAGAGGCACACGTGTCACCTCAGCCCCTCTGACCCCAGCTCCATGGCAGCAGCACGGACAGCAGGCAGATACCTCCATAGGCAGCTCAGTGCCTTAAAAAACTCAGAACTGCAGCGGGATTCCAACTCCTGGAGTGCAGAAGCAGCTTGAACAAGTGGGAAATGCACAGCCAGGGTGCAGCCGGAGGGGCTCAGCCCAGCCAGGTGCAGGCACGGACTGCGGCCATCGCGCAGTGTGCTTCTATTTCTCCCTTCCCCTCCCCTGCGCGCTCTCCCAGCAGCGAGCGCCTGGCCAGGGAAGAGAAGATGGATTTGACTGCAAACGCTGCCAAGTGCAGCCAGTCAACACGCTGGGAAAACTAAGGAGACAATTTGATGCTGCTCCTTTAGCACCAGTGATGCTGGGTGTGATTTGATAAAAAAGGAAGCGTCGGTATTTCCAAGCCGAGAGGCGACCGTTTAAACCGGTGTCCGCAGGGCTCACAGGTTTCTTGATGCTTTGACCTTAGCCTGGATTTCCACTGACAGAAAACCTCAGGCCAGGATTCCAGAAGCGGTGCCCCTCTCAGATGCGCTGGCTGGAGCTGAGGTGCTCTGGTGAGGCCGCGTTTCCAGGCAGAGGGAAGGAGTGGTCCCATTTCCACCGAGTGTGAGCGCTGGGTCCGTGCCCTAACAGCACAAATGGCAACGGCAGAGCCCCCAGCTGCCCTCTGTGGGACTCCTGGCTCAGCAGCACAGCTCCAAGACAGTGAGCTATTAAGCACACAGCTGGAGTCTAAAGATCAACACAAAGCATCCCTTGCCCTTCAGGTTTGGCTCCAAACACCCGTGATGTAAATGGGGTTAGATTGATGACAAACCTGCCCCACTGCTGGCACCGGCAGAGCACGGCAGGGGACTCCTTGGTCCCTGTGAGCCCCCGCCTGCTCTGTTTTGCCACAGGCACAGCCAGCAAACTGCAGCACAGCCCCACGAAGCCCCAGTCAGCGCCTTGTGCACCCACTGGCACCAAAGCGTCTTCAGATGGTCGTGCAGACCTGATCTGCCTGAAATGAAACATAGAAGCGCTGCCAGAACGGTGGAGACATCCTGGAGAGCACGCAGGGAAACGGGGCGGGTGCAGAGGGAGAGATGCTGAGATACTGCAGCCACAGAAATCCAATTCCCTGTTCAATTCAATGCTCCGAAGATCGTGCTGACAAAGGAACACCTTTCAAACAGGGACGAGGCTGCAAGTTGGGGATGCGGAGAGGCATTCGTGTGTGTACACATGGGCACAGAGGGGGAGATGATTGAGAGAGCCCGTAAGAGCGATGGTGGACAATATGGAAGTGAACACAAAAATCAGCCTGGGAAATTCAAATAACTGCTGCGATGCAATGGGCTGAATGCATCCCGAGTGCTCAGCAGCGACACGGGGGAGACGGCGCAGCCCGAGACGCCAGGAGCAGCCATTAGGATGGCTCCGCTTCAGAGGCTTTTAAGGAGCTATTTTTGCCATTCTGCAGTTGTTCTGCAGGATGCTCAGCCCCCAGCATCCTCCAGAGAGCTCATCCTCCTCTCTCGGCGTTCCCCATCACCGGAGGTAGAAGAGGGGCCCGGAGCACGCAGCCATCGGCAGCACAGAGCCCCTGTGCTTGGCCACACAGTGCTGCTCCAGGACCACCCCATTGGCCCCGTAACACCACCTCTCTGCCACATCGTCACGATGGGAGCGCGGAGCTGTCACCCATCAGCATCCAACAGAGAGCCACGGTGTGGAATTAGCAGCTGCTCTGGAAGCGCCAGGTCCTTTGGTTGGGTATGGGTGCCCTCGAGCAGCGTGTGAAGGCACAGCAGGTGGCCAACAGCCTGCTGGGTGCCGCCTTCCAGTTGGGAGATGCCATCCCCACCTTCCAGCTCCACCAGTTTCCCCCAGAACACCCCCGGGGTCCCAGCGCCAACGCCTCAGTTCTTTTCAATGAGGAGCAGGGCAGGGGAAGATCGTGTTTGCAAAAGATGTGTAAGGTACAGCTTACCAAGGGCAGGAGAGAAACGCGAGGACACGACAGGAAGAGCTCTTTCTTGTTTGCCCACAGAAGGAAGTCCAGCTGTTGTGATCCTGCTGCCTCCAAAAGCTGAACGTGGGAACAGGAACAGAAGAGGCTCTGAGGTCGCAGCAGGCAGCTCTCCAGCCATTACTTTTGGGATGGGGAGCTTCCAGCTGGCACGGCAGCCTGCTGGGAGTGTGCTCCCATGCACACCACTGACACTTCCCTCCAGACCTCCCATAGCCAACTTCAGTGCCTACAACACTGCGCGTGGTCCGTCCCCAGACAATTTCCATCCCCCCCTTCCCCCATCCCCAATGAATATCTGCTTCCACGGAACAAAATGTCACAGAAGACCATCAGGGTAGGGCTGTTATTTACCAAACTCAGATGTAAGTGGGGTTTGAGCCGCTCAGCAATGCTTTGAGGGGGAACAGCCCCAGCAGAGAAGTGAAGCTGCATAAGCACTGCCCAGGGCCATCCTTCCGCTGTGCTGCGTGGCCCTGTTAGCTCACCCATACATTCCCCTCACAGCTTGTGGGTTATTCTTCCAGCCTCCAAGGACATAAACAGTTTCCTTGATTTAAGGAACGAGGCAGAGCACCCGAAGCATTTCTCACCTTGTCAGAGCCTCCCACGTTCGGTCACCCCGCTACTCCTCCAGCCCCCCAGGCACACTACATAACCCAGCACAAATCACACCTCTCCCAGCCACCTCACCAAGATCATCACCCAGGGCCTGTGACAAACACTGGACAGCAGCTCCTCATCACTGGGCACACGTGGAGCCCACCCAATGCTCAGAGCACTGCCGACCTCAGCCACGGCCACCTGCATCTGTTAGAGATCCCAAATATCCAGGAAACATCTGGCATGCCTACATCATCGCCTTAAAATTTAACAAATTCAGCTCTATTCATTCCTATCCCTCCTGCTTTATGCAGCTTTCCAAGAGGAAAAGAATGTTCCAGAAGGCATTTCTTTCCCTCCCCCGTTGCAGCTGCAGGAGATAGGTGGCCAAATGCAGCTTGGCTGCCTGGGCAGCCCTTGCTGGGTACTGGAACCACAGAGCCCAAACAGCATGGATTGGAGTGCTGGTCAGCAGCAGGACAGCAGCTGCTGTAGCTACAATGGAGACCAATGATTAAAGAGAGTTGGTCCCCAAGGAGTGTGGGTGGACAGCATCAGCATACCTGTAAACCCCTGAGATACCTCTCCACAAATGAGAGCACAAAGAGGTGACTTTGAGCTGAGAAAGGCCAAAGCGGTCCAGCATTTCATCAGGTTGAGAGAAAAAACTGCTAAACCAAAGGTGCTTCCATGCTGTCTGTGCCACTGTTCCAGGGGTGGGATCTCCAAGGTGACCAAGAAGACCATGGGAAGCGAAACACAGAGCAAGCTGGGATGCATGCTTTGGTTAAACACAGTGGCACAGGAGCAAGTCCCAATGAGAGCAATGGCTCTGCCAGCACCACTGGAGGACACGAGGTGCCCACAAGGCAACACCACATGTTGCTTATCAGGGTACTTCTATAAACAGCCTCCATCTCAGTTCCACAGCTACACTACCCTCTACTTGACTGCAATACATTTAATCAAGATGTTTCTTAGGGAACCAAATAAAGCTTGATGATACTTAATGGCTGGGGCTTAATGGCAGGGTTGTTTAACTGGGCTCATAATTTTGATTAATTAAGATGCCTGCAGGTGTTGGAGTGGTACTTAGGCAATAGCTTTGATGTTCAGAGGCAGAGGGGTTTTTGTACCCCCTTCAAAAGATGTTCTGCCAGCGCTGGTTCAGCAAAGCAGAATTGCCTCCAAGCATTTGCAAAACAAGTTAACTGTGTTGTAGCTGGCCCTTGGACCTGCTGCTCCTAGGGACAACCCACAGAAAAACACCACCACAAAGACCCACAGCAAACAAACAAGCCACCAAAACCCCACCAAAACCAAGGCCTGTTCTTAGGGCAGCTTCAGCCTCCTTGAGAGGAGAAAAACAACACAAGGGGATCTCCATAGGGTGACGGCAAGAGGCCCGATCAGAACAGCAACGTGCACATCCTGGGACTGATTTGTATTGCTATTTCCTATTCAGCAGCCAACACTCTTACAAAACTTACTTACCTCTGAGATTTTTGCCTCTTGAATGCAAATAAAATGTACACAGGTTTAAAAATGTATGGGGAGAAAATAGGACATGGATACCAGTGTGGCACGCGCTCATTTCCATTCGAAATCAGACTGAAGCACTGGAGAGAAACAAAATGAGCCAACTCACCTTCGTTGTCAGTATTGAACATTAATGTTGCATTAAACAACTTGATTTAAGGCTAAGGAAATTACTGCGGTCAAATATAAGGGCAATGCTACCTTGCGGACTGAGGACTGGCACAGGGCTTGGAAGAGCAAAGCTTCACTCTCTCCTTTGCTGTGGGCTTAGGGGATGCCCTTGGGGAAAGGTCCGGTGCACACGTGTAGAACTACGGGGCCAAGCCCCCACTTTTTGTCCCTGACATCACAGACAGAAGAGCGCAGCAGCACACTGCCCATGGACCACAAGGCAAGCCTATTCCAAGAACAGCCTCGGTGTCACTTCTTGGCAATCACACGCAGCACTAACTGAGTCAGGAGGAATGATCTCAGCCTTTCATACATCTGCATTGCTCCCCTCCCCGCGGCTCTGCGCAGTTGGAATAAGAGACGTTCAAATGCAATGTATGGAAACTTCAGATATGAATTGGAGTTGCCCCTGAGTGTTGTCAGCGTGCCCAATGGCTTAAGATGAGTCATAATTGTTTTCCAGTGCATTAACACCAAAGCAGACATCGGGCAGCATTTCTCTGACCCAAGGAATGGAACCATTTTAAGGTAAGTGGTTGAAGCAAACAAACACCATCAGGTTTATCCGAGAGGTATAAGGAAGTCCATTACAAACAAACTCTGAAAACTCCAATTGGCAAAAATACACCTGAAAAATCAACATCCATGTCTTCAACCCCTCCTAGAGAATTCACCTCTCCTGCATGGATACCACCCACAGCCTGGCTGGCCAATTTTATTTTCTTTTTATTGCCAGACAAATGCAGGACCCAAAGCCATTTCATTTTTGCAGCGATTAAAAGATATGATTAAGACCCATCAAAGTACCAGCCCTGCTTGTCCTCTCCCTCTTTGATTGCTGAGTGGATCTCTTTGCTTCCTGCACGACTAACAGCACTAAGCAAATGTATTTGCCCAGAAGGTGGTGAGAGAAATCTCTTGGTTCCCCCATCTCTGTCGCTCCAGATTAGACCTGAAGGCCAAAACAGAAGCTCCTGCTGCACTTCAGCCCTGTAAGAAAACGATACTTTGTAATGTAAAATTCCTCTCCCTCCACTTTTAGGAAGTCTCTGGGGTATAACGTGGAGGAGGAAGAGCGAAAAGTAGCCGGAATGGTTCATTAGAGCATACTCCTTTATTAATAAAGATCAGAAGAATAGCTGGAGGGACAGCAGGTGAATGGATGACATTGAACCATATATTGTCAAAAACCGTTCAAAAGAGCTGAGTTGCTCAGCAATCCAGCAGTAGCTGCCTGCTTTATTCTGCCAGGGTAAAGAAGCCTCAGAAATGTGGCTATGGATCCCCGAAGACTTTTGGAGCAGGATCTGAACCGGCCTCAGTGCCAGCATTGGAGGCCAAATAAACCTCACTTGCAAGTCTTCCAACAGGAACCAGGAATCAGAGCTGCTGGTCAGAGCCTCATCGTGCTACTTACAGACATTAACCACAGAAAGACTTTTCCCCACTTTGCAGACTTTGTGATCTCCTATTTTCCAATTCAGAGCCCATATCGGGCTGAAGGAAGCAGAATGTTAACCAGAGCAGTTCAAGAGCCAGACAGCTCCAGCTCACACAGGATCAGTGGGTGTGATGAACTGACCTCCTTTTGCTCCTGACTTACTGAATTTATTCCATTATGATCCCCCTGGATGGATAAGGGGAACAATTCCACCACCACTTAGGTTTTGAAAAGACCTCAGATTTACAGAGATTACTTTTTGTGAAGTTCCTCCACTTCTCTATCAGGCAAAATTGATGAAATCAAACTCCCTTCTCATCCTTAAGGTAACTTCCAAGAGCTCTTCTTCTGAGAGAAAACGAGCTTTCCCCTTCTTGCTGTCCACAGGACAAGGGAGATGCAGCAGCAGCTTCCTGTCAAGGAGGACACGGTGAGTTCTAATGGCCAAAACCACGCGAGCCATTGAGAAATAGAGAGTAGTGAAAGCTACTCTTGTGATTCAAGAATCAGTATATCAAGGAAAGTCCATCCTGTATATCCTTCCCATGGCAAGTTACATAGTTCTGCAATACCTGGTACACAACTACATAGGCCCTGGAGCATTTCCAACAATTCCTTTCTTTTGGCTGCAGCTACAACAGCTTCCAGTGACGGATTGTGGGTCCCCTCCACTGTTCTTGCTTCTACACAATGCAGAGGAAGGAGAAGCTGCACTGGTAATGCTTCTCCTGGTGGTAAAAATCTGAAAAAATGCCTAAAGTGTCTGCGGGAGCTTTTATTCTATAGCAAGAAGAAATAACTGGTACAGCTGGATTAGAGATTCTGGACAGTCTGGTTTCACAAAAGACACACCTACCCTACATGACAACACGGTAGCACGGATATGGGGGTTACTCCAAACTGGGGTTCCAGACCAACTGTGTTCTAGGAGCCACAGCCAAGGTACAGTCAAAACACACTCACACCTCACCTACAGAAGGTAACCAGCTGACAGCGTGTGGAGAAGTCCACAGAATCGGTTGGGCTTAGAGTCAGCCCCAGGACTACGCAGTGGAAAACAACTCCTCTGAGCCCTCCCATACATCTGTGAGAACACGGTGTTTTTTCATACGTACAACTTGAAATCTTATTTGTTTCTTTCATACTGAGCAGATTTGCACTTACATTTGCAAAACAGCACTGGCTCAGGCTGTACCCAAGCAACCATCAGATTTACAGCAAACTTTTTATTTGCAAGGCTTGTGACTCGAGACAGCTGGATACTAAGATAATGGCAGATCTGAGTCACCAAAAAGACAAAATTGCAGAAGAAAATGGAAGTGGAGGATTTGCTACACCTGCAGCATCGCACTAAGCCACCTCTTCTACTAACTTCACATTGCACGAGTCATAATTTGGACAGTTACTCTTCTTGGCTTTCCTGTTTCAGAGCCAGCGCTCAAAACATTCTGCCAGCACTGTTGCATCTTCAGGTTAAATTTCTGCAAGGGGTAACTAATTCAGACTCTTTTTTGTCTGTGAGAGAGGCGACTTTTCTGCAGTTAGTCCTCTAGGGAGGGAACTGATTTTGGCCTAAATCCAGCGTGCATCTTGAACTGACTGATGCCAGCAGAAGGCTATTCACATGTGAAGTCTTCCCACACCCCACTCAGTGCAGGAAGTCAGTCTGGGGCAGAGGGTTAAGCTTTCCTATTGGAATCACTGCACTGTCTCACTTACTTTTGGGGAGTTCTGAGGTCAAGAACCTTGTCCTGGATATCCAGTGTGATGTCTGAGAACTTGGTCTCTGGCAGCTTGATTTTAACCTGAAATGGTGGGCAGAGGTAAAGCTGTGATTAAATATGTAAATCTGTAAAAGACAGCTCCAAAAAAATCACACAGCAATTGTTCCAAGACAGCAGGGAGGTCATTGATCAGATCATAACAGGACGGGATCTGTTAGGCTGTCGATACTGTGGCATCCTTCTAACTCACGTGCTTTGTAACAAATGCAGGCAGATGAAAATCATCTCCTTCCCAGACTCTCCCCCATCCCAAAACTGCGTGCAAGGTGAAACCTTGTTTTAGAGCTGCTTTCATCTCCCTCCGTGACACACACTGCACAGCTTCTCTTCAGTACACAAGATCCTTGAGATGTACATGAGTTCCTCAGGTTGCAAAGAGCATATTAAGCTACAAACACTCAGATAACTACAAATCAAAATCCCACAGGAGGCTGAAGGCAGCCATGCAGCTTGGTGCTCACATTCTGTCTCAAGAAGAAAGCAAGACTGAAGACAAGCGTGCAGAAAAAGGGAACAGAGAAGGGATGGGAAACACAGGCTCGGCTTACCACCATATCTTCACAGCAGGCTGTGGAAGGGTCTTTCCTGCTCATCCCAAAGAAGACATCCTCTGTTCCCACCTGCTGTTTGAATAAAATCTCGTACCTGAAAAAGAAGAGCAGTTGGCTAACAGCAGAGATAGGCCAGGAGGCTGAAGGAAATTGTATTTCTCAAAGGACCATCAATCTTTATATGAGTTCTCATGTCCTTATCACATTCTCTCCCCTTTCCCAGTCTTCTCTCAAGTCTTCAAGCCAGCTGCACTGGATTTCTGTCCAGAGCCGTGACAGTTTGCTACAGCATGAGCATCCATTCCACCTTCCTAAGTAAACTGCTGTGCTGTCTCTACTTCACCAACCAGCCTTTGCAGGATCGTAGAGCAGAAAAGGCATTCTCAGTGAATGAGAACCTCAGCAAGTAGCCAAAGCACGGACTCTTGGGAAAAGGCATGGAAAAGGGTGCTGTCACAATTACATGCTCTGTCATGCAGCCTATTCATGCAGCCTAGAAGTGTCTCTGTAATCTTGCCTAATTTTAATTGTTTTGCATTTGGCCAACATTAATTTTATTCCCCCCCAAATCAATTTGTTTAATTTAGAACCCTACGAAATCTAGAATCACACATCCCTTTGCTCTCGATATTTAATGAATGAGGAAATACAGACTGAAAGATTGCATTTAGAACAGATTACTCCTGCTAAATTGAGCAAAATAAATGGAGCCTCTTCTCAAAGCTGTTGGAAAAAAAAGTGTATGGAAAGTATTTTTCACATCTCCAGCACTCGTGTGCATATGTAATAATTCCTAAGTCAATGAGAAATCTGTCTAGCAGCTCTGGATGCACCTCTAACCATCTGTTTTCCTTTTGGGCCTTTTCCTACGATTTAATTTGATGAACTATTACAAAGATTTATACTCTTGTCTCATCTGTGCAACACAGGACGTAATTGCTGGAGGCTGGAGAAAGGCTGCATCACACCCAGCAAGGAGGGAAGGGTCAAAAATAGAGAGAAATAAAGCGCCTGTTGTGCCCACATTGCAAAGGAAGAGCATTCCACACCTCACCAGTGATAGTTTCAGGAACAACCACACCACAGTATGGGTGCAGCTTCATGGACTTCGGCCCATCTGTTCCAGCATCCAGTGCTCCAGGGCAGTGCATCACATCACAATGATGATCAATTCAAACACTGCTCTGCAAATTACTTGACCCTGAAGGCTTTCTGACCTCTACAAACTACAACACAACTAACATGCTTGCCTACTTCTAAGATGTTGTACTTCTACAGGGAAGGGAAGAGACTGTTTAAGGCCGTCCCTTTTAAGGCTTTCCCGTGGGAAGCTGCGATTGAATAAAAAGATTTAGAACTGCCAGCATAAAGCCTTCCTTCCTATGGCAGTAGTTGTCTCTGAAGAGTTTAATACTTTGAAATAAACATAAGTTTGAGTGCTTTATGAATCTGAGTGTGAAAAGTGAACGCGCTTCAGCTGCAGCAGGAAGAACCAGGTACTTCACACCAACGTGGCATGTTTCAGAGCCACTACATCATTTTGCTGGTCTGCTTCCCCTCCTTATCTCATTTCATACAAGCATCTGACACTGCAAGGAGTCTTGTGACAAGAAAAAGCAACTCTACCTTTCTGTTATGAGATCAGAAGGTTTCCAAGGGAGAAGTTACAATCCCTCCTGGCTTGTTGCTTTACTTGCAATGCTGCTGTCCTTCCATCAGCTTTTCTCGACATGCTCTCCAGACCTCTGTGTTTCACTCACATGGAAGCTGTGCGACCCATCTTTGCATTATAGCAACGTCAAACCCAAGCACACCACCTTGGATCACTTACTCTGGCTGTTCTCTAGGATCCCAGGTGTCGTCAAATTCGGATCCTTCTGGCACCTCTTCTGTGCTCCAAATAGTTTTGTTGTGTTCAGATTTCAGCTGTAAGGGATCTGTAAGCAATAAGAAAAACCCCTGCTTTTATAGAATGCCTCTTTCTCTTGGCTTGCTGAAAACTTCCAGATTTCTAGACTTTAGGAAAAAGAAACCTTTTCATCAAAATAAATTGTAGTTAATGATCCCATTCCCTTCAATATCATAAGGATCAGAATTTGAAGAGGGAGGACACTTTCTATTCCTTTCCTTTAAATCTCCTTTACCCAATGTCTATGCCAAGGAAATTACCCTTTCAGGCATAAAATATCCAGCTCTTCAAAGTGATTAAAGTGGAGGACAATGAAATATTAATCCTCCCCCATGTCCCTGACATGAGATTTTAAGTGAGCAGAGTCACTTACAAAAGGATCTCTCCCTCCCATATAAAGCCATCAATGATTGAGCACAGCCCAGATGAGGTACTGACTACTCAGGAAAGTCCATAGCAGAAGAACGTGGGCTGTCCCAAACCTACAGTGAAGATGATCACGTTGACCAGGGTTTGCAGACAAAGAGCAAGGCGCAGTAAGAAGAAAACAGAACAACCGTTCTCAGTCTGCTGAGGGTAGTCCTGAGCTAAGCTCATTTCTCATGCCATGTGCTCTCAACGTTCTGGGGATAACGGCACACATCTGCACATCACAGCATACCTCCCAACCCCTCATCCTTCATCCAGACTCAGTCCTGTGCAGTTTATCCCATGAAGATCTCTTCAGATGCCCCCTTAGAAGCCCACCCCTCTTGCTTGCTCCAGGCAGTAACAATTCCCTGAGAGCATCTCTATTTGCTGCCCACTTACGACTCCTGCCAGCCCACGTTCAGCGCTCTGTTTATCATCACCACTTGAGGTGCTGCTCTCCAGAGTTACCTTTTCTGCTGCTCTTTGTATATTCTGCAGTTAAATTTCCAGGAAAACAAGAACTTTAGTGTAACTATAACAATGCAATGCTGCTTCCATCTCAAAGGTCCACTCACTTATTGAAGTAAACCATCTGTGATAACTTGCAACAGCTGTTGCAGTCTGTTAACACGCAACTGAACGCTAAGATATACAAACCCTCCTTACCAGTGGTCTCTTTCTTTACTGGTCCAATGCTACCAGGAGTCATGGCACTGACAGAACAGCGCGGCTGCAAAAACCCAAATGGAACTCCAATTAATTATCCCAGACCACAGCTCAGTAACAACCCCATCAGTAATCACAACATATTATCAGAGGTCACTGCTAGAGCCAAAAATTTCCCCCACCGTTTCATGACTGAAGCAAGGAATATCTCCCCCTCACTAAGCACAGCACCCCAACACACTGGGTACAGGCAGGACTCCCAGCAGCAGCGCTACAGCCAGAAGTGCTTCTCAAAGGTTCGTTTCCATGGCATCTTGAGGAAATCGTCGTGCTTTGCCTGCCCTGAAAACGTTGCAAGAAACCAAGGGTGCTACGTGCAAATTCCGTTTAACACTAGAGATCATATGAGGCAACAGCATTTTCCTCTAATCATGAATCAATTTAGTGCTAATAGGCCAATGTGAGGCATTTCTATCTATGTGTGAAGATCCCTCGGTTTGATAGAAGTGCCTCATATGCAGAGAACATTAAATTAAATCCAAACAAAGATTTCAAATTGCCCAGCTTGACTCAGGCTTAATTGACAGAACTTGTAGCAATTTTCCCTTTCTGCCTCTGAAGTGTCATTCATTTTATTATTAAGATGTAAACAATTTCTTTTTGAAATCGGAATGTTTACTGCAAAGCTGTACAGCAGTAACTCCAGCTTCAGAAAGCCAGCATTAAAGAGCTGAAGGGCAGCCGGAGCATGAAGGACCACATCTACCAGCTACTGCTTTCAGTACTTCCAGGAGATATCTTTTCCCCATGCCCCCATGTTGCCCCCTTGGCCACTGCTTGCACACAACTGCCAGACCAGCCAGCTGGCTCTACTCTGAGAGTGGATGAGGAGCTCAGATGTTCACTGTTTTTGTTATCTGTGTCATAATGCAATTTGTTTGAAATCCTAAGAGACTTGCCAACGTTCTGAGCAATCTCTGTGGTCTTGTCCATCATGACTGGTGGCACCTGTGGCCCTTCCTGAGCAGAGCGGGCTGTTTCTCCCTAGCACCCATATGTGCCTACATAACTCCACAATTCCATGTCACAGGAGCAAGAGAAGTTCTTCCGTGATTTGCTTCAAGTCCCGAGATGAACCGATATAAAAGAATGTAGAGATATTTCTCTCGTTAATCATTCAGCTTGTTCATTTTAGAGTGATTACTCACCCTTCCCCATTCTACAGTCCCCAATATACCTATTGTACTTCTGTGATCGATTGTGCTTCTTTAATGCCTGGTATAGAATTAACACATTCCACTGCTGCTGGATGTTTCAGTCCTTACTCAGAAGCTGCATATTGCTGTAATTGCCCCCACCTCTAAAAGACTTCAGGGAAAAGTAGGAGGAGATCTAAGCACCCAGGGCTCTCTCAGCCACATACTCTCGTTTCCTTTAGGCTAAACATCCCTCCCATTCCATTTATGAGGGTGGACAGTGATAGGACAAGGAGGAATGGGTTTAAATTGAGAGAGGGCAGGTTTAGGCTGGATATTAGGAGGAAGTTTTTCACCAGAGGGTGGTGACGCACTGGCACAGGTTGCCCAAGGAGGCTGTGGATGCCCCATCCCTGGGGGCATTCAAGGCCAGGCTGGATGTGGCTCTGGGCAGCCTGGTCTGCTGGTTGGTGACCCTGCACACAGCAGGGGGTTGGAACTGGATGAGCATTGCGATCCTTTTCAACCCAAGCCATTCTGTAATATGATATGACATATGCTTGGGGTACCTAAAAATATCTCCTAGTTGTCTCAGCCTCTCCAAAACCTTCCAAGGTTTTAATTCCCCCTTTATTTGCAATGGGAAAAGTGAGGTTTGCATCTTCTTAGTTAACAAGGATGGTCAGTGATACACTGTGATGAAGTCACGTGAAACACTCACACCAAAGTCATTGTCGTCCTCATCCTCACGTGCATCACTAAGCAGCTTGGCAAGGGACTGCAAAGAGGAGACTGTAGAAACATCCACATCCATCCTTGCTCCTCACCTACACGGAAAAACAAGCAGCACATCAGGAACAACAAAGCCTTTGCACTGTATTGTCCTTCTCCAAGCACCGTGCGCTCTTTAAGCATCAAATTAGATCAAAACCTTATGTACCTTGCCTTTCCCTTGTAGTCTGGGTCTTGGAAGACAATACCTCACGTCACACAGAGCAACACAGGACCACGCAGGCCAGGCCAGGCCCGGCCCCTCTCCTCCTCAGGCCCCAGCACCGCCACCTCCTGCGTCCGTCGTTACTAAGGTAACGGCACCCCGCTTCTTTTCCCGCCTCTTATAGACCTCGCAGCCAATCCAACGCTGTTGAGCGACGAGTGGCGGGAAGATTACCCAATCGATAATGAGGACGGCAAACTCGCGGCCGGCCGTTGGGCAGCTGTGGAGCGCGAGGGCGGGCGCAGAGAGTGGTGTTGGGCGCATGCGTTAAGTGCGTCATCCGCCTACGTCATCTGCGTGCGCGGCTGTTGGCGGTCGCGGGGGGTTGGGAGCGTGGGTCCGCTCGGGGGTTCGTGGCCTGCAGGGCCGCGTGCGCCGTTCCGGGTAGGGCTCGGTTCTCTCGCGCTTCTCTTCTCGCTCGTTTCTGCACCATGAGCCAGTTCAACTTCGGCTCGGCCCCGGCGGGAGGCGGCTTTTCCTTCAGCACGCCGAAAACGGCCGCCAGCACCACCGCGGCCACCGGTTTCTCTTTCACGCCCGCTCCCTCCTCGGGATTCACGTTCGGCAGCGCTGCGCCGACGCCCGCCAGCAGCCAGCCCGTCACGCCCTTCTCCTTCAGCACGCCGGCCAGCAGTGCGCTGCCCACCGCGTTCAGCTTCGGGACGCCCGCAACAGCGTCCACCGCCGCTCCGGCTGCCAGCGTGTTCCCGTTAGGGTGAGGGCCGCGGGTCGGGCTGGGGGGAGCGGGGCGGGTCAGCCAGACTTCTGGTACCGATGCTCCGGGATCGGTGCGTGGTGTGTGCTTTTAATGAGGCCTTGGAGTGGGGTTCATACAATCGTATGTTCTGAGTTGGAAGGGACCCGCAACTGGCTCCATACAGCGCCATCCCGAAATCAGACCTTGTATCTGAGAGTGGTGTCCCAGCACTCATAGAGTCACAGAATGGTTTGGGTTGGAAACCCAAAGGATCATGAAGCTCCAACCCCTGTGCTGCATGCAGGGTTGCTAACCTCCACATTTAATAACAGCCCAGGCTGCCCAGGGCCTCGTCCAACCTGGCCTTGAACACCTCCAGGGATGGACGGGGCATCCACAGCCTCTCTGGGCAGCTGTTCCAGCACCTCACCACTCTCGGAGTACAGAACTTCCCCCTGACATTCAATCTAAATCTTTCCTCCTTCAACTTTAAACTACTTACCCTTGTCCTGCGTTATCTACTCCTTATGGACCAGCAGCAGTGCCCACAGCCCTCTGGTGAAGAACCTTTTCCTGAGGTCTATAACAACTTATTGCCTAAGCATGCAGTTCCACTGCACTATCACAGCACTTGTTGGCGCATCCTTCATTGTGCTGAATCAGCCTGAACCTCAAGCAGGCTCCATACGTTAGGGGAAAAGCTGTGTACAAAGTCACGATACAGTAGCCTCAGTGACATCCGGCTGGTCTGCGTGAGAGCTGTGGGGATGGAGCTGAAGACGGTGGTGAGTGGTAAAAGGTGACTGAAAGAACAGCCTCAGGTGGAGGAAGTGAAAAGGGTGCCTTGGGGCTGAGAGAGTTAATGGCTTCAGTGATACTAGTGCAGATGTCTTATAATGCATTGGTGCGTGAAAGTAATTAAGGGAGCGTCAATGTAAGGAGACAGTTTTGCAGGTGGCAGGACCTGTAATGCAGTCTTTGTCAAAACAGGAATACAATTCTGGCCAGGCGTCCACCTTTCTGAAAGGTTTTCTGCTGTTTTGCCAGCGTGCGGTCAGTAAGAAAGCCATCAGTGTTTCACTGGATGCATGACTTAAACACACTGGTTCACTGCTCTTCCTTTTTTCCCTTATGTAGGGGAAATGCACCAAAGCTCAACTTTGGAGGCACTAACACAACTCAAGCTACTGGAATCACAGGGGGTTTTGGGTTTGGTACCTCTGCACCCACCAGCGTGCCTTCAAGTCAAGCAGCAGCCCCTTCTGGCTTCGTGTTTGGAGCTGCCGCCACCACCGCCACCACCACAGCTCAGCCTGGCACAACTGGAGGGTTCACTTTTTCCAGCGGCACCACAACTCAGGCAGGAACAACCGGCTTCAACATTGGTGCCACAAGCACCGCAGCTCCGCAGGCAGCGCCCACGGGATTGACCTTTGGAGCAGCACCAGCTGCTGCCGCCACCACCACTGCCAGCTTAGGGAGCACGGCCCAGCCTGCAGCAGCCCCCTTCAGCCTCGGGGGACAGTCCTCTGGTGAGTGCCTGAGCTTGGAGTGGGGGCTGTCACCAGGAGTGCTGCTGGGGGTGGTGTGCGCTTCCTGAAATCTCCTTCTGCTCGTGTGAAATAAAGCTATGGCTGTGATGAGTGTTTCTTATACGCAGCAGGAAGGTCGCTGGCTCGCTGGTGAAGATGATGTTCATCAGCGTTGAATCATTTGTTAAAGCCTTTTAAGTACTGAGCTTGCTATCCCTACGTCCGTCCCTGGGATAATGCAGAGCCTTTGTTACATTAAATATTGTTTTGCTTATGCTCTTCTACTAACTTGAATTTCTCTGTAATAAAAGGTTCATCTTTCCTTTTTACTCCTGCTGCTTTTATTTCAGGTCTGAACTTTGGATCGTTGATTTCAACAGCAGCCACTGCTGCACCCACAGCAACACTGACTGCGAGCACCAGCCAGGGACCCACTCTGTCCTTTGGAAGCAAACTGGGAGGTAGGGGAAAAAAAATGGTAGGGAATAATTACACAGGACTTAGTGAGTCTTTTGTCCTGCCTATGATTTTTGTAAACCAGAATCTGAAGTGTATGAAAGCCTGATGGCCTCTGCATGCACATCATCCAAGCTTCTTCTGTTTGCAGTAACAACCACAGCATCTACAACGACAGCTGCCAGCACAGCTCCCCTTCTTGGTTCCACAGGCCCTGTGCTGTTTGCATCTATAGCGAGTTCTTCAGCACCAGCCTCATCCACCAGCACAGGCCTCTCACGTAAGTCACAGCATGCAGATCTTCTGTACAGGAGAGAATAACCAAGCAGCATGATTGGTGCTGTCTGTCAGCAGCAGATGCTGTGGTAATAGGGATGATTGGAAGGGCAGCTGCTCTCTTTGTTTGCCGCCTTCCTGAAGACTTCTGTAGCTGCTCACGAGGAGCTTCAGAAATTCTGTTTTTCAGCAGGGAGCTGTGTTTAATGGGATATACAAACTGTAATGTTGTGTTCTGATTGCAGTCGGTGCCCCTTCTACTGGGACAACTGGTCTTGGAACGTCTGGATTTGGGTTAAAGCCTCCTGGAACAACAGCTGCAGCAACCAGCACTGTCACTAGTAAGAAACAGATGCTGATGAAGATAAGGAAGCCTGTCTTCCTGCTAGTGATTGTGTGAAGGGCCACAGTAGTGTAGCAGTACAGCAGTGCTGATATAACTGAAAATAGCACAGTATTTCTATGTCATTCTCCTTTTCCATCTGCTCGCATTCACGGTTACTTATGACTTCCAAGTTTGTCCACAGCAAAGAGCCTTTGGGTGAAAGCCTGCGGGGCTTTCAAGTTCTGGCTTGGAGTGAGCAAAGTAAAGAGATGAGCTGCTCTGTCTCTGGCCTGTTTGTGTAGATGCAAGATTGCTGTGAGAGCGTAGGGAGAGACTTATGTGGGGACAGGAGGAAAGGGAAAGGCCAGGGATTGCAGGGGTGGTTGGTGAGAGAGAATTTACATTTTGATTCCACCCCATTAAGCTCTTCCTTCCATATTATAAGTTTCCAAGCGTTGAGTTTCGCAAACTTTTCCCAATCCGGGTGCTCAGTGCTGTATTGAAGTGGCAACCCACGTGTGAAAATCTGTGGTGGAATTTGCTGCTGCAGTGTTCACATTGAGGATGGAGCATCCCTTTCTGGATGCAGTGAGCTGTCAGCGTTCAATGTAATAACGTGGCTGCTGCTCAGCTCTCAGGGTATTCCTAAAGCTTGTTTCTGGAGGCACTGAAGGATTTAGATCAATGAGGAAAGTGCTGTATGGCTGAGTGTGGTAGAGTCTGATAGCTGCTCCTTTACTTTGTGGGAATGCGGGAGTCTTTTCTACGAAATACCCTGCAGCAGCAATGCTGTGGTGCAGCACCTGGATGTGCTGTTAGAAGTGTTAGCGCTCATAGCAAAGCACAAGGAGTTGGAGAGGGATATGGGCCATGTGAAGCGCAGACTGCCAGTTCCTCGTTTTATTAGAGCTAACAGTCAAGTATTTCCAGTCCGCTTCTGTTAATTGTGCCAAGTAGTGCTTCGTGCCCTTCCCAACACGTGGGATTTGCTCTTTGTTGAGGGGATGTGGTTGAGCTGTATATTGAACCTGTCCTCGATGTGTTACACAGCGGATGTCCTCTTCTGTTGTTGGATCTGAATTTCTTCTTTCAGGCACTGCTGCTTCAAGCTTTGCTTTGAACCTTAAGCCATTAACTACCACTGGTACTATCGGAGCTGTGACTTCTACAGCTGCTATAACCACAGCAACAACCAGGTAAATGTTTTGTTACAGCTGTCTCATGACTAGGACAAGAGGCAGTATTAGTGCTGGTAACTGGTGGAGGGAGGGGGATGTGGGGTTGTCACAGTTATGCTTTGATTTTTGACCTGGTGTTGTGTACTGTCCCACGTTTCCTCTCAGTGCACCTCCTGTGATGACATATGCCCAGCTGGAGAGTCTGATAAACAAGTGGAGCCTGGAGCTGGAAGATCAAGAGAAACACTTCCTCCATCAGGCTACGCAAGTGAATGCCTGGGATCGAACGCTGATAGAGAACGGAGAGAAGGTCGGGTGGCAGACAGGCTGGTTCTGCTTGTTAAGTTTGTTAGAGATATAAGTTACGTCTGGATTATATCTGCATTCCATTTCTTTTGAATTTTCCTGGTATAATCGTCTTCTATTTCCAGATTACTTCACTACACAGAGAAGTAGAGAAAGTGAAGCTTGATCAGAAGAGGTGAGAAACTATGAACGCTTGAGATGACCTTTTCTATTGTTTGTTCTTATCCTCCATCGTCTTGCACTGCATGGAAATTCTAGAACATCAGCCTGATCTGAATTGTGTGGAGTCATTCACGTTGTCCTTTTCAGGCTGGATCAGGAGCTGGACTTCATTTTATCCCAGCAAAAGGAGCTTGAAGACTTGCTGACCCCTCTGGAGGAGTCTGTGAAGGAGCAGAGTGGGACCATTTACTTGCAGCATGCAGATGAAGAACGAGAGAGGACGTAAGAGAGATCCGTTTTGAACATGTGATAAGCAGGCCAGTGTGGGGATGGTCAGTCAGAACCGGGGATGCAGGGTAATACGTAGCTGTCAGTGACTGTCTTCAAATATGTAATCCTGTTTTATGTCATATTTTATGCATTAGAAATATGGAATTGCAATTGGAAGCTCTTAAATCAGTGTTGGTGGGTATCGGTCACCTCAGCTGTCTAGGAAGGTGTTATTATTTAGGCATCATCTCTCAAAAAAATAATAATCAGTGGTAGAAGTGATGAGAGTGGAATGCATTACGTGCAGCTCGAGCATCCTTGCAGGTATTGAATTTTAGTGGGGTAATTAAAGAATTCCCTCAATTATTTATAATTAAGAAGGTTCGAGAGGTGCAAATCTTGAAGAATCTGAACCAGCTGGTCACTTCGCTTGTGTTAAAACCTTCCAGAAAGACTTCAGCAATGTTATTTATTTGTCTCCAAGTGTCTGACCAAGTGGAAGACCGAGGAGTTGCCTCCTCTGTGCCGTTTCAGTGCCATGCCCTGGTCGAAAGGCATGAATGCTCATTCAGATTGTCTGCAGTTAGTGTGATTGGGAGCAGGTTGTCTCCAGCTTGCTTTGAGTACTCTGACACATATTGTCCCTTGCATCTTGCAGCTATAAGTTGGCTGAGAACATTGATGCTCAGCTGAAGCGAATGGCACAAGATCTCAAGGACATCATTGAGCACCTGAACACATCGGGACGCCCGGCAGACACCAGCGACCCGGTAAATCCAAACTGGTTTTGTGTGTTGTAAAAGAGACCCGGGCTATAAAACAGTGCTGACACTTCATTTGTCTGCTGGTGGATGCTCTGCTTTTAGTCTCAACCTAGGAAAAGCATTTTGTTTCATCGTTGGTTGATTCTCTGGTAACCCAGTGCAAGCCAACCTGACCGTGTCGTACTCTGAGACGAACTCCTTTTGCTTCTGGTGTAATTCTTGAATAGATAACTCGATTCAGAGCTGCTTCTTAACTTTGGTCCTGCATTCTGTTTGAGCATTCTGTGCAAGAAGCAGGAGCTGTCAGTACCTTTTTCTATATTACTTTTGTATCCTTGTGAAAACAAGATCTAAATTATGAGCTATTTGATCCGTATTACATTGATCTCAATGCTCCTTGTACCTCTTCACTCTTTACTGAGAGGCTTTTTCCAGTAAAAATGGCACTTTGGTGTTTCAGACTGAGGTTTTTACCTTGTTCCTTTTTCCTTTTCTTACCTCAAGGCTCAGATTCGCGTTGTGGTGCACCTTAGGTCTGAGTCTGACTAAAACTGAGCCGTGGGCACACTCTGAATCAATTTCTTTCCTTGATGGCAAAGAGAAGCGAAGCAGCACAGCTGCTGCATAGCAGAAATGCTGTGTTGATAGAGCTGTATGTGTGAGAGGTCTGACTGCTTCGCATTCCAAAGGCAGAGTCCAGCACTGTCCTGTACTGCTCGTGGTTTTAATGTGCTGTAACAGTAACTCACACCCTGTATTTCTGTTCAGCTTCAGCAGATCTGTAAGATTTTGAATGCACACATGGACTCGCTGCAATGGATTGACCAGAACTCAGGTGAGAGTCATCTTGCAGCTTTCAGGGGACGTGAATCTAAAGCATGTACCTGCTCAGAAATGAGTTCCTCGCGGTCACTGAGGGGTCTTCTCCTTGGATTTTCCTCATGTGCTCTAAAAGCCTCTGCTGAAGTGCCACAATGCATGGAAATGTGGCAATAACAATCACTTGAGAAGTAATGCAGAGCATTACTCTCTCATCAGATTTAACTGATGGTGGAAACCTGGTACTGTAGTTACAGGTAATTAGTTTGGATTCATTCGGCCAATTCACCATCTTGCATCTGGGGCTCAATACCGAGGACAAAAAAGAAAGGAGCTTTCCTAATAGGGATGATTGTGTCCGTGAGAGGGATTTAGGAACTGTGCATGGTTTTGGTACTGACAGATGTTGGCAGCTGCAGGGGGCGCTGCAGAATGAGGGGCACAGCTCTCACCAACACCAGGTGGTCTCCCTGCGGCGCTGTGCCACTGCTCTCACCAGGCACAGTTCTTGGCTGGAAGCAGCCGCACCGCTGCTGATGGAGAAATAAAAGAACTAGTGGCGTTGTCTCGCTTAGGTCAGAGTTAAATTTGCCTTTCTTCTAGAAGATAAATGCAGACGCCCACATTCCAGACGTGCCTTCATTGTGAAGCCTGGCGTAGCTCCTCTAGAATGCTGACTGTACAGAACGTTAGAGAATATCAGACGGTTTCTTCATCAGTTTCATTTCCCATGAAGCACCCTCAGGGGTGTCCTACAGCAGCGGGTGATAACGATCTGTTCTAGGAATAGGTGTGCAAAGTGGCGCTTAACTTGTCTGACTTGTTTAAGCGTTACGTGGAACTGGGGGACTTCAGTCAAATTAATGTTGCTTGTTCAGCTTTGCTTACGCTGACAGGAACGGGCTTGCTGAACGCACACTGCTGATGTTCCATCCCCACTGTGGCCTCCCTGGCAGGAGAGCTGGGATAACGCCTTGTTCTGAGCTGCTTTCTCCTCCTGGGAGAAGCAGGAGTGACTTTCTTTGTTACAGCAGAGCTCTGAGTTGAGCTGTGGGAGACAGCAGAAGCAGACTGTCATTTTATGCCACTTTTGCACGGTGGGTTTTTGCAAACTGACAAACTGAAATGTGTTGCTTCATACGTTACTAGAAGGTTCTGGGTTTGGCACGCTGCAAAATTAAAACTTCAGCTGGAATTTCTCCAAACCACGGAGTGACATAACGCTGTAGCCCTGTTGAGTAACTTCTGATAAGCTTTCATGAAATTAAATTAAACATTGCTCCGGTTGGTGCCAAGAGCACATGGCTGTGCCTGCTGCATTTAAAGCCGAGAGTCAATCCGTGGCGTATTTGCAGATCACTGATTTGGAAACGTATAACAAGTTATCTATAATGTGACTGGAAGTGATCTGTATCTCCTCCGTGTCATTGCACTTTTTACCGTACTTGCAGTTAAAAGCTTGTTGTGGCTGTTATCCTGCAGGAAAATGCTTCCGACAGATGGGCTAACCTGTAAGCTGCCTCATTCCCAACTGCTGTAGTGTGAGGCGGGCAGGGAAACGCCTCCAGAAGGCGGCTGCTGCTTTCTGTCAGGCTGCAGCTCCAGTGGCAGGGAGGTTTCACTCTGCTCTCTGCTGTCGTGCTCGGGAACTGCACTGAGCGCCTGCAGAGCTTTGCTGTGCTGCCTGCCCGTCCCCGAGTGCCACGCGCTGCTCCTGGGACGCACAGTGCGATCTGCGAGGCCACGGAGAGCCGGCAGCTCTCTGCATTGAGATTCCCTCTCTGTCTGCATGTCAGAATTGGGAGGTGTTTGTTTGTTCACGGGCTGGGCTGCGTTAGGCTGGCTGTGAGAGAGACCGCTGTTCTCCATCCCACAGCCTTGCTGCAGAGGAAGGTGGAGGAGGTGACGAAGGTTTGCGAGAGCCGCCGCAAGGAGCAGGAGCGCAGCTTTCGGATCACCTTTGATTGAAGGACTCGGAGTTCAGAACGTTCCCCTCAGATCCCCATAGAGAAGAGGTTGGTGGGGACCTGCTTGGCATCTGTTTTTTTGTTTTCCTTCTTTAATTGCAATAAATTTCTTTTGTTTTAAATCCTGAAGTTACTCTTTGCGGTGTCTGGGGGTACTCCTGCTGCAGATACACAACTGCTGCCTTCGCAGCTGGGCCCCCCAGCTCAGCACTTCGGTGCAAGCTGAATGTTTGCAATCACAGCTCCATGCGCTGTTAGTTGGGTCCTTACAGATGCGGGTTGACAGGCAGCTGTTGTGAGGAGTCTGATAGCCTTGGCTTCCCACCATGACAGCGTGGACTTCAATGAGGGGTGGGTTAATTAGGTACGCCTCTGCTGCTGAACGTGGACCTCGTTACCTTTTGGCATAAACTGCTTTTGTGTTTGTACCTTTGAGTGTTCCCAAAGCACCTGTATGCGGGATTTGTGTCTGATTAAAAACAGCAGCTGTGTAAGTGAAAAATGGGTCCTTCTGCTGTGATTCTGGGAGTGTCGCGCTGCAAGGACAGAAGAAAAGGTGGAGCGAGCGTGCTGTGAGCGAGCGTGTGTGTGTGCTTTCGCTCACAACGCCGGGCGAGTACTGCGCTCAGCTGAGCGCGGTCACCGCGGCACTTCGTCCTCCCCGCCGCCAGGGGGCGATCGCGCAGCCCCGCCCCCCGCAATTCCCGCGGGTGCCGCTGAGAGTTGGAGTCCCGGGCGGACGGAAGCAGCGGCGCGGCTATGCGGCGGTGAGCGGGGCTGCCGTGTGCGGGGGGGAGGAAGCGGGGGTTGCACGGCCGTGTGCCGAGCGATGTTTTGTCCGGCGCAGGGTGAGCAGCAGCGTGTGCAGCGATGAGGTGCTGCTGGAGGAGCTGGAGACGGAGGGGGAGAGGCAGCTGAAGAGCCTCCTGCAGCAGCAGCTCGACACTTCCGCCTCCATCGAGCGGTGAGTCCCGGCCTGGGCGGCGCGGCCCCTCCTGCCCGGCCCCGCTCAGCTCCCGGCGGCTGTGCCGCTCTCGGTTCCAGGTGTAAGTCGAAGCGGAGGTGCTTTGCTCCGGCGGCGTTCTACAGGCCCTTCGGGGAGGCGGCGGCGGGGGCCCTGACCTTATCCCAGTTCCGAGAGCTGCAGGAAAGCGACAAAGAGACCGCAGCGCTGCGGGAGTTGGGGCTGTCGGACCCCGAGATCGCGCTATGGAGGAACCGCGCTGCGGGGAAGGTGAGGCCGCGGCCGTTTGTAACAGCGCTGGATGCACCGGCGGGGCGCGGAGCCGCCTCCTCTCCGGGCTGAACAGCTCCAGCTCTCAGCTGCCCCACGCGGCGGTGCTCCAACCCGAGAGTCCCCGCAGGTGGCGGCTGGTGGCGCTGATTTTATACCGGCCCTTTTCTTGCAGCACTCCGGGCTGGGAGCGGCCCCCGAAGCCATGCAGGAGCGCCTCAATGCCATCCAGCAGAAGATGGACGAGCGGCAGCGCATCCTGGAGCTGCCCCAGAGGTTTGCTGGCAGCAAGCAGCTGAGCCGGAGGGAGATGGAGATCGAGAACGCTCTCTTCCAGGGGACGGACCGGCACTCCTTCCTGCGGGCGCTGTACCACCAAGGTGTGCCCCCATCCCTTCTGTTCTTGTGGCTGTTTAACAGAGCAGAGATGGCGTCACTGGGAATTCCGTGGGATGGAGCTGAGCCCTGAGGTGCAGAGTGGCCCCTTTGCTCCCTGCTGCAGGGGTAGGGAGCCCAGGTGAGGCTGGATCTGCTCGTGGCCCCGGGCTCGGTCAGTGGTTTATGTCCAGGAGGAAATGAAGGGATGAAGCGCCGGTGGGGGAGAAGTGCGCTGTCACACCGTATTTCTCTGTTGTGGGTTAGATGACACTCAAAGGATAACAGATGAGAAGGACCCCATGGGTCACCTGGAGAGTGTTTACCAAGAGGTGCTGGGCAAGCAGCCACCCGGAGGGGTCCAACCAACCACAAGTGCTGCGTGCTCGCTGCCTGCCCCCGCCCTGCAGGGCTCCGACACTGAGGAGTCACCACCTCCTGACCGGCCAGGCCAGGAAGGAAGCCCCAGCCCTCCTCCAGCAAAGCCCCACCAGTCCCCTTCGGGGCCTGTGACTATAAAGGAGCCTGTAGAGTTCATCCCAGAGGAGGAGATCTGCAAGAACCGGCTCTCTGAGGAAGAACTCCGCAATATACCTCGGTTTTCTTCCTACCATCCTGGGGAGCCCAACAGGGTATGTGCAGATGAGCCACGCTTTGTCCATCTTCCTAGCCAGGAATGCAAAGGCTCTTTGCTCCTCCCTGGCTGCTGCTTGGAGGTGCTCGCTCCTGCATGCGTGGGGGACTCTGTGCTGGCAGCAGAGCTGAACCGGCTCCTGCATTTGAGGTGTACGGGCTGGGAGTGGGTTAAGTACACCTGTTAGCACAGCGCAGGCCAGCCGCCCCCATTGCCTCCACAACAGGTGCTGTATGTGAAGAACTTGGGCCCGCGTGTGACCATGAAGGACCTGGTGTCACTGTTTGCTCGGTTCCAGCAGGACAGCACACCCATCCAGTTCCGCCTGCTCAGCGGCCGCATGCGGGGTCAGGCCTTCATCACCTTCCCTGGTGAGCCCTGCGGAGCCCTGCCTCCTGCCTATCCCTCCCATCTCCCCCAGGGTGGTGCAGAGCCCCCTCTGTGCTGCAGGAGCGGATTTGGCTCCCTCTCCCCTTCATCTCAGGTCATTCTTTCCTGTGGGCTGGGGGAGGAGTCGTCCAAACGGGCTGCTGCACGTTGGGTTGTTGGGCTGGGGACCGCAGCGCTGCGCTGGGTCACGGTGTGGGTTGAGATCCATTCTGCTCTTTCCTTGCAGATATTCAGTCGGCCCAGGATGCGCTGCTCTTGGTGAATGGGTACAAACTGCAGGGGAAGCCAATGGTGATTGAATTTGGGAAAAGCAAGGGGCCAACAACAGAGCCTGAGGCTGCTGCTCCCTCCTGCTCTGCTGGAGCAGTGCCCACTGCCACGTAAGGGCTGGAGGACCTCGTGGACTTGGACTGGTGGGAGCTCAAGTGCAGCTCTGTGCGCCTGCAGCGGCAGGGCAAGGGCTGACTGCAGCCTTGAGGGCGGTGCTGAGAAGCACGGCTCTCTTCTGCCCTGCTGGCTCATGAGGGTCTTCAGGAGCTCAGGTGTACTCTTCATGCGCTGTTCCAACACTGCTGCTGGGGTGCTCTACCTGTCTGCATTCTCAGCCCTTTGTGGCAAGGAAGAGGAGGGGAAGCTGTGTAAATAGACGTGTTTGTATCGTGTGTTTCTGGATCTTTGTTTGCACGTCAGTGCGCTCCTTTGAGAGAAAAGGGACTAGTGTGCAAGAGGGCACGATACTTCAGACTTGACTTTTTATAGGAACGAACAGTGTAGTTTGTCTTAAGGTGGTGCTTTGGGTGCAGAAGTTGCTGGGGCTCTGATACATTGGAGGTTGTCTGCTCTCACTGGCTCAGCTGAAGTCGCTGTTTGGCACAGGAGCTCCGTGTGCAGCAAAAACAACCCAAGATTCTATTTACATGTATTATCAATTATCTCTTGCACGCTTCCTTCCCCCCCATTTTGCATTTTCCCCCAGAACAACTTGCAGGAAATGAAAACAAACACGGCAGCCCTCTGACAGTGGCTTCCCACTGCCCCACCCCACTGCAGAGATGCAGGTAAAGTGGAGAAGGGGTTGGAGAGGTCAAGCAGAAGCCTCTCACCTTTACCCAGTGCCCCCCTGTTCCAGCAGTGCTGAGGCATGGAAAGAGCTTTTAACATTCTGCAGGAGAGGCGAGGTGGGCTGGCAATAAGCCACGAGCTCAGTTACGCCTGACAAAGAAACAACCCCAGCACCTGAAGCCCTGTGCAGGAACTTTCCAGCCCAGGGTCTGCGTGGACATGACAGAGCCTTGGGGTGACACAGCGGGGCTCAGGTTCTCCTTCTGGTACCCCAGCCCCAGGGGTGCCAAAAGCCAGCCCAGCCTCCAGCACTGCCACCCCCATCCTGGCACAGCGTGTTCCGCCCCCATACCTCATGTCTGGATCACACTGTCAGCCACCAATTTGGTAATAAAATTTAATTGGACATACTTTCAGGACCACAGCTGGCCCAAGCTGCAGTTTACCCGCTGCTCTGTTTGGCTGCCAGTCTCTTATCTCTCTCTTCAGCAATGGTCAGGCGGATGCCCTTTCCACGGGGCAGGGAGATCCATGGCTTGTTGCCCTGAAGCGAGGAAGGAAAAACCACATCACACTGAGGAGCTCAGAGGGAAAAAAAGTCCTCCCTTTCAGTGAGGAAAAGCAGCAAGGACCAGCCCTTGCCTGAGCAGGGCAACAAGCAGTTTGGTGTCCTTCACTCAGCAGCAGGCCCTGAAGAAGCTGTGGTGCATAGGCCTCCTATTGGCCTTTGTTCATGCCCTTGGGGAAGGCATTCAGCCAAAGCCATCAGAACCTGGACTAAAGAATCCAGAGATGGCAACGCTTGAGGCTTCCGGGAGAGGACACTCCTACGGAGCACTCGCAAAGATCATTTTGTGACCTGAACTGCTCAGCCCCAAACTGCCCAAGGACGCTGTGGATGCCCCATCCCTGGAGGCATTCAAGGCCAGGCTGGATGTGGCTCTGGGCAGCCTGGCAACCCTGCACATAGCAGGGGGGTTGAAACTGGATGATCACTGTGGTCTTTTTCTACCCAGGCCATTCTATGATTTAAGAAAAAACAACATCATGGAGTTTCCTCTTCTAAACATCCCCACCCTATCTGGGAAGATGGCTATGAATTCAGGGCAGTCAGCTTCACTCGGTGGGCATACAGGCGAGCAGAAGCTGCTCACAGAAGACACCCACAACGCCTGGCTTCAACAGGAGGGGACGCACTCCCCTTCAGCCCACACAGGCTTACCTTGCCAATAACGAAGATGTTGGAGAGCCTGGTGGCAAAGCTGTTGCCATTTGCATCCTTCACATGGACCACATCGAAGGAGCCAGGGTGCCTCTCCCGGTTGGTGATCACCCCAATCCGGCCTAAGTTGGCACCACCAGTCACCATGCACAGGTTCCCTAGGGCAAAGGAGAGAGAGGGCTGTGACAAGAGCTTGTGCTCCTCAAGAGCCTGGCAGAATGGCAGGAAGAGGCAGAGCAGTGGAGCATCCAGACATGTGAGGAACACTAAAATCCCACAGGAACCATGCAACACAGCTCTCTGGTCCCAACATAACATCCATACAACACATTCCCCATCCCCTTCTTGCTATACTGCTCAGTGGCAGCTGAAAGCTTCTCCCACAGCTTGCTCCTAAAGCAGAGAGCTGGGAATCTTCCTTCTGCTGCCCAGGGCTTTTCTCTCACAGCCTCACCAGATCTGGCCTCAAGCAACCTCTCCAGCAGCTTCTGCCCCATGCCTGCTTGCTCTGGGAGCTGTTCAGAGTCCCCAGACCCAAACGCCTCCCACTGCCCAGACAAAGGAGGAATCCGTGCTCCAGCTGCACCAGGGAAACACCACTCCCTGCACGAGGGTGCTGCTTCTCTATTTACATCAAAGGTGCCTGGCAGTTGTTCTCAGCTTCTGCACTGCTCACCAGTCTCCCAAGAGAGCAGCGTCCTGCAGGGGATGCTCGACCTACCTGTGTCAAACTTGATGAAGTCTGTGATCTTGCCGGTCTCCAGGTCAATCTGGATCGTATCGTTCACCTTGATGAGGGGATCCGGATAGCGGATGGTGCGGGCATCGTGGGTGACCAGGTGAGGGATTCCTTTGGTACCCACAAAGATCTTCCTCACCTTGCACAGCTTGTACTGCAAGCAAAGCACAGCCCTGCTCAGACAAGGCTCCCCAGCCTCTGCACAACCACCACCTACATCTTCCAATGGAAGCACCCACACTGCAGTGTTTCTCTCACCCTGCCCTGAAGCCCGTAGCCACGCAGCAGAGGCTGCCATCCCCCAGGCCCACCACAGCCCTGCAGCCCTCCTCAGTGCACTTCAACTTCCAGCCAGCTTGGGACTCACAGCTCAACACAAAGCAGCAGCAAGAAGCGAGCGCACTGCTGGGGATGGAAGGGCCCTGAATGCACAGCCAGCAAGCAGCTCTCCCCTCAGCATCACCACACAGCAGAGGTGCCAAGGTGCCCGGGTTAAGGCAGGGTGCACAGGAGTCCTTCCTTGACACCCCATTTTGTGAGCAAATCTCTTCTGGGAAGGGCCCGAAAGTGCTGCCCACAGCCTCCTAGTGCTGCACACTGCAGCTCTGGCTGGGCATGACTGAGACCCATGCAGCAGCCTTGCTTGTGGCGGCCCTGAGTCTGCAACATTCTGACCGTCAATCACCACAAGCAAAGCTCCCTGTAAAGGCAACGCAACCACACCAAGAGCAATGGCAGCCAGCAGCTGACCACACACCTGTAGGTACATCTGGGAGCCGCCCTCACATCACCAACATGTTTTCCCCCATAAAGACTCCATGCCCCAACCAGTCCTCTCAAGGGTGGTATGGACACTGCATTCAGAGCCACCAGTTCAGGACATGTCAAGGGGCAAACACTGCCCTGAGAACACCCGGCCAGGCCCATCCGGCATCAAGCTGCAGCTCCTCACCTTGGCTTCTTCAGCTGTGATGCGGTGAACAGCAAACCGGCCCTTGGTGTCGTACACCAAGCGGAAATGTTCGCCTGTCTTCTCGATGCTGATGACATCTGATTTCACAGAGACAAGTAAAACAGCAGCAGTTAATGACCACGCTATCCAACACTAACTCAGCACACAGCTCATCTTAAAATGGGACATAAAGGCTGCTGAACGACACTTTCACCCTCATCATCATCACCAGTGCAACTCCCCCCCCACAGCCTCACAACGCTGCCCCCCCCACCCCCCAGCAGCACAACATACCCGTCCTCACTCCCCCCGGACCTCACCCATGAAGCCCGCAGGGTAGGTGATGTCAGTGCGAACTTTGCCGTCGATCTTGATGAACCTCTGCATACAAATTTTCTTCACCTCATCTCCGGTCAGGGCGTACTTCAGCCTGTTCCGCAGGAAGATGATCAGCGGGAGGCATTCCCTCAGTTTGTGAGGGCCCGTGGAGGGACGGGGCGCCTGCAGAGGGAGAGGAGCCTTCGGATGGGCACACGAAGCAACGCGGGACCCGCAGCAGCGCCTGGGGATGGCTGCGTGGAACCCAAGCGCTCAGGTGGCACTCATAAGCTGTGGAAGGCACTGCCCCGCCCGCAGGACAGCAGATCCGCCCGAAGAAGCACTCAGAGTTTACAAACCCACCCACGAGGAACGCAGCCGAGCTCCCAGCCCCACACAGCCCCAGCCCCGACCGCCCCCGGCCCGCACTCACGAAGACGCCCGTCAGCTTGTCCAGCATCCAGTGCTTCGGCGCCGCCACGCGCTTCAGGTGCTTCTTCGGGCCGCGGGCCTGCGGGGACGGGACGCGTTAGAGTGCGGGGCCGCCGCTAGGCCCGCCGCCCCCATCGCCGGCTCCCCGGCCACCCCCGGGCTCCCGCCCCTCCCACAGCCCCTCGGTGGGTTTCCTCGTGCCCGGCGCCGCGGCGGAGGCGGCGTCGGCCCTTAGGGGGCGGCGGATGGCGGTGGATGGCGGAGGGGAGCGGCGGCGCCGCGCACTCACCATGGCTGCGCTCCTCCGGGAAAGGGAAGCCGCTTCCGGTGCGAGGCTGATATGGGCGGGATAGGCCCCGGCGGCGCCACCTCCCTGCAGTGCGCCCCCTGGCGGCGCGGAGGTCCTGAGGGCGCTGTGAGCGACGCCCCCTCCCACATCCCACCTCCCACCTCCCACGACGGGCCGCGTTCAGCGCTGCCTACGGGGGGTCCCGGCAAGCCCCGGCCCCTCCCTTCTCTCATGGCCCCGTGTCCTCCACGTGCCCCCCATCCAGGCTAGGACCATCCCAAGTCACCCCCTATCCAGGCTGAGACCCCTCCGTGACCCCTCCATCCGGATGGGACCCTTCCACTGTTTCCTTCTCCACCCCCAATGGTTCCTCATCCAGGTTGGGCTCCCTTCATCAAAGCTGGGATATCCCCATCTCCTCCCTATGCCCCAAGCTGGGCTCTCTCCCCACACACCCTACCCAAACTGGGGCCAGCCCACATTCCCTCCACTAACCGTGCTGGGTACGTCTCCCACCTCCTCTCTGTACAGAGTAGAGGGCAAGAAGGGGTCAGCTGATGCCAGTGCTACAGTGGGTGACATTGCTAAGGTGGCTGGAGGGGGAACCCACGTATGGGGACACCTCGGGAGGGACAACCCAGCTGGCTGGCAACCACACTCCTGCTCCTGACCTAAACCCCACTGAGCCCCAGAATTTGGCACTTGGGGCTCTTCCCCTGAAGGGATGGTTACCAACGCAGATGTGTGCAGGCAAGGCAGGGCAGATACAGGGTGAAAGAAAAATGGCTGGAGTATTTCAAATATTTTATGTGGGGGGAAAAAAAAAATGCCCATCAGTTTAAAACACAGCTTGCAGTGGCCTCTCTCTTAAAAACCATTTAAAACCAGTCGTGAGAATAAACTTTAACCATGTTAAAAAAGTGAAATGAGCAAGAGAGGCTCTGCTGGCACAGGAAAGCTGTGGCTGGAAGGCTCACTTTCCCACCCATGGAGATCCATGGCACACAGCAGGCTTTGCTTTTTTAAAGAGAAACAGATTCACCAACGAACCAACAGTAACCTCTTCATATTCCTCCTGCAGCCACAAATGTCATCAGCTGCTCTGGAAACATCTCTCCAACAGGGAAGTGCTGTTGCAGGAACCTGAGCCTTCCCTTCTCCACTAAACCACGTGCTTCAGATTGCCTGTAATAGAAGAGGAAAAAGAGTTGAGCTCAACCTCAGCCTGACGGCACGGCCCAGCCTGGGACATCCCAGAGCACTCAGAGCTGTGTAACAGATTCCTTCTCTGCTCAGCTAGAGGAAAGGCAACAGCACCCTTTGTTAACAGAGACCACAGCTCTGAACTAAATGTGCTCCTGACATGGAGAATCCCAAGAGAAGCGGGAGATGCGTAAGATGAGCAAACAGAGAAATGGGGTTCATCTTTCCAGCTAGCAAGGAAGACTCCAGTGAGCCAGAAGTCCCCCCTAAAAGGCCAAAATAAGCCCAAAGCAGGAGCTCCAGCTTTACCTGACTGCTCACCTTTGATCAAGTTGAGAATTTCTTGAATTCTCTGTGGCTCATTGCGGTCCGGTCTGCAACTGGGTGTGATCTCCAGCACGTAGTCAGGACCGTACTCTGTGAAGAACTACAGGAAGAGGAGAGGAGTAAGCAACAAAACGAGGCTAATGAGACTTTACAATCCCTCTACTGTCTCATCCAGCATCCCCAACAAGACGGAGCATGGCCGTGCACAAGCACCACGGATATGCTCCACCTAACTCAGCAGATTTTCAGGTGCTCTTTCTCCCTGGCACATGCTAAGGAGCTCCCTGAGCAAGCATGTGACTCCATCTCCTCATCCTCTGTAATTATCTGAGGCTGGAGCTTATTGGTTTCTTAGAACCTTTCAAAAAAGATGCTGACAGCCTCAGTTTTTGGGAAGAAGCACCCACTACGCCGCTAGGGAAGCGCGTTATTGCTACAGGAGAGTCTCAACAAAACAGCACTGAGCTGAGGGTGCCTCTTGGATTAGGTGGGATGACTGTTATTGCACGAGAAAGGAGGGCATGGAAAACTTTACCTCATGATCAGGGATCTCAGAGGACAGCGTCCTGCCAAGGATGACCCCAGTCAAGTACGTCCAGCAGCGGGCTGTGTTGGCAAGGTTGTAGCCTCCTGTGATTTTGGAAAGGAGATTGGGGAAAAGGGAAGAGAGAGATTTTACCGGAGGGAACAAACTGCAGAAGCTCCTCCAGACACCTCTGTAGACCCAGAATGATCTCTCTTGCCAACAAGGACAGGTTGTCATCAGTAATAGGGATAGAAGTGCAAGGGCAGCAGTGGCGACAAGGAATTGCTGCTTTTTAATGCTAGCCTTAGTTCCATAAAGCAAGATGCACATGTCCAGCCATTTGTAAGTGAGCACTGTCATGTCTGAGAGGTACTCATCAGCTTCAGATCTGTCAGCTGGTGACTACTTCACAAGTACAGGAGGTCTCATGGGCAGCATGGCAGTGGTCATGTCCGTCCTGGCTGTGCATGACCTCGCAGAGGGGGACCTTGGCTGAAAGAAACCCTATGGCAGACTTGGAAAGCGTTTTTCTCCAGTAGACTAAAATAATAAAGAAAAAAAAACACTCGGAAAAGAGAGGGAGCTCATATATTCCATTGTTCACTCTACCTTGTTTTTTGCCAAGTAGTAGCTCCCCCTCCCAGATTTCCACTCCGAACGCCTCTCCAAGCTGTGGTGGTGGGACACTCCTTTGGTATTTTCACCATCGCGATGAAGTTTACCCTCATTTTTATGAGGTAAGTTTTGGGGGCTCTTCTTGCCTTCCCCAGCCTACCCAGACATGGCCTCTGCTTGAACCCACACGAGACCACTCACTGCCAGATGTCTGAGGCAGGATTGCAACACAGATCGAGCTTGGCATCTTCTGGTACCACAAATTTAATGCCTGAGGCCATCCAGTTGCTGAGGCCAAAGACTTGCTCTCCAGAAGGACAAAGCTGCTTCCTTGTGACCATCAAAATGTGCATGCACTCACCTCCTCCCAGGATGAGAGTTGCCAGCTGCCACTGCAGGACGTACTTCAGGCACTTGCCCAGTCCCTCGGGTGTCATGTTGAAGGAGCACATGGGATCTCCAGCAATGGTGTCAGCCCCCAGCTGTAGCACCACTGCCTCAGGGTTGAAGGCAGCATACACCTCCTTCAGCACGCTGCAGAGAGAAGCAGTGGGTTACCACAAGCTTAGCTCAGTGGGAGCATCAAACTACATGTGGTTGCCCTGAGCAGAAGGGCTGGAAGCCAGACCCAGGGACATTCCTCTCCTGTGACACAGAGAGAGTCACAGAGAAGAGCAGGGTCTGCCTCTGCTGCCTCTCACAAACACAGGACAGGAGGAAAAGAGGTGGCTCCACATTATCACTCTGCCCTCTCCCATCTTCCTGGGGCAAAAACACACCTCCTCTGGCTCTAACACACACTGTACATAGGGGGGCAGTGCCCTTCTCATTCTTTATTACAAGTATTCTCTTGCAGAAGGCAACTGGGACTTTGCACAAGGAGACTCTTGGCCACAAAGGGAACAATCCTGTTCCCAGCACTGTGCTCTAAAGCCCAAAACATAAGGCTGATCATGAAGAAAAATACGTTTCTTTCACAACAGTGTCTTCATTTCTCTAAAGTAAGAAACAGATGTGGTTCCTGGAATAAATGCTTCTGCCTTGGTTGAGAACCTAAGCAACTCCAGTACTTATTTGACATGCAATTATAAACCACTGTGGTGTCAAACCAAAGAGCTTGCACTACCCAGATCTCACCCCAGGACCTTCATCAGCCCCTTGCCCCATCTCAAGAGGGATTAAAAACAAGTAAAATCCATGTAGTCTCTAAAACTCCATCCAAGCAAACCGTATCAGAACAAGAGGGCTTACGTTTCACAGATCTGGTAATATTTCTCATCTTGAATGCCATCTTGAATAGGCACATTCACGCTGTAATAGCGACCTTTCCCCAGGCCAACATCTGTCACATCCCCTGTGCCTGGAAAATGGAAACAGCCAGTGGTTAATGGAAAGAGGCTCAGCAGTAAGTCAAATGTGTGGCACGTCTCAGGCAAGAGGAGAGTGCCAGTGCCTGGTATGTCTATGGAGAAGCCCACTTAACACTACCACTGGAAGGTTTTGATGGACCTGGTTCTAGCCTTCTGTCCCATCTTGTAATTAAGCTTCCAAGGGCAGCCAGCAGTGCCTCTGCCCCGAACTGAGCCACAAGAAGAAAGGAGGAGATATAACAGATAAACAGTTTCCCCCTTTCTCCTTCTCCTGGGTCAAAAGAGAGCGAATATTTAGACACAGAGGCAGCAGGACACCTACGCTGATGTGGATGAGATGTCCCTGTGCCGAGACCTCACCACTGATGCGTGAATCAAATTAGCACAAACCTTGCAAGTTCAACTTGCCTGGGAAAAATCCTGGTGAAAACTTGTGCAGAGAAACAGTCATGACCTTCGAGGTGAAGCTGAAGGCATCTTCAACACCTATCAGAAGACAGGAAAGAAAAAAGCTTTCATGCACCACTCATGTAAATGACAGAATCTAAAAAGATGACCAATAAACACCGTGAGCAGAGCAGGAATGTAATGAATGAAACAGGAAAACAAAAGCGGCTCACTAAAGCCATCCTCCACCAATGGAGATCCGAATTCAAAGGCAGCAGTGGTCACAACTGAAATGAATCTGACAGGTCTCATGCTAATCAGAACTGAAGGGGTCCCAGTACCTCGAGTCAGTGCTCGTCTGCAAGGCTGGGGAGGGAGCCGAGCACGGATGCTCTGCCTGGAGCTTGGCCCTGATTAGAATCAGAGCTACTGGGCTCTCTTGCTTTTCCCAGTGCTGCTGCAATTCCACATGCCTCTTCTTTTTTCCTTAAAGATGTATTAAAATAGCGAGGGTGGGAAGGGAAAGAAGAAGTAATGGAGAACTCAACGGAAACCAAATGTAGGGGGGAAATGGAGCAAAATGAAACACACCATAAAAGTTAGGAGAGCAGAAACGTTAAGTGGTGTTGAAATAATGTCCCTGAAGCAAAGAGCACCCCCAGCAAGGCCCTCTCTGCTTTTAGTTTCATAGTGTCATACCTTCTTTTAAAAGCAACATTTGTTACTGACTGCTTCCCCTTTGCAACGGTGACATTAAAGAATTAAATGCTGGCACCCAGGACGGGGACAAGGGCCTGGGGAAGTTCTTAGAATGTACCATCATTCTTAGAATGGCCTGGGTTGCAAAGGGCCACAATGCTCATCTGGTTTCAACCCCCCTGCTATGTGCAGGGTCACCAACCAGCAGACCAGGCTGCCCAGAGCCACATCCAGCCTGGCCTTGAATGCCTCCAGGGATGGGGCATCTACAGCCTCCTTGGGCAACCTGTTCCAGTGCTCTCACCAGAGAAGCTAACTGCAGCAGGAACAGCACTGTGTTGCTTTAGGTACGAGTCAGCAGCCCAGAACCTCATGAGAGGGCAGAGTAACACCCACAAAGCAGGACATGGCAGAACTGGATTGAGGGAATTCACACTGAAAAGGGACAAAGCCATTGCTGCTGCACCAGGTGAAGCCTTACTCGAGTCTATGCAGCTTGCAGCCTGTGCCAGGCCTTACCATCCCCATGATGCAAATCCAAATCAATATAAAGGATGCGGTCAAATTTCTGGCGCAGTCGCAGGATCCCCAGGACAGCATCATTTAGGTAACAAAAGCCAGACGCTTCATCTCTGTTTGAAAAACAGCCACGAGGTTAAACATTATCAGTGCAACCTTCACTGTTCTCAGCTTTGCCATCTTTACTCGCAAGCCTCCATCTCGCAGGGGTGGAGAAGAGAAAGAGGTGGGTTTGGAGCAGTCCAGATCACTGAGAACACGACTACTCACTTCTCCACCCTGGGCTTGACAGCAGCAGCCCCAGCTGAAGCAAGGCAGGAGCTCAGCCCATTTCACTGCTGCACAAATGAGGTATGTGCATGCAAACAGCTGCCCCTTCTGCACAGCGCAGACTTCCTATTGCTTCCTATTGCTGGCACCAAAGGAGCAGTTCTCTTTGAATTAGGGTTAGAGATGTGACCTAAGCAAAATTCAGGGGAGCCTCTTGCCTGCAGCTGCTGGTATGATGTTTTGGAAGATGGTGGACATAAATTAACAAAACATACACATCCACAGGAAACAGGGAAGCCACAGGAATTGTTTTAGTACTCCATAATCACAGAATCATAGAATGGCCTGGGTTGAAAAGGACCACAATGATCATCCAGTTCCAACCCCCTGCTATGTGCAGGGTCGCCAACCAGGCTGCCCAGAGCCACATCCAGCCTGGCCTTGAGTGCCTCCAGGGAATAATCACAGGATCCAGGGACAATGCTGATACTTTCTCTCCTGACAGAGGTCGGTTACTGACACCACATCTCAGAGCACCAACAAAATCAGAGGTCAGCCCTGCACGACTTCACTCCTCTAATCAACAAACCAAGAAAGCCATGCAGAACAATTTGGGCAATGTTTTGCCGCACTCACCTGGGTTTGAAAGGACCCTGATCCTTTGCAATTCTCTATGGGCCATAACATGCTTTGTAAAAATCTATTCTCAATTGACCCCTAGGGATAAGAAGCTGTCTCTGGATGTGGGGACACACCCCAGAGCCACACTGTAGTACCTGCCCTACACCCTATGTCCTTCCCTCACCCCTCTTGCACCACGCCGCTGGATCTCCTCCCCCTGAGGGAAGCTGGGTCAGACACCAGGTGAGAAAACACAAGGGAAGAGACTGTTTCCTTACTTCTTTGCGTGATGCCACCCTCCAGGCCAGTTAATTGCTACCTTGCACTTGCCATCCAGCAGGCACTGGGCTGCGGTGATGGTGGCTCCCCCCACAGCTGCTGCGTAGTCAAAGATCCCTTCAGTAGCTGGACAGTCATAACCTGTGGGTGACAGCCAGCATCAGGCATTGCTGAAAAGAAAAGCACACTTTGGGCTACTGCTCCTTAACCACAGCTCTGGCTTTTCATTCTGTGCATGCTGAAATTACAAGCAAACCACTGCACAAAACCCTCGTGACAAGTATCGTATCTGGACTTGTGTGGCAGATACTTGGGGGTGGTAAATGTGGGGGTGAAAAAAGAAGATTTCTTGCATTCAGATCCTTCAGATTCACAGAAGGAGTTTTGAGTTGATTTCTGATCTCCGTGCTTAGCTACCTTGACCCACTACCCCATAGCAAGCTTGCAAAACACACTCTCAGCTCTTCGGTGTTCCACCAGGAAAGCCCTGATGCAGCAGCAGATGTGTTTCCACTCTAAAAACTGGGATATCCACAAGGCAGACAGGTCCTGGCATCTCATAGGTCCATGCCTGATCTCTTCCATTTCCTACAGCAGCCTCCCTAGAGCTGATCCCCAAGTGCAGTACAAGCCCAGGGCTGCCCCTCCAAGTACAGATAGAGCAGCTTCAGAGATGGAAAGGGCTACTGCATCATTCAAGCTTTTTCTAATCCAGCAGGCAAGAGCCTGCTGCTCAAGATAATAAGCAAAACCATTGTGCAAATGGTGCAGGTCTGGTTCCTGGTGGCAGTTTCAGGATGTCATTCCCATGACAGGCAGAACAAGAGCATGGGGCTGGCAGTACCCTCTGCTGGCAACACAGAAAGCATCAACCTGAGCAGTAACTGCTGGCTGAAGGGGTTTGGCAGCACCTCAAAGCTACACCAAGGCATCCGTGCAGCCCACTAGCAAACAGCACCCTGCACTGAATGGTTACCCTATTGCAAAAAGTTTGTGTCCTTACCCAGTCCATACTCCACAGACTCTGGGTGGTCATCGTCCCCCTCCTCGCTGACCTTCTGCAGGTGCTGCAGGTAAGCGTCTGTGTGGAAGCTTGCCATCTCCTCCATGGAAGCTACTTTGGGCTTGATTATCCTAGCAGAAGGGAGAGGGAGGAGGTCAGGACACCATTGCAAAGCTCAGCTTCAACCTCCTCAGATAGTTTGGCAACTGCTGCTAGAAAAAAACAAACAAAATCATCCACCTCTCATACCCAACTGCCACTTGGAGTAGAAAGCTGGAACAGGCCTTCTCACAAGCTAAGCACAGGCTGCTGGGCCCACTCCAATAAGGAACAGTTGCAGGTGCTGCCTGCAATTAACCTTTCACCCTCACTTTGAGGGTTTTTCTCCCTTTCCTGTTTGCTGTCCCCGTCCAACTCCTGGCAGACACAATGTTTCTAGGACACCATTCTGCCAGAGCAGGAGCTGAGCAGTGACACCCATGTGCTCTTAACTCTGCTGTGTCCAGAAACCACCTCTGTCCTCAGCAACTTGCTCACCTCTTTCTTTGGTTCAGGCACTTTGCCACCTGCCCAATTAAAACTTGTGGCACATTAAAATGCTCTATAAACAGCTATGTGGTACAGGTCAGGGCTACTGCAAGAATGCTCCAGGCTTGCCTGTAGGCTGACCATTTCTCTTCCCAAGCACTTTCAGTTTGTGCCCATAACAGCTTGCGCAGCACTTTACCTAAACAACAGCGATTAAACAAAATTCTTAGTAAAAATTATTAATAAAGAAAAAGTCCTGCAAAGATTTCCTGGCCTTGCCAAACAGGAACGTGGGATTTCTCAAGGTGTTTTGAGATGCTGTGAAATAGAAGTCATAGAACCATAGATTGGCCTGGTTTGAAAAGGACCACAATGCTCATCCAACTTCAACCCCCTGCTATGCGCGGGGTCACCAACCAGCAGACCAGGCTGCCCAGAGCCACATCCAGCCTGGCCTTGAATGCCTCCAGGGATGGGGCATCCACAGCCTCCTTGGGCAACCTGTTCCAGTGCATCACCACCCTCTGGGTGAAAAACTTTTAAGTCTTTCCTCCCCCTTTGTATCCAGAATCTGAAGAGCCTAAAGATGGGTTCTAACCCTTCTGCTCCAGACCTCACTCTGCCTCCTCTCCTGAACAGCACCTACACTTCGCAGGAAGGCTCCCAAGCAGCAGCGCAGCACAACAGCTGCCCTGAGCCCCAGTGCTGCCCATGGGCTCAAGCAGCACCAGCACAGCTTGAAGCTGCGAGAGAACCTCCATGGAGGCAGCACGAGGCAATGCACATGTTGTGTTAGGCCAGGAAGGGTAGCCATAAATTACACCCGCCATCGTTACCATCCAGTCCACTTAACAAGGAGACTGTCATTAGATCCTAGAAATCTGCAAGGTGCTCTACAGCCATGCCATGAGCGAGGGCAGCAAGAGGACAGCTCTCAACATCACCAGACCTCAGCAGAGAGGAAAGGGCTCTCCCGGCAGAAAACAGAGTCACTTACATCATGTGGTCAAGCAAGGAATACGCCTCGATCAACGAGTGCACCATGCTGGCCTGAGGAGAAATAAAAGACGAAGATCAGTGTGAGAGCGGCCCACGATACCGGGAAGGAGCCCTTCACACCACTGCCCCCTCACTCCCCTCAGTGAGCCTCCAGCTCCTCCCGCCAGGCCTCCCCTCATACAGCGGGACCCCTCCTCACACTGAGCCTCCCCAAAGCAGGGCCCTCACACAGAGTCCCTTCACACCGCCCCCATCAGGAGAATCTCTCCTCCCTCCCTCCTCTCTCTCCCAGTCCCGCTCCCCCGGCAGCCCACCCGTTTGGGCACTTTGCAGAGGGAGTCGCAGAGGGCCGCGTACTCCGGGCTGTACACGTAGGCCACGGGCGGCCCCGCCGCCATCAGGGCCGCCGCACCGGGCCGGGCCGCCCGGCCTCTGCGCCGCGGGGCACGCCGGGAGCTGTAGTCCGCGCGCGGGGCATGCTGGGAAGTGCTGCTCCCGCGCGGGGCACGCTGGGGAATGTAGTGCTCCCATCTCGGCCCGTGAACATGGCGGCCCCCCACCCCGAGCCCGCCCAATGAGCAACGCACTGCGCACACGCGTGCTGGAGACGTTTTATTGCGGGCTCCCACACAGCACGAATGGGCTTTTTTTTGTTTGTTTGAAAAATGTGACTTTTGTTAAAAAAGGCCCGAGGCCTGCTGGCTCCCCCAAGCTGGCTCACGGCCAGGGGGGCCAAAACAAGGCCCAAGAGCAACATTAAGGCAACACAGACCCAGTGGTCAGAAAACACACGTGAAACCGCTTCCCCCGCCAATATGGGGGATAAAAGGTGTGGGGATGGCATGGCGTGCTCCCCATCAGTCCAGCAGCACTACCCCTAGCAGAGCTCTAGCTCACGCTAGACTAAACCCTGCAGATTCAGAAATGAAAAGCAGCACAGAACAGGTTAAAAACCTCCAAATCTGACAGGAGAACAGCATCGGGGGTCCCTCCTGACCCCCAGTCCTAAGGCGAGCTGGAGCAGAAAGCAGAGCTGTGAGCTCAGCCCTTCCCTGACAGCTCCCAGCACGAGGCCAGGCAACCACACCACAAACACAGCCTGAAGGTCCGTGGCTGAAAGCAGTGTGCAACAATGCCTCTCGAGGAGTCCACAGCGTGGGGACAAGGGCAGCAAGATCTACTGCATGGCACAGCCATCTCCGGGCAGGAGGTCGTACAGGTGCAGGGCCACTGACTTGGACAGGTAGGTCATGGTGCCGAAGCGGCCGCTCGGTGCACTGTCGTACAGCAGGTCGCAAATGCCCGTCGAGGGATCCTTCTCCAGCATCTGGTCGTCAGCACCCAGGGCTTTCTGGATTTTGGATGGGGAAGGAGAACAGAAGCATTAGGCATAAGGGCTGCCACCTGATAGCTTGCACGCCACATGTGATGCGGGGGGAGGAGGATGCTGCATTGTTGCTGTGCCTTGTGAGGACAACGGGCAGGTCCTCAGTGTGGCTGACTGACCCCTAGGTAGTCTGGGGACAGCCTGCAGCCCGTACCTGCTCCTCATAGAAGAGGTCATTGGCTGCGTGCAGGATCTTTTCCACAGGTATGATGCCACCCATGGTGTGCACCTCCACATCCACCAGCATGGTGAGCACCAAGATTGTCTCTACCAGCAGCTGCCGGTACTCTGGCTGGGGCACACGGTTGAGGACTGACTCCACGTGCACAGCAAACTTCATTTCGCCTGGGGTCATCTGCACGGAGGCAGGAAGAAATGCACACAGGGTGCTGTTATCACCAGCACAAATCCTGGGCCAGACATTCACCCAGAGTGGCCTCGCACCCATTCCGTTCCCCACCTGGTAAACCTACCTCTCTTGTTGTTGAAGAGGGGAGAACAAAGCCCTCCACGGAAAGACCATGGCACTGCAGAGCAAGATGTGGAGACCACAGTTACAGCCTTGAGCAGCACTGTGCCCTCGTTCCCAGCTGAACATCCCTGCATGCAGCCCACAAGCCCCAGCTCCACCTCCCGCCTCCAATCTATCACTCCTTAAACACCAGTTTGGCATCACCCAGAGCACTCCCACACACAGCACAGGGCTCTGCTGCCTGGTTTACTAAGCTGAGGATGAGCAGTGCCCAGAGCTGCCTCAGATGTGACCCCAACACCAGGTTCCCAGAGCTCACAGCCCTGCACAACACATAAGGTTCCTCAGCAGACCAAAGCCCCTTTCTGCAAGAGTAAGCACAGGGTAAGCAAGTAAGCCCCAGCTTTCCAGGGCCAGCTGAAAGCCTTGTTCATAAAGCACAACCTCAGGGATGAACAATTGGTGTGTGGTTCCCCCTAGGAAGGCAAGTGTCTGGGGACCATAGACTCGTGTGTGTGGACATCCAGCTCACCTTCTGCAGGACCTTCCAGACCTTCTGGTAGAAACCTAAAGGGACACGGTTGAGGGCCCCATCCAGCCGCCGTCTCCGCTTCCACTGGCCCTGGCGGCTGTCCTTACTGCCCTGGTCTTTCAGTAAGCTTGAAAAGGAGCCTTTGTCCAGCAGCTCCGATTGTCCAGCGGACTGGACAGACAAACAAGGAGAAAAGAAACTGCTGCAGGGGTTTAACTCATTGGGTTAAATACCCAATGAGAGCACAGCACACTGCTGCCTGAGGGCTTGTGCCCACCCAGCCTGGTTCCCGGGGCAGAGCTGCCACCAACTGAGCTGTCCCCAACAGACCCCTCCCTGCAGCCCCAGCTCCCCACAGCCTGGAGGGCAGCACCCCCGGCCGGAGCACTGCTCCTTTCTGCAGCCACAAAGCACGACAAACCCCATGCACACAGCCAACAAATGCAGGTTACCAGAGAGGCCAGCAGGTCACCATCCCCAGGCTGCAAGAGAAAGGGAGAGACATAAATCAAACAGTGCTGGTGCAGGGCAGCGATCACAATGAACAGAGCAGCAGCAGCACGGACCAAGCTCAGGTCGCAGAGCAGTTACCCCAGGGGCTGTGGTTAGCTGGACACTGAGAAGAAGTTTTCAGAGGCAAAAATGCAGAAAGTCTCATGTTAGCATCAGGGGAAGGACTGCACTGGAGCAGAAGCAGGGCTGTAATTGCTCTGCTGGCACGGGCACAAATTTAGTCTCACGAGGGCCAGCAGCAGGTGGCGGACTGTCCTTGCCATGAGTGCGGTCCCTCTGTGACACCAGGCCTCACACTGCAGCTGCTGCATCAAACTGGTCCCCACAGGCCAGGCCAGGCCCAGAGCTAAACACAAGCCAAGCCCCAGAGGAGGCACTTGTACAGTGTGAGATTGAGAGGAAGCAGCAGGGGAGTACAGGTGGGATCCAGTATCACGAGTCAATGTCCTGGCATGGCCATCACTGGGTTGCGGCAGTGGAGACACAGTGTCACCCTGTTCAGCATTTTTTGTCAGTATAATGGGATCCTTTCGACTGTGGCAGCTATGCAGAACAGCTCCCAGCTGGCTCTAATGCCAGGGCACCCATGCTTTTGAGAAACCTTCCTCTTCCATGGCCTCAACATAGCAGATCCCACTTAAAGGGAAGCTCCCTGAATGCCAAGGGGCCACATTTAGCCTTGCTGACCTCTTCCCAGGCCCGAGGCCTCCCCACTGTGCTAAACAGAGCAACCCTAAGCCTGATGAGAAGGGAAGCCAGCTGGTTGCTGCAGCAGCTCACTCTGGGTTCATTTAGGAAAGCTCATTAACTCATGCACGCTCAGAAGCTGCCCTGGTATGCAGCACGACAGATAAAAGCTGAGGCTGTAGGAGGACCAAGGTGGCTTCACCTTACTCCCGATCAGAGACTGCCTACGTTTATCCAGTTGCTGCAAGAGAAGAAGGTAATGAAGTTTCTGTCACTGGACAGGGCCCACCAGGACACCATCCCCACCAGGGATGCTGCATGGTCCTCCCCTCCCCTTCCCCATCCCTGCACCTTCTCGAGCACACCTGTACTTCCCCTGGTACTACACTGCCAGAGCAACTCCTGCACTAAAGGGTTTACCCCACACACCCCCCCCCAAGGGCAGGAGTGAGCCAAAAGGGGCTTCTGGAGGTAGCTGTAAAGCTTTCTATAGTCCAGGAGAAATCTCTTTTCTGCTCTCCCATCAACCTCACTTGTCCTGTATTTGTTTGCCCCTACAAACCTTTGGGGAAGCAGTCTGCGCTGCCTGTCCTCACCTGTTTGATCTCACTTTTCAGCCTGACGATGCCAGTGCGCTCAGTCTTGGTGGCCCCAGCAGCCTCCACATCGTAGATGGAGATAGCGGTGGTGACCAACGAGTCCACCGATCGCACTGGTGGAGAGGAGAGAGGTCTGGAGTGGGTACCAATTCTCGGGACACCGATGTCCCTCATTGCTACATAGCACTGGCATTTATGCACAGCCTCGCCTTGTATCCCCAGCTGGCACTACAGCACAGAGCTGCTTCAATTCAGGCAGGACCATACCAAAAACTGAGCTAAGGAAAGCCCCAATAGCTAGAGGACCCAGGTTCAACCCCCAGCGACCACCCTGCTGAAGATTACGGACAGCTGCAGTGCAGAAGCTATACTGTAAAGGCAGGAGAAGGGGGACATTCTGCACAGCAGGGGATGCCCAGAACTGGCCACACTCTGCGCCAGGACCCAGCTCTGCCCAGAAATGCTCTCAGCCCTGCCAAGAGACTCACTCACCACTCTTCTCCACTCCAAATTCCTTGCCGGAGAGGATGTGGTAGAGGAGGCTCTTCACGTTGGATGGGCTGAGGTTCATCAGGTTCTCAGTGGCTTCTCCAGCTAGAGAGAAGAGTTGGAATGTCGTTCACCCTTTAACCCCTAGCCTGCATCCCAGTCTGTTAGCAGGGAGTACCCAAGAGCAGTCCCAACCACATACCCTGCCACTTTCATGGAGTCTCATCCTGGCACTGAGAGCTGCCCCTTTTTAATGGCATTCCTCCTCCTGGCTGACAGGACCCCAACCATAGCCCCCATCCCACCAACCTCACTGCACATACCTGAGCAGTGCAGGGAGTGTGCCAGCTCTGTTGCCATCACCTGGATGATGAGCCCAATGCGGATTCGAAACATATCGGTGAAGAGCGCTGGCTGGGTGCGGATGTACATGGCCAAGTACACCATGATCTCCTGGAGAGACAGGGGCAGGTCATTCCACTGCTGCTCGACAGAGCTCATACCCAGCTGTGGTGTACCCCATCACCTGGGTGAGGATGGACACGCTGAGATTCTTCTCACTGGCTTCATCAATGAGGCGAACAAGCTCCTCGTAGGGGATCGGGCTGAGGAGGGAATGGTGGAGTAGGTGAGAGATGGCCCTGCACCCCTCCTGGTCCAGGGAGGAGATGCAGGCTGTCTTGCATCCAGTCCCAGCCCCGAATGTATGGGAAGAAAAGGTACCACACTCACGCTGAGATGGTCTTCTCACGTGGCTCTGGGGGCAGCCCCACTGTCAAGTGCTTCTGGTGAGACAAGAGGGCCGTGCAGGCCTGTGGACAGAAAGGATCAGGCCGGGCATCACCATCAGCTCTGGCTTTGGGGCTTCAGCACAAGGCAGAGGGAGATGGAGCCAACAACACCCTCAGCCCACCAGGCTCTTACCTCATCCAAAGCTTCCACCTTTTTCTTGAGGATGCCAGAGATGTAGCGGATCAGAGCCCACTGGCGCGTGGCCCCCACCCGCACGTACAGCTCAGTGAGGAGCTCCTTGACAGTGGGGCCAGGCTCACTCTCAAGCCCCGTGTGCCACTCGGGCCCCCTGCAGTGAAGGAGATACCAGGTTACTGCCATCAAATCATTCCACAGCAGCGCTCAGGCTCAGCAGGTTGAGACACACGCGTAGCCACGCCAGCTCTCTCCAACCAGTGAGTAGGCAGGTCTCAGAGCTTGCCATACTTGAGGATGTGGAGCATGTAGAGGATGTCTGCTTGCTCCTGCAGCGTGGGGCAGATGCGCAGCTGGTCCACCAGTGCCTTGCAGTCCACATTGCCAGCCTCGTCGCGGGGCAGATTCATCTCTGCGTGGAGTGAGTGGCTCTGGGGGAAGAGAGCCATGCTCCCTGTCAGCACCGCAGCACCCTGCTCTGAGAGCAGGGAGGCATGGAGCCAAAGCTGCTCAGCCATGGGCATCCCCCCACTACAAAGGACCAAGCATGCAGCCCCATAAAGATCTTCTGGCTCCAGATGAGAAGCCAGCAGCGCTCAGCCAACCCAGCCAAGGAGGAAAAGGGCTCACCTTGACTTCCTGGTCATGCTGGTGGGGTGAGCTCAACAACTTTACTGACTGCTGGGATGCCTGGAAGATTTTGCTGGGGACGTACATCCCAACATCTGAAAGAAAGACAGGGTCAGTTGGTGCAGGTATTTCTCAACCTTAGCCACCATTACTCTGCTCAAACCAGCTCACGACCCACCCTCTGCTCCCCCAAAGAGCAACTGCAGAGGAGCTGACTGTCAGGAGAAACCCACATGGTTAGAGGAATGTTTGAGAGTTTACAAGAGGGGCCAGCTCCATGACACTCCATAGCCAGGATTAACACAATGAACTGCAGATGTATGTGCCCAGGCAAAGGCTAGATTATCCTGCAGGTCACCCTGGGTCACACTGTATCCCACATGAACGGGAAAGGCACTTCAGCCTCCCAAAAGCACCTCGGCCTCATCATGAAGAGAAGGTGTGAAGGGTGCTAGCGTTACTCACTCTGGACCTGAAGGTCCTTGGCCTTGGACGCCAGGGACATGAGGTCACGGGTGGTGTGGACGGCGGCACGGAAGCGCTTCAGCCCTCCTTGCTGGGCAGTGGGAGGGAGGTTCGACTGGGGAACCGTGCGCTGCAGCAGGTGGTCCAGGTACTGTGCAACCTCATCGTATGTGTCCGCTGGAACAGGAAGAAAAAGGAAGGGCCTCAGCCACTGGGCACTATGGCACTCCAGGGCAGAAGTCCCCAGCTGCGTCCCCACGGGGACAAAGCTTTGCTGGCTGCAAAGAGCAACAGTGTGGGGCTAGCACCAGCAGCCAACCAAACAGACAGAGGCAGCAGCAGCAGTGCTGTTTGTCCAAGCAGAGACCACTTGGATTGCCCCAGCACAGCAAGAGCCTCACCCCAACAAGTCTCCAGCAAGGGAGCAAGACAGGGTAGGTTTTGCAATAGTTATTTCTAATTAGTAATTGAGTTATTTCTAATTAGGAGTTAAAGGAAGGGCAGTATGCTGTCCTTTACAAACCACCAGCTCCTGTTTGGCTCTTTGCCCAGCCTCCAGCTCCATGCTGGGAGCACCAGTGCCACCACTCACTAACTACAGCACAGAGGTGCAGCTCAGAGAACCACGCCTCTGCTTGGCCAGGACATAACAGCAATACCCAGCAATACCCAGCAGCCAGAGTGATGTCCAGGGTGGGGGATGTCCCAAGAGGTGATGCTATGCAATGTTGCTGCATTTCCAGCCAGTGGGCCAGCAGCATTTCTGCTCTAGGAGGAGAACTACAGACAGCATCCAAGGCTGATAGCACAGCATCTCCTTCCTAAATCTGGTAGGGACGCTCTGCACTCACTGCATGGGGGCTAAGCTGGACAAATACCTCAGGATACACATTGGGCTTGAGAACATCGACCTGTCTACCTGAAGCATCTGACCACAGAAAAACTTAAAACTGAGCATCTTTTAGAGAGGCCAAAGTGGACACGGTGGCCAGGCAGACCCCACCTCCTGCTGGGGGTTGGGGGAAGCAGACACTTTGGAGGAGCTTGGCTGCAGCCTGCAAAGCTGCAGCATGAAGCAGTGCAACTGCAGAATGTGGCTAAGGCAGCCATGCAAGAGTAGTAAACATTCAGAGCTGCAGCAGTGGAGATGTTGGCTCCAGGAGCAGCAGAGGCAGATCGATGGGAAGGCTGGGAAGATGACCATCGCTGGGTCTCACAGGAGGAGAACATGTCCAGGGCTGCTTGCAAGGGGAGCAGCAAAACCTGCAACCCTCCATGGTCTCACAGCGGGGGGGGGGGGGTCCATCATGTTGTGATGGACCATAGCCTCCACGGGCACCTGGCCCACAGCAGCAAGGCCTCAATTTGGCAAGCACTGGAGCTGCCCTGTCCAGGGAGGCCCAAAGATTTTGTGAAAATACCACCCAGAGACTGCCTGGGGACCCAGAGCCGCCTTGGGCACTGTACAATCACCTTCTGCACCACCACATGTGCTGACCACACCAAACATCTTCAGCCAAATCTCCAGGGCAGAGGCAGGTTGCCGAGCCTTCGTCTCTTCCCCACGCAATAGCCTATGGAGGTTGGGGTGGCTTGTTCAGGAACATCCTCCATGCTTGCTACAGGAACATCCCCCAACCTCAGCCCCGTTTGGCTGGGAAACCCCTCTGCTGAGGGGCTGTGACAGCCACCTCTGCTCTGCCAGCCCCGCCACCCCACTAGCATCACTGCAAACATCACTCAGATGGGGTTAATTGGCAGAGGGTCGGATGGGTGCAGAAACATGGTGGAAACCCAAGTGGATGAGGAACACGGTGACAGCTGCTCACAGGGAGGTGGGATACTAATGGTTTATGGGAGAGTTCAGTGTTTTCCACACCACAGCAGCGACTGGCCTGTTCCCCCTTACCATCCTCTGCAAACTGCAAGCCATGCAGCCACTCCTCAGGGTCTAGCTCCTCAAAGCTGTCAAGGCCGACCTTGTAAACGTTGGCAAAGACCTTACCCTCCGGCCCAGGGTCCATGAAGCTGAGGTGTGTTCGGCATGACGTTGTCAGGAACTCCGACAACTTACCCGTCTGGATCCTGGGCGAAAGGAGGGGAGGTCACACAGAGAGGAAGGGGGAGGCAGTGCCCTTGGCTCGCCTCCTGGATGCAGGGCAGCCCCTCAGCAGGGATAGAAAGGCTTGTCTGGGAGCACACACATCTCTCAATGTCTGCTTTAGCTGTTTGCAGTTCCTCCAGTCACATGGATACAGAAAGGCTGCCCAAAAGCCATCAGAGGGGTCCTACAGCCACAGATTCAATGGCACAAGGAGATATGTCCTCTCTTGTACCTCCTCAGTAGGGACTGTAGCCCCAGGGTGCACTCACAGCCCAGTACATCCCAACATATCCTCCACAGCTTGTTCCCTAACAGACAGTGCTCAGGCAGAGCTTGTTCCCATACAGCCACACTCAGGTAGGACACCAGTTCTGTTCCCTCCTGCACCCCAAGAAGATTCACTTACCTTGCACCACCGAAATACCCGTCCTGCAACTTCCGTAGTGTTGCCAGCACCGTGGGGTGTATGCTGCTGCCTGTATCATCTGTCGGGGACAGAGACAAAGGCAGTCAGGCTCTCCTACACAAACAGGCTTCCAGTAACACAGGACCAGGTGGGCATTCAGACATGCAAAGCACCACGACAGCAGCCAGACCTTTGCTCTGGGGTACGCAGCCAGGCAGTGGCACCAACAGCACCACCCAAAAAGGGAAATTCATGACTGTCTAGGCTGGATAACCGGCAAAGTCAGGCTGGGATTCACTGCAGGCCCCTGGAATTTCACCCTGAAGCCGGTAGCACCAGACAGCAGAAATCCAAACAGCCCCCTTCTCCCTCCCTGGCTTTCAGGGTGCTGTTGAAGTGTTAGGGTGCTGTTGTCAGGGCAGAAAACACCACAGCAAACAAAATCAACACCCAAGGCTTCAAGTACACGAGGAAAATCAAAAAGGCCTGAAGGAAGCATGGAGTCTCTTCCCTGTGCTGGCTCACAGGGAAGAGAAGGCTGCTCCTGAGAAGCCAGTTTTTCTATGAGCCAATGTGCAGCTTTCTGCTCCTTTTGGTTTTCTGTTTTCCTGTCCTAGAGATTCAAGAAAGCCTCTGAGGGGTAGTTAGCCTTGGGGAAGAGTCACGATGCAGGAAGAGCCCCAAGAACATTTTTACAAGGGAATTATTTCTTGTCTTGCTCCCAGAAGGCTTCTCAAACAGGCCTAGCTGCCTGGAGACGACATACTTCCATGCCAACAAACCTGCCTTGAGCTTCAGGCACTGGTGCTTGGCAGGTAGCCCTGCTGGCTACCGGATGGCTGCCAACTCCATGTGACTCCTTTGAGCAGCGAGCTCTTTACAGGATGCTGTTGGCTGATCCAGCCCTGCTGTGTCCCCATTACCCAGGCTGCCCCCATCCACCCACCCCCTGTTCTCCCACAGAGGAGGTTGGAGGATCTGTACCGAGCATGGTCTGAGAGACAGGGAAGGTGATGGTGGGCCGCCCAGTCATCCTCCAGCGGCTGCAGAGGTACGAGAGGTCTGTCCTCAGCATCTCCACAATCATCTTGTTATCAAGTGCAAGGTAGAACTGCTGCTGGTCTATGAACTGAAGGGAGAGCAGGAGACATGAATGCCCCCTCCCCACAGCCACCAGGTTGCTCTGGAGACACCCACAACTTCCCATCAGCCACCTCTGAGACCAACTCGAGTGCTCAGCCAGTGGACAAACCTTCCATCCATTTACACAGTGTGGCAGCTGCTAACAAGCACATACAATGCCACTCACCTGTGGGGTGAAGGCAAAGATGTTCTTCCTAATGTTGTAGAGTTTGGAGATCCCAATCACACCCATGTGACGGTAGGGCCGTCCTGTCAAGCTCATCTGCTTGTTGCGACCTGGGGAAGATAAGGTTTTATAACATTTTCCCCATGTCCTTTCAAAAGGGAAAGTGGTAGCAAACTGCAGAAGGCTTCTGTGCTACCAGCCAGGAGGAAAAGGGTTGCTTGTGTTGAGCACCCCATGGCTCTGCATCCAGCTGGCACAGCCCAAAGTGACAGCAATATTCTGGCCCATGGCCCTGCCCAGGAACTCTTGTTGGAGCCAGAGCCACGCAAACAACCCTGACCTCAGCAACTTGCTGCACCTTCAGGTCATTGAGAATGTCAGAAGCTGGTGCAGGGATGCCCCCACTGCTGCGCAGGGCTAGACCCCAAAGGTGACAGCTCTGTCAGTGTCCCTATTGCTCCTAGATGACTTCCAGAGTAGCTGCATCGCCACTCAGTAGAAGTCCCAGCAGTTGCTAGGTGGCTCCCCTGCCCCTTTTGCCCATGTCATACTTGGCCTTTCAGCGGCTTAAATTAGCCAGCACCCACAGCTTGGGGCAGGTCAGGTTTCTTCCTTGGCCAAGGCTGTGTCTCCAGCCCCTGCACAACACACCCTGTGCCTGAGGATATGCAGTATCAGGGAATGAGCATGCAGATTTCAACACATTCTCCCTTCACAGCCTGCCTTCCCTCCAGCAAGAGCCATCCCTTCTGGCCTAAAGACTCAGACAGGAGACCCTTCCCTGGGATCTAGCTGGTCTCCCTCACTGAGATTTGGGTGATCTTGCTCGTACCACATTCACTCCACATAGCACTGCTCAGAGTGAGGCATCTGTGAAACTGTAATGCCAAAGCCACTCCTGCTCCCTTCGTACAGAAGCAGCATTGCAGGCCCAGGAACAGAAAACAACCAACCAGGCAGAAGGGAGCAGGGCAGGACATCAGCATCTACACACAGGATGGGACAGCAACTTCTGCACCCTTTTTTTTCTACAGGAACTTTCAGCTCACCCAGGCGAGCGTAGATGTGGCTCAGGATGCGAGCAGGCTGCACTCTGATGGGGTAAACATCAGCCACAGTCTCCACATGGATGCCCTCCTTCCTCAGAACAGCCTTGATCCCCTCTGTCTCTGCTAGGATGCACACTGAGGAGGAGAAGACAGCAGGCTCAGAGCTCACTTTCAGAGGCATATGGGTAAGACATCACTGCCCTTTCTGGACACATGAGGTGCAAGTTCATGCAGAGGCAGCTGTCTGAGGTCCCTCGGGACCAGAGCTCTGCCTTGCTCCCATAACACTCATTATACCCAGATGAGCAGTGGCAGGATGTGCCCAGTTTCCATCTTCTGCAATGGAGACCCTAGCAGGTGACATTTCCCTGGGGCAATGCAGGGTCCAGCAGAAAGACCAGCATTGCATCTTACATCCTGCTGCCAGGGCTGGGGTGTGGCTGTGCCGGCGAGCAGAACCACCCCACAGCCAAACACTGAGTGGGCACTGTCCCATGGAAAGATTTGGAACCGGTCCCTTTCCCTCACCTTGCACCACCACGTCAGGCTTGGGGACAGTCGCAAAGCGGCGGTTGAGGGGATCAATTTCACCAGGAGCCAGAAATCCCTGAGGGAAAAAGAAAAGGCATGCAGAGATAAACATCTCATGGGCTGGGCAGAGTGGATAAAGCACACCAGCAACCCATCTTTAAGAGGTCTCGGGGGATGGAGGTGACAGCTTCCCCATGGCAGGTGGCACAGAGTGGCAGCATTTGTCCTTTGAGCTCAAAGTCCAGTCCCATCCAGCCCTCCCTAGCACCAGGGGTGACCATACCTCAGCCATCAGGCAGCCCAGGATGTAGAGGGACTGGCCCCACATGAGTGGCAGCTTGCCCATGGGTATCCTGTCCACGGTGTGGGGGTTGTTGTATTCCTCATCCACCTGGAAGAGAAGCCAGGTCAGCAAGGGACCCACAGACACAGCATGCTGAAGGAAATATCACTGCTGCATTTAAAAATCTGCCAATGCACCAGCAGGCTGTCAGCACAGCACGCTTATGTATGGGGACAAGATAAACTTTGAGGAAAATAAGTAATTTATTTATCCAATACGTTGGGTGTTTTGGTTGTGGTTTTTTTGTGTTTTTTTTTAACAAGTCATACTTTTTCTAAGCAAGTTGCCACGCAGAAATCACATAGCAATGAGACATTCTCTGCTCACTAACCCTGTTAGAGCAGACCCCCACCACAGCTCAGGCAACTCACCTTGTCTGGCGGGACACTGTACAGCTCCGGCACCAGGCGCACCCCGTTCTTCCCCTTGATGAGAATCCCCTCAAGGGCCTCCCGGTACTCTTGCACCTGGGGAAGGAGCAGAGAGCACCAGGGCAGGGCTCCCTGTGCCCTTCTCCACACCGCCCCCTTGCCCAGGACTCATTTCCCCTGGCCTGCTGGGTCCCGCCTCCTTTACCTGCTCCATGTTTCCACTGAAAATCCCATCAATGATCAGGTATGTCCAGAACAAAGGCCACTCACACTCGATGTTCTCAAAGAGCTTCAGCTCTGCAGGTTCATAGTAGGAGCGGTTGGGATCCTGCAGAAAGGCCGCAACAACAAAGCAGGTGGTTGCAGGGTCCCCTCTGAATCATGAGGTTCTTGCTCCCCGATCCCAAGACCCCCACCTCAAATGCCCTCACTCTGTGGATGCAGGTTAACCAAACAGTGGCAAAGCTCATGAGCACTGGGGAAGGTCAGACTGGAGAAGCTCCAGAGAGCCCCAGTCACACCTGCTGCCAGTGACGCTCAGGGTTGGAGAAGCACAGCAAAGGAGAACCATCCAAGAACATTCAAGCAGATGTGACAGCCAAAGGACATAATGTCCACCACATTATGGACCCCACCAGCTGGATATTTAACATCCCAAGTGCCATTTTCTGGTTTTGTGGTTATCAAATGCCTGTCACTTATATCACTGTCCTTGTTTTCCCTCCTCAAGGTTAGAGTCAAGCGTAGCAGTACGCCAGCTGTTTGTTGGCCCACAAGAGATAAAAACAGCCCGGTGTTCCCATGGGGTTCACTGAGACCCACAGGTTGACCTCTGCAGGGCTCCCACGTTGGGTGGCAGTCCCATTTTCCCCACCCTGAGAGATACGCAACATCACCAGCTCCAGGATGCGGGCAGAGCCAGACTCTGCTTATCTGCTGCAGGCATAGGTGGGACGTGCCACACCTCTGCAATGGGCTGTGGCATTTTGGGCAGCCCTGATCAGATCCATGATACTGCCTGGAGCTAAGAGCTCCTGTCATTGCAGCGCTCCCCAGAACAGCCTTTACGCTGCAATCAGGGTGATAAAAATGCAACCCAGGACAGTCTCTCCTCAGCAACACAGTCATGGCAGGTGGCAGACTGGGAACACTCACCTCTTTGGGGGTCCTGTACCCGTCACGGAGGAAGCGGCAGCAGCCGTAGCGGCCCTGGGAGAGAAGGGAAGAGGAGCTGAGCAGGACGAACAGTGTCAGAAGCTCCACTGTAGAAGCATGGGGGAATCCTCTGCCCAAGAACCCCCTCCACACAGTCACACAGTGCTCAGGCACCACAATCACAGCCCAGGGTGACAGCATGCAGCACTGCTTCTTTGCACACCCCCAACACAGGTCATAAAGACTGGGAGAGAACAGGTCCCAGCACCCCCTCCCCAAGCACATTTTGGGGGAGAAAAGGATTGCAGGCTTTGAACTGTCTCCCAGGAAAGGTGAAAAGGGCAGAGCTGCTCACCTGCAGCTTTGTGATGATCTCTTGCTTGGTAATTTCCACCAGCTCGCTGTCCTCAACAGCAAAGGCTGGGTAGGAGATGACAGAGAGCACGCTGGCATCCACCTCCTTGGATGAGGAGGCCCTCGGCAGCATCGAGTGGAGGATGGACTGAGCAAAGGGAAGGAAAGAGGTTTGGTTGCCACTGTTCACACTGCAACCCCGTCAGACTGCATGCACGGCCCTCACCTGGCAGTGCTGCACCTCATCTGACAGCACCCGAATCACAGACTGTGGGCCTCCTTTTGCTCCAAAGAGATCCAGCTCATCTAGGGCCTCCAGGGCAGCCTGCAAGCAGGGCAAGACTCAGAGCAGTGTGTCCTCTACTGTACGGCCAGCCTGTAAGAGCTCTCACACCATGCCAGCCCCACTGACCAGTTTTAAATGAGGAAGAGGTGCAAACACACCCCTGCATCCTGCAAAGGCTGCAGAGCACCCATAGCCAAAGAAGGACCACATCTCATCTCCACGGCTCACCTTGGCCATGCCGACAGAGCTGGCATTCAACTCAGTGATCCCCCGGTTCGTCTTGTCCCCACGTTCCCATATCCCAAAGTCCTGCAGGGAGGCAGCAGTTTGTGTCATGCCCAAAAACTCTTAGATCTCACCCTTTGGCAGTGCTCCCAGTAAGCTTCTGAGGGGTTCTGCCCGCCACCTCCACCCTCTGGGCATGATTCCCTTCCCTGGTAAAGGCCTCAAGCTACCCACCGCTGTCTTATAGGCCGCTTCGATGTAGAAGACGAGGTTCTGGATGAAGTTGACTTCATCCAGGCTATGAATTATATGGAGGCCTGAAGCAGCAGAGGAGAATTCATGTTAGTCCTCAGGCATTCCTAGGAAGGGGCTGTAGAAGGCAGCCCCCCTCCTCCTCACCCACCCTGTGGTGGCCACTTCCTCACTCCCACCCCACCTAGCAGGTTGTGGCCCTGCAACAAAAGACACCATGGAGCAGAGCCACAGATCTGCATAGAGAGCCCCAAAACACCTCAACCCCCTCCATGTCACGTGTCTCATTCCCTTGAGATACAGGTTTCCAAACGGCATCCCACCTGAGGCTGTCATCTGTGCCAGCATGAGCAGGTAGAGGGAGGTGGCATCCAACTGCAGGTGCCCCCACTCGTGGTCTCCCACCACAGTGGCACAGGTGTGGGTGTTGTACTTGGCATGCAGGCAGTCCCGCGTGCTCTGGCTGTACTTGAAGGCCTCCACCTTGTCCACCTGGAGAAGTGGAAAAGGATGCAGGGGCACCAGCCCAGCACGCAGAGACACAGCTGGAAGCAGGACACATCTCACAGCCTCTGCATGCACTGAGACCACAGGCCCAGGCTCTTACGTCTCTCCCTGTAGTGAATGGTTGGAGGGTACACAGCCATGTTTGCACCACAGAGAGAGAAAAGGGTCACCCCAAATGCACTCAGGGAGAACAGCCACAGGCCCAGCCAGGCCAGAAGACAGGGACAAATTGGCACAAAACTTCACTGGCCTCCAGCCCACAGCACTTGAACACTCTCTGAAGGACTGACATCCAGTCGGGGCTTATTTTAAGTCTTTCTAAAAGGAGGTCACCCCCCTCGTTGAGGAAAGCCAGGGTTGATGGTCCTGGTGGGCTCTGAGGTGACGACTCAGCCCTCCCCTGGCTCCTACCTGTCTCATCATGCACTGGAGCAGCCCTCTCATCAGCTTCACCACGCTCTGTGAGGGAAGGAAAGCAGCCTTGTTAATCTCTGGATAGCAAAGAGAAGCCCTGACTCAGGACCAGCTGGTCGCTGACCTTTGCAGAACACTGGTGCCTGTAACCAGAGCTTCTGCTAACGTTTCCACGGCCCCTGCTATCTAGGCAAGCAATGGAGGAAAGAAAGCACTTACGGCTGTCAGCAGGGTCAAGCTGCTGCGCTGGGAGAGGAAGGAGAAGGAGCTCCCAGCCTGGGCATGAGGCTGCATCCCCAAATCACCCCAGGAGCAGCAGGAGAAGCGGACACCCAGCACCGCCCCTCATCCCCACAGCAGCCCCATCCTCACTACAGACCCTGCCGCGTTTTTTCACTCCCAAAGGCCTGCTCCTCGCTACCAACGGGCACAGCCCCCTGCCCCACCTGCTCCAGCTCGTAGGCCTTCGCCTTGTCCTCGTCGCGGTCGGCGTTCTTGCGGTAGGCCAGGCCCAGGCCCCAGACGGCCAGGATGCTGTAGACGTTGTCGCGGACCCAGGCATCGCGGTGGTCGGCGCTGGCGGGCAGCAGCCCGGTCACGGCGTCCTGCGGAGGGCGAGAATCGGGGATAGCGGCGGCGGGAGCGTCAGGAGACGGCCCGGGGCCCGACCCCGGCGTAGTGCCCAGGCCTCAAGCCCGCGTCTCGCACCTGGTGCCGGAGGATGGTCTGCTGCACCAGGCGGCCGTAGCCGTCCAGCCGCACGCCCGAGTTGCTGCGGCCGCGCATGGTGACGGCGGCGGCGACAACAGCGGAGCGCGGGGCGGGCGCCCGGCTGGCTGAGGGCGGAGGGGCAGCTGACTGAGCCGCCCCGCCCCTGCCCTGGCAGATCCGCCGCCGCTTCAAAAGGTTCCGCGCTGCCTCAAAGCTCAACCTCCTCTAGGATCCGACGTTTGCGGGACATTTCGAGTAGATTACTTGCTCTCTTTGCTCCGCAGCTTTCGGGAGTTGGTGGCGGCGGAGCGCCGCGCCACGCTCACTACGCAGCGGTCAGGACCCGTCACCTCCGCGGCGGGCGGGATGGGGTGGCGGGCAGCGGCCCCCGGTGGTTGGAGGCCGCGAAGGGCGGGCGGGGACAGGGGGCCATATGGGGACATGGGGTGCGGTGGAAGGCGACTCCCGTCTGCAGACACCGGGGGACGGACGGGGACACCGAGCATGCAGTAACACACTGCCATCCCCCGGGCTGCCCATGCGACGGGGGAAGCACATCTCCATAACCCCCCATTGAAAGAGCACTTGAGCCCCCAGGGCATCCACCCACCCCAGTATCCCAGCCCTGGCATCAGCTCCACCACCTTCTAGATGAACTGGAGACTCCCTCCTCCACGCTGCCATTTGGATTGCAGCACCCAAGGCACGGGGACAGGAGGGGAACCCAGGGCTCCTTACATTACAGCAGAAGGAGAAGTATGGCGGACACAAAAGGAGACGTCCGGGGCTTGGTGCACACCCACAGACCAGCAATGGAACAAAGGAGCCACCGAGGTGGACTTTAGCAAAATTCAGTAGTTTATTTATTAACACAGTCAGCAATAAATAGAGGAAAGCCAGGCTGTGGGCCTGGGGGACACCTCTGGGAACAAGGACAGGTTCAGAGCAGAGCCCAGCCCACATGGGACAGCAGAGGGAGAGGCAATGGGGTGACACTGCCATCCCCACGTCCCACCAGTTTCCACAGCCATCCCAAGGAAAGCCAGGAGGGGGGCTGCCCTCAAAATAAACAGGGACAAGATGGCTTGGGGGTGTGTGGGACTGAGTCCGATGGGTGCAGGTGACAGCATGGGGACACGCTCTCCACCAGCTTCGTGCTCCAGCCCCCACAACAGACAGCAGTGCGGGACAGAGGGATGCTAAGGGCGGGCTCCCACCTTTAAAATCCTACATAATTTTTTTTTTTAATAAGTTTTCCATAAAACTGTAAAACTTTCCCTCAGAGCATCGCACCGGAGTGGAGACAAACCCCTCTCCATCCAAAAAAAACCCACCCACCAAGCATCAAAATACAGCCAAAAAAAAAAAAATAATAATAATCCAGCTCCAGGCACAGGTTACCGGCAGGTGCAGGACTCTGCAATCATGTTCTCATACTCCTTGTAGAGGATGCTGCCATCATGCTGGATCATCAGGACGCTGATGGGGCTGTAGCGGTAGGGGACGCAGGAGGGCCGGGGGACGCTGGCATCCACCAGCTGGTGGACCAAGTTCTGCACCACGGCGTGGTTGGGCGCGTGGTAGCCATCACGGAGGAGCCGCGGGCACACTCCCTTACAATAGCGTGGGTTGTAGCGATGGGGAGCGATGATCCAATGGTCCCAACCCAACTGGGCAAAGCTGACAGGGAAGGAGCGCAGGGAGCAGTCACTTTTGTCCCCTCCAGCATCCCGCAGGTAGCCGGGCAGGTCGTGGAGAAGCGTCCCTGCCTCACGCCGGCTGCGCCGAGGCTCCGGTAACGTCCCGCTGCGGGTGTCATTGAGAAAGAGGAGGAGGAAGGGGTCTGCAGGGGACGGTGGGGCGGCCGCGGCAGCTCGGCCGGCTCTCACACAGATGTGCCGCAGGGTCAGCGTCCCTCCTGAGCTGCTGTTTGCTGGGGATAAGTAGGGGGTGATGTCTGCTTCGGTCCAGCCGTGGCGGGATGGGGCAGTGGGGCTGAGCAGGGCCGCCGGGGCTTCGGCAGCAGGCGGCAGCTCCACGGCACACAGGAGGCGGCCACGGGGCAGTGGCAGGCTCTGAGGGTAGGCCACGGTGACACGGAGAAGGTGCTCAGCTTCAGGCTGGGTGCCCAGGTGGTAGGTGAGGGGCTGCACGTACCAGCGACCTGCAGGAGGAAAGCAGCTGTCAGCTCCTGCCTGGGGCATCGCCTTATCCCACCCCACTGTGCCCAGAATGCGTGTTGAGGCCCTTGGCAAAGAGTTTCTGGGAGAGGTTCCATTTCCTGTGCCAGGACTGCAATGGGAGCACAGAGCCAGCAGTGCTCGCAGCTTGATCATTAAGTAATGCCCTTGCCCTTGTTGTCCCCAAGCCAGTGTCTCCAATTAAGGAGATATCCCATGACCAGAAACTCCAAAAGGCATGAGAGGAGGACCTGAGCAGAAACACATCCCCAAAACAAGGGGGGACCTCATTGCCAAGTGCCCCACAAAGCACAGGGACGGCCACGCAAAACATCTCCGAGCCAAAGTGGGGATCCCAGCACTGCTTCAAAAGGGCACAGTGAGGACATAAGCAGAGACAGCATCACCAAGCCACGGGGAAACTATTTACAGGGCATCAGGAGGACCCAAGGAATGACTGACCAATGTCCCCAAGCCAAGAGGGACCCCGTGGCCAAGTGCCATCACACAGGGCACATCATGGACCCAAACAGTGACAGTGCCTCCAAGCCAAGGGGAATCTCACAACCAAGTGCTGCTCCACCAGGGCACAGCACGGACCCAAGCGGAGACTCCAGGACTCAGAACAACCCCACCAGCTCCACACACCGCATCACCCATTGCCACCACCTTACCTGCCCAGGGCTGTCCCCCATGGGAAGCTGCCTGCACCAGGCGCACGGTATTGGTGCTCAGACTGCGGCCGCGCCGGGGCCGTCCCTCATGATCAGCGGCACGCCGGTACAGCTCCAGCATGTAGCGCAGGGGCTGCCCACTGGCTGCCCCTCCCCTCCAGCCTTGGCTACCCGGCGCTTGCGCCCGCAGTGCTTGCAAGAGGGGCAATGGTGGGGTCTGGCTCGCAACCCAGGAGAGCAGCACGGTGAGGAGGAGGAGGGCGGTGAAGGGCCGGAGCAAAGCCATGGTGGGTGACAGGGGGTGAGGTGACAGCAGGATTAGGGGAGAGCTGCGGTCATGCTTCATGTGTTCCCTCCCAAGAGTTAAAGCAGAAAGAGGTCCCGGGGTGCTGTCACGCTACAGCACCCATGCCAAAAGATTCAGCTCAGCACAAAGAGAAAAGGGGTGAAGGGAGGGCTCTGCAAAAGGAGTGCAAGATCAGGGCTAAAACCCAAATCCCCCAAATCAGGGGGCAAAGCCAGCTGGACAAAAGCCTGGCAATGGGAGGGGGGCTTAAAAGTGCCGGGGTAAGGAGGGGGTGCAGTGGGGTGGTGGGAGGACCAGCTTGCTCAGCCCACCTGCTCCTCACCGGCCTGGTCCAGCAGGGTAAGAGGGCTGGGGCCCATGGGATTTTTTAAAGGCATGGTCCTAATTAGGGCTTAAAGGGGCAGGAGCCCCTGAGACCCACATCTAAGTTCTCCCTTCTCAGTGCCAGCTCTCTGCAGCCCACTGAAGGGTCAAGGCTGGAGGAGAGCATCGGGGTGGGCTCACCACGGTTCTGCTCAGCCTGGGGGGCTCATCGGGGCCAGGTGCCTCAGTTTTCCCTGCCGGGAGGTGGAGTGGTGTCCCTAAGCCCAGGGGTGGTGGCACATATGGATATAGGGACCCAGAGCCCAGCGGCACAGAGCACAGCCCGGTGGTATCTGAGCTGTCACCAGGCTCAGCTGTGTCACTTGCAGGGTCACCTGAGGCACAGCCTTATGGGGGACACCGTCCCCAAGCCCGGTGACACTCATGCCACCTTGGCAGGACATCTTGCCCAAAGTGGGCTCCACGGGCTGGGACGGAGAGGGCAAGGAGGGATACAGGACAGGGACTGCCAGCAGTGGCACAGGGACAGTGGGGACATCTGGGAGGGTGGGGTGTCCCCGAACCCAGTGGCGTGGGGACAGCTCGGAGCTGCTGGCGCGGCCGTTTTGGCAAAGAGGCAATGAGTCAGAGCTGCCGGGGGGACGTGGGGTGACGTCCCGGGGGACAGGGCGGGGGCCAGACGGCGTTGCGTCACCCGTCCCCTCCCAGGCGTGGAAACGGGTGACACTGGGTGGGACGCGGCGGGGTGCGCCCCTCGGTGTCCGGCGCAGGCTGCGAGCTGAGCCGTGCCTAGCCAAACTGTGCTGAGCTGTGCCAAGCTCCAGTGCGCCAAGTTTGCTTGTGTGCTGCGCCAAACTGCGCTCAGCTGCGCCAAACTGTGCCACGGGGGGCTGAACCGTGCCACGGAGGGCTAAGCTGTGCCACGTTGTGCCAAATCAAACTGTGCCAAGCGCGATGTGCCATGTGTATGTCTGAGCCGTGCCGTGCCGTGCCCAGCAGTGCCAGCCCTCCTTGTTCTACCGGGACGCTCCGAGCCGCACCGCTCCTATCCCAGCGCAGCCGACGGCTCCGAGCCGTGCCGAGCCGTGCCGGGCGGGGCTGGCTGCGCTCCGCCCCAGCCAGGCGGGCGGGGGTGTCATTTCCTCCGCCGTGCCGAGCCGTGCCGAGCCGTGCCGGGATGGGGCGGTAGCGGCCATGGAGCGGGCCGAGGGCCGGCCCGGGGCCGTGCAGTTGGTGCATGTACAGCTTCAGGGCGGCGCGCCCTGGGGCTTTACGCTGCGGGGGGGGCTGGAGCACGGCGAGCCCCTCATCGTCTCCAAGGTAAGATCGGTGGTCCCGTGCCTCCCCCCCCCTCCCACGACTCCCTTTCCCCGCTTCCCAGGACTCCCCCCGGGGGCAGGGAGGGCGGAGCGCAAGGAGCGGGAGGAAATTCCTCCGGCACATCCGTTGGGCTGGCGGGGGGGCGGCCGCCCCCGCACCCCTCCACCCCAAAAGAAAGCGATGCCGGTACGGGGGGGCACCCGTGTCCCCGCTATGCTGCCTCCATATCCTCGAGATGGGACTTTGAGGGAATTTGGGGTCCCTCCGACCCCGCTCATGGCCCATCCGCGAAGGGTCCGCTCTGGGGGACGGGGTTAGTCGCCGGGGCGGTGGCAGCTGCGCTCCCCTTCTTCTGACCCCCCCACCCTGCGGGTGTCCCCCACGCTACAGTTGTCCCTCACTCTGTTACTGTCCCTTCTTTTTTGGGATCGGGGGGCATTGCCCCAGCGGGAGTTGTGCAGAACCCATGGGACACCCCAAATGCATGGCAGGGGGTCAGCCCCATCCCCTTCGCTCGTGCCCCCCCAGTTTGTCCCTCCCAGTGTACCGAGGGCCATCCCGCCCCGCTGCAGCGTGGTCTGGCCGGGGGAGCTGGAAAAGTGGCTCCTGTCCCTGCCCTGTGCCCCAGGGGTGTCACCGCGGGGCCGAGAGCCACTGTGCCCCGAGCCTGGGATGGGGACCCCGGGGATGCGTCCTGCTGCTGCGGGAATCGAGAGGGGGGGTCCTCGCCGTGCCGGCCCCCGCCACCGCCGCGTGTGCAGTGCAGACAAAGGGGGCTTGTTCCAGCGCTCTGTGCATTCAGTGAGGGTCCCCCGGGGCGCCCGCAGCCGGCCGAGGGGCGTGCGTGCCGGCGGAATGGGGGGCCCCGGGCCCCCATGCTGGAAGAAGGATGGAGGGGGTCCCTCTGCGTGGGTCCTGCCCTGCGGTGGGCTCGGCGTGGGTTCCAGCAGGTATTCCTACCGGCCGACTTGGTGCCACCACTAGGGACAAGGGTGAACGCTGCGGTTTGGCTGCCCAGCTCCGCAGGCGCTGCGCTGCCTGTTGGTCCCCAGCTCTGCCCCTGGGGGTGCTGGGGAGCGGTGGGGGGCCCCTGGCAGTGGGGCTGGCAGCCACCCAGGCGGGTGCTGAGGGCGCTGTGCGCAGAGCCCGTTCCTCTGCCGGGCAGGGTGGGGAGCCCGCGGGCAGGGTGGGCGCCTGCTGGTGGCGTGTCACCCCATGGGTGGCTTTGGGGTCCCCGTGGAGCCCTCCGGGAATGGGTGCAGAGCCCTGTGCTGGCTGTTTTCCCCTTAAACCCGCAGGCGGGCAGCAGAGCAGCATCCTTACGGGGCTGGGAATGAAGCCCCTATGGGTGACAGGCACAAAGAGCCCTTGTGCTGCCCGCGCCCGCAGGGGAATCTGCTGGGACGGGACATTTTTCTTCCCCCTCCTCCTTTCCCTATGCCCTTTCTTAGCTCAGAATTTCATGTGACTGGGGCGGACACCGCGGATCCCTTGCATTCACAGCGGGGTGCTCGGGCTGAAGGCACCATCGGGGTGTGTGGGGCAGCTTTTGGGTTGGTGCTGCCCTGATGCCTGTCTCTCGCCCAGGTGGAGGACGGGGGGAAGGCAGCACTGTCCCGGAGGCTGCAGCCTGGCGATGAGCTGGTGAACATCAGCGGGACCCCCCTGTACGGCTCCCGCCAGGAAGCCCTCATCCTCATCAAGGGCTCCTACCGTACCCTCAAGATGATCGTCCGCAGGTTGGCATGGGGATGGGGAGGGGGTCTGAGTGTGGGGTCACCCCTAGCATCACTCCTGGTCCCTGAAGTGGGGTGGGCAGGTCCCAGCCTGGTGCCCCCTGCTCACCGCCCCCTTTCTGGGCGGTATCTCCAAGCTCTCCCTTCCTGCTTGCCTGGGGAAGGAAGGAGAGGCAGTGCTGGCCCCCCCAACCCCCCCTGCAGCCACTCTGCTGGCTGCTCCCAGCCGGGCTGCAGCACTGGGGGGCACAGAGGGTCGTGGGTCGTGCCGCCGCTGGGGCGCAGCCTCATCCATGGTGAGTTTGAGGGTGCCAGGGGGTGGGGTAAGGGACCCCCGTGCCCTCCCCTTAGACTTCACTCCCTTCATGCCAAGCCCGGGGTAGCGGGGCAGCCCCATGGATGCTGTGGCTGGCAGATGGCATTTGAGGGATTCAGGGGGTGGCATCACCCCTTCTATCCATATGAGAACACTTAGGAGGGACTGGGATGGGGGGCACAGAGCTGTCCCCATTGTCCCTTCACCGGAGTCCAGCAGCTGAAGCCAGGAGGGCTGAGCTTGTGCTGGGCTTGGGAGGAGAATGCTCAGCCGTGCCCTGTGCCAGGACCCCGTGCACCATACCTGGGAGCCCTATGGTCCCCCCCCCCCCCATCATTGCTGCCCCCCTTAGATGGGCTCTGGCCTGGGGGTGGAGGGGTGGGCAGGAAACCCCATAGGAAGTGACTTCAGCCCCGGTTCCTCGGCCCGGCTTCCTCCCCATTCTTGTCCTCTCCCGCTGTTGCTCTTGGCAAGGAGGAGCGTGCCCGTCCTCCGGCCCCATTCCTGGCACATGGCCAAGCTCGCCGAAATACGCCCCGACGCCCCAGCCATGCACTGCCCCCCCGATGCCTTCAGCCTCTCCTGGCCCTCGGGTTGTGATGTCAGGTGAGAAAACATGGAGGGGTCCCGGCTAGGGGGAGAATGGGGAGGGGGTCCCCAGGCTGCCCCACACCGCGGGTTCGCCACTGCCCTGTTTACTGCTGGCAGGAAGGGGTGGTGGCTGTGCCGGAGGCAGCCAGGAGGTGACGAGTCCCGGTGCCACGCATTCCCCATGTCCCCTGGGCAGCCGTCGTGCTGACCTGAACCTGGGGGTTGTATGCTCCCCTTCGGGGACACTGACGGCACCGTGACGCTGCCGGCAGCGAGCTGTCCCTGCAGTGGAACCCGCTGTCCCAGCACTGCAGCATGGATCGGAGCAGCTCCATCGGGAGCATGGAGAGCCTGGATCAGCCTGGCCACGCTTACTACGAGGGCACCCCGTCACCTGTTGAGCACCACAGCAAGCGGGACTCAGCCTACAGCTCCTTCTCAGCCAGCTCCAACACCTCAGACTGTGCCTTATCCCTGCGCCCCGAGGACGCCGCCGGCCCTGAGGGTCCCTGCAAGCCCCCAGACCCACGCTACCTGCAGACAGGTGCTGAAGGAGCAGAAGCTCGGCACGTCGCCCGGCACCCCGTGCCCCCACAGCCCCCGGTGCGCAGGGACAGCTTGCGGGCATCCCCAGCCGGCAGCACGGACCGCCGCCGTGTGTCAGTGCCAGCCACCCCGCTGCATGCCCAGGGGAGGTGGATCTCTGACACCTTCCTGTGCCAGCGGGACAAGGACGGCGAGGGGAGCAGCGGGAGGATGCCGGCAGCGTGTCCCCCCAGGGAGCACCTCTCTGCCGATCAGTACTACATGCTGAGCTCCCACCCTGACCGCTGCGCTGGGGACGGCGGGGACCAGTCCTATGTGGAGAGCAGCGCGCACCATGCGCCGGATGCAGGGATGGAGACAGCGGGGGACACCGTGCTGCTGTCCCCTCTGCAAGGCCACCGTCACAGCGCGCCCGAGCAGCTGCTGGCCTCCCAGCTCCGTGCCCTCCACGTGAGCACCGGCAGCGGGCGGGCATCCCCTGCGTCCCCGGCGCCCGATAACCACCGCTGGACCACGTCCCCGCTGCACACCGAGCCCCGCGGGCCAGGCGGGCTCAGCCCTGCGCCCAGCACCGAGGGCCTGGCCGAGGAGCACCGGGCGGGGGGTCGGCGTGGTGGGGGTCCCCCGAACCGCTCAGCTCACTTTCGACGCCGCAGCGAGCGCTTCGCCACCAACCTGCGCAACGAGATCCAGCGGCGCAAAGCACAGCTGCAAAAGAGCCGGGGACCCGGAGCGCAACCCCGGGGTGAGGAGCCGGTGGAGGAGGCGGAGGAACCCACGGAGGGCTCACCCAGCCCTGCACCCAGCGAGGACGGCAGGAGCTGCGTGGGGGACACGCTGCCAGGCCCCGAAGTTGAACGGGCGGCACCCAGCCGAGGCCGCTGGCGTTGGTCTCCGGAGCGCAAGCTGCAGCCGCAACGCTCGCCCAGTCCCCGTGAGCACAAGGGTGCAGAGGAAGCCGTCCTCCTGCCCTTTGCTGACCGCCGCAGATTCTTTGAGGAGAGCAGCCGCCCCGCGCCCGCCTGGCATGGAAAACCCCAAAAAGCGGCTGAGCCTGACCCTTTCCCAACCGCTGAGCACCGCGACGCTCGCCGCATAGCTGGACCCTACAGCGAGTGCTGCCGGGAGCAGCCGCCCTACTACAAGGTGCTGCCGAGGCACGGCGAGCTGGAGTATCTGCGGGGCTGCCCCTATCCTTACGGGGCTCCCCCTGGGATGCACGAACCTTGCCGCTACTGCACCGGGGAGATGTGCCCGGCGCTGCTGCCCCGCGGCCATGCCTACCGCTGCCACCCCTGGGCACGCTGCCCCGACTGCTGCTGCATGCCACGGGACGAGAGCAGTGCCTGGGCACCCCGAAAGGCCTTTATGCCGGTGAGTGAGCTGTGCTCTGGGCATTTGGGGTTGAGCATCGGGTCCTGGCTTGCTGGATCCTACTTGATTCCTGCCGTCTCTCCATCCCCACGCAGGAATTTCCCCTGGAGGAGTGGGAGCCGCCGGCGATAAGCAGGAAAACCAGCCAGTCCATTGGGTGAGCCCGTGTGGGGGATTGGGGGGCTGCACACACCGCCATGCGTGCAAAGGGGTGGGCACAATCGAGGGGTGACTTCTTGATGCTTTTCTCCCCAGTGAGCTCACCCACTACAAACCGGGCTTCCAACGGCTCGGACCCTTCCGGCCCTGCTTTGAGAGCTCCGAGCCCGAGTGGCCGCCCTGCTACCGCACCACATCCACGCACGACCTGTCCTGGGATGGCGAGAGGCTGCCCCGCTCCCCCGAGCCCCCTCCAGAGCCTCTGCACCGCCCGCTGCGGGGCCGAGCCTTCTCCGAGAGCCACCTCAACCTGGAGCCCTCCAGCCCCCGTGCCCGCAGGGACTTCCTCCGGGTGCAGTCAGAGGCTCCAGGTTTACCCAAAAAAAAAGGTCCCCCCCCTCCCCGCCCGCCTCCACCCAACTGGGAGCAGTACAGGTTGCGCCGAGCATCACAGCATCCCAAAGATGGCTCCGGATCCGGCACGGCCCCGCCACCATCCCGTAGCATTGCCGAAGCCGTGCGGCAGCGGACGCGCAACCTTGCTGCTGAGACCCCCCCTGGCCGCCCCCGTGGGACGCCGGAACCCGAAGCTGAGCTCTGCAGGTGGGCACTGTGGGGACCCCTGGGCCACCTCCTCACTTTTGGGGATTGGGGACCGCGCTGTCCTTCGGAGGATGGTGTCGGCATCTCCGTCACTTGGCCTGCGTGGGACGCACGGGGTGCCCTTGTTGGGGGGGTTTGCAGATGGGGAGGGGGGGTCCCTGAGCTCTCCATCCTCTCCCTGCATGTCCCCATGCGGCGATGTTCCCACCACTGTGTCCACAGGGTCAGGGAGGAGTGCTCAATATTGAAGGACCCCTGGGAGCAGGAGGATCCCCCTCAAAGGCTCAGCCGGGGCCGGGAGCGGGGCTGGTCCAGCGAGTGTCCCCTGCCTGCCCCCAGCCCCGTGGGCACCCCGGGGGGACCCCATTCCCGCAGCCCTGAGGAGCCCGGTGCCCGGGGCGGGCGGCCCCAACCCCGCCGCATGAATTCGGAGGAGCTGCTGTGGGATGTGGCGGGCAGGGACCGCTCCTTGGCCGGCATCTTGGTGTCCCCTTCGGTCACCACTGCCACCGTTATGGGCGAGCTGCTGGCAGCAGGGGACCGCCAGGCATGGAGGGAGCGGATCCAGCAGGATTGGCACCAGGAGCCGCAGGACAGGTAGGGATGGCACCCTGCATCTCCTGGGTGCAGGGGGACGGTGGTTTCCTCTTCACTGAGTCCCTGTGCCTGCAGGCAGGGCTTCGAGCCCATCTCGCCTCCCCCCGGGGCCGCCGGCAGCCCCCCCTCCTACGCAGCATATTATGGCAAAGCCGAGCTGCTGGGCAAGGTGAAGGAGCTGCCGGAGGTGGCGGAGGGGAGCTCAGAGGAGGAGGAGGAGTTGGAGCGGGAGCTGGTGGAGAAAAAGGTAACAGGGGCTGGGGTTTCTGGGTGGAGGATGCTCGTTGCACCTCTCCATCTGTGCAGGAATGCCGGCTGCAGGGTGCAGAGATCTGTGCAAGGATGGTGGTTGCATCCCTCCACCGTGCAAGGCTGCTCGCTGCATCTATCATCCATGCAAGGATTCTGGCTGCGTGCCTCCATCCACGCAAGGATGTGAGCTGCATGCCTTCATCCATGCAGCGATACCAGCTGCATGTCTCCATCTGTACAAGGATTCTGGCTGCATGACCCCATCCATGCAATAATGCTTGCTGCATCCCTGATCTATGCAAGAGTGCTGACTGCATGGCTCCATCCATGCAAGGCCGCTCGCTGCATTGCCGTGCCGGCATCCCTGCTCCCCAGCTTTGGTCCCCAACCCCGTCTGTCCCCGTCCCCCTGACAGCTGCAGCTGGTGGAGAGCCTGAGCCGCAAGCTGGCGGTGCTGCGGGAGGCGCAGCGGGGACTGCAGGAGGACATCAGTGCCAACGGGGCGCTGGGTGAGGAGGTGGCAGCCCGCCTGCAGGCACTCTGCACGCCCGGCGAGTTCGACAAGTACCGCCTCTTCGTGGGGGACCTGGACAAGGTGGTCAACCTGCTGCTGTCCCTGTCGGGCCGCCTGGCGCGGGTGGAGAACGCGCTGAACGCTCTGGGGCCGCACGCTGCCTCCGAGGATAAGGTGTGCGATGGGAACGGCGGTGGTGAAGGGGGTCGGGCTGCAGCGGGGCTGTGGGACCCATGTCCTGGGTGTCGTCCGTAGGTGGCCTTGCGAGAGAAGCAGCGGCTGCTGGCGGCGCAGCTGGAGGACGCCAAGGAGCTGCGGGAGCACGTGGGGCGGCGGGAGGAGGCGGTGGGTGCCATGGTGGCCCGCTATCTGCCCGCCGAGCAGCTGCAGGACTACCGGCACTTCGTCAAGATGAAGTCGGCGCTGACGGCCGAGCAGCGCGAGCTGGACGAGAAGATCAAGCTGGGGCAGGAGCAGCTGCGCTGCCTGCGGGAGAGCCTCGGCCAGGCGCCCACCAGCTGCTAGCCCTGTCCGTCCGTCCATCCATCCATCCATCCATCCATCCATCCATCCATCCATCCATCCATCCATCCATCCATCCATCCATCTCGTTTACTTTTTCACATATTTATTCTCCAGGCTGACCATTTGACACATGGGATGGGTGTCACTGCGTCCCCCATCCCGCCACGTGCCTTCAACCCCGTGCCTCAAAGGGTTAAGCCCTCTTGTCCCCCCGTCCATCCGTTCTGTCCGGTTCTGTGTGTCCATCTGGTCTGTCCGGAGGCAGAGGAATGCGGCCTTCTCTTCCTCCCCATTGTGTTGGGAACAATGGCCCTGGTCCCTCAGTTCTGTGTCCCCATTGCCTGTGGGGACACTGAGCGGCGGTGTCACCCGCACCGGAAGGGAAGAACATGGGGGAAAAATCCCCCCAAGGACAAAACGGGGCTCCCGTCCCCAAATCTGCCCATGCCGCGGTGTCCCCAAACAGCACTTAGTCCCCCTGCCATCATCTGTCCCTACTGTCCGTCTGTCCCCTCCACACTCGTTTTGCACAGGGGTTCTGCAGGAGGGGGGACGTGGGGACATTTTGGGGAGCCGTGCGCGGGGTCACTGCTAGGACCAAAGAGTGCTGTCTCCCTGGGGAGGGGACACGGTGCCCTGGTGCCTGTCACACACTAAAGGAGCAGCAGCTGCTGCACAACTGTCCCACCGTGTCCTGCGTGCTTTGTCACCGCGTCCCCAGATGTCCCCAGTGCCGCCGGGCTGAGCTGGGGACAGCGGCCCCGGGGTGGTCGGGGTGGGCTCGGGGGGGTCGCGGTGTCCCCACGCTGCGAGGGCAGCGCCGGCCGCTGGGTGGCAACCGCGGGGAGATGTCACGCGTGGGGCGGCGCGCGGGGAGGAAACACGGCGGGGGGGGGCGGCTGCGCGAGGGTGGGCACGCGTGGGCGAGCGCAGGTGAACGAACGGGGGCTCAGAGCGCACAGGTGTGAGCACACACGTACACAACGCACGCCCATACGTGTGAGTGAGCACACGCGGGCGGGTGCGTGGACACGCGTGTGAGCACCCGCATGGACGTACGGCTGACCGCGTGCACGCGAGTGGGAGCAGGCGCGGGGAGAAAGGTGAACGCCTGCACACGCGTGCGCACACGCGCAGGTGAACGGCTGCACATACGTGTGCGTGCTCACACATGAATGGATACACGCGCATACACACACAGGTGAATGGATGCACACGCATGTGCCCGGCATCCCTCCGCGCTCCCCACGCCCGTGCACGCGTGGGTGGACGCGGATACCCGCGCCGCGCGGCGCACGCTCTCACCTGCTCCCCTCGCGCACGCGTGGGCTGCGTTCCCACGCGCGTTCCCCTCCGCCTCCCCACTCCACGCGCTCCGCTCCACGTGGGCGTTGCACACGCATGTGCGCGGCGCTGCGTGTGCGCGCGTGCTCGGGGCCGCGCGTGGGCCGCCCGCGCGCGGCGCGGCGCGGCGCAGCGCAGCAGAGCGGCAGAGCGGCAGAGCGGCGGAGCGGCAGCCGGTGCAGGCTGGGGCTTGCAGCGCAGGGGCAGGGCCGGGGCTGCCGTGCAGAGGCGTCGTGCTGGGGGGGCCGGGGGGTGCACCGCGTCTTTGCACCGGCATCGGCATCGGCGGTGGCTTCGGGCTGCAAAGGTGCGTGCCGTGGGTTTTTAAATTGGGTGGGGGGGGGGGGGGGGGGGGGGGGAGGGAAGGTGTTCGGGTGCGGGGATCTGCGGTTGGATTGAGAAGGGGGAGAGCGGTGGGGGGGCTGCACTGCGGTGCTGCTGCTTTGCTCCCCCCTCCCCCCCCCCCCCCTCCCCATCCCATCATAAATCGGCAGCCCACGCTTGGTGCTCAGAGGGGAGGAGGCAGAGCGTGTAGGGGAGGTGGGGGGGCTGCAGCGGGTGCCCTGCCATGCAGCCAAGTGGGTGCCCCCCCCCCCCCCCCCCCTCCCACCCGTACTCCACATGGGGAGCCCCCCATCCCACCCTGGAAGCCTCTCATCCCTTCCTGAGGTGGGAGAGCCCCCCCTTCCCCCCAGCACACCCCAGCGATAGGCACCCACGGGTGGCGGCTGCAGGGTGGGGGGCAGCACCCCAACGGCACCGGGTGGCAGTGGGGGGACCAAGCAATGAGGCGCCTAAACAAGGAGAAACGTTTCAGGGAATGGAAGAAGTTGTGCACCCCAATGGCACCGTCCCCATGGATTCCCACCTCGCGGGGGCTCTGTGCCCAATCTCAGGGCCCCATCTCCCCACCTCAGGTCTGTCCCCCCCCAGCCGAAGATGGCCGAGAAGCTGGTGGCCGGCGACCTGTTCCTGCGGCAGGCACGGGAATCCGTGTCATCCCTGGACTCGGACAAGCTGTCCCCTGTGTCCCCCGAGGCGGGCGGTGAGGAGTCGTCAGACAGCGAGGGCGAGCAGGAGGGCAGCACCCACAAACTCATCCGGAAGGTGTCCACCTCGGGGCAGATGAGGAGCAAGGTGAGGGGACCCCAACCTCCTGTCAGCCCCGACCCCAAATCTTCATTTTATTTCCTCCCCGCCGTGGTTACGGGTTGGCAGCTTGTGTGTGGTGTGACGTTTTGGTAGGTCCTATAAAAATATGGGGTGCTGCTATGGGGACGGGAGGCTGATGTGGGTCTGGGCAGAGCCCCTGTGCTGCTTGGGATCGCTGGCTCTGTGCTGTGCCATGCATGGTGGTGTCGCGGGGTCCCTCTGCCCCCAGGCCGGGTGGCAGCATCCAGCACTTCACCATGCGGGAGGCAGTGCTGGAAAGGGAGCACGTATGGCATCCAGCGTAGCCCCCGTGCAGCCATATGGGGGGGCAGCACCCCACAGTCCTAATTAGCACAGAGTTAATGAGGGAGAACCCAGTGGTTCCCAAGAGATGCCTGGTTTAGCGGTGAGGAGGGGAGACCTATTTTTGGGTGTCCTCAGCCATCCCCGCTGCTGATAACAGGGGGTCTACTGAGGTTTTGGGGTCCCCACCCCACCTCTTGGGGTTCAGCGTGCCCCCATGTGACGGTGATATCTCCCCTGGGGACAGGACAGGACGGACATCCCATCTCCATTCATGCTGCATCCATCCCCATCAGCGTGCACCCCAAATGCCAGCCCCATCCCCACCCCCATCCATCCCAGCCCCCCGTCCCCCACACCCCAACTCGTGGGCTGTAATTGCGGGGCGCCCCGTGGGGCGCTTTGTGCCGGCCCTGGTGCGGAGGCGTTGAGGCCATTGTGCTCGGTGACAACGACAGCTGCCAGGCGCAGGTGCCCCTGCGGGGCTGAATGGCCCCAGTGCAGGAGGGGGGTTGCTGCCACCCCCTCCTCCTCCTCCTCACTCGGGCTGTGGGCTGCCGGTTCCCTGGAGGGCTGTGGGCATCAATAGAGAACTGGGGATGGGAGCGTCCCCCACCACTGGCAGAGCAGTCCTGGGGTGTCACCCTGGGGTGTCACCTGCTGGAGTAACCCAGGGGACAACACTGGTGGTGCTGGGCTGAGAAGTGTCACTGCAGAGGTGCTGGGCTGCAGATTGTCTCTGGCAGCTGCCTGCGTGCTTTGGGGTCCCCCTGTATGCTTGAGGTGGTCCTGTGTGCCCCTGCTCACTTTGGGGGTCCCTCTTCATGCTTTGGGGACCCCTGTGCTCTTTAGGGGATCCCTTGCAGGCTCTTAGGTCCCCTGTGCACTTTGGGGTCCTCTGCATGCTCTTACGTCACCTGCATGCTTTGGGGACCCTGTATATAATTTTCAGTCTCTCTCGTGCCTTGGGGTCTTCTGCATGTTTTGGAGTCCCCCTGCATGCTCCGAGGTCAACTGGATACCTTGGGGTCCCCTTGTGTGCTTCGGGGTCCCCCTATATGCTTTGGGGTGCGCCAGTGTGCTTTGGGATCCTTCTGCATGCCACGAGGTCCCCTGTGATCTTTGGAGCTGCCCTACATGCTTTGGGGTTGCCTGTGTCCTTTGGGATGACGACATCCCCCGTATGCTTTGCAGTCCCCTCGTACACTTTGGGGTCCCCTGCGTGCTGTGAGTTCCCCCCGTGGGGACATCCTGATCCCATTGGCCCCCACTGGGGACCCCATTGGTCAGCCCACAGGGATATCACCAGCACCAGAGCCCATCCGTGCCCCACATCGCTCCCAGCCTGCAGGGACGAGGCAGGGGACGGGGTGGCAGTGCCTGGGCCACCAAAATAGCCCCGGTGCCAGCAGCCGGATGTCTGCGGGTGCCTCACCCCGACACATTTTCCGTTCTGCACACACCGCATCGCCGTCCCCCATTAATTCTGCAGCCCCTTTTCAGGCACTGAAACCTTGCAGGGGTCCCCACAGCGCCAGGGTTTGGGGGCTGCAGAGCTGCAGGGCACGTGCACGGCTGGGGCCGAGCCCGGAAGGGCCCCTTGCGTTGCACAGCCGATAAGGTTTGCAGCCGCCTGCAGCCCGTTGTGTGCGCCCCAACCCTGCTGGTGTTCTGGGGGTGCGGGGTCGGACCCGCCGGATCCCTCAGCGTGCCCATGGGGTGATGCTGGTGAGATGCAGGTTGGTGCGGTGATGTGTGCTGAGCCCTCTCTCCTTCTCTTTCTTTTGGGGCTTTTTGTTCCGATTTGGGCTGTTTTGACGTGGGGATGGGTGGGGGCGGAGAGGGCTTTGCTTTTTGGGTTGAGCAGCCAGGTCACATCCTGCCCAAGCCCTGCATCGCCCAGAGCTGCTTCCGCTGCGGTGCTGGCACCTGCCCTGCCGGATCGTGCTGCCCGCCTGGCCCCTGGCCACACTGAGCTGGGCTGCAGTGCTGGCTCTGACCCCGCTGTGCCTGCACCACGCTGCAACCCCTGCTTCCGGGCATCAGGATCCCCCAGTGCCCCCCTGCTCCTTCCCACGTAGAGCCCCCCGCATCCCCCTGCGCATCACCACCAGCAGGTCCCCGTGTGCCATACTCCTCACTGTTAGGAGCTCACTGTGTTCCCTCACTTCTCCCCCCACCAGGAGCCCCCCACCATCTCCCTGCATCCCCCATTCCTCACCATTACAACTTCCCACACCCCAACGTTCCTTCCCATCATAAAGCCACTCATGTCTCCCTGCTCCTCACCAGCAGGATCCCCCCGTGCCCCTCTCCTCACATCACCGTGACTCCCCCCCGTCCCTCTGTCACCACTCCAAGCCCCCTGCACCCCCATACCCATCACCATCAGGATTCCCCAATGTTCCCTGCTCATCACCATGCATCCCCCTGTCCCCATGATCATTAATGCCATCCTGTATCACTGGGTGGGGGCTCCTGGGAGCTGATGTCCCCACATCCCCGCAGAAGAGTGTGAAGGAGGGGCTGCTGCTGAAGCAGACGAGCTCCTTCCAGAGATGGAAGAGGAGATACTTCAAGCTGCGGGGCCGGACTCTGTATTATGCCAAGGATGCTAAGGTGGGCTGGGGGGGTTCTGAGCCCCTGCTGAGCTGGGTTTGGGTTTGCAGCAGTATTAAGCCCTGCTTTGTTCCCACAGTCCCTGATCTTTGATGAGGTGGATCTGTCCGACGCCAGCGTGGCTGAGACCAGCACCAAGAACATTAACAACAGCTTCACAGTGAGGCGGAGACTTTCTGTGGGGTTTGGGTGGGCTGCTGTGGGATTTGGATGGTCTGCCATGGGGTTTGGGTGGGCTGCTGTGGGGTTTGGCTCTCTGTGGGGTGGCCTTGCAATGGGCTGTGGCACTGTGGCTCATCGCAGGTGATCACGCCGTTCCGCAAGCTCATCCTATGTGCCGAGAACCGCAAGGAGATGGAGGACTGGATCGGGGCCCTGAAGTCGGTGCAGAAGTGGGAGATCCACGAGGTGGGACTGCTGTGGGGTCAGGGAGTGGGCCCCCAGGGCTGGCGGTGCCAGGATGATGGGATACTGGGAGGGACTGTTCGGATATCAGGATGTTGGGATGGACCAAAGGGACTGTGAGATGCTGGGTTGCTGGAAGGGACCTCTGGGATGCCGGAATAGCAGGATGCTGGGAAGGACTGCAGGGATGTTGTGTTGTCGGGAAGGACCGCTGGGATAGCAGGATGCTGGGAAGGGCCACTGGGTTGAGGGGAGGCCCCTGTGGGGTCACAGGGCTGTGGCTGCAGCCGGGCTGTGCCCCGCAGGCCACGCAGTTCAACATGGAACACTTCTCGGGCATGCACAACTGGTACGCCTGCTCCCATGCCAGACCCACCTTCTGCAACGTGTGCCGGGAGGCTCTCTCAGGGGTCACCTCCCACGGCCTTTCCTGTGAAGGTGGGCACCCAGGGGTCCCCTGGGGCACAGGGGTGGCGGGATGGTGGGGTCAGGGGCCGTCCTCACCCCTCACCTGCTCTTCCAAACCCCACAAGTGTGCAAGTTCAAAGCGCACAAGCGCTGCGCCGTCAGAGCCACCAACAACTGCAAGTGGACCACGCTGGCATCCATCGGCAGCGAGATCATCGAGGATGAGGATGGGGTGAGCATCCCCACTGCGGGGCCACCGTCACCAGGCGGGCGTGGGTGGGAGGTGACACCGAGTGGGACATCCCCTGTCCTCAGCCGTGGCTCCACAGAGTGGTGGCCGAGGGGTGACGGTTGTCCCTGCCTGCAGGTGGCCATGCCCCACCAGTGGCTGGAGGGGAACCTTCCTGTGAGCGCACGCTGTGCCGTCTGCGACCGGACCTGCGGCAGCGTGCGGAGGCTGCAGGACTGGCGGTGCCTCTGGTGCAAAGCCATCGTAAGGACGTGTCCCCCCCGCATCCCCTGGGGACAGTGAGGCTGTGGGCTGTCCCACAGCTCACGCAAATGCCCCTAGGTGCACAGCGCCTGCAAGGAGCAGTTCGGCAAGAGGTGCCCCCTGGGGCAGTACAAAGTGTCCATCATCCCACCCACCGCCCTGAACAGCATCGACTCGGACGGTGAGTCGGGAGGGGACGCACCGTGGCTGTGGCATCAGTAGGTTCCAGAGTGAACGTCGCCCAGGGATGTTCCCGCACCGTTTCCCTCACCCTATCTGCTTCTCTATCCGGAGGGGTCCAGCTGGCCTCCGCCAAGCAAAATCTGTTCCTCTCCTCCGGATATTCCTTCTCGTGTTCTTTAATGATTTCCACCGCTCCGCTCAGCCGGTGGCTCATCTGCTGCTCGTTACTCATCGGGATGCTGTCAGGGCAACCGTCACGCGGTTCTCCTCCCTCCTCGGAGCCACGTCTGCTCCATCCAACCCAGGGACCGGCAATGGGGTGGCCGAGGTGTCCCTGAGCCGGCTGTGGGCCAGCCCCATCCATCCTCTGCTGTGGGCACATCGCATTCCCCATCTCATTTCTTTAAAAGCGTGCTGCTGGCTGCCAACCTCCCTGAGTCATCTGCAGAGCTGGGGGGGATGTGGCAGCCTCTGGCAGTGGCTGTTCCCCGGCGCCACCAAGTGCCACTAAATTCGGGTGGGGATTCTCACCTGGTTCTGTTGGGCCCGTCCCTGCAGTGAGGGACAGACCCCTCTGTGCTCATTGCTGTGGTTGCAGCTTGGGGACAGGAGCCAGCCCGCTGACTCACTGAGCCTGCAGGGGCAGTGCTGGAGGAACCAAACTTGGCCTGTGTGCTGCCCTGGCACAGCCTTGCCTGTCCCTGGCCCCATTCCCATCCCTTCCCAGCTCCTTCCCCATCTCCACTCCCTTCCTCATTTCCATCCCTGTCTCTATCCCATACCATCTTCCTTCCATCCCCATCCCCATCTCCATGCCCATGCTTTTCCCCATCCCCACCTGATCCCATCCCATCCCATCTATTATCTCAACCTCTTCTCCATTCCCATCCCCATCTCCATCCCATCTCATTCCCCGTCTCTCCGTCCCATCCCACCCCATCTTCATTCCATCTCCAGCCCCATCTCTCTGCCTTTCCCCATTCCATCCCATCCAATCCCATCCCATTCCATCAACATCCCATCCCCTTCTTCCCCATTGCCATCCCCATCCCTGTCACCATCTCCATCCTTATCACTGTCCCATCCCCATCTCCATCTCATTCCACCTCTGTCTCCTGCTTCTCCTCTTCCAACCCCTCTCCATTCTCGTAGCCCCCTGCTTACTCTCCCTCCTGCCTATAGGGCTGGATGCCGTCAGGGCATCTTTTGATCTCCAGAGGTGCCTCCTTCGATGCCCTCAGGGCTGGGGAAAGTGCTCATGTCCATGTGTCCCCACAGGGTTCTGGAAGGCCACCTGTCCCTCCTCCTGCTCCAGCCCCCTCCTGGCCTTCGTCAACTCCAAGAGTGGGGACAACCAGGGTGTCAAATTCCTGCGCAAGTTCAAGCAGTTCCTCAACCCTGCCCAGGTCTTCGACCTCATGAATGGAGGCCCACACCTGGGGTGAGTGCTGGCCACGGGGGTGTCACCTGCAGGAGCCCAATGGGACCCCACAGCCCCCTCTGCCCCCTTTTCCAGGCTGCGCCTCTTCCAGAAGTTCTCCACTTTCCGCATCCTGGTGTGCGGCGGCGACGGCAGCGTGGGGTGGGTGCTGTCTGAGATCGATGCACTGGGGCTGCACAAGCAAGTGAGTGGTGGCAGGGGGACGATGGGGACAACGGGAATGATGGGGACAACGGGCTACCACTTCCCATCTTCATCCCATGGGGAAAACTGGGCTGAGGGACTTCTGCCTCCCCATCCTCACCCCATGGGGACAACGGGGATGTGCCCGCAGTGACGTCCCCTGCAGCACTGAGGTGTGGGGTACCCACAGGGTGGGTGTGGGGCTGAACCCTGTCCCTGTCCTGCAGTGCCAGCTGGGCGTCCTGCCCCTGGGCACCGGTAACGACCTGGCACGAGTGCTGGGCTGGGGCAGCCTCTGTGATGATGACACGCAGCTGCTGCAGATCCTGGAGAAGCTGGAGAGGGCCACCACCAAGATGCTGGACCGGTGAGCTCTGGGGGGACCTGGACGCCCCTGCATGACATATGGGGTCAGGGGATTGTGGCATCCCTGCTCTCTGCTTGGCAGGTGGAGCGTGCTGACCTACGAAGCCCCCAAGCAGTCCCCACCGGCCCTGAAGGAGGAGGAGGATGGAGACTCCAACATCCAGGTGGGCACTTCTGGGGATGAGTCCCTGCCACCCTGAAACGGATGTTGGATGGGGGATGTTATGGGGAGGGGGCAACATGCCATGGGATGAGTATGGTGGGGCTCAGACTGGCATGTGTCCCTGTACTGAAGGGATGGACACGGTGCCATGTCCCCATCCCGGCTTGGGATACCCATCCAGCTGTCTTCTCCCCAGGCCCACATCTCCCACTACGCCGACTCTGTTGCCTTCCACCTGGCCAAGATCCTGGAGTCAGACAAGCACTCAGTGGTGATTTCATCTGCCAAGTACGGGGGTGCTGGGAATGGTCTGCTGGGGACGTGTCCCCCCCAGGACACAACTGGTCCCATCACTCCCTGCTGCTTCCCTTGTCAGGTTCCTTTGCGGCACCGTCAATGACTTTGTGGCTGAAGTTGGCCGTGCTTACAAGAGGGCAACTGAGAACAAGCAGGAGGCAGAGCTGATGGCCAGAAAGGTGGGCCTGGGGGGGCTGAGGTGGAGGGCTGAGGGTGGTTGGGGGCTGCTGGGTGTGTGCGTGCCATGGGAGTGCCCAGTTCTTGAGGTGCCCAGGAAAGTATGGGATACTGAGGCACTTGTGGTGCCCAGAGTACTCAGGAAGCTGGGTGCTCAAGCTCTTGGAGTCCCAGGCACTTGGGGTGCCCTGGCAAACCCAATTGCACAGGATTTCCAGGTAAGCGTATGGTGCCCAGGGTGTTCAAGGCTGCCCAAGTGCTTGGGGTACCCTGAGAAGCACGGGGTGCCCGTGGATTTCCTGGATTTCAGGATTTCCTGGCACTTGGGTTGCACAGGTAGCCATGAGATGCCCAGCCACTTGGGGTACCTAAGTAAGCATGTGGCACCCAGGCATTTGGGGTACTCAGGCAAGCATGGGATGCTCAAACAATTGGGTACCCAAGCAAACATAGGATGTCCGGAACAGCATGGGATGCGCAGGCATTTGGCGTGCCCATCCCTTGGGGTGCCATGCCTTGGGGTGCCAGGCACTGAGCTGAGCACGTGGCCACCCCACAGTGCGCCATGCTGAATGAGAAGCTGGACTCGCTGGTGAGGGAGCTGACCGAGGAGGCTCAGGCCATCGTGGTCCCCGAGGGGACCCCACAGGGCACCCCGACCGATGCCAGGGAGCTGGAGAAAGCCGGCTTCGCCCCCAGCCCTGTGCCCCGCATCTTCAAATCCAAGGAGCAGCTGATGCTGAGGGCCAACAGCCTGAAGAAAGCCCTGCGGCAGATCATCGAGCAAGCTGAGAGAGGTGAGCAGGTAGCACAGGGAGGGGCCATGCCTCGGTTTCCCCTCTGAATGTTCATCACTGTGCAATCCCAAAGGAGCATCACCACATCTCCAGGGTGATCCAAAGGCTGGGGCAGGCTGGTGCAATGCTCTGGGGCTGGGGGCAGCTTTTGGGGTTCGGGGAGGGGTGCTCTGGCCCCACTGCTACGCTGTGTTTGCCCCCAGCTGTGGATGAGCAGAACAAGCAGACTCAAGCATATCAGGCTACCACGGTCCCCAGCAAGAAGGACAGCTCGGAGGAGCTCAACAAGGAGGAGGAGCGGCTCTGTAAGGAACCCATTCGGCACACAGCATCTTTTGGGGTGGGCTTCGAGGGGAGAAATAGGGTGGGTTCACTCAGCAGCCACCTCCAACCCACCCTACAGGCTCTAGACGGGAGACGGTGACCTCAGCCACCTCATCCATCCTCCTGGAGCGGCCAGACACCTTTGGCAGCTTGCAGTTCCCCGAGGACCCCGGTGTGCTGTGAGTTTGGGGTCACCCCAAGGCTCTGTTAGGTTTTTGCTTCGTATCCTGGTGCCAATCCTGCTGCTTTCAGGCACTTCTCAGAGAAATGTGTCATGAACAACTACTTTGGCATCGGCCTGGATGCCAAGATCTCGCTGGAATTCAACAACAAGCGGGACGAGCACCCCAAGAAGTGCAGGTTAGCTGAGACCCCCCTGGGAAAAATGTGGGATGCCTGGGTACCCCCCAGCCCAGCTCCGTGGTGCCCATGCTGGGAGGGATTGCCGGGATGGATCACTGGGATGCTGGAAAGGACTACTGGGTTGCCAGGGTGCTGGGAAGAGACTGCTGGGAGGGACTGTCAGGATACCAGGAAGGATCACAGGGATAGCAGGATGCCGGGAAGGGCCACCGGGATGCCAGGATGTAGGGATACTGGGAAGAACAGCTGGGATGCTGGAAGGGACCACTGGGATGCTGGGAAGGACCACCAGGATCCTGGAAGGGAATATGGGGATGCCAGGAAAGACCACTGGGATGCCAGGATGGACCAAAGGGTTGCTGAAAGGGACCATTAGGATTCCAGGAGGGACCACTGGGTTGCTGGAAGAGACTATTGGGATGCCAGGATGGCGGGATGATGGGAAGGACCACTGGGATACTGAGACGGACTGCTGGCGTGTTGGGTGGGATCACTGGGATGCTGTAGGGCCGGTGGCCATTCACCTCCCCCACTGCACCCCGCAGCAGCCGCACCAAGAACATGATGTGGTATGGGGTGCTGGGCACCAAGGAGCTGCTACAGCGCACCTACAAGAACCTGGAGCAGCGGGTGCAGCTGGAGGTACAGGGCCGGGGCTGGGAGAAGGACTGGAGTGGGGGGCAACGGGGTGGCCCCCAGGCTCAGCCCTCTCTTGCAGTGCGACGGGGTACCCATCTCGCTGCCCAGCCTGCAGGGCATCGCCGTGCTCAACATCCCCAGCTACGCAGGGGGCATCAATTTTTGGGGTGGCACCAAGGAGGACAACGTGAGTGCGAGCTTGGGGGGGGGAGCAGAACCCCTCTCTATCACTGGGGAGGGGGCACTGAGCCCAGCGTGGTGGGGCCATTCCCGTGCAGAACTTCGGCGCGCCGTCCTTCGACGACAAGAAGCTGGAGGTGGTGGCCGTGTTTGGCAGCATCCAGATGGCCGTGTCACGGGTCATCAACCTGCAGCACCACCGTATCGCCCAGGTAGGGCCAGGGGGAGCCCCACAGGGTGCCACCCTCTGCCAGCCCTGGTGCCAGCCCTGCCTGCCCCTCAGTGCCGCGTGGTGAAGATCACCATCCGTGGGGATGAGGGCGTCCCGGTGCAGGTGGATGGGGAAGCGTGGATCCAACCGCCCGGCGTCATCCGGATCCAGCACAAGAACCGGGCGCAGATGCTGACCAGGGACAGGGTGAGCCCCACGGGATGGGCTGTGGGGCTGTGGGGCGAGCAGGGTGGGACCTCTGTGCCCCCGCAGGCGTTTGAAAGCACCCTGAAGTCGTGGGAGGACAAGCAGAAGGGGGAGAGCTACCGTACAGCCACACGGCCACGGCTCAGCTCGCAGCAGTCCATGGAGTACCTGACGGAGGAGGAGAGCAGCCTGCTGCAGCAGCTGTCACGCGTGGCTGAGACCCTCATTGCCAGGTCAGGATGGGGGCGAGGGGCTGTGGGGGGCACAGGGACACGCCGGCTCCATCCCGTCCCTACTGCAGGATCCGCGAGGCAGCCAAGGTGCACAAAGGTGTGGAGCAGGAGCTGGCACACGCCGTCAATACCAGCACCTCAGCACTGAGCGACGCGCTCTGCAACAAAGCTGCCGGCACCCCCGAGGTGAGCATGGCTGGGGAGCCAAACCCCCACCTTAGCAGACCCCTGACTTTATGCTCACCCCCTGTGCCTTCACAGTTTCTCAGCAGGAATGCAGCCGTGGAGGTAGTGCTGAGCATCAAAGCGCTCTATACTGAGACCAGAGCGTTCCTGGAGGGGAAGGCGGTGAGTGTGGGGCTGGGGACCCCCCCGAGCCCTCCAGCCCAGGTGCCCCCCCCGCCAGCAGGTGGCAGTGGGGCTGGGGACGGTCCCTGTCCCCCGCAGCTGGACTCACCCCAGGAGGAGGAAGCGCTGCAGGGCCCCCTGAGCGCGCTGGGCCAGGAGCTGCAGCGGCTGCTGGACATCCACTGGCTGGGACCCATCGCCCACCCCAGTGAGGAGGTGGGTGCATAGGGGTTGGGGGAGGGGGGGGGGCTGTAGGGGTGGGCTCAGCCCTGTTTCTTGCAGGAGAGTGCTAGCAGTGCCAATAAGGGCAGCTTCAAGCTTCGCCTCAACATCCCCAAGCCCAGGAAGGACAAGGCACAGAAGCAAAAGAGCAACAGTTCACTCCCAGGTAAAGGAGCTGGATGTACAGCAGGCTGAGGGATGTACAGTGTGATGAGAGGAGAAGGGGCTGCAGTAGAGCTCACCCCCAGGGGAAGCTGATTGGGCAGAGGGAGGTGGTTGGATGCTCCATACAGGAGTGAAGGAGCCCCATAAAAAGGTGGGGGAAACAAGGGACAGCATCTGCCACACTTGTGTGCTGGTGCACTGCTCCACTTCTGGGCTTTTTCTCTCTCCTAGCGGACAAGTGGGGTGCTGAGGAGGTGGCTGCCTGGCTGGAAACACTTGGGTTAGGGGAGTACAGAGAGATTTTTATCCGTCACGACATCCAGGGCTCAGAGCTGATCCTGCTGGAGAGGAGAGACCTGAAGGTACCACAGCCCTTGTTTCCACCTCCTAGACCTCAGAACAAGAGAGCACTGTGCCCCCCTCCCTCCTTCAACCTCATTGTCCCTTATCAGTGGGGACATGATAATGGGAAGGGAGCTGGCCCCAGCCCCTGGTTCACCAGCATCACACCTGTGCTCCACCCAGGGGAGCAAGGCTTTGCAGCTTCCTCTCTCCCCCACCACAGGACCTGGGCATCACCAAAGTTGGCCACATGAAGAGAATCCTGCAAGCCATTAAGGAGCTCAGCAACCCACCCTAGGCTGCCAAGAGCTGGGGGGCCTGGGTCCTTGCTGCCCCCTGTGTGTGTGGAGCCCTCCCCCCCCCCCCCACCTCCCTGCTTGCCTTGCTTTGTCTGTTTGTCCCTCAGCATCCCTGGAGCTGCTGCTTCTCCCTGAGCCTCATGGGCTGGAGGCACCAACGGTGCAGGGTCACTACAGGAGCCAGGGAGCTGGGCTGCAGTATGGAGCCAAAGCAAAAAGATCTCCCCCTTTCCCTATGTTGGTATTTAAGCTGTGTAAATATTTGGAGAAAAGATATTTATTGCTGCTGCTGGTATCAAGTCACTGCTTGGAGACAGAACGGGGATGGGACCCAGACCCTTCCAGCCCCTCCTTCATCCCCTCCATGAGCAGCCCACACCACAACCACATTAAGATATACACAATATTTTATTGACAGCTCAACATCACTTTTTTTCCCCCCCCAGTTCAGTAAAAACAGTGTTTTGGTTTGGTTCCCCCCCCCCCCCCCGCCCTTTTATGTACACAGTGCTCCCACCCCGCTATTTACAGGCTATGTACAGAGGCAGGGCTAGCTTTTCAACTTCTCCTCCAACTTCATCATGTCCATGGGGGTTGTCTTGGCGACCTCAAAGAAGACCCTGCAGGGAGGTGTGTGTGGGGTTACAGAGCTCAGCAGCAGCCCCGGCACCCCCACGGGAGGCCCCAAGGGCTGGCAGGATGCTCACCTGTGTGAATACTTGGTGCGCACAGCCTTCAGCTTGTCACAAGGCTGATAGGTGAGCAGAAAGTTCAGCCTTTTCACCAAGGGGTGCAGGTCCTGAGCGCAGTACCCGCTGTAATACTCCAGCGTGGGGGTCTGCAAAGCGACGAGGTGTGAGCCACCGTCATCCCTGCAATGTCACATCATCCCTCCATCCCTCCCTACGTTCCCATGCTCACCCAGCCACCCAGGTTCTTCATGGTGAGCGCCAACAGCAAGCTGCTGGCAGCCAGCTTGGAGGGACGTTCCCGTGCGTAGTCGTACTCCTGCAGGGTCATCTCGCAGAGGAAACGGGCCAGAGTCAGCGTCTCCATGGAGGCACGGGCACACTGCGGGCAGAAGGTTCGGATTTAAGCAGCACCACACCTGCATCCTTCTTTCTGGGGCACTGGATGCACATCCCAAACCCTCGGGTCACCGCCATCACCCCTAACCCTCCCTTCTCTTTGTGTCAGCCCATGGGAGGTGGCAAAGCCCCCACCTTGGCAAAGCGCCGCAGGAAGCGGTAGGGGATGGGGATGTTGATGTCAAAGTTGAGGGTGCGGAGGATGCTCGTCTCCATGGCAATGAGCTCTTCCCGCTTGTAGGCATCGTCGCAGATGTACAGGAAGTCATCCACGCACGGAGGGCAGCGCTCCTGCGGGGAGGAACTGCTCAGCACTCATCCTGGCAACATTTGGGGGGAGCCTACGCAATTCTCAGGCCCTCTGAGGGTACGTCTCCTGCCAGGAGCATCATGTCGTGACACCCTGGTATCCTGGCAGTCCCCAAACAGCAGAGAGGAGCCAGGTCTCCAGTAGGCAGGATTCAGCCCGCAGCATAGAAAGGGACAGCACAAGGATGGGTGTGCCAGCCCAGGACTTCGGAGTCCCAGCATTCTCCAAACCCCACACCAAGAGTCACCTCGAATTTGGAGGCGATGAGGACAGCAGTGGAGCCGATGAGCTGCAGTTTGTCCCTCATGCTCACCACCTCCACCAGGTAGTGGTCCACCAGCTTCACTGCCAGGTACAGCGTCTCGTGGTTCAGCTCAAAGTTTTCCTGCAAGGATATGAGGTGTTGGGCAAAAGCCTGAATTCCTAGGGCGTTCACAGGCTCATCAGCAGCACGGGGAGGGGGATGAGGAGGAGCTCTGAACTGGGGATGTTCATAGGTCCAGAGCAACTCCCACCCTATATAAAGCACTGGACAAGTCCAAGCTCCCTCCCCATGCCTGCCTACCTGCACCTCCACCATCCAGTCCACTAGGATGGCACGCATGTCCCTACTGATGTCTGTCTGCTTCTCCATGTAATCAGGGAGCAGGAACTTCTCCTGTCAAGGCAGCAGAAGTCAGGGACTCCCCTCCCAAAATGAGCCCCTCCCAACCCACACAGGACTCCCCAGGCACTCATCGCCCACCTCCCTCTCCCGCATGTAGTCGAAGATCTCCTTGGCATACTCAGCATTGGCATAGGGGTCTCCCAGCTGCTCCTTGTCTATGTCCTCCACCACTGGGACCTGCTGTGTGGAGAAGGCAGCAGTGAGGACAGGTGTGGGGAAAGCTTGCAGAGCTCTATGGGGTAGCACACCCTCTCTGCAAGCTGACCCACGGCCCTCACTCCACTCTTTCCCATTGGAGATGCCCAGAGGAGCAGGTTTAACCTCCAGCTCCCATCCCACCACACTGAGCAGCTTCCAGAGATGACCCAGTAACCCTAGAACAGGGCTGGGGGCCAAGTTGCTCCCTTGGGTCCATCACCCGGGACAGCTTCATACCTGCACGAGCTCCTCAGACACAGAATCTTTCTCAGGCTCCACAGGAACATCTGTTGGGGGTGTTTTCCTCAGTGACCTAGATAGGACAAGGACATCAGAAGGGAGACATCTCCCGGGTCTCTAAAAAGCCTCATCTATGTCCTGCCCACCTCCATCCTGCTCATGCACTCCAGCACCCCAGGGAAGCCCCAACACCACAGGGATGGCCGTGAGTGGGTGCTGACTTCATACCCCATACCCATCTCACCTGGGTACTCACTTTTTCAGGTTGATCTCATTGTTCTTGGCCACTATCGGGGCTGGGGGGGCCCTCGTTGCTTTGTGGGTGGGAGCTTTCACCCCCTCCTTCTTCCCTGTCACTGTCTGGTTTTTGTGAGCCTGTTTTTTTTTTTGGGGGGGGGGGGGGGGAAGAGAGGAAAACGTAGCAAAGAGATAAGGTGAGGCTCATCGGTGCTCCTGAGGGAGGAGGGGGCTGGGAGCACAGCAAAGCACTCACATTGGTGATGTCCCCAAACGCTGACCTCTTCTTAGGCCCTCCTTGGGGTGAGGATGGGGAGCGTTTGGCCTGGCAGCCCTCCTCCTGCAACAGAGCCTGTGATGCGGGGTCGGGGGCACCCCATAGGGCCCCTCCCCCCTCCCCCATGGCCCACAGCCATACCTTCTCAGGGGGGACATTCTCGGTAACAGAGGGCGCCTTGCTGGCTCGGGGCTGCTTGCTGCTCTGTGCCTTGCTGCTGCGTGCCACCGGCATCCTCCTCCTCGGCCTCTGCGAGCAAAGAGGGGGGTGGGCACAGTTAAGGGGGAGGGGGTCCAAACCTCACTGCACGCCTGCAGGAAAGGGGTGCGGGGCCCAATGCAACCAAGAGCACCGTTCAGAGGCTCAGAGGTGCCCTCCCAGCCCCAAAGACAGCCCCAGAGATAGGGGAGCACCGGGGGCCGGGAAAAGCAAAGGGATACGGGGAGAGAAGGGTGCAGCGGGACCTCCCCATCCCTCTATCAGCCCTCAAGGCCTGCCTATAGGGTAGGGGCCCCGCTCGGCACCCAGCGACACAGGAAGGAGCCCCACACGTAGGTAGGTATAAAACTAGGGGGTTACAAACGGGAATCCCAGGCCAGGACACCCCACCGCCGCTCACCTGCACGCAGCCGCCGCCGGCCCCGGCTCTTTTGAAAGTAGCAGCGCGGCGACGGCTGCCGGCACTGGTCGAGCCGCGCGGCCAATCAGCGAGCGGGCAGCACCGCACGAGAGCCAATGGGAGCTCCGGGACGGATGCGGTTGCTAAGGGGCGGGGAGAAGAGTTTAAAATTCGGCACCGCCGGCCAATGAGGAGAGGCGGATGGGAGGGGGGCGGGGTCATGTCGGTTGGGGGCGGGGCCGGGGCGGTTGGGGGCGGTGTCATGGCGGCCGGGCGGTGTCATGGCGGCCGCGTGGTGCGGTGCTCGCAGCGCGGGGAGGAACGGAGCGCCCTGCGTGACCTCCGCGGCCTCCACGGATCTCTTCTGACGTACGGCCTGAGGTCCTGGGAGCTCTGAGGGCTGCGTCCCCGTCAGGGGGCTGCGTCCCCGTCAGGAGGCTGCGTCCCCGTCAGGAGGCTGCAGGGCTGTGCTTGGGCTAAGCGTGGCCTAGTGAGGCGCTGAGTCCGTGGTGAACACCAGCCTGAGGCTGCAGCTTCCCTACCACTAAAACCCGAGTAAAAACCTCCCCCTTGTCCTATCGCTCTTAGATTATGTGAAAAGTCGCTCTCTCTGTCTTGTTTACATGGCTCCTTTATTGCCTAAATAGCTTTCCCCGCCATCAGCACCTCTGGCCCTGAGCGAAGGTGAGCTCAGCTCTGCTCTGAGGAGAACCCCCCTGAGGGCTGTGCTCCCCCCACAGAAATCCTCTGGGCCACACCACACCCACACCTGGGAAACGGGTGCAGCCGCCTGTGGGGTGCCATCCCCAGCCAACAACCTGAGGCTGTGTGGCAGTGAGCTGCCCGGGCCGGCTCGGTTTCTGCCCGGCTTGATGGGGGGAAGCAGGAATTTCTAGTCCCTGCAGCACCGCCCTCGGGAGGCTCTCGGGTGCTCTGGAGGTGATGGGGGGATGAGAAGCATCTGCTGTGTGGTGTTTGCTCCAGGATGGCTGCCCCGGGGAACAGCCTCAGGGTTGAGAGGAGGAGCGAGAACGTCCTTTCCCAAGCTAAATCCTTTTCCTTTCCCAGGCTCAAACAGGCCTGACTTGTTGCTCCCTGTGTCCCAGTGCCAGCAGCACAGAGCTGTGAGGCACGAGCAGGACTGGAGCTCAACATTTTGTTCCTCCTCCCCTTTGCACTTGCTTATGGCAGAGGAGAGACCAAATGGGAATAAGGGCTGGTGGGGAGCAGTGTGGGTTGTTGCAGGTCATGTGTCCTCCACTATCCTTTCAGGGTCATGGGAACCCCCTCAGGACCTGGAGCCTGTTGGGGATGGGGTGGCAGGAGTGTGGGTGTGACAGCTTCATTTCCTGAACTCTGAGCTTCCGCTTTTATTTGCTAAAAAAAAAAGCAAACCCGTTCTCCAGAAAGCAGGGCTCACCATCCAGCATGCCAAGCATGAAGGGAGGCGCAGAGCCGACACTGGGTGTGGCACAGCACCTCGTCCTTCACCTCCTCACTTGGTGGCTGATTTGATCTTCTGGATGGTGTAGGGACTGGATTCCTTGGGCATCCAGATCTCCTCCCCACCATGGCCCTGCTGCTCGGCCGCTCCCTCCATGGCCGCTGTCAGCTCGGGGCCGAAGATGCTCTCAGTAGCACGGTAGGCACGGGTGAGGCGGCGGAAGGAGGAGTCGGAGGAGCTGTCATCAGGCAGGTCTTCATCCTGCTCGTCCCTCAGTTTGGTCCTGCTTGCCTCCGAGTGGCCACCTGGGCCCAGCAGAGCCTCCTTGGCCTCTCGTAGGAAGGCAGCCTTGGGGCTGACGATGCACAGCAGCAGAGCGAGGCCCGCTGACACCCCGCAAAGAAAGTAGAGGGCGACTTTTTCAGGGACATCTGGCGGGGGAGAAGAGCAAAGAGAGGCATCGGGGTGCACACCCCGCTGCAATACACAGGGTGCCTGGGCCTGGAGATCCCCCCCTACCAACCCAGCACTTTGGGGCCACGTACCCCAGAGGTGGGCAAAAGCTGCCAGGGAGCTAGTAAAAATCATCCGGTCTTCCCGGAGCCTGGAGAACCTGGGCCCTTTGTACCAGCCACCTGCAGTGAACAAGGGGACGTGAAGGGCCGCCTTCCCTTGGGGTGTCCCTCTGCCAGACCCCCTCTTTTCCCCAGCAGAAAACACCTCCCCACCCTCGTTTGCTCAGAGGTAGATTGCTATGGGGTTAGTCATCCCTATGGGGCGTGAGATGGTTTCCCCTCTGCTCCCCAAATTACCGTGCACGTAGTTTGAGAGCAGGAAGGGGTCCGAGGTGTCTGGGCCCACCTCCTCCAGCAGCTGCTTGGGCACTGCAATGAGATACGCCATCCCACGTGTCACCAACCCACTTGTCCCCAGGGGTGGGGGACACGCAGCCTTCCCAACCCTGCAGTCCCAACTCTCACCACAGGTGTAGGACACCCGCAGCTGCTTCCTCGTGCCAGGCAGGCATGGGTCCCCAAAGGTGGCCCGGTCGGCGGTCACTGTGCAGTTCCCTTTGCGGTGGCACTTCTTGGAGACCCTCCGCAGTGCATCCGGGGCCAGGCACTCTGCAGGGACACGGGACCTCTGGCCTTCGGCACAGTGCTAAGCACAGCTCCCAGCCATGATTCAAGCTGCAACCCTGTCTCCCCCTCATACCAATATGGGGTCCCCCGGCGTTGGGGGCATCACACTCAGGTTTGCCCCTCAGGAATCGTCCGTAGTGCGCAGAGTAAATGGCCAGGACGGATTTCGGCCGGCAATGCAGCCTCAGCTCGTTGTTCTCACACACTGTCTTCACCCGATGGTTATCTGGGGTGGGGGTGGGGTGGGAAGAGGGTGACACCATAGGGTGACCCAGTGTGACACCCCAAATCCCCAAACCCTCTCCTCTTCCCCAGCCCTGGGTTCCTGTGGGTGCTGCCCACCTGGCCGGCACTTGTAGGACGCGATGAGGTATTTGTGTGTGCCGGGGCACGGGTCCGGCCCGAACACTTGGCTGTGCACTGAGAACTGGCACCACTGCTGGTCCTGACACTCAGCCAGAAGCTTCTGCAGGGCAGAGTGAGGTGGGCGTGAGGCCTGCTGGAAGGTCCCCAGGCTGTGGTCACTTCTGTGCTGTCACCTCTCTCCTGTGGCTGCTGTCACCCCCACGGTGGCCACGTGGTCTTGTGGGCAACTTCGGTAGCCAAATCCCAAATCAGGTGCTGCCCTGTGCCCACGCAGACTGTGCACCTGGGCAGGCACGCACGCCTGCACTGCAGCACAAAATGTGTGCACAGACACCGCTCCATGCCACGTGTATGCTGCAAGCGGGCAGGCATGCACACTCACACAGCTTCCTGCAAGATCCATGCGTGCAGACACACTCACACAGCTCCAAGCGACATGCATGTAAGCGTGCACAATCACAACGATCCATGCAGTGCCTGTGCAGGCGTGCATATTCATACGGCTTCATATAACACACATGCATGCATGCACACTGATGTAGCTCCATGCAACACCTTTGCGGGTAGTATGCACATATCCATGCAGCACTTCTGCAAGTGGAGACACGCTCACAGGGCTCTGTGCAACACCCCTGCAGGCATGCGCAGTCGTGCAGCTCCGTGCAACGCCCTTGCAGCCCCGGGCTCCCTCCAGGACGGCCCCGTGCAATGCACACTCACGGCCACGAGATGGGGACGAGGCTTCACGCCACACCTGGCTCCGGTACCGTCCCCGTTGAGGGGACGTTGAGGGGACACCGGCTTTTGCTGCTGGCTGGGCTGCAGCAGTGCCACCCCTCGGGCTGCTCTTGCTGGGACTCAGCGCAGGAGATCTCACCCACCCTACTGTCCTAGAAATGCCCCAAGAGCACTGCCCCAAGCGTGACTTGTGACCCCAAACAAGCCGGGACTCTGCCCTTACCAGGTGGGCTGTGGGTGACATGCACTCGGTGCTCTCCTGGGATACGTTGCCAGGGCTGGGGCACAGGTTGGGGCTGGGCACGCGGCGCCCATAGAAGGCACCCAGGATGCTGATGGTGGTCTTGCGAGGGCACAGGATGAGGAGCTGCTCCCCATCACACGTGTGCACCGTGTGGTTCCGCAGCACCTTGCGCAGGTACCCTGCAGGGGGACACAGCGATGAGGTGCAGGGGACCAGAGATGATGGCCAGAGATGGTCACCAAGTGATGGTCAATCACTAAGAAAAGATCACCAGGAGATAATCACCAGAAATGGGAAGAACCCAATGGATGAGCTACTCCCAGTCCATGCCCTTTTGGGTGGGCAGAGGTCCTGGTTCTCATCCTGAATTCCCAGCATGGGGTATTTCTATTTCTCTCCTTTAATCCTACTTACTTTATGTCCCAAAGCACAGTCTTAGTGCTTTCCCTCTGTTGGTTGGAGGCTTGGGGGTGGGGAGAGGGCAATGAGCCTTCCTGCCAGGCAGGATTTGGGGTGCTGGGGGATGCAGGGTGCTCAAGGTAGGATGCTGAGAGATGAAGGACAGTGAAGGACGTAGGATGCTGAGGGATGCAGGATGCAGGGATGCAGGATGTAGGGTGCTAGGATGGCAGGGCTCAGCCAGCAGCCCCCCAGCCCCCAAATGAACACAAGCAGGTGGGAGTGCTGGCTCCCAGCCCCACGCTTGTCCCTCTGTCCATCCATCCACAAACCAGTGCCAGGCTCGAGTACACAAAGAGCCCCTTTCAGCTCCCCTATGGCCACCAACCCCTCATCAACCACAGCCAGCGCTGCTCCCAGGGGCCGGCCAGCACCCAAGGGGACTGCAGAGATATGGATGGAGTTTGTGCTTTAGAGCTGAGGTTCCTCCAGCGACAGAGGCATCGCAGTGCCTCCACCCAGCACTGACACACGCTTGCTCAGATGCTGTTTTTTGGGGGGTGAAGCACCAGCAGGGAGGCTGCCGTCAGACTGCAAGCAGTTCTCCTCGTGGTGTGGCTGACTCAGACCCAGAGTTGTGCCGTCAGCTCTGCCCAGATGAAATCACATCCTCCCCACCTGCCCCAGGACAGTTCTTTGGGTGCTGGGGCAGATCCAACGCATCTCTCATGGGATCCCCCAAACTCCATAAGCCACCCAGCCAAGCCTGGCTTACACCCCACCCCTCATGGCCCCCAAATCCCCTGTGCCCCACTCACCGCTGAGCTCCGGGCTGGCCTCTGTCCCTGCAGCCAAGCAGAGGAGCAGCAGGGCCACCACCAGCGTGGCCACCATGGTGCCACCACCGCTCTCTGCCACCACCCGGTCCCTGCAGCAGCTGGCGCCGGGGCGGGGGCTGGCACAGCAGTGACAATGGGTCCTTCTGTGCCCTGCAGAGCAACTGGGGATGCTTTGGACGGCTGGGACAGCAAGGGGACAAGTGACACTGGGAGCAAAGGATGTGTTTTTGAGGGCTGTGCAGCAGATGGAGGAGGGCAGTGGGGTCCCCAGCCTGCACCCCACTTTCTGCTCATGGCCGGGCGGATACATGCGTGCTGCAGTCTGTGTCCCAGCACATGTCCGGTCATTGAGTGCCGGGGAGGAAGGGAAGGGCTGCCTTGTGCTTAGCAGCAGCAGGAAGCTCTCTTCATTCACAGATTGTTTGCAAAATGTTCTGAGCTTATCCAAGCTGGAGCCGGGGTGAATGGGGCAAATGGGGCATTAATAAAAACCCCGTTTTGTGCGAAGCTGGCACTGACTGCACAGCACGATGGCACGTTGCTGGGCTCACCCCAGCAGCCAGCTCCACCCAAAGGCACGCTGGGGAGGAAAGCAGGCGGGCATCTTTCCCATGAAACAGCCCAAATTCCGGGAACAGGGCTGTGGAATGGGTGTTTTGCAATGCCTTCCTGTGTAAGGCTGTCTGCGAGGAGGTGGTGGCAAGCAGCCAGGTTTGCCCTCCACGCTTCCCCAAATCCTCAGCCCCACGTCCCCATGCAGCGGGGTGGGCATCGTGGCGTCGTGCTCATGTCCTGTATCTGTGGGATCCAGCAGGATGGCAGCGAGAAACTCGGGGAGAGGGGAAGAAGAGGGCTGGAGGGTGGTGAAAACACTTCCTGTACAAAAAAAATAACTCTATTCCCATTGGAGAGGTGATTGAGACGCCTGGGAGGGAGCGATAGCCTGGCCGGGGACCCGTCAGTGCCTCCCTGATAGATGCGTGCTGAGTCACAGCTGGGAGGCCCCGCAGCTTCCCCCTCCTTGCACCCCATCGCTCCTCCCTGCCTCGCACGGGAAGGAAAGGGCGAGCCCCAGTCCCAGCCCACCCCGAGGTGCAGCAGCCACACGCCGCAGAGCACGGGCGAAACTCAGCTCAGCAGTGAGCAGCTCCCCCCCACTGCAATCCCTGCGATGGAGAGCCGGCCGGTGAAGGAGCCCGAGATTGAGCTCTTTGTCAAGGTGGGCTTGGCCATGTCTGCTGGCTTGTGTTGCATGTGGGTGGTGGGGATTCGGGGTGTCTCTGAGGTTTGGCAGCCAGCTGGGTGGCGTGGGGAGCCCCAGAGGATGCTCCGCAGGGTGCAGAGGTGGTCGTGCACCCCTTGGAAACTGTAACTGCAGCGAAGCGGAGGGGTGAGCAGCTCCAGAAGTGCGACAACCAACCCAGCTGGGAAAGCAACAGGAGGGTGGAAGCGTAACGCATTGGGGCTGGGAAGTGGAGCGGGTGCCCCAGCGTGGGCGGGATGGGGCAGCTCCTTCGGTCAGCCCTGAGGATTATTCACTAGAAAATGGGCCGTTTTTTCCTTCTCGTTGTTTTTCTTTCCTTTCCTTCCTTCTGTTGAGCAATTTTTCAAGTGTTTCCCCGGGAACATTCCAACACTCCCGCTCCAAACAAACATCTGCAGCCGCACGCACGGTCTCCGCTCCCCTCTTTGGATATCAGCACTGGGATGTGTTACCGTGGGCTTCACCCCATCCCCTCTCCCCAAAGCGATGCTCCCTAGGCACACAGCCCATGCTGAGCCCTGATGCATCTGCTTGGGGATAAGGATTCGGGTCTCACATCCCCTCTTCTGCACCTCTTTTTGCCTCAGGATGGCTTTGGGAAGAGGAAGACGCGTGCACAGCTGCTGTGATGGCGGCAGCACATCGAGGGGGGTTTTGGAGGGAAGGGAAACAGAAAACAAAGTGGTGGCTCAGGACTTCCCCTAAATCTTAATTTAGCACCAAAAACCCCCTCTTGCGCATCCGTTAGCAAACTGATGCACACATCACCCTCCATGTGCTCTGCCCATGGCGCCACTGCGAAGACCACCCTGAGGTGCCCACCAGCTCTTTCAGGGAGATATTTTGTGTGGGTCTGGGGGACGTTGGGGTGATGCAGCTCAGAGAGTTCTCCCTCCTCCTCGTGCTGTCTTCGCTCTGCGTTAAACCACCGGAACTTGTGAGCAACTTTGGGGTTTTGATGCCTTGTGCAGGCGTGGGGCCTCGGGTGGGGGCTGAAAGCCTGCACCTCCCAGGCTGCCTTCATCCATTGGCTAGGGGGCTTTTCCATCATCTGCAAGGTTTCTCCAGCATCTGGAAGGATTCTTTATCATCAGGAAGGGTTCTCCATCATCTGGAGGGGTTCTCTATCATCTGCAGGGGTTCTTCCATCATCTAGAGGGATTCTCCATCATTTGGGTGGGTTCTCCATCCTCTGCAGGGGTTCTCCATCATCGAGAAGAATTCTTCCATCATCTGGAGGGTTTTCCTTCATCATCTGGGTGGGTTTCTTTATAATCTCAAGGGTTTCCTCCATCATCTGGATGGCTTTCTCTACCACCCGGAAGGGTTTCTCCACCGTCTGGATGGCTTCTGTCATCATCCAAAGGGGTTTTTGCATCATCTGGAAGGGAAAACAGTGGGCACAGTCACCGGGGAGCTGCAGGAGCTCCTGCTGAGCAGAGGAAGAGGCTCTTGTTGGAGGGGGAAGCAAAGAGAGATGACTTCCCCTCCCTGCTGCTTGGTGCCGTGAATGCTAGTAGAGCTTCCTCCTGATAACATTTGGCTCTGAGCATCCTCAGATGGCTAAGGTTTATTTTCTGCTTCCTGCAGAGGCCATCCTGATTTTCCTTTCAGGACAGCCTCACTGAGCTGCCAGTACTGGAAGTGCTCCAAGGGATGACATTGGCGTTGGCTTGCTAGGGATTATGGAGAGGGGAAAGGGAGCTGAGATGCTTGGTGGCATAAGAGTGGGGCAGATTTGAAGCTTCTAACCTGCCAGCCCCTCTCAGGATACCTGCAACCCAATGTTATCTCAATCACTCCCCCAGGTGGTGGTGGTGGTTGTGCTCCCCAACCCCTTCCCCTCCCTGGGGCCGGGTGATGCTCACTCCTCTCACTTGGCTTGGCTTGGCTGCTTTAAGGCTGCTCAGGGCAGCAGACAAAAACAAACCGTGCTTTTCCTGGCAAACATGAGCACATTTCCCCTCTGAGCCTGGCGTCCCAGCCAAGCTGACCCTCCCTTCCTCTCCCATGCGCTGTCCATCCTCCTCCACCTCCTCCTCCTCTCCTCCTGGCTTCATCTCAGGGCAGGCTTTGACCTCTCTGCTCTCCCCGCAGGCTGGGTTGGATGGAGAGAACATTGGGAACTGCCCCTTCTGCCAGCGCCTCTTCATGGTGCTGTGGCTCAAAGGGGTGAAGTTCAACGTCACCACGGTGGACATGACCAGGTGAGGTGCCAACACCGTGGTGGGGTCGGTCCCTGTCCTCCAGCCATATGCATCACTTACACATGGGTTTGAGACACCAAAAAGTTGGGGGGCATCTCCCAGAGCCCAAACCCAGCCCAGCATGCGAGTAGGGCGCTCCCAGTGTGCTCACCCCAGCTTTTCCCCCTTCCTTTCTCTGCTCCAGGAAACCCGAAGAGCTGAAAGATTTAGCACCAGGCACCAACCCGCCCTTCCTGCTGTTCAACCGGGAGCTGAAAACTGACTTCATCAAGATCGAGGAGTTCCTGGAGCAGACCCTGTGCCCACCCACGTAATTGCAAACCTGCGTTGCGCAGGGCTGGCTGGCTGGGGAAAGCGAGGCAGGAGAGCACCCGGGGTGGGGGAGAGCATGGGGCAGGGAACAACAGGAGGGAGAGCAGCAGAAGCGGGGTGAGGTTTCCCCGGGAGATGGTGGTTTTGCAGCTGGCGATGGCAATTGCTGTCGGGGAGGGGACAGGAGGTGCCCCCACCTCTGCCCGCTCGTTGCCAAAGCAAACGCCCTACAGGAAAGAGGAAGCGCTGAGTGCATTCATCGTCATCCTCCTCGCACGTGTCAGCCTCGTGCAGCACCCTGGGACGGCGTCTCCAAGCCCCACAGTTTCTGCCCTATGGCAGACAGCCATGCTAATGAAGCAGCTGCAGTCATTTAAGGCTCTGCAGCTGCTCAGCCCCCTCCTGTGCCACGCGTGGGTACCACGAGCCATGAGATGTCCCCAGCTGACCCCGGCATCTCCTTCCAGGTACCCGCATCTGAGCCCCAAATATAAGGAGTCTTTCGACGTGGGCAGTGACATCTTTGCCAAGTTCTCGGCGTACATCAAGAACTCACGCAAGGAAGCAAATAGCAGTAAGGACCAGGGGCTGGGGACACAGCTAGGGCCTCGCTCCCTTAGGCACAGCCCGGTAGAGGCTCATGGGGGTGATGGAGACTGGGCCCCTGCATGATGTCATCCTTTTCCCTGCCTTCCCAGACCTGGAGAAAGCTCTGCTGCGGGAATTTCAGCGGCTGGATCAGTATCTCACAACCCCACTGCCTGAGGAGATCGACCAGGACAGCATGGAGGACATCACCGTCTCCAAGAGGAAATTCCTGGATGGGGACCACCTGACGCTGGCTGACTGCAACCTGCTGCCCAAGCTGCACATCATCAAGGTAAGGGCTCCCAGAGCCAAATCCGGTGTCCTCTCCATGCCGGGTGGTGCTGGTGAGGCCTCAGCTTCATTCTTCCCTCCAGATTGCAGCCAAAAAGTACCGCGACTTCGAGATCCCAGCCGACATGACGGGTGTCTGGCGCTACCTCAACAACGCCTACGCCTGTGATGAGTTCAGCCACACGTGTCCTGCAGACGAGGAGATCGTGCACACCTATGCCAGCGTGGCCAGGAAGATGACCTAGCCCCCTGCAGGACATTGGTCCCTCACCTCCCACCAAACCCTGGCCAACAGAGGGGCTGGGGGAGGGGGGTGGTTATGGCATCCCTACACCCCAGTTTTTGGAAAGAGCGCCTTGCTTTGCAGCCCCCACGTGCCACCAGCGTGGACCGTACCTATGGACTGGTCACCGTGTGGCTGTGGGGGCAACCGTGTCCCCACCCCTACAATTCATCACTTGGCACATGATGGGAAAAGCCAAGCGCCAGCCTATTGCGGAAGAGCTGAGACCTCCCAGTGTGTCCCACCACTGCTGGAAGAGATGGCACATCCCTACAAGGTCCCACCACCACCTGTACTTGGGCTGTCTCTTCCCTGAGGCGTCCAGGCTCCAACAAGCTCTTCCCCTACAGTTTATCTGTGGTGATAATTGACTACGTGCATCCGTCACCTCACCTGGACATGAGGGCAGGGAGATGCTGGGGACGGCACCAGGGATCTTCTGGTGGCTGGGAAGAAGGGTTTTGTGGGGTCTCCTAAGAGATTTGCAGCTCCAGGCTATAAGGGACCTTGCATAGGCTCTGGCACCTGGCACTTGGCGCTGGCTGTGAGGTCCCACCTGACTTTGAGACCTTGGTAGGCCCCTTGGGAGATGCAGCCCCAAAGCCACCATCACCTCCCTGCTCCTCATCAGCACCTCCCTGCCTGACCTGGAGAGAAGCACAGGGCAGAGCATCCTCCTGCTTTCTCCAGTGCAGCCCCAGGCTGAAGCTGCCTTGTCCACAGGGCAGCTTTGGTCCTACCCATGCTCCCTGGTTAGCATTGTTCCTCCCATTCCAGTGCCAGAGAAGTCAAACCCCCAACCTCCCATCCTCCCTCCCCATGCCTCCAGCTCCTCCCAGGGCTCCTACCAACACAGTCAGCCCCCTCCAGCCCTCATGGCCAGCAACAAATACTGTACAGTGAGCACGAGGGTACCATGCAGACCCTTGCTGGCAGAACCACCCGCCAGCTCTCACTGCCACCTCCCTCTTTGCACTAAAAGGTGTGTCCTTGCAAGCCTGCTTCTGACAGCACCGGGTTTGGGGACTGTTGTTTTTGTATCGATGAGTTTTGGGTTGTTTGGTATTGTTTGTTTTTTTTTTTTTCTCTCTCTCTCTCTTTTTTTTTTTTTTAATAATAACTAAGGACAGCAATAAACTTTATTTTAATATGCCTTGCTTGTGAACTGTCAGCACACAGCATCTGGGCCCAGCTGGGCAGAGGGAAGGAGGGCTCCTCTCACAGCCCGCGTTTGGTGATGCAGTACTGCCAGAAGCAAGCAGGGAGAGAAAGGTGAAGCTGCTCATGCGAGGGGCTGCAGCACTGCTTGGCTGTGGACATAACACTTAAAGGAAGGGTGATGCCCACCCATCCCCCCAACATTTCAAGTCATTTCTAGCAGCACAGTTTGAGATCTGGATGTCTTTATCCACACAGTGGGCACCCTCTGTCCCACACCATGGGCACCCTCCAGCCCAAGACGTGATCCATCCCTCTCCACCCCAGGGCATGACCAACCTCCATCCCAGCCCCTGATCCCTTCACCTCCATCCATGATCCTCCCCAAGGCCAACCCTGATTTCTGTGACCCCTCAGCTGGTCACCGGTGGGTCCCAGAGCCCGCTGGGGCATGAGCACACACTCCTTGCGTTGAGTTGCTGAGGGTCCTGCTCTGTCTCTCCTGCTCTCAAGAGCATCCCCAGCATCTCTCTCCCTCCATGACTGGCCACACACCAGCCCCACCCTCACGCCCATCTGCCCCTGAGCTCTAGCACCCCTCATTGCCATGAGCTTGGTGCTCCTGGCTCTTTCCATTTGGCTCAATCAGAGCCTGTTCCAGGCTCTGGGATAGCTGGGGTCCTGCTGGAGGCTGCTGTCAGCCATAAGAACAGCTGCCCCACCAGCTGGATCACCTGTTGGCATGGGGTCTGGGTCCAGTGCTGCACAAAGGGGAGGGGAACCCTCTTGGGGTGCCCACATTGTGTCCTGCTGGGAGCCGTTCATCCCCAGGGGCAGCACATTGCATTTCTCATTGCTGAGCCCCACAGAGTCCTTCAGACCCCACCTCCAGCCCCCTGATGCCAGCACCACCCCGTGGGTCCACTTGTCCCAGCTTGTTGTAACCTGCAAGCTGCCTGAGGACACGCTCTGTCCCACCATCCAGGTCATCAACAGAGCTGCTGGACAACACTGGTCCCCATGTGAGATGTGCATCCACCTACCAGCCTGCAGCTGGACTTTGTCTTCATTGCCCTTCAGATCCACCTCACCCACTGCGCACTTGTTGACCCTGATGGGGATGCTATGGGAGGTGATGAGGAGGCAAACAGCATCTGCAGCCTTCAGGACAGGCGGGGAGGGTTCCCATTGGCCACTGAGCTTCTCTCTGCCATGAAAATCAGCTCTGTGCCCTGCCTGGCTGTGCTGGTGCAGCTGCAAAGGGTTAAGTGCAGCCTGAGGCATCCAGTTGCTCTTGCCTCAGAATCCAGCTGGCTGCGGTGTTTTCCAGATCTCTTTCACCCATTGCTCCTCCAGCGCCTGTCTGTGCACAGCCCCAGCAAGCTCCCACCACGCTCTGCAGGCTCCAAAGACATTCCCAAGCACTCAGCTTGGGTATTTTCCCTGTGTCGGACATGTGATGGAGTTGCTAAAGCTCTGGAAGTCCCCGTGAGTCAGCCAGGCAGTGAGAGGAGATGGGAGGCCGCTCGTTTCCCAGAAACAACAGCAGTGTGCCGCGATGGGGCTGCATGCTGCATGGGCAGAGCTTGCCCCATTGCTTTTGGGGTTGGTGGGAGCAGTGCTGCAAACTGCCAACAGCACAACCACAGTGACCACTGTCCTTGGGGGAAGCATTTTGTCACCCTTCCTAAGCAGGGACCCTGTGAGGGACGCATTCTCTTTTATGGCCTCTCTGCTACCAGCAGGCTTGCATGGACCTGGCTGTCCTTTCTCCATCCAGGAGATGGTTGTCACAGCTCTGTCCTCAGCACTGGATGAGGACACTTGAGAAATGCATGTCAGGATTTCCAGGAGCCCTTCTGTGTCCCAGGGTGTGCTGTGCTTGGGTGGGGGGGGGGGTTGGGGGGGGGGGAGAGCAGTAGGGGAGGCTGCAGAGGTGACCTCCACTTCTGGTGGGGCTGGGACCAACGTTTGGATAAAGCTCATGGATCCACACCTCCAGGCCTGTAAGTGATGCAAACGGAGCAACCTGAAGGTGCCTTGAGACATCGACACTGCTATCTGCGGCAGGACATGGATGGGATGGGGTGGCTGCCCATCCTGGCCGAGCACCGAGTACTGGCCAGACCCACCCCGGCCCCGTTTCCATCCATCAGATGCCAGGTGCGGATCCCAAAGTCACTCTCACCCCATCTGCTGCCACATCCCGACTGCCGGCACTTGCCAAGCGTCCCCAGAGGAGGGCACTGCCAGCCCAGTACGTGTGATGGGAAATGCTCTGCCCTCTACCTCGGGGCCACCTCCCAGCCCGTCCTCCCCGCAGGACCCTCCCCCCCCCCCCCCCCCCCGACGTCTGGATGGTCTGGCAGCTCAGCTCTCCGAGAGTGAGCAATACGAACACCCTCTCGCTATTCCCCGCCGGGCCGTTTCTCACACAGAGCAGTTGCCAGCTGCATTCTCCTCGTCGCTTTGAAGCGGCACCGTCAGAAGCTCAAACCACCGCCACCACCACCCAAACATCGCCGCGCTCCACGATGCCTCACATCTCCCCAGCCGACGCAAAACCAAAACCTCGCAGAGCCGAGCTGCCAAAATGTCACAGCGCTTCGCCTTTTTCCACTCTCACCATCTCTGTTTCACACTCTTTTGCTGCTTCAGCCCCCGGGGTGGGCGGCACAGCGGGGCCACAAGGCACAAAGGATGGATGGAGAACCCCCCTCGTTGCAGCAGGGCAGAGCTCGTCCTGTGGCACAGAGGCTCCAGGCACAGCAAAGAGCTTTCAGCAATAAATTAGTGTTATTGAAAAAGAGATAACAACTGTGCAGTCCTGACAAGTTAAAAAAAAAAAAAAAAGATAAATCTCTAACAAAGAGACATCTGTGTGTGCATATGTACAGATTTACATCAGCCCATGTGCTATTCACACACGTATATACAGCCACAGGGGGTTAAATAAAGACGTGAGGGGTTGGGTGGTGGCACTTACTCCTTGCACTCTGCTTCAGGAGCACCCAGCACGGCAAAGGGGTGCTCTGGGGGTGCCGCTGCCTCCTGCTCGTGGGCTGTGCCCATGTGCCAGATGGGCAGCGTGCAGGGACAGCCCCGCTGCTGTGTGCTGCTGTCATCCACCCCCAGCTCGGTCCCTGGTAACCTCACAGAGCTGAGCGGTACCCAGGACCCAGCTGTGCCTTCCTGCAGCTCATCAGGGCTGAAGCTGATGGTGCGCAGGGCAGGAGAAAGGCTGCTGCCCACTCCCAGAGCTGTGGAATAAAGCTGGAGGCGTGGGGAGAGACAGGTCTCTGATGTCCCATAGTCCCCATTCATCACACTGCCGGCTGGAGACACCGCTGCAGCATCCCCATCGCTTTCATCCTCCTCATCCTCCTCCAGGGCTGGCACCCAAGAGCTTGGCTGGGAGCTGGGTGCAGACCCGCCCTCGTGCCACTCCGTCCCAACCCATTGGGGCAGTAACCACTCCTCTCCTGCAAACACCACTCCCCCAGCAGCGGTGGGGCTGTGGGTGCTGGGTGCTCACTGGAGGCCGGCAGCAGCGGGGCTGGCGCATCCTCGTGTAGCTCCAGGGTGGGCACCACAGTGCTGCTGGGCAGCAGAGCCTGGAGGGAAGCAGGCAGCAAAGTAATCAGTGCCAGCGTGCTACAACCACGGTGCTGCTGGGTGCTGTGGTGCTGGGCAACCCCTTGCACACACAAGGCAATTGCACGCACAAGCAAACCCGGTGCAGAAGCCAACCCCTGGCACTGATACAACCAGGGTGGGCTGACCAGCTGGATGCCTCCCCATGTGGTGCACGGGGAACTGCTTAGCCTGGCAGGTCACCCTCAGCACTGGGATATGGGAATGCAGGGGGCAGTGGGACATGGGGAGCCGGGCTGTCCCTACTGAGTGCCATAGGGGTGCAGGGATGCACAGCTGAGAACTGCTGCTCCAAGGGTAAAGCTCACATTCCCTGCTCCAGATGCAGAACCCTGATGGTGCTGCACCCCTAGCAGCAAAGCTGGAGGCAGCGAGGCGTGTGAAGGTATGCAGACCCCAAGAGCCCTGCATGCGTGATGGTCACTTACCAGCATTTTTGGGAGGTGCATTTCTGAGGGCTTTGGGAAGGTGTACACACAGGTCAGGCAGACAGCAGGCACGCTCAGCAGCAGGAGGGCAGCAAGCAGTGCAGATAGGAGCACCCAGGGGAATCCTGAAGGGACAGTCCCCATCAGCCCCTATAATGGCATCCCACTAGCTGGCTCCAGCCCCAGCCAGAGGTGTCTACGTGGGCTGTGCGACCCACATCCTGCCTTGTGTCCTCAGTGACACTGAGCTTTCACCTGTAGGACCCGCCGGTGTCACCAGGCACTGCTCAGCCTCCAGGCTCTGCTGTGGGGCTATGCCCACCGCCACCGTGCGGACGCAGTACTGTGTGCTGGGCATCAGGAACCTGAAGGTGCACGATGCTCTCCTGGTGGTCCATCTGCAGGGCACCTGCAAGCAGAGGGCCAAGGTCCCAATGCCTGTTACACAATGGCAAAGGGATGCTTTCATCCCATAACCATTCATTTTTTATGATGCACAAGATCTGGAAGAAGGAAGGGGTCCCCAGGCTGCAAGACCCATCTCTGGGATTCAAACAACCCCTATCTCCTACCTGCTTGTTCACGTGTGGGACAACCATAAGGGCACCACCAATTCCAAGCCCTCATGCTATCACTCCAATACAATGGGATATGGGCTCCAGAGCACCGCTGTGCCCCCCCCTCCCCTCCCCCCCTCCCACCTGCCCCACCACACACCTCCTGCTGGAGCACACCCCCATGGTACAGGCGCAGGTGGTACCGCAGCTTCCGCAGCACTCTGCTGAGCGGTTTGTAGGATCCATGCCTGCTCCGGTATGGGGTGAGCGGTGCACTGAGGTTGATGCTGAGATTATGGCCCTGGAGCTGCCAGGACAAGGTGGGGGGGCCCACAGTTGCTGTAGGGAGAGAGAAAATATAAAGAGGAGGAAGCACTAAGCCCTTCAAATCACGAGGTAGGTGTCTTATTTCTCCAGAAGTGGTTGTTCTCTGGGAATGATGCTTTTCCCACCTCTTGTAGGATCCCCCCAAGAGCAGCAGGAATGTAGATGAAGGCTCCTTACTGTCTCTGTATGGCAGCAGCTCGCTGGAACTGACCCATGGGGATGGCTCGCCATCCTGCACTGCTCTCACCCTCGCCCAGTAGATACCATGGATGTCGTCGCAATGCAGCTCGCATGCCCAGGATGAGCTGGTGCTGTTCCTCCCACAGGTGTCTACCCTGGTCCAGCGAGAGGTTCTGCCCATGGAGGCAATGACAGGAGAGGAAAACCCTCACCCATCTGCCATGCCTGGCCAGATGGGGTTGGGGAGCGAGGTGTGGGGCTGGGCAGCACCAAGCATCGCCTGCACAGCAGCAACCGTTTACTGAGTTCTGGAGAGCCCAGAGAAGATCCAAGAGGGTGAGCTTCTTGTGGAGAGCTTCTAATAGTTGGGGCATCTATGGGATGGGGCTGAGAACTGGGAAGGCTCAGCCCCAAAAGGAGATGGCTTGGAGCAGGGGGACCCAATCCACCATGGAGAGGAGCAACGATCTCCTTGGCAATGTGCAGTGGAAGGGCAGCAGCCACGATTTGAAATGAACCTCGGAGGAGGACAGAACCCAGGAGGACACCTCCTGAGCCGACCCTACCACTGCATTATTCTGAGATGTTTGCTGCAGGGAAGCAATCCTTGGGCTCCACCTACCGCTTCCTCCAGTCCACCTGGTATGTGGTCCCGTTCGGCGCGCGCGGGTCGGGCTCCCACCGCAGCTGCACGTGGAAGTTCTGAGCCCACAGCCGCACCCCCCGGGGGGGCAGCGGTGCGCCTGGGGGGAGCAGAGGGAGGTGAGGCCGTGCGCTCCCCCGGGCAGCACCCCATCAGCAGCGCTCCCCTTTCTTCCTTGACCACACTGCGCCCATCCCAAGGTTTTGCCCAACCGCCCACCCTTCCCGCAGAAACGTTTTGGGGCTCACCCCGCAGCAGGGCGCAGCTGGCCAGGGACAGCAGCAGGCGCAGCGCAGGGCTCATCCCGTCCCCATCTGCTCTACATGGCCACGCTGGGTCCCATGGCGTGCCCGAGCGCCCGGGCCACTCGTGACCACCATGGGCAGCCAAAACCTGGGCGCAGGAAATAAAACCCAACGGCGTTATTTGTCCCCAAAGCTGCAGCGCTGTGCCTTCCCCACGGAGGCTGCACTGCAGGGAGGTGGGGACAAATCCCCGCGGGGCTGCGGTGACAAAGGGACACGCGGCCGCCCGGCTGCGCCCGCCCGGTGCTCGGTGCCGCTGGGCAGTGCCACTCGGTGCGGGTGCGTCTCAGGAAGCGGTGGCAACTGCGCCTCAGTGCCGCCCTGCTGTGACCGGACACCAGTGGACGAGCGTCCCGTCGGCGAAACGAGGTGCCCCAACCACCCCAAAGCCCCGCACTCCATCGAGCCGCGCAGCACCTGAATCCGACGGGATGGCTTCTCCCTAAAACCGCGCTCTTACCCACCGCATACAACGGCAGCTCCGTTCCCCCCCTTGTTCCCCAGCCCCCCTTTGCCACCCCATGCCGCCGCTCCACCCTACCTACAAACCACCCGTATCCCTTCCCCCCCCCCCCCCCCCCCCACACACACACACACAGACCTGGGGGAACGAGCCCCAGCTCCTCCAGCCCCTCCAGCCCCACCGCCCTCCGCAGCCCACGGCGCTCCCCGCATAGCCATTCCCCCACCTCCCGGGCCGGCCGCCCGCAGGGACAGCCCACCGCCACCAGTGCGCGCCGTGCCCGCCTCGGCTGCGCCCGGATACGTCCTGAGACGGCGCTGAGGTGTTGTGCTGCTTTTTTTTTTTTTTTTTTTCAATTAATTCCTCCCCCCGCCCTGGTCAGGTTTCTTCTCTTTTTCTTCCTCATTGCCCGTCTCACCTCGCTACCAGCTCAGCAGTGCCCTCTGCTCCCCACACATCGCCTCTGAGCACCGCTGGGTGCACAGCACTTCCTGCAGCACGGCGAGAGCAGCACCGGGGCTGATGCTCCCCCAGACCCCTGCAAGGGGGTCACAAGTAAGGTAAGCAGCCCCGGCTGGGCTCTTCGGGGACAGCGCTGTCACGAGGCCACACGGCCACTGGACGGATGGACTTTAATGGCATCCTCATTGAGAACATCTCACGCTTATTGCCACCCCGACCCCAGACACGGCCACCAGCCCAAATGGCCACGTGTGTCACTCACGGGGAGGATGACAGTGAGGCAGGGGGTGCCCAGGATGCCGATCGGACCCGGTGACCCCACAGGGATGGGGCAGGGGATGCTTAAGCCATCCCAGCACTTGGAAAAGAGCATTCCAAGAGCTCTTCAGTGCTGTCAAAGGCTCACGGGAGCAAACGCTCATCCCTTCTGCACGTTGCCACCTCCGACATCACCTCCAGCACCCCCTGCTTTGCTTGCAAGGCTGGGAACACCCCTGCATGGATCTGGGCACCACTGGGGCACCCGAACCAGAGGCAGGGAGAGACAAGAGAAGCTGGAGACACCCAGCTCCGCAGCAGCCACGGCTCCGTCCAGCCTCCTCCTCTCTCTCACGTCTTCAAAGCAGCAGGAATCACAGAGCTGGGCACTTCCTTGGGTGTCGGGATGGACGTGGGCAGAACGCAGCATGACGATGCTACGGGATGTCAGCACCTGCCCTAGCCTTTTGCAACGCGGCCACCTCCGTCCCCGCCTCCCGGAGGCCGTGCTAAGCTTTGCCGGGCGGTACCCATCCTCCAAACGCCTCCTCCAGGTAGCGGGCCACGGCCAGCGTCAGGCGGTCGTTGTAGGAGGCTGCCACCAGCTGGATGCCCAGCGGTAAGCCCTCACTGCTCAGCCCCAGCGGGCACTGCGTGACCGGCAGCCCCAGGACGTTGAAGATGGCTGGAAGAAAGGAGACGGCATCAGAGATCCCCCCCGAGCCGTGCTGCTGGCTTCCAAGCTTGGGTTGGAAGGGAGTTTTAAAGCCCAGCCAGCAGCTCAGGCTCCACCCCAGCTGGCCCTGAGCACCTCCAGGGATGGGGAAACCCAACTGTAGGCGCCATCCCCACATCACCCCAAAGCCAAACAGCATTATAGCACGGTGCTGATACGGAGGAGCTCCAGATGCAGCAGAACCAAACAGGGAGCTCCAAGCTGCTCCCCCCAAGGCATGGAGCAGCTGCCAGAGCACACTGCATCCCTCTAGACAAGGGTGCATAGAAATAAATGCCCACCTCCACATGCTTTTATCAGGGGACCCCTCCGCTAAGCCTGTCATTAGGGACAGAGACCCCCGTGCAGAGCTGCTCACCTGTGTAGGCAAAGTTGAAGGGCATGCAGATGGGATAGTGGTGCCGAGGGGCCACGGTGGGGTGAGGCGGGTAGAGCAGCACACCATCCGGCCCCAGCAGCGTCTCCATCTCGGCCTGCAGGCTCTTCCCCATGCTCACCAGCTTGGCGTTGGCGCTAGGGTTGAGTTTCATCACCTTCTCCGTCAGCCCCAGGGCTGCAGGGTGAGGGCAGAACGGGGCTCTGGGTTACACCAGGTACGAGGCACGCAGCACAGTGCCCTGCACCATTTATATGGGCCCTCAGCCCACCCGCAACTTGAAAGATGGTACAGAGCACTCTCAGCACTCATTAACCAGCAGCACAGCACCGCTAATGAGGGCTCCCTGTTAATTGCAGGGCTCCCCATGCTTACCAATGGCTGGCAGCGTGTGTGAGGACATCCCCACCAGCCACTTCAGCAGCTCCCACAGCGGCCACACCGGCTTCCCGTGGTCCCCCAGCAGCTCCGTGAAGCACTGTGCCTCCTGCAACCACACGCACACCTCCTGCAGCAGCAGCCCTGCGTGCATCTCCCTTTGCAGGCACTGTGACTTCTTCCAGCTGCAAAGCAGCAGGTGATGCTCGGGGAGGTGATGCAGTGCTGCTAACCCAGCAGTGCTAGGATGCTATTGCACACAGATCCCGCTTTGCAGCGTGCCCTGAGATGCACAGCAGGGAGTTGACACCAACGTGGCTTTGCAAGGAGGTAGAAACACTGCAATGTCCCCCCCTGTGCCCACACGTGTCACTCACCGTCCCGTCGCTGTCCTGTGAGGACATCATGGCTGACCAGATCTGGAAGGAGTACTTCATCTTGTGGATGGATACCCGCTGCACCTGCACCCCCAGATCACTCTCGAGCTGCTCCACCACCTGGTGGGGACAGAGGGAGGGGTGTGCATCTATCAGGACACAACATACAGCTGAAAACCATGGGGATGGGAAGGGGGGGGCAATGGGCCAGAGAGCACCCTGCAGCTCCTCTCTGTTGCAATAGAAATTGCACCCAATGCTTTGGACGCAGTTACAAGTGCTGCTTGCAAGGGTGCCGTGCTCCTGCTGCAATGCAGAAAGTTGCCCTTGCACATTTTCCTTCCTACCTTCTTCTGGGCTTGCAGGATCTCTTTTTCCACGGGGTACACAAACATGGAGCCGCCATCGTGGTCCATGCAGAAGAACTTGATTTTCTCCAGAGACACGTTTTCATCCAGCTTCAGCCTGCAAAAGGAACAGGGCACGCTGCAACTCCGTGCTCTGGAGCTGCTCACGGGCATGGAAATGCCCTGAGGACACTGGTGGTGCTGCCCATTCCCCATCCACCCGCTTGCCCCACTGTTCCCACCATAGCTCTGCAAATGCAGCCCTGCTGCAATGCCTCATCCTTTGCAATGCACCCTGCAGGGACACCACATCTAAAGATAGCACTGCAGCTCTGTGTTGCAACAGGAGAAATGAAATGCTGAGGCAGCAGCGCTGCAGCAAGCAGCCCGACCTGCCCTGCCTGCACTTTGCTCCTGCTGGTGCATGCATGCACGCTGAGCACTGCTTGGCTGCATGGCGACCAAATGGTCACCTGAATGGAAAAACACTACCCAACAACAGGAAAAATGCAAGCATAAAACAAAAGGCCAGCCAGATCCAAATGGGAAGTGCAGCTGGAAGCACTGCCAGCAACCTACTTGTGCACCTCAGGGCCAGCCATGACCCTCAGCATCGGCTCCAGGTCCTCAGCGTAGCGACACATGGGCCCGGTGCACAGGAAGCTTCTCCGCACCCCCTGAGCATTGGGGAACTGCCCATCATTGGGGACCACTCCTGCAAGCAGGGGGAGAGGGGTTGGTCACTGCATGCCACGTCCCAGTGCCACTGCTCCAAGATGGGGCGAACAGTGCAGGACTAATGGTCTCCTGCCGCCCTGCTGCAGCTCAGGGGTTGCATGCAGCAGGACTGAAGAGCTGCCCCAAGGTCTTGTAAAGGTGCTCGGTGGTTTGCAACGCTGCTCCAATTGTTTGTGGTGACGTCCCGGGGTTTGCAATGCCACTTTGGGGATTTACAACAGTGCCCCTGGGTTTGCAATGATGCTCTGGGGTTTGCATTGCCACTGCAAGTGTTTGCAGTGGTGCACCCCAGGGTGTTTGCAACGCTCCTCCAGCCTTTTGCAATGACGCTGCAGTGTTTTTAATGGTGCCCTCAGGACAATGACGGTACCCTGGGTTTCGTAGTGCCGCCCCAGGTGCTCCCCAGGGCATTTGCAAACCACGCCAACATGCACAAGGAGGGCAAGCAGCTGGCTGGCAGAGCCGAGCACCCCTAACCCCAGCTGAACGTGCATTGCATCCCCGCTGCCATGAAGATACCCACGCAGCACGGCCCTGCCCTGGGAACACATCCCACGCCGAGGCTGCGGCGCCTCCCACCTCCCCTGCACTTGAAGCTCTGCCATCGGGCGGTTTCCCATTACTGTGCTCACGCAGCAAGTCTGCCCCGTGCAAGAAGCTGCTTGTTCTCTCCCAGCTCTCCTCCTCCATGTGTCACCTGTGGTAGGTTTGTGGCCAAAGACACCATTGAAGAACGCCGGCATCCGGATGCTGCCGCCGATATCGGAGCCCACTCCTATCACGGAGCAGGCAGCCGCAAGAACGCTGCCCTCTCCACCTGCAGGGCAGAAAACAGAGCAAAGATGGTGGCTTACAGTGCACAGCACCCCACGGTAGCCATTCCCTTTGCACCCAGACGTTTGCCATGGCTGAGAAACAGAGCAAAGGGATTCCGCTCGCACCTGAGCTGCCTCCCGCGATGTGCTGCAGGTTGTAGGGGTTGCTGGTGCGCCCGTACACCTTGTTGCTGGATTCAAACCACATGCACAACTCGCTGCAGTTGGTCACCCCCAGCGGGATGGCGCCCGCCTGCTTCATCCGCCCCACCACGACGGCATCCGTGGCAGCAATGACACAGCGGCGCTTCACCAGGCCGGACGTGTTGGGCATCCCTGCAAAGGGGATGGGGTCACCGCTCCGCTAGGCTCCTTGCAACACCCACAAGCTCGCTGCAAAAGGAGCAGAAGCAAACCCACCGTGCAAGGAGAAAGCCTCCTTAACGGTGAAGGGAACCCCCAGGAAGGGGTACTTCTCCAGGCTGTCATCAACGCGGCCTTCTGCCAGGAGCAGGTCCACCTGGCGTGCTTCCTGCAGGGCCTCCTCAAACCTGCGAGGAACCAGCGAGAGCTGCACGGGGAGAGGCTTCCCCGCGAGTTCCCGGGGCTGCATGCACGCCCGCTTGCACGCACAGCCCAGCGCCGGCTGCGCAGAGCCCTCCCCGCCCTACCTGTCCTTGACGACGGCATTAATCAGCGGATTCACCTCCTTGATCCTCTCGACGTACGCCTCCACCACCTCGATGCACTTCACCTGCGAGCAACGACGGGTGTACCGGGAGGTCGGTGGGAGGGGAAGGGGGCCGCGCGGGGCTCGGAGCACAGGGGCGACCCCAACACTGCGCGTAACCCCGACCCCCCCCCGCTCACCTGCCGGAGCCGCAGGCGGCGCGCCAGCTCCCGGGCGGGCAGCAGGAGCAGCGCGCTACGCGGTGGCGGGACGGCGCGCGCTGGCGCGGAGCTGGCGGCGCGCGGCGGCGCGGGCGCGGGCAGCAGCCCCAGCACCGCCAGGCAGGCGCGCGAGACGAGGCGCAGCAGCAGCACCACCAACCGCTCCGCGCGCGACAGCGCCATCGCCACTCGGCCCCGCCCCCCGCGGGGGGGCGGAGCTTGGGTGCCGGCGGAAGTGACGTTAGCGGGGCGCTGCGTCGGCGCCATGTTGGGGGGGGGGGCGTCCCGTCGCCGTGGTAACCGGTGGCGGTGTTAAGGTGGCGGTAGCGTCATGCTGTCGGAGTCGGTGAATGAGTCGTTTTGCAGGGTGGTTTGCAGTGGTTTGCAGGGCCCACCCGTGGCTTGGGGCACCTCCAGCTCTGGGCAGCAGGGCAAGGCCTCACCGCCCCCTGAGCAAAGCAGGGGTTTCTCAGCTCCTGGATGCTGGGAGTTCGTAAAAAACAAAACAAACAACCAAAGCCATGGTGTCGAAAACAGACTGTTTAAGCAGTACCCGCTGGGCCTTGTTGCAGCTCCTTCCCTCCCCGCCTTGGTGATAAACCCTTCAGGGGAAAACCTTTTATGGCTGTGAAGTTGGCACATCAGCATTTACAGCAGCAACCCACAGCACGCGCTCCCCGTGGGGATGCTGGGTGACCTCTGTCCCATCAGAGCCCGAGCTGAGCGAGAAAACAAAGCCATAATGATAACATAGAGATATTTTTAGACCAGCCGTTATCAAAGAGATTGCTTTTCCTGAAAAAAAAAAAACAACAACAAAAAAATCCCCCCCAAAAAACCAAAGGAGTCCCTCCCAGAGCAGGGGAATACCTGTCCCCTGCTGATCTCATTAAGCCGCTCTCTCCTTCTGCCCTTTTTTCCCCCTTTCTCAGCACTGCCCCAGCAGCACAACACAGGGTGACTGCTGGCTGTTGCCTGCTGTGGCTGGGATCGCTGTGTAGGTGCCTTATCTCAGTCCTCAGGCGGCCTTTGCACTTTCCCCTGCAGTATTGAAGCGCCCACACACCCTCAGATTACGACAGGGCAAGGTTAGAAAGGTGTTCTCCTACCTGCATCACGTGCAACACCAGAGTTACCTGCTTTGAGGAGACAGTGAGTCAGGGCGTGTTAAAACTTGGGCTGTGCAATCTCCTGGCAGCCCTCGTGTTGCCACAGCGGGAGCTAGCAGTGGGGAGAGCTCCCCAGAGCTGAGCATCTGGATAAGGCAGGTGGCCCCCAGGCTTCTGCCTGAACCAGAGCACTGAGGTCTGTCCCCTGAAAGGAGACACAGTGGGAGCATCCCTCCCGATCTCCAGCCCAGTGCTGCTCTTGGCATTTTTTTTTTACTGCGGGTTTGCCCTTGTTTCCCCTTCCAGTCCTGCCTTGGTGTTGGCAGAGAGAGGTATGAGCACGCTCACTTCCGCTTGAGATCTCTGCTCCCTTTGCCACTACAGCAGAGACCTTCCCCAGGCAGCATCCTTTGCTGCGGAATGCGTCTCCCTTCATCTTTGTCTTCATCAGGAGCAGCTGTGCAACGCACACCAGTGCACATGGCACCAATCACACTGTGTGCCAGCGCTGCCCCGTGTGGCAGCTCGAGCTGCTTCTGAGCTGTCTGGGAGCGAAGCCAAAAGAGCAGCTACCATAATTCGTGGCATTCCAGAGGAGCTCCATTTCCATGAAGAAATGGAGGGATGAGACAGAAGGTGCTCTAGAAATAACGTACCGGGAGGTCTCAGATCAAAATGAAGACTGTATTTCAATGACTAAAATCAACCCAACAGGCAAGTGGTGCCCCACACGCACACTGAGAAGCCGGTTAATTGCAATCTGATTAAAAATCAAGCAACAAAGAGCAGGGAGTATGGAAACACGCAGTGGAGCTCAGACAACTCTATGTGTTGCCCAGCGAGGTGGAAGAAAAGCGTGAATCAGGTTCTCACTTCCCTGGTACTTCTGCCTGTCGTTATCCCCAGACGTTTTGTTATTAGCAACGGCTTAAATCAACACGAGAGATTAGCAGGAATGTGTGGGAAGGTGGAGAGGCTCTGCCCCTTGTGTGCACGGTGTGGTAACACCGATTGGCCAAGGAGCTGTGGGGTGGATGGTGGGAAGCAGGGAGGCGTGTGGTCCTGGATGGCCCCGCGTTCTGTTTGCCAGCTCTGCTGGCCCGTTCCCCCGTGCAGAAAAAGAAAAAAAAAAAAAAAAAAAAAAAAGCTTTCAGGAAATTGAAAGAAGCCCAGCAGCGTCATTTTTCCCTTTGCAAACTGAGTCGCTTAATGTTCGTCCGCGAAATGAGGAGAAGCACTTTACATAGAACGATGCAGAGGTGGGGGACGAGAGAAGGGACTGAAACACAGCACCTCGGACGCTTTGTTTCCCGTTAGGATGAATACAAACCCGCCAAGTTTGCAGGTCCCTCCGTGCTTGCTGTTAGCCTTACCGCCGCTGAGCGATCCTGTGCTCTGCGTTTCTGTCGTGTCTCCTTGTCTGCTTGCCAGGAGGCAGGCTGCCTGCTGTGCACTGTGCCTGTTGAATAACTGCGGTGCAGCACACCCAGCGCAGGGAGGAATCCCCTGGAATTGCCCCAGATCCTCGCATCTAAGCTGAGCGGGTATCCAGAGCTACAGAGAGGAACTTTTTCCCCCGAATACCCCATCTGAAGGAGCCCGGGCTGGATTCAGCCCGTCGCCCCAAGGAGGGGCTGCGTTTGCAGAAAAGCAATGTGCACCGGGCTGCTTTCGTTCTTGGAAATCAGATTTGCAGCAAGCCACAAGCAATGGAAAGCGAGATTTGCTTTATGTGCCGAGTCCTTGGCTCAACCTCTGCTGGCAGTTCTCAGACAGAGCGTCCCGATGTGCATCCCAAAATCGGGCTGAGGTGCCAGATGGGTGCAGGGGTGGAATCCCTTTGCCTCCCTTTTTGGCTCCCTTTGGCTCCCTTTTTGGCTCCCTTTGGCTCCCTTTTTGGATACCTTTGGCTCCCTTTAGCTCTTTTTTTGGCTCCCTTTTTGTCTCCCTTTGGCTCCCTTTTTGTCTCCCTTTGGCTCCCTTTTTGGCTCCCTTTTTGGCTCCCTTTTTGGCTCCCTTTGGCACCCTTTTTGGCTCCCTTTGGCTCCCTTTTTGGCTCCCTTTGGCTCCCTTTTTGGCTCCCTTTGGCTCCGTTTTTAGCTCTTTTTTTGGCTCCCCTTTTGGCTCCCTCTGGTTCCCTTTGGCTCCCTTTTTGGCTCCCTTTTTGGCTCCATTTTGGATCCCTTTGTCTCCCATTTTGGCTCCCTTTGGCTCCCTTTTTGGCTCCCCTTGGCTCCCCTTTAGCTCTTTTTTTGGCTCCCTTTTTGTCTCCCTTTGGCTCTTTTTTTCGCTCCCTTTGGCTCCCTTGTTTGGCTCCCTTTGTCTCCCTTTTTGGCTCCGTTTTTGGCACCGTTTTTGGCTCCCTTTTGCTCCCTTTTTGGCTTCCTTTGGCTCCCTTTTTGGCTCCCTTTCGCTCCCTTTGGCTCCCTGTTTGGCTCCCTTTTTGGCTCTGTGTTTGGCTCCCCTTGGCTCCCTTTTTGGCTCCCTTTTGACCCCTTTTTGGCTCCCTTTGGCTCTCTTTTTGGCTCCCTTTGGCTCCGTTTTTGGCACCCTTTTTGGCTCCCTTTTTTGCTTTCTTTGGCTCCCTTTTTGGCTCACTTGGGCTCCCTTTGGCTCCGTTTTTGGCTCCTTTTGGCTCCCTTTTTGGCTCCCTTTGGCCCCCTTTGGCTCTTTTTTCGGCTCCCTTTTTGTCTCCCTTTGGCTCTTTTTTTTGACTCCCATTGGCTCTCTTTTTCGCTCCTTTTTTGGCTCCCTTTTTGGATCCCTTTGGCTCCCATTTTGGCTCCCTTTGGCTCCCATTTTGGCTCCCTTTGGCTCCCTTAGGCTATTTTTTTGGCTTCCTTTTTGTCTCCCTTTGGCTCTTATTTTGGCTACATTTGGCTCACTTTTTCGCTCCCTTTTTGGCTCCATTTTTAGCTCCCTTTTGCTCCCTTTTTGGCTTCCTTTGGCTCCCTGTTTGGCTCCCTTTTTGGCTCCCTGTTTGGCTCACTTTGGCTCCCTTTTTGGCTCCCTTTGACTCTCTTTTTGGCTCCCTTTGGCTCCGTTTTTGGCACCCTTTTTGGCTCCCTTTTTTGCTTTCTTTGGCTCCCTTTTTGGCTCACTTTGGCTCCCTTTGGCTCCATTTTTGGCTCCTTTTGGCTCCCTTTTTGTCTCCCTTTTTGGCTCCAATTTTGTCTCCCTTTGGCTCCCTTTTTGTCTCCCTTTGGCTCCCTTTAGCTTTGTTTTTGGCACATTTTGGCAAGCTTTTTGGCTCTCTTTGGCTCTCTTTTTGGCTTCATTTCGCTCCCTTTGGCTCCCATTGTGGCTCATTTTTGCTGCCTTTTTGGCTCCCTTTTGCACCCTTTATGGCTCCCTTTTTGGCTCCCTTTTTGGCTCCCTTTTTGGCTCCCTTTTTAGCTTGCTTTTTAGCTTGCTTTGGCTCCTTTTTGCTCCCTATTTGGCTCCATATTTGGCTCACATTTGGCTCCCTTTTTGGCTCCCTTTTTGCCTCACTTTTTAGCTCCCTTTAGCTCCCTTTTTAGCTCTTTTTGGCTCACATTTGGCTCCCTTTCTGGCTCCCTTTTTTGCTCCCATTTTGGCTCCCTTTCGGTCCCTTTTTGGCTCCCTTTGGCTCCCTTTTTGGCTCTCTTTAGCTCTCCTTTTGGCTTCATTTTGCTCCCTTTGCCTTCCAATGTGGCTCATTTTTGCTGCCTTTTTGGCTCCCTTTGGCTCCCTCTTAGGCTCCCTTTGGCTCCCTTTTTGACTCTCTTTGGCTCACTTTAATGGCTCCATTTTTTGCTACATTTAGCTCCCTTTTTGGCTCTCTTTGGCTCCCTTTGTCTCCCATTTTGGCTCCCTTTTGCACCCTTTATGGCTTCCATTTTGGCTCTCTTTTTGGCTCCCTTTTTGGCTCCCTTATTGGCTCCCTTTTCAGCTCGCTCTGGCTCACTTTTTGGCACCCTTGTTGGCACCCTTTTTGGCTCAATTTTTGTCTCCCTATGGTTCCCTTTTTGGTGCCGTTTGGATCTATTTTTAAGTCTTTTTTTTGGCGCCCATTGGCTCACTTCTGCTCCCTTTTTGGCAGGCTTTGGCTCCCTTTGTCTCCCTTTTTGGCTCTATTTTGGGCTCCCTTTGTCTCCATTTTTGACTCCCTTTGGATCCATTTGCCTCCCTTTTTGGCTCACTTTATGGCACCTTTTTTGGCTCCCTTTTTGGCACCCTTTTTGGCACCATTTTTGGCTCCCTTTTTGGCTCACTTTTTGGCTCACTTTTTAGCTCCCTTTAGCTCCCTTTTTGGCTCTCTTTGGCTCCCTTTGTCTCCCATTTTGGCTCCCTTTTGCACCCTTGTTGGCTCCCTTTTTGGCACCATTTTTGGCACCATTTTCGGCTCCCTTTTTGGCTCCCTTTTTGGCTCACTTTTTAGCTCCCATTTTGGCTCCCTTTTGGTCCCTTTTTGGCTCCCTTTGGCTCCCTTTTTGGCTCTCTTTGGCTCTCTTTTGGCTTCATTTCGCTCCCTTTGGCTCCCATTGTGGCTCATTTTTGCTGCCTTTTTGGCTCCCTTTCGGTCCCTTTTTGGATCCCTTTGGCTCCCTTTTTGGCTCTCTTTGGCTCCCTTTTTTGGCTCCATTTTTGGCTCCATTTAGCTCCCTTTTTGTGTATCTTTGGCTCCCTTTGTCTCCCATTTTGGCTCCCTTTTGCACCCTTTCTGGCTGCCGTTTTTGCTCCCTTTGGCTCCCTCTTTGGCTCCGTTTGGCTCAATTTTTAACACCCTTTTGTCTCCATTTTTGGCTCCCATTGGCTCCCTTTTTTGCTTCCTTTTGGGCTCCCTTTGGCTGCATTTTTTACTCCCTTTGGCTCACATTTGGCTCCCTTTTTGTCTCACATTTTGGCACCCTTTTTGGTTCCATTTTTGGCTCTATTTTGGGCTCCCTTTGTCTCCATTTTTGACTCCCTTTGGATCCATTTGGCTCCCTTTTTGGCTCACTTTTTGGCACCCTTGTTGGCTCCCTTTTTGGCACCATTTTTGGCTCCCTTTTTGGCTCCCTTTTTGGCTCACTTTTTGCTCCCTTTAGCTCCCTTTTTGGCTCTTTTTGGCTCCCATTTGGCTCCCTTTCTGGCTCCCTTTTTGGCTCCCTTTTTGGCTCCCTTTCGCTCCCTTTTTGGCTCTCTTTAGCTCTCCTTTTGGCTTCATTTCGCTCCCTTTGGCTCCCATTGTGGCTCATTTTTGCTGCCTTTTTGGCTCCCTTTCTGTCCCTTTTTGGCTCCCTTTGGCTCCCTTTTTGACTCTCATTGGCTGAGTTTAATGGCTCCATTTTTTTGCTACATTTAGCTCCCTTTTTGGCTCTCTTTGGCTCCCTTTGTCTCCCATTTTGGCTCCCTTTTGCACCCTTTATGGCTCCCATTTTGGCTCTCTTTTGGCTCCCTTTTTGGCTCCCTTATTGGCTCCCTTTTCAGCTCGCTCTGGCTCACTTTGTGGCACCCTTTTATGCTCCCTTTTATGCTCCCTTTTTGGCACCATTTTTGGCTCCATTTTTGGCTCCCTCTATGGCTCCCTATTTGGCTCCCTATTTGGCTCTCTTTGGCTCCCTTTTTGACTCCCTTTTTGGCTCACTTTTTACCTCTCTTTAGCTCCCTTTTTGGCTCTTTTTGGCTCACATATGGCTCCCTTTTTGGCTCACTTTTTAGCTCTTTTTAGCTCCCTTTTTTGCTCTTTTTGGCTCACAATTGTGTCCCTTTCTGGCTCCCTTTTTGCACCCTTTCTGGCTCCCGTTTTTGCTCCCTTTGGCTTCCTCTTTGGCTCCGTTTGGCTCAATTTTTAACTATTTTTTGGCTCCGTTTTTGGCTCTCATTGGCTCCCTTTTTTGCTTCCTTTTGGTCTCCGTTTGGCTGCATTTTTTCCTCCCTTTGGCTCCATTTGGCTCCCTTTTTGGCTCACATTTTGGCACCCTTTTTGGCTCCCTTTTTGGCTCCCTTTTTGGCACCATTTTTGGCTCCATTTTTGGCTCGCTATGGTTCCCTTTTTGGTGCCCTTTGGATCTATTTTTAAGTCTTTTTTTGGCGCCCATTGGCTCCCTTTTGCTCCCTTTTTGGCTGCCTTTTGGCTCCCTTTGTCTCCCTTTTTGGCTCAATTTTCGGCTCCCTTTGTCTCCATTTTTGACTCCCTTTGGATCCCTTTGGCTCCCTTTTTGGCTCACTTTTTGGTACCTTTTTTGGCTCCCTTTTTGGCACCATTTTTGGCACCATTTTTGGCTCCCTTTTTGGCTCACTTTTTGGCTCACTTTTTAGCTCCCTTTAGCTCCTTTTTTGGCTCTTTTTGGCTCACATTTGGCTCCCTTTCTGGCTCCCATTTTTGCTCCCATTTTGGCTCCCTTTCGGTCCCTTTTTGGTTCCCTTTGGCTCATTTTTTGGCTCTCTTTGGCTCTCTTTTTGGCTTCATTTCGCTCCCTTTGTCTCCCATTGTGGCTCATTTTTGCTGCCTTTTTGGCTCCCTTTTGCTCCCTTTTTGACTCCGTTTGGCTCCCTTTTTGGCTCTCTTTGGCTCCCTTTTTTGGCTCCATTTTTTGCTCCATTTATCTCCCTTTTTGGCTCTCTTTGGCTCCCTTTTGCTCCCTTTTTGGCTCCCTTTTGTCTCCCTTTTTGGCTCCGTTTTGGGCTCACTTTGTCTCCATTTTTGACTCACTTTGGATCCATTTGTCTCCCTTTTTTGGCTCACTTTTAAGTACCCTTATTGGCTCCCTTTTTGGCAGGATTTTTGGCACCATTTTTGGCTCCCTATGGCTCCCTTTTTGGCTTCCTATTTGGCTCCTTTTGGCTCCCTTTTTTGCTCCCATTTTGGCTCCCTTTCGGTCCCTTTTTGGCTCCTTTTCGGTCCTTTTTTGGCTCCCTTTGGCTCTCTTTTTGGCTTCATTTCGCTCCCTTTGGCTCCCATTGTGGCTCGTTTTTGCTGCCTTTTTGGCTCCCTTTCGGTACCTTTTTGACTCCCTTTGGCTCCCTTTTTGGCTCTCTTTGGCTCCCTTTTTTGGCTCCATTTTTGGCTCCATTTAGCTCCCTTTTTGGCTCTCTTTGGCTCCCTTTTTTGGCTCCATTTTTGGCTCCATTTAGCTCCCTTTTTGGCTCTCTTTGGCTCCCTTTGTGTCCCATTTTGGCTCCCTTTTGCACCCTTTATGGCTCCCTTTTTGGCTCCCTTTTTGGCTCACTTTTGCTATCCCTTTGTCTTTATTTTTGTCTCCCTTTGTCTCCCTTTGTCTCCCTTTTTGGCTCTATTTTGGGCTCCCTTTGTCTCCATTTTTGACTCCCTTTGGATATATTTGGCTCCCTTTTTGGCTCACTTTTTGGCACCCTTGTTGGCTCCCTTTTTGGCACCATTTTTGGCTCCCTTTTTGGCTCCCTTTTTGGTTCCCTGTTTGGCTCCCTTTGGCTCTATTTTTAAGTCCCTTTTTGGCGCCCATTGTTTCCCTATTTTGCTTCCTTTGGCTCACATTTGACTCCCTATTGGCTCACTTTTTAGCTTTCTTTAGCTCCCTTTTTGGCTCTTTTTGGCTTACATTTGGCTCCCTTTTCGGCTCCCTTTTTGGGTCCCTTTTTGGCTTCCTTTGGATCCCTTTCTGGCTCCCTTTTTGCACCCTTTCCTCCTCCCGTTTTTGCTACCTTTGGCTCCCTCTTTGGTTCCGATTGGCTCAATTTTTAACTCCCTTTTGGCTCCCTTTTTGGCTCTCTTTGGCTCCCTTTGTCTCCTATTTTGGCTCCCTTTTGCACCCTTGATGGCTCCCTTTTTGGCTCCCTTTTTTGGCTCCCTTTTAGGCTCCATTTGTCTCCCATTTTGTCTCCCTTTTGCACCCTTTATGGCTCCCTTTTTGGATCCCATTTTGGCTCCCTTTTTGGCTCGCTTTGGCTCCCTTTTGCTCCCTTGTTGGCTCCCTTTGTCTCCCTTTGTCTCCCTTTTTGGGTCCCTTTTTGGCTCACTTTGTCTCCATTTTTGACTCCCTATTTGGCTCCCTTTGCCTCCCTTTTTGGCTCCCTTTTTGGCTCACTTTTTAGCAATCTTTAGCTCCCTTTTAGGCTTTTTTTTGGCTCACATTTGGCTCCCTTTCTGGCTCCCTTTTTGGATCCCTTTTTGGCTCCCTTTGGATCCCTGTCTGTCAACCTTTTTGCACCATTTCTGGCTCCCGTTTTTGCTCCAGTTGGCTCCCTCTTTGGCTCTGTTTGGCTTAATTTTTAACTCCCTTTTGGCTCCATTTCTGGCTCCCAATGGCTCCCTTTTTTGCTTCCTTTAGGGCTCCCTTTGGCTGCATTTTTTCCTCCCTTTGGCTCCATTTTTGACTCCCTTTCTGGCTCCCTTTTTTGCTCCCATTTTAGCTCCGTTTCGGTCCCTTTTTGGCTCCCTTTGGCTTTCTTTTTTGGCTCTCTTTGGCTCTCTTTTTGGCTTCATTCGCTACCTTTGGCTCCCATTCTGGCTCATTTTTCTGCCTTTTTGGCTCCCTTTCGGTCCCTTTTTGGATCCCTTTTTTGGCTCCATTTTTGGCTCAATTTGGCTCTTTTGGCTTCCTTTGGCTTCCTTTGTCTCCCATTTTGGCTCCCTTTTGCACACTTTATGGCTCCCTTTTTGGCTCCCTTTTTGGCTCCCTTATTGGCACCCTTTTCAGCTCGCTTTGGCCCCCTTTTGCTCCCTTTTTGGCTCCCTTTTGCCTCGCTTTGTCTCCCTTTTTGGCTCCCTTTTTGCTCCCTTTGTCTCCCTGTTTGGCTCCATTTTGGGCTCCCTTTGTCCCCATTTTTGACTCCCTTTGGATCCATTTGGCTCCCTTTTTGGCTCCCTTTTTGGCTCACTTTTTGGCACCCTTGTTGGCTCCCTTTTTGGCACCATTTTTGGCTCCATTTTGGCTCACTTTTTAGCTCCCTTTAGCTCCCTTTTTGGCTCTTTTTGGCTCACATTTGGCTCCCTTTCTGGCTCCCTTTTTGGGTCCCTTTTTGGCTCCCTTTGGATCCCTTTCTGGCTCCCTTTTTGCACCCTTTCTGGCTCCCGTTTTTGCTCGCTTTGGCTCCCTCTTTGGCTCCGTTTGGCTCAATTTTTAACTATTTTTTGGCTCCGTTTTTGGCTCTCATTGGCTCCCTTTTTTGCTTCCTTTTGGTCTCCGTTTGGCTGCATTTTTTCCTCCCTTTGGCTCCATTTGGCTCCCTTTTTGGCTGACATTTTGGCACCCTTTTTGGTCCCTTTTTGGCTCCCTTTTTGGCACCATTTTTGGCTCTATTTTTGGCTCCCTATGGTTCCCTTTTTGGTGCCCTTTGGATCTATTTTTAAGTCTTTTTTTGGCGCCCATTGGCTCCCTTTTCCTCCCTTTTTGCCTCCCTTTGACTCCCTTTTTGGCTACCTTTTTGGCTCCCTTTTTTGGTCGCCTTGGCTCCCTTTTTGGCACCCTTGTTGGCTCCCTTTTTGGCGCCACTTTTGGCTCCATTTTTGGCTCCCTATGGTTCCCTTTTTGGTGCCCTTTGGATCTATTTTTAAGTCTTTTTTTGGCGCCCATTGGCTCACTTCTGCTCCCTTTTTGGCTCCCTTTTGGATCCCTATGTCTCCCTTTTTGGCTCTATTTTGGGCTCCCGTTGGCTGCATTTTTTACTCCCTTTGGCTCCATTTGGCTCCCTTTTTGGCTCCCTTTTTGGCACCCTTGTTGGCACCCTTGTTGGCTCCCTTTTTAGCTCCCTTTAGCTCCCTTTTTGGCTCTTTTTGGCTCACATTTGGCTCCCTTTCTGGCTCCCTTTTTTGCTCCCATTTTGGCTCCCTTTCGGTCCCTTTTTGGCTCCCTTTGGCTCCATTTTTGACTCTCTTTGCCTCCCTTTAATGGCTCCATTTTTGGCTCCATTTAGCTACATTTTTGGCTCTCTTTGGCTCCCTTTTGCATCCTTTATGGCTCCCTTTTTGGCTCTCTTTTTGGCTCCCTTTTTGGCTCCCTTATTTGCTCCCTTTTGAGCTTGCTTTGGCTCACTTTTTGGCACCCTTCTTGGCTCCCTTTTTGGCACCATTTTTGGCATGATTTTTAGCTCCATTTTTGGCTCCCTATATGGCTCCCTATTTGGCTCCGTATTTGGCTCTCTTTGGCTCCCTTTTTGACTCCCTTTTTGGCTCACTTTTTAGCTCCCTTTAGCTCCCTTTTTGGCTCTTTTTGGCTCACATTTGGGTCCCTTTCTGGCTCCCTTTTTGCACCCTTTCTGGCTGCCGTTTTTGCTCCCTTTGGCTCCCTCTTTGGCTCTGTTTGGCTCAAATTTGAACTCCCTTTTGGCTCCATTTTTGGCTCCCAATGGCTCCCTTTTTTGCTTCCTTTAGGGCTCCCTTTGGCTGCATATTTTACTCCCTTTGGCTCCCTTTTTGACTCCCTTTCTGGCTCCCTTTTTTGCTCCCATTTTAGCTCCCTTTCGGTCCCTTTTTGGCTCCCTTTGGCTTTCTTTTTTGGCTCTCTTTGGCTCTCTTTTTGGCTTCATTCGCTACCTTTGGCTCCCATTCTGGCTCATTTTTCTGCCTTTTTGGCTCCCTTTCGGTCCCTTTTTGGATCCCTTTTTTGGCTCCATTTTTGGCTCAATTTGGCTCTTTTGGCTTCCTTTGGCTTCCTTTGTCTCCCATTTTGGCTCCCTTTTGCACACTTTATGGCTCCCTTTTTGGCTCCCTTATTGGCACCCTTTTCAGCTCGCTTTGGCCCCCTTTTGCTCCCTTTTTGGCTCCCTTTTGCCTCCCTTTGTCTCCCTTTTTGGCTCCCTTTTTGCTCCCTTTGTCTCCCTGTTTGGCTCCATTTTGGGCTCCCTTTGTCCCCATTTTTGACTCCCTTTGGATCCATTTGGCTCCCTTTTTGGCTCCCTTTTTGGCTCACTTTTTGGCACCCTTGTTGGCTCCCTTTTTGGCACCATTTTTGGCTCCATTTTGGCTCACTTTTTAGCTCCCTTTAGCTCCCTTTTTGGCTCTTTTTGGCTCACATTTGGCTCCCTTTCTGGCTCCCTTTTTGGGTCCCTTTTTGGCTCCCTTTGGATCCCTTTCTGGCTCCCTTTTTGCACCCTTTCTGGCTCCCGTTTTTGCTCCCTTTGGCTCCCTCTTTGGCTCCGTTTGGCTCAATTTTTAACTATTTTTTGGCTCCGTTTTTGGCTCTCATTGGCTCCCTTTTTTGCTTCCTTTTGGTCTCCGTTTGGCTGCATTTTTTCCTCCCTTTGGCTCCATTTGGCTCCCTTTTTGGCTGACATTTTGGCACCCTTTTTGGTCCCTTTTTGGCTCCCTTTTTGGCACCATTTTTGGCTCTATTTTTGGCTCGCTATGGTTCCCTTTTTGGTGCCCTTTGGATCTATTTTTAAGTCTTTTTTTGGCGCCCATTGGCTCCCTTTTCCTCCCTTTTTGGCTCCCTTTTGGCTCCCTTTGTCTCCCTTTTTGGCTCTATTTTGGGCTCCCTTTGGATCCATTTTTGACTCCCTTTGGATCCATTTGGCTCCCTTTTTGGCTCCCAATTTGGCACCCTTGTTGGCTCCCTTTTTGGCTCCATTTTTGGCACCATTTTTGGCTCCCTTTTTGGCTCACTTTTTAGCTCCCTTTAGCTCCCTTTTTGGCTCTTTTTGGCTCACATTTGGGTCCCTTTCTGGCTCCCTTTTTGCACCCTTTCTGGCTGCCGTTTTTGCTCCCTTTGGCTCCCTCTTTGGCTCTGTTTGGCTCAATTTTGAACTCCCTTTTGGCTCCGTTTTTGGCTCTCATTGGCTCCCTTTTTTGCTTCCTTTTGGTCTCCCTTTGGCTGCACTTTTTACTCCCTTTGGCTCCATTTGGCTCCCTTTTTGGCTCACATTTTGGCACCCTTTTTGGCTCCCTTTTTGGTTCCGTTTTTGGCATCATTTTTGGCTCCATTTTTGGCTCTCTATGGTTCCCTTTTTTGTGCCCTTTGGATCTGTTTTTAATTCTTTTTTTGGCGCCCATTGGCTCCCTTTTGCTCCCTTTTTGGCTGCCTTTTGGCTCCCTTTGTCTCCCTTTTTGGCTCTATTTTGGGCTCCCTTTGGATCCATTTTTGACTCCCTTTGGATCCATTTGCTCCCTTTTTGGCTCACTTTTTGGCACCCTTGTTGACTCCCTTTTTGGCACCATTTTTGGCACCTTTGTTGGCTCCCTTTTTGGCTCCCTTTTTGGTTCCCTGTTTGGCTCCCTTTGGCTCTATTTTTAATTCCCTTTTTGGCGCCCATTGTATCCCTATTTTGCTTCCTTTGGCTCCCTTTTTGAATCCCTCTTTGGCTCACTTTTTAGCTCCCGTTAGCTCCCTTTTTGGCTCTTTTTGGCTCACATTTGGGTCCCTTTCTGGCTCCCTTTTTGCACCCTTTCTGGCTGCCGTTTTTGCTCCCTTTGGCTCCCTCTTTGGCTCTGTTTGGCTCAATTTTGAACTCCCTTTTGGCTCCATTTTTGGCTCTGTTTGGCTCCCTTTTTTGCTTCCTTTTGGGCTCCCTTTGGCTGCACTTTTTACTCCCTTTGGCTCCATTTGGCTCCCTTTTTGGCTCACATTTTGGCACCCTTTTTGTCTCCCTTTTTGGTTCCGTTTTTGGCATCATTTTTGGCTCCATTTTTGGCTCGCTATGGTTCCCTTTTTGGTGCCCTTTGGATCTGTTTTTGAGTCCTTTTTTGGCGCCCATTGGCTCCCTTTTGCTCCCTTTTTGGCTGCCTTTTGGCTCCCTTTGTCTCCCTTTTTGGCTCTATTTTGGGCTCCCTTTGGATCCATTTTTGATTCCCTTTCGCACACTTTTTGGCACCTTTGTTGGCTCCCTTTTTGGCACCATTTTTGGCTCCATTTTTGGCTCCCTTATTGGCTCCCTTTTTGCCTCACTTTTTAGCTCCCTTTAGCTCTATTTTTTGCTCTTTTTGGCTCACATTTCCCTCCCTTTCTGGCTCCCTTTTTTGCTCCCATTTTGGCTCCCTCTTGCTCCCATTTTGGCTCCCTTTCGGTCCCTTTTTGGATCCCTTTGGCTCCCTTTTTGGCTCTCTTTGGCTCTGTATTTGGCTTCGTTTCGCTCCCTTTGGCTCCCATTGTGGCTCATTTTTGCTGCCTTTTTGGGTCTTTTTCGGTCCCTTTTTGGCTCCCTATTTGGCTCTCTTTTGCTCCCTATTTTGGCTGCATTTTTGGCTCCCTTTTTGGCTCCCTTTTGGCTCTCTTTGGCTCCCTTTGTCTCCCATTTTGGCTCCCTTTTGCACCTTTTTTGGCTCCCTTTTGTCTCCCTTTGTCTCCCTTTTTGGCTCCCTTTTGGGCTCACTTTGTATCCATTTTTTACTCCCTTTGGCTCCATTTGGCTCCCTTTTTGGCGCACTTTTTGGCACCCTTGTTGGCTCCATTTTTGGCACCATTTTTGGCACAATTTTTGGCTCCCTATTTGGCTCCCTATTTGGCTCCCTATTTGGCTCCCTTTGCCTACCTTTTTGGCTCCCTTTTTGGCTCACTTTTTAGCTCCCTTAGCTCCCTTTTTGGCTCTTTTGACTCACATTTGGGTCCCTTTCTGGCTACTTTGTTGTGTCCCTTTTTGGCTCCCTTTGGATCCCTGTCTGGCTCCCTTTTTGCACCCTTTCTGGCTCCCGTTTTTGCTCCCTTTGGCTCCCTCTTTGGCTCTGTTTGGCTCAATTTTGAACTCCCTTTTGGCTCCATTTTTGGCTCCCATTGGCTCCGTTTTTGGCTCCCTTTTGGCTCCCTTTGTCTCCCTTTTTGGCTCTATTTTGGGCTCCCTTTGTCTCCATTTTTGACTCCCTTTGGCTCCATTTGGCTCCCTTTTTGGCTCACTTTTTGGCACCCTTGTTGGCTCCCTTTTTGGCACCATTTTTGGCTCCCTTTTTGGCTCCCTTTTTGGCACCCTTTTTGGTTCCCTTTTTGGCACCACTTTTGGCTCCATTTTTGGCTCCCTATGGTTCCCTTTTTGGTGCCCTTTGGATCTATTTTTTAGTCTTTTTTTGGCGCCCATTGGCTCACTTCTGCTCCCTTTTTGGCTCCCTTTTGGCTCCCTTTGTCTCCCTTTTTGGCTCTATTTTGGACTCCCGTTGGCTGCATTTTTTTCTCCCTTTGGCTCCATTTGGCTCCCTTTTTTGGCTCACTTTTTGGCACCCTTGTTGGCTCCCTTTTTGGCTTCCTTTTTAGCTCCCTTTAGCTCCCTTTTTGGCTCTTTTGGCTCACATTTGGGTCCCTTTCTGGCTACTTTGTTGGGTCCCTTTTTGGCTCCCTTTGGATCTCTTTCTGGCTCCCTTTTTGCACCCTTTCTGGCTCCCGTTTTTGCTCCCTTTGGCTCCCTCTTTGGCTCCGTTTAGCTCAATTTTGAACTCCCTTTTGGCTCCATTTTTGGCTCCCATTGGCTCCCTTTTTGGCTCCCTTTTGGCTCACTTTAGCTCCCTTTTTGGCTCCATTTTTGTCTCGCTATGGTTCCCTTTTTGGTGCCCTTTGGATCTATTTTTGTGTCCTTTTTTGGCGCCCATTGGCTCCCTTTTGCTCCCTTTTTGGCTGCCTTTTGGCTCCCTTTGTCTTACTTCTTGGCTCTATTTTGGGCTCCCTTTGGATCCATTTTTGACTCCCTTTGGATCCATTTGGCTCCCTTTTTGGCTCACTTTTTGGCACCTTTGTTGGCTCCCTTTTTGGCACCATTTTTGGCACCATTTTTGGCTCCCTTTTTGGCTCCCTTTTTGCCTCACTTTTTAGCTCCCTTTAGCTCCCTTTTTGGCTCTTTTGGCTCACATTTGGGTCCCTTTCTGGCTACTTTGTTGGGTCCCTTTTTGGCTCCCTTTGGATCCCTGTCTGGCTCCCTTTTTGCACCCTTTCTGGCTCCCGTTTTTGCTCCCTTTGGCTCCCTCTTTGGCTCTGTTTGGCTCAATTTTGAACTCCCTTTTGGCTCCATTTTTGGCTCCCATTGGCTCACATTTTGGCTCCTTTTTGGCTCCCTTTAGCTCCCTTTTTTTTCTCCATTTTTGGCTCGCTATGGTTCCCTTTTTGGTGCCCTTTGGATCTATTTTTAAGTCTTTTTTTGGCGCCCATTGGCTCACTTCTGCTCCCTTTTTGGCTCCCTTTTGGCTCCCTTTGTCTCCCTTTTTGGCTCTATTTTGGGCTCCCGTTGGCTGCATTTTTTAATCCCATTGGATCCATTTTTGACACCCTTTGGCTCCCTTTTTGGCACCCTTGTTGGCTCCCTTTTTGGCACCATTTTTGGCTCCCTTTTTGGCTCCCTTTTTGGCTCTTTTTGCCTCACTTTTTAGCTCCCTTTAGCTCCCTTTTTTGCTCTTTTTGGCTCACATTTTGCTCCCTTTCTGGCTCCCTTTTTTGCTCCCATTTTGGCTCCCTGTTGCTCCCTTTTTGGCTCCCTTTCGGTCCCTTTTTGGATCCCTTTGGCTACCTTTTTGGCTCCCTTTTTTGGTCGCCTTGGCTCCCTTTTTGGCACCCTTGTTGGCTGCCTTTTTGGCACCACTTTTGGCTCCATTTTTGGCTCCCTATGGTTCCCTTTTTGGTGCCCTTTGGATCTATTTTGAAGTCTTTTTTTGGCGCCCATTGGCTCACTTCTGCTCCCTTTTTGGCTCCCTTTTGGATCCCTATGTCTCCCTTTTTGGCTCTATTTTGGGCTCCCGTTGGCTGCATTTTTTACTCCCTTTGGCTCCATTTGGCTCCCTTTTTGGCTCCCTTTTTGGCACCCTTGTTGGCACCCTTGTTGGCTCCCTTTTTAGCTCCCTTTAGCTCCCTTTTTGGCTCTTTTTGGCTCACATTTGGCTCCCTTTCTGGCTCCCTTTTTTGCTCCCATTTTGGCTCCCTTTCGGTCCCTTTTTGGCTCCCTTTGGCTCCATTTTTGACTCTCTTTGCCTCCCTTTAATGGCTCCATTTTTGGCTCCATTTAGCTACATTTTTGGCTCTCTTTGGCTCCCTTTTGCATCCTTTATGGCTCCCTTTTTGGCTCTCTTTTTGGCTCCCTTTTTGGCTCCCTTATTTGCTCCCTTTTGAGCTTGCTTTGGCTCACTTTTTGGCACCCTTCTTGGCTCCCTTTTTGGCACCATTTTTGGCATGATTTTTAGCTCCATTTTTGGCTCCCTATATGGCTCCCTATTTGGCTCCCTATTTGGCTCTCTTTGGCTCCCTTTTTGACTCCCTTTTTGGCTCACTTTTTAGCTCCCTTTAGCTCCCTTTTTGGCTCTTTTTGGCTCACATTTGGGTCCCTTTCTGGCTCCCTTTTTGCACCCTTTCTGGCTGCCGTTTTTGCTCCCTTTGGCTCCCTCTTTGGCTCTGTTTGGCTCAATTTTGAACTCCCTTTTGGCTCCGTTTTTGGCTCTCATTGGCTCCCTTTTTTGCTTCCTTTTGGGCTCCCTTTGGCTGCACTTTTTACTCCCTTTGGCTCCATTTGGCTCCCTTTTTGGCTCACATTTTGGCACCCTTTTTGGCTCCCTTTTTGGTTCCGTTTTTGGCATCATTTTTGGCTCCATTTTTGGCTCGCTATGGTTCCCTTTTTGGTGCCCTTTGGATCTATTTTTGAGTCCTTTTTTGGCGCCCATTGGCTCCCTTTTGCTCCCTTTTTGGCTCTATTTTGGGCTCCCGTTGGATCCATTTTTGACTCCCTTTGGCTCCATTTGGCTCCCTTTTTGGCTCACTTTTTGGCACCATTTTTGGCACCATTTTTGGCTCCCTTTTTGCCTCACTTTTTAGCTCCCTTTAGCTCCCTTTTTTGCTCTTTTTGGCTCACATTTGGCTCCCTTTCTGGCTCCCTTTTTTGCTCCCATTTTGGCTCCCTGTTGCTCCCATTTTGGCTCCCTTTCGGTCCCTTTTTGGATCCCTTTGGCTTCCTTTTTGGCTCTCTTTGGCTCTGTATTTGACTTCGTTTCGCTCCCTTTGGCACCCATTGTGGCTCATTTTTGCTGCCTTTTTGGCTCCCTTTTGGCTCTCTTTGGCTCCCTTTGTCTCCCATTTTGGCTCCCTTTTGCACCTTTTTTGGCTCCCTTTTGTCTCCCTTTGTCTCCCTTTTTGGCTCCCTTTTGGGCTCACTTTGTATCCATTTTTGACTCCCTTTGGCTCCATTTGGCTCCCTTTTTGGCGCACTTTTTGGCACCCTTGTTGGCTCCATTTTTGGCACCATTTTTGGCACAGTTTTTGGCTCCCTATTTGGCTCCCTATTTGGCTCCCTATTTGGCTCCCTTTGCCTACCTTTTTGGCTCCCTTTTTGGCTCACTTTTTAGCTCCCTTAGCTCCCTTTTTGGCTCTTTTGACTCACATTTGGGTCCCTTTCTGGCTACTTTGTTGTGTCCCTTTTTGGCTCCCTTTGGATCCCTGTCTGGCTCCCTTTTTGCACCCTTTCTGGCTCCCGTTTTTGCTCCCTTTGGCTCCCTCTTTGGCTCCGTTTGGCTCAATTTTGAACTCCCTTTTGGCTCCATTTTTGGCTCCCATTGGCTCCGTTTTTGGCTCCCTTTTGGCTCCCTTTGTCTCCCTTTTTGGCTCTATTTTGGGCTCCCTTTGTCTCCATTTTTGACTCCCTTTGGCTCCATTTGGCTCCCTTTTTGGCTCACTTTTTGGCACCCTTGTTGGCTCCCTTTTTGGCACCATTTTTGGCTCCCTTTTTGGCTCCCTTTTTGGCACCCTTTTTGGCTCCCTTTTTGGCACCACTTTTGGCTCCATTTTTGGCTCGCTATGGTTCCCTTTTTGGTGCCCTTTGGATCTATTTTTAAGTCTTTTTTTGGCGCCCATTGGCTCACTTCTGCTCCCTTTTTGGCTCCCTTTTGGCTCCCTTTGTCTCCCTTTTTGGCTCTATTTTGGACTCCCGTTGGCTGCATTTTTTTCTCCCTTTGGCTCCATTTGGCTCTTTTTTTTGGCTCACTTTTTGGCACCCTTGTTGGCTCCCTTTTTGGCTTCCTTTTTAGCTCCCTTTAGCTCCCTTTTTGGCTCTTTTGGCTCACATTTGGGTCCCTTTCTGGCTACTTTGTTGGGTCCCTTTTTGGCTCCCTTTGGATCTCTTTCTGGCTCCCTTTTTGCACCCTTTCTGGCTCCCGTTTTTGCTCCCTTTGGCTCCCTCTTTGGCTCCGTTTGGCTCAATTTTGAACTCCCTTTTGGCTCCATTTTTGGCTCCCATTGGCTCCCTTTTTGGCTCCCTTTTGGCTCACTTTAGCTCCCTTTTTGGCTCCATTTTTGTCTCGCTATGGTTCCCTTTTTGGTGCCCTTTGGATCTATTTTTGTGTCCTTTTTTGGCGCCCATTGGCTCCCTTTTGCTCCCTTTTTGGCTGCCTTTTGGCTCCCTTTGTCTTACTTCTTGGCTCTATTTTGGGCTCCCTTTGGATCCATTTTTGACTCCCTTTGGATCCATTTGGCTCCCTTTTTGGCTCACTTTTTGGCACCTTTGTTGGCTCCCTTTTTGGCACCATTTTTGGCACCATTTTTGGCTCCCTTTTTGGCTCCCTTTTTGCCTCACTTTTTAGCTCCCTTTAGCTCCCTTTTTGGCTCTTTTGGCTCACATTTGGGTCCCTTTCTGGCTACTTTGTTGGGTCCCTTTTTGGCTCCCTTTGGATCCCTGTCTGGCTCCCTTTTTGCACCCTTTCTGGCTCCCGTTTTTGCTCCCTTTGGCTCCCTCTTTGGCTCTGTTTGGCTCAATTTTGAACTCCCTTTTGGCTCCATTTTTGGCTCCCATTGGCTCACATTTTGGCTCCTTTTTGGCTCCCTTTAGCTCCCTTTTTTTTCTCCATTTTTGGCTCGCTATGGTTCCCTTTTTGGTGCCCTTTGGATCTATTTTTGAGTCCTTTTTTGGTGCCCATTGGATTCCTTTTGCTCCCTTTTTGGCTGCCTTTTGGCTCTCATTGGCTCCCTTTTTTGCTTCCTTTTGGGCTCCCTTTGGATCCATTTTTGACTCCCTTTGGCTCACTTTTTGGCACCTTTGTTGGCTCCCTTTTTGGCATCACTTTTGGCTCCCTTTTTGGCACTACTTTTGGCTCCATTTTTGGCTCCCTATGGTTCCCTTTTTGGTGCCCTTTGGATCTATTTTTAAGTCTTTTTTTGGCGCCCATTGGCTCACTTCTGCTCCCTTTTTGGCTCCCTTTTGGCTCCCTTTGTCTCCCTTTTTGGCTCTATTTTGGGCTCCCGTTGGCTGCATTTTTTAATCCCATTGGATCCATTTTTGACACCCTTTGGCTCCCTTTTTGGCACCCTTGTTGGCTCCCTTTTTGGCACCATTTTTGGCTCCCTTTTTGGCTCCCTTTTTGGCTCTTTTTGCCTCACTTTTTAGCTCCCTTTAGCTCCCTTTTTTGCTCTTTTTGGCTCACATTTTGCTCCCTTTCTGGCTCCCTTTTTTGCTCCCATTTTGGCTCCCTGTTGCTCCCTTTTTGGCTCCCTTTCGGTCCCTTTTTGGATCCCTTTGGCTACCTTTTTGGCTCCCTTTTTTGGTCGCCTTGGCTCCCTTTTTGGCACCCTTGTTGGCTGCCTTTTTGGCACCACTTTTGGCTCCATTTTTGGCTCCCTATGGTTCCCTTTTTGGTGCCCTTTGGATCTATTTTGAAGTCTTTTTTTGGCGCCCATTGGCTCACTTCTGCTCCCTTTTTGGCTCCCTTTTGGATCCCTATGTCTCCCTTTTTGGCTCTATTTTGGGCTCCCGTTGGCTGCATTTTTTACTCCCTTTGGCTCCATTTGGCTCCCTTTTTGGCTCCCTCTTTGGCACCCTTGTTGGCACCCTTGTTGGCTCCCTTTTTAGCTCCCTTTAGCTCCCTTTTTGGCTCTTTTTGGCTCACATTTGGCTCCCTTTCTGGCTCCCTTTTTTGCTCCCATTTTGGCTCCCTTTCGGTCCCTTTTTGGCTCCCTTTGGCTCCATTTTTGACTCTCTTTGCCTCCCTTTAATGGCTCCATTTTTGGCTCCATTTAGCTACATTTTTGGCTCTCTTTGGCTCCCTTTTGCATCCTTTATGGCTCCCTTTTTGGCTCTCTTTTTGGCTCCCTTTTTGGCTCCCTTATTTGCTCCCTTTTGAGCTTGCTTTGGCTCACTTTTTGGCACCCTTCTTGGCTCCCTTTTTGGCACCATTTTTGGCATGATTTTTAGCTCCATTTTTGGCTCCCTATATGGCTCCCTATTTGGCTCCCTATTTGGCTCTCTTTGGCTCCCTTTTTGACTCCCTTTTTGGCTCACTTTTTAGCTCCCTTTAGCTCCCTTTTTGGCTCTTTTTGGCTCACATTTGGGTCCCTTTCTGGCTCCCTTTTTGCACCCTTTCTGGCTGCCGTTTTTGCTCCCTTTGGCTCCCTCTTTGGCTCTGTTTGGCTCAATTTTGAACTCCCTTTTGGCTCCGTTTTTGGCTCTCATTGGCTCCCTTTTTTGCTTCCTTTTGGGCTCCCTTTGGCTGCACTTTTTACTCCCTTTGGCTCCATTTGGCTCCCTTTTTGGCTCACATTTTGGCACCCTTTTTGGCTCCCTTTTTGGTTCCGTTTTTGGCATCATTTTTGGCTCCATTTTTGGCTCGCTATGGTTCCCTTTTTGGTGCCCTTTGGATCTATTTTTGAGTCCTTTTTTGGCGCCCATTGGCTCCCTTTTGCTCCCTTTTTGGCTCTATTTTGGGCTCCCGTTGGATCCATTTTTGACTCCCTTTGGCTCCATTTGGCTCCCTTTTTGGCTCACTTTTTGGCACCATTTTTGGCACCATTTTTGGCTCCCTTTTTGCCTCACTTTTTAGCTCCCTTTAGCTCCCTTTTTTGCTCTTTTTGGCTCACATTTGGCTCCCTTTCTGGCTCCCTTTTTTGCTCCCATTTTGGCTCCCTGTTGCTCCCATTTTGGCTCCCTTTCGGTCCCTTTTTGGATCCCTTTGGCTTCCTTTTTGGCTCTCTTTGGCTCTGTATTTGACTTCGTTTCGCTCCCTTTGGCACCCATTGTGGCTCATTTTTGCTGCCTTTTTGGCTCCCTTTCGGTCCCTTTTTGGCTCCCTTTGGCTCCCTACTTGGCTCTCTTTTGCTCCCTTTTTTGGCTTCATTTTTGGCTCCCTTTTTGGCTCCCTTTTGGCTCTCTTTGTCTCCCTTTGTGTCCCATTTTGGCTCTCTTTTGCACCCTTTATGGCTCCTTTTATGGATCCCTTTTTGGCTCCCTTTATGGCTCCCTTTTTAGCTCGCTTTGGCTCACTTTTGCTCCCTTTTTGGCTCCCTTTTGTCTCCCTTTGTCTCCCTTTTTGGCTCCCTTTTGGGCTCACTTTGTATCCATTTTTGACTCCCTTTGGCTCCATTTGGCTCCCTTTTTGGCTCCCTTTTTGGCACCCTTGTTGGCTCCATTTTTGGCACCATTTTTGGCACCATTTTTGGCTCCCTTTTTGGCTCCCTTTGACTCCCTTTTTGGCTACCTTTTTGGCTCCCTTTTTTGGTCGCCTTGGCTCCCTTTTTGGCACCCTTGTTGGCTCCCTTTTTGGCGCCACTTTTGGCTCCATTTTTGGCTCCCTATGGTTCCCTTTTTGGTGCCCTTTGGATCTATTTTTAAGTCTTTTTTTGGCGCCCATTGGCTCACTTCTGCTCCCTTTTTGGCTCCCTTTTGGATCCCTATGTCTCCCTTTTTGGCTCTATTTTGGGCTCCCGTTGGCTGCATTTTTTACTCCCTTTGGCTCCATTTGGCTCCCTTTTTGGCTCCCTTTTTGGCACCCTTGTTGGCTCCCTTTTTGGCTTCCTTTTTAGCTCCCTTTAGCTCCCTTTTTGGCTCTTTTTGGCTCACATTTGGCTCCCTTTCTGGCTCCCTTTTTTGCTCCCATTTTGGCTCCCTTTCGGTCCCTTTTTGGCTCCCTTTGGCTCCATTTTTGACTCTCTTTGCCTCCCTTTAATGGCTCCATTTTTGGCTCCATTTAGCTACATTTTTGGCTCTCTTTGGCTCCCTTTTGCATCCTTTATGGCTCCCTTTTTGGCTCTCTTTTTGGCTCCCTTTTTGGCTCCCTTATTTGCTCCCTTTTGAGCTTGCTTTGGCTCACTTTTTGGCACCCTTCTTGGCTCCCTTTTTGGCACCATTTTTGGCATGATTTTTAGCTCCATTTTTGGCTCCCTATATGGCTCCCTATTTGGCTCCCTATTTGGCTCCGTATTTGGCTCTCTTTGGCTCCCTTTTTGACTCCCTTTTTGGCTCACTTTTTAGCTCCCTTTAGCTCCCTTTTTGGCTCTTTTTGGCTCACATTTGGGTCCCTTTCTGGCTCCCTTTTTGCACCCTTTCTGGCTCCGGTTTTTGCTCCCTTTGGCTCCCTCTTTGGCTCTGTTTGGCTCAATTTTGAACTCCCTTTTGGCTCCGTTTTTGGCTCTCATTGGCTCCCTTTTTTGCTTCCTTTTGGGCTCCCTTTGGCTGCACTTTTTACTCCCTTTGGCTCCATTTGGCTCCCTTTTTGGCTCACATTTTGGCACCCTTTTTGGCTCCCTTTTTGGTTCCGTTTTTGGCATCATTTTTGGCTCCATTTTTGGCTCGCTATGGTTCCCTTTTTGGTGCCCTTTGGATCTATTTTTGAGTCCTTTTTTGGCGCCCATTGGCTCCCTTTTGCTCCCTTTTTGGCTCTATTTTGGGCTCCCGTTGGATCCATTTTTGACTCCCTTTGGCTCCATTTGGCTCCCTTTTTGGCTCACTTTTTGGCACCATTTTTGGCACCATTTTTGGCACCATTTTTGCCTCACTTTTTAGCTCCCTTTAGCTCCCTTTTTTGCTCTTTTTGGCTCACATTTGGCTCCCTTTCTGGCTCCCTTTTTTGCTCCCATTTTGGCTCCCTGTTGCTCCCATTTTGGCTCCCTTTCGGTCCCTTTTTGGATCCCTTTGGCTTCCTTTTTGGCTCTCTTTGGCTCTGTATTTGACTTCGTTTCGCTCCCTTTGGCACCCATTGTGGCTCATTTTTGCTGCCTTTTTGGCTCCCTTTTGGGCTCACTTTGTATCCATTTTTGACTCCCTTTGGCTCCATTTGGCTCCCTTTTTGGCTCACTTTTTGGCACCCTTGTTGGCTCCATTTTTGGCACCATTTTTGGCACCATTTTTGGCTCCCTTTTTGGCTCCCTTTGACTCCCTTTTTGGCTACCTTTTTGGCTCCCTTTTTTGGTCGCCTTGGCTCCCTTTTTGGCACCCTTGTTGGCTCCCTTTTTGGCGCCACTTTTGGCTCCATTTTTGGCTCCCTATGGTTCCCTTTTTGGTGCCCTTTGGATCTATTTTTAAGTCTTTTTTTGGCGCCCATTGGCTCACTTCTGCTCCCTTTTTGGCTCCCTTTTGGATCCCTATGTCTCCCTTTTTGGCTCTATTTTGGGCTCCCGTTGGCTGCATTTTTTACTCCCTTTGGCTCCATTTGGCTCCCTTTTTGGCTCCCTTTTTGGCACCCTTGTTGGCTCCCTTTTTGGCTTCCTTTTTAGCTCCCTTTAGCTCCCTTTTTGGCTCTTTTTGGCTCACATTTGGCTCCCTTTCTGGCTCCCTTTTTTGCTCCCATTTTGGCTCCCTTTCGGTCCCTTTTTGGCTCCCTTTGGCTCCATTTTTGACTCTCTTTGCCTCCCTTTAATGGCTCCATTTTTGGCTCCATTTAGCTACATTTTTGGCTCTCTTTGGCTCCCTTTTGCATCCTTTATGGCTCCCTTTTTGGCTCTCTTTTTGGCTCCCTTTTTGGCTCCCTTATTTGCTCCCTTTTGAGCTTGCTTTGGCTCACTTTTTGGCACCCTTCTTGGCTCCCTTTTTGGCACCATTTTTGGCATGATTTTTAGCTCCATTTTTGGCTCCCTATATGGCTCCCTATTTGGCTCCCTATTTGGCTCCGTATTTGGCTCTCTTTGGCTCCCTTTTTGACTCCCTTTTTGGCTCACTTTTTAGCTCCCTTTAGCTCCCTTTTTGGCTCTTTTTGGCTCACATTTGGGTCCCTTTCTGGCTCCCTTTTTGCACCCTTTCTGGCTCCGGTTTTTGCTCCCTTTGGCTCCCTCTTTGGCTCTGTTTGGCTCAATTTTGAACTCCCTTTTGGCTCCGTTTTTGGCTCTCATTGGCTCCCTTTTTTGCTTCCTTTTGGGCTCCCTTTGGCTGCACTTTTTACTCCCTTTGGCTCCATTTGGCTCCCTTTTTGGCTCACATTTTGGCACCCTTTTTGGCTCCCTTTTTGGTTCCGTTTTTGGCATCATTTTTGGCTCCATTTTTGGCTCGCTATGGTTCCCTTTTTGGTGCCCTTTGGATCTATTTTTGAGTCCTTTTTTGGCGCCCATTGGCTCCCTTTTGCTCCCTTTTTGGCTCTATTTTGGGCTCCCGTTGGATCCATTTTTGACTCCCTTTGGCTCCATTTGGCTCCCTTTTTGGCTCACTTTTTGGCACCATTTTTGGCACCATTTTTGGCTCCCTTTTTGCCTCACTTTTTAGCTCCCTTTAGCTCCCTTTTTTGCTCTTTTTGGCTCACATTTGGCTCCCTTTCTGGCTCCCTTTTTTGCTCCCATTTTGGCTCCCTGTTGCTCCCATTTTGGCTCCCTTTCGGTCCCTTTTTGGATCCCTTTGGCTTCCTTTTTGGCTCTCTTTGGCTCTGTATTTGACTTCGTTTCGCTCCCTTTGGCACCCATTGTGGCTCATTTTTGCTGCCTTTTTGGCTCCCTTTCGGTCCCTTTTTGGCTCCCTTTGGCTCCCTATTTGGCTCTCTTTTGCTCCCTTTTTTGGCTTCATTTTTGGCTCCCTTTTTGGCTCCCTTTTGGCTCTCTTTGTCTCCCTTTGTGTCCCATTTTGGCTCTCTTTTGCACCCTTTATGGCTCCTTTTGTGGATCCCTTTTTGGCTCCCTTTATGGCTCCCTTTTTAGCTCGCTTTGGCTCACTTTTGCTCCCTTTTTGGCTCCCTTTTGTCTCCCTTTGTCTCCCTTTTTGGCTCCCTTTTGGGCTCACTTTGTATCCATTTTTGACTCCCTTTGGCTCCATTTGGCTCCCTTTTTGGCTCCCTTTTTGGCACCCTTGTTGGCTCCATTTTTGGCACCATTTTTGGCACCATTTTTGGCTCCCTTTTTGGCTCCCTTTGACTCCCTTTTTGGCTACCTTTTTGGCTCCCTTTTTTGGTCGCCTTGGCTCCCTTTTTGGCACCCTTGTTGGCTCCCTTTTTGGCGCCACTTTTGGCTCCATTTTTGGCTCCCTATGGTTCCCTTTTTGGTGCCCTTTGGAACTATTTTGAAGTCTTTTTTTGGCGCCCATTGGCTCACTTCTGCTCCCTTTTTGGCTGCCTTTTGGCTCCCTTTGTCTCCCTTTTTGGCTCTATTTTGGGCTCCCGTTGGCTGCATTTTTGACTCCCTTTGGCTCCATTTGGCTCCCTTTTTGGCTCCCTTTTTGGCACCCTTGTTGGCTCCCTTTTTGGCTTCCTTTTTAGCTCCCTTTAGCTCCCTTTTTGGCTCTTTTTGGCTCACATTTGGCTCCCTTTCTGGCTCCCTTTTTTGCTCCCATTTTGGCTCCCTTTCGGTCCCTTTTTGGCTCCCTTTGGCTCCATTTTTGACTCTCTTTGCCTCCCTTTAATGGCTCCATTTTTGGCTCCATTTAGCTACATTTTTGGCTCTCTTTGGCTCCCTTTTGCATCCTTTATGGCTCCCTTTTTGGCTCTCTTTTTGGCTCCCTTTTTGGCTCCCTTATTTGCTCCCTTTTGAGCTTGCTTTGGCTCACTTTTTGGCACCCTTCTTGGCTCCCTTTTTGGCACCATTTTTGGCATGATTTTTAGCTCCATTTTTGGCTCCCTATATGGCTCCCTATTTGGCTCCCTATTTGGCTCCGTATTTGGCTCTCTTTGGCTCCCTTTTTGACTCCCTTTTTGGCTCACTTTTTAGCTCCCTTTAGCTCCCTTTTTGGCTCTTTTTGGCTCACATTTGGGTCCCTTTCTGGCTCCCTTTTTGCACCCTTTCTGGCTCCGGTTTTTGCTCCCTTTGGCTCCCTCTTTGGCTCTGTTTGGCTCAATTTTGAACTCCCTTTTGGCTCCGTTTTTGGCTCTCATTGGCTCCCTTTTTTGCTTCCTTTTGGGCTCCCTTTGGCTGCACTTTTTACTCCCTTTGGCTCCATTTGGCTCCCTTTTTGGCTCACATTTTGGCACCCTTTTTGGCTCCCTTTTTGGTTCCGTTTTTGGCATCATTTTTGGCTCCATTTTTGGCTCGCTATGGTTCCCTTTTTGGTGCCCTTTGGATCTATTTTTGAGTCCTTTTTTGGCGCCCATTGGCTCCCTTTTGCTCCCTTTTTGGCTCTATTTTGGGCTCCCGTTGGATCCATTTTTGACTCCCTTTGGCTCCATTTGGCTCCCTTTTTGGCTCACTTTTTGGCACCATTTTTGGCACCATTTTTGGCACCATTTTTGCCTCACTTTTTAGCTCCCTTTAGCTCCCTTTTTTGCTCTTTTTGGCTCACATTTGGCTCCCTTTCTGGCTCCCTTTTTTGCTCCCATTTTGGCTCCCTGTTGCTCCCATTTTGGCTCCCTTTCGGTCCCTTTTTGGATCCCTTTGGCTTCCTTTTTGGCTCTCTTTGGCTCTGTATTTGACTTCGTTTCGCTCCCTTTGGCACCCATTGTGGCTCATTTTTGCTGCCTTTTTGGCTCCCTTTTGGGCTCACTTTGTATCCATTTTTGACTCCCTTTGGCTCCATTTGGCTCCCTTTTTGGCTCACTTTTTGGCACCCTTGTTGGCTCCATTTTTGGCACCATTTTTGGCACCATTTTTGGCTCCCTTTTTGGCTCCCTTTGACTCCCTTTTTGGCTACCTTTTTGGCTCCCTTTTTTGGTCGCCTTGGCTCCCTTTTTGGCACCCTTGTTGGCTCCCTTTTTGGCGCCACTTTTGGCTCCATTTTTGGCTCCCTATGGTTCCCTTTTTGGTGCCCTTTGGATCTATTTTTAAGTCTTTTTTTGGCGCCCATTGGCTCACTTCTGCTCCCTTTTTGGCTCCCTTTTGGATCCCTATGTCTCCCTTTTTGGCTCTATTTTGGGCTCCCGTTGGCTGCATTTTTTACTCCCTTTGGCTCCATTTGGCTCCCTTTTTGGCTCCCTTTTTGGCACCCTTGTTGGCTCCCTTTTTGGCTTCCTTTTTAGCTCCCTTTAGCTCCCTTTTTGGCTCTTTTTGGCTCACATTTGGCTCCCTTTCTGGCTCCCTTTTTTGCTCCCATTTTGGCTCCCTTTCGGTCCCTTTTTGGCTCCCTTTGGCTCCATTTTTGACTCTCTTTGCCTCCCTTTAATGGCTCCATTTTTGGCTCCATTTAGCTACATTTTTGGCTCTCTTTGGCTCCCTTTTGCATCCTTTATGGCTCCCTTTTTGGCTCTCTTTTTGGCTCCCTTTTTGGCTCCCTTATTTGCTCCCTTTTGAGCTTGCTTTGGCTCACTTTTTGGCACCCTTCTTGGCTCCCTTTTTGGCACCATTTTTGGCATGATTTTTAGCTCCATTTTTGGCTCCCTATATGGCTCCCTATTTGGCTCCCTATTTGGCTCCGTATTTGGCTCTCTTTGGCTCCCTTTTTGACTCCCTTTTTGGCTCACTTTTTAGCTCCCTTTAGCTCCCTTTTTGGCTCTTTTTGGCTCACATTTGGGTCCCTTTCTGGCTCCCTTTTTGCACCCTTTCTGGCTCCGGTTTTTGCTCCCTTTGGCTCCCTCTTTGGCTCTGTTTGGCTCAATTTTGAACTCCCTTTTGGCTCCGTTTTTGGCTCTCATTGGCTCCCTTTTTTGCTTCCTTTTGGGCTCCCTTTGGCTGCACTTTTTACTCCCTTTGGCTCCATTTGGCTCCCTTTTTGGCTCACATTTTGGCACCCTTTTTGGCTCCCTTTTTGGTTCCGTTTTTGGCATCATTTTTGGCTCCATTTTTGGCTCGCTATGGTTCCCTTTTTGGTGCCCTTTGGATCTATTTTTGAGTCCTTTTTTGGCGCCCATTGGCTCCCTTTTGCTCCCTTTTTGGCTCTATTTTGGGCTCCCGTTGGATCCATTTTTGACTCCCTTTGGCTCCATTTGGCTCCCTTTTTGGCTCACTTTTTGGCACTACTTTTGGCACCATTTTTGGCACCATTTTTGCCTCACTTTTTAGCTCCCTTTAGCTCCCTTTTTTGCTCTTTTTGGCTCACATTTGGCTCCCTTTCTGGCTCCCTTTTTTGCTCCCATTTTGGCTCCCTGTTGCTCCCATTTTGGCTCCCTTTCGGTCCCTTTTTGGATCCCTTTGGCTTCCTTTTTGGCTCTCTTTGGCTCTGTATTTGACTTCGTTTCGCTCCCTTTGGCACCCATTGTGGCTCATTTTTGCTGCCTTTTTGGCTCCCTTTTGGGCTCACTTTGTATCCATTTTTGACTCCCTTTGGCTCCATTTGGCTCCCTTTTTGGCTCACTTTTTGGCACCCTTGTTGGCTCCATTTTTGGCACCATTTTTGGCACCATTTTTGGCTCCCTTTTTGGCTCCCTTTGACTCCCTTTTTGGCTACCTTTTTGGCTCCCTTTTTTGGTCGCCTTGGCTCCCTTTTTGGCACCCTTGTTGGCTCCCTTTTTGGCGCCACTTTTGGCTCCATTTTTGGCTCCCTATGGTTCCCTTTTTGGTGCCCTTTGGATCTATTTTTAAGTCTTTTTTTGGCGCCCATTGGCTCACTTCTGCTCCCTTTTTGGCTCCCTTTTGGATCCCTATGTCTCCCTTTTTGGCTCTATTTTGGGCTCCCGTTGGCTGCATTTTTTACTCCCTTTGGCTCCATTTGGCTCCCTTTTTGGCTCCCTTTTTGGCACCCTTGTTGGCTCCCTTGTTGGCTTCCTTTTTAGCTCCCTTTAGCTCCCTTTTTGGCTCTTTTTGGCTCACATTTGGCTCCCTTTCTGGCTCCCTTTTTTGCTCCCATTTTGGCTCCCTTTCGGTCCCTTTTTGGCTCCCTTTGGCTCCATTTTTGACTCTCTTTGCCTCCCTTTAATGGCTCCATTTTTGGCTCCATTTAGCTACATTTTTGGCTCTCTTTGGCTCCCTTTTGCATCCTTTATGGCTCCCTTTTTGGCTCTCTTTTTGGCTCCCTTTTTGGCTCCCTTATTTGCTCCCTTTTGAGCTTGCTTTGGCTCACTTTTTGGCACCCTTCTTGGCTCCCTTTTTGGCACCATTTTTGGCATGATTTTTAGCTCCATTTTTGGCTCCCTATATGGCTCCCTATTTGGCTCCGTATTTGGCTCTCTTTGGCTCCCTTTTTGACTCCCTTTTTGGCTCACTTTTTAGCTCCCTTTAGCTCCCTTTTTGGCTCTTTTTGGCTCACATTTGGGTCCCTTTCTGGCTCCCTTTTTGCACCCTTTCTGGCTCCGGTTTTTGCTCCCTTTGGCTCCCTCTTTGGCTCTGTTTGGCTCAATTTTGAACTGCCTTTTGGCTCCGTTTTTGGCTCTCATTGGCTCCCTTTTTTGCTTCCTTCTGGGCTCCCTTTGGCTGCACTTTTTACTCCCTTTGGCTCCATTTGGCTCCCTTTTTGGCTCACATTTTGGCACCCTTTTTGGCTCCCTTTTTGGTTCCGTTTTTGGCATCATTTTTGGCTCCATTTTTGGCTCGCTATGGTTCCCTTTTTGGTGCCCTTTGGATCTATTTTTGAGTCCTTTTTTGGCGCCCATTGGCTCCCTTTTGCTCCCTTTTTGGCTCTATTTTGGGCTCCCGTTGGATCCATTTTTGACTCCCTTTGGCTCCATTTGGCTCCCTTTTTGGCTCACTTTTTGGCACCATTTTTGGCACCATTTTTGGCACCATTTTTGCCTCACTTTTTAGCTCCCTTTAGCTCCCTTTTTTGCTCTTTTTGGCTCACATTTGGCTCCCTTTCTGGCTCCCTTTTTTGCTCCCATTTTGGCTCCCTGTTGCTCCCATTTTGGCTCCCTTTCGGTCCCTTTTTGGATCCCTTTGGCTTCCTTTTTGGCTCTCTTTGGCTCTGTATTTGACTTCGTTTCGCTCCCTTTGGCACCCATTGTGGCTCATTTTTGCTGCCTTTTTGGCTCCCTTTCGGTCCCTTTTTGGCTCCCTTTGGCTCCCTATTTGGCTCTCTTTTGCTCCCTTTTTTGGCTTCATTTTTGGCTCCCTTTTTGGCTCCCTTTTGGCTCTCTTTGTCTCCCTTTGTGTCCCATTTTGGCTCTCTTTTGCACCCTTTATGGCTCCTTTTGTGGATCCCTTTTTGGCTCCCTTTATGGCTCCCTTTTTAGCTCGCTTTGGCTCACTTTTGCTCCCTTTTTGGCTCCCTTTTGTCTCCCTTTGTCTCCCTTTTTGGCTCCCTTTTGGGCTCACTTTGTATCCATTTTTGACTCCCTTTGGCTCCATTTGGCTCCCTTTTTGGCTCCCTTTTTGGCACCCTTGTTGGCTCCATTTTTGGCACCATTTTTGGCACCATTTTTGGCTCCCTTTTTGGCTCCCTTTGACTCCCTTTTTGGCTACCTTTTTGGCTCCCTTTTTTGGTCGCCTTGGCTCCCTTTTTGGCACCCTTGTTGGCTCCCTTTTTGGCGCCACTTTTGGCTCCATTTTTGGCTCCCTATGGTTCCCTTTTTGGTGCCCTTTGGATCTATTTTTAAGTCTTTTTTTGGCGCCCATTGGCTCACTTCTGCTCCCTTTTTGGCTCCCTTTTGGATCCCTATGTCTCCCTTTTTGGCTCTATTTTGGGCTCCCGTTGGCTGCATTTTTTACTCCCTTTGGCTCCATTTGGCTCCCTTTTTGGCTCCCTTTTTGGCACCCTTGTTGGCTCCCTTTTTGGCTTCCTTTTTAGCTCCCTTTAGCTCCCTTTTTGGCTCTTTTTGGCTCACATTTGGCTCCCTTTCTGGCTCCCTTTTTTGCTCCCATTTTGGCTCCCTTTCGGTCCCTTTTTGGCTCCCTTTGGCTCCATTTTTGACTCTCTTTGCCTCCCTTTAATGGCTCCATTTTTGGCTCCATTTAGCTACATTTTTGGCTCTCTTTGGCTCCCTTTTGCATCCTTTATGGCTCCCTTTTTGGCTCTCTTTTTGGCTCCCTTTTTGGCTCCCTTATTTGCTCCCTTTTGAGCTTGCTTTGGCTCACTTTTTGGCACCCTTCTTGGCTCCCTTTTTGGCACCATTTTTGGCATGATTTTTAGCTCCATTTTTGGCTCCCTATATGGCTCCCTATTTGGCTCCCTATTTGGCTCCGTATTTGGCTCTCTTTGGCTCCCTTTTTGACTCCCTTTTTGGCTCACTTTTTAGCTCCCTTTAGCTCCCTTTTTGGCTCTTTTTGGCTCACATTTGGGTCCCTTTCTGGCTCCCTTTTTGCACCCTTTCTGGCTCCGGTTTTTGCTCCCTTTGGCTCCCTCTTTGGCTCTGTTTGGCTCAATTTTGAACTCCCTTTTGGCTCCGTTTTTGGCTCTCATTGGCTCCCTTTTTTGCTTCCTTTTGGGCTCCCTTTGGCTGCACTTTTTACTCCCTTTGGCTCCATTTGGCTCCCTTTTTGGCTCACATTTTGGCACCCTTTTTGGCTCCCTTTTTGGTTCCGTTTTTGGCATCATTTTTGGCTCCATTTTTGGCTCGCTATGGTTCCCTTTTTGGTGCCCTTTGGATCTATTTTTGAGTCCTTTTTTGGCGCCCATTGGCTCCCTTTTGCTCCCTTTTTGGCTCTATTTTGGGCTCCCGTTGGATCCATTTTTGACTCCCTTTGGCTCCATTTGGCTCCCTTTTTGGCTCACTTTTTGGCACCATTTTTGGCACCATTTTTGGCACCATTTTTGCCTCACTTTTTAGCTCCCTTTAGCTCCCTTTTTTGCTCTTTTTGGCTCACATTTGGCTCCCTTTCTGGCTCCCTTTTTTGCTCCCATTTTGGCTCCCTGTTGCTCCCATTCTGGCTCCCTTTCGGTCCCTTTTTGGATCCCTTTGGCTTCCTTTTTGGCTCTCTTTGGCTCTGTATTTGACTTCGTTTCGCTCCCTTTGGCACCCATTGTGGCTCATTTTTGCTGCCTTTTTGGCTCCCTTTTGGGCTCACTTTGTATCCATTTTTGACTCCCTTTGGCTCCATTTGGCTCCCTTTTTGGCTCACTTTTTGGCACCCTTGTTGGCTCCATTTTTGGCACCATTTTTGGCACCATTTTTGGCTCCCTTTTTGGCTCCCTTTGACTCCCTTTTTGGCTACCTTTTTGGCTCCCTTTTTTGGTCGCCTTGGCTCCCTTTTTGGCACCCTTGTTGGCTCCCTTTTTGGCGCCACTTTTGGCTCCATTTTTGGCTCCCTATGGTTCCCTTTTTGGTGCCCTTTGGATCTATTTTTAAGTCTTTTTTTGGCGCCCATTGGCTCACTTCTGCTCCCTTTTTGGCTCCCTTTTGGATCCCTATGTCTCCCTTTTTGGCTCTATTTTGGGCTCCCGTTGGCTGCATTTTTTACTCCCTTTGGCTCCATTTGGCTCCCTTTTTGGCTCCCTTTTTGGCACCCTTGTTGGCTCCCTTTTTGGCTTCCTTTTTAGCTCCCTTTAGCTCCCTTTTTGGCTCTTTTTGGCTCACATTTGGCTCCCTTTCTGGCTCCCTTTTTTGCTCCCATTTTGGCTCCCTTTCGGTCCCTTTTTGGCTCCCTTTGGCTCCATTTTTGACTCTCTTTGCCTCCCTTTAATGGCTCCATTTTTGGCTCCATTTAGCTACATTTTTGGCTCTCTTTGGCTCCCTTTTGCATCCTTTATGGCTCCCTTTTTGGCTCTCTTTTTGGCTCCCTTTTTGGCTCCCTTATTTGCTCCCTTTTGAGCTTGCTTTGGCTCACTTTTTGGCACCCTTCTTGGCTCCCTTTTTGGCACCATTTTTGGCATGATTTTTAGCTCCATTTTTGGCTCCCTATATGGCTCCCTATTTGGCTCCCTATTTGGCTCCGTATTTGGCTCTCTTTGGCTCCCTTTTTGACTCCCTTTTTGGCTCACTTTTTAGCTCCCTTTAGCTCCCTTTTTGGCTCTTTTTGGCTCACATTTGGGTCCCTTTCTGGCTCCCTTTTTGCACCCTTTCTGGCTCCGGTTTTTGCTCCCTTTGGCTCCCTCTTTGGCTCTGTTTGGCTCAATTTTGAACTCCCTTTTGGCTCCGTTTTTGGCTCTCATTGGCTCCCTTTTTTGCTTCCTTTTGGGCTCCCTTTGGCTGCACTTTTTACTCCCTTTGGCTCCATTTGGCTCCCTTTTTGGCTCACATTTTGGCACCCTTTTTGGCTCCCTTTTTGGTTCCGTTTTTGGCATCATTTTTGGCTCCATTTTTGGCTCGCTATGGTTCCCTTTTTGGTGCCCTTTGGATCTATTTTTGAGTCCTTTTTCGGCGCCCATTGGCTCCCTTTTGCTCCCTTTTTGGCTCTATTTTGGGCTCCCGTTGGATCCATTTTTGACTCCCTTTGGCTCCATTTGGCTCCCTTTTTGGCTCACTTTTTGGCACCATTTTTGGCACCATTTTTGGCACCATTTTTGCCTCACTTTTTAGCTCCCTTTAGCTCCCTTTTTTGCTCTTTTTGGCTCACATTTGGCTCCCTTTCTGGCTCCCTTTTTGCTCCCATTTTGGCTCCCTGTTGCTCCCATTTTGGCTCCCTTTCGGTCCCTTTTTGGATCCCTTTGGCTTCCTTTTTGGCTCTCTTTGGCTCTGTATTTGACTTCGTTTCGCTCCCTTTGGCACCCATTGTGGCTCATTTTTGCTGCCTTTTTGGCTCCCTTTTCGGTCCCTTTTTGGCTCCCTTTGGCTCCCTATTTGGCTCTCTTTTGCTCCCTTTTTTAGCTTCATTTTTGGCTCCCTTTTTGGCTCCCTTTTGGCTCTCTTTGTCTCCCTTTGTGTCCCATTTTGGCTCTCTTTTGCACCCTTTATGGCTCCTTTTGTGGATCCCTTTTTGGCTCCCTTTATGGCTCCCTTTTTAGCTCGCTTTGGCTCACTTTTGCTCCCTTTTTGGCTCCCTTTTGTCTCCCTTTGTCTCCCTTTTTGGCTCCCTTTTGGGCTCACTTTGTATCCATTTTTGACTCCCTTTGGCTCCATTTGGCTCCCTTTTTGGCTCCCTTTTTGGCACCCTTGTTGGCTCCATTTTTGGCACCATTTTTGGCACCATTTTTGGCTCCCTTTTTGGCTCCCTTTGACTCCCTTTTTGGCTACCTTTTTGGCTCCCTTTTTTGGTCGCCTTGGCTCCCTTTTTGGCACCCTTGTTGGCTCCCTTTTTGGCGCCACTTTTGGCTCCATTTTTGGCTCCCTATGGTTCCCTTTTTGGTGCCCTTTGGATCTATTTTTAAGTCTTTTTTTGGCGCCCATTGGCTCACTTCTGCTCCCTTTTTGGCTCCCTTTTGGATCCCTATGTCTCCCTTTTTGGCTCTATTTTGGGCTCCCGTTGGCTGCATTTTTTACTCCCTTTGGCTCCATTTGGCTCCCTTTTTGGCTCCCTTTTTGGCACCCTTGTTGGCTCCCTTTTTGGCTTCCTTTTTAGCTCCCTTTAGCTCCCTTTTTGGCTCTTTTTGGCTCACATTTGGCTCCCTTTCTGGCTCCCTTTTTTGCTCCCATTTTGGCTCCCTTTCGGTCCCTTTTTGGCTCCCTTTGGCTCCATTTTTGACTCTCTTTGCCTCCCTTTAATGGCTCCATTTTTGGCTCCATTTAGCTACATTTTTGGCTCTCTTTGGCTCCCTTTTGCATCCTTTATGGCTCCCTTTTTGGCTCTCTTTTTGGCTCCCTTTTTGGCTCCCTTATTTGCTCCCTTTTGAGCTTGCTTTGGCTCACTTTTTGGCACCCTTCTTGGCTCCCTTTTTGGCACCATTTTTGGCATGATTTTTAGCTCCATTTTTGGCTCCCTATATGGCTCCCTATTTGGCTCCGTATTTGGCTCTCTTTGGCTCCCTTTTTGACTCCCTTTTTGGCTCACTTTTTAGCTCCCTTTAGCTCCCTTTTTGGCTCTTTTTGGCTCACATTTGGGTCCCTTTCTGGCTCCCTTTTTGCACCCTTTCTGGCTGCCGTTTTTGCTCCCTTTGGCTCCCTCTTTGGCTCTGTTTGGCTCAATTTTGAACTCCCTTTTGGCTCCGTTTTTGGCTCTCATTGGCTCCCTTTTTTGCTTCCTTTTGGGCTCCCTTTGGCTGCACTTTTTACTCCCTTTGGCTCCATTTGGCTCCCTTTTTGGCTCACATTTTGGCACCCTTTTTGTCTCCCTTTTTGGTTCCCTTTTTGGCATCATTTTTGGCTCCATTTTTGGCTCGCTATGGTTCCCTTTTTGGTGCCCTTTGGATCTGTTTTTGAGTCCTTTTTTGGCGCCCATTGGCTCCCTTTTGCTCCCTTTTTGGCTGCCTTTTGGCTCCCTTTGTCTCCCTTTTTGGCTCTATTTTGGGCTCCCGTTGGATCCATTTTTGACTCCCTTTGGCTCACTTTTTGGCACCTTTGTTGGCTCCCTTTTTGGCACCATTTTTGGCTCCCTTTTTGGCTCCCTTTTTGCCTTACTTTTTAGCTCCCTTTAGCTCCCTTTTTTGGCTCTTTTTGGCTCACATTTGGCTCCCTTTCTGGCTCCCTTTTTTGCTCCCATTTTGGCTCCCTGTTGCTCCCATTTTGGCTCCCTTTCGGTCCCTTTTTGGATCCCTTTGGCTCCCTTTTTGACTCTCTTTGGCTCTGTATTTGGCTTCGTTTCGCTCCCTTTGGCTCCCATTGTGGCTCATTTTTGCTGCCTTTTTGGCTCCCTTTCGGTCCCTTTTTGGCTCCCTTTGGCTCCCTATTTGGCTCTCTTTTGCTCCCTTTTTTGGCTGCATTTTTTGCTCCCTTTTTGGCTCCCTTTTGCCTCTCTTTGGCTCCCTTTGTCTCCCATTTTGGCTCCCTTTTGCACCCTTTTTTGCTCCCTTTTGTCTCCCTTTGTCTCCCTTTTTGGCTCCCTTTAGGGCTCACTTTGTATCCATTTTTGACTCCCTTTTGCTCCATTTGGCTCCCTTTTTGGTGCACTCTTTGGCACCCTTGTTGGCTCCATTTTTGGCACCATTTTTGGCACCATTTTTGGCTCCCTATTTGGATCCCTATTTGGCTCCCTATTTGGCTTCCTATTTGGCTCCCTTTGCGTCCCTTTTTGGCTCCCTTTTTGGCTCACTTTTTAGCTCCCTTAGCTCCCTTTTTGGCTCTTTTGGCTCACATTTGGGTCCCTTTCTGGCTACTTTGTTGGGTCCCTTTTTGGCTCCCTTTGGATCCCTGTCTGGCTCCCTTTTTGCACCCTTTCTGGCTCCCGTTTTTGCTCCCTTTGGCTCCCTCTTTGGCTCCGTTTGGCTCAATTTTGAACTCCCTTTTGGCTCCATTTTTGGCTCCCATTGGCTCCGTTTTTGGCTCGCTTTTGGCTCCCTTTGTCTCCCTTTTTGGCTCTATTTTGGGCTCCCTTTGTCTCCATTTTTGACTCCCTTTGGCTCCATTTGGCTCCCTTTTTGGCTCACTTTTTGGCACCCTTGTTGGCTCCATTTTTGGCACCATTTTTGGCTCCCTTTTTGGCTCCCTTTGACTCCCTTTTTGGCTACCTTTTTGGCTCCCTTTTTTGGTCGCCTTGGCTCCCTTTTTGGCACCCTTGTTGGCTGCCTTTTTGGCACCACTTTTGGCTCCATTTTTGGCTCCCTATGGTTCCCTTTTTGGTGCCCTTTGGATCTATTTTTAAGTCTTTTTTTGGCGCCCATTGGCTCACTTCTGCTCCCTTTTTGGCTCCCTTTTGGATTCCTTTGTCTCCCTTTTTGGCTCTATTTTGGGCTCCCGTTGGCTGCATTTTTGACTCCCTTTGGCTCCCTTTGGCTCCCTTTTTGGCTCCCTTTTTGGCACCCTTGTTGGCTCCCTTTTTGGCTTCCTTTTTAGCTCCCTTTAGCTCCCTTTTTGGCTCTTTTTGGCTCACATTTGGGTCCCTTTCTGGCTACTTTGTTGGGTCCCTTTTTGGCTCCCTTTGGATCTCTTTCGGGCTCCCTTTTTGCACCCTTTCTGGCTCCCGTTTTTGCTCCCTTTGGCTCCCTCTTTGGCTCCGTTTGGCTCAATATTGAACTCCCTTTTGGCTCCATTTTTTGGCTCCCATTGGCTCCCTTTTTGGCTCCCTTTTGGCTCACTTTAGCTCCCTTTTTGGCTCCATTTTTGTCTCGCTATGGTTCCCTTTTTGGTGCCCTTTGGATCTATTTTTGAGTCCTTTTTTGGCGCCCATTGGCTCCCTTTTGCTCCCTTTTTGGCTGCCTTTTGGCTCCCTTTGTCTCCCTTTTTGGCTCTATTTTGGGCTCCCTTTGGATCCATTTTTGACTCCCTTTGGCTCCATTTGGCTCCCTTTTTGGCTCACTTTTTGGCACCTTTGTTGGCTCCCTTTTTGGCACCATTTTTGGCACCATTTTTGGCTCCCTTTTTGGCTCCCTTTTTGCCTCACTTTTTAGCTCCCTTTAGCTCCCTTTTTGGCTCTTTTGGCTCACATTTGGGTCCCTTTCTGGCTACTTTGTTGGGTCCCTTTTTGGCTCCCTTTGGATCCCTGTCTGGCTCTCTTTTTGCACCCTTTCTGGCTCCCGTTTTTGCTCCCTTTGGCTCCCTCTTTGGCTCCGTTTGGCTCAATTTTGAACTCCTTTTGGCTCCATTTTTGGCTCCCATTGGCTCCGTTTTTGGCTCGCTTTTGGCTCCCTTTGTCTCCCTTTTTGGCTCTATTTTGGGCTCCCTTTGGATCCATTTTTGACTCCCTTTGGCTCCATTTGGCTCCCTTTTTGGCTCACTTTTTGGCACCCTTGTTGGCTCTCTTTTTGGCACCATTTTTTGGCACCATTTTTGGCTCCCTTTTTGGCTCCCTTTGACTCCCTTTGTGGCTACCTTTTTGGCTCCCTTTTTTGGTCGCCTTGGCTCCCTTTTTGGCACCCTTGTTGGCTCCCTTTTTGGCACCACTTTTGGCTCCATTTTTGGCTCCCTATGGTTCCCTTTTTGGTGCCCTTTGGATCTATTTTGAAGTCTTTTTTTGGCGCCCATTGGCTCACTTCTGCTCCCTTTTTGGCTGCCTTTTGGCTCCCTTTGTCTCCCTTTTTGGCTCTATTTTGGGCTCCCGTTGGCTGCATTTTTTTCTCCCTTTGGCTCCATTTGGCTCCCTTTTTGGCTCCCTTTTTGGCACCCTTGTTGGCTCCCTTTTTGGCTTCCTTTTTAGCTCCCTTTAGCTCCCTTTTTGGCTCTTTTTGGCTCACATTTGGCTCCCTTTCTGGCTCCCTTTTTTGCTCCCATTTTGGCTCCCTTTCGGTCCCCTTTTTGGCTCCCTTTGGCTCCATTTTTGACTCTCTTTGCCTCCCTTTAATGGCTCCATTTTTGGCTCCATTTAGCTACATTTTTGGCTCTCTTTGGCTCCCTTTTGCATCCTTTATGGCTCCCTTTTTGGCTCTCTTTTTGGCTCCCTTTTTGGCTCCCTTATTTGCTCCCTTTTGAGCTTGCTTTGGCTCACTTTTTGGCACCCTTCTTGGCTCCCTTTTTGGCACCATTTTTGGCATGATTTTTAGCTCCATTTTTGGCTCCCTATATGGCTCCCTATTTGGCTCCCTATTTGGCTCTCTTTGGCTCCCTTTTTGACTCCCTTTTTGGCTCACTTTTTAGCTCCCTTTAGCTCCCTTTTTGGCTCCCTTTTGTCTCCCTTTGTCTCCCTTTTTGGCTCCCTTTTGGGCTCACTTTGTATCCATTTTTGACTCCCTTTGGCTCCATTTGGCTCCCTTTTTGGCTCCCTTTTTTGCTCCCATTTTGCATCCCTGTTGCTCCCATTTTGGCTCCCTTTCGGTCCCCTTTTTGGATCCCTTTGGCTCCCTTTTTGGCTCTCTTTGGCTCTGTATTTGGCTTCGTTTCGCTCCCTTTGGCTCCCATTGTGGCTCATTTTTGCTGCCTTTTTGGCTCCCTTTCGGTCTTTTTTTGGCTCCCTTTGGCTCCCTATTTGGCTCTCTTTGCTCCCTTTTTTGGCTCCATTTTTGGCTCCCTTTTTGGCTCCCTTTTGGCTCTCTTTGGCTCCCTTTGTGTCCCATTTTGGCTCCCTTTATGGATCCCTTTTTGGCTCCCTTTATGGCTCCCTTTTTGGCTCCCTTTTTGGCTCCCTTTTTAGCTCGCTTTGGCTCACTTTTGCTCCCTTTTTGGCTCCCTTTTGTCTCCCTTTGTCTCCCTTTTTGGCTCCCTTTTTTGCTCCCATTTTGCATCCCTGTTGCTCCCATTTTGGCTCCCTTTCGGTCCCTTTTTGGATCCCTTTTGCTACCTTTTTGGCTCTCTTTGGCTCTGTATTTGGCTTCGTTTCGCTCCCTTTGGCTCCCATTGTGGCTCATTTTTGCTGCCTTTTTGGCTCCCTTTCGGTCTTTTTTTGGCTCCCTTTGGCTCCCTATTTGGCTCTCTTTTGCTCCCTTTTTTGGCTCCATTTTTGGCTCCCTTTTTGGCTCCCTTTTGGCTCCCTTTTGGCTCACTTTAGCTCCCTTTTTGGCTCCATTTTTGGCTCGCTATGGTTCCCTTTTTGGTGCCCTTTGGATCTACTTTTGAGTCCTTTTTTGGCGCCCATTGGCTCCCTTTTGCTCCCTTTTTGGCTGCCTTTTGGCTCCCTTTGTCTCCCTTTTTGGCTCTATTTTGGGCTCCCTTTGGATCCATTTTTGACTCCCCTTGGATCCATTTGGCTCCCTTTTTGGCTCACTTTTTGGCACCTTTGTTGGCTCCCTTTTTGGCACCATTTTTGGCACCATTTTTGGCTCCCTTTTTGGCTCCCTTTTTGCCTCACTTTTTAGCTCCCTTTAGCTCCCTTTTTGGCTCTTTTGGCTCACATTTGGGTCCCTTTCTGGCTACTTTGTTGGGTCCCTTTTTGGCTCCCTTTGGATCCCTGTCTGGCTCTCTTTTTGCACCCTTTCTGGCTCCCGTTTTTGCTCCCTTTGGCTCCCTCTTTGGCTCCGTTTGGCTCAATTTTGAACTCCCTTTTGGCTCTATTTTTGGCTCCCATTGGCTCCGTTTTTGGCTCCCTTTTGGCTCCCTTTGTCTCCATTTTTGGCTCTATTTTGGGCTCCCTTTGTCTCCATTTTTGACTCCCTTTGGCTCCATTTGGCTCCCTTTTTGGCTCACTTTTTGGCACCCCTTGTTGGCTCTCTTTTTGGCACCATTTTTGGCACCATTTTTGGCTCCCTTTTTGGCACCCTTGTTGTCTCCCATTTTGGCACCACTTTTGGCTTCATTTTTGGCTCCCTATGGTTCCCTTTTTGGTGCCCTTTGGATCTATTTTTAAGTCTTTTTTTGGCGCCCATTAGCTCACTTCTGCTCCCTTTTTGGCTCCCTTTTGTCTCCCTTTGTCTCCCTTTTTGGCTCCCTTTTGGGCTCACTTTGTATCCATTTTTGACTCCCTTTGGCTCCATTTGGCTCCCTTTTTTGCTCACTTTTTGGCACCCTTGTTGGCTCCATTTTTGGCACCATTTTTGGCACCATTTTTGGCTACCTTTTTGGCTCCCTTTTTTGTTCGCCTTGGCTCCCTTTTTGGCACCCTTGTTGGCTCCCTTTTTGGCGCCACTTTTGGCTCCATTTTTGGCTCCCTATGGTTCCCTTTTTGGTGCCCTTTGGATCTATTTTGAAGTCTTTTTTTGGCGCCCATTGGCTCACTTCTGCTCCCTTTTTGGCTCCCTTTTGGATCCCTATGTCTCCCTTTTTGGCTCTATTTTGGGCTCCCGTTGGCTGCATTTTTTACTCCCTTTGGCTCCATTTGGCTCCCTTTTTGGCTCCCTTTTTGGCACCCTTGTTGGCACCCTTTTTGGCTTCCTTTTTAGCTCCCTTTAGCTCCCTTTTTGGCTCTTTTTGGCTCACATTTGGCTCCCTTTCTGGCTCCCTTTTTTGCTCCCATTTTGGCTCCCTTTCGGTCCCTTTTTTGCTCCCTTTGGCTCCATTTTTGACTCTCTTTGCCTCCCTTTAATGGCTCCATTTTTGGCTCCATTTAGCTACATTTTTGGCTCTCTTTGGCTCCCTTTTGCATCCTTTATGGCTCCCTTTTTGGCTCTCTTTTTGGCTCCCTTTTTGGCTCCCTTATTTGCTCCCTTTTGAGCTTGCTTTGGCTCACTTTTTGGCACCCTTCTTGGCTCCCTTTTTGGCACCATTTTTGGCATGATTTTTAGCTCCATTTTTGGCTCCCTATATGGCTCCCTATTTGGCTCCGTATTTGGCTCTCTTTGGCTCCCTTTTTGACTCCCTTTTTGGCTCACTTTTTAGCTCCCTTTAGCTCCCTTTTTGGCTCTTTTTGGCTCACATTTGGGTCCCTTTCTGGCTCCCTTTTTGCACCCTTTCTGGCTCCCGTTTTTGCTCCCTTTGGCTCCCTCTTTGGCTCTGTTTGGCTCAATTTTGAACTGCTTTTGGCTCCGTTTTTGGCTCTCATTGGCTCCCTTTTTTGCTTCCTTCTGGGCTCCCTTTGGCTGCACTTTTTACTCCCTTTGGCTCCATTTGGCTCCCTTTTTGGCTCACATTTTGGCACCCTTTTTGGCTCCCTTTTTGGTTCCGTTTTTGGCATCATTTTTGGCTCCATTTTTGGCTCGCTATGGTTCCCTTTTTGGTGCCCTTTGGATCTATTTTTGAGTCCTTTTTTGGCGCCCATTGGCTCCCTTTTGCTCCCTTTTTGGCTGCCTTTTGGCTCCCTTTGTCTCCCTTTTTGGCTCTATTTTGGGCTCCCTTTGGATCCATTTTTGACTCCCTTTGGCTCCATTTGGCTCACTTTTTGGCACCTTTGTTGGCTCCCTTTTTGGCACCATTTTTGGCACCATTTTTTGGCTCCCTTTTTGGCTCCCTTTTTGCCTCACTTTTTAGCTCCCTTTAGCTCCCTTTTTTGCTCTTTTTGGCTCACATTTGGCTCCCTTTCTGGCTCCCTTTTTTGCTCCCATTTTGGCTCCCTGTTGCTCCCATTTTGGCTCCCTTTCGGTCCCTTTTTGGATCCCTTTGGCTCCCTTTTTGGCTCTCTTTGGCTCTGTATTTGGCTTCGTTTCGCTCCCTTTGGCTCCCATTGTGGCTCATTTTTGCTGCCTTTTTGGCTCCCTTTCGGTCCCTTTTTGGCTCCCTTTGGCTCCCTATTTGGCTCTCTTTTGCTCCCTTTTTTGGCTGCATTTTTTGCTCCCTTTTTGGCTCCCTTTTGCCTCTCTTTGGCTCCCTTTGTGTCCCATTTTGGCTCCCTTTATGGATCCCTTTTTGGCTCCCTTTATGGCTCCCTTTTTGGCTCCCTTTTTGGCTCCCTTTTTAGCTCGCTTTGGCTCACTTTTGCTCCCTTTTTGGCTCCCTTTTGTCTCCCTTTGTCTCCCTTTTTGGCTCCCTTTTGGGCTCACTTTGTATCCATTTTTGACTCCCTTTGGCTCCATTTGGCTCCCTTTTTGGCTCCCTTTTTTGCTCCCATTTTGCATCCCTGTTGCTCCCATTTTGGCTCCCTTTCGGTCCCTTTTTGGATCCCTTTGGCTCCCTTTTTGGCTCTCTTTGGCTCTGTATTTGGCTTCGTTTCGCTCCCTTTGGCTCCCATTGTGGCTCATTTTTGCTGCCTTTTTGGCTCCCTTTCGGTCTTTTTTTGGCTCCCTTTGGCTCCCTATTTGGCTCTCTTTTGCTCCCTTTTTTGGCTCCATTTTTGGCTCCCTTTTTGGCTCCCTTTTGGCTCTCTTTGGCTCCCTTTGTGTCCCATTTTGGCTCCCTTTATGGATCCCTTTTTGGCTCCCTTTATGGCTCCCTTTTTGGCTCCCTTTTTGGCTCCTTTTTAGCTCGCTTTGGCTCACTTTTGCTCCCTTTTTGGCTCCCTTTTGTCTCCCTTTGTCTCCCTTTTTGGCTCCCTTTTGGGCTCACTTTGTATCCATTTTTGACTCCCTTTGGCTCCATTTGGCTCCCTTTTTGGCTCCCTTTTTGTCACCCTTGTTGGCTCCATTTTTGGCACCATTTTTGGCACCATTTTTGGCTCCATTTTTGGCTCCCTATTTGGCTCCCTTTGCCTCCCTTTTTGGCTCCCTTTTTGGCTCACTTTTTAGCTCCCTTTAGCTCCCTTTTTGGCTCTTTTGGCTCACATTTGGGCCCCTTTCTGGCTACTTTGTTGGGTCCCTTTTTGGCTCCCTTTGGATCCCTGTCTGGCTCCCTTTTTGCACCCTTTCTGGCTCCCGTTTTTGCTCCCTTTGGCTCCCTCTTTGGCTCCGTTTGGCTCAATTTTGAACTCCCTTTTGGCTCCATTTTTGGCTCCCATTGGCTCCGTTTTTGGCTCCCTTTTGGCTCCCTTTGTCTCCCTTTTTGGCTCTATTTTGGGCTCCCTTTGTCTCCATTTTTGACTCCCTTTGGCTCCATTTGGCTCCCTTTTTGGCTCACTTTTTGGCACCCTTGTTGGCTCCCTTTTTGGCACCATTTTTGGCTCCCTTTTTGGCTCCCTTTGACTCCCTTTTTGGCTACCTTTTTGGCTCCCTTTTTTGGTCGCCTTGGCTCCCTTTTTGGCACCCTTGTTGGCTCCCTTTTTGGCACCACTTTTGGCTCCATTTTTGGCTCCCTATGGTTCCCTTTTTGGTGCCCTTTGGATCTATTTTTAAGTCTTTTTTTGGCGCCCATTGGCTCACTTCTGCTCCCTTTTTGGCTCCCTTTTGGCTCCCTTTGTCTCCCTTTTTGGCTCTATTTTGGACACCCGTTGGCTTCATTTTTTACTCCCTTTGGCTCCATTTGGCTCCCTTTTTTGGCACACTTTTTGGCACCCTTGTTGGCTCCCTTTTTGGCTTCCTTTTTAGCTCCCTTTAGCTCCCTTTTTGGCTCTTTTGGCTCACATTTGGGTCCCTTTCTGGCTACTTTGTTGGGTCCCTTTTTGGCTCCCTTTGGATCGCTTTCTGGCTCCCTTTTTGCACCCTTTCTGGCTCCCGTTTTTGCTCCCTTTGGCTCCCTCTTTGGCTCCGTTTGGCTCAATTTTGAACTCCCTTTTGGCTCCATTTTTGGCTCCCATTGGCTCCCTTTTTGGCTCCCTTTTGGCTCACTTTAGCTCCCTTTTTGGCTCCATTTTTGGCTCGCTATGGTTCCCTTTTTGGTGCCCTTTGGATCTATTTTTGAGTCCTTTTTTGGCGCCCATTGGCTCCCTTTTGCTCCCTTTTTGGCTGCCTTTTGGCTCCCTTTGTCTCCCTTTTTGGCTCTATTTTGGGCTCCCTTTGGATCCATTTTTGACTCCCTTTGGCTCCATTTGGCTCCCTTTTTGGCTCACTTTTTGGCACCTTTGTTGGCTCCCTTTTTGGCACCATTTTTGGCACCATTTTTGGCTCCCTTTTTGGCTCCCTTTTTGCCTCACTTTTTAGCTCCCTTTAGCTCCCTTTTTGGCTCTTTTGGCTCACATTTGGGTCCCTTTCTGGCTACTTTGTTGGGTCCCTTTTTGGCTCCCTTTGGATCCCTGTCTGGCTCTCTTTTTGCACCCTTTCTGGCTCCCGTTTTTGCTCCTTTGGCTCCCTCTTTGGCTCCGTTTGGCTCAATTTTGAACTCCCTTTTGGCTCCATTTTTGGCTCCCATTGGCTCCGTTTTTGGCTCGCTTTTGGCTCCCTTTGTCTCCCTTTTTGGCTCTATTTTGGGCTCCCTTTGGATCCATTTTTGACTCCCTTTGGCTCCATTTGGCTCCCTTTTTGGCTCACTTTTTGGCACCCTTGTTGGCTCTCTTTTTGGCACCATTTTTGGCACCATTTTTGGCTCCCTTTTTGGCTCCCTTTGACTCCCTTTGTGGCTACCTTTTTGGCTCCCTTTTTTGGTCGCCTTGGCTCCCTTTTTGGCACCCTTGTTGGCTCCCTTTTTGGCACCACTTTTGGCTCCATTTTTGGCTCCCTATGGTTCCCTTTTTGGTGCCCTTTGGATCTATTTTGAAGTCTTTTTTTGGCGCCCATTGGCTCACTTCTGCTCCCTTTTTGGCTGCCTTTTGGCTCCCTTTGTCTCCCTTTTTGGCTCTATTTTGGGCTCCCGTTGGCTGCATTTTTGACTCCCTTTGGCTCCATTTGGCTCCCTTTTTGGCTCACTTTTTGGCACCCTTGTTGGCTCCCTTTTTGGCTTCCTTTTTAGCTCCCTTTAGCTCCCTTTTGGCTCTTTTTGGCTCACATTTGGCTCCCTTTCTGGCTCCCTTTTTTGCTCCCATTTTGGCTCCCTTTCGGTCCCTTTTTGGCTCCCTTTGGCTCCATTTTTGACTCTCTTTGCCTCCCTTTAATGGCTCCATTTTTGGCTCCATTTAGCTACATTTTTGGCTCTCTTTGGCTCCCTTTTGCATCCTTTATGGCTCCCTTTTTGGCTCTCTTTTTGGCTCCCTTTTTGGCTCCCTTATTTGCTCCCTTTTGAGCTTGCTTTGGCTCACTTTTTGGCACCCTTCTTGGGCTCCCTTTTTGGCACCATTTTTGGCATGATTTTTAGCTCCATTTTTGGCTCCCTATATGGCTCCCTATTTGGCTCCCTATTTGGCTCTCTTTGGCTCCCTTTTTGACTCCCTTTTTGGCTCACTTTTTAGCTCCCTTTAGCTCCCTTTTTGGCTCCCTTTTGTCTCCCTTTGTCCTCCCTTTTTGGCTCCCTTTTGGGCTCACTTTGTATCCATTTTTGACTCCCTTTGGCTCCATTTGGCTCCCTTTTTGGCTCCCTTTTTTGCTCCCATTTTGCATCCCTGTTGCTCCCATTTTGGCTCCCTTTCGGTCCCTTTTTGGATCCCTTTGGCTCCCTTTTTGGCTCTCTTTGGCTCTGTATTTGGCTTCGTTTCGCTCCCTTTGGCTCCCATTGTGGCTCATTTTTGCTGCCTTTTTGGCTCCCTTTCGGTCTTTTTTTGGCTCCCTTTGGCTCCCTATTTGGCTCTCTTTTGCTCCCTTTTTTGGCTCCATTTTTGGCTCCCTTTTTGGCTCCCTTTTGGCTCTCTTTGGCTCCCTTTGTGTCCCATTTTGGCTCCCTTTATGGATCCCTTTTTGGCTCCCTTTATGGCTCCCTTTTTGGCTCCCTTTTTGGCTCCCCTTTTTAGCTCGCTTTGGCTCACTTTTGCTCCCTTTTTGGCTCCCTTTTGTCTCCCTTTGTCTCCCTTTTTGGCTCCCTTTTTTGCTCCCATTTTGCATCCCTGTTGCTCCCATTTTGGCTCCCTTTCGGTCCCTTTTTGGATCCCTTTTGCTACCTTTTTGGCTCTCTTTGGCTCTGTATTTGGCTTCGTTTCGCTCCCTTTGGCTCCCATTGTGGCTCATTTTTGCTGCCTTTTTGGCTCCCTTTCGGTCTTTTTTTGGCTCCCTTTGGCTCCCTATTTGGCTCTCTTTTGCTCCCTTTTTTGGCTCCATTTTTGGCTCCCTTTTTGGCTCCCTTTTGGCTCCCTTTTGGCTCACTTTAGCTCCCTTTTTGGCTCCATTTTTGGCTCGCTATGGTTCCCTTTTTGGTGCCCTTTGGATCTACTTTTGAGTCCTTTTTTGGCGCCCATTGGCTCCCTTTTGCTCCCTTTTTGGCTGCCTTTTGGCTCCCTTTGTCTCCCTTTTTGGCTCTATTTTGGGCTCCCTTTGGATCCATTTTTGACTCCCCTTGGATCCATTTGGCTCCCTTTTTGGCTCACTTTTTGGCACCTTTGTTGGCTCCCTTTTTGGCACCATTTTTGGCACCATTTTTGGCTCCCTTTTTGGCTCCCTTTTTGCCTCACTTTTTAGCTCCCTTTAGCTCCCTTTTTGGCTCTTTTTGGCTCACATTTGGGTCCCTTTCTGGCTACTTTGTTGGGTCCCTTTTTGGCTCCCTTTGGATCCCTGTCTGGCTCTCTTTTTGCACCCTTTCTGGCTCCCGTTTTTGCTCCCTTTGGCTCCCTCTTTGGCTCCGTTTGGCTCAATTTTGAACTCCCTTTTGGCTCTATTTTTGGCTCCCATTGGCTCCGTTTTTGGCTCCCTTTTGGCTCCCTTTGTCTCCATTTTTGGCTCTATTTTGGGCTCCCTTTGTCTCCATTTTTGACTCCCTTTGGCTCCATTTGGCTCCCTTTTTGGCTCACTTTTTGGCACCCTTGTTGGCTCTCTTTTTGGCACCATTTTTGGCACCATTTTTGGCTCCCTTTTTGGCACCCTTGTTGTCTCCCATTTTGGCACCACTTTTGGCTTCATTTTTGGCTCCCTATGGTTCCCTTTTTGGTGCCCTTTGGATCTATTTTTAAGTCTTTTTTTGGCGCCCATTAGCTCACTTCTGCTCCCTTTTTGGCTCCCTTTTGTCTCCCTTTGTCTCCCTTTTTGGCTCCCTTTTGGGCTCACTTTGTATCCATTTTTGACTCCCTTTGGCTCCATTTGGCTCCCTTTTTTGCTCACTTTTTGGCACCCTTGTTGGCTCCATTTTTGGCACCATTTTTGGCACCATTTTTGGCTACCTTTTTGGCTCCCTTTTTTGTTCGCCTTGGCTCCCTTTTTGGCACCCTTGTTGGCTCCCTTTTTGGCGCCACTTTTGGCTCCATTTTTGGCTCCCTATGGTTCCCTTTTTGGTGCCCTTTGGATCTATTTTGAAGTCTTTTTTTTGGCGCCCATTGGCTCACTTCTGCTCCCTTTTTGGCTCCCTTTTGGATCCCTATGTCTCCCTTTTTGGCTCTATTTTGGGCTCCCGTTGGCTGCATTTTTTACTCCCTTTGGCTCCATTTGGCTCCCTTTTTGGCTCCCTTTTTGGCACCCTTGTTGGCACCCTTTTTGGCTTCCTTTT